>CM066037.1:474938192-476225578 GCA_033557465.1 Ichthyophis bannanicus | reverse complement strand
AGGAACACCCTGGATGTCTCAGGCCATGTCCAAGCTTATACCTGAAGAAGGTACACATAAGAATTGGAAAAGTGCTCATTTTGTTTGAGAGGTGTCTGGAGGGTGTGGAGGAAGAGGTCCCCTTATGTCCCCTATATTTTCCATGGTGATAATGAACAGTGACAGGGAATGAAGGCACATGTTTTTGTTTTGCTATGCCGCTGGAAATCCCCTTATGCTAGCTTGCATAAAATGGACGTCCCGCTCCATGCTTTTCTAAAGGGACGTCTATCTAGCCACTAGCACAGACGTCTATGTTAAGGATATCTATGCTACTAAATTCGGGTAGAGACATAGGGGCATGTTTACTAAACATTCCTAACGTGCAGGGCCGCGGTAGTGTGCGTGTGCCATATAAGGAGTGGGCGTTCCGGCCCAAAAAAGAAAAACCTGCGATTTACATATGCGCCAAGGTGCGCGGCGCCCATGTGAGCCCCGCACCTCAGCGCGTGGGAAAGCTGCGCAGGAGGCATAAGGGGCGCAATGATGTGGAAGCAGAAGAGCAGAGCCACAGCACAATGGTGAAGATGCCGACCAGTGGTGCAGGGATCAGGGGTTCAATCCCCTGCAGTGCCCAACGAAGACAGCTGTCTCTGGTGCTATTTTACGAGGCACAGAAATAGTGGGTAGCAGAAGGCGGCACGCCAATATGTTACGAGGCATATCAAAAGTGTGCGGCATAAGGCGGCGCGCTGTCCTGGGGCACAGAAGCAGAGCCACAGCACAATGGTGAAGACGCCGACCAGTGGTGCAGGGAGCAGGGGCTCAATCCCCAGCAGTGCCCAACGAAGACAGCTGTCTCAGGTGCTATTTTACGAGGCACAGAAAAAGTGGGTAGCAGAAGGCGGCGCGCCAATATGTTACGAGGCATATCAAAAGTGTGCGGCATAAGGCGGCGCGCTGTCCTGGGGCACAGAAGCAGAGCCACAGCACAATGGTGAAGACGCCGAGCAGTGGTGCAGGGATCAGGGGTTCAATCCCCCGCAGTGCCCAATGAAGACGGCTGTCTCAGGTGCTATTTTACGAGGCACAGAAATAGTGGGTAGCAGAAGGCGGCGCGCCAATATGTTACGAAGGCATATCAAAAGTGTGCGGCATAAGGCGGCACGCTGTCCTGGGGCACAGAAGCAGAGCCACAGCACAATGGTGAAGACGCCGACCAGTGGTGCAGGGATCAGGGGTTCAATCCCCGCAGTGCCCAACGAAGACGGCTGTCTCAGGTGCTATTTTACGAGGCACAGAAATAGTGGGTAGCAGAAGGCGGCGCGCCAATATGTTACGAGGCATATCAAAAGTGTGCGGCATAAGGCGGTGCGCTGTCCTGGGGCACAGAAGCAGAGCCACAGCACAATGGTGAAGACGCCGACCAGGGATCAGGGGTTCAATCCCCCGCAGTGCCCAACGAAGACGGCTGTCTCAGGTGCTATTTTACGAGGCACAGAAATAGTGGGTAGCAGAAGGCGGCGCGCCAATATGTTACGAGGCATATCAAAAGTGTGCGGCATAAGGCGGCACGCTGTCCTGGGGCACAGAAGCAGAGCCACAGCACAATGGTGAAGACGCCGACCAGTGGTGCAGGGATCAGGGGTTCAATCCCCCGCAGTGCCCAACGAAGACGGCTGTCTCAGGTGCTATTTTACGAGGCACAGAAATAGTGGGTAGCAGAAGGCGGCGCGCCAATATGTTACGAGGCATATCAAAAGTGTGCGGCATAAGGCGGCGCGCTGTCCTGGGGCACAGAAGCAGAGCCACAGCACAATGGTGAAGACGCCGACCAGTGGTGCAGGGATCAGGGGTTCAATCCCCCGCAGTGCCCAACGAAGACGGCTGTCTCAGGTGCTATTTTACGAGGCACAGAAATAGTGGGTAGCAGAAGGCGGCGCGCCAATATGTTACGAGGCATATCAAAAGTGTGCGGCATAAGGCGGCGCGCTGTCCTGGGGCACAGAAGCAGAGCCACAGCACAATGGTGAAGACACCGACCAGTGGTGCAGGGATCAGGGGTTCAATCCCCCGCAGTGCCCAACGAAGACGGCTGTCTCAGGTGCTATTTTACGAGGCACAGAAATAGTGGGTAGCAGAAGGCGGCGCGCCAATATGTTACGAGGCATATCAAAAGTGTGCGGCATAAGGCGGCGCGCTGTCCTGGGGCACAGAAGCAGAGCCACAGCACAATGGTGAAGACGCCGACCAGTGGTGATCAGGGGTTCAATCCCCCGCAGTGCCCAGTACCTGTCTCAGGTGCTATTTTACGAGGCACAGAAATAGTGGGCAGCAGAAGGCGGCGCGCTATGTTACGAGGGATCAGAGTTTCAAGTCCCCGTTGTGCGCAACGAAAAAGTCTGCATGAGGCATATGCATTGTCTGTCATGGGTAATATTGCCCTCGGAGCCTCTGTGATTTTGGCCGGCATAAAACAGTGTGCTGTACGTTTGGGGAGGTATGAGGCGTTGTGCTGATATGCAAGCACAGAAATAGAGCCACAGAACAATGTTTAAGACACTGACCAATGATGATTGGTGTAATCCCCTGCTGTGCCCATTAAATAAGGCAGGCTGAGCCATTACCTATTATCATGAATATTGCTCAAGGAGACATGTTACGGGTGTCCTGTAATTACTATTGCTAGCAAATGCACTCTCAATGCACTGTAATATAAGGTGATGCAGAAGGCGCCCCACAAGGTACCATAGAGGGCACATTTGGAAGTCCATTGTCCACCATGGCACCCCACAATGTGGTTTATAGGGCCCATCATAGGTTGCTGTATGAGGCAGGGCAAGGTCCTAGCACTGTTTGTGACTGTCAGCAATATGCATTGTAACACAATGCAAATATAAAGTAGGTGTGCAGACATGCAAGAAGGAAACAGCAGTTGTAGCCCAATGTCTAGGACATGGACCGATGGTGCATGGGGTCATGGATATAAATGAGCAGTGCATACAGGCTGGCATAGCGTACGTGTGTTGGCCTGCCAGCAAGTGCTGCAGCAATCGGTGATGCCATCTAAAAAGATGCACCAACCCTTAGTGCCATAAATTAATGTACCATGTTAGGGTGCACCAGAACGCACACTCGTAAAACAAACACGGCAGTAAAAGGCAGAGTTATAATGTTCCTCAGCGGAGATAGAGTAGTGAAAGGTCTGCCAACTACCAGGGCAACAATAGTTGGTACCCCATAAGCTCCCTGAATCAAAGGTTTGCCTGACATAATATGCACCAAGGATATATAGGTGAACTCAAAGACGTTTGCCCCAATTGAGCAGGAAGGTCCACCAATGTGAAGTACAAAAACACCCAGGTATGTGCCAAACCCACACCTGTAGCCCAAACACTGCACAGAGCTGATGAAAGGGAAAGACTCATTGCTGAAGTTACAGAAGCCATGTAGATAACAGCCTGATGGAGCAAACAATCTCAGTACCGAGGACATGTGTCAGCTCCAGAAATGCGACAAACACTATAAGAATGTATGTCTGTGCTTTTTGGATTAGTCCCATGTCTTATATCCTTAGTATTTGGTATCCGTGAGGGTTACAGAGAAACAAAGTTAAAGACCATGTACAAACAGGCTGTTTGGTGTTACATAATAACATGAGCATAAACAGGGGAAAAAAATGGATGAACTATTTAAATGGAATATATGATCAGTTGAACCTGTTAACATACTCAAAACTATTGACACACATCTGACTGAATGAATAGTAAAGAAGGAGAAGAAAAGCTATGGTTAAAAATTTTGTGCTGGGACTGTTCTGTTGTGTTACTGGGTCAAGCTGTAGCCTAAAGCACAGAGTGTAATAGTAAGGTATCCATGCCTGAATGATAGTGTGTGGACAGAGGATGGGAAAGATGTGGGCAGCAGAAACGGCAGGATAGGTGAAATATCAGGATGACAAGGGAGTAAGCAGTGCTATGTCCAGAGCAACCACACCGACGAGGCATCCATCGGGGAGAGATTGAAGGTTGCTGTTAAGTAAATGTGGCAGGAGTGCAGGACATGGTGTACACAGCATGCACAATCAGGGTAGCGATGGGCACAACAGCTGGCAGACATAAGGACCTTGGACAGAAGGATGGTACCCAACTCTGATGAGCGGTGTGTACAAGGGTTGCACACAGCACTAATCTGCATACAATGGCCTGTCATACCAAATGCAAACCACCTCTGCAGGACAAGCAATACCACATCAAAGAGAACAGAGAGGCCTAACACCTACCACCCACTACAGAAAGGCCAAGTGCACCAACCGGTAGACCACACCACCATCTGTGAGCTCATTAGCCAAGGCTGCATGACAACAAATAAGTGTGGGCCCATCATAACAAGATGGACTGCTTGGACTGGCCGAAAAGGGCAAACCCACAACAGTAATCATGAGCAGAAAAAAGCACATGGCATAAATGCCCCGCTGTGTACAGAATCAGAATTCACAGTCTTGTATTATGGACCAGGGACACATGCACACACACACACCACAACACACACACAATCACATTGTTCATGCAGTGGATACAGCATGCAATAGAGGGAAAGGAAACTAAACCCCAAGGGCGTCAGAGGATGCTCGGTGGGGAGCTAGTTAGCACAGCTGGGACAGGACAGCAGATAACGCAACATGGGAAAGCAAGGTGTACCACACACCAGCTGAAAACACCAGACACATACCAAGACACACAGGTGCACTGTCCATTGTAAACCCCATAAAGAAAGGCCAACACCCCTATTTGACAAGATAATACCTGACGGCCTAGGCAGCACCAGAGTTGCACACCTTGTGCTGTAGAGTGGACAAGAGAGGGGAAGGGTGTGTGTAGAGGTGATGAAATTGCAGGTACCTAATGGTCCAGGTAGCCACAACGAGAAAAACAGAAAAATGGCAGGGCGGAAGGCACATGTGGGGATCAAACCTGCAAACATACTGAAATTAAAACCCCAACATGCCGAAGAACCACTCTCACCCAAACAGTCACCACTGAGCACAAGCCAGAACCAAATTAATCCAAAATGCAGGGTCCTGTTTGGGGAACCTGTAATACCCAGTGATGTGGCAAATGGCAGAACATATAACCCACAAGCGTGTCACTGTACAAGGATGTGAGCCCTAGGGGTGGCACCATGAACTATGAACTCAGCAAAATCAGCCGATACTGGGGTTGTAAATGTGGCGTCAAAAGAGCAGAGGAGTAGCCTATTGTTGCGAAAAACTGACCTTGGACACCAAGCAAACAGGCCTAAGATCACACTAGCACCCTATGTGGCCTTAGGCAAGGCATGTGACCCCCCATGACCTTGGAGGAAAGAGCCGACAATCTATATACACTGACATTGCTTAGAAAACCATGGGCTTACAGGGTCACACGGAGTCAGGACTGATCAAAAGGCACACATTGCATTGCATGTTTGTGAACATGATCAAGCAGCAATAGAGACAAATGTCTGTCACATACATATCTTTATTTGGGTTAATGCTCACAGGTACTGTAGACAGTGCTATCATGATATCAAGGTGAGTGCATCCCTGGTCAATGAGAAACAACCATTTAGCACGGCAACAAATCACATCCCACAGAAAGGACACTGCATTGAACCCAAATGAGGGACACAAGATATAATGTGCATCAGGTACATACTATGCACTGGGCAGCAGGCCCACACCCCCCACCTGCTAATGCATGCCTCAAATGTGTAACGCACATATGAGGTCATGTAGGCTGTAGGTGTGTCATCATGAGGATCAACAACACATCACCTGTCCACCCAAACATAAGCCATCCGGCAACACAGGAGGCACACAAACCAAAAAAACATATATTGTCACAATGTTGTAATGGTGAAAAAACATTATGGAAGTACTGTCCAAACCCACCCCCAATGCCTGATATACAAATCAGAAAGGCGACAATGTAGACCCAAACAATCCTTCAAAGCATAATGAGCATCTGCTAACAGGTAGCAGAGGTACATGAACACAGAGAGAATACAAACAACACAACCTGCAGAAAACTGCCAGAGATGACACCATGCTGGAGGTCCCCTGCAGTGTTTGTTTGGGTAGACAGTGTTTGGACACATATCGCACGGGACATGGAATGAGGAAGTGAGGAAGAACAATGGACACCCACACTGCCACACAGCAAATATAATTGGGCAATGAGAGGGTCAATCCCGCAGGGGATAAGCAGGAACGTACAGATGTGCAATACAAGGTATGTACATACATGCAGAGTTGTCACGTCTGTCATTGAAAACAACACAATAACCAGCATGTTGATATGGGCAAACATCTTACAGGTACCACACCGAAGACATAGGTCCACATGCTGTGGCTCACCAACATAGTCAGTCATAAGCACAACCACCATCCACAGACCAACATGATACAGTGATGCCACACATGCATGTAAACACCCTTTGGCCAATGCAAAACATTAATCAAGAATGGTGGTGGGCATGAAAGCGTTGTTGGGGCAAAAACTCTATCATGTTCCGGTGTAGGTCAGGTGGACATACCTAATACGACCGCTACATCGTTGCCCCAATGGCACAAATATGTCTGTATGCTTGTGTTCCAAAAAATAGGTGACTGTATCCTGTGTGCCATGTCACACACATGTCGAAAACACCACATCTCTACAAATGGGGAGGTATGTACAACATACAGTGACAATGTCAGTCCCTGCTACACACAGCGTCCAAAGAGCAAAGTGTATCTGCAATCAAACAGGTCAGGTCACAGCTTCCCAGGCAATCCTGGCCATTCATAGTCAGGTGTCACATCCCAATATGCCACAGTCCGTGACAGGTCATCTGTGTCCCCTGCAATGAGCAGGACCACCAGCCACAGCATGGCATAAAACAGTGTGTTGTACAGGTTTGTCATGGCCAAAGCAGCAGTCCCAAGGGAAATACTGCCCATCACAGGCATGTGTCCCACTCTCATACGTCAAACATCCAATGGCACAGGTATCCAGGAAACATTCCATGGCTGTCATTCCCCCAACAGGTGTTTGATGGGGAGTCCAGATGCACTGTACGAAATGTGTTTGGTATGTCTTCTGTCCTGTGTCAGGAGAGGATAAGTAGGGTCACATTAGACACCTTGCAAAAAGAACACAAATAGCAGAGAGTTACACCTTACAAAATACAGAAGAAAGGGATGCAAGGGCAAACGTGACATGATATGAACAGAAACAAAATTGCATATTGTTAACATCATGAAATATCAATGTAGACACGGGTGTCACATGGATATGGTCATGTCCTGTTCCATGTCACACAGGCATCTCACTGCTACACACTATATGCATCTGTTTGTGTGAACAGAGAGGCAACATGACATGTACATCAGACACACAGTAACACATCAACTGGTACAGCCAGATGTAATCCCCAAATGACAAAGGTGCAACATACCCTGTGTGTGCATCATGTGTATGTCATCGAGTCTTTCAGCGAATACACAGCCACATCAGGTCACCGTGAAGGGAGACAATGTCAGCCAAACATGTAGAATCATCATGTCAAGTCCACTGTTGATGCATGTCCACATCATGCTGATACCTGAGATAAAGAAATGTTGTTCAAACAGTGGTCCCTCAACACACCAGACAGAGTTCTGCTCACAGCTCGCAACACATGTTGAGAATGTCGACCAGGGAAACAGCAATATGGCAGAGGTAGCACAGTCACCGCTGCCCCCCAGGTGCTTAAACACCTCACCGCACATGATTATGTACTCTGACTGGGACAGCGCATCGCCACAGAGTCAACCCACAAACATGCACCCACCCAGTGTGCGCAGGTCAGCGGGACAGCTGTGAGACATGGCCTTTATGTGCACAAGTGCAAATTTGTGCACATGAAGGCCCAGGACATGCAGTGATACCCTGCTGAGGCTGATCTAACAGTGTTGGGGGAGGCAGCAAGTGTTGGTTCCCTCAAAAACAAACAATACTACAAACACATGTATCTATGCTGTAAAATGGACTGAAACAGTGTTGCAGCATACATAATGGACACAAACACATGGGGATATGTGTGACAACAGGAAGATATAGGGTAAGGGAGGCTCAAGGATACAAATTAACAACAACATCTGCACAATAGGACACATCCCAGACGACATGTTCTCCCCCATGACTGCAGGCAGAGACAATGTAGCTGTAGATCCACCTACCCCGGACCACAGCATCCTGGCTGATGTACAGTCCATGTGGCAATGCCCCACAGCAATAGCAGCCTCACGAAGTATGTCCTGTGCCGTGAAACAAACCAAACAAAAGGGAAAGAAACAAAACCTATGTAATGTCCGAGGTCTGAAACACACACTGCACCTCCCCTGTACGCAGCTGTCAGACGCCCCACAACATGACCGACGGACTGACTGTCCACTATTCACACGGTACTGATCTCTCGTCATGGGAAAGTCATGACGGAGGTATTTGCCTTGGCTAAATAGAGGTCCCTGGAATCCCTCTGTCGCCTCCGATACCTCTCTGTTGTTTGTACACAATGGTCTATAGGAGGTGTACTGCTCCCACCCTGTTTTATGGGCCCATCCCATGGTCACAATACTAGTCTGTGTCCCCCTCATGTGTCCCAATCTTGCCACCAATACCCCCCTCCCCGGGTGTGAGTGCCCTCCAAATGTTTGTCTGTCACGACCCGCACTGTAAATTGCTGAAAATACAAATGGAAATATGCATGAAACAGCTCCTGTATCCACGGGTCACAAACATATCCTGCAGTGTACATTTCAAGACCCAAATAATATTTGACAGCTGATGTGATGATGATGTGTGGAAATCTATGGCAAGGTTAGCGGCCACGTCCTCAAAACCACACCCCGATGTGTGTTTGTTGACAGGACCATGATGGGGGGGGCTGCAGGTCAGCCCCAGTGTGACAGTGAGAATGTGAAACACATGGATAGCCTACATGTGCGCCTCAAACAAATAATGCTCATCTAGGTCTCTGTGTGTATGTGGACATTACAGCCCTAGCCAGGGTGCGCAAGGTAGTTGTGTACCCTTGCCCCACACACATCCACAGCATGTAAGATATGCCATACGCCATACTGTGTCAGACAGAAGGGTCTATCAGGCCCAGTATCCTGCCCCCAACAGTGGTCAATCTAGGTCATATATACCTAGTAGTATCCACAAAATACTCAGGTTCCACAATGCCTGAGCAGGGTCAAGCACCGATTATCTGGGTCCCCTTTGTAATAGTCCGATATGGACCTTTACGCAAGGAACATGTCCAAACAGGTTCCTAAGCACAGAAAAACTAAACGGCCATAACACCCATCCTCTGGTAACAAGTTCCAGAGTCTGATGACACGTTGAGCCATGTGGCCATATGTTGAGATAGCATCAGCTACATATGCCATGTCCCCATGACCAACCACTAGACACAAAACACACCTACAAATGCAGCATAGCACTTGGCCACTGTAACCCACCCTTTGCTGATCAGACGTGCATCACATCAGTATGTGTATTCATATGCATCAATGCACGCACTGGCTAAATTCCAAACAAAACAAAAACAATGATATGGCCCCATTGATGCACACTGCACAGGTCCCCATCCCTCAATATAGCCATGTCAGCCCCAGGTGATGATGTATACATTAGGGCACACTGTGGGGTCGCAGTAACACCTGTCACCACTAATTAACACCATGTTTTGGAAGGTAATCATGGCCATGTGTACTGTGCTATGTATGACATGTGTCACCACACACAGGAAACATACCTACATAGCAAGCTGACACAAGCAGAACAACCACACAAGCAGCAAAAAGTATACAATATAAACAAATACCGCGCAGGAGAACAGTACACAAACATGCACCCCCCTCCCACTGGGAACACTGCACCATATGCCTTAAAACTTGCCCCACACAGACCATCAAAACCACTAACTGTGTTTTGCACAGCAGCTTCTATCAGAACCAGCCATTACCTGTGAATGTGACCCCCCATCAGCTGTGAAAGGCGTATCAACACCCACCCACATAATCCACCAACAGATGCTGCTGTGCCCTGTCCACATTGTTGGTCACACACTCATAGCTATATGTGTCCTTGGGATGTTAAGTTTAATCACAATGCATTGTTGCATCTCAGTGCCATATGTCCTGCAACATCAACCGTTATAAACATCACACACACATAACAGCACATTTATGTGGGAATATATGCAATACGTACCAGAGAAGATGTCTGCAATTAACCTCCGCCTGACCGCTGTGCCCACTTGTGTGTCACCACTGGCACGCACAGGGGGGCACGGTGGATCCTCCTCCAGATCCTCATTAAATCTTCTGCAGGAATATCGTGCCTGAGAGCAATGTTGTGCCGGATGCAACATGCTATGATTATCTCTGCCACAGTCACTGGCCTAGTATTGTAAGGCCCCGCCTGTCGTATCCAGACACCTGAAGCGACTTTTCAACACGCCAAAGGTTCTCTCTATGACAGAGCGGCTGGATACATGGGCCTCATTGTAACTCCGCTCTGCCCGTGTCCGTGGCTGAAGCACGGGGGTCAGCAGCCAGGGCGACACCCATACCCGGCATCACCTGCAGAAAGAAAATGTTGCATGTGAATGCATGAGCGCCTGTAACCCCCCCAAATTGACACAGGTATAGACGTGAGAAACAAATGCAGAACGCATCCGGATATTCCGGACATAACGTACGGACATCACAACTATGTATTTAGATAAACAGATATATGTTTGGTGAAATCCGACACATGGCCTAGGGAGCCTGTACATACATGCCCAATAACCCAACTGTCACAGTTTTACTTCTAGAGATCCGCTATGGTGTGGCACATAAGTGTTGTACTGCAGTTGTGGTCCCCATCTCAAACACCTAAACATCAGACTAGACCACCAATACACTGATCACATGTTCAAAGTATATGTCAGCATTGTACACAACACAAACATGTGCTGTGCTGCAATGGAGGCTCACTCCCCCAGAACATGTATGGCAGTCAGGTTTGAGAAGATCAAAACCACATCAACTCTATTCCCCCTGTCCTCCAAGGTCCACATATCAACATTTATCGGTTCTGAAACAACATATCTGTATAACTGCTGACCAACAATCGTTTTCAGTAGACACCCTCTGCACTGTCTCCTCATGTTCAGAGCCTTTCAAGCTGTGGTCCCACAGAATAGCACACAATAGCCCACATGAGGTTTGCAAACCATCACATATACAGAGGAAGAGTATCTACCTGGGCATGCGCAACCAACACCTCTCTGTATGCAACTAAGTAGCCCCCTTGCCCTTGCTGCCACCTTCCCACAATGCTCAGCAACTGCAGGATCAGCACATACAATGATGCCTATGTCACGCACATCTACAGTGGCCCAGGGCCCTGCAAACCCTAGACTGTGTTGCTCCCTTGCCATGACACAGGCTAAATCCATGCCCATACGTATGCAAACATGTACTCCTAGTTGCAAAGGCCAGGAACATCCATTGTAGTTCGCAACACCACACCCCATGTTATCTACTGCATCCTGTGTGACAACCCCAGTACTGATTGACTGTGTGAACCTCACACACACATGACAGGGGTAGGTGTATGGATTTCCATGAACATATATGTTACATGACATACCAAAAATACCAGTAACAGACCCGGCAACCACAGGTGGGTGTGAATGGCAAACCCCCACCCCCATGTGGGCTGATGGCACAAACACACACTAGTGGAAATCTGCTACCAGGACACACATCTGCACACGTCGCGTTGTATCAGGAACACCATGATCTGGATATGATCTGAACTTGTTTACAATCCTGATGTCACATTCCTATTCATGTACCCTGTTACACTACGTTCTCACTCATTGTAACAAGGTAAAATCTGAAACAGTTGTCTGTCTGTGTAATGGTAGTTACGTTTCAAAACGCACAGAGAGCAAACTGCGCCCACACAAGAGATGCCACTAAAACAGTTACATAGATGCATACCTAAAGAGGAGATATGGAAATACTCACCCAGCAATATACAGTCCCCATATTGTCCCTCCTCGAATTGGCTGAATAGTGCTGAGTGATGCAGGATATAGGAGTCATGGGTGGACCCTGCAAACATAAGAACATAAGAACATAAGATATGCCATACTGGGTCAGACCAAGGTCCATCAAGCCCAGTATTCTGTTTCCAACAGTGGCCAATCTAGGTCATACGTACCTAGCAGTTTCCCCAAGGGACACAGGTTCCACAATGCTTGTATTGGTTCAAGCATTGATATCCTGGGTCCCCTTCTTAATAATGGTTTATGGACCTTTTCCTCCAGGAAACTTGTCCAAACCTTTTTTAAACCCAGCTACACTAACAGCCTTTACTACATCCTCCGGTAACAAATTCCAGAGTTTGATTACACGTTGAGTGAAAAAATATTTTCTTTTATTAGTCTTAAATAGTTTACCCTGTAGCTTCATTGCATGTCCCCTAGTCTTTCTATATTCTGATAAGGTAAACAATCGATCTACGTTTACCCGTTCCACTCCGTTCATTAATTTATAGACTTCTATCATATCTCCCCTCAGCCGTCTCTTTTCCAGGTTAAAGAGCCCCAACCTTTTTAGCCTTTCTTCATAGGAGTAGCCTTCCATCCCCTTTACCATTTTGGTGGCTCTTCTCTGAACCTTTTCTAAAATTGCTATATCCTTTTTAAGATATGGCGACCAGAATTGCACACAATATTCAAGGTGCGGTCTCACCATGGAACGATATAGAGGCATTATCATATCTTTTGTTTTATTTTCCATTCCTTTCCTTATCATACCTAGCATTCTATTTGCTCTCTTGGCCGCCGCTGCACACTGGGCCGAGGGTTTTAACATGGTATCCACAAGGACGCCTAAATCTTTTTCTTGGGTGGTGGTTCCTAATGTGGAACCTTGCATCGTGTAACCATAGTTTGGGTTGTTCTTCCCTAGGTGCATAACCTTGCACTTCTCCACATTAAATTTCATCTGCCATTTTTGATGCCCAGTCCTTCCAATTTATCAAGATCCTCTTGCAATTTTCCACAATCCTCCTGGGTTTTAACAACTTTAAATAGTTTTTGTGTCATCAGCAAATTTGATAACCTCACTCGTTATTCCACTTTCCAGGTCATTTATGAATATGTCAAAAAGCAGCGGACCCAGCACAGATCCCTGGGGTACACCACTATTCACCTTTCTCCATTGGGAAAATTGGCCATTTAGCCCTACCCTCTGCTTTCTATCTTTTAACCAGTTCCTGATCCACAGTAGTACACTGCCTCCTATCCCATGACTCTTTAGTTTTGCCAAAAGTCTCTCATGATGGACCTTGTCAAAGGCTTTCTGAAAGTCCAGATACACAATATCAACCGACTCACCTTTTGTCCACCTGTTTATTCACTCCTTCAAAAAAACATAACAGATTAGTAAGACAAGATCTTCCTTGTCTAAAGCCATGTTGGCTGTCTCCCATTAGGTCATGACTATCTATATGCTGAGTAATTTTTATTCTTTATGATGGTTTTCTACCATTTTTTTTTTCCCGGTACTGATGTCAGGCTCACCGGTCTGTAGTTTCCCGGATCACCCCTCGAACCCTTTTTTAAAATTGGTGTTACATTGGCGATCCTCCAATCCTCAGGTATAGAGATGATTTTAATGATAGTTCACAGATTACTGATAGCAGGTCTGCAATCTCAAATTTCAGTTCTTTCAACACCCTTGGATGTATACCATCCGGCCCAGGTGATTTGCTACTCTTCAGTTTATCTAATAGTTTGTAGGACATCTTCCCGATGTATCGATATTTCCTTCAATTCTTCCACACCTTTAAATACCACTTCAGTCGTGGGTAACATCCCTACATCTTCCTCAGTAAAGACCGAAGCAAAGAATTCATTCAGTCTCTCCGCTATCGCCTTGTCGCCTCATTAGTGCTCCTTTAACCCCTTTATCATCTAATGGACCAACTGACTCTCTCACGGGTTTTTTTGCTACGAATGTACTTGAAAAGGTCTTTATTTCGCGTTTTTTGCTTCCGCAGCAAGCTTCTTCTCAAATTCTCTCTTTGCCTGCCTTATCAATGCCTTGCATTTTGACTTGCCAGTGCTTGTGCTGTTTCCAGGTTTCATCATTTGGCTCTTTTTTCCATTTCTTGAAAGATGCTTTTTTGGCAACAACAGCCTCTCTGACCTCAGCTTTAAACCATGCTGGCAATTTTTTGGACTTCCTTCCACTTTTCTTAAAGCGTGGAATACAGCTGGTCTGGGCTTCCAAGATAGTATTTTTCAACAACACCCAAGCTTGATGTACGTCTTTAACCTTTGCAACTGCTCCTTTTAGTTTTTTTCTTAACTGTTTTCCTCATTCTATCATAGTCTCCCTTTCGAAAGTTAAAGGGTAGTACTGTGGATTTCCTTACTATCCCTCCTCCACTAATTAAATCAAAGGCGATCATGCTATGATCACTATTGCCAAGTGGCCCCAACACCCTTATCTCTTGCACTACATCTGGTGTTCCACTAAGGACTAGGTCTAATATTGCTTCCCCTCTGGTCGGTTCATGAACCAGCTGCTCCAAGAAGCAGTCATTTATTTCATCTAGGAACTTTATCTCCCTAGCATGTCCGTTGTGACACTGACCCAGTCGATGCTGGGGTAATTGAAATCACCCATTATTATTACTGCACTGTAACTTTTGCTAGCTTCCTTGATTTCTTTGAGCATTTCATCATCCATTTGGTTCATTCTGGCCAGGCGGATGATAGTACACCCCCCACTGCCATCGCCTTCCCCTTTTTACATGGAATTTCAATCCATAGAGATTCTACAGCAAATTTTGTTTCTTGCAAAACTTTAATCCTTTCTGACTCAATACCCTCTCTAACATAGAGCGCAACCCCTCCACCAATTTGATCAGCTCTATCATTTCGATATAGTTTGTACCCAGGTATCACAGTGTCCCACTGGTTGTCCTCCTTCCACCATGTCTCTGATATTCCAATCATATCTAACCTCTCGTTTAGTGCTATATATTCTACTCTCCCATCTTGTTTTGTAGACTTCTAGCATTTGCATACAAGCATTTTAGAGACTGTATTTTATTCATATTAATTTGGCTATTGGTAGACATGGGTAATTTGGGATCTTTAAGTTCTGTCTGCTCCATACTCGAGGGCATTTGGGCTACTTTACTCTTTTTTGGAACCTCTCTGCTTTTTGTAGTATCCTTCAAGGATACATTCTTCCGAACCATGCACTCTTGGGCGACTGTCGGCTTTCCCCTATTATCTAGTTTAAAAGCTGCTCTATCTCCTTTTTAAAGGTTAATGCCAGCAGCC
Organism: Ichthyophis bannanicus; assembly: GCA_033557465.1. Classification (NCBI taxonomy): domain Eukaryota; kingdom Metazoa; phylum Chordata; class Amphibia; order Gymnophiona; family Ichthyophiidae; genus Ichthyophis; species Ichthyophis bannanicus. The sequence continues at coordinate 476,210,167 of CM066037.1, read as the reverse complement.
TGGTTCCATCCCGGTTAAGGTGAAGCCCATCCCTTCGGAAGAGCCCCTCCTTTCCCCAGAATGTTCCCCAGTTCCTAACAAATCCGAACCCCTCATCTCTGCACCATTGTCTCATCCACGCATTGAGACTCCGGAGCTCTGCCTGCCTATTGGGTCCTGCGCGTGGAACGGGAAGCCTTTCGGAGAACGCTACCCTGGAAGTTCTGGATTTCAACTTCCTACCTAAAAGCCTAAATTTAGCTTCCAGAACCTCCCTACAACATTTTCCTATGTCATTGGTACCAACATGTACCAAGACAGCAGACGACTCCTCCCCAGCACTTTCTAAGACCTTATCTATGTGGCGTGTGAGGTCCGCTACCTTCGCACCAGGCAGTCATGTTACCAGGCGATCCTCACGTCCACCAGCCACCCAGCTATCTACATGCCTAATGATCGAATCACCAACTATAACTGCTGTCCTAACCCTTCCCGCATGGGCACTTGGCCCTGGAGAAACCTCCTCGGTGCGAGAGGGGTTTACATCACCTGGAGGACAGGTCCTAGTTACAGGATCACTTCCTGCCACACCAGGGTGATGCTCTCCTGTCACGTGACCTCTCTCCTCCATGGCAACAGGGATGCTGCCAGACTGGAGGTGGGACTTCAGGACTATATCCCTGTAGGTCTCGTCTATGTACCTCTCTGTCTGTCTTATGTTTTCCAAGTCTGCTACTCTAGCCTCTAGAGACCGGACTCGTTCCCTGACAGCAGAGAGCTCCTTGCACCTAGTGCACACGTAAGACCTCTCACCAGCTGGGAGAAAATCATACATGTGACACTCAATGCAAAAGACTGGAAAGCCCACATCCCGCTGCTGGACTGCTGTCTGCATCTTAGTTTTAAGTTTGTGTTTAGATCTTTAAGTTCTATATGTACTAAAGGGTGCAATGGATATTTATACCACTAAAACTGTACCTAAGAAGTTTAATATACCTCGGGACCACATTCAGAATATGCAGATCAGCATCACATACAACCTGAACATTCAGGGAATGGTAGTGTTTGCGGTTGCGGAACACCACCTCCCTGTCTCTAGGCGGGACCAGGGCAACATGTGTGCAATCAATAGCTCCCATCACGTGTGGTATCCCGGCTAAACGCCTCAAAGGCCTGGTTCAGGGTCCCCCACTGTTGCCTAGTGTGAGGAAGGGCTATGTAATTCCCCATCCGGCTGACCATGGCACGCAGTACTTGGTGGAGACATCTTGAGAAGGAGGGGCGGCTCATGCCACCCACTGCGGCCACAGATGACTGGAAACAGCCAGAGGCAAAGAAATGTAAGCAGCAAGGAGCTTGACTAAACCTGGTATGGCATGAGACCGATCAGTCAGGGGCTCGAGGTCAGGTCTTAGATCCTCATAGAGCTCCCTAATCGCCCTTGTGCTCAGTCGGTAAAGGGAGATGACCTGGTCCTCACGCATGCCCTGGAGCTGGGCCCTAGGCCTGTAGAGGCGTGGCTGCCGAGGTGCAGGCTCGGCACACCTCCTGTGCCGTTCACCAACAGCACCTGCTGTGACCGCCCCCACAGCTGCAGTTGTGAGTTGCTGTGGGACTACACCCATGCCCTGTGGCCCAGCCCCATGGACACCATCTCCCCTGTCCTGCAACCGCAGCATCTGCCCACATGTCAGGGCACATGCAGCAACATACATCCCTTCCATCACCTCCTCCATCCCGGCTACACAAACACACACACAAACCTCCTATGACAGTGACCAGGCCACAAACCCAACACACACACAAACCAAAGGGATACAACCAACACACAGAATACAATCAACAACACCTCTTGCCTTGCTCACTCTGTCACCCTCCACAAACACGCACCTCGCCTACAAACAACCCTCAACGTGACTCATCTCTGCATGACAATATATAGATGTATTTACGGTTGCTTTTGCCGCGCAGCGCAGTTCTGCGCATGTGCTGGCGTCTGTGCGCGGCACGCAGGGGGGCGTACACCCATGGCCGTGCGTCGGTGTGCAGCACGCAGGGACGTGTATGTGGGCTTCGCGCATGTGCGACTCTGTGCACCGCCCACATACACACGCCCATGCACAGCATAGCCGCACCTGCGCGGCGCACAGACGCCAGCGCATGCGCCGTACTGCATCTGCGGCATGCCAAACCACAGGCCGCGCATAACAGCGCATGCGCAACGTGAACAAACCAAACACACCCTATAAAGGACCCTGTACCCCTGGTACACGTCGAGGGTTGTGAGAGGAGAGCTGAGGTGTGTGCGACAGAGCTGTGTAGTTCGTGGCAGTGAGGGCAGGAGTGTAGGAGGCTGTGTGTTTGTGGTCTGTGGTTTGTGCACTGTGGTTTGTGGTGTCGTCGTGAGTGCGTGTTTGGTGTTTGTCCATCATTGTGTTGTGTGCTAGTCAGGGTAGGGTAGGGTGGTGGTCTGGTCTGTGTGGGGTGGGTGGGGTACTCTGTGTTGGGTGGGGAGTGGTGAAGGGGGCAGGGAGATGGAGAGGGAGGGGGAGAGGGAGGGGGACTTGGAGGGGGAGGGTGATGCTGAGGGGGTTGGGGAGCAACACATACCTGTTGCTGGGCCAGCAGGTGGTGAAGGGACACAGGAGCGTGAGCCAGTGGCAGGCCCATCTGCGGGGCCACAGGCCCCAAGTTACAGCCACATGGGCAAACGCAAGCGCGTTCCAGTGCCGGAGACGCAGAGGAAGAGGGCCCTCAGGTTCACAGACATGGAGAACCACAACCTCCTGTCTATGGTGCTTGAGCACTACGACGAGCTGTTTGGCAGGATGAGTACCAAAACCTCTGTCGCTACACGTAATGCCGTGTGGGAGGAGGTAAGGGTGTCTGTGGCTGGGGCTGGGGGTCCACATAGAGACATAGACACATTAAAGAAGAGGTTCTCCGACATCAAGCGAGGGGTGAGGCAGACGATGTATGCAGAGAGACAGCATGCGCATGGGACAGGTGGCGGAGGCCCCCTCACCCTCCCACTCTCAACCCTGGAGAGGGAGCTTGCATCCCGTCTAGGCAGATATACACATGTGGCCTACCGGAGCTCCTGGACAGTGCCCACCCATCGGCAGGTATGTATGATACGTAGTGTTGCAAAAATGTATCGGCAACAGCCTACATGTAGCAATGTGCAATGTTGTTATTGGTCAAACTGTCCTGTTCCAGAGCATGTTCAACGTCAACCTCTGAGCACGTTTGGGGTAAATAGGTAATCCGCATAGTGTAGGCCTACCAGCCTGAACATATGGCATATCTGTCTAACCTGCTAAATGTTATACAGTCAACAGCTTACTGTGACATCAGCCAGGTGCCACATAGACAGCGAGGTGCAAGTAAGAAAGCTCCCCAGTACAGACCAGCAATCTATGCCATACACAGTGTCTGGAAAGCTATACCTCCAAACCTGTCCCAAGGTTACACACATAACAAGCACATCTAGGCACATCTCCCCTCGCTCACCTTTCAGACGTCACCTCTGCTGTCCACCCCATGAAACATGGGCTGTCGAGCACTCCATGAGAGAATCAGAGACAGGTTATGTTCCTGAGGCATTGGTTTCCATATGTAACATCCCATCCCACACCATCCCTGGTGTGCTACCAGCCCAATCTGCCTTGACCTGGTGCAGGGATCGAATTACATTATCCCAGGGGGTTATTTTTTCCCCACACAGGCATTCCAGATGCATGCCAAGGGGACTGTCCCAACAGACAACACTCTGACTGGACTCTGCTGGTAACTATGCACAGGTGTCCGCTCTGTCCTCTGTGAGGTCTACATCCCCACCTCTGGGTCCTCAGCACCCCCATACAGTGTGAGCACGACTCTGCAATGCTCGCTGAACCTGTACCCCCCCTCATAGGGCACTGCAACACCAGGGGGCAGTACTTGGTGGGATACCCGCTGTCAGAATACTGTCCAGACCAAGTGTCCGACGTGTGCAGCCCACACCTTGGCTCTGGCCTCTGAGCCCCTTGCGGTGGTCCCACTGCTTGTTGTGTCAAACATGTCTGTGTGGACACTGGTGATACATTTCCAAATGGCAATCCGTGGTGTCCCTGTGCTCCCTGGTCTACCCGTGTCTACCTGCCCTGTACCCATCGTGCCACAGTCCCATCAGACCCCCGTTGTGTGCAACTACTGAAACCCTTTGTTGTGGGATGTGCTACCAAAACCCTAGACAAACGTGTGTCCCATGTGAATCATGTGCTGTAACTGAGGCAGGGTGAGGTCTGCGCACAGGCCCCCACCCATGTGGCTGTCATCCCCCAGATATGATGTCACGGTTTGCTTGCATGGCTCAGGTTGCGGCTAATGATATGACACTCTTCCACAGACAACCTTACGATGCCCGACATTGTCCTCATTCCCACAACTGACACCTATGAGCTCCCAGGACCTGGCTCCGATCAGCACTGTTTAGAAAGCAGCCCCCTGGTACCACCCCCCCAAACCTGTCTCACATGCAACACCATGTAGCCCTCCCGTTCTCACCTGTGTGTGCTGCACCCCCACAAACACTGATGCATCGCCATGTTGAACACCATAGTCAACATGTGTCCCGCATCACATTCCCCCCCCCCCACCTGCCCCAAAACTGTCTGCACACAGAAGCCACATCCCACCCCCCACAACAGGGTTGGACATCACCTGTATGAATGTGAGGGGTGTGGCTCAGGGCATGTACATGTCACATACACACTGCCCAGCGCAGCATGTGTGCAGCATTAGCCCAGAGATGATAGACAAGATAGGCGCACAGCAGAGTGGGTCACAGACTCGCACAGTCAACACCCATACAAGGGTAGCTTGTAACAAAACATGTCCTGATAACTGGTCCCGACAGTCTGAAAGGGAGTGCCAGTGACAAGTGTGTGCAACTGGTACAAGCAGGGTAACAGTGGCAGGGGTATTGCAGATGCCAAGAGTCATGGGATGGGGCCAAGATGCGCATTGGGGGACATGAACACCTGGGTGTCAAGCAGACAGGGCGGGCAGGGGCAATGCACTGACATGTACTGCTGGTGTCTATGTCTGAGTGCAAAATATAGGTATGGGAGGGTGTAGGGGAGTGTGTAGTAGCACACGTGCATGCCCCCACCCCCTCATGTATGTGTCAGCTGCAGCACACACGTAAATATATGTGGTAACTACAAACAGATGTCTGCTGTCACAGATTGTTATCATTACAGGTGATTACAGCAGCATGGGGGCGCAGGATGCAGGGGATGAGGAGGTGGATGAGGAGCCAGAGGAACAAGCGCCACCAATGTTCCAGGAGGCAGAGGAGGCCATACCAGAGGGGGACACCTGTGCATCAGGGGATGTTCCCGAAACCCCTAGCACAGGTGGCACAGCAACAGGGCCTGCAGTCCGCAGCCCACAGCATGGTGGGGGGCCAACGAGGGAGCCTCTCCCGCAACCAATGCAGGACCCATACACCCACAGACTGGATGTGCTGATGGCTGATCTCCGGGACCGTGCCACATCAGGGGAACGCCATGCTGAAGGTGGGTGGCAACAAGGCGTCACACACACAACGCCTGGAACAGTAGTCTGTGTGAGGTGTGTGTATGTGGTGGATGTGGCACTGTACCCCCACAGCTCCTACCTGTACGGATTAGGTAGATGGCAGTCAGTGGAGTGAACACAGGCGTATGGTGTAGGGTGGAGGTTGTCAATGTGACACAACACAGACCGGTTCAGGGCCAGTGTAATCAGCCACATACAGACAGAACAGCACTGAGTTCTCACCACCAACACGGTAACAGCAGAAAACTAGATACAGGCACTGCCCCTGCAACAGTCTGCCCCTTGGTAAATAGTCAGAGGACCTGCAGACAACAGGGTGCCACCTGTCACATCATCATCGGGCAATCGGGACACCACACACCCAGACCCAGGTGGCATGGGTAATGTCATGTCACGCGTCCCACAGTCCCCGCTGACAGCAGCTGCAGGTCTACAACAAACATAGGATAGTATCACAGCAGACATCGAGTGTGGGGACACCCATATACCAGCACTCCTCAAGCTGACAGGGCCAAGAATCATGTTGGGTTAGCCTGGTAGGGGTACAGGTACATAACGTCTGTGTGTACGCCACCAAATGAGATGGCCTGCCTGACATACAGAACAGGACATGAATGTGTCCCCGTGCTGTGGACCTGACACTGAGTCACCTGATAGCATAGCTGCGTGACTCACCCACATCACCACACAGGTCAGGGAATGACCTCTGTGTTGTGATGAGTGACACAACACCCCTGACCCGCATCCACAGCTGTACACCACAGTCAGGGAGACACCCCCCCATCCCTGGAGACCCACGCCCTCCCCCATGGTGTACCACGTGCTGGGGAACCCCCGGCATGTCACTGGTCATGTGTCACTGGTGATTCCCCACCTCTGCTGTGTCAACTGTTGGCCCCCTCCCCTGTCCATGCCCTCTACATGGCTACAAGGGTGAACATGCACTGCTTTCAGACCCCTCCCCGCTATACATAAGGTGTATGTGGACCACTCTGTCGGCAGACAGCTCACACGGGAGTGCACATGCGCATGTAACAGTTGGCGGTCTGATGCTGCCACCCCATCTGCGTGATTAGCGCATGCTCCAGCCGTGCCCTCTCCAAACTGTGTAGAACCACCCACCTGTGGCAGCCCCTGGGGTCCTAGCTATGAACCACATCTACTTGCCACTGATGGGGTGCCTCTGTTGTTCCTGTCCCTGTTTCACGCCTCCCCCCCAAAGGCCAGTTAGACATGTGCTTGCTACCTGTCTGCAAGCCTGTTGCAACCTCTGCAGTACGTGTGTGTGTTTGCACAGCCTGTGGAGTAATGTGTCTGCCTCACATATCACACTACCATACTGTGTCGAGTGTGTGGCTGTGCCCTACACTACTGTGATGATGAGGGCTCGTCACCCTAGCCATGTGTTGTACCAGGGTCCTCCCTGGCACTGTACTATCAATGTTGACTATGTGTGACGGTTTGGTGTGTGTCTGTTGTCTCACAGAGAGGTATCTCACACACAACCCTGTGTCTCACCAACAGGCCAGTCTCAGGCACTGGAGAGGATCCAGGCATCACTGGATCAGACAAACAGACAGCTGGCCGATATGTGTGGTGGTCTGCAGCGTCGCACGGATGTGGTGGAGGCAATACCGTACACCCGGATCTGCGAGGCCCTGGAGAATATCGCAGCTGCATTACAGCAGCAAAACACACCACCGCCACCAGCGGCACACACACCACCGGCAGCACCCAGCCAAGAGGAGCGCGTGGCACCGGGGGGGGGGGAAAGAGGCTTGCGACGGGGCAGGCGTGGGCGACCACGCCACAGTCAATGACGCCAAATAAAAACCTATCATGTATAAATCATGCAATGTGTGTTTTCAATGTGTGCACCTGTGAACCCCTATGTGGTGTACACATGGATGGTTTGTCCAGAACCATGTGGCCAGCGTCCAGGCACGTTGTCACCGTGTTCATTGGATGGCCAGGCATGTCTGCACCAATGCCAGCACAAGCCATGTGCGACCCTCACAGTGTGTGTATGCGGCCCCTGGGCAGTATCAAGCCAATGTATGCACACAACCATGTACTGATAGGGTGCATGTGCAGTGACTGCAGTTTAATTGTTATGTGTCTGCACTATGTTGTCCCCATCTGACCCTTGTGAGTGGGTGCTTATGTTTTGAAACATGTCCCCTGCCTGCAACACAGGCGGCATGCCAGGGCCCACCCCCACAGGAATGTATATGACGTGGGCAGGCATGGGTGTCATGCATCTGGCAGCCCATGCACTGTGGACACACATGTGTTGAGATCACGGCAATCCATGTGTCACGTTAGCTCTCCGTCCCCCTTACATTGCAGCATCCCATGGGCATACCCTTGTCCTATGGCCCTACGCACCTCTGGGCCACCCTGACTGCATGCGGTGCCGGAGCACGTATGACACCCATGTCTACCTACAATGACCCTCCATATGCACACACAGATCCCATGCTTGACGCCATAGTGGGTGGGTGGGTAAGGACACACGTGACCATTGTGTACACAAACAAACATAAACTTTATTAACACACAAAACAATGTGAACATTGGGCAACATGCCCCACAAACCCAGCCCCATGTGTGTTGGTGGAACACAGCACAGCACAGGGCACATGGGGACGTCACAGGTACCATCAGTGGCGACTGTGACGCCCTTCAGCAGATGGCCCCCGAGATGCCAGACGCACCACATCGTGGGCCACCTCCTGAACAGCCCCCGTCAGACACTGCAGGGCATGGTACACGACACGGACGTCCTGGCATATGTCATCCATGATCACAAGCACATCATGCATGCATATGCCAGCACACAGACACACAGTGTGCGTGGTCTGTGTGCTGGCATCTGCATGGGACATGTCTGTGGCCATGGATGACGCTGGATAACACTGACGCCCGTCCCGTGCTGCCAGCTGCAGTGTCTGATGGCGGCCCCCTGGGCCCTGTGCTGGGCTGTGTTCCACAACACCCCCCAACCGTCCTGCCTCCCTTCCCGCACACCCTTCCCCCACCCTCCCAGCATCGACACTGCGGAACCCACCCCTGGCCCACCTCCCCCCCCCTTGCCCCCTCTCCCCTGCACCCCCCATTGTCGCATCCACATCCCCCTGGCTGGGGGGATGTGCGGGTACATGCGCCGGCTCCACCTCCTGGTCTGCTGCATCTTCGGCCCCACTTCCGGTCACAGACACCTCCTCTGCCTCCATCTCCTCCTCCTCTGTGTCCTGGTGCTGGGGCTCAGGACTCTCCTCCACCCCCTCCCCCCTCTCCCTTGCACGGCGTGTGGTGGGTCGGCGGGGCATATGGGTGGAGGTGCTGGGCCCTCCATCGGTGCCATCTCCATCTGTGGAGGACGACAGACATTAGGGCACATCCATGTGTGGCACATAAAACATGTTCATAAGCCGAAAACTCAGGCTGGCAGCCCAATACTCACCATCAGGTTGGGACTCAGCCTCCGTGGTGCACTGCTCGATGAATGCAGGGTGGTGTAGGCGGAGTTCACGCCCCTTCTTCCTCAGGTCCTCCACCTGTGGATATGCAAACATTGACTGGGTCATCACCTAACGTCTGTCACAGGTGGTTGGACAGCCTAGACATACCCCTGTGTGTTCAGCGTTGGGCTGCTCCCTCACCCCTGCTGTGTGTGGCACACACAGCATAGTGACCCACCTATAACAGTTGGTCCTTGGGATATGTCGGAATATGTTTGCAGGTGTGTGTCACAACGGTATCACTGAGCCTGGCTGGCATAGACAGGAACAGTCACAGAGGGCAGCAGTCAGCAGCATCGCACATTGCCTGCATGCTGCCCCCCTCCCATATCTCGACTCCCCCACAACACACAGGTAACATGGGGGGTGGGACAGAGACAGACAGAGGGGGGGGCGGGGGAGGGTGAGCGTGACAGAGACACAGGGAATGAGTGAAGGGTGACACATCCCCGAGGGGCAATGGTTCTTTTCTGTGGGCCAATCCCTGCTGTTCCATGAACGCAGCTGGTCAGGTGGGTATGGCTGCGGTCCCCTGAGGGTACGGGACCTACCCACCTCTGGTGGGGCCCCCTAGGGTCAGTTGACATGGGATGCTCACCAGAGTGTGTGTGCCGGGGGGGCCGCCAACTACCTCACAGGGATCTCAGACACCTCCCATGATGTACATAGTCCCGGGTTACGATGGTATGGGCCACCACACATGCATGCAGTGACATGGACCTCATGGGACTGTCGACATGTGGTTACATGGATGGTTGAGGGGGGGACATGTACCTCATCAGGGACTGTGAGGCCCTGTGGATGCTGGCGCTGCAGATTCAGCTACAGCTGTGTATCTCTCAGATGTGGTGGACCTGAGGGAGGTGGACAGGTTCAATCAGCCTCCGCTCGGTGTGGTCCATGATGGCCATATGACTACTAGCTTCCATTCGGGCTGGGCAGGGAAGAGCCGTTGTTGGCTTTCCCTCTGCAGCCTGGTTGGGGTGGGCTTGTCAGCTCCCAGTTACGTGGGCCATTGCTGCCACCCTGTCCCTGACAGATATCAAGGCGTACAGGGGGTGTTGCACGGTTTATCCTGTAAACAGTGTTCCAGTTCTGCAGCCACTAGGCAGACATGTGTCCATGACACAATGGCAATGGGGGTGACTCAGCCTCTGGCCTGACACCTGTCCAAGGACACCCTGCAGGCAACAGTTGCATTTGTCTGGACATGCCTTGACAGGTGCTACATGTACCTGCCCCTTGTCATGCGGAACTGGCAAAACGTGCTTTCATCGCTGTTTTGCAAACACCATCAGATCCATTCCCATGAACAGGCTAATAGGCACTATACTGTCTGACAGCAAGGATGCCTGGCAGACACGGCAACCCACAGCATCCATGGTCATACGCCCCTACCAGATGGCCTGACAGCATGTCATTGGTCACATTATGTTGTCAGCATAGCTGACTACTACACCATGGTGTACCGTGGGGGCTATGTTGTTTGGGACAATGGAGATGTACAACACAGGATGGTCACTGTACAGCTAGTGGGCATGTGGGGGGGTGCTGCGAGATGGATCCCATCCTTCTCACATGAGTATCCTGTACATGCTGATGTACTGGCAGGGTGGCTGGCACCCTTGGCGACTGTGGATATTGGTTATTGTCAGGGTCGTGTGACGTGTGCTCTGCATAGGTTGTGACTGGTACAGAGTGGCCCTGACTACCTATCCTAGTACCTCATGGTGGTACACATCCCCAGACCACGGCTATCTCCTTTTGGGACATGCAGGCCCCCACTGGAGGGTTACCTTCTTACCCTCAGAGCTGTCACAGTCACCAGGCCCGTCAGACATTTGGACGTATCTTGGCCCTGTGTGCTGCGGCTTGTTGCGGTATGGTACCGAGATGCAGGCTAACATGGGTGTCCTGGTCCCGGGGTGTCACAGATGTCACCCATCTGCACTGATGGTCCATTTTCCCATGCTGTGCACCAGATCACAGCGGCTGACAATGACACAATGTGTGTGGTCTGGGGTGTTATCAAGGACCCTGATGGCCCAAGGATAGCCTCAGGAGAACATTTGGTGGCCAGCATCCTCTGGGCTGGTGACACTGGTGAGGCCTGTGTAGTGGTACTGGTCACAGCCCTTGCCCCACAGCATGGCCCAAGGGGGCTCAGATGCGTTTGTGGACGCCGGACCTTGTTGTTGCCACAAAGCCGCCTGTGGGGCCTGGTGATTCCACCAGGCCTTTTTGGACTGAGTGCGTTCCTCAGTGCCACAGCCCTGGCAACCTGATGTTTGGGGGGGGTACCCTTTGGAACCATCCAGCCGTCTGTGGGGTTACATGGGATCCACAGGTGCAACGGGACACCCCTGGGTACATGGGTGACACCACAGCCACGTTGGTGGGGTGGTGGGTGTTGGGTTTGGGTCCTCAGTCCAACCTACCGCTCCTGGCTGCAATCCCACAGACCAGACATGGCGAAAGGGCGTGAGTGTGGCCTGGCCATTCCACACACCAGGCATGATTGTCAGTGACCATGGAGCTAATGACACATTTTGCCCTGGTCTGCAAACACATGGTGTGACGTTCCATTATGGGGGTATCATTTTTGCCTGTCCACGAATGGGGGGGTCACGTGCAGGGGACGTTCTCACTGTTCCCCTGGGATTCTGTTTGGTTGAGGTCAACACATCTCCCAGTGATGGGATCACCCATACACCTGTGCTACCTTTCGGGGAGACGTCAGCAGGCACAGACACAGGGGTGGCAATACCATTGAGGTGTGTTGCACATACAGGGACACAGACCTGCTGGTTTGGCACAACCTAATGAACTGGAGTGTACCATTTGGGGGAGGCGTCAGGGCAGCACACAGGAGCTGTGGTTTACTCCGAGATTCCACCCCATTGGCTGCTGGTGAGCAGCCACATGCAGGCTGCAACAGGGCAGACAGTACCAACATGTGACAGCTGATCCCTGCTTGCTCCTGGTGATTAGCTGTGCCCAGTGCCACCTACATGCAGAGCTGTGGGTGTGCGCATGTGTGCTGTGACACCTATGGCCATTGTGAGCCTCACCCTGAACGCACAGGTCATGTTCCCTGTGGCCCCCTTCACAGACATGGCTCTGCCATACCACATCATGTTTGCCAATGCTGATGTCCATGCTGACCCCCAAACCATGTATGTGTCATGTGTCAGACATTCGTGGTGACATCATCTACACATGCCATGCAATCCACACCCACGGGAAATGTGTTTTAACAGCACACATGGGTGATGTCATCATAGCTGTGACATTGGGTGGGTTGTCCTATGCACCTTACCAGGGGCCATGTCCATGACATGTGGGTTGCTACAAGGCCATGGGTAGCAGTGTGTGACACACTACAGGGATTGTGTGACCTGTCTGTCCTGGGGATGTTGATAGTTACGTCATACCTGGTTTGACGTCTTTTGGACGACGCATAGTGGTCATGGTGGACATACATCTGTCCCAATCTGACCTATCTGATGGTGTTATTTCATCAGACCTGGACCCTGGACACTGGATGGTTCTGTGGGTTTGGCACGCAAAAACTATGTGCCAGGACCCATTACACGGGTATGGGCTATTGCCACCTCTGCTCATGTGTGAGTGATAGGCTGTGTTGTGCAGCCTGGGTGGGTGCATGGACCTCTTCACCAGCATTTGTGCTCGGCATCTGCAAACAGGTGTGTGATGCCTTGGGGGCTGTGCACATGTGCGACCAGGCTCAACAGGCATAGCTGGGGACATGTCTCTGTTACAGACCTTTGGACGTGCATCTCCATGCTAATATGTGTGATGTGTGGCTTACGCACAGCCACATCTGCAAGCAACGTACCATCTGGCTACATCTACAGTGTGTGTGCTGAGCTGTGGACCCCATGGACTGTGGGTGATGTGCAACCCAACCTCCATACCCTATGGGACATATTAGACTCACATCAGCTCCGTAACAATCTGCTCGCCCTCCCCCTGGGTGTTGGGTGTCCAAGGGCACATCCTTACCAACATACAGCAGGGCACCATGGTGACTCCCTGAACACCATACGCAGGTGTCATGACTCCAGGAGATGGGGAGGATGGACTCAACAGCATTGTGACACTGCACCATATCCCCAGGGTGGATGGGCCACACCCTACTGGTTTGTGTGGACACCTGGAGGTAGGGGGGATGCCTATAACTACATTAGGACACACAGCCATATCTCCAGGGTGACACAGAGCCCACTTGGAGGGCCTCTCTGGACTCCTGGAGGTAGGGGGGATGCTTCCAACTACATTAGGACACACAGCCATATCTCCAGGGTGACACACAGAGCCCACTAGGAGGGCCTCTCTGGACTCCTGGAGGTAGGGGGGATGCTTCCAACTACATTTGGACACACAGCCATATCTCCAGGGTCACACAGAGCCCACTTGGAGGGCCTCTCTGGACTCCTGGAGGTAGGGGGGATGCCTATAACTACATTAGGACACACAGCCATATCTCCAGGGTGACACAGAGCCCACTTGGAGGGCCTCTCTGGACTCCTGGAGGTAGGGGGGATGCCTATAACTACATTAGGACACACAGCCATATCTCCAGGGTGACACAGAGCCCACTTGGAGGGCCTCTCTGGACTCCTGGAGGTAGGGGGGATGCTTATAACTACATTAGGACACACAGCCATATCTCCAGGGTGACGCTGAACCCACTTGGAGGGCCTCTCTGGACTCCTGGAGGTAGGGGGGATGCTTCCAACTACATTAGGACACACAGCCATATCTCCAGGGTCACACAGAGCCCACTTGGAGGGCCTCTCTGGACTCCTGGAGGTAGGGGGGATGCCTATAACTACATTAGGACACACAGCCATATCTCCAGGGTGACACAGAGCCCACTTGGAGGGCCTCTCTGGACTCCTGGAGGTAGGGGGGATGCTTCCAACTACATTAGGACACACAGCCATATCTCCAGGGTCACACTGAGCCCACTTGGAGGGCCTCTCTGGACTCCTGGAGGTAGGGGGGATGCTTCCAACTACATTAGGACATACAGCCATATCTCCAGGGTCACACAGAGCCCACTTGGAGGGCCTCTCTGGACTCCTGGAGGTAGGGGGGATGCCTATAACTACATTAGGACACACAGCCATATCTCCAGGGTGACACAGAGCCCACTTGGAGGGCCTCTCTGGACTCCTGGAGGTAGGGGGGATGCTGATAACTACATTAGGACACACAGCCATATCTCCAGGGTGACGCTGAACCCACTTGGAGGGCCTCTCTGGACTCCTGGAGGTAGGGGGGATGCTTCCAACTACATTAGGACACACAGCCATATCTCCAGGGTCACACAGAGCCCACTTGGAGGGCCTCTCTGGACTCCTGGAGGTAGGGGGGATGCTTATAACTACATTAGGACACACAGCCATATCTCCAGGGTCACACAGAGCCCACTTGGAGGGCCTCTCTGGACTCCTGGAGGTAGGGGGGATGCTTCCAACTACATTAGGACACACAGCCATATCTCCAGGGTGACACAGAGCCCACTTGGAGGGCCTCTCTGGACTCCTGGAGGTAGGGGGGATGCCTATAACTACATTAGGACACACAGCCATATCTCCAGGGTGACACAGAGCCCACTTGGAGGGCCTCTCTGGACTCCTGGAGGTAGGGGGGATGCTTATAACTACATTAGGACACACAGCCATATCTCCAGGGTGACGCTGAACCCACTTGGAGGGCCTCTCTGGACTCCTGGAGGTAGGGGGGATGCTTCCAACTACATTAGGACACACAGCCATATCTCCAGGATGACCGTGGGACCACTCTGATATGCAGTCTGGAGTCCTGGGGATAGGGGGGGATGTATTACACAACATTGGCAAACAACCCCATGGCACCTTGTTGGCTGGCGACCATGTGCTGCACGTTTCCGGACACCAGAGGGTGGCCCCCATGTGTTCCCTGCAGATACAGATACCACCATCAGCACATGATGTTTCAGGTCACTCCATAGGCAGATGTGTGGCCTAGCTGTATTATAGTGTGCTGTAGTACAACAACAGCAGCAATAGTCAGGTCTCCAGGGTGGCATCATGCCCTATGTGACCACATCTGTCAGCACCTGGGTACATGGCAATCCACTCAGAGGTGATACATATACAATATGGCGTGTGGCTTTAACTGGTGCACTTTCGTGATCTGGACTACCTACACACAGCATCATGGACAGCTGCCATCAACCCTGTCTGTGTATATGGTTATGATGACCTGTGGCCATTCACTTACCTCCCTTTGGTGGTCAGCCATGCGGTTGAAGCGCCTGGTGAGCCTCTCCCAGGCCCTCTTCACCTTCCCCATGTTCCTTCGCCTGGAGGGGCCAGGGAACAGCCTTGCCTGCTTCTGGCCAATGAGGGCTGCCAGGTAGCGCAGCTCATGGAGGCTAAACGCCGGCTTCCTTGTCCTGGACGCCATGTTCCTATATGCGCGTCATGACGTGCGCGACGCAACTTCCGGATTTGCGCGTCGCGGCGCGCGTATGGGCGCGCCGCATGGCTGCGCGATTAGGCTAATCACGCTGGTACGTTCCGCATTGCTGCGCGTCAAAATAAAGGCACATTGTAAATGCACGCATCATTCAGATACACTGGTTATGGGGTGGCTAACATTATATCTACTGGTCTCTGCAAACACATATAGCAACGATGTATCTCGCATGTCCCAAAACATACCATGATTATTATGGATCAATCTTGTTTAGACAGTGTGGTATTGAACCTCTGGACACATATCCAATGATTCCTGGTGCATTGTCAGATGAGGTGTGCTATTTGTGTTACCTAGCAGGTTCTGCTTTGCCACTGATAACAATGGGTGCTGACAGACCATCAACGTCAGGTGTCAGTCCCCCTGGTGATATGGGGTTTTGTGTGCCACTGGAGTATGTTCTGTGGTGCATCTCCATGTATGTCCAGCAATGATGTGGTGGTTGCCATGGGGGGTGGGGGGATGTTCATATCTGAGCATTGGACATGCACAGTAGGTTTCATGGTGCCCATTACCAGGACATGTGCGTTGGCATGCCACCTTACTGCATGTTATCCTTTGTTATGTGTGATGGCATACAGTCCTGATGGCAGAGGTGTTGCACAATGTTTGTAAGTGGACTGCATAACCTGTTGTCATTGGGTTACATGTTCCAGTTGGGCTCTTGTATACCTGTCTCACGCAGCACACATTATTGTACAGCAGTACAAGATTACGCATGCTGCCTTTGATGTACATCTGTGCTGCACATGACATATATCTTCATACGTTGCAACAGTGTTACCTGCCCCAGACCTCTTTCTACAATAGAGCAGTGCTGCCAGTGTCAATACCCTTACAGTGCTATATACGTCATGTGCTGTACAACAATCTCACTAGTGGATCACCACCCCCCTGATAACCACAGCACACAGTCTGCATGATTGACTCTTTACAACGGCAGGCATCTGTTCACAGCTATTGAGCTGTGGCCCACAGATTACCTCGCTGACTGTGGAGCCAGAGGTTGTGTATTTCCATCCACAGTGAGGTTATTGGTGAGTACAGGCAATGACCGGTTTCAAAATGTAAAATAGTGGTGGCAGCTATGAGATCCTCACAGTGCTGTAAGCATCAGGTGCTCCATAGGACACCTTATGAGGCATCCTAGGATTAATGCACTGTGATGGTTTCTGAGTTGGCAGTACTACAGGACATTAGACACTTTCTGGGACAGACAGCCCACAAGACCCTTGAGAAATCTTTCTCTCCATGTTACAATGCCCTGTGGAATAAATGTGCGATTTGTGCAATGTAACCAGCAGTGATGCTGACTGACGCAGTATATGTGACAATGTAAATATTCAAAATACTTTGTGTGGACAACCACAACATGGATTTGAACCAGCAACCTGTCGCTTACAGAGGCATTGCTGTCACCAGTGGACTACAGCTCCATAGCTATGCTGAGATGTCTGGCTGGCTGCAATATAGCCTCTGCAGACTGTATGCTATGTTTAAAAGGGTAGGGTGTGCCCACTCACACCCATGATGCACTGCACATGCAAAGCAACGCTATACAGATGGGCAGACCATAGGGTGTGAAACACAACAGCACCTGGGACTGGTAGTGGGTACTGACCTTCCGTGGTGCTGTTACAGAGTGGCTACAGACCATCAGAGTGTGTGTGGCCTGTGCTCACCCTGAGGGTGAGGTGGGACACACAGCACCTATCCTGGCGGGGATGGCCTATACGTCATGTCAACTTGTCTGCCGATGTCAGATAGTTTGGCATATCAGACACACCTTTGACCATCTGGATCTACCAGTCACCTCAGGGCTTGGTGGGCTACAATGCTCACAGAGGGGTGCATCTCGTGTGTGGGTGCCTTGCCCAAATGATATATGTGCAGTGTGTGTGTGAGGATAAGAGGTGTTAGTACACATAGGTGAAGTGTGTCAGACCCCCAAACTGGCCCTGTGGAAACAAGGTTCCCCCAACAACATATCCACATTCACTATCCCATCTACACTGGTAGCGGCTGGCAGCACCATCAGACATGGTTCAGCTGTGGTACTGACAATCTACAGGGAGCTCTCTGCAGTTCTGTACGCATCCATATTTCCGGAGCCCCCTGACAGTAGGGCCTGATCCCCCCAGCACCATCTTACATTTCCCAACAGCAGGCACAGTGTGTCCCCATCTACTGAACCCTGCACAGTGTACCAGCCAGACACATGCTCACTGCAGTCAGGCCACTAGGCAGTCCATAGTGCATGCTACCAGGGGAAATGTGTCCACCCATAACTGGGATGTGAACATACCCACCACGCACTTAACTCAGTGATTGGGCCCCATATATACAGAACCCATATACATCACATGAGAGACCTACTATATGGCACGCTGGTGGAACCTAGCCAGGCCGTGTTCACTAATCGGTCAGGGTGAGAATGACCTCCAAGCAAGGCATTCAATGGACACCATGTCTGTGGAGGTGACCGCCAGGCACTACATCGTCCCAGGCAGTCATGTGTGCCCTGTGCAGATGCATCCTGCTCATGCCGCCCTGTCTGTTCTATACCCACAGTACTTTTCTCCTCATTATGCGCATTTGCAGGCCAATACTGGCAAAGGTGCTATCAGTGTGTGCTGCAGAGGGTGTGGGCAGACACCACTCACTGGATAGACGGACAGACACTCCCTACACCTAGGGCAACATTGAGCAGATGTTGTGTTATGTGGCAGCCCTGGCCAACGCACCAGTAATGGGCACATTGCAGGCCTGGCAATGTTATGGTGTACTGTTGGAGTCATTCTCCACGGTGGTGGACACTGGAGGACACATGACCTGACAAACATTGCACATACATCAGAGACGTTGCTATGGTACAGCTCAATGAGCTGCTTGTGCTTAACATAGCCATCTCTATCTGACAGTGATGATAACAGGCTTTTGATATCTCTGTACCATATCCCCATGTCTACTGTTGCATTGGTAATGTATGCACATGCTAGTATTGGGAGAGGCACACAGGGCCCAACATCCTGCTGCTGCATTGGTCTTTGGATAATGGAGCCTGCAGGTGCAGGTGTTTCTACCCCTGTTGGCCAGTGCTATTGGGCAGAGGTTACCAACTCCAGTCCAGGTGGCACAAACACTGGTCTGCTTTTCATGATGTCTGTAATGAATATGCCTATGATACATCTGCATACCATGGGACTGTTAAGTTACATTGCAGCACACGCATCTTTTTGGGAGACATCATCCAACCAGAGTAATTTGTGACACTCCATGACTGCATTTGGGGGATTCTGCTGTAGGTGATGCATATGTTTATGTGCTGTGTGCTGTTTAAGGACAGGTATGGGCTTTTGCCCGGCGCTTATGCCCTCTGCAGGAAAGTTTCGTTCTTTACTACCATGTTTCACTCATGGGTAAAATGTGGGTGTTGGGATGGAAAGTTCCACAGCTGGGATTGGAACCTGTGGCGTTCTGGTCTTAGAGGCACTGGCTAAATCAACTGCACCACCATCTGAGCACAGCAACGGTGCATTCCCTGCAGGGTCCATGGGTGTTTGTCACACAGGTGATGTCTGTTGGAGTGCACTGCACCCACATGATGGGGGCTAGGCCAGCATCTTCTGTGGGCAGCAGCCACTGCCCCCTCTCTCACCAGGACGCCTACGCCACCATGCTGACATGGGCTTATATTGGTTACCGTATCACAACTGAGTGAAATGTGGCCCTACTGGACAGCTTTTTGTGTTCTCTGCTGTGGGTGTTGCACATTGTTCAGGTGTATGTGCTCCTTCGGGTAAAAGCGAGGTTTGGGGAACATGCTTTTCTTTTCTATAATTATGGTTTGTCTTTACTATCAGGGTTTATTGGTGAGTAAAATATGTGGACTGTGTTTCAGGGGGCCCCAGCTAAGAGTTGAACTGGTAATCTTTGGAACCTGAACACAGTGGCTGTGTTCACTGCACCACACTGCGGCAACAGAGGCAACATACTCCCTGGTGGTACCATGTGTGTTTGTCAGGAGGTGCCCTTCTGTTGGGGTGCCCTGCACACACGTGAAGGGGTGTCTGCCTCCGTCTTCTCTGAGCAACTTCCACTGCCCCCCTAGGAAATCAGGACCCCTCCACAAACATGCTGCATGTCCTTCTGCTGCTGGTGCTGGTGGTGCACAGTTTTGGGCCATCCTGTGTGCATATAGGTGTCTGCCTATGCTGTGCGTTCTGGGGTTTGGGTGCCTGCATAATCATCCACGCATCCCCCCCAACTCATACATACTGTTGTGGAACATGGCCATGCCATAGGGGAACTGTCCATTGGTGTGGCTAACCCTGCTATATCCTATCTCAAGGTGTGAACATGCACCTTGTATGCTGCAGGAGCGGGGACCCTTCAGAGATTCATATACTTTCTTCTGGCCTTTATTGGGGGTGTCTGTTTAAGTTTTCCCATTGCTGTCACCATTACCCAGCTTGATCATCTTTTGTGCTACAATCAAGGGGGTTTAGCTGCCCTACCCAACACACCAGTCCTGAGAACAGTACAGGCATGGATATGGTACGCAAGGCTGATGGGGTCCCTCCCTAGGGTGGTAAACACTGTCAGATGCCAGACCTGCAGCACACAACACAGACATCAGAATGATTGTTATGGTGGAGCTCAATCATCAACATGTGTTTTGCCTAGAAATTGATATCTGCCGGTTTTCATAGGAGACGTTTGATAGCTGTGTACCATATACCCAGGTGTGAGGTAGCATCGCTAAGGTATGCAACTGCTCATATTGGGAGATACAGGCAGGGCCCAATGTCCTGCCTCTCAGGTAGGCATTGTCCACTGGGGCCTGTGGGTGTGGGTGTGGGTGTGTCTGCCCCTGTTGGCTGCTGCTTTACGGCAGAGATTCCCAACTCCAGTCCAGGTCTGCATCACACTGTTCGGGTTTTCCTGCTGTCCCTCATGAATATGCATGAGCTACATCTACATGCCATGGGGGTGGTGCATAGATATACATCACAGGCATTTGTATGAGTGGCAGCATGACACCTGACTGGTGTGTGGGCCACCAGGCCTGCATTTGGGGGAATCTGCTCTAGGCACTGGCCCTGTTCATGGTGTCTGTACTCAGTGAGGTAAAAGATAGACGTATTACCATGGCATATGTCCTCACCACAAAAGGTGTGTCCTTACTATCACTGTTTAGTTGTGGGAAAAATATGTGGGCAGGATTGGCGGTAGCCCCAGCTGGGCTTTGAACCTGAGACCTTATGGTCTTGCATGCACTGTCTGTGTGCACTGCACCACCGTGTAGTCACTGATTGCCTGGATTCCCTGGAACGTCCATGACTGTGGATCCAGCAGGGCCTGTCTGTTGCAGTGTACTGTGCCAGCCTGCACATGGCTAGACCTCTGTCTTCTGTGGCTAGCAGCCACTGCCCCCTGCACCACATGTACTCGTCCACCAACATGCTGTGATGAGCTTCTCACATGAAAAGCAGATGACATGATTGCAATGTGGCAGTACGGGACTGCATTTGGGGGACCTGGCTGTAGGTACTGCCCATTGTTGTGGTGTGTTTGCAGTGTTGTGTAAAATATGGGTGTTTTCCCCATGCTTATGTTGCCTGCAATACAGGGGTGTCTGTGCTATCTTTGTTCAGTGGTGGGTAAAATATAGGGACTGGCCTGGCAAGTGCCCCAGCTGGGATTTGAACCTCTGACTCTCTGGTCCTAGAGGTACTGGCAATGTCCACTGCACCACACTATGGCCACAGAGATAGTGCAGCCCCTGGAGGTAGTAAACCTGTCAGGCTGGAGTCACAAACCCTGCTCTACGCATTTTTACTGTGGGCACATGCACCCTGTCTGGTGACAAACGTGCACATAAACCACGGAAATGACCACAGAAACTGGGGGACAATATATCATCACGCTGGGCAACAGTGATATTAATGGTCAACCATAGCAAACACTCCCAGTAAAGCTCCAAAAAGGAAATTTGTTTTGGATGAGTCTCCGCTCCGTAGACCCTTCCAATATTCATTTGTTCTTTCTGGAGCTTTCCTGGGTGTGTTATCTAGTTTTGCCCATCACTATAACTGTTCCCCAAATGAATTACTATTTTTCATATTTTTGTGCTGGTCATTTTCTATTTATAATTGCACTTTTGTGCTGTGCACATGTATCACACTGCTCACGTTTTGCAGGTTTCCCCGGTTTTGCTGTACATTGCTGACGGAAATGGTTTCTCTTCCCTTTAAATGCATTCTAACGCGAGTGATTCACTCGCGCTATTTTTTTTTTGGAAATTCAGCCCCGATAATGTGCGGGGCGCCTCTCCCCTCCCCTTCCCCGCCCATTAACCCCTTTTCTCCGCCCCTCCGGGGCCTTCCTCCGCCCTCCGTTAGCCTTTCCACACCTCTATCGGACATTTGCGGGCACGTACTTGTGCGGCACCCGTTACTGTGACGCGCAAGTGTGCGGGGCTTCATCGCACGTTTGCGGGGCGTTTAAGTGCTCTTAAGTACCGCTTTTAGTGCGCTATTTTGCGGCACGCTAATTAGCGGTTTTTAGTAAACATGCCCCATAGATGTCCCTGGCATTTCTCAGTACTCTCTGCCCTGGACATCCTTTCTAAAATGCCACATCAAATGCAGTTTAGTAAATTATTAGTAACTAACCTTCTATTTTCAACACATGCTAAATGACAGAATGCTTTTAGCAACTTTCCTATAAGAGTATGCAAGTAAAGTGCAAGGTTATTCTCTGACGTTAAAAGGCACATTTTAGAAGGGCTGTTTATGTGTTTGCAGCGACATCCAAATGAAAACATCTGCAAATCGATGCCAATTTTAAAGGACAGGGTGGGCATAAGAACATAAGGACATAAGATATGCCATACTGGGTCAGACCAAGGTCCATCAAGCCCAGTATCCTGTTTCCAACAGTGGCCAATCTAGGTCATAAGTACCTAGCAATCTCCCCAAAAGACACAGGTTCCTCAATACTTGTATTGGGTCAAGCAGTGATATCCTGGGTCCCTTTTAATAATGGTTTATGGACCTTTCCTCCAGGAACTTGTCCAAACCTTTTTTAAACCCAGCTACACTAGCAGCTTTTACTACATCCTCCGGTAAAAAATTCCAGAGTTTGATTACACGTTGAGTGAAAAAATATTTTATTTTATTAGTCTTAAATAGTTTACCCTGTAGCTTCATTGCATGTCCCCTAGTCTTTCTATATTCTGATAACATAAACAATCGATCTACGTTTACCCGTTCCACTCCGTTCATTAATTTATAGACCTCTATCATATCTCCCCTCAGCCGTCTCTTTTCCAGGTTGAAGAGCCCTAACCTTTTCAGCCTCTCTTCATAGGAGAGGCACATGTAAGTCTGACATAAAATCGACATATCTCTGCCCTGCACTGTGGGCATGCATTTTATATTGAAGAAGGAAGTGCAGGAATTCATGGGGCTGGGCATCAGGAAGAGCCATTTCACAAGGATACATGTGGGAAAAATCAATGTCAGAAACCCGGCAAGTGGTACACGTAACTGTTAGTCCTTACACGTGTACAGTATCTTTGCCATTTTGCAAATCTAGACATGCAGATACCGCTAATTAACTACAGAGGCCTCTAGCTTTCCCTCTTTGTGATTAGGGAAGGAAACACGGGATGAAGGGAATACCCTCCTTAATCCCCGTAAAGGTAAGGGCAAACGGAGCACTATTTTTTTCTCTATTCATGTCAGGAGGGGATGATTTTAGTCTTATATGTGCTTCCCCTATATGAAATTGGGGTATATAGAGAGATTTTGGTGTCATTCTGGCCACATCCCCGATACAGCCCAACATGCCCCATGCAATATAGACATGATATGGACATCCCGGTGTAAAATGGCCTGTTACATGTGGATGTGATTTACACATGCAAGTCAATGTTTTCACACATGTAAATCGCAAATAAAGCTTCTAAAATAACCCTCTAAGTCAGCATATATTTTGAAAATATGTCTTTGTAAATAATTACTGCAAGATATCTGTAATATTATCTAATGACCTTTTCCAGCTTATGCCTTATCTGACTTTGGACATTTTTGAAGACTATCCAGGGCTTCCAGGGCTGTTTGTGGCTTGTGCCTACAGCGGTACTCTAAGGTAATTTACTAACTCTATCATCCTGGAATATTTCATTGTGTTGTCACGATCTCTAATTCGTCTGGATCCCTCATCTCGAAACCATACTCTACAACGTTTACCATTACTATTTTAGTGATTCATTGTATAAAGTTTTCTTTCTGCCACTACACTCTGCTTTATCTCTGAAATAATCTTTTATAAAATTACCCCACAGTACATATGCATAAACGTATGCCCAGTGGCAAGAAAGAGTCTACGTTTATGAAACCCATATAACGGTGTTCTCAGGGGCATACTTTGGATGGAGCATGAGTGGAGTTTATAGAATATGCGCACACACACACACACGGACTTCACACATCTGCATTTACATCTAGTCCTGAGCAGGTCTGAAAGTATAGTGTTGCATTTTGTGAAGCTATTTCATAAAGACTCATGGGTGTGTAAATGTCTTTATAAAGTAGCTCCAAAATAGCATCTACTTGGGCTTCCAACATATGCAACCTCTTATAGAATTACCCTCTTAAATTACCCCTCATTGCCACCGCTACTATCGCTCTCTCCTTGCCACTGCAAAGCGTGACTACTTCTCTAATCTCATCTCCTCTTCCTCAAACTCCTCCCGCCAGTTGTATTCTATTCTACATTCCCTCACTGCGTCTCACTCCTCCTCCTCCCCCTCCCTTTCTTCTGCGTCCTCCCTTCCGGACTCCTCCTCTCTTGCCTCATTTTTTGCCGCTAAGGTTGCTACCCTTCGCCGATCTTTCCCTTCATGTCCTCCCCCCCTTTCCCCTCCTGTTATGCTTTCCCCTCCTCCCTTCCATTCCCCGTCCCGTTGCACTCCTGTGCTGTCTCACTCCTGGTCGTCCTTTGAGGTAATAACTCCCAGTATTCTCTCAAACACCTTTCTTTCCATTCGCAAAACCACTTGCTCAGCTGATCCCATCCCTTCTCGCTGGCTCCTAGAACCCTCCCTAGCTCTTTCTCCCTACATTCTTTCCATGTTTAATTCCAGTTTGTCCTCTGGCACTTTTCCTACTAGCTGGAAACACGCTGTTGTCCGCCCTATCCCAAAATCTCGTTCTTCTGAACCTTCTGTTCTCTCAAACTGGCGTCCCGTCTCCAATCTTTCCTTTCTTTCTAAATTTCTTGAGAAACTGGTCTTTAACCAACTCTCCTCTCACCTTGAAGCTTCCCTCACTCTCCACCCCCGGCAATCAGGTTTTCGCCCCGGCCACAGCACTGAAACTGTCCTTCTTTCCCTTCTTAATGAACTTCACACTGCTCACGATCGTGGTCTCCTTACATTAGCTGTTTCCCTTGATCTCTCTGCAGCCTTTGACTTAGTGGATCACCGCACCCTCCTCACTCGTCTCCGGGATGCTGGTCTTTCTGGTATGGTTCTTCGATGGTTTCATTCTTTTCTCTCCTGTCGCTCCTTCTCTGTAGTTACCGGGTCCTCTTCCTCCCCCCCCCCACTCCCCTTGCATGTGGGGTCCCCCAGGGTTCTGTCCTTGCTCCTCTTCTCTTTAATGTTTTCTTAGCTCCTCTCGCCCTCTTAATTCAGCAGTTTGGCATCTCCGCGTATTATTACGCGGATGACATCTTTCTCCTGTTTCATACCGACTCTATCTCCCCCGATATAGCCCCTCTCAATCACTGTCTGACTGCTATCGCCGCCTGGTTCTCTTCTAATTTCCTTCACGAGAACCCCGCCAAGTCTTTTGCTATCTGGTTCACATTTGGGAGCCCCCCCCCCCCCACTTGTGCCCCTTCCTTCTCTTCACAGCCCATTCCCCTTGTCTCCTCACTCCGTTATTTGGGTGTTATTCTTGACTCCTCTCTTTCCTTTAAGGCGCATATTTCCTCTGTCATTCAGTGTTCTTTTTTCTCCCTTAGGCAGCTTCGTGCTATCTGCCCTTTTCTTTCTTCCTCTGCCCTGGCTACTCTTCTCCTCTCCCTTGTGATGTCTCGTTTGGATTATTGTAATGTTTCTCTAGCTGGTCTCCCCCAATCCCAATTGTCTCGTCTTCAACGTGTTCAAAATACTGCTATTCGTCTCCTCACTTACGCTTCCCGTTTTGATCACGTCACTCCTCTTCTTCTTCATCACCATTGGCTACCTGTCCCTTTTCGTATTCAGTATAAAATTCTTATCCTTGCACATAAGGCTGTTCGCACTGGTACCCCTTTCTATCTTGCTGACCAGATACACTTTCGTATCCCCCACCGTCTGCTTCGTTCCATTCACACAAATCGTATGTCTCTTCCCTCCCCCTCCCAGGCCCACCTTGCTTCTACCCGCTCCTCTGCTTTCTACTTTCTGGCCCCAAGCCTGTGGAACTCTCTCCCCCCCTTGCTCCATGCAGAAGAGTCCTACCAATCCTTCAAGACCCAACTCAAAACCCACCTTTTTCAATTAGCATTTAACCTCCCTTCCTGGCCCCCCCCCCCTCCCTTCCCGTCCATGATATCACATTGTAATTGTTACTGGTTTTGCTTTCTTTCTCCCTTTCCTTTCTCTTCTTTCCTATTATTTTAATTGGCGTTCCTTTTCTTTTCCTGCAGCCCCATTTTTAAATTGTTTTAAGTTTTTATTGTAAACCGCTCAGGTGCCTTTGGTGTTGGGCAGTATAACAAGTTTTAAATGAACATAAACATAAACATAAAGGGAGATTCTCTCAGGGAGCCGTGTGAAGACTTGTCCCCTCTACATGCACAAGGCTGTATTTTCCAGGACTTGTGCACTCGCAGCGGCCCTTTCGTAAGTGAATTGACTGGTTGGGATTCAGTAAGCGGATGCGAAAGTGCTAAACGTGCCATGACACCTGCTCTAGGGCATGCATTACTGATGCATCTAGAGTACAGCATGTTGATCCGCTGCTGTTTTAGAAAGTGAGGCATGTCACTTTATATAATAGGGCGGCTACGCGCATTGTATATGCAGGGGGGAGAGGTGTTACAAAATTATGTGGAAGCTGCTTTGTCTGCAGAAATTCAAATGAACAAATAGAGAAATATATTTATCTTTATGTGTGGCAGCACTGTGTCTTCCAGTATCAATGCTTTAGCTGCTGTAACAGTTGAGGACCTCATCAAGCCTTACTTCAAGTCCCTCAGTGATAAGAAGCTATCTTGGATTTCCCAAGGAGCAAGTAAGTAAAAAAAGCAGCTTGTTGAGTTGCTACTTCTTACATTTTAGAGTGAAATACAGAATCATCATGCTGAGACTGTGCAGTATGCTGTTTCAGCAGGCTGTCGTCATTTCCATGAGAAGTTCGAAAAGGTGCGTAACATAAGGCGCGTATTGTAAGATGCCTACTTGGCGCTATCAAATAGGCATCAAGAACTAGTCCCAGTGGCATGCAGATTTGCAACCGCTCAGTGCAGTGATAAATTGATTTGTCTACTCTCCACATGCAATTGCATTTCTTATAAAATACATGGGTGCATTGCAACTCTGCCCCTGCTCTGCCCACAATCTGGCTCATTTTCAAACTCTTTGAGTCATGTTTACTAAGCTGTGCTAAGATTTTGCAGGTATTTCATGTTGAGAATAGAAATCATGCGGCACATGCAACAATCATGTGTGCTACCGGTTGGAAATGTATACATCATGGCCCCGACAGAAACCGCACTGATTCTGACCCTATCCTATGCTTTCGACAATCATGCTTAATGCAGATGTACTTAACGCCACCCACCGAGGTTGGATTAAGTGCATCTGCGTTAACTGCAACATTGACAATGAAGACCCGTTGCCAACTCCCATGCTAATTGCGATGTGCAGTCACGCCGACTCTCTGTCTCATCCCACAGTGTAGCTGGGTTTAAAAAAGATTTGGACAAGTTCCTGGAGAAAAGGTCCATAAACGATTATTAAAAGGGACCCAGGATATCACTGCTTGACCTGATACAAGCATTGAGGAACCTGTGTCTTTTGGGGAAACTGCTAGGTACTTATGACCTAGATTGGTCACTGTTGGAAACAGGATACTGGGCTTGATGGACCTTGGTCTGACCCAGTATGGCATATCTTATGTTCTTATGTTCTTCCTCATTGCATACTAAGCAGATAGTGTGGAATTAACCATGCACTCTCTGGTTAGTGTGTGCACTAACAGTTCATGTGGCCCCATGCATGCTGGTTAACGTGCATTCAAGCATGCGTTAACAGCTAGCACAACTTAGTAAACATACCCCTATGTGTCTTTTTATGATTTTTTTTGTTGCACCAAATTTGGACCCATTTAGTTAAATATTTGGAACGTTACTTTTCCCCCAGACATTGGGTTGGGTTGGAAAAAATGAAAATGAGATCATCTTGGAAGAGTGGCCTAAAATCTGTGAGGCGTTTCACATATGCATTTTATTTCTTCTGTGTTTCAGGTGTGTTTTTTGGTGCCTTGTGCATTGCCATGGCTGCCGTAGCATCCTTGATGGGAAGTCTGATACAGGTAGGGCTTCTATTACTGCTGTTCTCATGGAATGAGATATGAGTCAAGGGGGCACACGCTCCCGTTCTTATTTGGTGCAGTTTGAGCAGCGATTGTGACCGTAACAGTAATGCCATGGATCCATTGTTTTTCCAAGAGGGCTCTGGGGAACCCATGTGAGGAAAATGCAGCTAAACACAAACTTTGGTGAGCATGGGAGGCCGGACTGTTTGGACCACGGCTTCTCTAGTTTTGAAAACTGTGTGAAAAAAAGATACAGGAAGTTCACAAAGCCTGAAATGGCTTATCAGGGAAGATGGTGGAGGCAAATATTCTTACAGTTCTGGTGCACATTTAGTTTTAATTTTTAAATAGTGCTGTTATATATTTATATTTTTATTGAATTACGTTTATGTCTTGTAAAATGATTTGGGTTGGGCTGTGCCCAAGGAAGGTGATATGGAAATGTAGCATAACCTAATACACTTGTCCCCAAGGTTTTGCCCTCTCAGGGACATATACCCACCTCTTCTTTCTCCTTCCCCTGCTTTCCCTTTTTTCTCCCCACACCCATTCCCTCTCCATTTGGCACACATTCAGCTTGTTCTGTCCCCCAGCCCCTGGCACCTCTCCAAGCTTCCTGTCCACCCAGCCACTGTGGCCCCCCTCTCCCCAATTTAATATAGCCTCCTCCCACAGCATACATTCCCCCCAGCTTTCTTTAGCCTCCCCTCAATCATGTGACAAGAGGAGGTGGCAATCAGCTGCACATTAGGCCCTGTCCTCCTCTTCTGCTGACCTGGGCCCGACGGCTCATTTGACGCGCGCGGGACTCTGTACAAGCAGTTGTGCCCGGGACGGCAGAGGAAGAGGAGGACATGGCTCAATGTGGAGCCATTTGCCTCATCTTTTTGGGATTGCTGCAAGCAGACAGAGAAAGAGAGAGGCCTGGAGGAAGAACTGTGATCACTGCTTCTGCCCCATGCTGGTGCTAGCGCTCTTTGTGCCGAGCAAGTAGGGAATTCTGCACAAATTCTGCCTTGCGCACTTGCGCCGAATTATCTCAAGAGTACTAGTCCCATCAAAGCTTAGGCAAATGCCAGCAAGAGCATCTTCATTTTAAAAGCATGGCTTTATTCAAAATGAAAATGTGAATTTAGAAGTATACGATTAAAAGTAAAACAGGCAGGTCGGAGAGTATGTTTTTGTCTGTGGACTGTTTCCGTTGCTTTTTGGGGGAATATGCAATGGCGAAAGCTAGGCTAATTAAAAGTGACTAGTTGTTGCCGCTTTATTTAAAACTGGACATTCAGCGATGGAAAATATCCAGTTTCCAACGCTGCAAATCCAGCTCAGTAGAAAGTGGCATCGCTATCTGAACAGCAGCCATACTTGGACACAAATCAGATAGTGAAATCTGGCTAAAGTTAGGACAGTTAGTCAGCTGACCTAACTTTAGCCAGTTTAAAGATCTGGTTTATGGCTGAATATCACTGCTAAGTGGATAGTGGTCATCACTGCCCCCGATCCACCCAGAAACTGTCCCGGTTTTAAGCTGCCATTTTTTTTGGAGGTCAGTGGGAAAATTCAGCGGCACGATCTGGTTAGTTGACTATGAGGCTGACCATGCTTTAACTCGTTAGCAGGTCTGCTAATTTGCTGAAACGCTTTGAAAATTCCCCCCTTTGCTTTTAACTTTCCAGACACTATGAATTACAAAATTCATATTTCCATCCTATATACCAGATGCTCTCTAATATTACAAGCATCGGGGGACATATTGAAAAAGTTTTGCCTGGATAAAATGTGGTCACCATAAAATTCAGCAACACAGTGCCGGTTAATATCCTCGCCGACAACAGAAAAAACAGTTCAAACCGGGGTGGCCTGGGAGAACAGTGGGATGATGACTGCTGTTGCTGTATCATTAGCAGAGATATCAGTCTAAGTGGTTAAGTTAGGGCAGGTGAATGGCTGCCATCACTTAACAATTTAGCGCTATGTGGTTTGTGGCTGAAGATCGCTGCTGACCGGACAGCATGTCCAGTAGCCATCCAACCTGGATATTCAGGGGCGGAAACCAGATATAATCTACTGCTGAATATCCAGTCCCAATTAAAGTGGCAGTGGCTTGGCATTTTATTATGTCTCCCCCCATCTTAGTTTTGCTCTCTTGAAAAACAACCATGAATTTTGAATGGATGAACTGTTAAATAATTTACAATGATATTCCCTTGGCAGGCAGCTCTTTCCATTTTTGGAATGATTGGGGGCCCGCTGCTGGGACTATTTTCTTTGGGCATCTTGGTTCCTGTTGCAAATTCAACAGTAAGTAAATTTATTGAGAACATGAATCACTACATTTCTGTAAAATTAAATGTATATTCCTCTTAATGTTTTTTGCGTTTTATTAAAACCTATAGTATAGTAAGCCTTTGGTCTCCGAAATATGGAGCACATACAGCCTAAAATGGCAAGACAAGTCCAGGCTCAGTGATGAATGGTCAAATGTGTGTATGCCCTCAAGTCAATGTTGACTTGGGTTTTCTTGGCAAACTGTGAGCAGAAGTAGATTGCCAGGCCTTTCTTCTGAGGCCGTGGAAGATAAACTGACTTGCCCAAGACCATATGGATTTCTAGTGGGAGCTAAATCCTGGTCTCCTGGTTACCAGGTCACTGCTCTGAACACTAGACTACTCCTCCACTCACTTACAGTGATACAGGTTGGATCCAAAAGCTGTAAATAACACATATATCTTATTTTATTTTATAGTCCCAGTAGGCAATTCTGGGGTACATCATAATACAATGTTAAACATGCTGATATTCTGCTATTATTGCCCAGTGGTATATGAGGCTGAATAATCGCTCCTCTGATTGGATGCCGATTCAACCCTGAGCATGATTATATGCAGAAGGCATTTGAATTTGAGCCTCACAATGCTTTTGTGGCATGGAGATGTCCACCAAGAGCACGTAACTCACTAGTACCTTCTTGCTTAATCCCATTATTGAGCTTATAGATGTTGGACACCTCATTTATAAAGAACCTCATTATGAGACAGACATCGCATATTCAGCATTTGTACTCAAGCTCTCAAAGGGGCATGTTTACTAAGAGGTGTGCCACTAGTAAATGAGTGGTCCTGAAAAAGAGTGTAGGAGTGGTCCTCATTTTACTAGTTAGGGTATCATGCTGTCCCCATGCTTCTGCAAATACAGTGACGGAATTCAAAATGGCATGGGACAGACACAGTGGATCCCTTTACAGCAACAGGATAAAATCAAAATAAACTGAACTATGTAATTTCTCAACAAATAGGGGTGTCCTACATGGAGCGGTGGTTTCACCCCTAAACAAAGACATGGGGAGGGGTGGCCTGCACTGAGCGGCAGGTGCACCTACTCTTGCCATCTTACTGGGCAGACTAGATGGACCATACTGGTCTTTATCTGCCGTCATTTACTATATTACTATGTTACTTAATGTCATCCACTGAGGTGGTGGTAAGTGCTCCCATACTAAGTTCGCTCCTATAATGCCAACTACCTATTCTCTACCCCTAGGTGCCCCTATTGTGCAATACAGCACACCATTGACAATATCTGAAAAAAAAATTGTTTTTTCTTATCATTTCTGCTTAAAAACAACATGAAACAACACTGGAGATTTTATTGACATTTCCCATTAAATTTCAAATGAAAATATATCTCTAAAATTTTGAAAAAAAGAATCAATTATTAGGTATGATGAGCATTCATTTCAATGTTATCATGATGGCGATGTTTAAACAACTTTCAGAAATGTCACAAAAGCAAAACAAGGGCAATAAATCTGCTGTGTCACCTGGATTCCTGTTCTCGGGAAGTACATTGCGAACACCATTTTTTAATGCTAATACAGTAAACTATTTTTTTTCCTAGGGTGCAATCGTAGGCCTCATTTTTGGATTTGCTATTTCCTTGTGGGTTGGTATTGGTGCTCAGATTTATCCCCCTCCTCCTCACAGAAGTTTACCATTACACCTTAGCACTGCTGGCTGCAATATCACTAATGCATCCCTGGAGGCCAACTGGACATTAACCACTGCAATACCCAACACATCAACTCTGAGGCCAATGGAAATCATTGAAAGGTAGGTAAAACTGAAAACATGCTTCACCTTTGCCTGAAGATTCTTGGATCAAATTATTTTATTTAATGTAGTTATAAACCACCAAGCTAAATGTTAGAGGCCGCAGAAAGCACTATCTCAAAAACTGAGATAACACAGAGAACAATTGTCAAAGATAGTTATGGGGGTACATAGTGATTTGGTTGCATAAAATGACTGAGAATTGCCCTTCCGCAGTAATGCTAAAGGGATGCACAGTATTTTGTAATGCGCGTACATTTAGTCACATTTACAGCAGGCATTTCTGGGAGGAGGGGTGCATGGTTGAACTTAAAGTATTCAGCTTGGCTGTGATATGCTAGGCATTCCACTAAACTCCACTAAGGCTTCCAAAACTGCCTATACATCATAAATGGAAGACAAATAATGGCATTTAAAATGAATATTATTTATTGAGTGAGATCAGTGGGAACAGTATGGTATAAGGGACATTGCAAATGCAATGTGTGCCTTCGAGTCAGTCCTGACTCCTGGCGACCCAGAAGCGCCTGGGTTTTCTTGGCAGTGTCACCGGAAGTAGATTGTCAGGCCTTTCTTCCGAGGCAATGGAGGGTTAAGTGACTTGCCCATAAGGGACATTACTGATAAATTATTCAAGAACATTTAAGCATACAGACAGCCATTTTTAATAGTCACATAGGCTGCCTAATTTGGATAACTGATATATGCATATAAGTTACAACAATGTTCAAAGTCTGCACATAATTTACCTCACAGAAAGTACACATAAGCATTTATACTTGCCTTTTGGCACACACAAATTTGCATGCTTATTGAGCATGCATACATATGTATCTTATAAAATATAGGCACAAGAACAAGCAGGCCACTTCACGACTTGAACAGGAGAGAGCTTTATTGGTACCTAAGGAGGTCACCCTACATGTGTTTCGGCAAATTGTCTTCTTCAGGGGTGACTGACCTCTAAAAGCATAAGATACAAATATAATAATCGTATAACTCCATCTAAAATCATAAAACATCTAAAATAAATAATAGAGCATCTAAAGGAATAATTAAATCTTCAAAGAGATGGTGATGCTATTCACAATTTTCATATGATTTAAAAGTGAATGTGCTATCCCCAATACATGGTCTCATTATATACAACAAAAATTTGTTAATTGTTCACATCATTGGGCCATGTGGAGAGTTATAAAAAGTTATATTTATTTAAAAAAGACAAACAACATAAATATTGTGCATACATGCATTAATATAATGATAAATGATCAATAAAATCAATCATATTATTATCTGATAATCAATAAACATAAGATTAAAAACCAAAATTAAAATTGAAAACAAACTTATACAGAAAGAACATACTCAATATAGAATATATAATGTAGTAATGAAAGAGACGAGGGATGACTATGAAGTAGGAGCGCAATGATTTAAATATATATAAATGTCTTATATATGCATTTACTTTTTATAACTCCACATGGCCTAATGATGTGAACAATTAACAAATATTAGTTGTATATAATGAGACCATTGTGAATAGCATCATCCTCTCTTTGAAGGTTTAATTATTCCTTTAGAATCTCTATTACTTATTTTAGATGTTTTATGATTTTAGATGGAGTTATATGATTATTATGTTTGTATTTTATGCTTTTAGAGGTCAGTCACCCCTGAAGAAGACAATTTGCCAAAACATGTGTAGGGTGACCTCCTTCGGTATCAATAAAGCTCTCTCCTGTTCAAGTTGTGAAGTAACCTGCTCGTTCTTGTGCCTGGTTGGACTGCAGGTGGTGTGGTTCCCTTTTGTGCTTCTTATAAAATATATACATAAGTCCAGATTCGCTCCAATCTGACCCCTGGGATTGTTTTCACTCAGGCTGGATACATTTATGCTTATGCAGGGTATGTGTGCATATGTTTAACTGCATATACTCCAGGCAGTTTTAGAAAAGGCCATTTCTGAACACATGGAAGGTAATTTTATAAGGACACATGTAGTTTTAGATGCTAACAGTACACTGAAATGTAGAGTCAGTGTGACCATTAGGCAAACTAGATGGTCACCTAGAGCACCAATGGTCCAGAAATGGCCCATTGTTGCCACTTCTGCCCTCTTTGGGGCCTGAAGCTGTGGCAGTGGCATCAAAGTGTCCCACAATGCTTACCTTAAACCTCCGGCACTGAGAGGCTGTTTGGCTTCTGCCCCCTCTGATGCCCAATGCCGGCTTCCTGTTTGTATGAGGGCAGAAGCCAGTGTAAGTGCTCGTGCCTAGATTTAATACATGTTTATGCCCCCGTGGAGCCTTTGGTTTACAGTACAGAGGACATCAACTGAAAAAAAAGGAGTAGAGGAGCTGGCAAAGAGCCTGCTAGAGTAGTCAAGAATAAGAAGCAAGGGAAGAAAACCAAGACAGTTTGTAGAGGCCTAGAAAAAGGAAGAAATGGAAGATAATGTGGTCTATGCTCTTGAATTTGCAATGAATTTTGGGAAAGAAACTATAGAATTTGGCTAAGAAGACACCATTAGATATTGCACTGAGAGAACTAATTTTTCCCTCCGCTTTTCTTACGATTTTCAGACCTGCTATTGCTGATGACTGGTATTCCTTGTCCTACCTCTACTTAAGCTTACTTGCAACCCTGGTGGTTATGATTGTGGGTGTAATTATCAGCCTTCTAACAGGTAGGTGTAGAACTTAGTCTTGAACCACTAAAAGGGCTGGATTGAATCAAGTACGCCACCGCATACTAAAAAGTTATTTACCATAGATTCCATGTTGCGCAATGGGATCTATTTACTAACCATGTAGGCTGACGGCGCTATGGTAGACTAATATTGTAGCACACTTTAACATATCTTTTCCAAAGTTCATAAATGCTTCAAGGGAACTTTCATGTTCTAAATGATGCCATGCTAAAATGACTGAAGGAGAGGGCCTCTTAAAGAAACTATGTCCTGTCTTCCTCCCTCAAAACTAGATGGTGGCTTCAGTGTCTTAACAACCCTAATTTACAATTGAAAAAGACATAAAGCATCTTCAAATATCACATTCAGAAGTGCCGCTTAATTGTGTTCAGCTGGATTTTGGTACAAAAATATTTGAAGAAGAGGTCTTAGCACCCATGGAAAGCCAATTTACTGTTTTCCATGTAGCAGGGACGTAGCCATTGGTGGGCTCAGGTGGGCCTGGCGTGATTCCCAAACACAATGTTTGCACGTATTTCATCTCTAATAGCCAGGACTGCCTTATATGGAGGATAGAGGAGGGATTCAATAGTTACAGCTAAGGACTTGGGTCAGTCCTTAAGGGGTAAATTTTCACAAAGCTGCTAAGTGATGATTTAGTCAGCTCTACTATAGCTGGCTAGAATTAAGCACATTTTCAGCCACAGCCTAGGCAGAAGCATTTAAGTCAGCTACCGCCACACACAGGGATAGCTGTGGAAAACCAGCTAGCACTGAAAATGAGCAGTAGCTGATTAATTTCTTGCTCTCGTCCACCTAACCAAGCCTCCAGAAATGCCCCTTTTTAAATGGCCAAATATAGTCACCTAGTCCAAGTAAGCAGGTATATTTAGGCGGTGTATGTAGGGGCTGAGGGGGAGCTTCACCTTGATGCAAGGCTGATCCTTGCGGGGAGGAGCAGCAGAACCTGAGGCGTGGGACCCCAGAATGCTGGTATAAGTGGCTTTACCTATGCACTGACAGGAAATGCTAACAATAGGGTGGGGCTCCTGGATCCAGCCCACTAACTCCTTAGCAAGCTGCAGTAGCTAGATCTCTTTGAATCAGCCCTTTGGAATTTTAGCTTTGAATTAGCCACTCACTCAGTATCGCCTCATACCTCAGACTTCAAAACTGTAAGAAGGCAACAGTAACATTGTTCCATCTCACATCTTGTCACTTCCAAGGTGATCATGCAGCATCATTACATGTAGATCAGGCATCATGACATCCTCACGGAAGTGGGTGCAAGTTTTGTATGTGGCAAACCCTCTGTCAGTCTATCGGAATCTGATACTTGACAATCACTTTTATCCTGTGGATATTTTGCAGGTGGAAGGAAGCAACAAGTCAACCCTGATTTCCTCCTAGGCAGACAAGACCTCTCCTCCTTTGACTTCTTACCGTTCTTTAAAAAAGAGAAAGTAAGTATAGTTACTCTGCATT
Source organism: Ichthyophis bannanicus (assembly GCA_033557465.1). Classification (NCBI taxonomy): domain Eukaryota; kingdom Metazoa; phylum Chordata; class Amphibia; order Gymnophiona; family Ichthyophiidae; genus Ichthyophis; species Ichthyophis bannanicus. The sequence continues at coordinate 476,173,635 of CM066037.1, read as the reverse complement.
CTATTTTCTGCAAGATGAGCCCCAGCTCGTCTTTTCCTTCTTAAAAAACAAACAAAAAACCCCCGATTCTAAAGAACATCTCTTTTTCTCCCTGGTTTTAATTTTTCTCTGCTAAGCAAAGGATTGACTTAGCAGTCACTTAAAAAGAGAATCGCTCTTAGGGGTCTCCATGTCAGTTTTAACACCCACATCAAATGTGGGTTAATGTAGGCATGAGCTAACTCCTATTGATGCCGGCCGAGGTTGCATGAAAAGAGTTCCGAGGCCTATTTTCTAAAGTGTTCTAAGCAGTTAATGTGGGAATTAGCATGTGCTACAATCAGCATGGCAGTTTGAAAGCGCTCTAACTCCTATATTAATTATCTAATGTGGCATGGGGCAGGGGATGGATGGAGAGTGGGCACTGCAGTTGCATTATCTGCAATGCAGTTAAGGTGAGGCAAGTGTATTTGGCCTATGTCAGTTATATTGGAAGATGCTGGGAAGATCTCTAGCTGTTAACACAGAGTAATCATGTTACTGCATATTAATTTTGACAATTAGTGTAAAATCTTACCATACTTTAGTAGTAAATGGTCCATTATATCTCTGAACAAAGAAACATGGATTCTGAAGCAAAGCATTCTGGATTTGCTAAACCTGCCATGAGTCTTCGATGACTGTGGCCAGCAGGACACTGTTGTGCAACTGAAATAGCTCACAGCTGACTCTATATCGTGTTCCCGTGGCCTTGATGAACAGTTTATGAACCCAAAAGCTCAAGTGCTGCATGGATTAGTAGCTCTGCCAAACCCCATCTCACACCAGGATTTCTCAGAGGTGAATAAGATGGATCAGTCCGGTATGCATGTGCTGTGATATAACCCTTCATACCAGATACATGAAGGCACTACTAAGAAGAAGAAAGTCTTAGAAACAAGACGGATAGCCTCTACAGCGCCAGATATGAAGTGCATTAATATGTGATAGTTGCATGCGTATTAGCACTACCATCAGTTCCCCAATGGTAATGCTAACATCTACAGAGTGGAGGAGTAGCCTAATGGTTAGAGCAGTGAGCTACAACCAGGGTTCAAGTCCCACTGTGGCGCCATGTGATCTTGGGCAAGTCACTTCACTCTCCATTTCCTCAGGTACAAACTTAGATTGTATTCCCTCCGGGGACAGAAAAATACTCACTGTACCTAAATGTAACTTGCCTTGAGCTTCCGAGAACAGGGAATGAATGCTGCATGTATCCTTCAGAATTAATATAGAAGCAGGTTAATGCTGGCCTCCAAAGATGGGTGCATGAACTGCATCTTAGGAAGCGCAGTCAATTTTCTTACCAGTAGCCCGCATTAACACATGCCGTCAGACCCCCATCCCCACCATAAATCTGAGCCCATCCCTTACCCCTTCCCTCTCACAAATTCAGACCTTCAGGACCTGAAACTTCCTCCTTCCCATTCTCCAAATGGGTCTTTGCAGCTCCAGTCTCTAGCCCCTAGCATCTCCAAATAGGCGTCTGGGGCACCCAAATCCCTCACAACATATCCCCCAGTGGGACTCTATGGCTGCTGAGGACCCTCTAACCTCATGCCTGCATATTCAAATGGGTTTCTGGGATTCCCAAAATGCTATTTACCCTCAGACCATCCCCCTAGAGAGAAAAGTCACCCGAATCTTTGCTGGCCGGAAGGAGTTGCATTTGTTTTTCTTGACAGCAGCACCAAATACAAATCATGCCACTGATACTCTGATGGAAATCACAATGATTTCCTGCGGAAGGCTCTCTTCTCCCTGTTTTTCCTACTGATACTCTGATGGACAAATGCCTCGGATTAATTTTAACAAGTCTGAATCCTTTTAATTCTGTGTTGATTTTGAATCCATTTGCACACACTGGGATCAATATTCAAAAGCCCTTATCCAGATAATCAAGGAGGTTATTCGGATAAGGGAGCTCAGGCAGATATTCAGCAGCACTATTTGGATAGCGCTGCTGGATATCTCCACAGACCCAGGCCCGGATTTAGGCATAGGTAATGGAGGCAACTGCGATAGGCGCGGAGTATTGCCTCAACTGCTATGTCTCGATCCGAGCCTGATGCTGCAGTTCAGTGATCTCATTGCTGATTGGCTCTGGCTCCCTCCGTCTGATTGGCTCTGCCCCAATGCCCTGTTTACCGTGCAACTTTGTCCCCGAGCGGCAGCAGCAAGATCGTTAATTAAATTCAGCCAGGGCTGCCGAGGCCCTGTAGGGTCCCACCTTCTCCTTTCCCCTGGCAGGGTTTCTGTGGTAACAGGAAGCCCTGTGAGAGGAAAGGAGGGGACGCTGCAGAGTCCTTGAATTGTCTGGCCAAAGGTTACGCAGCAGGCAGTGTCGAATTTTCAGTCTAATCGAGTAATGCAGTTAACTCCAAAGTGAACCAAATAAATCCTTTGGAATATTGACCTCATTGTTTAACGTGCTATGCGAAGTATTCTTTTCCTCATAATTGTGATTTCATTTCCAGGTGGACAAGATTGAAGTCTTAAATTGGAAACCTTACCCAGGTTTTGATGAGGGACTTGATAATCCAGCCTTTAACCAAGTGGAATCAAAGTTCCCAGAAAATAAACATCAACCCAGTGATGCTCATGCATGAATTCCTTCTAAATGACTGAATGAGCCTACGTTACAATGACAGTTCCTCTATCACTTTTGGGTAATTTCAGCACAACTAACACATAAACTGGTAGGGGTGTGCACAGCCCAAAAATGTTCAGCTTGTGTTCATTTAAAATGCATTTTTACCTATTCTGGGGACATTTTTTCATGCTCATTTGACCTATTTGCCTTTTTAGGCAGGCATTGTATGTACGCAAAAACTTAAAATGCACGCAATCCGTTGTGTGCACATTAATTCATAGGTATACATGTGTACAAGCAATTTGGTTGCCCAAGTGAGCTGAATGCACCCGCACAAATGCATATCCCTAGAATCTTGCAATGCGACTGCAAGGGAATTTAATATATTTAGTTATTTAATATAATGTTATATAGTAGTAGAGAAAACAAAATGTTCTTTTTCTGTAGGATTTTTAAACTTCTTCCAGGTGTTGCACAGTTGACTAAACTCTAACTCAGGAAGCTTCGTTTGGACTATAGATTCCCCTCGGTGCCAGTATACCAGGAGAGATGGAGAGAGGGAACCTGCAAGTTTCTGACATGTTCCAAGCCCTAAATTTTATTATAGACATTAAGAAGGTCATTCTGAAACATGAATAAGCCCTGTTACATGTGGAATAGACGTTTTTCATTCAAAAATGTCTAGACTCATATTTTGAAACCAGGTGGCCCTGCATGTACACGGCACTAAAACGAGGATCTCAGAATGTGGGTGGGAGGGGACGGAATGGGGCATGGTCGGGGCAGAAACATATAAAGCAGATCCAGGAAAGGGCCATGTACATCCCCGGCATTGCACCCATACGTCGTCGTACCTGCTGAAACGTGGAATAAGGGCTGGACTTAGAAAAAATTGTGCTCCTAACTCCGATGCAAGATGACTGGCTATGACAAGTCTGTATTGATATGGTGTGTCTGCCGTCTGGAACAGCGCAAGATGCAGTGGTAATGAATAGAATGCACAGGTGAGGGAAGTTTATATAGTAAAGTAACAATAAAAAAACACCCCGACAGAAATGTAAAGCACTGCAATAGTCTTTATTCTGGCATGTGCTTTATGTGCCAAAGGGGATGTGCAAGGCCTCCCCAACAAATTTCTTGGACAAATGGGAACATAGCTGTAGGGCTGGTATGTGTTTGATTGGAAATGCAGATCAGATGTGTAGTCCTGAGACGCCATGCAATTATGCAGTAGCAGCAGTTATGTATTGGTGCAGGGCACAATTGTGGCAGAGGTACGTTATCTGTGACTGCAAGCAACAGTGTGTGTGTGTGTGTATTGGATGTATGAAGGCTGCAGGAGAGGCCTTGGTGTATTGCTCTGCAAATCTGGGGGGGGGACATGTATGCCTGGACAGTACCTGGACTGTAGGACTGACCGCTGCATCGCCAGGTGCCAGTATGAATGGGCAGTATATCCTGACAAGCTGCTCTGCGGAAACATAGCAGGGCATGCCCCTCGCTGCACTGGGGGACCCTCAGAGTGGGGGCATGCTGCAATGCACACAGCACGGATACATATGCAAATGCGCCATCAGAGGTCTCTAACATCTGGAAGGAAAGTTGATGGTGTGTAGGGGCTGGTATTGCTCATGTTTTCACTGTTGCATGTTCTCATCTTGATGGGACTCTGTTATTGTCAGGAATATGTATTGACATGTAGCTGTAAGGACCCATTTTGGGTTTTTTTGGCCCATATGTGGCATTGCAAATACTATTGGCAGCGCTATCCACTGCAGGAATACCTAAGGTGTTCTGCAAATGCCCTGTATGTTTTGCAGTCAGGACAAACATCTCACATTCCACTTGCTGTTACAGTAGCCTTGGTGCACTTGGATAACCTTGTACTGTTCTGGGCATGCAACAGACAAGTGTACATAGTCTCCTTTGCATGAACACACCTACTTCAACAGTATTCATGTCTTATTTGCATGACTACAACACTGTCGGTGTTAGCATTAGCTTTGGAGATGTACGTTTTACCAGCGGAGGCGTGGCTGCATGGAGACAGGCAGCATTGGACACATATAACATTTCAGAATACAGTGGGTACAGGGACATCCAAACTGTTTACTCCAAATCACGGGGCCAGCTGAATAGCGCTTACACGTACCCGCCGAATATGTCTATCTCCTTGATTCTGGCCCGGCGGACATGTCCAGACCCATGGATGTGGAATTAGGTTCAAAGGGGGCCCATTTTTGATTCGGGTCTACAAGCCAGACATGCAGGTTATGGAATTGGTCTTGCTTTTCAGTATGAAATATCTTTGTGGAAACACTTTCAACCTTTCAACCATTTCATATGACTAGGTTGAAGAACTTTAAGAAAATACAAAATTAAATACCATTTCCTTTCTGGGATCATCTGTTTGCACATGTCCTTCCTACCACTGAATGAGTGTGCCTGCTAACTCACAGCATCAAAAGATCATAGCTAGAAAGAAAGACATGGGAATGGTTTACTGTTATTTTCAGAATGTGAAACCAATTAAAACATTACTTTTATTGTATTTCTTGGGCTTCCTTCTTCCAGGTGAATTTTATTAGATATCAGTTAATGAGCAAACTGCTAAAGTATGTTTTGCAAAAAGTAACTAAGAGAAAGGTTGCAGACCAGGAATTAGCTGTATAAGGATACAACATGGCTGCCACATTGGTCGGACTGGGCCGATCCATTACAAAATGGTGATCTGCCTGCATGTTTGCCTATCTGTTCTCCTGCCGGCACCATTTCTTTTTTAGTTTGGATAGAGGTGTGGTGGGAGACTACACTGCAGTGAGCCAGATGTGGAGGCCCAATCCTGGTAGTGGGCTCTGCCTGATACGAGAAAGAACAATGGTGGATGGTCAAGGGTAGGGGAAAGAGGGTTCAGTGACCAGTGGCCTGCTTAGGTCAATCACTGACTTCACTTCCACCATCTTCTCTGCAGCCAAGCTTACTTCGCATCCAACCCTGTTAGAAGATTTTTCAAGACTGGAGGGGGTGGGAGAGTGACTTCTGGGTGAAAGGCAAGGTTGTTTGTTCTTGCATAGGTAGAAGTAGACACGGCTGAAGAAATGAGGCTAAAGGAACGGGTGCAGAGACTCATTACAAGCCACTTTTGTCGCAGGATAGTTGATGGCAATTTTTTTTTAGAGGGTATGGGTGGCAGTCAGGACCCTAGCTAGCTTTTGCAGCTAGGATGGGAACTCTCCTGCTAAAACTGCTGCACAATAAGACGATCTTGAGTATCATGATGTTTTACAAATGAGTGGGCTTTCCTGAATAAGTACTGTATATCATATCTGAGAAGGGGACCACAACTATGAGAATAGTGGTAAAGAGATTGGGAGGGGGGGTGTAATGGATTTGAGAGCCCCTTCCATTCAGAAGGTTGGCTTCCTCAGCTAACCGTGCAATGCATAGGAAGCCCCTCACAGGATGAGGCTGCAGTATAAATAGAGAGTTGTAAGGAGCTGCTATTGTCTGGGGCCAATCTTCTAGGATAAATTGACCCATCTCCCTCCTCCCCTTCATTTCTAAACTACTTGAAGTGCAGTTCACTGCCGTTGCCTTGACTTTCTCTCCTCTCAAGCCCTCCTGGATTCTTTACAATCTGGCTTTCATCCTTTACATTCTACTGAAACGACTCTTGCCAAAGTCTCCAGTGACTTGTTCCTGGCAAAATCCAAGGGCCTTTACTCTGTTCTCATCTTTCTTGACCTCTCTGCTGCTTTTGACACTGTTGACCACAACCTTCTCCTTGATGCCATGTCCTTGCTTGGTTTTAAGGGCTCTGCACTGTCCCAGTTCTCCTCTTATCTCTCCCATCGCTCTTTCAGTGTTTGTTCTGGTGGATCCTCCTCTGCTGCTATCCCGCTCTCAGTTGGTGTACCCCAAGGATCTGTCTTGGGTTCACTCCTTTTCTCTCTATATATCCAGTCCCTTGGTGCACTCATCTCTTCTCATGGCTTTCGGTACCATCTTTATATTGATGACTCTCAGATCTACCTCTCTACACCTGAAATCTCTCTGGCAATCCAGACCCGGATCTCTGCCTGCCTTTCTGACATTGCTGCTTGGATGTCTCACTGCCACTTGAAATTGAACATGGCTAAAACTGAGCTTCTTATTTTTCCCCTTAAACCCTCCTTTCCCCTTCCTCCTTTCTCAGTCTGTGTGGAGAACTCTCTGCTCCTCCGTTTCCTCTGCTCTCAACCTTAAGGTTCCCTTGACTCCTCTCTCTCCTCCACACACATCCAACTGATAGCTAAGACCTGCCATTTCTTTCTCTATAACATCAACAAAATCCACCCATTCCTTTCTTAACACACTACTAAGACACTTAACCACTCTTTAATCACCTCCTGTCTTGACTATTGCAACCTACTCCTTGCTGGTCTCCCGCTGAATCATCTCTCTCCCCTTCAATCTGTTCAACACTCTGCTGCGCGGCTAGTCTTCCGCCAGCCTCATCATGCTCATATTACCCCTCTTCTCTAGTCACTTTATTGGCTTCCTATCCATTTCCGCATCTAGTTCAAACTTCTCCTGCTGACCTATAAGTGCATTCACTCTGCAGCTGCTCACTGCCTTTCCTCTCTTATACCTCCCTACACCTCTCCCTGGAAACTCCGCTCTTCTGGCAAATTGCTTCTATCTGTGCCCTTCTCATCTACTGCCAACTCCAGACTGTGTTCCATTCATCTTGCTGCTCCTTATGCCTAGAACAAACTGCCTGAGTCTGTACATCAGGTGCTTTTTCTGGCCCTTTTCAAATCCAGGCTGAAAACTCACCTCTTCGCTGCCGCTTTTGGATCCTGACTCACCTGATCTCCTTTGTGTTTCCTTACTGTTCCCCCTAGATATATCCCTGTCTACAGCTACTGTATTGTCTGTCTTGACTAGATTGTAAGCTCTGATGAGCAGGGTCTGTCTCTTACATGTCTGTGCATCGCTGCGTATGTCTTGTAGCGCTATACAAATGCTCAGTAGTAGTAGATAGTTAACATGTTCCATTTATTGTAAGTCATGTTTATGTATTATGTTGTATTGTTTGATCTTTTTGAGGTTATGAATTCACTATAAAGAATATCTCTTTCTTTGAATCAAGTTTGTGTTTGGTCTCCTTTTTGCAGGAACAGGGAGGGATAAAGGCAAGTGAAGGGCTGGGTCTCCCAGAGTCAGCTTTGACTGGATAGCACACACCTCAACTAATAGGACGTAATAGAGGTCTGGCACTGACTGTATGACCAGCTCTGTTGGAAGACACAAACTAGGAAATAAAATTCCAGGAAAGAAGAAACAGTAGACACTCGCTAAAGGAAATTATCATAGCCATTTCCATGGGTAAAGTATCATGGTGTGGCTTTGATTACTACCCAATTTGTCGGCAGCTAAAAGTATGTGCCTTGTTCAGCCACGAATGCACTCTTAACCTGCAGAGGAAAGAGGTGGTGCCAGAAATGCAGAGAGGGGGGACAATGTACATACCCATGTAGTTTTTGATAATTGAAACTACGCATGTTTTTCTGTGAGAAAATTGCACGTGGGCTAGAACAGGCACAATTTCTATGCATATTTTACCCTGGAGAGATAATCGAAGCAAAAGGCTGATTGGATTTTTGCTTTGATTATTGGTACAAATTCCACTGGAGTTTGCACTAATGCAACAGCTTTCATTATTGTCCCTCCAGTGTTCAAAATGTGGTGCTTTAAATGAAGTTTCACAGCAAATGGAGGAGTGATAGAAAAGATATGGACAAGCTCTTTGTGGTAAACAGGGGCCAGTGCATGAAGAGCCAGCCATAACCACACCAGGAAACCGTTCAAGAAGGTTTATTGTGGTGGGTAGCTGAAAATAAGCTTAACTTCTTCAGCAGCGGTGCACGCAGGAACTTAAAAACAGTTTCTTGTCAGCAGTAAACAGTAATTAAAAGTATTTACAAGACAAACTCTTTATCAGTGTCATCACAATCTCGAAGGCATAGCAACTGCAGCATGCAGAGGCCTAACTAACCACTTCAGATTCTCAGGCCCAATGCAAGAAAGGACATTATTAGCATTAACATTCCGAAATATGCATTAGTGAATAGGCCCCACTGAAAATAATGGGGCCTGGAGTAATTGATGCACATTCTGACTCACTAACGCTTAACACACCCAAGCGAATAGGGACCCAATTGGCATCCTTGAATTTTCAAGCTCCCCTTTTATTGGCAGGACTGTGCCTAGGAAACCTGTTCCCTATATACCTTAGGTAGCTCTAGGCTCTAGACTTTGTTCTTTTAAGGCATTTCAGATAGATTACCAGAAGACAAGTCAAGAAGGGACACCCCAGATTCATCAAACTAGCTCTCAATTTTTTTTTAAGTTCACCCATTTCTAGGAACCAGTTTTTATTTTCTACTAGTTTTAGATCTGTGTTACTATAATCATTTTTGTAGTTTATTTCTCTGAATGGTTTGGCCTCAGGCATCATTTGTAGCAATTTTTGTACCGCTTTGCTCATTGGTAATAGTTATTCTTGCATCCCTTGTATTAAAATCAATAACATTTCCTATAAAAGGAGAAAAATAATTTAGAAAGTCTGCTGCATTCTCATAGAACTGGACGAGGAAGTCCCAGGTAGTGAAATCTCATAATCTTTCTCTAAGCCTGGAAAAAAAAAAGTTTATTTTAGAGTACAAGACACTTGTTCACATTGTAGCTTGAAAAGACGAAAGGTTATGAGTGGGCAATTATCTTTAAATATGCAATTCGTTGGAGCTGGTGATTTTCTGATTGTGTCACATTTTCTTCTTGCATCACTATTAAACAAAATTATGCAGGGTAAAATAATTTACAAGAAGGCTTTAAGGGATTTACCAAAACTCTTCCCTTCCCCCAACATAGGTACACAAAACTTAGTTGGACCCTGACATATAGGGTCCATATAGGGTATATAGGGTATGTTTACATATAGGGTATGTTTACTAAAGTGCGGTAAACGTGAATAACGCGCGTTGTACGACATTAACGATCGTAAGTGCAGTATAACGCGTGTAATCACGTGCCAACGACCGTTAACGTCATACTATGCGCGTTAAGCGTAGTTAACGATCGTAAAGCCCCGTGGCGCATTAAAACAGCGCAGAAGGTGGAGAGTGGGTAGAGAGAAGGGGTCAATGGGCAGAGAGTGGGCGGGGAGAGGCTCCCCTCACACTAACGCGCTGAAGTGCAGAGCTCAATTCCACCGCGAATGAAAACCTGTCGTTAAAGGCATATTAAAGGGAAAATAAACCATTTCCGTCAGCAATGTACAGCAAAACCGGGGATACCTACAAAACGTGAGCAGTGTGATACATGTGCACAGAACAAAATTGCAAATAAAACTTTAGAATGACCACAAGAAACAGTGTAAAAAGTATAATCCAGCTGGGCAACAGTGATAGCAATGGGCAACAATAAAAAACACTCCCAGGAAAGCTCCAAAAAAAAGAAATGATGTGTGGAAGGGTCTACACTCTGTAGACCCTTTCAAAAATCATTTCATTTTATTGGAGCTTTCCTGGGAGTGTTTTGTAATGTTGCCCAATGATATCATTGTTGCCCAGCTTGGTTATGGGTGTGTGCCCCTGTTTTCGAGGTCATTTTTGAGGTTTATGTGCACGTTTGTCTTCATACAAGGTAAATGAGCCCACAGTAAAATTGTGCAGAGCAGGGTTTCTGACTCGTCAGGCCAATTTTCCTACCTCCAGGGACAGCACTGTCTCTGTGGCCACAGTGTGGTGCAACAGACACAGCCAGTGCCTATAAGACCAGAGGGTCACAGGTTCAAAACCCAGCTGGGGTTCCTGCCAACCCAGTCCTCATAGTTTTACCCACCACTAAACAGTGATAGTAAAGACACTCCTTTATTGCAGAGAACATACGCATGGTTAATACGCCTATATTTTACCACACCAAACACAGACACCATAAACAGGCGCATTACCTAGAGCAGAGTCTCGCAAATGCAGTCCTGGAGGGCCCCACACCATTCAGGTTCCATGCTGCCTCTACTAAAGATGCCTGTGCTGCATATCTATGCACCACCCCCATGGTATGCAGATGTAGCTCATGCATATTTATGAGGGACAGCATGAAACCCCAACCAGTGTTTGGAACACCAGGACTGGAGCTGGGAAACTCTGCCGTAAAGCAGCAGCCAACAGGGCCAGACACACCCACACACACACCCACAGGCCCCATTGGCCAATGCCTCCTGGAGAGGCAGGACATTGGGCCCTGCCTGTACCTCCCAATACTAGCAGTTGCATACCTTAGCAATGCCACCCTACACCTGGGTATATGGTACACAGCCATCAAACGTTTCCTATGATAACTGGCAGATATCAATGCCTACGTTAAGCACATTTTGCTCATTGAGCTCCACCATAACAATCATTTTGATGTCTGCGGTGTGTGCTGCAGGTCTGTTCTCTGATAGTGTTTACCACCCTGGGGAGTGACCCCCAACAGTATTGCGTACCATATCCATGCCTGTACTGTGCCCAGGACTGGTGTGGTAGGTATGGCTGCTGAACACCTCTATAGTAGCACAATGCTGGCATAGGTGTGAGGGTGGCTGTCTGTCTATCCAGTGTGTGGTGGCTGCAAACACCTTCCACAGCCCACACTGCCAGCAATGTTGCCAGTATTGGGCTGCCAATGTGCACAATGAGGAGCAAGGTACCATGGGTATAGGCTGGACAGGGTGACCTGGCCAGGGTGCATCTGCACAGGGCATAGGGCGCTAACTGGGACATTTTAGTGCCCGGCCACCACCTACACAGACAGGGTGACCTCAGTATGTCCTGCTGAGAGATCACTCACCCTGACTGTGCAGTGACCACAGCATGGCTAGGCACCCCCATAGTGCTATGTAGTATTTTTCTTATGTGATAGATATGGGTTTCCTTTTGGGGTCCAGTCACTGATTTATCTGCTTGCTGTGTATGCTGATATCCCAGTTCTGGGTGCATGCATCTCCACTGGGCACATGCACTATTGACTAACTAGCAGGCTGTTTGCAGCTGGTATGTGTCTTGATGGAGTGCCTTGCAGGGTGCAGTGGCTGATGGCTTGCAGCAGGAGAATATCAGATAGTGGTGGAGTGCAGCTTAGTGTATCCAGGCCTAATGTCTGTCTGCTATTGTGTTATGGATGTGTACAGAGCTGCATTGACTGCCCTGTGGGGTGTCTGTTCCTCAGCAGGACTGGGGTTGATGTTCCCCTCTACTGCCACCTTTGCAGGGAGATAGAATGTGGATCTATTGTTAGAAGACCCTGTTTGTCACCTTTGGCCCTGGGGGTGGTGGTGGTGGTGGTGCATGGGGGCTACACCTGACTGAAGCAGACAGAGATATCCAAGGTGTTTGTGCAGAAACTACTCTATCTCACACATTAACACTGCTTTGGACCTACACCATGGCCTCTTTCAGCCATGCACGGTGCTGTGGACCTGATGCTGGGCGCCTCACTGCACCCTCAGGGTGAGCACAGTACCCGCTCAATGTGACGGTGTGTAGCTACTCTGTGCCAGTACAACACACGGTCAGTACCCCCGTACCAGGCCGAGGTGCTGTGGGGGTGCACCTGGTCAGTTCCCCCTACCAGGCCGAGGTGCTGTGGGGGTGCATTCCCCATGGTGTGTATCTGTGGACAGCTGATTTGCATGTGCAGTGCATCATGGGTGTGACTGACACAATCCAACCCTGTGAAAATCCAGCACCTGCTCACAGGCTCTGATAAACCATAGGCCATCACACGTACATCTGTTAGCATAATGCATAGGTGCAAGACACCCTAAAGAGTCTGTAATATAAGGTGCCCAGGCTGGTAAAAACACACGTACCCACACACGATTGTACGCACGCACCAACGCACGCAGTCTCGCATGCACCAACGTACGTGGCTAGGCACACTCCGAGGGTGTGTTTCTGACACCACTACTCAACGTAAAGAAAAACATGCCTCTTCATTCCCTATGTAATGTACAGGGTGATGCCTGGGCCAGCCTTCTGCGTTAGGCACACTGGGGACTCGAACCCATGCTGCCTGTAACAGCAGTCAGTACCGTAACCATTGTGCTACAGCTCTGTTTCAGTGCTTTGTGTCTGTACGCCTTCTTACGATTAACGTGCAGTAACGCGCCACAGCGCCCTGTAACGCTCATTAGTTTTTGGAACGCGCGTTAGTGGTAACGATGTACCGCCCATGTCCTTATTTGGGGTTTCTGTCACTACCGCGGCTCCTAACGCGAATTGCACTAACGCAGTTTAGTAAACATACCCCATAGTTTACTACAGTATATGCATGGGAAAACTATGTTAACAGTACACAGTACCAGCCATATTTTCATTATGGTTTTTAAAAGTATTACCTTATCATGAGGGGAAGCAGACCTACTGGTGAGATGAGCCCTGATCCAGCTGTTAACACTGTGACTGGAGGAGAAGGTGGTGGGACAAGCTGGACACCTCGGTCACAGGCAGTGACTGAGATAACTTAGTAGCATAGTAACATAGTAAATGACGTCAGATAAAGACCAGAATGGTCCATCTAGTCTGCCCAGCAAGGCGGCAAGAGTAGGTGCACCAGCCGCTCCGTGCAGGTCACCACTCCCCAACCCTTTGTTTAGGGGTGTACCCACCACTACGTGTAGGTCACCCCTATTTGTTCAGATATAAGAGATAATTATGTTTTTTTTATTTTATCCTGTTACTATAAAGGGATCCACTGTGTCTGTCCCATGCCATTTTGAATCCTGTGACTGTGTTTGCCCCCACCACTTCCATCGGTAGGGCATTCCAAGCATCCACTACCCTTTCAGTGAAAAAGTATTTCCTGACATTGCCTTTCAGTTTACCCCCTTGCAGCTTCATGTTTGTCCAGCTGAATCATCTGTAGCTAATGAGGGCCTCTAAAACCAAGGCCATACTGCCCGATGAGGTTGCAGTTGTGTATTCAAAGAGGCGTATCCAAAAGAGAATGCCCCTTTGGAGCCCCCTCACAGTACTAGAGGACAAGGAGTGGGACATTACTTACATCAGCTCTGAGACGGGGAAGCAGAAAGTCAAGAACAGTGCTGCTAGGAATATCTTGGTAGGTGCTTTGAAGGGAACAACAGACTAGACCTTTCTTGTCTGTGGGTGCCTCCTTCCTTAATGAAGTCTCCCTAACGTCAGGTAGTAGGACGCCACCTTCCCAATGTACTGGTGCTAGTAGAGAACTTGTAGATTCATCACCCAGAAGTGTGGTCCAATCTACTATTTCTATTTCTCCCCTTTCTAAGAATGTGCTTTAGTCTAACACTTCTGGGCCCATTGCCGTGGGTGGTGCCTCTGTTTCCTCGAATGGTGTCACCCTGTCAAGGGCTGGAAAATAACATCACAGACACGCAGCTTTCTTCTAAAACACAGCTGTAGACATGGATTTCTAAAGACAGAGTGAAGGTAAGGAAACTGAAATTAACAATGAGTGCAACAGCTTAGATTTAATGCAAAACAACCCCAAAATCCACATCATCAAACCCCAAGATGTACGGATAACCAAACAAAAATGGGGCATTTGCATCTGATGATCTCACAGCTGTGAAACTGTAAGGCAGTAGTAGTGAAAGCGAACGGCGTGCAGAGGTATGTTGGGGAGAGATGGAATCAGCTGGAAAAAGGTGTGATAAAATCACAGTAATTTTATAACAGGCTACTTAACTTGTGCAGCAGGGATGTGCATAAATGAAAGCAGTTTTTATAAGGAAAGTATTCCCACATTTTCCCTTTGAAAATTATCCCACAGAAAGTACACGCATGCTTGTACATCCATGCTTTGGCATGCATAAATTTGCTAGTTTCTTTTACGTCCATTTTATGAATTGTGCACATAAATTCAAGTTTGGCTCCTGGGAACACTTTCACCCAGGTCGGATAAACATGTGTATATAGCCACGATGCGCATAAGTTTAAGCACATGTACCCTGGATAATTTTAGAAAAAGTCATTTCTGCATATAAAATACTGATATTGGGACCACATGGGGTGAAGGGAGAGGAACCTTCCATACCCCTTAGCACTACACTGGAACTAGTCTGAGTTGGGGGTCTACTATTGCATATTGCTGCGGCCAGGACGTGTACAATGTTCCCGTTAGCAGCAACAAAACTTACTAACTAAAAAATTACTGCCAAACTTACTAACTGTACTATGCGTTGGTGAGTCCTGTGGCAATTTTTCCGTGATATAATTCTGCATGGATGCAAAATTTTATTGCAGCTTAGTAAACAGGCCCCATAATTTGTTACAAATCTTGCCATTGCACCAAGTTGAATTTAGTGACAAAGACCCATTGTCTACCCATGGTCTGGTTTTGTCTTTCCCTTGTTGGGCCTTTTTATCATGTTTGTTTTTTAAAAAACTCTGTTAATCTATGTTTTAATTATTGGCCCTCTAGTTTTGTCCTGTGCTGTTTTTGGTTTTTTTGTTTTTCTATTTGTTTATGCCTTTATTCTTTTTATACTTACTTTTCTGTTTTACTTTGGCGTTCCTTTCCTTGTCCTTGCATTGCCAACCTTTTATTGTACACCGCTTTATGTTTCGACGAAAAGCGGTTTATCAAATTTTAAATAAAGATAAAGATAAAGATAAAGATAAATATTGCATATCCATTATTTATTATAAGGTTTATTGCATTTGCATCACATTATACAAGCATTGAACATGGCTTTATGCTGCAGAATATTTGCATTAAAGCATGAAAATTCAACAATCCTTTCCCATATTATAGACTATGTACAAATAAGCAATCTCTCTCTGTATATTTATATATATATATTACATAGATATATATGGCGTATAATGCATTATATATATGGCATACCATATATTTTTGTCAGAAAGATATGAAATTAAAAAAAACCTGTAAACAATTTCAGTTTGTATTTGGTGACAGGTTGTTTACACGATGTCATATAATACAAACTGATGGTAAAAGTGAAATGGCCCAAGTTACAACCACTGGGCAAAATGCTAAAAACGTAGCAGTGCCTGAAAAAGAAAGCAGGTCCCAGAATGCATAATTATTTCAATAAACATTTCAACCAGCTGACGTGCTTCTTCCATTGTCAATGGATACTGTTGGCTGGATTGCAGAATGAAGTCACAGTAGATGCTTTGCAGTAAGTTAACCCACTGGTTACACTGCGTGTCTGCGCCATGCTCTGAGGTTGCAAGGCTCATTCTGGCAGAGCTGGGGGAACGTAAACATGAATGTAGGTTTTCCACCTGGGAACAGACAGAAGGAATTCAAAAATGAACTATAATCCTAATTGGTTCTGGCTCAGTATATTCAGCAAAATAACAGGTGTTCATTTACAGCTGTGGTCAACATTATTGGCACCATTGCATTTTAAGTATGTTGTGTACCATCTTGAGAGATAATTGGAAACATTCCAACTGTATGTCATAATAATATTTTAATAGTATGTTCAAAGGTATACAACAACAAAAAGATGTCTATGCAACTTAGACATAGGGGTATGTTTACTAAACCGCGCAATTGTGCGGGGCGCACTTGAGCGTGCGCTAAGGTACCTTAGCGCATGCTAATAGTGCGTTTTTGTGCCCCGCACACGTGCGCGCTGCACTAACGGGCCCGCACAAGTGCGCGGCGCGCTGATGTGCGATAGAGGCATGGAAAGGCATTCTGAGGGCGGAGGAAGGCTCCCGAGGGGCGGAGGGATGGGGTCAATGGGTGGAGAGTGGGAGGGGAGAGGCTCCCTGCACAGGAGCGGGGCTGAAATTCAACTAAAAAAATACCGCGAGTGAAACCTCGCGGTAGAGCTGATTTAAAGGGAAGAGAAACCATTTCTGTCAGCAATGTACAGCAAAACCAGGGAAACCTACAAAACGTGAGCAGTGTGATACATGTGCACAGAACAAAATAGCAAATAAAAATAGAAAATGACCACACCAAAATTCTAAAAAATTATAATCCAGCTGGGCAACAGTGATATCAATGGGCAACAATAACAAACACTCCCAGGAAAGCTCCAAAAAAAGGAAATGATTTTTGGAAGGGTCTACGCTCCGTAGACCCTTCCAAAAATCACTTTTTTTTGGAGCTGTCCTGGGAGTGTTTTTTACTGTTGCCCATTGATATCACTGTTGCCCAGCTTGGTTATGTTTTATTTCCCTTTTTTTCGAGGCCATTTCTAATGTTTATTTGCCCTTTTGTCTCCATACAAGGTGAATGAGCCCACAGTGAAATTGTGCAGAGCAGGGTTTCTGATTTCCTTGGCCAGGTTTCCTATCTCCAAGGACTGCACTGTCTCTGTGGCTACAGTGTGGTGCAGTGAACACAGACAGTGTGTTCAGGAGCCAAAGGTCAGCAGCTCAAGTCCCAGCTGGGGCCCCTGCAAACCCAATCCCCATATTTTACCCACCACTAAACCGTGATAGTAAAGACCAACCTTTTTTGCAGAGAACATAAGCATGGTCCAAACACCTCTATTTTACCCTACAGAGCACAGACACCAGAAACATGCGCATTACCTAGACCACAGTCCCCTCAATTTAGTCCTGGAGAGCCACATATCATTCAGCTGTGATGCTGTCACCAATATAAGGCCATGTCAGCATGGTGGCGGAGGGGTACCGTTGGTGGAGGGGGCAGTGGCTGCTGCCCACAGCAGACGGTGGCCTAGTCCCCTTCACCTGGGTGCAGTGCACTACAACAGACAGGCCCTGTCTGACAAACAGCCATGGACTCCCCAGGGAATGCACTGTTGTTGTGCTAAGACAGTGGTGCAACGGACACAGCCAGTGCCTTTAGAACCAGAAGGTCACAGGTTCAAATCCCAGCTGGGGCTCCTGCCAACCCAGTCCCTTTATTTTACCTATGAAGAAAACATGGTAGTAAAGACTGAAGCTTTATTGCTGAAAACATAAGCATGGGTCAAACACCTATATTTTACTCCACACAGCACAAACATCATAGAAATGTGCATTACCTAGAGCAGAGTCTCCCAAATGCAGTCCTGGAGGGCCAAACACCATTCAGGTTCCATGCTGCCTCTAATAAAGATGCCTGTGCTGCATATCTATGCACCACCCCCATGGTATGCAGATGTAGCTCATGTATATTCATGAGGGACAGCATGAAAACCCGAACAGTGTTTGGCACACCAGGACTGGAGTTGGGAACCTCTGCCGTAAAGCAGCAGCCAACAAGGGCAGACACACCCACACCCACACCCACAGGCCCCATTAGCCAATGCCTCCTGGAGAGGCAGGACATTGGGCCCTGCGTGCATCCCCCAATACTAGCACTTGCATACCTTAGCAATGCCACCCTACACCTGGGTATACGGTACACAGCTATCAAACGTTTGTTATGATTACTGCCAGATAGCGATTTCTACGTTAAGCACAGTTTGCTGATTGAGCTCCATCATAACAATCTTTCGGATGTCTGCGGTATGTGCTTCAAGTCTGGTCTCTGACAGTGTTTACCACCCTGGGGAGTGACCCCCAACAGTATTGCGTACCATATCCATGCCTGTACTGTGCCCAGGACTGGTGTGGTGGCCAGGGCTGATAGACTCCTCCATAGTAGCACAATGCTGGCCTAGGTGTGGAGTGTGTGTGTGTGTCTGTCTATCCAGTGTGTGGTGGCTGCAAACACCTTCTACAGCCCACACTGCCAGCACTGTTGCCAGTATTGGCCTGCCAATGTGCATAATGAGGAGCAAGGTACCATGGGTATAAGCCAGACAGGGTGTCCTGGCCAGGGTGCATCTGCACAGGGCATAGGGCACTGGCTGGGCCATTTTAGTGCCCGGCCACCACCTACACAGACAGGGTGACCTCAGTATGTCCTGCTGGGAGGTCACTCTCACCCTGACTGTGCAGTGATGACAGCATGGCTTTGCACCCCCATAGTGCTATATAGTATTTTTGTCATGTGATATTTATGGGTTTCCTTTTGGGGGCCAGTCAATGACTTATCTGCTTGTTGTGTGTACTGCCATCCCAGTTCTGGGTGCGTGCATTTTCACCAGGAACATGCACTATGGACTCACAATGCTAAACGCACTTATTTCTCTAATGCCATTTCTAACGCTCCAAACCAGACTCGACACCTCTATTCTACTTTCCAATCCCTTATCTCCCTACATGCCCCATCGTCTGATTCTTCATTTCAGCCTGCCCCCCCCCTTCTGCACAGTTAGCTTCCTTTTTTAGTGATAAGGTAGCATCTCTGAGAGCGTCTCTGCCCTCTTGCCCTGCTCCGATTTCCTCCCCCCCCCTCCCATTCCCTCTCCCCCACCTATTTCGCAGCTTTCTCACTTTTGGGCGTCTTTTGACCCAATCACAGCACCTGAACTCCATCGTCTTATCTCCTCATCTAAGAAGACCTTCTGTGTACTTGATCCTATTCCTTCTTTGTGGCTTCTTACCCCTTCCCTTGGGCTCCTTCCCTATATTTTCACCATGTTTAACTCTAGTCTGACCACCGGGACGTTTCCTACACCCTGGAAGCACGCTCTAATACGCCCCATTCTGAAAAACCCCTCATTAGACCCTCTACTTCCTGCTCACTATCGTCCTGTCTCTAATCTCCCTTTTCTCTCTAAACTATTGGAGAAATACGTCTTTGCTCAACTCTCCCATCACCTTGCATCCATTAATTTTCTTCACCCTCGTCAGTCTGGGTTCCGTCAGGGTCACAGCGTCGAAACTGTCCTTTTGGCTTTCACGAATGCTTTACAGGTAGCACATGATCGTGGTGACATCTCGGTGGCAGTTGCTCTGGATCTCTCTGCAGCTTTTGACTTGGTCGATCACTCCCTTCTTCTTCAACGCTTACGGGACGCGGGTCTCTGTAGCACAGTCCACCATTGGTTCCACTCTTTTCTCTCTTCTCGGTCTTGCTCGGTTCTCCCTTCCTCATCCTCTACTCCCCCTTCCAACCCCCACCGTCTTCTTTGTGGGGTCCCTCAAGGTTCTGTCCTTGCACCGCTTCTTTTCAACCTCTTCCTAGCCCCTCTTGCTTCCCTAATACAACAGTTTGGCCTCTCTTCTTTCTTCTATGCTGACGACATCCTGTTACTCCATCACACTTCACCCTCCTGCCCTGATCTTACTGCATTGGATTCTTGCCTCTCAGCCGTGGCAAACTGGTTAACACTCAACTGTCTTCATCTAAATCTGATCAAGACTATTGCTATTTGGTTCTCTCACGGTGATCCTTCCCCTTCAATAGCCCCCTCTTTCTCTGGCTCCCCTGTACCTTTGGTCTCTACTTTCCGATATCTTGGTGTACACTTTGATTCTGATCTATCCTTTCATACGCACATTTCTCATATCACCAAAACATCTTTCTTTTTTCTTCGTCAACTCCGCTCCGTTCGTCCTTTTCTTTCCCCCTCTGCCCTCACCACCCTGGTGCTTTCCCTCGTCATGTCCCGTGTGGATTTTTCCAATTCACTTTTCATCGGTCTTCCCAAAATCCAACTGACTCGTCTTCAACGAATCCAAAATACTGCAGCACGCCTCCTTACACATACCTCCCTCCGTGACCATATCACTCCTCAACTATTTCATCTTCACTGGTTGCCTGTTCCCTTCCGCACCACCTTCAAATTATTAACTCTAGTTCATAAAGCCTTCCATGACAGCACCCCCAGTACCTATCAGATCTTCTCTACTTTCACTCTCCCAAATATACCCCTCGATCTTTTCACCTTAACCGTCTCACATTGCCTTCCCCCTCCCGCGCTCATTTGCAATCCACTCGTTCCTCTGCTTTTTTCTTTACTGGCCCCGCCCTCTGGAATGCTCTCCCCTCCTCCCTCCGTTTAGAACCCCAATACAATGTTTTTAAACAAAACCTCAAGACCCACCTGTTTTCCCTAGCGTTTAATCTTCCCTCTCCTTTTGTGTGACTTCACTATCCCCTATCCTTTTCTCCTTCTGACGTTTCCCCATATTGTCATGTCTTGTCCTGCCTCCTTTTTCCCTGCTGTCCTTTTTGAGATTGTACATTTCTTTTCCTTTTCGTTGGCCTTTGGCCTTCTTTTACTGAATTTGTTTTAATTGTACACCGCCTTGGTTATTTTAGAAAGGCAGTTTTTTATCAAATAAACATAAACATAACTAGCAGACTGTTTGCAGCTGGTATGTGTCTTGATGGAGCGCCTTGCAGGGTGCAGCGGCTGAAGGCTTGCTGCAGGAGAATATTAGATAGTGGTGGGGTGCAGCTTAGCATATGCAGGCCTAATGTCTGTCTGTCTGTCTTCTATTGTGTTATGGATATGTACAGAGCTGCATTGACTGCCCTGAAGGATGTCTTTTCCACAGCAGGACCAGGGTTGATGGTCCCCTCTACTGCCACCATTGCAGGTAGGTAGAATGTGGATCTGTTGATGTGAGACCCTGCTTGTCACCCTCAGCCCTGGAGGAGGAGGGTGGTGGTGCATGATCCTCCTGGGGGTCCATGGGGGCTACACCTGACTGAGACAGAAGGAAAATCCAAGGTATTTCTGCAGAAACTACCTATCTCACACATTAACACTGCTTTGGACCTGCATCATGGCCTATTTCTGCCATGGAAGGTGCTGTGGACCTGGTGCTGGGTGCCTCACTGCACCATCAGGGTGAGCACAGTACCTGCACAATGTGACGGTGTGTAGCTACTCTGTGCCAGAAAAAACACACGGTCTGTACCCCCTACAAGGCCAAGGTGCTGTGGGGGTGCACATGGTCAGTTCCCCCTACCAGGCCGAGGTGTTGTGGGGGTGCATACCCCATCTTGTGTTCATCTGTGGACAGCTGATTTGCATGTGCAGTGCATCATGGGTACGGGTGTGCTAACCCTATCCTGGTGACCACAACAGACTGGCTGTGTGGTGACATGCAGGCTCTCTGCAGCCAGCCTGGGGCTTGCTAGTAACTATAGAGCTGTAGCCCAATGGTTACTTCACTGCCTATGAAGCCAGAGGTCATGGGTTCAAACCTACAGTGGGGTTATTTGATAGGGCTGCCCAAAGCATTATCTCTTTTTAATGTACATTTTTGCTGCCAGCAAAAACACCCTCAGCATACTGTACCCATAAGGTGCCTCTGAGGGCGCTTTATAGGGTGCCCTATAGGGCACCTTATGGTTCCCGTCCATGTAAGGTGCACTATACATTATCCTGTGATGCAACTTATAGGGTGCCCTTTAGGGGACATTTTAGGGTGCTGTGGCGGACAGTGCACTTTATAATGTGCCCTATGGAGTGCATTATAGGGTGCCATATACGGCACCTTCAAGTACGGCACGTGAGGGCGTGTTTGCTGGCAGCAATTAATAAAATAAAAATAAAGTGCTGCAGGAAACAAAACGTACATTGCAAAGCTGATGCCTCATCCAGCCTTACGTATTAGGCACACTGGAGAGCAAACTCATGATCCCTGTATCAGCAGTCAGTGCCTTAACCATTGTGCTCCACTGCTGCTCCTCCTTGCATGTCAGCGCACCTACTTATGCTTTTCATTCTTTAAACTGCACAGTGCTGCCATCAAAAACAGTACTCTGACCTTGCGGTACCTCATACGGCACCCTATAAAGCGCCCTATAAGCAACATTCTAGGGTGCCTTGGCGGACAGTGCACTTTAAAATGTGCCTTATGGGGCGCCTTATGTTAACACGCTTTGAGAGTTGTTTGCTAGTAGTGATAATTAAAATAAAAATAAAATGCCTCCTAAAGCAATCTTCCCCATAATATACAATGCCTCAGTCAGCCTTGTTCATTGGGCATTGAACCCCTGATCCCTGCACCATTGGTCAGTGTCTTAACCATTGTGCTGTGGTTTTGTTCCTGTGCTTACACATCAGCGCGCCGCCTTATGCCGCCCAATATTAAAATGCCTCCTAAAGCAGTAGCACACCACCTTATGCCCATCAGCGTGCCGCCTTATGCTGCCCAATATTAAACTGGCTCCTAAAGTAATGCCTCAGCCAGCCATCTTCATTGGGTATTGTGGGGGATTGAACCCCTGATGGCTGCATCATTGGTCAGTGTCTTAACCATTGTGCTGTAGCTCTGTTCTTCTGCTTGCACATCAGTGCACCACTTATGCCTCCTGAGCAGCTTTCTCATGCACTAATGTGAGGGGCGCACATGGGCGCCGCGCACCTTAGCGCATATTTTGTACGGCCCTGTTTCGTACAAAAATAGACCACCACCTAATTATTATAATTACCTGAAATGATCAGATCCGAAAAGTCAGTACAGGTGCAATCAGAGTCTCTGTTTATTAGATAACTGATGACCAAATAAAGGCAGCGAAGTGGGGAAAGAGAGTTCTATCGGGCACTAGGCACCTCAAGAATGCAACTCTCCCCATTAGAATATAGAAGCATATTACAATTTATAACCTTTTTCTCTTCCGCATTTTTACATACAGTCCAGTCCCCAGAGCTATTCCTTTGTGTTCTCTCCCCCTCCCCTACCTTATTTCCTATTATTACCCTTTACTCCCCTTAGTTCCTGTTGCAAAATCCCCCATACCCCCCACTACCCATACACACAAAGATCCAGCTAAACTGCTATCTTCAGAGCCGGGGCCCCAGCATATATGTTGGTAGCTTTGTGGTTTTCCTGTGTATGCATTTCTTGACACATAGACCTTACAGGCCTATATTTGATATCCCCTAGCAGGTCCTAGTCTAGACTCTCCAGCCCAAACTGGCACCTCACAAGGCTCATGATATCTCCATATATGGTTCTTTCCGGTGCTGGATCTCTTCTTGCTAAGGCCTGTATTCTTGGCTCACATGTTATAGCAGAATGACTGTGCTTTAAATATTTTGTGAGATTCAGGGCAGCCAGTAAGTGATTATGAATCAGGAACATTATTAATCCTTAGCACTTAAAAATTAAAAGCAAATCTATCATACTAAATCCCAAATGTATCATACTTAACCTCTACCTCTACAAGTACTTAAACCCCTACAATTTAAATCCCGGTTTTTCTTTTTCAGAAAGAAACGCCCCCTCCTTATATGGCACCCGCACACTAGCGCGGCCCGCACATTACCGGGGTTTTAGTAAACATACCCCATAGTAATTTCTGCGAAAAAAACAAACAAGGTATGATCAGGATAGGATCAATGGCTCTTTACAAAAGTTCTCAATTGGACTGAGATCAGAACTCATTGATCGCCATTTTAAAACAGTCCATTTGTTCCTTTTAACCATTGTTTTGTACATTTGGATGTATATTTTGGGTTATTGTCCTGCTGGAGGACCCATGACCTTCGACCCAGACCTAGCTTTCTGACACTAGGTAGCACATTTTGCTCCAAAATACTTTGGTAGTCTTTTGACTTCATGATTCCTTTAATACCTTCCAAGCCTCCTGAGGCAGCAAAACAGCCCCACAACATTTGGAACCTCCACCATATTTAACTGTAGGAAGGGTGTATTTTTTTTCCTTATAAGCTTCATTTCTTCGCCTGTAAATGTATCACTGATCTGCATTGTCAAAGAGCTCAAGTTTGGTTTCATCTGTCCACAGAACATTTTCCCAGAAGGATTGTGGTTGCTCAAGGTGGGTTTGGGCAAAGATCAGGTGTGCCTTTTTATGTCTGTCTTTGAGCAGTGGGGTCCTCCTTGGCCTTCACCCAGAAAGTCCTCCTTTGTTTAGTGCATGACATACTCTATGGTTCGGAGAGAAATCACTGCTCCAGATTGCTCCAGGTCAGCCTTAAGCTCTTTGGATGTTGTATGTGGTATTTTACCAACAGTTCATACTTCTATGATTCATTTTCTTTTTCCCACCAGGTTCTTGACAGCTCCATGAGCAGAAAACCTCTTAATAACATCACAAACTGTAGACACCGGAATCGCAAGGTCTTTGGAGATGACCTTGTACCGCTTTGAAGTTTGAGGTTTAGTGATATTGGCTTTTCTGACAGTCTCAGGCAGCTCTCTTGTTTTGACCATTGTGAAAATGGAACAGGGAGCGAATGTGGCCATTTTAAACATTAGAGCCATCATTCATTGGTTGATTCAAATCACGTGGGTACTGATAATTGATCACAGGTGCATCTAATTTTACTATAATGGAAATGTGGTTCTTCTGTTCAAATGGATTTGAATTGTTTATAAGGGTGCCAATAATCATGTCCTCCAAAAAAGCCACTAAAGAGGAAAAAAACCTAATATCCAAACAAACCCCTTATGGTGGCCCATTGACACAGACAGAACATAGCAGATTATGTAGTGCACCACATAGGATTTGATGATCCTGGAGATCTGTTTTCAGTATCTACTATTGGACATTATGCCTGTGGAGGCTGTGATTTTTGTCCCTCCACTATTTCTGGTCTTGAATAGACTGACTCAGTGTCTAATACAACTTATCGGGCTTATCATAAAACTACATGTTTGTCTTCATTTGTAGTATATATGATTTCCCTTGTCCATTGAAATATATAAGAAGGACTTCTCGATCTATGGAACTACGTTTACAGGAGCACTGGTCCCGGCTTAATACACAAGTGCTATCAGGCCCTATGGTAGCTCATTGCATTGCTAAGGGCCATTCTTTCCAGGATTTAATCTGGAGAATTATAGATCAGGTTCCTTTAAATTCACAAGGGGGCAGATAGACTGGCATGATTAGAGCATTTGGAGCAGAGATGGATTTTCATATACAGACGGTTACACCCCGTAGGTTTAACCTTGAGCTTGATTGGAGGAGTTTTTGGTATCTCTGATTGGCCAAATTTTGATCCTTGGATGACATCAATCACTTCCCTAGAAAAACGACTGAGTATTAGGTCATGGTATTCAGTCTTGCTTTTGCCTGAAGAAGGGCTGGGAGAATAACGACGGCCAGAAACATGGCGCTATGTAGCGATATGATTTCCTGTCTTGTTATAGGAGTGGCGAAATGAAAAGAAGGGGGTTGTTTCCTACTGCTCATTATATGGACACGCTGGACATGAAGGCCTGTTTTGCTCGTATGCCTTAGAAAAGTGGTAACAACAATTATCTGAAGCATCTGAATGAAAGCTAAGTTGGCGCTTTCTCATTTAAATTAGAGGTGATATTTTTTCCGTTGTGACAAATGATACACTTGAGGGGTTTGTGTGGTGCAATTCCCTTTGACTTTGGGGTATGTTTACTAAACCGTCTTAACGTGTGCTCTCCCACGTTATCACACGATAAGGCGCCTTATCACGCGATAATGGCGCCTTAGCACGCGATAAAGCACCTTAGCGCGTGTTAACGCGTGCTAAGGCGCACACGAGAGCTGAAGGCGGAGAAAGGCTCCCGGAGGGCGGAGGAAGGCTCCCCAGGGGCAGAGAGAGAGGGTCAATGGGCAGAGAGTGGGAGGGGAGAGGCTCCCTGCACACTAACGCTGTGAAATCCGAGGATGAAAACTAACACCAGTGAAACCCTGGCGTTAGAGCTGATTTAAAGGGAAAAGAAACAATTTCCGTCAGCAATGTACAGCAAAACCAGGGAAACCTACAAAAAAGTGATAAGTGTGATACATGTGCACGGAAAAAAGGGCAAAGAAACAGTGAAAATGACTAGAAGAAAATGTAAAAAAAACATAACCAAGCTGGGCAATAGTGATATCAATGGGAAACATCAAAAAACACCCCCAAGAAAGCTCCAAAACAAAGATATGAATTTTGGAAGGGTCTATGCTCTGTCCCCATACAAGGTGAATGAGCCCACAGTGAAATTGCGCTGATCAGGGTTTTCCTTTCCATTGGACAGGTTTCCTATGGTGTGCACATGTTCCACAACAGCAGGGCGGGCATGTCGGAATGGGCAACTGGACAGATGCTGGAAAAGGGGACACAGAGGGCTGCAGGCGGCACATGCTGTGGTGCAGCTGGGGCACAGTGCGGACTAGGGTAATGCCTAGCTGGCCCATAGGAATGCTGAAACAGTAGAGCAGCCAGACAGCAACTGCTGAGGGCCCTACATGGGCAAGAGTGTGCTTCCCACGGTGTCACAGGGCATAGTACCCAGCAGGTACCCCCAATGGCACGGAACATTGGCAGGCGGTGCTGGGGGAAAGCATGGACAGCTATGCAGGCACCCCTACCCCAGAACCTGCACCATAGGCAGCCGCCTACCCGCACACTGGATGGCCTGAGACTGCGCAGCACCAGCACCACCAGCAGAAGGGCATGTCAGCATGGTGGCAGAGGGGTACTGGTGGTGGAGGGGGCAGTGGCAGCTGCCCAGAGCAGACCATGGCCTAGCCCTGTTTAGGTGGGTGCCGTGCACTGCAACAGACAGGCTCTGTCTGACAAACAGTCATGATATCTCCAGGGAATGCACTACCTCTGTGGCAACACGGTGGTGCAGTGAACACAGCCAGTGTGTTCAGGAGCAGAAGATCACAGGTTTCAGTCCCACCTGTGGTTCCTGCCACCCCAGTCCCCATATTTTACCCACTACTAAAACGTGCTAATACAGACAGAACCTTTATTGCAGATAACAGAAACATGCCCAATAAACCTACATTTTACCCTACAGAGCACAGACACCATAAACATGTACATTACCTAGAGCAGAGTCTCCCAAATGCAGTCCTGGAGGGACAAACACCATTCAGGTTCCATGCTGCCTCTAATAAACACGGCTGTGCTGCATGTCTATGCACCGCCCCCATGGTATGCAGATGTATCTCATGCATATTCATTAGGGACAGCATGAAAACCCGAACAGTGTTTGGCCCACCAGGACTGGAGTTGGGAACCTCTGCCCTACAGCAGCGGCCAACAGGGGCAGACACACCCTCACCCACAGGCTCCATTATCCAAAGCCTCCTGGAGAGGCAGGATGTTGGGCCCTGCGTGCATCTCCCAATACTAGCACTTGCATACCTTAGCAATGCCACCCTAAACCTGGGAATATTGTACACACCTATCATACGGTTGCTATGATTACTGGCAGATAGCAATTCCTAAGTTAATCACAATTTGCTGATTGAGCTGCATCATAGCAACCTTTCTGCTGTCTGTGGAGTGTGCTTCAGGTCTGATGTCTGACAGTGTTTACCACCCTGGGGAGTGACCCCAACAGTATTGCGTACCATAGCCATGCCTGCACTGTGCCCAGGACTGGTGCGGTGGCCAGGGCTGCCAAGAGCCTCTATATTTGCACAATGCTGGCATAGGTGTGGGAGCGTGTGTTTGTCTATCCAGTGTGTGGTGTCTGCCAACACCTTCCTCAGCCCACACTGTTGCCAGTGTAAGCCTGCCAATGTGCATAATGAGGAGCAAGGTACCATGGGTATAGCCCGGACAGGGTGGCCTAGCCAGGATGCATCTGCACAGGGCATAGGGCAATGGCTCGGACATTGTAGTGCCTGACAACCACCTGCACGGAAAGGGTGGCCACAGCATGTCCTGCTGGGAGGTCACTCTCACCCTGACTGAGCAGTGACCATGGCATGGCTAGGTTCCCCCATAGTGCTTCTCTCATGTGATGTTTATGATGTTCTTTTGGGGTCCAATCACTGACTTATCTGCTTTATGTGTATGCTGACATCCCAGTTCTGGGTATATGCATCTCCTCCAGAAACCTACATTATGAACTAGCTAGTAGACTGTCTGCAGCTAGTATGCGTCTGGATGGAACATCTTGCAGGGTGCAGCAGCTGGAGACTTGCTGCTGGAGAATGTCTGATAGTGGTGGGGGGCAACTAAGCAGTTCCAGACCTTCTGTCTGCCTTTCCTTATGGATGTGTACAGATTGGCATTGCCTGCATTGTAAGGCGTCTGTTCCCCAGCAGGACTCGGGGTGAGGGTCCTCTCTACTGCCTCCATTGTGGGGAGGTAGAGTGTGGCTTTGTTGGTGGGAGATCCTGTTTCCCACCCTGAGCCACAGAGAGGGGGTTGGGTGGTGGTACATAATCCACCTATGGGTCCAAATACCCCCACCCCACCAATCCAATCCAATCCAATCCAATCCAATCCAATCCATCCCAATCATGTGATCATGGTACCAACACAGGATATGCACTATTTCGGGTACATCATAGCCCATAAGGGTTAGACATGACTGAGAAATACAAATGTGTTTGCAGAAACTACCTATCACACACACACTAGCACTGATGGGAACCTGCAGCATAGCCTATTTCAGCCATGAAAGGTGCTGTGGACCTGGTGCTGGGTGCTCCACCTCACCCTCAGGGTGAGCACAGTACCCGCACAATGTGACAGTCTGTAGCTACTCTGTGCCAGTAACATACACGGTCAGTACCCCCTACCAGGCTGAGGTGCTGTGGGGGTGCACACGGTCAGTTCCCCCTACCAGGCCGAGGTGCTGTGGGGGGTGCATACCCCATCTTGTGATCATCTGTAGACTGCTGATTTGCATGTGCAGTGCATCATGGGTACAGGCGGGTTAACCCTATCCTGGTAACCACAGCAGACTGTTTGTGTGGTGACATGCAGTCCTTCTGTAGCCAGCCAGGGGCTTATTAATAGCTGTAGCCCACTGGTTACTTCACTGCCTGTGGAGCCAGAGGTCATGGGTTCAAACCCACAGTGGGGTTATTTGATAGGGCTATCTGGAGCATTGTCAATTTTTAATGTACATTAGTGCTGCCAGCAAAAACACCCTCAGAGTACTGTAACCATAAGGTGCCTCAGAAGGCGCTTTATAGGGTGCCCTATAAAGCGCCTTCTGAGGCACCTTATGGCTACAGTCCATATAAGGTGCCTTATAAGTTGTCCTATGGAGCGCCTTATAGGGTGCCCTATAGGGAACATTATAGGGTGCCATGGCAGACAGTGCACTTTATAATGTGCCCTATGGAGTGCCTTATAGGGTGCCTTATGTGGCACCTTAGGTTATGGCACGTGAGGGTGTGTTTGCTGGCAGCAATAATTAAAATACAAATAAAATGCCTCAAGAAACAATACTTACATGTCAAAGCTGATGCCTCAGCCAGCCTTATGCATTAGGCACACTGGAGGATCAAACTCATGACCCCTGTATCATCAGTCAGTGTATTAACCATCGTACTACACCTCTGTTTCTGTGTTTGCATGTCTGGGCGCCTACTTAATATTACCGCGCGTTAACGCGCTTAGCGGCACTTAGCGGCACTTAGCCCGTTAATGTGCGCAGCAGCGTGCGTTATCGCGCGATAATCCCATTTTGCTTCTTTAAGACTGAAACACCCACTCCTTTTATGGTAGCCTGCACACTATCGCCGGGCGCACATTAAGACGGTTTAGTAAACATACCCCTTTGTTTAAGTTTGCTGGATTGATTTTGAGCTGTGGGTTGGCTCATAAAAAAGAATAAAAATGAAGATTTGCTTCAAGAGGGTTTTTCCTCATGGCAAATGGTCCGACAAATATATACATTTCTAGGTTTCTTGTTTATACTTGAAGGAATTTTTCATAAAGGGGTTTGTTTGGATAATAATCATGTCCTGGCAATGTCCCAGTTTTTATACAATTCCATACTATTTCCTTTTTTTAATTGGTCTTGTTTTATTTGGATCTTTATGTGTTAAATATGAGGTCATATAAAACACAAAGCCATTTCACTGGCCAAGTTTTATTAGGAGATATTGGACATTAAGGGGTATGTTTACTAAACTGCGTTAGTGCAAATCGCATTAGGAGCCGTGTTAGTGAAAGGAAAGCCAAAAAAGGACATGGGCGGGACATCGTAACCACTAACGCGCGTTCCAAAAACTAATGAGCGTTACAGGGCGCCGTGGCACATTACTACGCATTAATCGTATGAAGGCGTACAGACACAAATCACTGAAACAGAGCTGTAGCACAATGGTTAGTGTACTGACCGCTGTTACAGGCAGCATGGGTTCAAGTCCCCAGTGTGCCTAACGCAGAAGGCTGGCCCAGGCATCACCCTGTACATTACATAGGGAATGAGGAGGCATGTTTTTCTTTACGTTGAGTAGTGGTGTCAGAAACACACCCTCGCAGTGTGCGTGGCTGCGTGCATTGTTATGGGCGTAGCCCCGTGCGTTGGTGCATGCGTACAATCGTGCGTGGGTACGTGTGCTTTTACCAGCATGGGCACCTAATATTACAGACTCTTTAGGGTATCTTGCACCTATGCATTATCCTAACAGATGTACGTGTGATGGCCTATGGTGTATCTGAGCCTGTGAGCAGGTGCTGGATTTACCCAGGGTTGGATTGTGCCAGTCACACCCATGATGCACTGCACATGCAAATCAGCCATCCACAGATACACACCATGGGGAATGCACCCCCACAGCACCTCGGCCTGGTAGGGGGAAGTGACCATGTGCACCCCCACAACACCTCGGCCTGGTAGGGGGTACTGACCGTGTGTTGTACTGGCACAGAGTAGCTACACACCGTCACATTGTGCGGGTACTGTGCTCACCCTGAGGGTGCAGTGAGGCGCCCAGCACCAGGTCCACAGCACCGTCCATAGCTGAAAGAGACCATGGTGCAGGTTCAAAGCAGTGTTAATGTGTGAGATAGATAGTTTCTGCACGAACACCTTAGATATCTCTTGTCTGTTTCAGTCAGGTGTAGCCCCCATGGACCCCCAGGTGGCACACGTACCCCCCCCAGGCCGAGGGCAGCAAACAGGGTCTTCTAACAATAGATCCACATTCTACCTCCCTGCAAAGGTGGCAGTAGAGGGGAAAATCAACCCCAGTCCTGCTGAAGAACAGACACCCCACTAGGCAGTCAATGCAGCTCTGTACACATCCATAACACAACAGCAGACAGACATCAGGCCTGGATATGGTAAACTGCACCCCACCACTATCTAATATTCTCCTACTGCAAGCCATTAGCCACCACACACCACTCCATCAAGACACATACCAGCTGCAAACAGTCTGCTAGTTAGTCAATAATGCATGTGCCCAGTGGAGATGCATGCACCCAGAACTGGGACATCAGCATACACAGCAAGCAGATAAATCAGTGACTGGGCCCCAAAAGGAAACCCATATCTATCACATGAGAAAAATACTATATAGCACTATGGGGGTGCCTAGCCATGCTGTGGGCACTGCACAGTCAGGGTGAGAGTGATCTCTCAGCAGGACATACTGAGGTCACCCTGTCTGTGTAGGTGGTGGCCGGGCAGTAAAATGTCCCAGTCAGTGCCCTATGCCCTGTGCAGATGCACCCTGGCCAGGCCACCCTGTCCAGCCTATACCCATGGTACCTTGCTCCTCATTATGCACATTGGCAGCCCAATACTGGCAACATTGCTGGCAGTGTGGGCTGTGGAAGGTGTTTGCAGCCACCACACACTGGATAGACAGACAGCCACCCCCACACCTATGCCAGCATTGTGCTACTATAGAGGTGTTCAGCAGCCATACCCACCACACCAGTCCTGGGCACAGTACAGGCATGGATATGGTACGCAATACTGTTGGGGGTCACTCCCCAGGGTGGTAAACACTGTCAGAGACCAGACCTGCAGCACACACCGCAGACATCAGAATGATTGTTATGGTGGAGCTCAATGAGCAAAATGTGCTTAACGTAGGAATTGATATCTGCCAGTTATCAAAGGAAACGTTTGATAGCTGTGTACCATATACCCAGGTGTAGGGTGGCATTGCTAAGGTATGCAACTGCTAGTATTGGGAGATACAGGCAGGGCCCAATGTCCTGCCTCTCCAGGAGGCATTGGCCAATGGGGCCTGTGGGTGTGTGTGGGTGTGTCTGGCCCTGTTGGCTGCTGCTTTACGGCAGAGTTTCCCAACTCCAGTCCTGGTGTTCCAAACACTGGTCGGGTTTTCATGCTGTCCCTCATAAATATGCATGAGCTACATGTGCATACCATGGGGGTGGTGCATAGATATGCAGCACAGGCATCTTTAGTAGAGGCAGCATGGAACCTGAATGGTGTGGGGCCCTCCAGGACTGCATTTGCGAGACTCTGCTCTAGGTAATGCGCCTGTTTATGGTGTCTGTGTTTGGTGTGGTAAAATATAGGCGTATTAACCATGCGTATGTTCTCTGCAATAAAGGAGTGTCTTTACTATCACTGTTTAGTGGTGGGTAAAACTATGGGGACTGGGTTGGCAGGAGCCCCAGCTGGGATTTGAACCTGTGACCCTCTGGTTCTACAGGCACTGGTTGTGTCCGTTGTACCACACTGTGGCCACAGAGACAGTGCAGTCCCTGGAGATAGGAAAACCAGCCTGATGAGTCAGAAACCCTGCTCTGCACAATTTTACTGTGGGCTCATTTACCTTGTATGGAGACAAAAGTGCAATTAACCTCAAAAAAGACCTCGAAAAAAGGGGCAAACACCCATAACCAAGCTTGGCAACAATGACATCATTGGGCAACATTAAAAAACACTCCCAGGAAAGCTCCAATAAAATGAAATGATTTTTGAAAGGGTCTACGGAGTGTAGACCCTTCCAAACATCATTTCTTTTTTTTGGAGCTTTCCTGGGAGTGTTTTTTATTGTTGCTCATTGCTATCACTGTTGCCCAGCTGAATTATAATTTTTACAATTTTTCTTGTGGTCATTTTAAAGTTTTATTTGATATTTTGTTCTGTGCACATGTCTCACACTGCTCACGTTTTGTAGGTTTCCCCGGTTTTGCTGTACATTGCTGACGGAAATGGTTTCTCTTCCCTTTAATATGCCTTTAACGACAGGTTTTCATTCGCGTTGGAATTGAGCTCTGAAATTCAGCATGTTAGTGTGAGGGGAGCCTCTCCCCGCCCACTATCCGCCCATTGACCCCTTCTCTCCGCCCACTCTCCCCCTTCCGCGCTGTTTTAACGCGCCGCGGGGTTTTACGATCGTTAACTGCGGTTAACACGCGTAACGTACACTTAACGATCGTTCGCACGTCAGAACGCGTGTTCTGACATGCGAACGATCGTTAAGTGTACGTTACGCGCATTATTCACGATTACCGCAGTTTAGTAAACATACCCCTAAGGGTTTGAACTGCAAGGGCGCCAATAATGTTGACCACAACTGTATTGGTGTGCATTCTGTTTGTTAGTGCACTTTAAATCAATTTAGCACACACTACATTTTTTAATGTGCACTAATCTGCATAACTGCATGGTATGAATTGTACAACCTAGATTTGGGACACTACTCAGAAGACATTTAGCTTCCAATATCAACCCTAACTAACCTAAGAATAATGAAAATTCCTCTTGTATCTCAATGCAAGCATAACAGAAGTCCCACTAGCATATCAAACAAAGCACACCTAAGTGTCCCCTGACACATATCCCAACTACATACCATACACCCAAATTGCACCACTGCAGATACATAAGATCATAAGCACCCTCTACATATTGTACTCTCCATTACTCTTATGATTTACTCAGATTCAACTGCTCTCCACAATGAAATACCATACAAATCTCATCCTAAGTTCCCTCAACCAACCCAGAGAACTATTTAATATAGTGAAGTCACTAACAAGAGACCCCCTCCAAAGAAAGAACAACACTGAACAAATCCAAAGGAAATGGCTAAGTTTTTACAGAGCAAATGCCGCCCCAACAACAGCACAACTACAAAAGCTCGCGCCACCACCCATGACTGAAGCAACATACACAACTGGGACACGTTCGAAACAATCTCTGTGGAACAACTTGACACCATAATTTCTAACCTCAATACAACAACTTCTCCCCTAGACCCATGTCCAGTATCATGGATCAAGCTAGTCAGAACCAAACTATCATCTTTACTACTTAAAATCATCCACCTTTCTCGCACACATGGTTACATGCCCACCAGCTTAAACAGCACCTCAATAAGACCCAAACTAAAGAGCCTATCACTAGACCAAGTCACCAAGCTCCTACAAACCTATTTCCAGTCCACCATTCCTAGCCAAAATAATTGAGAAGTCAGTATAACTGTAACTACAGGATCACAACAACATATTTGTCCCCCACAGTCCTCAGTAATATGGCTTCAGGCCTAACCACAACATAGAAACCTTACTATCCTCATTAATAAACAAAATAGTAAAAGGCATAGAAAAACCAGGACAAGGCCAATAAACTACTAATATTCCTTGACATTTCAGCTGCCTTTGACTCAATAAACCATCACAAATTTATAGCACAACCACAGGACATAGGAATAAATAACACTGCACTTAAATGGTTCTGATCATACCTAAATGACTGCCTACAGCAAGTCAAAATAGTTCTATAAAAATCCAATCCATTCAAGCAGCACCAAAGAGTACTACAAGGTTCTGCTTTATCTTCACTACTGTTCAACATATACCTACAACTCCTATGCAACCTAATTCAAAGTCACAACGTTATGTACCATATCTATGAAGATAACATAATGTTATAAGGACCATTCTCTACAACAAACTCAGCCTAAACAACAGAAAAAGATGCTTCGAGACAGTAGCACAGTGTCTTTCAATAAACTACAAAAAGACAGAGGTCTTCCACATTACCAAAGATTCATCCTTCATCCTACCACCAAAGCTAAGGTTCACCAACATTGAACTGGAAGTCAAACCTACAAACACACATCAAGAAAACCACAAAAGCTTCATACCACAAAATGAGGATTTTGCAAAACATAACTACTTTACTGGACCTCAACCACTTCAGAACAGTTTACCAGTCAATAATAACCCCACACCTGGACTACTGTAACTCAATTTTCCAAGGAATTCCAAAACACGCGTTACACCTTCTCCAAATGGCTCAAAACATGGCAGTCCGCATAATCACAGGCACATCAAGACATCACCACATCTTACCAATACTGAAACAACTATACTGGCTCCCAATAGCAGCACAAATCAGATACAAAGCAACACTCTGCATCTTCAAAGTCTTCCACAACCAAACAGCTGACCACCTGCACACCCTGATCCAGAAAGTCTCCAATAACAGATCAAGAAGACAACTCAACCAATATTTACTCACCATACCAAACCACAAAGCAAAAAGCACACAAGCAACCTGCAACATAACCTTCTCACTATACACCCCATCAATCTGGAATGCACTCCCAGACAACTTAAGATCCATCCACGGCATAACTGAATTCTGCAGAAGACTGAAAACCTCTCTCTTTTTAGAACACTTCGGACCTGACACCTAACGAAACTCACTAGAAAAACAATTACCCACCACAATATTGACTGATTTCTCCCACCCCATGTTCACCTAATGCAGCAATATGGAAGCCTCCATACGTGATCTGAAATTTCCCCATTTAGAAACATAGAAACATGATGACAGAAAAAGACCACAAGGCCCATCTAGTCTGTCCTTCCATAACAACAACTACAACAGTCCACTTTCTACCTTTAGAGATCCTCTGTGTTGGTCCCATGCTTTTTTGAATTCAGTTACTGTCCTCATCTCTACCACCTCCACTGGGAGACTATTCCACGGATCCACTACTCTTTCCGTAAAGAAATATTTCCGCATATCACTCCTGAATCTATCTCCCATCACCCTCATCCCATGTCCCCTCGTAGCAGAACTTGCTTTCAATTGAAAGAGGCTCTCTCCCTGAACATTTATGCCACGGAGGTATTTAAACATCTCAATCATATCACCTCTATCCCGCCTTTCCTCTAAGGTGTACATATTAAGATCCTTAAGTCTGTCCTCATATGCTTTATAATGAAGCCCATTAATCATTTTAGTAGCAACCCTCTGCACCGACTCCATCCTGTTCACATCCTTTTGAAGGTGCGGTCTCCAGAATTGCACACCATACTCCAAATGCGGTCGCACCAAAGACTTATACAGAGGTATTATCACCTCCTTTATTCTGCAAGCCATTCCTCTCCGTATGCACCCAAGCATCCTTCTAGCTTTTGCCGTCGCCTTTTCTACCTGTTTAGCTACTTTAAGATCATCAGACACAACCACGCCTAGGTCCCGCTCTTCTTTAGTGGACAAAAGTACTTCACCTCCTTCACCTCCATTTGTGAACTTACAGAGAACAACTAGTGAACATACATGAGTAGAACTGGGTACAATAAATCTGATTAAGGTTTAACAGGATTGAGTAACTTGGTACTGTATATAGGTTGTGAGGTATAAAACATGAGCAGTGGTATAGAAAATGAATCTTCATACTTGGCTAGCCTGTGGTTGTTAACTAACTCCACCTAACCAAGGACCCCAACTTCACCCTCCCTACTTCTGTCAAACTCGGCAACTCTGAAAAGAGTCAGCTCCCACACAACGTACCTGGGAATCATAATCGATCAGCAACTTAACTTCAAAGAACAAATTCACAGTATCACCAAAGTGGTAAATTACAAGCTAAAAAGAAACTTCCGCCCCTCCTATCCACCGATACATTCTGTGCAGTCTGCCAGGCCACTATCACACCTCTTTTTGATTACTGTAACTCCATTTATCAAGGTCTACCTAAATATGCAATCCTTCCTCTGCAACTCGCACAAAATATCATTGCAAGAACCATCTTCCAAACTTCACGACACACCCATATCACACCCATCCTCAAACATCTCTTTTGGCTCCCCATCAACTCAGGAATACAGTACAAGGTCTTAACCCTCATCCACAAATTCCTGAACAATTGATCAGCGGAGCAACTACATGACCTAATTCACACCTCGAACAATACCAGGCCAAGAAGAAAAAGCACCCAGAACCTCCTCTGTATCCCACCATGGTTTCATAATTGCAAGCAGTCTACAAGGTCAAGAACTATCTCATTATATACCCCCACCCTCTGGAATGCACTACCCCCAGAAATCCAGAACATCAGGTCTTCCACTGATTTTCGTAAACAACTCAAGACTCACTTCTTCCAAAAACACTTTGATAATAAGCATCCTTCTTGACCCCACTCCTTCTTGATCCCACTACTCACCACCCCCTCGAAACTCATCTGACACCATTCCTGCTAGCCTCTCAGCCCACTGTATATAGCTGCATTTATTAATAACCTTATAATGTTCTTTGTTCTGAGCTCTCTCTGTTTATTGTACAAGTTCCAATGTTGATCAAAATCTGTTCCTTGTAAAACCTAAGTTTTATGTAAACTGCTT
This sequence comes from Ichthyophis bannanicus, assembly GCA_033557465.1. Classification (NCBI taxonomy): domain Eukaryota; kingdom Metazoa; phylum Chordata; class Amphibia; order Gymnophiona; family Ichthyophiidae; genus Ichthyophis; species Ichthyophis bannanicus. The sequence goes on along the minus strand of CM066037.1, from coordinate 476,135,896 downwards.
TGACTAGTAGAAAAGCAGTATATCAAAATCCATTAAATAAAATATATAAATAAATACATAAAATAAACTTGGAATGCTTGAGAAAGGGTGGTTGGGGAATTAGACATTGACAATATGAAAAGTGGTATAGAAGAAATGTTAAATAATTGTTAATTAAATGTTAAAAGTGGTATAGAAGAAATGTTAAATAAAAAAAAAAAGCTTTAAATAATCAACTTAGTGCACCTTAGTTCATTAGTTAGTGTGTGTTTAGTGGTCCTTTTGCTAATGTGAGCTACGCAAATATCACGTGAGCTATGTGAGCTATGCAGGTAACTGTTAGCATGGGACCATGACAGTCAGTGCAGGTTGATTTCTGTGCTGTGACTTGCACGGCGGAGTGCTAAAAGAGCGAGTTAGGGGCGGAGAGTGAGCCGCGCAGTCAGCTTAGGGGTAAACACCACATGCTCTTGCGATTAGCTCCGGTGCAATTGCTTCCACCTTAATAGGTAAAGTTAAGTGCACCCACGATAATAGCACCCCATGTTACGGTACGGCACCATGCATTAACTGCCGGGGAAAGTGCGGTCCACGCGCCCAATAGCTAACATGATGGCTTTGCACTCAATGCACCTGGATTTTGTGTGCTTTTGCATTAGGTGCAAAAATACAGTGCACTTTAGTAAAAGAGCCCTTTGGAATGCACTAAAAATTCCCTATTTATTTACTTAGCAACATTTTTATATCGCTGCATCTACTAGTCACAGTGATTTACAGGGAACAACTAGAACAAGTAACGTTTCAAGGAACAAAGGTAAACAACGTGAGATAAAGTTAACAGTAACTAATGGTTAAACAAATGTTCAAAAGATATTGTATGATATTAATGAAATTCTTTGGACTCAGGGGAATGACTACGCTGAGATGATTTAAACTGAGCTAATGGCGAACATATGAAGCATGTCCTGTTATGATGGGTGGGCAGTGGGTGAAAGAGTGAGCAACATTGAAAGAGATCAGGAAGGTGCAGCAGGCGGGTGGGTGACTAGGTATTGGTAGGGGAGGAGGAGGAGCCGCCAGAGCATACACTGAATGAGCGATGGGAGAGGTAGGAGGAGAACCAGGACAGTACCAGGTCCTTGAAGCCAAGGGAGGAAAGGGTGATGAGGAGAAGATTGTGGTCAACGGTGTCAAAGGCAGCGGAGAGGTCAAGAAGGATGAGGATAGAGTAGAGGCCCTTAGATTTAGCCAGGAACAGGTCATTGGAGACTCTTGCGAGAGCCGTTTCAGTGGAATGTAAGGGACGGAAGCCGGATTGTAGTGGGTCCAGGAGGGCCTGAGAGGTGAGGAAGTCGAGGCAGCAGCGGTGGACTGCACGTTCTAGTAGTTTGGATATGAAGGGAAGGAGGGAGATGGGTCGATAGTTAGAAGGGCATGTGGGATCGAGTGAGGGTTTCTTGAGGAGAGATGTGACAACAGCATGTTTGAAGTCAACGGGGACAGTTGCAATAGAGAGTGAAAGGTTGAGGATATGAGAGATGCTGGGTACAATGGTGGAGGAGATGGGGTGTAGGAGATGGGTGGGGATAGGGTCAGATGAACAGGTGGTGGGTTTGGAGGAGGTAAGAAGGAGTGTGGTTTCTTCTTCAGAGATTGGAGGGAAGGAGGAGAGGGTGGCAGAGGAAGTACGGATGGGGGGGAGAATTGGGAAGGGGGGAGGTAGATGAGGGGGGGGGAGTAGAGGGTAATCTTGTGGATTTTGTCATGGAAGTAGTCGGCTAGGGTTTGGGCAGAAAGGGAGGGTGGGACCGGGGGCAGGGGGACTTTGAGGAGAGAATTGAGGGTATTAAAGAGATGGCAAGGATCAGAGGCAAGGGAGTTGGTCAGGTGGATGTAGTAGACTTGTTTGGCAAGTGCTATGACTGACTGGAAGGAGCCAAGCATGAATTTGAAGTGTAGAAGGTCCTCCGGGGAACGGGATTTGGACCAAGCACGCTCGATGAAATGTGCACAGGTGCGTAGATAACGGGTTGTGGGCGAAAGCCAGGGCTAGGGAGTAGATCGTTTGACTGGACTTGGGGTGGGTGGGGTAAGAGAGTCGAGAGCTGAGGAGAGTATATCATTGTAGGAAGATAGTGCTTCCTCGACGGACTTGGAGGATATAATGGAGGAGAGAGATGGAGAAATGGTGGAGGAGAGAGTCAGGGGATCAATATTATGGAGGTTTCTAAATGAAGCGGACGAGACAGTACGAGGTTGAGATGGCGGAAGCTGAAGAGTAAAGGTTAAAAGGTGATGGTCAGACGAGGGAAGGATTGAGTTGTGGAAATTTGAGGGAGAGTGTGGGCAAAGTCGTGAAGTAGGAGTATATTTTATAAACTATGCACTGTGTCCCCCGCAGCCCCCTCTAGTGGCGGCGTAGTGGTTCCACAGGGGCTGGGGAGCGCATAAGAATTAAAAGGTTCAGGGTTGATCTGTTGTGAGGGTCAATGGGATAGCAGGTCACATTGTCAGCCTCAGGGTCAACAACCTAAAAAGTAACTCTTGCCAAGTGTAGGGTACAAAAAGGCTTTTATTTCCCCTTTTCGCATGAAGAAATTCAAAATATGAGGTAATGAGTAACAGAACATAAATTCAGTTGCATCAAAACGTGAGTCAGCAAAACACTCAAAATAACATGGTTCCTTCACCAACTTAAAGCATAAACTTTTCAGTACAATTTGACACATTAGATTTGTTTGCCTTTTACTCAAAGATATCTTCTTGTGCAAAAGTCACATTCCATTGATTCTATATCTTCAGTGCTCTCAGATTCCCCTGGCAGCCATTCCATGTCAATGGGATCTGAAACTGAGGTCTCTGAGATCTCTTGGATATTAAAACCTGGTTTCCTAAAAGCATGCCATACTGTATCCCAGTGCTGGCTTGGGAGTTTGGGGCGTCGGCTTTTAGGTCTAGTATATCTCCCTGGGCTTGCTGTCGTTTCAGGACTAAAAGTTTGCTCCTTCCATTCTCTGGCAACATTAAACTTTTTCCTGTAAAACTTATCAGTTATATCTGGTTTAAAACAGTCCTTATTGTCCAGATAAAAACTAGCCCTTTGTTCCTCTCTAGGCTTCTTGAAAAAGGCTTGAGGCCTAGTCTGAGAGTTTTGTGCTCCAGGTATATCCTTTCTCTCAAGGCTATGAACTTTTCCTTTATCTTTCAAGTCACTTTTGTAAAAGCTTTTAAAAGTACCTTTTTCTCTTGAAGGCTTCTTCTCCAACCGGAGGGATAAGCACTTCCTTCCTTAGCTGCAGTCCGTGATACTGCCCCTTGAAGTTGTGTATGGCCTTTCTCTAGGCCTGCTCTCCCAGTAGCTTCCTTTCCTTTAGCTCTGCTGGGTTTGTCAGTGACCTCACCTCGGTCTCTGAGTCTGGCCTCTGGAGCTTCCCTTGGCACTGCCTCCTGTTCTCCACATGAAGGTCTCTGCCAAGCTCCTTGCCTCCTCCTGTGCTTCTCCTCTGGGTTCTTCCCTTCGGGGTTTCTCTGTTGCCTTTCTGGCTCTCTTGACTGCCTTCCTGGCACCTTTGCCTCTCTTGGCTCTCTCGGCTCTCTCTCTCTTGGCTCTCTCTCTTGCAGTGCTCTGTTCCTACTTAAATCCAGAGCAGCGGCTTCTGAGTCCTGCCCATAGAGGTGTGGTTCTTCCACTTTCAGGTTTGTTCTCCTGCTCCCTCTATGTGTCCCTTCTCGTAATTGCAGGCAAATCCTGTTTTTTTCAAGATTTAAAAGTTTCCTTTCTTGCATCAGAGGGCTTGCGGTATCACAACTGATACTATGCCTGCTCGAGAACAGGTGTAAATGTCCCTGCCTGCAATCTTGATGTAATTTGTGCAGGAATTTGAACTGCTAGTTTATAAAGACAAGTAGGTGGCTACTTGTATTTATAATACAGGCGCCCTCCTGTCCTATTAACTCAGGTGTCTTGTTATAAAATTACCCCTATAATACTGAGTTTCAGAACAAGGGGCCTTTCAGGTATTTTCTGCCAGAGCAGCACCAAATCTGACTGCTCAGATCCTTCCTGCCACCCCCCCTGAAGAAAGATATACTTGTGGAGCTGACACCCCCCCCCCCATCACTCCCTCTCACTTGCTCAAATAAAAGTAAAATTGTGCAGCTGAGGGTGTCCCACAACCCCCTGCCAGAAGCTTCCTGCCCCCTCCCCCCCAAATTACTCTAGACTTATGGTCTTCTCGGCTTGGCATAATGCCCGTGCCCTCCTGGCCTGGCTAAGATAATCCTGGAAGACAGAAGGCTTCAGGTGGGAGGGTAGTACAAGAGTGCCCTTGTCCATTACATTGGCTCTTCGGATGGCGGAGAGGTAGGGATGTGCATGTTTGTATCCTTTTGCAACAGTGCACACTATTTCGTAATAGAGCACAGTATTACGTACCAACCAACATGGAATGACACAAATAAAACCAAAGCAAAACAAAATGGAATTTAAAAAAATTAAATGTCTCCATACCCCTACTCGAGAAAAGCTTTCCAATGTGCTGTTGGCCCTATGAGTATAGCTTGGTTAAAGCAGCTAGGCTGGAATCCCACAACTGCTCCTTGTGATTTTGGTTAAGTCATCTAACTCTCTATTGTCTCAGGTACAATATTAGATTATAAGACCTCCAAGGGATAGGAAAAAAAACCTGTATATTTGAACATAACCCACCTTGAACTACTGAGAAAGACAAGTTGGAGGAGGGGGGAGAAGGATAGAGGGCTGTTAGCCCCATGAGTAAGCTTTAATCTAATTAGGGAGGACAAAGTCTACTAGACTTGATTTTCAATACTAGCTGGCTAAGTTTCGGCACCCAAAGTCTGAGCACCTTAATTCTAGGTGGCAAGTTTTTAGCTATCCAGAATTAACTTTCCGCCAACGATTTGTCCAACTCACGTCGACTGAAAATCAACCTAGGAAGCTAAAATTTTACCAGCTAAGTTAAGCATTCAGCCTTTTCTTGGAAGGTGGGCAAATTTTAACCACCAAAATTTAGGAGAATCTAAAGATGTTTGAATCTATTGATTTATTTATTTATGGGTTCTTGATATACAGTAAAATCTAAATTTGGGTGAAGAAGAGAACTGGCCAAAATCTGTCTGTCTAGATGTTTATTATCTTAACCCCGGCCACCTATTTTAGGCACCAAGCATTAAAAAGCAGCACTATGTCTTTGATAGGCAAAATGCTACTAAGCAGCCGGTTAAGCTGTTCAATTTAACCAGCCAACTCTCTCTCTATCTAGATTCAAAAGCACAGGCATATGGCTAAAGTTGTGGCTGAATATTTTTATAAATGAAGTTGTCTGCACATATTTTGCCAGTTAAGACTATATTTGAAAACCCCATCCAAGTGCCTCACTTTTTTTTTGTCCAACTAAGTCTGTATGCATAGGGCCCAATTCCGTCCTGCACGTAGATCCCCTCTGAATCGGATGCAAAGAGGGGATCACGACTCTGATCCTGCAGGGCACGTCTAGCCCCATGGGATCACAATCGCGAAGAGTAATGTACGTGCAGGCTGGCTAACTCAGTCAGGGCTTTTAAATGGAACCGAGGCCATAGCATCTGGTTGCCATGGAACCATGGCTCCATTTAAAAGCTGCAATGCTAGCCGCTGGCAAAAAATGCCTATTCCCTGCAGCCTGGCCCCCGATCTAGCCTCCTAAGGCCAGGGTCAGGTTGTGGGGCATGTCTCCTGGCCCTCCTGCTCCATCCGTGCCCCAGGCATAGAATTTAAATATGTCCAGGGAAGATATTCCACCTCGGAGGTGGAATAACTTCCTCGCACATATCGCTGGCCATGGACATACAGGGCCGACATTAGAATCGGCCATGTACGTCCAGGGTCAGTGACTGCCCAGACTCTGACCCCAAGTCGCCCCTTCCCTGCACCTGTCTACCTTCCCTGTGACTGGGTGAAGGCACGTTCATCCCCGCTATTCATAGCACAGAATAACCCCCATAGCGATTTAGTGCAGATAGATTTTATCCAGGGAAGGAGTAAGGTCAGAATTTTTAACTGGTTTAATTTCTGCAGTTAAAAGATGATTTCCAACAAATGTTTTTTGAATATTGACCCCTCACTACAAACTTATTCCCCTCACACTAACTCTGCTCTTGGCTCTGATTTTTTGGCCACTTAAAATTAAGGACCTTATGAAACAAAAGCAGCGACTCTCAACCCTGCCCTGCAGGTACCCTATCAAGCCAGATTTTCAGGATTGCCAAAATGAATATGCATGGAATAAATTTGCATAGATTGGAAACCATTGTATGCAAATCTATCTCATGCAGATTCATTGAGGCAATCTTGAAAATCCAACTGGCTCAATTTACTTCCAGGGCAAAGGCAATTCTGCTCACTGTAAGTGTCCGCTAGGTCTATCTGATGCTTCCAGTACCTGGTAGTCAAACATTTTGTTCTTATTCAAAATATTGTTCTGATTGACAATTATTACATTAATTCCTATGTTTTACTCTTGCCATGATGTGGGCTGCAGCAGATGGATAATTTCACAATATACCATCAGTACACAGATGGGACCGTGGTCCCTAATGACTCACGCACTCATGGCCATTCATTGTGGTGAGATTTTCCATTTTTCTTTCTCTCTTTACGCTCTTTCTGTACACGTTCCAGTTCAGCCTCGTACATCATTTCTTGAATTAGGTACTTCTCCCTCCGCATTCGGTCTCTCAGATCCTTGGGGAGATCCGGGATCAAGTAGGATATCAGGTTTTTTATACAAAAGACAAGGTGCTGTAAAAATCATAAAATAAATTAAAACACCCATTAGCTCCAATTAAATGACCTTGACATTCATTCTTAAAAATATATTAGAACAATGTTTCTTGATCCTGAAGAAACGCAGATGTATGGTGGATCCATGGATTGCTTAACTGAATTTATCAAGTTAATAGTCAAAACGATTTATGCAGTTAACTTCAGAATTACCCAAATAAATTGTGGTTTGTTTTAAAATTGAGGCCAGCCACTGCATAACTTTTGGATGGGTATCTCAATGGCAAAATGTTTTGCAGCTACTGCGGGAGAAATTGGAGGCGTTCCAGGGGCATGGCTTAAACTTCACTGGATAGCTGCAATATTCAGCAGGTATCAGTTAGGTTTAACGGCTTAAGTAAGGCCACATTAATAACTTTCAAACAGCTAATTAATCCATTTAAGTTTAGGACTGCGTATTCTGCAGTCCTTCGTAAATAGATAATGTGACTGAAAATACTCACTTTGGTTACCTCGTTATTCACTAAATTGTGATAGAGTTTTGCACCACTGTTTAGTGAATACTGAGTACTGGTGGTTGATATGGAAGGGCAGACTAGATAGACCATGTAGTCTTTTTCTGCCATTATGTTTCTATGTTTCTACTTCCAACAGTCAGAAGCACATGAGACATTAGCAGCGGTGGTAACATCCAAGTGTTCTAAACCCTCCTGCAGGAAGGAGCCTGAATCAGCAGTGTAAATTCCACCCAAGCAGCTCAAGCAGGAAGGGGGCCCACACGGCACTGCGACAACTTATTTTTGTTCGTTTGCCCTGCTGCCTTTGTTCCAGGCCTAGCTGTTAGTTCCCAGGCCAAAATCTCGTGATAACAGCCACGTAAGCAAGTTTGCTGCGTGGGGCCGCCACTGTTGCTGCTTCTGCCACTGCTGGAGCGGAAGGATGATCGCAACGGGAGGGGGGGGGATGACAATAGGGGGGCCCTCATCAAAATTTTGCTTGGGGGCCCCCACTAGAACATTTGCCGCTGGCCTGAATCCCTGAATTGGTCCACTGATGAAAGCCAAATAATCTCCTCTGAAACACAAAGCCCTTTTGTTGAAGAGCTCCCTTGCTATTGGCCCTCCATAAAAAGCATAAGATTGTAAGCACCTCCACAAGCACCAATGCAGGATATCCAGAATCCACAATTTGAACAACCCTCTCCTGCTGGAAACCTTCCTAGTCTTCTTTACTCCTCTTACCATCATTGACAACTTAGGTGATAATGGGGCAGAGCTCCTCTCCCATTGGTGCAAAAGATCAAAATGGCACAAGCTACCCCAAGACTCCCCTCTGCCTTATACATACTCATTAATTTGATGATTCAGTATAGGCACATTTATATTCATGCATAATCAGTGTGGATATCCTGTAAACCCGACCTGTTGTGGGAAGCTTTGGCTCAGAAGAACTTCATTGCAAGTGGTAGGAAAGGGTGGCAGGAAGTTTAAGGAAAAATGTCAGATCATAGAGATGGATTATCCCACTGGACTGCAAATGACAACTATTGTGGCTATGCGTGCACATGATAATCCCAAATTATGCAGATTATCAGAGACGAAAGATGACAGAGGCAGAGTTCCCACACAGATACACTTTTTTGGCATTCCTCTTGGTCAGTCATTGCCAGTGGTGATCTTCTGCTAGGTCTTGCCGAGTCACCAACCTGGAACCTTTTGTCACTTGAACTTACTTCATTTTCCCCACAGTGACTTAAGTTGAAGGTAGAACCTCTGGCTCGCCATGAACCCATGTTTTATTTTAGAAAATTATCACTGGTTATTGTGTCGATATTCATTATATTATCAGTGCATACTTTGTCAGACTATCCTGTTGGTAGTGGTTACTTCTCAAGTAAGTAGATCGCAGATTCCTTCACAAGCAATCAGCAGTCATCCGCGGACCATAAAGCATTGGGGGGTTTTTGGCAATCTGCTAGATGGTATATGCAGTAGATGCCCGGTCCAGTGAAGCTGAGTCTGAAGCAGATAAGAATCAGTGCTAGATGTGTTTTAGCAACTCAGTGTTTGGGAGCTTCTATTGTCAATTAACCCTGCCAATAACTTACAGGCACCACAGTTGGAATTGGTCATACCAGACAGCAGTAGAGATGTGCATTTGTTGGTGTGCATTGACCTACAGATTAACACATGTACAACTGATAAGCATGCATTAAAAATTTCTAGTGTGCATTAATTTTTTTTTAAATGAAAATGAATGTTTGAAACAAACTGAAAAATTCACCTGGAAATCTGCACAATTGTCAAAAATAAACCAAATTGTTTTGCCTGTGCACATCCTTAGACAGCAAAATATTGTTTGTGATTCAGAGCCATTTAGCACAGTGCTGGTGACTGCTGAGTACTGGGCAATGCATGCTAGCTTTTGTTTTTAGCTAGATGTCCTTTTCATGCCTTAACCAATGCTCTTCTGTAACAAAAGAAGAGCAGGAACTGGGCGTAATTGTGTATGAAGATCTTAAATTAGCTAAACAGATAGAAAAGGCGACGGCGAAAGCTAGAAGGATGCTGGGGTACATAGGGAGAGGAATAGCCAGCAGAAAAAAGGAGGTGACTGTTCCTCTGTATTAGTCTCTGGTGCAACCTCATTTGGAGTATTGTGTGCAATTCTGGAGACTGCACCTTCAAAAGGATATAAGCAGGGTGGAATCGGTACAGAGGGTGGCTACTAAAATGTCTAATGGTCTTCGTTGTGAAGCATATGAGGACAGACTTAAAGATCTTAATATGTATACTTTAGAGCAGTGGTTCTCAACCCAGTCCTCTGGGACCCCTAGTCCAGTTGGATTTTCAGGATATCCAGAATGAATATGCATGAGATAGATCTGCATACAATGGAAGCAGTGCATACAGATCTATCTCATGCATATTCATTCTGGATATCCTGAAACCTGACCAGCCTGGGGGTCCCAATGGACTGGGTTGAGAACCATTGCTTAAGAGGAAAGGAGGGATAGAGGAGATAAGATAGAGGTATTTAAATATCTCCAGGGCATAAATGCACAGGAGGGCCTCTTTCAATTGAAGGCAAGCTCTTCTATGAGGGGACATAGGATGAGAGTGAAAGGGGATAGACTCAGGAGTAATAAGGGGAAATATTTCTTTACGGAAAGAGTGGTAGATACGTGGAATAGTCTCCCAGTGGAGGTGGCAGAGACGAGGACTGTATCTGAATTCAAAAAAGCATGGGACAAACATAGAGGATCATAAAAGGAAAAAAGACACTATTGTAGTTGATATGGAAAGGCAGATTAGATAGGCTATGTGGTCTTTCTCTGCCTCATGTTTCTATGTTTAAGATGACCAATGACTTTATAGGCTTTGGCAATCCTGTATGTGATTTCCATTTAATTTAGGTTTTCTGAAGTAATAGACTATTGGCATAGTAGAACTTACCCAAATATCTGAGAGCAGCATTGTCAATATGCACTGCTTTGGTATTGGTTGAACATGAGGGCCAGATGACGAAGATCTTCAGTTCTTTTGATATTAACTTGATTATGATGCTTGTAATTATACAGGTTCTTCTTTAAGGTTATTTGATTGTGCTAGATAATGATTGCCACTTTTGTGTGTTTTATTGTTTATTCTTGGATTTATTTTATCTTGTTTGATTTTGCAGGGCTATATTTTTTATTGAATTCTTTGCATTTTGTTTACCATTTGGTTGAAATTTTATGTTTTATTTTCATTTTTTGTTGTTATTGTAATCCGCCTTGAACTTTGAATAGTTAAGCAGATAAACAATGTCTAAATTAAACTAACAGAGAAACCAAAGTGTGTTGCTGTTCATGTAAACCAGGAGTCAAAAGACAAATCAATAGAGAGCAAGCACTAACCTCAAACACTATAATAAATGCCAGACGTGCGGCTAAGACATGCCAGAACTGCAACGTGTAGGCATAAGGCTCTTGTGCATGAGGAGGGGCTCGATAGTCGCGGTACCTGGAACACAAACAATATTTTATGCTCACAGCACACTTCGGATCTTTTGATGCATTCATTCCACTGGGAAAACTTTGTAAGGACACCGCTGATTTACATAGCGTAGATATAAGCTTGGGATTGCATATCAGGTTACAAATGTTTGTGACATGATTTATCAAGTTCTGTTTCCTTTTGAATAATCTTAAAGATGAGTCCCAAACAATATGCAATCAAATAACACATATTTACACTTTCATTTTTGCTAACTACAATATAATTCAGAAATGTAGTAATTTCCTTTTAAATATCTTTGAACCATTGTTTTTCCACACCAAGTCTGTTCACCAATCTATTCTCTTTTCTATGTTAATAGCATCCTTCACTCTCTCTTATCACCACAGTGAAAAAAGCACCTTTCAAATATTTTTCCAATAAAAAGTCTAAATTCAGCCATGTTGCAGAAACCAAATCTTCACTTGGTGGAATTTGAACTCTGAGCTTTCTGCTGTGGCTTTGATTTCAGATAGGAAAAATCTCTTGGTGCATAGATAGGCAATATTAAAAACCTTCAGGAAAATCGTGGTTACATGTCATAGACATTGCTGAAGGTTTCAGTTCATAGTGATGATCATGCTGATGATTTCCAAGCAGAATGACCACTAGTGAAAAGAAAAAAAATCAGAAAAGTCACATTTGAAGCAAATTTAGAACACGAAACGTGACATCACATTTTTTTTTTTTTTTGCCTGGGGAAAGCTAAGCTGAAAAGCTTTCTTCTGGGTGTGTTTTCTGGAAAGTCAAGATATCTTGGATTCATAACAATTAACAAAAGATTAGTCGAGTGTTGCAAAACTTATGTACTTCCAGCTGTGTGTCCTCAAATGCAAGCCCTTGAGAGCCACAGCCCATGTGGATTTTCAGTATTTTCACAATAAATATGCATCAGCACCATTTGCATGTGGTGGATTGTATGCATGCAATAGATCTAGTGTGTATTCCTTGTGGAAACTGTGAAAATGAGACCACGTTGTGGCCCTCAAGGATGAGTTTGGGGATCCCTCAGTACTAATCCACTGAATCATTCTCAGAGATAACGCATTTGGCAAGTTTAAATTTAAAACAGTGGATTGAATGAACTGACCAATTAACAACTTCCAGATCAAAATAAATTCAACAGAAATATGTGCAAAATGTGTATTCTACCCATTTTGAAGCCATCAGTAATAAATTAAAAACTCGACAATATGGCAACTGCATATAAACTGAAAATAACATATTAGCTGATGCATCTAAGGGGTATGTTTGCTAAACCATCTTAACGTAGCAGCAGCGACGTTATCGCGCGATACGTAACGTTATCGCAGATAACGTCACATATCGCGTGATGTCGGCAGCGGCGTTAAGGCACACTAACGCTGTGAAATCCGGATCTGAAGGGTGGAGTAAGGCCTCCCAGAGGGCGGAGATAGGGGTCAATGGGCGGAGAGTGGGCAGGGAGAGGCTCCAGGCACACTAACGCTGTGAAATCCGGGTCTGAACACTAACGCCAGTGAAACCCTCGCGTTAGAGGCACATTTACAGGAGAGAAAAACCATTTCAGTCAGCAATGTACAGCAAAGGCAGGAAAACCCATATAAGTGATAGTAGTGATACGTGCAGGAACCAAAAAGGCAAAAACACATATAAAATGACCAGAACCACATCTGAAATCCCAATAACCAAGCTGGCCAATAGTGATATTAATGATAAACCTAAAGCAACACTACTGACAAAGCACAAAAAGGAAGATATCATGTTTGGAAGGGTCTATGCTCCGTCCCCCTACAAAGTGAATGATCCCACATTGAAATAGCAGTGATCAGGGTTTTTGTCGTTTATATTGGGCAGGTTTGTTAGGGCGTGCACATGTGCAGCAACAGCAGAGTGGGCACGTAGGAAAGGGCAACTGTACTGATGCTGTAAATGGGATACATGAGGCTGCAGGCAGCACATGATGTCGTCCAGCTGGGGCACAGTGCGGACTAGGCAGATGCCTAGATGGCACATAGGAATGCCGAAACTGTAAAGCAGCAAGACAGCAATTGACAAGGGACAAACATGGGCATGAGTGTGTGTCCCACAGTGTCACAGGGGATATTACCCAGCAGGTAGCCCCAGGGCACATAACATTAGCAGGCGGTGCCGGGGGGAAGCGCACATGTCCATGTAGGCACCCCTACCCGAGAGCCCACACCATAGGCAGCTGCCTACCAGCACACTGGATGGCCTGGGACTGCGCACCACCAGCACTACCGGCAGAAGGGCATGTCAGCATGGTGGCGGAGGGGTGCTGGTGGTGGAGGGGGCAGTGCTATCTGCCCACAGCAGACCACGGCCAAGTCCCGTTTAGGTGGGTGCCGTGCACTGCAACAGACAAGCTCTGTCTGATGAACAGTCATGGTATCCCCAAGGAATGATCTGCCCCAGTGGCAACAGTTTGGTGCAGTACACACAGCCAGTGTGTTCAGGAGCAGAAGGTCACAAGTTCAAGTCCCAGCTGTGGCTCCTGCCAACCTTGTCTCCATATTTTACCCAGTACTAAACTGTGGTAATAAAGACAGAATCTTTATTGCAGATAAATTAAACATGCCTGAAACGCCTATATTTTACCCTACAGAGCACAGACACCATAAACATGTACAATCCCTAGAGCAGAGTTTCCCAACTGCAGTCCTGGAGGGCCAAACACCATTCAGGTTTCATGCTGTCCCTAATAAATATGCCTGTGCTGCATTTGTATGCATTGCCCCATCGTATGCAAATGTATCTCATGCATATTCATTAGGGACAGCATGAAAACCTGAATAGTGTTTGGCCGAACAGGACCGGAGTTGGGATCCTCTGCCCTAGAGCAACGGCCAACAGGGGCACAAACACCCACACCCACAGGCTCCACTATCCAAAGCCTCACGGAGAGTCAGGCTGTTGGGCCCTGCGCAGAGCAGCATCTCCCAGTACTGGCATCTGCATACCTTAGCAATGCCGTCCTAAACTTGGGAACACGTTCCACATATATCAAAAGGTTGCTATGATTAATGTCAGATAACAAATCCTAAGTTAAACATGATTTGTTGATAGAGATTCATCATAGCAACCTTTCTGATATCTGTGGAGTGTGTTTCAGTTTTTGCTTCTGACAGTGTTTACCACCCCGGGGAGTGACACCAACAGTATTGCGTACCACAGCAATGCTCGCACTGTGCCCAGGATTGGTGTGGTGGCCAGGGCTGCCAAAAACCTTTATATTTGCACAATGCTGGCATAGGTGTGGGAGTGTGTGTCTGTCTATCCAGTGTGTTGTGGCTGCCTACACCTTACTGAGCTCACACTGTTTGCACTGTTTCCAATGTTAGCCTGCCAATGTGCATAATGAGGAGCAAGGTACTGTGGGTATGGCCCGGACAGGGTGGCCTGGGCAGGATGCATATGCACAGGGTATAGGGCAATGGCTGTGACATTGTAGTGCCCAACCACCACCTGCACGGACAGGGTGGCCACAGCATGTCATGCTGGGAGGTCACTCTCACCCTGACATGGCTAGGTTCCCCCATAGTGCTATGCAGCATTTCTCTCAAGTGATATTTATGGGTTTTCTTTTTTGGGGCCCAGTCACTGATATACCTACTTGGGGCGTGCGTGCGTGCCCCATTTTCAGATGCATACAGTTCCTCCAGGAACATACACTATGTACTAGCTAGCAGACTGTCTGCAGTTAGCATATGTATGGCTGGACTACTTTGCAAGGTGCAGCGGGTGGAGACTGACTGTGCTCTCTGCTGGTGAATTTCAGATAGTGGTAGGGAGCAGCTGAGCTTCTCCAGCGTTCTGCCTGTCTGCCATTACCTTATGTGATGCATACAGATCTGCATTGACTGCCCTGTCGGGTGCCTGTTCCCCAGCAGGACTGGGGTTGATGGTCTTCTCTACTGCACCATTGCAGAGATGTACAATGTGGATCTGTTGGTGGGAGATCTTGTCCCACAAACCCTGAACCACAGAGGGCGGGTTGGGTGGTGCTACATAATACACTTTTGGGTCCAAACACCCCACCTTCACCTATAGCATGTGACCATGGCACCCACACAGGATATGCACTATTCTGGGGGCATCATAGTCCACAAGGGCTAGACGTGACTGGGAAATACAGATGGACACATGTACATCCTAGATGTGTCTGCAAGGACTACCTATCACACACTGGCACTGATGGGGATCTGCAGCATAGCCTAACTCAGCTAAGCCAGGTGCTGCGGACCTGGTGTTGGGTGCCCCACCTCACCCTCAGGGTGAGCACAGGACCCGCACAATGTCACAGTCTGTAACTACTGTGCCAGTAACACACATGATCAGTTCCCCCTACCAGGCCTAGGTGCTGTGGGGGTGCATACCCCATTATGTGATCAGCTGAAGACTGCTGATCTGCATGTGCAGTGCATCATGGGTATGGGTGGGTTTACCCTATGCTGGTAACCACAGCAGACAGTTTGTGTGGTGACCTGCAATCTTTCTGTAGCCAGCCAACAGTGGTTACTTCATTGGCTGTGGAGGTAGAAGTCATGGGTTTGATCCCACAGTGGTGTTATTTAGGAATGCTGTCTGAGGCTTTTCCTTTTCATTTCAATCAGTGCTGCCAACAGAAACACCCTCACAGTGCTGTAGCCTAAGGTGCCTCATAGGCGCCCTATACAGCGCCCTATAGGGCACATTATAGGATGCCTTGGCAGACAGGGCACTTTATAATGTGACCTATGGGGTGCCTTATAGGGCGCCGTATGAGGCACCTTAGGTTACGGCACTGTGAGGGTGTTTTTGCTGGCAGCACTGATTTAAATTAAAAGAAAATGCCTCAGACAGCTTTTTTAGATTACACCACTGCAGGATCAAACCCATGACCTCTGCCTTCACAGTCATTGCAGTAAGCAGTGGGCTACATCATTATAGCTTCTAACACTGCGCTGGCATGTACTTAGGGTTAACGTGCGTTAATGTGCCACGGCGCCCACTATCATGCGATACAGATTCTTGCTACCTTAGGACTGGAACGCCCACTCCTTATATGGCATTCTTCACATTATCGCTGCAACTAGTGCCGGTAACATTAAGACGGTTTAGTAAACATACCCCTAAGTCTTCAAAATACCTGCAGTATCTTACGGGTGACCCACAGACTTCATGTCCATCTGAGATAAGATCCGAGCGATTCTCAAAATCAGCCACCAGAAACACTGACAGACTGGCATTGACATAGCCGACCATGCACCTGCCATGCAAGATAAGAAAGCTGTTGTTACTGCTAGACCATCTCCAAATTCAAGGCTAAGAGGTGATATAGGAAGGCACTAAATGCTTCTTTAGTGAGGGAGGATAGTAGATGCCTGTAATAACCTACCTGAGGCTACCAATATATTCTGAGCCACGAATAGCGGGGATAGACGTCCATCCCCGCTATTCATAGCTTCTATTGCCCCCGAATAATTTCCCCACCGGTTGTGCGGGGAAGTTAAACGGGGCGGGGAATGGGTGGCCTAGGGGTGGAGTCTGGGTGGGCAGTGGGTGGTTGCCAGCCTTGGATGTACAGGGAAGATTTTAATGTCAGCCCTGTTTGTCCTGTTAAGCATGTTTTTTGGAATTGCCCGGGATGTAGATGGGGAAGGGTTTATTCCCCATAGCCCGATCCTGGCCTTAGGAGGCCAGATCGGGGGTCAAGCTACAGGGAATAAACCCCTTTTTTAGGCAGCTGGCATTGCAGCTTTTAAATGGAGACAGTGCTATGGCAACATGGTGCTATGGCACCACAGCTCCATTTAAAAGCCCTGACTAAGTTAGCCAGGTGCAGTCCTGCACATGCAGGCCAGACTGAATCGCAGTCCTTGCCTGTACATGCAGGACTGTTCACGATTCTGATCCCACATGGCTAGATGTGCTCTTTGGGATCAGAATCGCGATCCCCTCTGTGTGTCTGGTTCAGACCGGATGCACAGAGGGGATCTATGTGCGGGACAGAATCGGGAGCGATTAGCAAACTTAGCACATAAATACACTTGTTGCTAATCGCTCCCTATTTCTGAATAAACACCATAAGGAGCAAATGGATAGACAGGTAGAAGTGATACAGCATTCAGACTGAGCTCAAGCAATAGCCAAAAGTGTTTATCAGCATTGGCTGATTTTAGCTTTACATCCAGCTTTTAGAAATGGCCCATGTATTGCTTTTACTCGGACTCATAACCTGAAAGATATATTGGTTCATTCTGACTTTTTGTCTCAAAGATCAAGTCAAGACAAAATCGGCCATCATAGTCCGTGTGGCAATTGCCTGATGTGTTCCACATATTGGATATTTATGAATGGACAGCCCTACAAACAAATAAGACGTATTTTCTGAAATCAATTACCAATTGTTTGACAGCATGGGCCATTTATCTGACAATCTGCCCATGTTCGAAGCTCTATGTGGGCAGGACATGCCTTAAAGTGAAGATACGCCTTATAGAACTTAAGACTCGTCTAGCCACTCACACTATGACAGCTCTGATGGTGCAACATTGTCCGGAGCATAATCATACATGGGATCAACTTTGTTGGCTAATAATTGATCGTGTCTTGAACAGAGATGGATCTTCACTTTGAATTCCACATAGTCTATGGGGATGAATGAATCACTTGAATGGATGACAGCTTTATGATTCCACTGGATGAGATTTGTTAGACTGTGCATGGCTGCCTCTTTTTAAGGCTGTGAGTGAGGCGCAGCATTATTCCTGAGGAGTTGAGGTTGAGGAAGGGGGTCCAAGTCCTGAGGTAGCCCTTTAGAACTGAATGGGCGAAACTTGAGTCAACATCTTTTGTCCTCCACTGCTTGGTCACTCTAAGGTGTTAATCGCATTGCAGATAAGTGGTTTCAATTTATTTTAAATGCATTTAGAAATTTGAAAAGCATTCTGGAAGCCAATGAAAGAAAATATTAGGGGCTTTGAAGCACAGGCTGAGGTGCAGCAGGCTACGAGCTACGCTATTAGAAGTTAAGCCATGTCCCCGTTGCTGAGGCTTCTTAACACCGCCTATTGAGTGCCATTGGGTTTTTGTTTCTAGTTCATTTAGAAACAATGTATTTTTGACAAATATTCATTCATTGTTTGTAGCCTCAGGTTTGATGAGCTATTACTTTGTAACTCTAGTTTTGTTTATACTATTGATATGAGAGTCACATAGAGTTGATTTGATTAGTAATTGTAATAACCTACCAGCAGAGATGGTGAAATCAAAATTATGACAGAATTTAAGCATGTTTGGGACAGATAAGAAGGGCACAAGGGGTGTGCGCAGCCAAATAATGTTTGGTTCATGCTGCAACACTCCTCCTGGGCCCAAGGGCTTAGAGGTAGGAGTGGCCTTTAGAATGTCCTTTGGAATAAAGCTTGTTAGATGTCCCGAGGAATTCTTGGACCTGTAGTTTGCTTGTCTCCTTTAAGGACTGAGTTGTAGTTATGACTCGAGTAGGTAAGGCTGCAAGAATATTTATTTGTGGGGATTTTCTCCAGCGCATCAAAGTTTAATACAACAAACGCAAAAGATGCAACTCCAACATAAAGCTTGTAACATAACTCAGAAAATGCAACAGAAAACAGTTCAGCAGTATTTGGCTATTTCACAGTTCCTTTGCCTTTCACTAGGCACTGCCTCTTGTGGTCACTTAAAGAATATACAGGAACTGAAACAGTTGCTTTTCTATACAGCATGGTTTCTCACTTTTCAGCCGGTGATTAAGCTTATTAAACCACTTTCCAAAGCTTTTCAAGGTGGCAGCAGGTATGGCAAATTACTCTTTATTCCTTCATATAGCTTTTCAATGCTCTGTACCACTGCTCTTTTCTACAAGACAAGTTGAACAGTCCATAGCACAAAGTTCTTGCTCTATTGCAGGCAAACACTCATCAACCTGCATACATTCCTCAGAGCCAGCATTAAAAGTATCTTTGTCAGGTTTGTTACCTTGCCCTGACCTCGCTTCCAAAAACTCCCGGAATTGACTTAAAAGCAATTCAGCTTGTTTATGCACATTTTCCTTGGGATAAACGTTTTCCTTTTCTGATAAAAGCCTGCATAAGGTTCCTGCCCCAGAGGGTTCAGTTGTCCTGCTTTTATCAAGGGAATAGCTTCCAGCAAGGGTAAATCCCTTCCCCCACTTGCTATCAGTTAGCTGTGCTCTGTTAGTCTTTTGAATGTTAGCATGGGTAAAAGGCTTTTCAAGCAAAAGTGGAAATATCAGCTTTACCTTTGCCAGGGACTCTTAGACAAGCGCTGGTACTTTTTCTCCTGCTATCTCCTAGGGTTTTGAACTCAGCTTTCTTGTAGCTATTTCCACTAGCCTTCAGGTAATTGCTCGGCTGATAGTTTTCCTCTTGGCCTTCTCTGTTGCAATTATAGCCTTGGCTTCTATAGGTCCAACTACCTTTTCTCCACGTATTTTCTCTGCAAGCTTTCTTGTTCCCAGACTCTACCTTGCAGTAACGTTTCTTCCAGCGACATTCACTGCTCCCAGGTTCTGCCCTGCTCCAAGGTTCTGGCTTGCTTATCCTTCTGGCAGTTCCTCCTGAACTCCTTTGTGGACTGCTTCCTGTCTCAGTCCTTTCTCTCCCCTCTATGCTGCTGCTCTCTCTCTCTGCATTGCTTGAGGATTTAAAAAGGGTTCACTTCCCTGCACTCCCTGACCTTCCCCTGGGCGTGACCAATCAGAGAACCCACCTGTCTCCTCCCCTGAGCTGAGGTGTGGCCTGAGCTCAGCAGAGAGCTGTGTTTTTTTCAACTCTGGTTTGAAAGTCCTGTCTGCCAGTGCAGTGCTATCTACTCCATCAGGATTTTCCCCTATTTTCATCTCTTCTTAAGGGCATTCCTCACTACAATGCTCATTTTAAGCACATTTTTCCTGATTTGCGGGCATTTTTCATATCGATTTCACCTGTTTGTTTTTTGCATGTGCATTCCATGCATGTTAGAACTTGTCTGGGCATGAAAATTAATTGTACATATGTTAATTCATAAGTGTACACACATACAAGTGATGTGCATGCACTTTCAATTTTAAGGCACCCAAATGAACCAAATGTGTGCTGACAAATGCACAAAGAAGCCCACAAGGACATTTAAGGGCATACACAACGTGATCTGTAGTGCATGTTGTCATTTGTTTTAACCGATAGGATCTACCGTGGTATTCAAACTGTGTCAGCTCTTCAGTGATGCTACAGATGTTGCACTCACCACACATTTTATGTCCCCCTGATGTTGATGCTAAAGTATTGCTCATGGGGCGTAATCTTGCTGGACTCAAATTGTCCCTCAAATTAAAATGTCGGGTCCAGACACAGCGAACGCTCTTATTTTGCACTCCAGGCAAAGTGCTAAGCACGTTGTGATGTTTTTTTATAATCCGTTTAATTTCTCCACTGAAAGGTGAATATTTAGTGACGAAATTGATGCTGTCATCTTCTATTGGAGGACCTCGAGATCTCGTTTGTAACAGTAAACCCCTATTGTTGTATAGGGCACGTTTATAGGCTGCTCTAATGGTCGAACGAGGATAACCTCGGTCATCAAAATCTTGCATTAACTTTTTCGCTTGTAACTTGTACTCCTGTATGGTCGAACAATTACGTCTGTATCTTATAAATTGAGAAAAAGGCAATGAATCCTTTAATGGTTTTGGATGATTACTCCCATAATGCAAAAGTGTGTTCCGGTCAGTAGGCTTTTTATATACTGTTGTATACCAGCCTCCTTAATATATGTTGGCAGAACAACTCAACAGATCAAAATTCAATTCGGAGAACATGCTTCCCGGCTTCGCCAAGGGGTTACATCTGCTCCCATTGTTGAACACTGTCTTACACATGATCACTCTTTTGAGTGTCTTCAGTGGTCAGTGATCGATCATGTTCCCCCGGATCCTAGGGGGGGTGATCGCACCGCCAAACTTCAAAAATGTGAGCAGAGGTGGATTTTCCAGCTAAGGACGGTGATGCCTTTGGGTCTGAATAAGGAGGTTGAATGGAATAGTGTAATGTGATCCTTACCTCTGTGACGGTGGGCTTCCCCTGATTAGTGGGGCGGTCTTCGCTGTTCCCATTGGTTTGTTTGGTTGTGATTGAAAGGTTTGAGAGCCACTGAATGAGGTTTGTTTGCCCTTTAAAAATCAGCTGGGTTGAGACCCGGCGTTTCATGACGGTTACTGAATTGTATGAAGAAAGCACTTGACACAGGGAAGCGTTCCCGAAATGTGCACGTCGTGCAAGGATTTCAAAATCATGATTGGACTGAGCTAAGTCTTTTTTAAAATAATCTTATGGTTATTAAAATGGATTGAACCGCTTGGGAGTATTGTTCAAAAAGTTTATACTTTGCTCCGGTGATATCCGACAAAAAGTTGGTGTTTTGTTTAAAGAAGTTTTTGGGGGTAATTTGGTGATTTTGCTATTTGTGTTGTATATTTATCACTGAATCGGGGATTTTATTGTTCATTGAGTCAGTGTCGGCACAATGACATGGGTGGCAATGGAATGAGTGCTGGTTTAAGTTTGGGAACTTGTATGTTTGTTCTATAAAGAATGGTATAGGAATAAAGAGGGAAGACAACAAAACTAATTGAGGTGGATAAGATCCAGCATCTTGAGAGTAGTCAAGCTAGTATGGCTTGTTATGTTGTTAAGTGCTGTCGAGTCGGTGTCGACTCCTGGTGACCCTCTGGATAGTTGACCTAAACTTTGTTTGGTCATCAACCAAGTGGCTTATTGTTGATGGAGTGATATCCATAGCTGCTGCTATTGTATCGATCCATCTCAATGCCAACTTTCCTCTTTTATGGTGACCACTTACCTTCCCAAGCATTATGTCTTTCTCCAATGATCTCTCTCTTCGCATAATGGGGGCCATTCTGCCCCATTGGGACATCCATCCATGTTATTCGCCCCCCTGACGGCCCCGGCAAAAGCCTCTCTGTACGAACAACGTGTTTGTATGGAGAGGCTTAGATGGGGGTGGGAGAGGGCGTTGCTGAGACGGAGCAAGGACGGGGCATGGGTGGTCCTCAACCCCGGATGAACAGGGCCGATTCTGAGGTTGGCCCTGTACGTCCGGAGCCATGAACTTGGATGGAGAACTTATTCCACCACAGAGGTGGAATAAGTCCTCCTGGATTTTGGGGGATCAAGCTGCTGGGTATGGTCAAAGAGGTAGGGGGTACAGGAAGTTCCCTGCAGCTGGACCCTGGCAATGGGAGGCCAAATGGAGGGTCTGGCTGTGGGGAATGAAGAAAATTGGCAGCGTCTGGCATTCACGGATCCTGAATGGAGCCGCGATGCCATGGCGACGGGACGCCATGGCACTGTGGCTCCATTCAGGAGCCTGACTGGTAACTGGGCAAGTGGCTGTGCATGCAGGCCAATTGGAATCAGGGTCTGGCCTGCACGTCCAGGACCTAGTCCCGATTCTGATCGTATGGACATCTAGCCCCCACAGGATCAAAATCTGGTCTACCTCTGGGCATCCTGATTCTGATCAGATGCACAGAGGCCTGGACAGTCACATTGGAATGTGCCTCTACTTGTCCAAAGTATGAAAGTTGAAGTCTTGTCATCTAAGCTTCTAAGGAAAACTTAGGTTTGATCTCCTCTAGTACTGACTGGTTTGTTCTTCGGGCAGTCAATGATATACACAGTATTCGTCGCCAGCACCATAATTCAAAGGCATCAATTTTCTTCCAGTCTATCTTTTTTACTGTCCAACTTTCGCATCCATATGATGTTATTGAAAATACCATGGCCTGGACAAGTCAAATCTTTGTATGAAGAGAGACATTTCTGCTCTTGAGAATCGTCTCTAGGTCCTTCATAGCCATTCTACCAAGAGCAGTACGTCATCAGATTTCTTGACTGCTAGTCCTTTCTTTATGATTGATCCAAGTAAGTTAAAGTTGTAAACTATTTCAATTTCTTCTCCACCAGTGATGATCTTATTGATTTTGCCAGTTGTCAGGATCTTTGTCTTCTTAATGTTAAGGTGCAGACCCATTTTAAGAGTATGTTCCTTGATCTTGAGAAGCAAATGTTTCAGATCGTCTTCACTTTCAACCAATAATGTGGTATCATCAGCATAGCGAAGGTTGTTGATGAGTCTTCCACCAGTCTTCACACCTCAGTTGTCTTTATATAGTCCTGCTTCTCTGTTGATTTGTTTTGCATAAAAATGAAAGAGGTAGGGGAAAAGTATGCCATTAATGCCCAGTGCTTTGTTCATTGATAAGGCTTTCAATGCTGCTTCGACTTCTTCTTTCATCACCAATGGCTCTTGATTATAAGGTACAGGTTGAAACAGCTGGTGGTCGCCTTGATCTTTATGGTATAATGACTCTGTATATTCTTTCCATCTTTTCTTGATCTTCTCAGCATCATTCAACATGGATCTTTGAGCATCTTGTAGCATTCCAATTGAAGGCTGGAATTTTTTTTCTTTAACTCTCGTAGCTTTAGAAAAGCCGATCTTGATCATTCAGCAGAGACTACAACCATACCTGGAACAAGAACTGCCTGAAGTGCAAGCAGGGTTCAAGAAAGGCCGGGGAACAAGAGTATGGCATACAGTTGAGATATATAAAGAAGCATACAAGGGAACAGCCAGGAAGCCTGAATTGAACAACTGGCACTTATCTGCTCTCATCTACTATGTTATGAATGTAGGCGATGTGGCATCTTTTCATTTTCATTTGTCACATATAGTCTTCTCAAAAAATCACTTCTTCTGGACATTAACTATCAACCAAAGCTCAAAAGAATAATTATAAACTTAGGGAAGCCAGGTGTGATTTGGCTTCATAGTCACAACTTACAACATGACAAGTCAGGGCTGGAACCGTGTTGAATTGATTTTCCTGGATTTTACCAAGAGCCACCATAAACAATATGAAATCTTGGGAAAATCCAAAGAGTGTGTGAAACTCAAGTTAGGCTGATATCCATAATTTTGAGGTTCCACTGGGGCTAATTTGCACATTCCTATCATATAGACTGCAGAACAGACAATATGCAAAATGCATCTGAAAGAAAGGCAGTTGCGGATCAACAAGAAAGCCAAAGTTATAATCAGAGGAGGCAAACATGAGATCAAATACATGTGCATTTCTAACAGACAAGCATAAAGGATGAATTAATAGTCCTGCTGTACTTCCACATAGTATTTAGGAAACCTCTGTACTATAGGTATAGTAGAAATCTGAAAGGAGACCTACTTTTCACCAGCCTGGCCTTGGCCTGCACAAGGCCCATACTTGTAAGCATAAACTAGCCGGGGAATGAAATCTGAAGTCACAGCTACGACGAATGCGTTGGTGATAACAGAAAGGATGCCGATGCCCTCCAGAATTCCATACCAGATTCCTGTTCATGGAAGACAACAATGGGTTAGCCACAGGAAAGCAAAATGATTAGCTGCGGTTTCAAATGGGATTGATGGATCTGACTGACTTCATAAATGAAATCAGCCTCTGAATAATATTATTATAAAATATGGTATTATGGTAATGATCATCTATGACAATGCATCCTCACCATCAAAGTTTACTATGCTACTGTGCTGAAGATTTTGTTGGCATGACACGGTACAGCACATGAATGAAATTACAGGAAATTTCATAAGGAATAAGACATTTTGAGAACGGAGCACATTGAGAGGGATATATCATCTGAATTATTAACGTTTTATTATGTACTGAATTGTAACGTATTTTGTTTTTGGTGGGATATGCTAAGATGATCTTGTATATGCTTTATAGTGTATGAAGTGTTTTTTTACATTTATTTAAAAAAAATTATTGAAATAATAAAGAAGGAAATTTTACAATCAGTTCCCATTACGACGGAAGCACTTCTGTAATTACAAGTCTTATTCACAGAAAACAAACCTCAGAACTGACTCTAATCACTAAAGAAACATCCAGAGAGTCCTGAAATCACAAACTATACCTCTTTTAACATAACAAGGAAGCAACAAGCATATTTATTATTTATTTAACCAGTTTTCTATACTGCCTTATCCTTCAATCAAAGCAGTTTACAAACAGGTACTGGCTACATTCCCTTGTCCCCAAAGGGCTCACAATCTATGGGGTATGTTTACTAAACTGCGCTAACGTCAAAGCGGCAATGTTATCGCGCAATACGTGATGTTATCACGTGATAATGGTGCTTTACCATGCGAGAACGTCACATGCGCACGATAACGTCTCCTTTTGGCGTTAAGGTGCACAGAGGGTGGAGTAAGGCTCCCCAGAGGGCAGAGTAAGGCACCCCAGGGGCAGAGAGAAGGGGTCAATTGGCAGAGAATGGGCGGGGAGAGGCTCCATGCACACTAATGCCGTGAAATGAAGGTCTGAATATTAGCGCCAGTGAAAGCCTCGCGCTAGAGGCACATTTGCAGGGGAGAGAGACCATTTCAGTCAGCAATGTGCAGCAAAGGCAGGGAAACCAAGAAAAGTGATAGTAGTGATCATGTGCAGCAACAACATAGTGCCCAAGGACTCTTGGATATGCAGGGCTAAACTTAATTGGCTACGTTATCCACTTAAAGCAAGGACTGCTATTTGTGCGGTCCATCTAAATGGATAAATTTGACTAGATATCAGCTGAATCTCCCCACTATATGATTAAATTTAGGCCTCTCTACTTAAGAGAAATTGTGGATGGTCACTGAGTTGTCTGTCCAAAACTTACATTTAACATAGTAACATAGTACATGACGGCAGATAAAGAGCAGTAAGGTCCATCTAGTCTGCCTAGCAACGCGACAAGATTAGGTGCACTTGCCGCTCCGTTCAGGTCACCTCTCCCCATGCCTTTGTTTAGGGGTGTACCCACCGATCCATGTAAGTCACCCCTATATGTTCATATATAAGAGATAGTTATGCTTATTTTGATTTTATCTGTTGCTATAAAGAGATCTACGGTGTATATCCAATGCCATTTTGAATTCTATCACTGTATTTGCCCCCACCACTTCCATCGGGAGGGCATTCCAAGCATCCTCCACCCTTTCAGTGAAAAAGTATTTCCTGACATTGCCTTTCAGTTTACCCCCTTGCAGCTTCATGTTATGCTCTCTAGTTTTACAGCTTCCCCATCTTTGGAAGAGGTTTGTTTGTCCATTAATATTCTAAGGGGTATGTTTACTAAACAGCGATAACATTGCAGAGGAGCAGTTTGCGCGTGATACGTAACATTATTGCGCGATAAAGTAACATTATTGCGCGATAGCATGAGGTTTCACGCGATAACATCTCTGGTGGCGTTAAGGCACACAGAGGGTGGAGTAAGGCTGCCCAGAGGGCGGAGAGAAGGGGTCAATGGGCGGAGAGTGGACGGGGAGAGGCTCCATGCACACTAATGCTGTGAAATGAAGGTCTAAAAATTAACACCAGTGAAAACCTCGGGTTAGAGGCACATTTGCAGGAAAGAGAAACCAGTTCAGTCAGCAATGTACAGCAAAGGCAGGAAGAACCAGAAAAGTGATAGTAGTGATACATGTGCAACAACAGCATAGTGCCCAAGTACGAAAGGGCCCTACGGTGAGGCTGCAAATGGGGTACAAGGGGCTGCAGGTGGGACATGCAGTAGGGCAGCTGGGGCACAGGGTGGACTAGGCAGATGCCTAGGTGGCACATAGGAACTCAGAAACTGCAAATCAGCAAGCCAGCAACTGACTAAGGTCAAATATGCCCATGAGTGTGTGTCCCACAGTGTCCCAGGGGACAGTACCAGCAGGTACCCCAAAGGGCACATAACTTTGACAGGCGGTGCCGGGGGGAAGCGCGGATGTCTATGTAGGCACCCCTACCCCAGATCCCACACCATAGGCAGCCGCCTACCAGCACACTGGATGGTCTGGGACTGCGCACCACAAGCACCACCGGCATAAGGGCATGTCAGCATGGTGGGGGAGGGGTGCTGGTGGTGGAGGGGGCAGTGGCAGCTGCCCACAGCAGACCAAGGCCAAGCCCTGTTCAGGTGGGTGGCATGCAGTGCAACAGACAAGGGCTGTCTGAAGAACCGTAATGGTATCCCCAGGGAATGACTAGCCTCTGTGGCAACAGTTTGGTGTATTCAGGGGCAGAAGGTCACAGGTTCATGTCCAAGTTGTGGCCCCTGCAGACCATGTCCCTATATTTTACCCTACAGCGCACATACACCTTAAACGTGTGCAGTCCCTAGAGCAGAGCACTGTTCCCTCTAAGCTGTGCGCGTGTGCGTGCGCGTACACCTCGCCGAGCGAGCACACATACTTTACAACAGAGTGCACAAAAATTACGGCTCTGATTCTGATAGAAAACAACACAGATGTCTTAAAATTTAAAAGTTATGATTGTAATTACTAGAAATTTCCTGCTTCATTTAGTAATCGTCTATTTTCATTTAATTTGAATTAAAATCAATGTGGTGTACATACTGTATTCTGATGTGTAGTCAAATTTTAAAGTATATAATTCCGAGTGTCGTTATGTGGCGCACAAAAATTTAACCTTCCTTCATAAGCTGCACACAGCTGATATTTTAGGCGCACACAGCCTACAGAAAATTAGAGGGAACATTGGAGCAGAGGTTACCAACTGCAGTCCTGGAGGGCCAAGCACCATTCAGGATATCATGCTGTCCCTAATAAATATGCATGAGATGCATTGGTATGCAGTTCCTCCATTGCATGTTCCATTCCTCCATTGAACTTCCCATCAGCCCCCGCGGGCTTAACAGAGCAGCGAGGGAGAAACTCTCCCCTCGCGCTCTGAAAGCCGGCGCGTGTGACTGCAGCTGAAAGAGGGAGCTGATACAGGGGAGGGCAGGCTCTGCTGTGCAGGGGGGGCCCCGCGGCACACTCGATTCTGCCGCGGCGGTCCCGGCAGCGGCAGCAGACAGCTGACAGCTTTTCTTTTTTTTATTTTAAATTTTACTTTTAAATCAGAATGTTTTTTGCGTGGGGCCCCCTGAAATGCGGGGCCCTGTGCAAAAAACATTCTCGCTCAATGGACGGGCCGGCCCTGATCTCTCACACATATCGCATATATATGCGATGTCTGACATTTTTAAAAAAGTCCTTTTGAAGTCAGCAATGGATGCATAAAGTAGTTTTGAATATTGACACCTAGAAGAAAGCTGTTGCCTTTCATTTTCATTCATTTCAAGAAAAATTTGCCAATGAAAGCATCTCCGTTTTACTTACGGCCCCTTTCTATTAAAGCTTGGTAATCAGCTAACATGTGTATTAACATGAGACATCTGGCAGCCAATAACATTAACATGGGGGCAATGCCAGCAGCCATGTGGTAAATTGCACAGTAATCAGCAGTCGATGGACGGAATGTGGGCGTGGAGAAACATTGCCACTAGCACAAAGGCAATCGCCGGATCCTCAGTGACAATTAACACGAGTGCATCTAACAACACTTCTATAGGTGTCAATAGGTACACCCTCATTATTACGCTGTACATTAAGGTAGCCCACCGCACGTTAACTGCCAGGAACATGCCTGTCACACCCCTGACAGCTAACACGGAGGTTTTGTCCTTAACGTGCACGTTAAGTGCAAACCCTTAATGAGCTTTAGTAAAAGGGACCTTTAGTTTATCATTAAGTGGCAAATTTATCCAGTTTCCCTTTTGCAGATAAATGGCACTCTGGGATGATCAAAAGTTACGCAAGCCTAACAACTCACCTATATCTTTGGCTCTTGAAGCTAATGGCCGCCTCCACTGTGTGACAAATTTGTAAGCGTCAAGCCGGATTTCAATAATATTGTTGAGTAAGGCCAGTAGAGGTGCTAAAGGGAATGCTGCCACAAAGATAGTTGTGAACCCAAACTGCAGAACTAGAATTTTAAAAAAAACATAAGAATTTTGAGTCCTATTTGATTTATAATCTTGGAAGATTTTACCAACTAGTCCTCGACTATAACTTTTGTATTTAGCATCCTGTTCAAATTTTCAGTAAACTTATTTAACATTTCTTATATGCTGCCTTTCATGATATCAAAGTGGTTTACATTGAACAAACTGAAATTACATTGAACAGGTCATTATAACATGGATATAACTATTTTACAGGGAACATGGGCAATGGAGGGTTAAGTGGCTTGTCCAAGACCACAAGGAGCACTTGTGGGACTAGAAACCCCAGTCCTTCTGGCCCAAGGTTGCTGTCCTCTAGTGGGATTTGAGCCCCTGACCTTCTAGGCCTGAGGCATCTTGCCCCAACCACTAGGCCACCCCTCCCTCTATGTCAAGAGGTGTAGGGGATCCTGTCAGGGGTAGATTTTGGACTGACTTGTATTCTCATGTATGTTTGGACTGGAAAGTATGCTCCGATTCATCAGTTCTGGGGGGGAACTCGTTCTTGTTAGTTTTGCCATCAGATCTGTATTATACATAGCATGGGTAAAATCCCCATGTGCTCATCAGAAAACAAACTATGTTTCTATCCTAGCCAGTTGGAGGAGGGACCTAGGTCTGTGCACACTATGCTTGGAGAAGGGACAGATACCTTGGGAAGGATATGACCCAAGAATCACATCCATCAGAGTGCATCACCTTTCATAGGATATGGGAATATTTATAGTTTTGGGGTCCTTTTATTAAAGTCCCATAACCAGTTAACGCTCATTTTAATGAATGGCAACCGGTAACCGGTAGGCATGCTAGCGACTACATGTTAAAGCATGCGGTAATTGGCTGCCATGCGATGGGGCATGGAATGGGGTAGAGTGTAGGTGTAGAGAGCACATTGCTGCTATAGTGAAGGCAATTGCCATGCACTCAGAGGGAATGTGGCAGTTAGTACAAGTGCATCCAACGACCTCTATGGGTATCATTAGGTGTACCCATGTTAAGTGCGCGGCTGGTGAGTTCATGGTTGTGTGCTAACTGCCAGTAATATGCTGGGCATACTCCCAACAAAGCACAAGAGGTACACTTACCACATAATGGTATTTTGCCATAATCATATGGTAAGTGCACACCTCTAGAAAAAGGCCTTCTGCCTTCCATTTTCAATACTATTTATTTCTAGCATTAAAAAAGAATCCAGGAACTTTGCTATACTCATTTCTAGGTATTCCTCAAAGAGACCATAAGGGTTCATAGGCTGCAGGTTGTAGTCCTTCTCCCACTGCAGCAGGTTTGCTTCTCTCTCAGTACCATGCTCTTGCTGCAGTCTTCTCCTGGTCCACCAGTTCTGAATTAACCTACAGATTGAAAAAGAATGGTTGAGCTGTATCTCATTCGTCAAATAAAAACGCATCGCCTAACGTAGTCTGAAAACCGTTATTTCTGTGCATGGAAATGCTGAAATTCAACAAAAGAATCCTAGATGGTGAGAGGCACTTTTTAAAATAGATATTAAAGCAGATACTACAGTTACTGACCTCATCAATCAGATACCGTAATAATGACAGAAACCTGCCAATGGAGTTCACTTTCACACAAGAAAGAGAAACGAGGAACCAGAGAAGACAATGCACATTTATTTATTTAGCTAGTTTTATATGCCGCCTTCAAAATGTCAAAGCAATTTGCATGGAACAATTGAAGATAAAGTATATGGAACATTTTACAAGACTAAACCAATCTAACAAGGGATAGGATTATGTGGAATAGTTAAACATCTCATAAGAGAAAGCTATACAAGGAGTCAACAAGAGCTGGGAGCAACTGCAATGCTTGCTAGAGGACTCTGTACAGGAACATTAACTCGATAATGTGTGCTTAAAGAACTATTTACAGGGTGCGGGACAGGGGGGTAGAGTGAAAGAAGGTATTTGGTGGGAAGGGGGAAGAAAAGAAGGAGGGGGAAGTGGGTGTACTGAATTTCAACTGGCTAAGAGATTAAAGTCATGTATTGACTTCTGCAGCTTACTTGAGTTAGCAGTGAGACATCAATTAATCAGGGGCATACCAAAGTGTTCCAAGAAGAGGTATGTTTTCGTTTTCTTACGGAAGTCCTCAAGGTTATTTATTGAACAGATATCATCAGGTAGGGCGTTCCAGAGTTTCGATGCAAAGAGGAAGAATGCCCTTTTTGATGCTGTTTGAGTGCACTTTCTATTGCTTGCTAGGATAACAAGTGTGAATTGAGTGCTGGTTCTTCTGAGTCCATTTTCTGTTGGTTTTTGTATAAGGATTTGTAGGTATTCTGATTTGTTGATGGAATGTTTGAACATGGCGATAATTGCTTTATATTTGGAGTGGGCTCTTATGGAGAGCCAGTGGAGGTTCCTGAGAATCGGTGATATATTTCTTTTTTTTAGTGCCATCAAGTCAGTGTTGACTCATAGCGACCCAGCTACCTCTGGGTTTTCTTGACAATGTATCACTGGAAGTAGATTGCCAGCCTTTTCTTCCAAGGCAATGGAGGGTAAAGTGACTTGCCCAAAGTCACAAGGACTGCCAGTGGGAATTGAACTTATTGAATTGAACCCTTGATCTTCTGGATACTAGGCAGTTGTTCTAACCACTAGGCTACTCCTCCACTCCATGCTCCATATTCATGCTTTAATGTGCTAGTTAGAACTCTAGCTGCTGTATTCTGAACCGTCTGCAATGGGTGAATTGATGAGGTTAGGAGGCCCTGGAGGACTATGGCAGAATCAAGGCCTGGAATACTGTTCTGAAATCGTGATGGTCTAGGAGTTGTTGAAGCACTCGGACTGTTCTCATGTTTTGGTAGACAAGGTCTATTGTATTATTTATGTGTTATTTTAGTGTGAGGCCTTGATCCAGGGTGAGTCCCAGGTATCGTACTTGAGGGTTTACATAGAGCTTTTCTCCTCGGATATCCATGTGCAGTGGTGGTGTGAAGCAAGTATCTCTAGTAATATGTAGCACTTCTGTTTTTTGGTCATTTATGGTGATGTCATGTATTTTAAGCTTTTGTGAGATAGCTTTGAAACATTTGATTAGTGGGGAGTCTACAGGCTTAAGAGTGGAGATTGGGATACAGAACATAATATCATCGGCATATAGCTGGTATGGCACTTTGTGGGAATTGATAATGGTGCAGGTGGGTTGTATAAATATGTTAAAGAGTAAAGCCGATAATGCAGATCTTTGTGGTACACCTTAAGTGATCTCGGATGGGGTTGCCGTGATCCCATTTACCTTTACTTGTTCTTGTCGCTGGATTAGATATGAGGTAAACCATTTAAGGGCCGTATTGCACATGCCTTATCGTTCATATAATCTAAGCTGAAGAAACAGCCCAAGGGGCAGGCCACAAGTCGGCTTTAGAACCATTATAATCCCCGTCTGCATATAGAGATCAATAAGGCATCCACTAGGGTTGCACTGAAGGGGAAAAAGAGAAGGAGTTAAACATAGAGGAACTCCACTGCTCGTCCCAATACAAGTATTGTGGCACCTGTGTCTTTTGGGGAAACTGCCAGGTACTTGGGACCTAGAATGGCCCCTGTTGGAAACAGGATACTGGGCTTGATGGACCTTGCTCTGACCCAGTATGGCATATCTTAAGTTCCTATGTTCTTATGGTAAAACATGACAAAGGTAGATGCCTTCTTTCAGTCATAAATCTAATACACAAAAATTTTTTAAAATATGACTATATAGCAAAAGTGCGGGGGGTCAATATTCAGAAACACTTATCTGGACAGCAACACTTGCTATATGGATAAGTGCACCAACCAGGACTATCGGGTAATGTTTGGCAGCAATATCCAGATGTTACTGTAGAAAATCTTCCGTACTGCCTTGCTACTATCCAGATAATACTGGGGTGAACTGTGGACAAAACAAGGGCCAAACTGGTCATTGTCCAGTTACAAAGTTATTCAGTCCGCTATCGGGATAACGTTAGAACATCACATAGCTGTCCTAGCTGTATCTAGAAAGCTAACTGAATATTGCTGCCATTTGGATGGTGACATCAGCCACTGCTCTACATGGATGTTTTAGCACCAGCCATTATCCAGATTCCAATGCTGAATATACTAATTTTTTTGGCCACATTTTAAAAAATGCCAATCACAATGGCTGAATAGTGACCCGTTAGTGTCTGGCAATCCAGAGGAGCATGTAAATGCTCGTTTATTCCTGTAGGACACTAAGGGGTGTGTTTACTAAAGTGCATTACCTATTAATGCGGCAGGCAGTGTGTGCTAGTGGGCCATGTTAACACATAACACAGGGCAAATGCAGAAAGCACAGGGATTTTTTGCGCTATCTGCAGAAACCACATTAGCTGTCAGAGTGGATGGGATCTGGGTGGACAGTGGGTGTGTCTGCAAGGTGTAGTTACCGCAGTCATCAACAGCACACCACTTCAATGAGTGACATTAGCTTCATCCAGGAAGCTGCCGGGCTGTATTTCTGGTGTGGTATTTGCTGGAGAAATGATGTGCGTGCCCCCAACAGACAGCTGCAAACAGTGCGTTTTTGTGTCATTATTTGTATGATAGCGGTAGGTTAGCTATAAAAGCTTACCACAATTTAGTAAACATACCCCTAACATGTACAATACTTATCAAACCTGTAGTTTTACATTGAATATTTATTTATTTGCAGTCTCTTTTATACCGCGCTATTCGACATCAGTGCGGTTTACAATGAACATAAGAGTTGCACATCTCAATTTCGTGATTTGTGCTTACAGTGAAACAGGTATAATAACTTGGGTATACATTAAACAGGAAAATTAAACTTGGGTATGCATTAAGCAGGTATAACAGGTAAAATAGGGTATAAATAACCAGTCCCTTAACAAGGAGACACGATGAATAAATACAGTCCACTTTATGCAACAATATAATGAGTTATGCGGCACTGCATAAGTTTCTCATGGTGGTTGGAGGGGAAGGTGTGATTGCGAGTGATCAGTCTGGGAATGTGACGTGCATGAGTTTGAGGTGCTGCATTGAGATGTGAGAGTGGGTGAGTGTGGGGAGAAGACTGCATCATTGTAGTGATGAAGAAAGAGGTGCCGTTTCAGTGCCTTCCTAAATTGGGAGAGTTCACTGATGGTTCTGATAGTTGCTGGTAGTGCGTTCCAGCAGGATGGAGCAAAGAAGGAGAAGGCTCTGGATCTAGTGAATTGAGAACACTTCATGCTTGCCTTAGGTAATATGAGAGTATTTGCAGCATTCGATCTCCTTGCTCGATTGGGAGGTGTGATTGAAATTAGATCAGTAATGGCAGTAGCAGGGTATTTATTGATGGCTTTATGGGTCATAATTAGGATCTTGAATGAGATCCTGGCTTGTATGGGTAGCCAGTGCAATTGTTTTAGTATTGGGGTAATATGAGAACTTCTTGAGGCTCCATGAAGGATTCTTGCAGCTGAATTCATTGCAAGTTGTAAGGGGTTAGTCGTGCACTTAGGTAGACCATAAGATCGCATTGGCATAGTCAAAGTGAGGCATTATTAGGGCCTGAAAGACAGTTCGGAAGTCATCAGGTTCTAACAGTTGACGCAAATTGCGGAGGGTCCGGATTTTATGGTACACCGACTTTGTTATGTTTTTGATATGAGCCTTCATATTAAGTTGCTGAACAAAGTGTATCTACTCACGGGTAGCCCAGTTCCATGAAGTTATTCCAAGTCTGTTTTAGCACCATTATAATCCCCATCTGCATACAGAGATCAATAAGGCATCCACTAGGGTGGCACTGAAGGGGACAAAGAGAGGGACTTAAACATACAAGACAAACCTTTACTGTTTTATGACCATCACAGTACCAGATAACCCATTTTACATTACAAAGATTTGATTAATTTTCATAATCCTGATTTCGGCATTTAATTTTGCTAACTTCGTCGCTAGTGCTATGCCTGTGGATCTATATTTGGTATATTTGGTATATTTGTCTCCTGTGACACCTTGCTGTGAGTTCTAGCTGTTTATTAATTATTTATTGTTTGTCTGTTTATTTAATTATTTATTGTTTGTCTTAGTGGTGTGTTAGTTCAGCCTTCTCAGCTATAACTTACCTTGCCTCTCTCAACTAACTGGGCTTTGTGTGGTAGCCAGGTTAACTGTTCATTTTAAATTAAATCTCTCTCCCCAGAACCTGCTGTGTGTTAAACTTTTTTTCCTGTCCTAGCCTACCTGAGCGAATCCTCCCCCTCCCCCCCCCTGCTGAGGTATTGTGTAGCCTTCTTCCTGTTTCCTCCACGTGTGCATAGCCTGTTTTAGTCTGCTTTTCTCTGATCAGAGAAGAGCAGTGCTTTTTACAGTGCTCTGCTAGAGAAGTGGATATTTGTCTCCTGTGACACCTTGCTGTGAGTTCTAGCTGTTTATTAATTATTTATTGTTTGTCTAACTGTTTATTTAATTATTTATTGTTTGTCTTAGTGGTGTGCTAGTTCAGCCTTCTCAGCTATAACTTACCTTGCCTCTCTCAACTAACTGGGCTTTGTGTGGTACCCCCTTCCCCCCTGCTGAGGGCTCAGGACAGGGTACCTTGTAACTGCCCTCTTTAATAGGACTTATCTCCCTCCCCAGCACCCACCCACTCCTGGGGTAATTGTAGTTTTATAGGTACTTGCACATCTTAGAGGAAAGGGGCTGCTCTCAGGTGCAGCTCGTTATCCAAATCAGTCATACACAGAGGACCTGAGATTAATTACTTAAGCTTCAGGTACACTAGGTGTATTAGGGGTATTAGATACACTTTTATTGGTATAAGCATCCACACCAATCCTTATTATATACAGAATTTAAAAGACCTAAACACAAGCTTTAAACTAAGATGCAGACAGAAGTCCAGCAACGAGATGGGGGTTCTCCGGTCTTTTGCATTGAGTGTCACATGTATGATTTTCTCCGAGTTGGTGAGAGGTCTTACATATGCACTAAGTGCAAAGAACTCTTTGCTCTCAGGGAACGAGTCCGTTCTCTAGAGGCTAGAGTAGCAGACCTGGAAGACATAAGAAAGACAGAGAAGTACATGGACGAGACCTACAGAGATATAGTCCTGAAGTCCCACCTCCAGTCTGGCAGCATCCCTGTTGCCATGGAGGAGAGAGGTCACGTGACAGGAGAGCATCACCCTGGTGTGGCAGGAAGTGATCCTGTAACTAGGACCTGTCCTCCAGGTGATGTAAAACCCTCTCGCACCGAGGACGTTTCTCCAGGGCCATGTCCCCATGAGGGGAGGGTCAGGACAGCTGTTATAGTTGGTGATTCAATCATTAGGAATGTAGATAGCTGGGTGGCTGGTGGACATGAGGATCGCCTGGTAACATGCCTGCCTGGTGCGAAGGTAGCGGACCTCACGCACCACCTAGATAGGATCATAGATAGTGCTGGGGAGGAGTCTGCTGTCTTGGTACATGTTGGTACCAATGACATAGGAAAATGTGGTAGGGAAGTTCTGGAGGCTAAATTTAAGCTTTTAGGTAGGAAGTTGAAATCCAGAACTTCCAGGATAGCGTTCTCCGAAATGCTTCCTGTTCCACGTGCAGGACCCAAAAGACAGGCAGAGCTCCGGAGTCTCAATGCGTGGATGAGACAATGGTGCAGGGATGAGGGTTTTGGATTTGTTAGGAACTGGGGAACATTCTGGGGAAAGGGGGGGCTCTTCCGAAGGGATGGGCTTCACCTTAATCAGGATGGGACCAGACTGCTGGCATTAACCTTTAAAAAAGAGATAGAGAAGCTTTTAAACTAGAAATTAGGGGAAAGCCGACAGTCACCCAGGAGTGCATGGTTCGGACAAAGGTATCCTTGAAGGATACTACCAAAAGCAGTGAGGTTCCAAAAGGGAGTATAGTAGCCCAAATGCCCTTGAGTAAGGAGCAGACAAAGCATAAAGATTCCAAATTACCCCTGCCTACCAATAGCCAGATTAATATGAATAAAATACAGTCTCTAAAATGCTTGTATGCCAATGCTAGAAGTCTAAACAATAAGATGGGAGAGTTAGAATATATAGCACTAAATGAGAGGTTAGATATGATTGCACTCTCAGAGACATGGTGGAAGGAGGATAACCAGTGGGACACTGTGATACCTGGATACACACTATATTGTAATGATAGAGCTGATCAAATTGGTGGAGGGGTTGCGCTCTATGTTAGAGAGGGCATTGAGTCAGAAAGGATTAAAGTTTTGCAGGGAACAAAATTTGCTGTAGAATCTCTATGGATTGAAATTCCATTTATGAAGGGGAAGGTGATGGCAGTTGAAGTATACTATCGACCGCCTGGCCAGAATGAACAAATGGATGATGAAATGCTCAAAGAAATCAAGGAAGCTAACAAAAGTCACAACAGAGTAGTAATAATGGGTGATTTCAATTACCCCGGTATCGACTGGGTCAGTGTCACAGCAGGACAAGCTAAAGAGATAAAGTTTCTAGATGGAATAAATGACTGCTTCTTGGAGCAGCTGGTTCATGAACCGACCAGAGGGGAAGCCATACTGGACCTAGTCCTTAGTGGAACGCCAGATCTGGTGCAAGAAATAAGGGTGTTGGGACCACTTGGCAATAGTGATCATAGTATGATCATGTTTGATTTAATTAGTGGAGGACAGATAGTAAAGGCATCCACAGTACTACCTTTTAACTTTCAAAAGGGAGACTATGATAGAATGAGGAATATAGTTAGGAAAAAACTAAAAGGAGCGGTTCCAAAGGTTAAAGACTTACAGCAAGCTTGGGTGTTATTTAAAAATACTATCCTCGAAGCCCAGACTAGCTGTATTCCACGCATTAGGAAAAGTGGAAGAAAGTCCAAAAAACTGCCAGCATGGTTTAAAGGTGAGGTCAGAGAGGCTGTTGCTGCCAAAAAAGCAACCTTCAGGAAATGGAAAAAAGAGCCAAATGATGAAAACTGGAAACAGCACAAGCACTGGCAAGTTAAATGCAAAGCATTGATAAGGCAGGCAAAGCGGGAATTTGAGAAGAAACTTGCTACGGAAGCAAAAACACGAAATAAAGACTTTTTCAAGTACATTCGTAGCAAAAGGCCTGTGAGAGAGTCAATTGGACCATTAGATGATAGAGGGGTAAAAGGGGCAGTAAGAGGAAACAAGGCTATAGCAGAGAGACTGAATAAATTCTTTGCTTCGGTCTTTACTGAGGAAGATGTAGGGGTGTTACCCAAGACTGAAGTGGTATTTAAAGGTGATACTGCAGAGGAATTGAGAGAAATATCGCTACACCGGGAAGATATATTACAACTATTTGATAAACTGAATAGTAGCAAATCACCTGGACCGGATGGTATACATCCCAGAGTGTTGAAAGAACTGAAATATGAGATTGCAGACCTGCTATTGGTAATCTGTGAACTTTCATTAAAATCATCTGTAATACCTGAAGATTGGAGGGTCGCCAACGTAACACCAATTTTTAAAAAGGGTTACAGGGGTGACCCAGGAAATTACAGACCGGTGAGCCTGACGTCAATACCAGGGAAAATGGTAGAAACCATCATAAAGAACAAAATTACACAGCATGTAGATAGTCATGGCCTAATGGGAGACAGCCAACATGGCTTTAGACAAGGAAGATCTTGTCTTACTAATCTGATATGTTTTTTTGAAGGTGTGCATAAACAGGTAGACAAAGGTGAGTCGGTTGATATAGTGTATCTGGACTTTCAGAAAGCTTTTGACAAAGTACCCCATCAGAGACTTTTGGCGAAGCTAAAAAGTCATGGGATAGGAGGCAGTGTACTATTGTGGATCGGGAACTGGTTAAAAGATAGAAAGCAGAGGGTAGGGCTAAATGGCCAATATTCCCAATGGAAAAAGGTGAATAGTGGAGTACCCCAGGGATCTGTACTGGGTCCGCTGCTTTTTGACATATTCATAAATGACCTGGAAAAGGGAATAACTAGTGAGGTTATCAAATTTGCAGATGACACAAAACTGTTTAAAGTTGTTAAAACCCAAGAGGATTGTGGAAAACTGCAGGAGGATCTGGATAAATTGGAAGACTGGGCATCCAAATGGCAGATGAAATTTAATGTGGACAAGTGCAAAGTTATGCACCTAGGAAAGAACAACCCACACTATAGTTACACGATGCAAGGCTCCACATTAGAAACCACCACCCAGGAAAAAGATTTAGGAGTCATCGTGGATAACATGTTAAAACCCTCCGCCCAGTGTGCAGCGGCGGCCAAGAAAGCAAATAGAATGCTAGGTATCATAAGGAAAGGGATGGAGAATAAAACAAAGGATGTTATAATGCCTCTGTATCGCTCCATGGTACGACCGCACCTTGAATATTGTGTGCAATTCTGGTCACCGTATCTTAAAAAGGACATAGCGTTATTAGAAAAAGTACAGAGAAGAGCCACCAAATTGGTGAAGGGGATGGAAGGCTACTCCTATGAAGAGAGGCTAAGAAGGTTAGGGCTCTTTAGCCTGGAGAAGAGACGGCTGAGGGGAGATATGATAGAGGTCTATAAATTAATGAATGGAGTGGAACGGATAAACGTGGATCAATTGTTTACGCTATCAGAGTATAGAAAGACTAGGGGACATGTAATGAAGCTACAGGGTAAACTATTTAAGACAAATAAGAGAAAATATTTTTTCACTCAACGTGTAATCAAACTCTGGAATCTGTTACCGGAGGATGTAGTAAGGGCTGTTAGTATAGCTGGGTTTAAAAAAGGTTTGGACAAGTTCCTGGGGAAAGGTACATAAACCACTATTAAAAAGAGACCCAGGATATCAATGCTTGACACAGTACAAGCATTGTGGAACCTGTGTCTTTTGGGGATATTGCTAGGTACGTATGACCTAGATTGGCCACTGTTGGAAACAAGATACTGGGCTTGATGGACCTCGGTCTGACCCAGTATGGCAGGTCTTATGTTCTTATTGTGACTCTTCTGTAGTCTTCTATTACCAGGAGGGGCTGAATGCAAATATTTGCATTTCTGCGTGTGCTCTCCCATCTAGTGTCATTAACCTGCACATAATGTCCTTGAGCTGGGTGTGTAGCATTATTCTAAAGCATGCAGCTAATGGGATGCATTGGGAGGCTAAATGCATAAATATAAAGTAGAGGACGACAGATAGATGAGAGGAATTTTTGGGGTCCTTTTATTAAAGTCCCATAACCAGTTAACGCTCACCAACTAAAGACACCAACACACGACAGAGCAGCACTGCTAAAATATGCCATTTAGATAAAAACACATGGTGCTTGACTCCGGGAAGGGGACGTCCAGGCTGTCCAGACGTCCCCAACAAAGATGGAGATGTTTGGACCCAATTGTGGTCCATGGGAACAAAATGTTCCCACAGGAGCCAGAATCGAGCCCGAGGATGGCCCGGTGTGCCCCTTCTGCCTGCGGGGACGTCCTCCCTGCAGGCGCCTCAGACATCCACGGCTCTAGCCCCCCAAATTCCCACCACCCACCCCACAGCTGGCCTGTCATGGCCTGGATTGGGCGACGGGGCTCCTCCTGCACCCGGCCACGGCCCCAGGGGTGGCTCACCTGCACCGATCCTCCTGATTGTGCTCTTTTATATCACCTCTGCGGTGGTATAAACAACACGTCCCATAAGGCCCGGCAGCACATATAGGGCTGTGTCTGAATCGGCCCTGTATGTGCTACCGGGCGGCTCTCCCTATCCTGATGCACAGGACGTATGGGGAGAGCCAATGGGGGAATGGGTCTAGGTGGATTGCAGGGCTGCATGTCCTGCAGGGATGTGCAGTCCTGCAACCTGCATTCGTGAATGAGGGCCATAGCTTCAAATCAAAGTTTCACCAAAGACAACAATGGTATACTGCATAGTATGTAAAGTATAAGAGTAATTTTTTAAAGACATGCAGAGATAGAATTGTATATAATCAAGTACCTGGGGTGCAGGCAAAGTTATGAGTGTATGATCTGTACATAGACACCCTACACCTGGCTTACAATTACTATTACTACTACTAATCATTTGCATAGTGCTACAAGGCATATACAGCGCTATACAGAGACATGTAAGAGACAGTCCCTTCTCATAAGAGCTTACAGTCTAATCAAGACAGACAACACAACTGGGAATTAGGATCCGAGAGTTGCGTGGAGACCATCCCAAAGAGGGGTTGGGGAGGGTTTGTATTTACGTACTATAAATCTGCACGTGGATAAAGTCACCCAATCAGCAGAGAGAAATGCAAATGCATAAATTCCCTGGAGTGAATTTCGAAATGGAAGTATAACACAGAGAAGAAGCTGCTGCGTGAACTGCACAGCAGATAACGCGGGATGTGATTGACTGTAGGTTTTGAGGTGACGTTAACTGCTTTGTGGTATCTGCTACGTTAACAGCTAGCATGTGGTGATGATCTCTGCTCCACATTAACTATAAGATTCTCATACATTGCTTGCCTCAAAAATGTCCACTCCATGCCCCAAAGTGGCTTTTTTGCTGTGTTAGCTATTTGATGCAGGAATTAGCATGCTAGCAGTTAATATACTGCCTGAACTGTTAGCACAGACCCCATGCTGTTAGTGCATAGAAATTCCACTGTTAACCAGCTAATATAGCTTAGTAAATAGACCTCACTATTTTCTGGCAAAACTTTATCCCCACTAAGAGCAGGTGCAATAGTCTGTACATACTTTTCCTTTGAAATTTGGTTCAATATCTGTGGGTAAGTTGTACCCAGGGATGTTGCATCAAAGTGGTCAGATTGAAAATTGCCCCTAAATTATTTCACAGCACTTTAACAAAACAGGATCTGGAAATGAGACCAAAACCAAAAATCCAACTAGCACATCTGAATCAGTGCAAACCAAGATGCCAAGCACTTGTGATATACTGCTGAAGTCAAGGTTTGGGATGTAACAGCAGAAGAGCACTATAAAAGAACAAGCATTCTGCACTCGGTGCGACTGTTGAATAGAAGTCATTGAAATGCAGAGCTGATCTAGAGAATGAAAAGTACGTCGGTAATGCCAGCACTAACCTCTTCCAGTCTCCATCTGTTTAGCAGCCTCAAATAGGCACCTGGCCGTCCTGTAAATCTTTAATAGAAAAGAACATATGATGCTTCTCCTGCACAGACTATACGATACTTTCATGTACAGAAAAGAGACACTCTTGC
Organism: Ichthyophis bannanicus; assembly: GCA_033557465.1. Lineage (NCBI taxonomy): Eukaryota > Metazoa > Chordata > Amphibia > Gymnophiona > Ichthyophiidae > Ichthyophis > Ichthyophis bannanicus. Next base: position 476,094,002 of record CM066037.1, on the reverse strand, counting down.
CATGGTGTTAATTCATTTAATGACGAATATATGGCAGGACCGCAAAATACATCTGGGGAGGGGCCAGAACAACCATAATGAAATGAAACTGAATGTTACATCAATTTTCCTTGGTGGGATAAATCTTTCAAAAATGCCTTCTTGGTAATCTTGATCTTATTAACTGGCTTTAATCACTCTTGATTAGGGCCAGTGCAAGGCTGTGAAGTGCCGTTTGTTTGGGGTTTTTTTTAGTGTCATCTGGGGTTTTTTGGCAAGGTATGACCAGAAGTGGAGTGGAGGAGTAGCCTAGTGGTTAGAACACTGGCTTGGTAACCAAGCAACCAGGGTTCAAGTCCCAAGTCCCACTAGCACTCCTTGTGGCCTTGGGCAAGTCACTTAACCCTCCATTGCCTCAGAAGAAAGGCCTGGCAATCTACTTCCAGTGACACTGCCAAGAAAACCCAGGAGCTTCTGGGTCACCAGGAGTCAGGAATGACTCAAAGGCACACATTGCATTGCATGACCAGAAGTAGATTGCAAGGCCTTTTCTTCTGAGGCAATGGAAGGTAAAGTGACTTACCTGAGGTCACAAGGAATGACAGAGGGAATCAAACCCTTGATCTTCTGGGTACTAGCGCCCTAGATGAACCTTATTCCTGCTGACCTCCTGCTCTCACTGCAGACCTGCTGTGGCGGTGATGACCTGACACTCTGCAATGTTGCTGCTTCCACCCTCTGTGATGCAGACTTCCTGTCTGCAAAGGGGAGGCCTCTGCCCCCGAAGCAAACAGGAAGCCTGCGTCAGAGGGAGCATGGAATATCCGGATATAAAGTTCAGCGGTGGTGGCTAGCCGCTTTAGCAGCGCTAGACGACGCCAGTATCAGGGCCCTATACGTCTTCTGTTGAATTTTTTTCATTTTCAATGTATGAACTCTTCTGCTTCCCATACATCCAACTGGCTTGCAATTAGTCCTTTGGGGAGAAATTTAAAAACTATTTGGCTGTTTGTAAATTGCCCTCTTCAGAGTGTCTAAAACATGCCCCCCTGCAATTCACAATGTGCAGAATTTTAGCTACTTTAAAAAGGAACATTACCAGACGTGGGGTCAAGTTTGGGGAATATGAATGTCAGCAGAATGGGATTTTCAAATCTGTGTGTGGCCTTTTCTCCCGTTCCTCTGCCCACAGGAAAAAGAAAATGTAAAACCCATGGATCTAGCTGTCACCGAATACCCACAAAAGTGCATTTATTAGAAAATAAAACTACATTCGTACTTTTCATTCAAAGCTATCCACCAGATCCAAGGCTAAATAAAACTACCTGTGGACTTTGTGCTTAGGCGAGCTACTAAAAATGCACGCCCCCCCTCCCCTGAAATTTCACGTAGGCAGGAAAACGGGGAAAAGATAATCACAAATCTGATTCATAAGGGTTGGAAAATGAAGTAAGATCAATCAATCAATATTTTTTAATCTTTCTTACACTTCAGCTATGTCAAGAGAGAAATGCATGCATTCTTACCTCCCAAGGAAGAAAGCAATATAAAAGGTCGAACTGTTCAGATTAACAAACTGAAAAAGAAACATTTTCAAAGTGAAGCTGTTCTCCCACTCAGACTCTGTACGAGGCTGCTCTGTGGAATCAGAAAAGAGTTTCAAGCTGAAGGAGTTGCTAAAATTGGATTCCATAGCCTAACAGGGCAGGATTAACCCTTTGGCAGACCCTAGGGGCAAACGAGCATATGGGGCTGCCACAATTATATATATATATTCAAAGCATTTTAGCTAGTTAGTAGACCTTCTAACTGGCTGAAACACAGTGACTTGGATATTCAGCGACACTAACCACTTCCTGCCGCTGAGTAGCACCACAGACTGCATAAAAAATGGCCAGTTAAAACTGGGGCGGTCCGTTGGTGGATTGGGGGCAGTACCGATCACCAGGACCATACCTAGCCCTGTGTAAGCAGTACGGCCGTACAGGGCGCAAAGGCTTAAGGGGCGCATTTCAGCTGTCTGCTGTTGCCTGCCACCACCACTTTTTCTTCTCTCAGTGGCAGCAGGCAACGGCAGACAGCTGAAACGCGCCTCTTAAGCCTTCTCGCGGCACACTAAACAGGTATGGTCCCTCCCTCTTCTGACGTGGCGTTAGAGCAGGGAGGGACAGATCTGCTTAGTGCGCTGGCGACTTGCAGATCGGGCATGCCTCTTCTCTCCCGCCCCCATCTAGAAAATGGCTAGATTGAGGTGCGAGGGGGGGGGGGCACGCGCCCGATGTGCAAGTCGCACAGGGTGCGATTCACTCTCGGTACGGCCCTGCCGATCAATGTCCGGCTAGAGGCTGAATATTGCTGCTAACCAGATAGGGACACACTGATCAGCACTTTAAAAAGTCCAGCTGCTGCGGCTAAATAATTAGGCCAAGATTTTCAATCACCATGACATCACCCTCAAGACCTTTTATTTTATTTATTATTAGTACTTTGCTCACACCTTTCCAGGAGAAGATCAAGGTGAGATACATTCAGGTACAGTCAGCATTTCCCTGCTCCCAGTGGCTCACAATCTAACTTTGTACCTGAGGCAATGGAGGGTTAAGTGGCTTGCCCAAGGCCTCAAGGAGCACCAGTGGGATTATAGAGCTGAGAGACCTTCATCATCCCTGAACTCTACTAGCTGGCGGGTGCTGGCCAAAAGCACTATTTATGCTTACATTTAACTCCAGGCTTTTCAGTGGTAGCTCATAGCAGCTTAATCCTATAGGCGCCTTACTGTTCCCAGAGGGCTTACAATCTAAGTTTGTAACCAGGGCTATAGAGGATACAGTGATTTGCCTGAGGTCACAAGAAGTATCAACTGCATATGAACCCTCGCTTCGAAGGCCAGCCCAAACCAGGCAGTTGTCTAAGGTGACAGACCTCGGTGGACAGCCTGGCGATGCCTCTTTTCTTCGAAGCATAACGGTGGGCTTTAAAGCACCCACACACGGGCACATAGTCAAGGCCTGCTGCTCCTTTCCCCTCTGACAGGAAATTGCATCACAGGGGACAGGAGTGGCAAGCCATGAGTGTGCGCAGGCACGAAGGTGTTTTAAGAGCCATCATGACGCTGAAGCAGCGGTTTTGCCACTGCTTGAAAAGAAGGAAGGGATTGCCGTGCTGCCCACTTCCCCCAGGTGAGAGTATGAATGTTGGGGCGGGAGGCATGTGGTCTAGGAGGTGCAGTAGGCCTGCCTAAGGTAGCAGAAACCCTTGTGCAAGCCCTGCTTGCTTCCCTGGCCCTCACTGCTCTAACCACCTACGTTGCCTCTTCCTCAACCTTTTTAACTCAGCAGTTAACACCAGTGGATCTTGCTAAACTGCAGAGGAAATTGAAAGAGTGGGAAGCAGCAAGTACAAATCACTGCATATTGCCTCCTGCTGCTGGGAAGATATAGAAAAAGACCCCCTGGGCACTGTTGGCTCTGACCTGATCCCACTTTTCTCTCTGCCAAAAGCCCACTTACTGGGCAAAAACCTGCTTTGGGAGCCACAGACTTTAAATCAACACATCTAACAGGGCCCCCCAGCACATGCCTGGTTTGCCTGTTCCTGTCCCTGTTGAATAATCTGAGAGACGAGGGTGGCTTCAAAGTTAAATGTTCATCTTAGTCACCTCTGTACAGGATGTGCTCATTAAAATATTCATATTTGGTGACTGGTATAGGACTCTAGGAGATAAGTTTTAATGTTAGTACATTCTGCTTCTCCCACAGATGCTCCTTGTGACCTTGGATAAGTCACTTAACCCACCATTGCTTCAGATACAACTTAGATTACAAGCTTTGTTGGAATAGGGAAATACCTTCTGTACCTGAACGTAATTCTGAGCCACAAGCAAAAAGACGTGATCTAAATCTAAATAAATTATGCCGGCTGCTGGCTTGTGCAATACGAGACCTCCAAAGAATATGCCTGTAAGATGGACAGTGGCAGACACTAAGGCTCATTATTAAGCTATGGAATTTTCTGCAGAAAAGGACTAATATGTGAAACACTTCCTGTATGGTCAGCTCATTTAAAGAATATTAAAAATTACATTGCGGCTTACAATTTCGCCATAACATTTGCAAAAATTACAGGCTTTATCACAAAAATAAAAATACACAACACCTTCCTGAGGTGTAATTATGGTTTGCGTGCAGTTCTGCTTTTGAAAAATGTTTCAGTCACAAACAGGCTATTGGTGAATTGCTAATGGGTTGATATGCTCATTGGTGACAACATAAGCTGTGCAAATGGCTTCACTAATGGCAAATATAGTGCATCTCAAACTTCACAAATGTGAAGTGTGCTATTTATCATTTTAAAACTTGCTAATATTTTTGCAAAGCCATTTGCAACTAATGTTTGCAGTGGGCAGAGTCCGTGTCGCTGCAGTCATAATAACTTGGATGCCACGGCTGCTGGCGCCTCTGGACTATAACTTGCCGACCAAAGCTCTTCAAAGAAAAGTTGGAACATGTACACTTGCCTTGCGACAGCTTGATGCATTTCCCCCATTTGCAGAATCAGGTATGTGGGAGTTCATCTGTATGTCTCATAGAAAGTGTCAGAGTGTGTGTGCGCGTGTGTGTGTGTGTGTGTGTGTGTATTTCAGAGGGGGTGTGCATGTGTGTCAGGTGCTTGGTGTGTGTGTGTCATGGGAAGTGTAAGGGGCCATGTGTGTGCATGTGTATTTGTGTATGTTATTGGGGGCTTCATGCATGTGTGTGCATGTCATGGGGAGTGTCGGGGGCTGTGCATATGCATATGTGTGTGTCTCTCTCTTGCTCATAACCCCCCTCCCAGGCTTCCCCCAAGTCTGTCTCTCTCTCGCAACCTCTCCACCAGCCTTCCCTCAGTCTCTCTCTCTCTATCTCTATATGGTTCAGCCATGCAGTGGAGAAAATTTGGGCTGATCTCATAGTTTCAAATCTCATGAGATTTGAAACTGCAAAATCAGCCCGAATTTCCTCCACACACATGGCTCAACCATGCAGGGAGCCAATTGCAGTGGAGGAAGTGTGAAACATTGAGTTTTTCAGGAGCTGCAACCAAATCAGGGGCTAGCATATGCATGCACAAACAAACATGCTTATGGACAGATAACATTTGCCCAGCTGCCTGAACCCTCGACAATAGAACCAAACCTAAGCAAAACACACCTAAAAAGGGTCCATGTTTTTCTGCGCCAGCATTGCTGAAAACACACATAAGTAACCCACTCAAGGCTTGTCGCTCCCCCTGATCAGGGCCAGACTTTCTCTGTACCCTCTGCAGGAGCATATTTGACAGAGCAGAAGATTTGCTATTATCCTTCTGAAATTGACAGTGTCTTTTTTCCCATTTTTCAACAGTTTTTGCTAGATCAGCCTTGTGGCTTCTCACAAACGCTGTAAATGACAGCGGAACTCCTGTACAGCTGTAATGCAGTGAAGACTTTGCATTCATCGGGTGTTCTCTACATTTTTCAAAGCAATTTTTCATTCCCCATAATAGTTCTCCCTAGACATGCAAATTGAAAAATGCAAAACAAGCTTGTTTGGCTTCAAAACAAAATGCAAACAAAAATCCTGCCAAAATCAGTTTTTTTCCTTTTGTTTTGTTTTCCCCCGCGACAAACTGAACTGAAAAATGCACACGCTTCCCTAATTTTCGATAATTGCATCTCAGAAATAGGATAATAAAGAAACACAAAGGGGCCCTTTTCATAAAGCCCACTAAGCGCTTAACTTGCGTTTATCACATGGTTACCGCCTGTGTGTATGGTGCAGAGATGGGGTGCGTGTGTGTGTGTAGTGAGGAGGTGAGGTGCTTGTGTGTGTGTGTGTTATTGCTGCAGAGGGGAGGTGCCTGTGTTGTGTGGGGGTAATTGTTGCATACTGTGGAGATGAGGTGTCTGTGTGCCTGTGGTAATCGTTGCCGTGCAGGTTATGAAGTGACCATGTGCTAATTCCCAAAGCATTTGCACATCGTGTGACGGGGCAGTGAATGGGTGTGTTAAGAACAGAGTAAGGGGTGGCAGTAAGCGCACTTGTGTAACTGTGCTGCACGTAAAGGTGTGCATTCGCATGGTAACTGTTGGGAACATGCCCACCACACCTTCGAAAGCTACTGCAGAGGCTTTGCACTTACCACACATAATTTTTAGCACTAAATGCGCCTTAAGTACAAAACCATAATGGGCTTTAGTAGAAGACCCCTAAATCTAAATGAGTAAAACAGTGAAATTCTATTTATTTCGGAGAGCCTTTTACTAATGTGTGGTAACCATAACTGTTTCAGTGCTAGTAGACTCCTTATTGCAGTCAGCGTGGAGTAATTTACAGCACACCTTCGCTGTTGCACTTTCCACCTATCTCTTACTATGCTTCCTGGGCCGTAAAGATCTTTTCTGTGCAATAACGGGTACCACACAGGCTTTGCATTTACCACGTGGTACTGTGGGCACTTAGAACGAGGTAATTGCAAAACTTATCACTCACTGGTAAAAGGGCCTCATTAGTGTTGGAGGCAGAACCATATTAAAAAAAAAGAAACATTTTTATATTTTTACTTACCCAGATTTGTTAGAAGGAGGGCAACCTTTTCATACAACTGCAAGAAATAAAAGTTTCTTGTTTTGAAATACTTCTTTATGCAAAGTAAATTAGCGGCGTTTCAATCTGATTACCTGCTTTTTTATACCACATGCAGAAAAGATCTCATTTTTATGCTGGTATTCACTTTTCTTCTGCTATTACTCTCCTGATTAAACATTATGGGCCCGCTAATCAGTCACCAGATTTTGGAAGGGCTGTGTGTCTTGTTGGCGCATAGTCCGAATGTTCGGTGATCGCTGTATAGACAGGAAGCCACCGGGGCTAATTGGGCAGGAGCGATATTGGATGCTGCCCGGTTAGCTCCTGTGCCTTAAAGATAAGCGAGGGTTTTCCTCGCCTATCTTTAAGGTGCAGATCGCTAACTGAGCAGCATCCAATATTGCTGCTGCCCCGTTTGTGGTATTCGCCACTTCCGCTCTGTCCCGGAACGCCCCCGACACGCCTCGATGCTAACCGGATTGCATCAGGGCAAGTAGGGGGACATAGACGGGGATATTCAACTGCACGAACCATGTAGGTGCCTTTGAACATCCCCGTTTAAGACATTTATATGGTTTACTGAGCTGCAAACCGAGTAACTGCCTCTTTAATAATGGGCCCTACGTGTCTCACTCGGAGAGCATGACCCGTGAGCTTCCTACAGGCGGCATAAAATCCCCTCACAAAACAAGCAAGTTCCCTGAGCGAACCTTCAGCCTTGTGCTCTGCCTCAATTAACTTTCAGGCCCTTAGTCCCCCCGAAAGATTCTGATAATTGAATTCAACAACTGTGACCATCCCGACAATCCTCCCAGTCCAATGCAGTAAAAACATATAGGGGCATGTTTATTAAACCACGGTAAAGATTAGCACGGGGTTCAGCGTGCGCCAAGCGCACTGGGATAACCGTTACTGCCTGCCAAATTTGTGGCTGCGCTTACTGTGTCGCGTAGGTTAGAATGGAGACTGGGTGGTCTGGGGGAAGAGCATGCATGTTGGGGTTAGGTGGGCATCTTGAATGCATACTAACCATGAACACTGCATTTCATATGGATGCATTTACTGCCACCTCAGTGGGTGCATTCATTGCACTTGCAGTTATAGAGGCAAACCGCTTAGCATGGGGGTGGCACGCAATGCACGCTAAAGACATGCCTAAAGAGCCCACCCCCACACCACACAGGTACCTCACCTCCTCACTACACACTAACAGACACCCCATCTCTGCACCATACACACACAAGCATGCACCTCACCTCCACACCACACACATACAGGCACCCCACCTCTGCACAACACACACACACACACAGGCACCTCCCCTCCTCACTACACACAAACAGGCACCCCATCTCTGCACCATGCACACACAAGCACGCACCTCACCTCCACACCACGCACATACAGGCACCCCACCTCTGCACAACACACACACACACACACAGGCACCTCCCCTCCTCACTACACACAAACAGGCACCCCATCTCTGCACCATGCACACACAAGCATGCACCTCACCTCCACACCACACACATACAGGCACCCCACCTCTGCACAACACACACACACACACACACAGGCACCTCCCCTCCTCACTACACACAAACAGGCACCCCATCTCTGCACCATGCACACACAAGCACGCACCTCACCTCCACACCACACACATACAGGCACCCCACCTCTGCACAACACACACACACACACACAGGCACCTCCCCTCCTCACTACACACAAACAGGCACCCCATCTCTGCACCATGCACACACAAGCACGCACCTCACCTCCACACCACGCACATACAGGCACCCCACCTCTGCACAACACACACACACACACACACACAGGCACCTCCCCTCCTCACTACACACAAACAGGCACCCCATCTCTGCACCATGCACACACAAGCACGCACCTCACCTCCACACCACGCACATACAGGCACCCCACCTCTGCACAACACACACACACACACACACACATAGGCACCTCCCCTCCTCACTACATACAAACAGGCACCCCATCTCTGCACCATGCACACACAAGCACGCACCTCACCTCCACACCACGCACATACAGGCACCCCACCTCCGCACGACAGACATGCACACACACAGGCACCTCACCTCTGCACAACACACACAGGCACCCCATTGCCATACCATATACACACACAGACACTCATCTCTGCAACACACACACAGACATACAGGCACTTCACCTCCACATCACACACACACTAACACTCACATTCACATACAGTCCCACACAAATTGTGGCTCCCCAGCTCTGCAGCACAAACAGATGCACTGCAGCATTGCACGCCCCCTCTCCGCCCCCCCTCACACACAAAGGCACCACCATCATATCCCATGCACAGACAAGCTAAGTGGCAATGACAAAGCAGAATGTAAGGCCGACACGGAAAATGTTATTTGCAGTATATCAAATAGGTATTGCGTCAGCTGTACCTACCACGTTCAGTAGCATGATGATGCAAAAGTTGATGCACACAGCAGTCCCGGTAGTTGCAACCTGAGAGTTATTCCTGATTAATGCCCACTTAAAGGCAGCGAAAGTGCTGACAGTCACAACACGGTAAATAACAATGCCAAAAACGGCAGCAATCACTACACAAATCTGAAAGGCAAGCAAATAGAGCTAGTTAGGAGCAACATTTCACCAGTGATCAGATATATAAAATAAATTAGTGGGACAGAAATGCTTACTATGGGCAGTTTGTGCTTGATCTCATCTAAATCAGTGATGTATTGCACTTTGAATATAAAATCTATGAGTTAATTCCACTCGATAAAGTCTTAGGTAAACCACAGTTGAATATTACATTTGATCAGTAACGAATGCAGGCAAGTGGACACCTATTTTGGGCCTATCTTATGAGACACATAAGCCTTTATATGTCTTCATAATATTTCCCCACAAAAGTTTCAGAAATCACAGCTAAAAGAAAGCTGCAAACATTGACAGCTTCTCAGGAGCAGATGTAATGCACAGACAGCATGCCTGAATGCCTATATTTTATAACATACATGTGTAAATCATGATTCCACGCGCACTCCACCCCCGAATACATCTACACCCGAGTCGCATAAAAGTGTTCATGGGCCTGATGTTCAAAGGCACGTGCACAGTTTGCAGATCTGCAAACCGTGTAAATGCCGCTAAGTGGGATATTCAGCGGCACTAACACGATTAGTGCTGCTGGGTATCCGTAGGTGCTGCTGCTGCATGCCCCAATGATAACCAGTAAGCACTGAAGTATCCTGTTGGTAGTGTCTGGAGATAACAGGACAGTGTTGGATCGGCTAGCTGCCGCTGCTGAATATCAGGCCCCACATTCTTGTCACTACACATATTTGTACGTGTGGGGTAATTTTATAAGAGACTTGTATGCATTGAAATTGCGACACAGCGCTTACTTGTACTCTCCAGCACAATGTTGCAGTTCCTGTCCTCCATGACCTGCCACCTTCTCCCATGCCGCCATGCAAACTGGAAATCTGCATCATAGGGGGCAAAAGTGTCAGGTCATAGAGGACAGGAACCATGATGCAGCGCTGGAGAGTTCAGGTAAGAGCTGCGCCACAGTTTCAATGCCACTGTTGCTACTGCAGCACCTAGAGAACGGCAGAAGTGGCGGTAATGGGGACAGGAGTGATAGTGGGCAGGATTAGCAAGAATGAGGGCTCGCCCATGGCACCTGTAATCCTTACACCATCCCTGCTCAGAGCTCCCAATAAGGACTGAGAATACTGGGAGCTCCAGGATATATATACGTGTAGATGACCAATCATTGGCAGTCTTCTTTAATATCCAGTCATTCCATGGAATCTTAGGAGGAGCCAATTGGCTGGTGCCACCTCAGAGAGCACAAACAGGCAGAAAGATAAAAGGAGGAAGAGGAAGAGGACGGCCCCCCCCCCCCACCTCACCACCGTGTGGTAAGTGTGTGACAATTCAGTTCTCCGCCTATTCAGATTACAGCTGCATCCAGCATTTAAAACCAATTGCTCTCTGTTAGGTGAGAACATTGACCCTACATTCTTTAAATTCCAACAGACTCGACTTAAGTGCCTTTGTCTGAATCTCACCAAACCTGCAAGCCAGGATCTAAATTGTGAGTGGAGAGCTGGACTTGAAAAGCTAAAAATAAATTCCACATCAAACAGGATCTCAATGTGGGATCACAGCCAAAAAAAGTCTTTTTCTGTTCAGTTAAAATGAAAATGTCTTGATTTTTGGGTAGTTTTTCAATTTGCAGTTTCCATAAATCAGATAAGTAACGGCCTGTACACTTCTAGAATTTGAAAATCCTAATTATTTAGAAATGGGATTGTTTCAAAGTTTAGGATTTAATCCCACAGTACAGAGCACTAATAATTAGGGCCTGAATACAGCAGTAACTAATTTTTAAGAAAAAAAATAAAGTCAGTTTTAGTGTTTTTACACTGGTTGCCAGTCAGTAGAATGGCAGGCCAGATTCAAAGCCTTAGGGATGATCTTCAAGGCCCTTAAACTGGTTCTGCTTTGGAATTGAAATTCCTTTGACATTGTACCTGCTGAAAAGAACCTTGCGGTCTTAAGCGTAAACCTATTTAGAGGCACTGTCTTTAGACGCTGCTCACAGTTGAACAACACGTAATCGTGCCTTTTCTGTCTCAGACCCAAAATTGTCGAACATTCTGCCACTCGAACTTAGAAAAATACAGGAAATTTTTTATTTCAGACAGAAAGCAAAGGCATTTCTTTTTCGAAAAAGCCTTTGTCTGAAGTTCTTTGCCTTATCTGTAACTACTGAATTTGTATAGATATTTTATATTGTTTGTCCGATTAATTGCATATAGGACCCTTTTACTAACGTGCACTATGGGGCATGTTTACTAAACTGCGGTAATGTCATTCGTGTTAGGTTCCGCGGTAAAGGTACAGATGCCCATATAAAGGCATGGGAGGGGCATCATTATGGCAAGCCATGTCAGGTAACGCGCGTTATAACGCACGTTATAAGGCACCTTATTAGGCACAGTACAAGGCACGTGCCTTAACGTGCCTTGTACTGTGCCTAATCAGGTGCCTTAAAGCGTGCCTTGTACTGTGCCTAATAAGGTGCCTTGTAACGTGCCTTAACGTGCCTTGTACTGTGCCTAATAAGGTGCCTTGTAACGTGCCTTGTATTGTGCCTAATAAGGTGCCTTGTACTGTGCCTAATTAGGAGCCTTATAACGCCTTATAAGGATTGCTGGCAACTGTGGTGAGGGTACTATGGGCTGGCAGCACGGATATGACTGCAAAGATATGACTGTCACAGGCAAGCAAAATATCTGCCTTGGACAGGAAGGAACAACAAGGAATTGAACCCATGACCTCCACCTAGAATGTCAGTGTACTAACCAGTAGGCTATACCTCTATGGCCTGTTGCACAGCAATGGCTGGGTACAGAAGGACTGCAGGTCACTGCACAAACCGTCTGCTCTGTGTGCCAGGATAGGGTAACCCTACCAGCACCCATGATGCATTGCACATGCAGAACAGCAGCCTACAGCTGACCACTAAATGGGGTCTGCACCTCTCCGGTACTGCAGCGTGGTAAGACGGACTGACAGTGCGTGCTACTAGCACAGAGTAGCTACAGACCATGCCATTGTGCAGGCTCCATGTTCACCCTGATGGATAGGATGGGCGCCCAGCACTAGGTCCACAGTACATGTGGTGCTAGAGATAGGTCCTGCAGCACATCCCCAGCACTGCCAGTGTGTGACAGGTGTTCCCAGCAGTGCACCTGAAGGTACATCTGTTCCAGCTGTGTTCTGCAGTCACATGTGGCCCTGTGGGACCGGACACCACCTAGATTAGTATGTACCTGGTGTTAAGGTCTGGCTGCCATGGGTGCCTGTTATCAGGGCAGTAGGGTCTCTAGACTCGCATGAGGGCGATGTAGCACTGCCACTATCGGTCTAAATGGTATGTGCTATATACCCCAAGGGGCCACAATCATCCCTTTTGTAGATGAGGGTGTGGTGGGACAGGTGCTTGCACCCTGTAGAATGGCTGCAGTACCAGCAACCACAGGCCTGATGGTGGTTGACAGCCCTCCAGCTCCAGTGCCATACCTGTGACCAGTGCAGACCAGCAGTGATGCTTGGGGTAGGCTCAACTGCTCCACACCATGCTCTGCTATTCATCAACAGACATCAAAGTCAGACTGCACCTGCAACATCCTACAAGGTGTTCCCACCATGCACAGGCAGACAGCCCACTAACCAGTCCATAGTGCATGCTCACAGGGGAACACTGTGCACCCAGAGGTGGGATGCACAGCACAGACACCAAGCAGGTAGCTCTGTAATTGGGCCTCAAAACCAGGAACACACATGTATCACTGGAAAAAAAATAACATGTACCACTATGTGGGAACATAGACATGCCATGGTCACTGCTCGGTCAGAGTGAGAGTGACCCCCCCCCCCCCCCAGCGTGACATGCTTTGGCCACCCTGTCCATGCAGGTGGTGGTTGAGCACTACAGTGTCCCAGCCATTGCCCTCCACCTTGTGCAGATGCATCCTGGCCAATCCGCCCTGTCTGGGCCATACCCACAATACCTTGCTCCTCATTATGCACATTTGCAGGCTAACGCTGGAAGCAGGGTGAGCAATGTGGGCTCAGTGAGGTGTTGGCAGACACAAAACAATGGAGAGACATACGCACACTCCCACACCTATCTCAGCATTGTGCAGAGATGGAGGTGGTTGACAACCCTACCCGCTGCACTGGTCCTGATCACAGTGCCAACATTGCTAATCTGTGCAGGGGGTAGTAGTAGTGCTCTGGTGATAACTGCAGCTCTGTGCTGGGGCCAACAGTCTGACACTCCATGGAGCTGTGGATAGTGAAGCCCTTGTGAGTGGGTGTCCGTACCCTTGTGCACCACTGCATTGGGGTTTGCCCATGTTGTTGTTGTGGCTGCATTGTGGGCTAAAACTATGGGGAGATGCTCTGCAGGATCCACAGATGGAACCTGAACCTCTGCTCTTGGACATGCTGGCTGAGGGTACTGCACCACAGCAGCATAGTAGTCCCTGAGGCTACCCTTACATTCCTCGGCCAGACCTCTTCTGTTGCACTGCACACCACGTACTGGTACAGGGCATGGCCTAGGTCCACTGCAGGCGGGTGACACTGCTCCCTCCAGCACAATCACCCACCCCTTCTGCCATGCTGCCATGACCATATGCTGTTGGTGCCGGTGGTGCACCATCCCAGGCCATCCAGAGGGCAGGTAGGCGGCTGCCTAAAGTGTGGGTTCTGGGGTAGGGGTGCCTACATAGATGTCCACGCTTCCCCAGGCACCGCCTGTCAATGTTATGCGCCCCTTGGGGTGCCTGCCGGGTAATGTCTCCTGGATGGGACACTGTGGGCCACAGACTCATGGGCATGTCTGACCCTGGTCAGTTGCTGTCTTGCTGGTTTCCATTTTCTGCGTTCCTATGTGCCACATCAGCAACCGCCTAGTCCACCCTGTGCCCTAGTAGCCCCCACTGCATGTTCCGCCTGCAGTCCCCATGCCCCATTTGCGCCATCACCATAGTGGCCTTTCATACCAGGGCACTATGCTGTTGCTGCAAATGGAGCACTACTATCACCTTGCTTGGGCTCCCTGCCTATGCTGTACATTGATGACACTGAAATGGTTTCTCTCTCTTGCAAATGTGTGCTAACGCCAGGTTTTCAGTTGCGTTAGGATTCAGCCCTTAATTTCTCTGCGTTAGTGTGGAAGGGGCCTCTCCCCGCCCATTGACCCCTTCTCTCCACCCTCTGCGGGACTTACCGCGGCTGGGAACGTTAAGGCACGTTATGTAACGTTAAGGCACGTTATGTAACGTTAAGGCACGTTAACGTTACGTTACGTTAACACGCCTTAACGTTACATAACGCGCCTTAACGTAGCTGCTGCTACATTACATCAGTTTAGTAAACATGCCCCTAAGTAGTTAACCTGTATTTTAGCAGGTGGCTGTGGTCAACATTACTGGCACCCTTGCAGTTCAACTTCTTAATGTCCAATATCTCCTAAAAAAAGTGGCCAGTGAAATGGAGGAGGGAGGAGTGGCTCAGTGGTTGGGACAGGTTACCTCAGGCCAGAAGGCCAGGGGTTTAATTCCCACATGGGGCAAACAATCTCAGGCCAGAGGGACTGGGGTCTCTAGTCCCATGGCCACTCCTTGTGGCCTTGGGCAAGCCACTTAAACCTCCATTGCCTCAGGTACACTTAGATTGTGAGCCCTTTGGGGACAAGGGAATAAAAAAAAGTACCTGTTAGTATACATGTAAACCAGACTGATTCTAAAGAGTGCAGTATAAAATATATAAATAAATAAAATGTCTTTGGACTATATATGCACATAAAATTATCAAATAAAACAAGATCAATTAAAAAAGGAAATAGTATAAAAACTGGGACATTTCCATGGCATGATTATCAGCACTCTAATAAACAATTCAAATCAGTTTAAACAGAACAACCACATTCCCATTGCAGTAACATTAGACACACCTGTGATCAACTGTCAGTACTCATATGACTTGAATCAACCAATGAATGATGACTCTAATGTTTAAAATGGCCACATTCACTCCCTGTTCCATTTTCAAAGAAAAGAGAGTTGCCTGAAACCATTAGAAAAGCCATTATCGCCAAACACCAAACTTCAAAAGGGTACAAGGCCATCTTCAAAGACTTTGGGATTCCAGTGGCTATAGTTTGCAATGTTATTAAGACATTTTCTGCTCAAGGAACTGTCAAGAACCTCCCAGGATGTGGTGGGAAGAGGAAAGTTAATACAAGAAGTCTTCGAAGGTTAGTGCAAACTGTTGGTAAAACACCACATACAACATCCAAAGAGCTTAAGGTTGACCTGGAGCAATCTGGAGTGATGGTTTCAACCTGCACCATATGCCATACACTAAACAAAAAAGGACTTCATGGGCAAAGGCTTAGGAGGACCCCATTGCTCAAAGACAAACATAAAAAGGCATGCCTGATCTTTGCCCATATCCACCTTGAGAAACCACTGTCCTTCTAGGAAAATATTCTGTGGACAGATGAAGCCAAACTTCAGCTCTTTGGCAACGCAGACCAACATTTACATGCAAAAAAATGAAGCTTATAAGGAAAAAAACATCTTCCTTCAGTTAAATATGGTAGAAGACCTATAATGTTGTGGTGCTGTTTTGCTGCCTCAGGAACTGGAGGCCTGGAACATATTAAAGGAATCATGAAGTCAGAGAACTACCAAGATATTTTGGAGTAAAATGTGCTACCTAATGTTAGGAAGCTAAGTCTGGGTCAAAGGTCATGAGTCCTCTAGCAGGACAATGACCCAAAGCATACATCCAAAAGTACAAAAAATGGTTAGAAAGGAATAAATGGACTGTTTTAAACTGGCCAGCAATGAGTCCTGATCTCAATCCTATTGAGAACCTTCGGAAAGGGCTAAAATCTGCCTTGGTAAAATGAATCCTGGAAACATTCATGAGCTGGAACAAACTGCAGTTGAAAAGTGGGAGAAACTACCAGCAGACTGATGTTTGAAACGTATAGATGGCTACACGAAACATTTGGAGGCTGTCTTCACTGTCAAGGGTTGCACAACCAAATATTAGTGAAGGGTGCCATTAATCCTGTGCAGATCATATTTTGGGGTTTTTTCTCAGAAATTACTACATCTAAGTTGCATAGACAACTTTTTTGTTGTATACCTTTGAACATACTATTAAAATATTATGATGACATACAGTTTCCAATTCTCAAGATATTGTACACAACATACTTGAAATGCAAGGGGGCCAATAATATTGACCACAACTGTAACTTTTGTTGCTCTGCTGACATAACACCATGTGCTAATTCCGGTGGTAATCACACATTGTGCAATGGGGTAAGGAATGGACAGATTAAGGGTGGAGAGTGGGGGTGGCAAGCATATTGCGGTCAGCGCAGGGGTACATATCGCATGCTGTCAGTGTTGCAGTTAGCGCTGGTGCATTTAATGTCACCTCAGTGGGTGGTGTTATGCAAACTTGCACTAAATGTGACCATTGCTGCCAAGTGTTAAGGTATGTTGTAGTGTGCTAACTGCTGGGAACGGGTTGGCCACAACCCTGAATGTTAGCGCATAATTTTTGCACTTACCACATGTTCATTTTTACACAAAACACATGTTATGTGCAAAAATGTATTGCCCCTTAGTAAAACGTCCCCTGTGTTTGTAATCTATCAAAGTCTTTGGATTGGCAGAAGATATTTTAAAGGAATACATAAAATAAAGAAAGACCATACAGCAATGGTAAAAACCTTTACATCTTCAATGTTTATCACCATTAAGGCAAAGCAGCATTTATTATGCAGCTACGGATGGTGACCTCAGTACCCTAACGACTGGAATAGATTTTTACGCGTTTTCAAAGGCTGCGAATGCTGAGAATTCCTGAAAATAAACTCATTCTACATATCAGTATCCTGATTTCATCACAAGCTGATTTAAATTATAAATAGAAATAAATGAAAAGTTATCAAACCATAAAAAATATCCCAGAAGCAGATACAACAAGCCTGCTACATTTGTCTGCAAACGCTTGATAAGGCTCTGGCTTTCCAGATATCGGGTTCATCCGTTCCTTCTTGCAATACTTGGCTTCAAATTGAGGTCGTATTTCTTCCTAAAAGAAGAAATAATTTTATAGATGCAGTGCATTTTCTTACTTTCTTCCTTCACAGTTTACTTTTATGATGGCAAACATTTGTAGATATGAGAATGTCAGGATGTGGGGCCCTGATCAGTCTTAGTTAAGAGGACAATAAAGGTGAAGACTTTTCCAGGATTTACAACTGCAATAATTTATTTTTGCATTACACATACATTTCTTGTTTGTGACGGAAGATGACCAATGAAAGAAACCAGCAAGAAATACCATGAATTCAATTAAAGAATTTTCCTACCAGTAAGAATAAGAGAAATCTCACAGCAACTATGGGCTGTTGTGTACAAGGTGGTGTTTCTGATTCAATAACCAAGAAGTTTATATTCAAAGTTTGGCTGGCTAACCTTTAGAGATAAGCAGACAAACACTGGCATTTTAACCCCCCCACACCTGAATCCCTGCTTACAGAAAATTCTGAAAATTCATAGATTAGCGCTAGGTGCGCATGCCAGGTTCTGTGGTGCTACGTTAGCAATGCACCAATGGTGGGGGACCAACACACACGCCCCCTGAAATAAGCATGGGCTTCTGTGCTGGTTTAGCAACCCGACTACATGCTACTGGACACTTTTCAGTAAACATGCCCCAGATCGGGTAAAAGTAGGCACACTATTTTTATGATCTTACTTTTCATGTGTGTGTACCCGATGCAAGTTTATAGAAGCCCTTTTCTATAAAACACGCTTCGACTGCAGAAAATGCTTTATAAAATGACTCACGGCACTTTCTTAAAATGAAACCCATATTCTATTTTTGTGGCTTCACTATACTGCTGCACTTTTCTAAACAAAGAGTTTCACTTGACTTCTGTGATTTGCAGCAGTAGCCTAGCAATTAGAGCAGTGGGCTGGAAACCATGGAAACCAGGTCTCAAGTCACTTACCCCTCCACCGCCTCAGGTGCAGACGCAGGAGCCCTTTCACTAAGTGTGATAAGTGGTTAGCGAATGTTTTAGCGTGCAGTAACTGTCAGCATGGAGCCGCGGTAACTGTTAGCACACCAGCATGACGGTTACTGCATGCTAATTCCCGTGGTAACTGCACATCACATGATCTCCAGCGAATGGTGTGGGGAATAGGCACGTTAGGGTCAGAAATTGGGTGTGGAGAGCACATTGTAGTTAATGCAGGGGGTACAAATCACATGCTGTCAATGCCGCAATTAGTGTGGGTGCAATTAATGACACCCCGATAGGAGGGTTAAGCGTATCTGCGTTAATTGTGAATGCCGCTGTTGCATGTTAGGGTACTTGTCAGCACAGTAACTGCCGGGAACATGCTGGCCATACCCATGACAGCTAGCGCATGACTTTTGCACTTCCTGTGCATTATATTTTACTCAAACTGTGCATTTGCTGCAAAAACCAAAGCGTAAGGGGCCCTTAGATTGTAAGCCCTCAGGAGACATGAATCTAACTTGCCTTCTACTGCTACTTAAGGTTGCCAACTGGCTCCAGATGCACCCGACAGGCTTGATCCATTCCTGGGTTTACTCCATTGTATGCAGGGACACGTAGTTCTGATTTCCCCATTGCACTCCATAAGAAAAGCAAGAGTACAAGTCCCTGCATGCAATGGGGTAAACACAGGACTGGATCAAGCCTGTTGGGCGCATCTGGAGCCAGTTGGTAACTCTACTACTACTGGAAAGGCATGAACTAACTACATATAAAAATACATATATATTTGTACCTAAAATATAAATGTGGCCCAATGTGCTTCTTCCTTTTTTTCTATTAATATATTTTGATGTAATTTCAGTATAAGTTCAAACTTCAAATATACGCTTTCAGTACAAACCTCCTCTTCTTCCCAGTCTATTAAGTCCCAGTCATAAGCGATAACTGCCCGTCTTCGTTTCCAGAACTCCAAAAAAACAGTGGCTACATCAGAAAAAGAATGGGAAGGCTTTTTTTTACACAGAAACGTGGCACATTAACACATATCGTGACATTAGTGAAGAGTGAATCCATCATCAAACCACGTGTATGGAATACGTATAGAGCATATTGACAAATTAACGATTCTAATCACTAACCCATGTAACCCACATTAATGTTAACACAAGTTGACACATGTTAATTACTATGAAACCTGTTCTTTTTAGTGGGCCTGTTCACCAAATAATTTGCATTAAGCCATGCTAACATTATTCTCAATAGGGTCACAAATAAAAGCTAATCACCAAGACCTGAGGGGTAATGAACCCAGAGCTCTGAAGGAACTCTAACATGAAACTGCAGACTTGCCACTGGCAATCTGTAATCTATCATTACAATCTGACACAATACAATGGCAATACAATACAATGGAAATTTTTAAAAAGGTATCTAGAGGTGAGCCAGGAAACCACACATCAGTGATCCTGACATTGGTGGTGGGTAAAAATGGTGGAAGCAACTGTTAACAGAATTACTGGGCATGTACAGTATAAACATAGCTGAATGGGGAAGAGCCAGCATGAATATAGCAAAGGAAAGCAATTCCTTACTAAGCTATTAGAATATTTTGAAAATGTAAATAAGCTTGTGGAAAGAGTGAACCTGTCAATACAGTATTTTGAGAAGGGGTTTGATAAAGTTCCTTTTGAGTAACTTTCAGATAATTAAAGTCATTGTTGTTGTTAAGTGCCGTTGAGTCGGAGTCGACTCATGGCGACCCTCTGGATAGCTATCCTAAATTGTGTTCGGTCTTGAGTCAGGCGGCTCATTGTTGACAGACTGGTACCCGTAGCTGCTGTTATTGTATCGATCCATCTCATTGCTGGCCTTCCTCTTTTGCGCTGACCTTCTATCTTGCTAAGCATGATGTCTTTCTCTAATGATCCCTCTCTTCACATGATGTGTCCAAAGTATGAAAGTCGAAGTCTTGTCATCTGAGCTTCTAAAGAAAGCTTAGGTTTGATCTCCTCTAGTACTGACTGGTTTGTTCTTCGGGCAGTCTATGATATACACAGTATTCGCCGCCAGCACCATAATTCAAAGGCATCAATTTTCTTCCTGTCTATCTTTTTCACTGTCCAGCTTTCACATCCATACGATGTTATTGAAAATACCATGGCTTGAACAAGTCAAATCTTTGTATGGAGAGAGATATCTCTGCTCTTGAGAATCTTATCTAGGTCTTTCATAGCCATTCTGCCAAGAGCAATGCATCGTCTGATTTCTTGACTGCTTGTTGCTTCTTTATTGATAGTTGATCCAAGCAGGTTGATCCAAGCAGGTTAAAGTTGTTCACGATTTCAATTTCTTCTCTTTCAACAATGAACCTGTTGATTATGCCAATTGTCATGATCTTTGTCTTCTTTACATTAAGTTGTAGTCCCTTTTTGAGACTATGTTCTTTGATTGTGAGAAGCAAATGTTTCAGATCATCTTCACTTTCAGCCAGTAATGTGGTATCATTAGCATAGCGAAGGTTGTTGATGAGTCTTCCACCAATCTTCACACCTCTGTTGTCTTCATACAATCCTGCTTCTCTGATGATTTGTTCTGCATATAAATTAAACAGGTAGGGGGAAAGTATGTAGCCTTGTCTTACACCTTTGCTTATTTTAAACCATTCTGTTTCTCCTTGTTCCGTTTGAACTGCTGCTTCTTGATCAATGTACAGATTGTGCAAGAGTACGATCAGGTGTTCTGGTATACTCATGCTTCTTAATGTGGCCCAGAGTTTCTCATGGTTTACACAGTCAAATGCCTTGCTATAGTCGATAAAGCACAAATAGATATCCTTTGATATTCTTTAGTCTTTTCAAGGATCCATCTCACATCCACAATGATGTCTCTCGTTCCTCGCCCTTTCCTGAACCCTGCTTGCACTTCAGGTAGTTCTTGTTCCAGGTATGGTTTTAGTCTCTGTTGAATAATCTTCAGTAGAATCTTGCTGGCATGTGGGATCAGAGTGATTGTGCGCTAATTTCCACAGTCAGTTGGATCACCTTTCTTTAGTATTGGTATAAACACAGACCTTTTCCAGTCAATTGGCCATGATGTTATCTTCCATATTTCTTGGCAGAGCCTTGTAAGTAAAGTCATAGGACAGGAAATTATGTCCTGTTATGGACTGGTAACTGCTTAAAGGATAGGAAAAAAAGAACCAATCTAAATGGTCAGTTTTCCCAGTGGAGAGAGATGAATGCCCTAGGACAGGGGTGGGCAAGTCCGGACCTGGAGAGCCGCAGACCAGTCAGGTTTTCAGGATATCCCTAATGAATATGCATGAGATATATATGCATTAGAGATTGCCTGCCAACCTGACTGGTTTGTGGCCCTCCAGGGCTGGATTTGGAGACCCCTGCCTTACACCTCTGTCATTTAAGATTGTGAGTGGGCAAGGTGCAGATGTCCAAGACTTCAAAAAGGTTAGATAGCATTTGTCACATTCCTCCTCACTTCTCACCACCACCAAAATATTGTCTATTAGACAACTTTTTGGTGGTGGTGAGAATCGAGGAGGGAGAAATGTGACACATTCTATCTATCCTTTTGACTTGATATCACCGCTGCCTGGTTAGCGACGGGTGACGCCTCTGCCCTGGAACACCCACGACATGCCCCACTGCTAACCGCATAACATTGGGGCATGTAGCAACGGCACCCATGGATATTCAGCATGTTAGTGCCATGAATGTCCCGCAAACCAGCATTTACACGGTTTGCAGGTCTTCAAACCATGGAAATGCCTTTGAATATTGGGCCCTAAAGCTTTAAATGATTATTTTTAATATGTATTTTTTTTCAATTATTGCTCAGAGCAAGTTGGTACAGTTATTTCTAAGTATGTCACATTTTAGGAGCTGGGTATAAACATCCCCGAGGAATGTGCAGTAAAAAGAAGGGAAAGGCAGGCCTGAAATTACAGAACCCTGCACAGAGACTGATGACTGGCAAGGATGAAATTAATGATCTGCAGAAGGCAGCTAATGAATTTCACAGGTACCGTGCTTGTATAAGCTTGAAGACGGCAGCATAGCCAACAGTTTACAACAGAAGACTACGTGACTGAGGCTTTAGCTTAACTAATGGATTTAGCATGTCGCTTCTCTCCTGGCCAGTAATTCCCAGTTATGTGGAGATGTTCAACCACTAGTTCATACTAATATTAAAACAGAACAAACAAATGCTGATAGACATGAGGTGTGCCAGTGTGTCTCTACAGTATTATAACCAGCAAGCAGCTAAATCATTTAAAAGAAACTCCAATCACACTGATACTATATTTATTCAGTATAAATTAAAATGTTATCTTATTAAGAGGGCAATTTTCAAAGTCATTTCCAGATATGGGCTACTTGTAAACTGCCTGCAGGTGAATTGATGCTTAGTATGGAACAACTCATACTTAGCCTGCAACGAGTGGAGGCCTTCCCTGGGCTGGGATAAGGGAAGGAATTACAAAAGCATGCATGGTTTGTGGTTACAAAATGACCATTGCTTTGGCTGAAAAACTTACCCAAGAGCAAGTGTCGGCAGATCATTTTTCCTTAGGCTGTTTTCAAAGTCCAGCTAAGCTCCTATTTTCACTTTGAAAACTGATGCAAAATCCATGAGTAACAGCATGGGCAATACGAAAACTGCCCTCTAAACTGGGATAGAAAGTCTTCCCTCCTCTAGTGTAATGACTTAGGGGTATTTTTTGCAATACACAACTCCCTTTGAATATCAGACCGACTGGGTTTTTTTCACATTTTTAATCTCGATACTCCTCATCTTGTGATTAGGGCAATAATTCTCCAGCTAAGAAATGTGACCCTCAGTTGCCTCTGGAAACCAGTACAAATATGTCCGGGGGGGGGGGGGGAGGGACAGGGACAGGGAATATTTATTATTGACCAATGGATGAGATGCCACTGCTTTCTCCCACCACTCCCAGCTCAGCAGATGCCTGGTCCTGGAATCACGATCAGGTTCCCTACAGGCAGCTCAGAACATTGACGCCAGCCCCACACTGAATCTTTTAAAGTATGCTCTGTTCATTCAATAAGATCTCCATGTGCAAACATTTTCTGTAATATCTGGCGAAATAACAATGCAGTTACTGACTTACCCCAAACTGCCATGAAAACAGCAAAAAAGACAGTTGCTCCATTGTCAAAAAGATGAGTTACCTGTGAAATACACAGCATGGACTGACTTACCACACGTTCTCAATGCTATTTCTCATAATGATTAGAATGGTAAAGTTAAGGAGGCAAATTAGACATTGTTTGCTTGAATAAGCCTCGAGAATGGTTTGTAAGTTAAGGTAAAGGCTATGACTGAAGGTGGGGGGACACAGAGAGTGATTTGACTAGAGCAACGGAGTTGGCAGTATATTTTGAAACTAAAATAAAAGAAATGTGTCTATCTTTAGGCGAGCAGGATAAGATAAATGAGTTGCTTGGGGTAGGGGGAATGGGGTTTTTGTCGGGGGACCAGTGGCGGATAATGCAGCTATGATAAAGCCGGACATTTTTACCGCTGTCATTGGATGAAAGTTTAAAGTTACTGATGAGAATGAGGCCTTGTGGTTGTCCTTTGGATGTACTGTCAGTGGGATTGGTTAAAGAAATGAAAAAAGGAATTGGTTTCATTGCTGTTGACAATTGTTAATTCCTCCTTGCATGAGGGAGTTCTTCCGAGCTCATTAAAATATGTGGTTGTATGCAGGACCGTACCAAGCAAGAAATGTGCTCTATGTGACTAAGGAATCTGGTGCCCCCCTCCACCCAGCCATGTTCAGTAACTCACTTTTTCTGAGCTTCCTGGAAGCCCAGTGATGATATTGGTGCCCCCTCTGTGCTTATGCCCTGCGCAGCGACCCTGCTCGCACAGCCCTTGGGACGGCCCTGGTTGTATGTCTCCTCCTAAGGACAGAATTTTTGATCATTTTCTAACAGCAAATTATAGACTAATGAGTCAACTCCACTTTGTAGGGAAGTGACTAGAGAAGGAGCCCGACGCACTGACTCAGGTAGTTTGTTCCAGACGTATGGAGCAACAAGGTGGAATGAACGAAATCTGGAGTTGGCAGTGATAGAGAAGGGCACAGATAAAAGGGATCTGCCAGAGGAGCAGAATTCCCGAGGAGGAGTATAGGGAGAGATAAGAGAGGAAAGGCAGTGAGGAGCCACAGAATGAATGCACTTGTAGGTCAATAGGAGAAGTTTGAACTGGATGCGGAAACGGATAGGGAGTCAGTGAAGTAACTTAAGAGGAGGGGTTATATGAGCTTAGCGACACTGGCGGAAGATAAGCCAGGCAGCTGAGTTTTGAACAGATTGAAGGGGAGAGAGAGATGATTCAAAGGGAGAACAGCGAAGAGCAAGTCACAATAGTCAAGACAAGAGGTGACTAATGAATGGATAAGGATCTTGGTAGGGTGTTCAGAAAGGAAGAGACAGATTTTGCTGATGTTAGAAAGAAACAACAGGTTTTAGCTATCTGTTGGATGTGTGCAGAAAAAGAAAGAGTAGAATCAAAGATGACCCCAAGGTTGTGAGCTGAGGAAACAGGGAGGAGTGAAGTGTTATCCACAAAAATGGAGAAGGGAGGAAGGTGGGAGTTGGATTTAGGGAGAAAGATAAGGAGCTCAGTTTTGGTCATGTTCAGTTTCAGATGGCGGTGAGACATTCACTCAGCAATGTCGGATAAGCAGGCAGAGGATCCAGGCCTCGATACATGCAGAGATTTCAGGTGCAGAGAAGTAGATCTGAGAGTCATCAGCATACAGATGGTACTGAAAACCATGGGAGGAAATAGGTGCACTAAGGGATTGAATGTAGAGAGAAAAAAGGAGAGGTCCCAAGACAGAGCCCTGAGGTATATCCAAGACAGAGCCCTGAGGTACACCAACTGAATGCGGGATGGCAGTAGAGGAGGATCCATCAGAACATACACTAAAAGTGCAATGGGAGAGATAAGGATAAAACCAGAACAGAACAGAGCTTCTAAATCCAAGCAAGAAGAGGGTATCGAGGAGAAAGTGGTGATCAACAGTGTCAAAGGCAGCAGAAAGGTCAAGAAGAATGAGGATTGAGTAAAGGCCCTTGGATTTAGCAAGGAACGAGTCGCTGGAGACTTTGGCAAGAGCCATTTCTGTAGAATGCAGAGGGCGAAAGCCAGATTGAAACGGATCCAGAAGGGCTTGAGAGGAGAGAAAGTCGAGACAGCGGTGGTGAACCACTCGTTCAAATAGTTTTGAAGCAAAGGAAAGGCCAATAACTGAAAGGGTAGGGTCTAGTGAACGCTTTTTGAGGGGAGATGAAACCACAGCATGTTTGAAGGCCACAGAAACAGTTACAGTGGAAGGGACGTATATACCACGGGAAAGGACCAAGATAACAAAAAGAGGAATGCTGTGTGACCTCTAGTCTTTAGAAAGAGGTAAGAGAAGCAGTAGGTTGTTCTGTGAAGGCTTCAGGAGATGCATCAGAGCATCTAGGTATTTTGCAATGTCTACATACTAACATTCAGAGCACAGGTGCATGCAAATTATACAAATAGAATGATCACGAGCTCATTGTCTTTTACCACCTTATTTGCTAAAGGTTGCTGAATTCATCAGCCATGTAAACACACTAACATTTAACACTAGAAGCAAGCCATGTTCTAGTGGCTTCCCCAGAGCCAGAGGGCCTAATATTTAGGAATTATGTTCCTTCTGGGATCTCTCTTCTTTAAAGAAAATCAACCTTGTGTGAGTTGTCTCCATCCCTAACCCCCTTCCCCCGAAACAAAGTAAAAACCTCTGCAGGGGCTACCTCATGCACAGGGATGGCCCAAGGGTTTCTGTCACCAAAGGCAGAAGCCCCGGCTGTGCTGCCTCCCCCCCTCCTGTATGATATGCCATGCCCCTCCGTGCTGAGCCGCGTTCCTGCCGATTCCGGTGGTGGGGTCAAGGGGGGACACAGCACGGCTTGGCAGCAGTCCATGTGCTTTGGCACACATGGCCTGCCACTTTTGACCCCCCTCCAACATAACTTTGGGGGTTCAGAAGTGGCAGGCCATGTGTGCCGAAGCACTTGGCCTGCCGCCAAGCCTAGCCATTCCCCCCTGCTGCTGAAATCAGCAGCAGTAGGGGGTGGCTGAGCATGGGGGGAGGGGCGGCAGGCCATGTGTGCCGAAGAACATGGCCTGCTGCCCACAGATATCTGCCATTCTAGGCAGCCGCCTAGTTGGGATGAGCCGGCCCTGCCCATGCATACGTTTTAGCTGTTCTGGTTGGGTATAAGGCTGCTGGAAGTGGGAGATAGCTGGGAAAACTGAGTGTTATAGTAAGGAGGACTGAGGTTAGCTCTAGTTTTCTTCAGACAGAGAGGAGGAACATTTCAACCAATGAAGCACACGGGCACTTGTATAGACTAATGATGTATATCAGCTCGTAAGCACAGAGCCATGGTCGCTATCCCAATAATGTTGCCAGTCATTGTCCCATCCAGGTATTTAGCGCCGGCCATTATCTAGATACCAGCACTCAGTATCCAGATTTTCTTTAACCACCATGGCCAGCATTTAAAAAAACACTGACAGCAGCAGCTCAATATCTACCCAAGCATCCATTAGACCAGAGTGAGGGAAAGACCCACAAACATTACTAACAACAACACAGAGGAATGAGCCTATCAGAAGTGGCCAAGCGAAAGCATCGCACCTATCACACTTACCTTGGCATAAACACAGCTGTCGGACAATCTCATGAAGGGACAGTATTTATCACACAAAGGACACATTATTATATATGTGGCTTCGCAGACTTCTTTACTGGAAAAAAACAAGAAATTGTTTGCAAATTGTATCTAATATTATAATTTTCCAAACAATATCCCCATGAAGGCAGGGATCCCCAGCCTACAGCCCACAAGCCAAGTCTAGCATGTGAAGATTACTTTTCTGGCCCAACATGCTTTTCCTTCTCGCTGGAAATGCGACCATGGAAGTGGAATATTGTCTTCAATGCACAGCAGCGGCACAAAGACGGCAAGCACTGACAGAAGCAGTTCTGGCTCTCAGCATTATCAGTCCACACGAGCACAAGAAGCAGTTTCAGCAGACATGGAAAACCTGGACGTGAGAAGCCGGGCCATACAGCAGTGAGGCTAGGGTTGCCAACTTTTTGAAAAAGAAAAACTTGCCACCTGTGGCTAGTCATGCTCCACCCATGCCCACCCCTGCCCTGCCCTTACTCCCCCCATACTGCCCCTACCCCACCCTTGCCCCACTCACAGGCTGGAGCCTCAACAGTAGGTGCTGTCACTTATGCAAAACATGTCTAAGAATAATCTGAAAATGAACTGAATTTTCTTTTTCCATGCACACCCCTATTCAATTATCAAGCTCGTACAAAGAAGATGATGTGCCCCGTTACCTGACTTGGCAGTGGTCCATAGTGAAGACTCCATACAAAAAGACAAATAGTCCAATGAAGGCAGCTGGAAAGAGCATTCCTGTATACCAGCCTAACCAGGCGAAGTATAAGCCAATTTTCTCACCAAAATATCGCCTGTTTAACAGGAAATCACAATTACAGACCAGCTTGTTAACAAGTATTCTCCACTCATCAGTACAGTAAATTTAAGGGCTAGATACTGAGCGGTGG
This sequence comes from Ichthyophis bannanicus, assembly GCA_033557465.1. NCBI lineage: Eukaryota > Metazoa > Chordata > Amphibia > Gymnophiona > Ichthyophiidae > Ichthyophis > Ichthyophis bannanicus. The sequence continues at coordinate 476,066,059 of CM066037.1, read as the reverse complement.
TGGCTAGCCATTGTAAAGCGGCTAGCTGTCATTGCTAAACTTAAGACCCGGGTATTCAATGCCGGGGCCATATCCGGCACTGATACTGAATATCCAGACTGGCGGGATAGCAGTGAAGCTAACTGGAAAAAAAGCGATATTCAGCCACCGCTGTGTTAACGTCATCTGTGCAAGTTAGGCCACCCTTTCAGGTGCCTAACTTTTGCCTCTTAGCAATAACGTCTCAGTATCGCCGCTGCCTAGTCATCGCCAGGTGCCCCCCCTGGAACACCCCAATGCTAGCCGGCTAGCATCAGGACATGCAGCATTGGCATCCGCAGATATTCAGCAGCACTGGCTGCATTAGTGTGCTGAATATCCCAGTGGCCATGATTAACGTCATAAGCACGTCTGCTAACCACGTTAATCGCTTTGAATATCCCCCCTAAGTTTTTAGCAGGGAAGGTGCTTGACTTATTTTTTTTGAGTACAGTACGTAAAGGAAAGGGAAGATTTCACCAAGAAAAACGTTCAGGAACAACTTCAGAGGAAAAACATCGATTTGAGTAGATGAATGTGAATTTATGAAGGGAGCTATTGGTCTGGAACAAAATATTCAGCTTCCGCTCAACATGCCATCAGCAATTACCTTGACTTAAAAATAAAAATGGCCAACTGAGTTAAAATACGATGACTGCTGATATTTAACATAAAAAATGTCATGCTTCATTCCAGATCCCATTAATAGGTAAGGAGAATATATAATAGCCAACCACAATCCTTAGCCCAGACAAATATATTTAAATATTCTGTAGGGACTGCAAGCTTCATGCGAGAGCTACCAAACATTCCACAATTTCATCATCGGTTGATTTCATAAAAAATGTATCAATTGATAGTTCAGCAACCTAATTCATATCATTCATTAAAGTGTGTAAATAGATCATAAATCATAGGAAAATATTTCGCTACAGTCAAAGCTTTTAGATACAGAGGAGGGGTAATCTGCATGGAGGGGTGGGCACAACCCTTGCCAGCTCATTGGATAGACTAGATGGACCATGCAGGTCTTTATCTTCCGTAATTTACTATTTTGCTATGTTACTAAATCCCACAGATATAGCAAAGCTATGTTGAGAATGTCAAAATTGCAGTAAAATATTTGGTGAGATGATTTTTTGAAGGGGCCAAAGGTTAAATTTCCTGATGCAGAAGCTTGTCTTGCAAACACAGTATCGTGTCAGATTTGAATATAGATAAATACTTTCCAATATTGATGATCAATTTCTTTTCTTTAATGAATGAAATGAAATATGTTATTAGGCTATCAAATTATATATCTTTTATGTAATGGATTGATGATGAAATTGTGGAGTGTTTTATAGCTACTGAATATTGTCCTAAGGATTATGGTTGATGCTTAACTTCAGACCATAAAGTTTGGCTCATATGGTGCCACAGTAAGAAGGTCATTTTAGAAGGTTGTGTGACATCTGCAAGCGTAAATAGCAGCGTTTAAACACATAAATACTCTACACATGTGACCATTCAGAAAAATGCCTACTTGCAGGTGCATATGTTCAGCATGTTTTGAAGGGGATATGGTTGTAGGCATGGTTTGGGCAGACTTCAGAAGAACGGCCCCAATTTTCAATAGGCTGTTTTCAGCATAAATTGAAACTCACTTAGCACTGCTGAATATAGGGGCCTGATTTTATCGCAAAGTGGGGCACGTGGAGGGTAATTATGTAGCTGCTGCATAGATGACGTGTCCCCATGCATGCTTAGCTGTCTTATTTTATAAAATCAGGCATGCACGTGCCTCACTTTATACAATAGCTGTGTACCAAAGTCCCTTACTCTAGACGCATCAGTTATAGCTGCCCAAAGACCAGGCATATCTGGTAGTGCCTAGATTGGTGCAGGAAAGTGCGTACATCATAGAATTTTATAACATAATGTGCATCCCTTGCGGCCATGCCTATATTCCACCCATGCCGCACCCCCATGCACGCTCCAGCCTAGGATCTGTGCACAGGGCACTTCTGCGTATACTTACAGAATCCCACCTGGCCAAAGCGCAGGCAGAAGCGCCCATGTGTGCAAGTCTGGGAAAATATGAACTTGCACAAGTAGGAGCCAGGGATCTTTTCCCAGCTCCCTTATATAATCACCCCCTTGGAGAGCAATTTTGTAACCCCCCCCCCCTTCCACATAGACAAAGCACATTCCCGTGTGCATATAGCTGTACTTGTTTATAAAGTGAGGCACGCACATGTCTCAGTTTATAAAATAGCTGCATACTGATATGCCGTATTCTAGGCGTGTCAGTTATCCCTGCTCTAGATCGGTGCAGTGACACACATACATCATAGCTTTCTGTAACTTATACGCGTCCCTTGAGACTGAGCAAACACTCCATCCATGCCATGGCCCCTTGCATGACCCAACCGAGGATCAACGTGCTTACAGAATCTAAACCAGCTAAAGAGCATGTGGACATGCCCATGTAAATGGTCAAGACTGGGAAAATACAGACTTGCCCGCGTAGGAGCCCTTTGTATATACATACAAGCACCTAGACATCTAAGCCATGCGTTCCGGTCATCTGGCCCTTGGAATGCCCTAAACCCATGCGCCCCGCCAAGGCGGTGCTGCTGTGCTGTTCCTGCTTCCACCCCCAGGCAAACAGGAAGTGCCTCGTATTCTTGCGTTTGCCATGTGCCTGCCTCTGGTGTAAATATGAATGTCTATATCTTTTAAAGTATACATGTACTGTTTTGCTGTAATAAAATCAGAAATAAAGACAGATTTTTCTGGCCCATCAAAAACATAACCACAACTCGCCCCCTGAAAACCGTGCAAGCTGCAGCTTTTATACGTGCAAATACTGTTTGTTTTTTAAATCGCTGAGGGGGGGGGGGATATTCAGTGGCGGTGGCTAAAACAGTTTCAGTGTCTCTCCGTTGCCACCGAAACGTAACTCCGGATATTCAATGCTAGGGTTACATCCAGCCTCCGACATTGAATATCCAGGGTGGCCGGATAACGTGGAAGCTGACCAGGCATAGGCAATAGTCAGCCGCTGCTCGGTTAGGCCAGCCCTTAATGTACCCAACGTTTGCTGCTTTGCAATAACCGGGCAGTGGCTGAATATTGCCGCTGTCCGGTTATCGCCGGGTGCCGCCCCAGAATGCACCAGTGCTAACACTGGGGTAGGCATCCGCGGATATTCAATGACATTAACCATGTTAGTGCCTCTGAATATCCCAGACAAGGTGATTAATGGATTAGCAGCTCTGCTAAACACACTGATCGCTTTCAATACCACCCTCTCCCCCACTGTTTATATGGGCAGGATTTTTATACATGTAAATGTCACTATTTACACATATTAAAGGCAAATATGCCTTCTAAAACGATCTCCAGAATGTTCATTTTATGAATCTACTGCAGCAAAAAAGGACAGGGGGTGATACCACCGTTTCCCAATCTGCTCTTTAGGACTTAAGGAGCGCAAACTCAGACAGTTTGACAAAAAAAATTCAGATTTTCCCCAGATTCACTATGGGCCCGATTCAGCAAGGCGACTTGCGGGGCTGCACATCTCGGCAGGATGCGCAGCCCTTCAAGCCGTCCTGCCTGTATTTCCCCACAGACTCTCCCCGCATGGCCAGAGCAGCAGTATGGGAAGAGCTGGCAGGGGGCAGGAGGGGGCGGAATGAGGGTAGAGCGGGGGCGGGCTGAGAGAGCAGGACATATAGGGCTGATTCAGGTCACGGCCCTGTATGTCCTATGGGTCAGGGATGGACGTGCTGTTTTTTCCACCTTAGAGGTGGAATAAGCAACTGGGGCTGCAGTGATCAGGGCAGGAACACCCACCCAAGGCCGGGATAGGTGGCAGGTAGGTCCCCACCACCAGATCCGGGCTGCGGCTGTCCAGCCCAGGATTAGGCAACAGGGTAACAGGGGGTCAGTGCTGCAGGTATCAGAAGAGCATGTGGGGAGGACGTCCCCCGCATGTATACAGGGGCATGCCGGGTCGTCTCAGGGCCTGATCCTGCACCTGCAGGAACATCTGGCTCCTGCATTGCATAATTGGGTCCTAAAGGACCCATCCTGCTCGGGGGCATCCAGACAGTGTTACGGGGTTGTCCCTGCAGTTCGGATGTGCCCCTAATGGAATCAGGCTCCACGTGAATCTGCTAAATTTTCCCAAGAAGATCTTCAGAAAATCCAAAGTGAATCTGCATCAGGTTTTTTTTGTAAAATCTAATGTGAATTTTTGGATGCACTTTGTTATTTTTCCTTTAAGCAAAAAAAAAATTGGTATGTCGAGTCAATTTGTCAGACCATTGAAAATTTTTTGTTAAGAGTCAATCAAAACCTGCTTTAAAGAAATCCCCCACCTCTTCGCAGGACCACCCCCTAGCAAGTCTAGTTCTTAGCTCTTCAAAACACGTATGTAAAAGATATATTTGCACATAATATCTAGGGCCAGCCCGTCCATTGAGAAAGAATGTTGTTTGCACAGGGCCCCATGCAAACAACATCGTGAAAACCGGCGGCAGGCAGGGCAGCTTTAGAGGGAGCTGGAGAGGCCTCGGCTCCTTCTAACAGCTGCTGAAGTGAAGCGCATCTTTCCCCTTCACTTCGGCAGCTGTACTGACGTTTAGAATGCTGCTGCGCTGAGCGCGGGGAACAGGAAGTTCCCTTTGACCTTAGCGCAGCAGTGTTCTAAACGTCAGTACAGCTGCCAAAGTGAAGGGATAAGGTGCGCTTCACTGGCAGCTGTAGAGGTGAGCCGGGGCCTCTCCGTCTCCCTCTTAGCTAGTTGCGGGGCTCTTCGAGAGGGGAGGTGGGGTGCTTGGACTGGAAATGGGCTGTGGGGGGTTACTGGACTGGAAATGGGCTGTGGGGGGTTGCTAGAACTGAAAATGGGCTGGGGGGTTACTAGGACTGGATATGGGCTGTGGGGGGGTTGCTAGGACTGAAAATGGGCTGGGGGTTCCTAGGACTGGAAATGGGCTGTGGGGGTTGCTAGTACTGAAAATGGGCTGGGGGGTTACTAGGACTGGATATGGGCTGTGAGGGGTTGATAGTACTGAAAATGGGCTGGGGGGTTACTAGGACTGGATATGGGTTGTGGGGTGTTGCTAGGACTTAAAATGGGCTGGGGGTTACTAGGACTGGATATGGGTTGTGGGGTGTTGCTAGGACTTAAAATGGGCTGGGGGGTTACTAGGACTGGAAATGGGCTGTGGGGGGTTGCTAGGACTGAAAATGGGTTGGGGGGTTGCTAGGACTGGAAATGGGCTGAATGGAGGGGGGCTTGAACTGCAGATGGGGAGGAGGGCTTGGAATAGAAATGGACTGAGTGGAGGGGAACTAGGATTGGAAATGAGCTGATGGTGGGGTTAGGAAAGGACTAGAAATGAAATGGTGGGGGGTTGGGATTGGAAATGAGCTGATGGAGGGGCTCGGATAGGACTGGAAATGGATGGGGGAGCTAGGACTGGAAATGGGCTGATGCGGAGACTAGAAGGAAGTGGATGCTGGGTGGGGCTGGAACTAGAAGGGAGCTGATGTTGGGGAGGATTAGAATGGGATGGGGCTGGGAGAGTGAAATGGAGAGGGGAAAATATTTTGTGTGGGAGGGAAGAAAAATCTACAATTGGCTGAGTATTGGGAGAATAAATGGGGATTGAGAATGGAGGGGTAAAATTTGAGTGGATGAAATAGGAATGAGGAAAGTGAAAAGGAGAATAGTATTTTAAAGCAGATGTAGAGAGAGAATGGAAAAAAAACTAGAAGAGAGAAGAAAGGACAAATGGACAGCAGACGATGGAGAGTTAGCAGAAGACACAAAGAAACCAGAAGAAAGTGGCTGGAGCAATTGCAACTGAAAAAAAATGCACAAAAGGTAGAAAAATATCTCTTTATTTTGAATTTATTAACTGGAATATGTCAGCTCTGGGAAATGTGCATCATTAACGTCTGCACATTGTTTAGTGGAAATTGCAAGAGGAAATTAATTGATAGTTTTATTTCTACAGTGTTGTTGTACATTTCAAGTTTGGCTTTTGGGGTTCCCAGTTTAATTATTGTCTTCCTATTTCTAAATTGTGATCCCTTGTTCTTTGTCTGGTGATGGTCTATGTTCTGCATGAGTAACCGAGCTGAGGTATTCTGTTCATGTAGTTTCTATTTGACATTGCCACTTGTTCTCTTTTCCCAGTAGGAGATGTATTGGTATTCTCTGAGATGTATTGGTTTAATATTTGCAGTGTTGCCTTTTGATAGGTAGAGTTTGGTGCTTTGTGAGTCCTGGGTTTGCTATGGGTTCTAAATTGGCAGTGTTTGTAGTAGTTCCTAATGTGCCTGGTGGTTGGCACTGGATTATATTAATGTAGAAATCTTTTAGTCTTTCTTTATCCATACACTAACTTTTAATAAACATGCCTCTTAATGAATATGTTAACATTATGCAAATATTTATGCGAATGAGGCCCCTATGCAAAAGAGGCCCTACACCAAGTCCCCGCACATGGCCCCGCACCCCCCTTGGGCCGCCTCTGATAATAACCTGGTCCTTATCCCCAACAAGTACAACTTTATCTCATGCATATTCATTATGGAAAGCCCAGGAACAGACTGATTGATACTCCCAAGGAAAGAGTCAGGAATCACTGGACTACAACAATGGCAAGTCAAGAGTGACAAACTTCTTTAGATGAGAGTTTCATGCTTAATCCCGCTTACTGTGATCTATCTGCATTTGATTCTATTGAGCTTCAGTTCTATGCAAATTACACGCATAATAAATTTAAGGAAGCTAATATGGAATCTTACCGTACAATATCCAAAGGCTGGTATTTATACCACACTCCCCACCAGGCCCAGCACTCGTACAGTAAATGCCTGTGATTTTCAGCTCCATGGGTTCGTATAGAATTTTTACTTCTGTAGCTTCCCTGAAAAATAAATTGAAATGTTATTTTGTGCAGCTGAAATGCTTTGGTTTAAAAATATTGGCATACCACTACTTTCTGCCTATTTAGCATTTACAGCTTCTACAAAGTCTGTTTGACTATAGAAAAGTACAAAAACCTGTTTTTTTTAATATTAGTTTCCTGCTAAACGGCACCTTGAGAAATGAGACATTTAGGAGCCCTTTTTACTAAAGTCCATTAGGATGTTGCACTTAACTCGCCTTTACTGTGTAAACCAATGTGCATTAAATACGAAACCTCCACGGTAAGTGTCGGGGTGTCACCAGACTGTTCCCTGCAGTAACCGAACAGGCAGATACACTAATGTGTAGCGCAATCAACACGGGTGCACGTAACATCATCCATAGAGGTATCGCCAGGTACCCCCACACTAATTGTCACATTGACAACCAGAATGTGATATACACTCCTTTGCATGATGGACAATTAACATGCGTCCTAGCAGCTGGTAGCTGTCATGCCTTCAAGGTAACAGCAATATTATGTTCATTTAAATTCCACTTCATTTTAATAAAAAAGAGCTACAGTCACAGCCCTTTACAGGAGTGATTAAGATGGGGTTATCCTCCTTTTCCCCTCTAAATTGAAATTAGATAGATAGTGGCATCTGTAGTTAATTGGCTGCATTTATATGTATAGGCTTGCAAAATGCTGACATATGTGTGCGAGTACCGGCAAGTTGTCAAGTTTCTCCTGTTGATTTTTCCCGCACGTAGATTTGCAAAATGAGTTCTTCTGGCTCCAAATATCAGCAAATACAGTACGTGAACTCCTACACTGTTTTAGAACAGGTTCCATGTTTAGCAGAGCCCTTTCTAAAATACTGCCGGGACTGTGGGCATTGTGACCCCGACATCTCAATTCCAATCTCCATGTACTACTGTATAAAAGGGACCCTCCGAATGAGAGCAGTCAACAGTGCAAACAACACTAATACATGCCCAAGGCACCATCGTCGCTCTCTACAAATGTGCACAATTGTAGAGACCAATCATGGTGCTTTAGGGCATGTATTACTGCTATTTGCACTGTTGAATGCTCTCATTTGCAGGGTCCCTTATTAGTGACAGGGATATGTTATTTCCTGCCCAATCACACTGGCACCTGGTGATGTTGCAGTCATCCTTACGGTCCAGGTATTGGCCACCCATTCATGCCCCCCCCCCCCCCGATTTGTGGATGTGCACACTAGATCCTCCAATGCAACACTCAAACCACACACACACACACTCTCACTTGCAATCTTAAAAAAACATACTTCTGCCAAAAAGATGCCCTGCCCATCAACAACATCTGGCATAATGTTATAGTATGGAGTCCCAGGACGCCATCAACAGTCCCAGTTTTGAGGGCATCGGAATTGTTAGGGAGCCCTGGATTGCCTCCTTTAGCACAAATAGCAAATGTCAGCATAGCCAGTATAAACAGTATTGCTCTTCTTAATATTTCTGTAGGGGTGTTTATTACTGTTTCCTCACCTTACACCTGTCCATTTTAAGGCAGCCCTTAAGTGAGAATGAGATGTCCCAGTCCCGACTGAATAAAGAAACTTTTTTGGCTAGGAGGGTGGGGGTGGGGGAAAAGGGGCAAAAGAAGGAGGGCCCAATATTCAACACCAGCAGCTAGCACTACTAATGTGGCTAGCCACCAGTGCTGAACAGTAAACCCCGGTATTTAATGCCAGGGTCATATCTGGCCCCGGCAATGAATATCCAGGTGAGCCGCTCTTGCCGATCGCAAACCAATCAGTGGCAATATTGAGTCACTGCCCAGTTAGTGATATAGAAACATAGAAACGTGATGGCAGAAGAAGAATATACGGCCTATCCAGTCTGCCCCTCATGGTGGAAATTAGGCCAGGATTTTCTGCACCTGGCTTTGGCCGCCTATCACTAGCTGGGCAGCGGTTCAATATTTGGGGCTCTGGAACCTTTGAGATGTTTCTAACATAACTGGGTTTCAGTTAATGTATGATTTTTAACCCTTCTGCCTTTTGACACAGCGGGCATTTTGAATTTAATAAAAGTTGTTGTACATAAATAACTTTGTTTGATATATCGGTGTACATTACCACCATGGACAGCCATCACAGGTTAAAAATGTGCCTATTTCTGGAAAAATAGACATGTAAATGAACTGAATTCTATCTGGATACATGATCTTTCGATCCTCTTATGAATGTGCAGTAAAGTTTTGCACTTACCATGTGAAAGAAGCAAAGATGCAAAAGTGAAGGGCAATAAATGCAAAGCATGAGTACTATTGGGGGCTTGTCCAGCATAAAGTTTGCATGGAAAAACTCTTTACCACATGGTAACTGTACCAACAGCATGGATGCACTTTCCACGTTATAAATAGTTGGTGGTAAGCGCATCTGCGCTGTCTGCATCAGTGATATTGCGTGGGAAAGTACCACGTGCTAATGCGCAGTCTATGTTCATGCCCCTATCCTGCTCTATAGCATGCTATGCTGTTAGCATGTGAATTTGCACATGCTTACTGTCATGCTGGTGCAGTAACAGTTACTGCAGTCATGTGCACTTTTGTAAAAGGGCCCCTTTGATTTTTAAAATCTCTAATTGTGTAACAATATAAGTCAATGTCAAACTGCAGTATTTGATTGCAATCATCAACAGTAAAGCCTTAAGATTCATAAATAGTAAAAAATTGTGGTCATGAAATACGAGAGAGACGTCTTGAGGGTAATTTTCTACATCCCTATTCTAAGCCTATTTTATAAAATACTAGCATACACGGCAGAGATCATGCTTTAAATTCACTTATGAATGTTTACCTCGGCTCTATGGCAGGTGTAAATAAACGCTTGTACAGTACAGTTTGCTAGTACACGTGTAAATTAAGATATTTTATAATCAACGCCTGTACTTGCAGATTCCACCTGTAATCCACCTAGACCATGCCTCCAAGAACCCTTCCTGGCACAGTACATGTCTCCATGCCCATTAATGCCAGTCCCTGTTTTACAAGCGGCCATTTACGCACAACATCGCCATGCATAAACCTTAATGATCTTCTAAAACGACTTTCCTTATGCCCAAATGCTTCTAAGATGCCTTTAAAAAGACTCATGTAGACAGCAAAACAAGATTGAATCTGTTTTATCTGACGCATTTGAGCTAACAGCTCTCATAGTGAGCACTCCAGAGGAAAGAGAATGAAGGGAAGGAGAAGGTATCTACCTCGTGAAGTGGAAATGCAGCTTCATAGGAGCCATTAGTTATCAAACGGTTCAGTCCTAGAGGGACAAAGATCAAAATAATTTACAGAGCAAGACTGATCGGAACTGTGGAATAACGTTTATTAAGATGTTACAGCTAAAACTGTGGCTAGGATTAGGAATATAAAAATAATGTCTAGAAAATAGTTTCTAATACAGCAGCCAGAAAATAACCTTAGATTTATGAAAAGGTGACTTTATATTTATTTATTTTCTTTAAACATATTTTAATAACCATATGTAACAACCACATTACTAGTCAAACATTGTCGAGATGAAAACCGTATACAAAACCCTACCAGATTGGAAATGAGACTCATAAGTTTAAAGTTCAAGCGAATGATGTAGTAAAATGCAAGAATTGTTTGTAAAACTGCCAGCAAGTATGCAAAAATAGAAAAACACTAGCATTTTTGTGAAGTTTAAAAGATGAAGCCCCCCAGAAATTTCCCAGTAGGGGTCACCTTTGCTTCCACCCCAATATAAAAGGAAGTCGGCACTGGGCGTCGGTGGGAGTGGAAGCAAACAGCCCTGCAATGCCGAAGTTTCAAGACAAGTGCCATGAGTTATTTGAAGCCATTACCACCACTGTTGGCTCCAGTGAGGGGCAGCAGCGGCAGCAATGGACTGCCCCTGGACCATTGGTGCTCTAGGCGGCCACCTAGTCTGCCTAATGGTCATACCATCCCTGGATCCATCATCAGGACTTATGTGGAGGCCTATTCCAATCTGTATGCCCTGTGGCACTGTGCATCCAGTTAGAACCGGACACACAGTGGCAGATGTGATTCTGATCCTGTGGGGCATCAGAATCGCGTCTAAGCCTGTACATGCAGGTCGGGACCCGATTCCAGTTGGCCTGCATGTACAGGCTGCTGCCCGGCTAACTCAGCCGCCGACGACTTTGTTCTTTCCCCGCAGCCTGACCCCTGATCTGGCCTCCCAAGACCAGGGTAGGGCTGCAGGAAATTTCCTGCATCCCCTCCACCCTTTGTCAGTCCCTGGGCCTGCCGCCCCCCAACATCTAGGGGGATTTATTCCACCTCCGGGGTGGAATAAGTATCCCGTCTAGTCTGCCAGCCCCAGACGTACAGAGCCAACATCAGAATCGGCCATGTACATCCGGGGTCATGGTCTGCCCACTGTCTGCCCTGACTCCTCCTCCACACCACCCCCTTCCCACCCCCATCTAGCCTTCCCATACAAGCTCCTTGTTCGTATGTGGAGGCTTCATTGAAGACAGGAAAGGGGGACGAATAGTGGGGATGGACATCTCAATGGGACGTCCATCCTCACTATTTGTGTTACAGAATAGACCCTATGGTGTCTAGTGGGACTGGGGCGGGAGTAGTCTCCTTCCACTCCTGCCCCAGAACTATCTGGCTTCAAAATGGTAGCTTTGACCCCTAGTGGTACTCTTCTGGTACTTTTGCAGTTAAGATGCGCTAAGTGCAAAACCTTACCACACTTTTGTAAAAGTGTGTATGCGTGTATTTTATAAACTATGCATGGAAATTGTGACTCTGCTCCTCCCCTCAAAATACACTTACATGAGGGTCACGTAAAGGCACATTCTTTCTGGTCACCAGGTATACTTTTACACACAACTCCTGATGCAATTTGATAAAAGCCGTTAATGCAAAGGAAAGGTTTCCAAAATTACCTTCTAAGAGTCAACCGATGGAACAATACTGCATGAGACTTTGAAAAAAAACGGTGGTGGCCACTGACATTTTGTGCTCTGTCACAGATTAAACCACTTTAGGTTTTAATGTCCAGTGCTTACCCATTTTGTTCTTTCCTTCTTCATATTTAACTCTTTGCAATATATGATGTACAATTCTACTTCTTGTGGCATTATTGAAGAAAGTGTCTTTATTGTGAATGATGAAACTGCAAAAGAAAATAGAAGGTGATGCACCAAAATATTTCAATCACATTTTCTTGACTTAAAACCCTCACGGCCTTCCAGACTTTCCTAAGAAAGAATTTTGAAAGGTGTCTGCAGTCTGTCACAACCTCCCAGCTAATGATGCAGAGTTTTAGTAGCTATACTCAGGGCCGGATTTACCTTGAGTGAGGCCCTACGCCAACAAAAATTGTGGGCCCCCAGAAAAAATAAAAACGAGATCAACTTACCACTTTTACCAGTTACCAGTTTAGATGCGCCACTTTCATATTTTTTCATGACTATTGTAAGGGGGGGACTGAGAGAGACTGAGAGCGGAGGACAGAGGATGGTGGTTTGAGGTTGAATGAGGAAAGAAATCAGGAGTAACATAAGAAAGTGTTTTTTTTTAAAAACAGAAATGGCAATAGATGTATAGAATTGCCTGACATAAAGAGGCAATAGGGACAAAATCAGCATCGGAATTCAAGAAATACATTAAAAAATGTCTTATCCATCGGGGAAGAGGACCATTGAATGATCCGGCGGTACTACAGCAGCTACAGGAAACGGACCTGGCTGTCGCTGCTCCCCGGTACTCACTATGGCTTTGGTGTAACAGGCCACCGCCTCCTGGTACTTGCAGGTGACGAAGAGTCTGTTTTCGGGAAACAGTTTCCCTTCTCCTTTTATTTAACAGTATTTCTAAACCGCCTTATCATAATAATCAAGGTGGTATCACAGCAAACAATCTGGTAGTGTGAGTGTGTTATACAATCTGGTAGTGTGAGTGTGTTATACAATCCTTTAACTCCTGAGCGCTAGTGCTCTTCTCCGGACTCCTGCCTCCCCCACTCTCCTTTTCCTGTTTCCCCTTCATGCTAGGGCCTGGAGAAGCTCGCGGACGGCCCCGTTCAGCTAGGCCGCAGCAATTTCAACTCTCTCTAGAGAGCGAGGGATCCAGGCTCGCACAACCCCGCCTCGCACTCTGACTATAACTCTTGTTTGTGGGCCACGCCACAGCGTACCTGGCGTATAGGTAAATCCGGCCCTGGCTATACTGGCTCTTTTATGGGACTATCATAAAGATTATTGGAATATATTATTATAGGTGAGATTTCAAGATTACATAGTTTCCCCCTTTACTTGTAGGAACCTAAGTGGTCCAGAAGCTTCCGTATATCATAATCTTTCTGCAATCCTTTTTGTTTTGGCCTGCTAAAAGGAATCCCGTTTGATCGACCCATAAAACATGCACATGCTGCATATTAATTATTCATGAGGCACAAATAAAATGCTCCTGAAATAAAACGGCATCATTAACGAAACATTGCACACCACTTGCAAAGGCAAAATTGCTTGAACGTTCATTTTTTCTACGTTTCCTTATGCACAATAATAGGCATCTAGCAGCAGAATATTGCAGCTAATCATTTAGCTGGTGAAACCGGATATTCAGCGCCAAATGTCAGACAGGCTTGAGCACTGAATATCTGGCAACGGTACTCAGGCGCTTTAGCAGCACTGACCCCCATATAATCTATCCCATACATTCTACAAGACACTTCTGAAATCCGAACAATCTCCAATATCCGTTTCACCCAACGGGGCTTCTTCAGGGAGCATATCTTCATAGCCTAATGGCCTGAATTAGGAGAAAGTCAAAAATCTTGCACATAAATAACTTCAGAAAGGGTTTCAATTCTATTATGTAAGGGCAAGACCTGGAAAGTCTTTGAAATAGGATGAGAAGCCCAATGTGAACTAAAGGAGGTGTAAATCTCTGCAGGTACTTCTCCCTTAATCAGTTTTCAAAGGGAGGTTAAACATACTTTCTCTTTCCAAACCAGAGCAAAGTCCATGGATAAAGTTCTAATAAATTCTGCAGTGCCGACATTCTTTCAAAAAATCTCCCTGCATTGTCTAATTTTGTAATTGATCAAATTTCCACCATTAATATTGGGTATTACAAATTAATTAAAGCCTCCAAAGCAAAGGGTTTCTTATCCTATGAATTTTTAACCTATAGATTTCATACATCTCCATTATAAAACTGTGCCAAAATGGAGCAACAATTCCGGCAACCAGTGCAATTTTCAAGAAAGCTTAATTTAACCCCGGGCAAAACTTGAACAGCGAATCTGTTCAACCAGTTGAACCCCGGACTGCAAGGCAAAAACTTGAACAGATTCACTGGTTGACCAGAGAGTCGAATTGGAGGAGAATCAGATTGGAGGAGAGCAAGGCCTTTGACACCATTAGAGTGTCGTTGAGATAGACCATAAAGTGACTGACTGGGTAAGAAACTGGTCGAGTGGGATACACCAGAGGGTAGTAATAGATAGCATTGACTCTGAAGATAGGGGCATTATCAGTGGAATGCCTCAGGGATCAGTCCTTGGTCCTGTTCTTTTTAACATATTTGTAAGTGATATTGCAAAAGGTCTCTTGGGGAAAGGATGCCTCTTTATGGATGATACTAAAATCTGCAACAGAGTAAACATACTGGAAGGCATGGATAACATGAGAAGGGATCTCATAAAGCCTTGAGAATGGTCAAGAATTTAGCAGCTAAGATTTAATGCTAAAATAATGCAAGGTCATGCATTTGGGTAGCAAAAACCCAAGGAAGCAGTACAGTATAAGGGATGAAGCACTTCAGTACATGGAAGAAGATCATATTGGCTGATCTTAAAGTGGCCAAATGGGTAGAAAAGGCGATGGCAAAAGCAAGAAGAGTTCTTGGGTGTATAGGCAGAGGAATGACCAACAACAAAAAGAAAACGATAGTACCTTTGTATAAATGAGACCTCATTGGGAGGACTGTGTACAGTTCTGGAGACTACACTTTCAAAAGGATATAAACAGAATGGACTTAGTCCCGACTCGAGGTGGCTACTAAAATGGTTGATGGGGATAGACTTAAAGATCTCAATATGTATACTTTGAAGGAAAGACAGGAGAAGGGTGATATGACACAGACATTTAAATACCTCCATGGTATAAATGCATAGGAGTTGACTCTCTTCCAGTTGAAAAGGAACTCTGGAATGAGGGATCATAGGATGAAGGTAAAAGTGGATAGACTCAGAAGTAATCTGAGGAAAGGGTGATAGATGCATGAACAGCCTCCTAATGGAGGTGGTGGAGACGAGAACTGTAACTGAATTCAAGAAAGCATGGGACAAATACAAAGGATCTCTGAGGGAAAGGAAGGGATTGGATAACTTAATAGTTCTTATGGTTGGGCAGACTGGATAGGCCATATGATCTTATCTACCATTATTTCTTAAAAATCAAGGGCTCAGGCTGGTTCATCTGCTCAGTACAGAGGGAGCAGAGGTCATGTTTTGTACTCATTGAACCAGTTGGACCAACAGTTCTGTGGAGGCAGTGATCACAGCACTTCGGAAAAGGGAATTCCAATTATAGTGCAACAATACCTAGCAGCCATACTTATGGCCAATGACTGCAGATTTCTGGAATGAACCATCATGTGTGACCTTGGTCAAGGGCTACTGCTGTGATGACTAAACTAAAATAAGTTGGGAAGGATATAAAATAGTGGAAAAATACCTGGATATTTGCAAATAAAGGTACTGGATTCCAAACCTGATTGTGCTGGAAACCAACTAGAGCCAGAGGAATATCCTACATCCTACACCTACAACAAAATATCAGGTCCCTGATAACATCCATAGTGGCATCCACAGCTTTATTGTTATTGATCCATTGCTTTGCTGGTCTTCCTCCTTTTCACTGACCTTTGACCTTGCCAAGCATGATGTCTTTCTCAAATGATCTTTCTCTTCACATGATGTATCCAAAGTATGAAAGTCTAAGGGGTATGTTTACTAAAACCCCGGTAAAGTGCGGGCCCCGGTAGTGTGCGGGTGCCATATAAGGAGTGGGCGTTCTGTCCTGAAAAAGAAAAGCCGGAATTTACATATGCGCTAAGGTGCGCGGCGCCCATGTGCGCCCTGCACCTTAGCGCATGAGATAGCTGCGCGGCAGGCATAAGTGGGGCGCTGAAGTGCAAGAAAAAGAGCAGAGCCACAGCACAATGGTTAAGGCACTTACTAATGGTGCAAGGATCAGGGGTTCAATCCCCCACCGTGCCCAATGGAGACAACTGGCTGAGGCAATATTTTAGGAGGCATTTAAATGATGGGCTGCATAAGGCGGCGCGCTAATGTTTTAGGAGGCTTTTTAATATTGGACGGCATAAGGCGGCGCGCTGATGTGCAATTATAGGAACAGAACCACAGCACAATGGTTAAGACACTGACCAATGATGCAGGGATCAGGGGTTAAAGTGCCCAATGAACAAGGCTGGCTGAGGCATAACATATTATGGGGAAGATTGCTTTAGGAGGCATTTTATTCATATTTTAATTATCACTACTAGCAAACACACTCTCAAAGCGTGTTAACATAAGGCGCCCTATAAGGCACATTCTAAAGTGCACTGTCAGCCAAGGCACCCTAGAATGTTGCTTATAGGGCGCTTTAGAGGGTGCCGTATGAGGTACCGCAAGGTCAGTGTACTGTTTTTTATGGCAGCACTGTGCAGTTTAAGGAATGGAAAGCATATGTAGGTGCGCTGACAGGCAAGGAGGAGCAGCAGTAGAGCACAATGGTTAAGGCACTGACTGCTGATACAGGGGTCA
Organism: Ichthyophis bannanicus; assembly: GCA_033557465.1. Classification (NCBI taxonomy): domain Eukaryota; kingdom Metazoa; phylum Chordata; class Amphibia; order Gymnophiona; family Ichthyophiidae; genus Ichthyophis; species Ichthyophis bannanicus. The sequence goes on along the minus strand of CM066037.1, from coordinate 476,049,271 downwards.
TGAGTTTGCTCCCCAGTGTGCTTAATACGTAAGGCTGGCTGTGGCATCAGCTGTGCATTGTACATATTTTGTCCTGCAGCACTTAATTTTTATGTTATTAATTGCTGCCAGCAAACACGCCCTCACGTGCCATAATTGAAGGTGCCGTATAAGGCACCTTATAAGGCACTCCATAGGGCACATTATAAATTGCACTGTCCGCCACAGCACCCTAAAATGTCCCCTATAGGGCACCCTATAGGTTGCGTCACAGGATAATGTATAGTGCACCTTATATGGACGGGAACCATAAGGTGCCCTATAGGGCGCCCTATAAAGCACCCTCAGAGGCACCTTATGGGTACAGTACGCTGAGGGTGTTTTTGCTGGTATCAAAATATGTACATTAAAAAAAGATAATGCATTGGACAACCCTATCAAATAACCCCACTGTGGGTTTGAATCCATGATCTCTAGCTTCAGAGGCAGTGAAGTAACCATTGGGCTACAGTTCTATAGCTGCTAGCAAGCCCCTGGCTGGCTGGCTGCAGAGAGAATGCACAGACAGTCTACTGTGGTCACCAGGATAGGGTTGGCCCACCCATACCCATGATGCACTGCACATGCAAATCAGCTGTCCACAGATTAACACAAGATAGGCAATGCACCCCCACAGCACCTTGGCATGGTAGAGGGAAGTGACCATGTGCACCCACACACCACCTCGGCCTGGTAGGGGGTACTGACCATGTGTTTTACTGGCACAGAGTAGCTACACACCGTCACATTGTGCGGGTACTGTGCTCACCCTGAAGGTGCGGTGAGGCACCCAGGACCAGGTCCACAACACCTTCCATGGCTGAAAGAGGCCATGTCAGAGGTCTAAAGCAGTGTTAATCAGTCAGGTGTAGCCCCCATGGACAGGACCATCAACCCCAGTCCTGCTGAGGAACAAACACTCCACAGGGTAGTCAATGCAGCTCTATACACATCCATAACACAATAGCAGACAGACATTAGGCCCTGGATATGGTGAGCTGCACCCCACCACTACCTGATATTCTCCTGCAGCAAGTCATCAGCCACTGCACCATCAAGACACATACCAGCTGCAGTGTGCTAGTTAGTCCACAGTGCATGTTCCTAGTGGAGATGCATGCGCCCAGAACTGGAATGTCAGCATACACAGCAGTGGCATTTCCTTTTAATCATTCAAAAAAACTTTTTAAAATCAGTATCCACTTAGCTGACGGTTTGTAGTGGTTTCCATCAGGTCAAAAAACATTGCTCAGCTGCTCAAACACTGCTGAGCAATGTTTTTTGACCTGATGCAGGGGTATCAGTCATAACCCCAAAACATGCCACATCATGATTAGCAACATTGCTGCTTTGATGGAAACCACTACAAACCATCAGCTAAGTGGATACTGATTTTAAAACGTTTTTTTGAATGATTAAAAGGAAACACCACAGCAGTGAGAGTTTTCTCCTCTCTACTGAGCTGGCAATTCCAACAAATACAAAAAATATATAGAGTTTTGGCTTCTGATAATTTTGGGGCCTAGTTATTGTTTCACAGACATTTGTTTCACTGGGCTTAGGTATTTGATATTTTGGAGCATACACAGCAAGCAGATAAATCAGTGACTGGACCCCAAAAGGAAACCCATATCTATCACATGAGAGAATTACTATATAGCACAATGGGGGTGCCTAGCCATGCTGTGGTCACTGCACAGTCAGGGTGAGAGTGATCTCTCAGCAGGACATACTGAGGTCACCCTGTCTGTGTAGCTGGTGGCCGGGCACTAAAATGTCCCAGTCAGTGACCTATGCCCTGTGCAGATGCACCCTGGCCAGGCCACCCTGTCCGGCCTATACCCATGGTACCTTGCTCCTCATTATGCACATTGGCAGCCCAATACTGGCAACATTGCTGGCAGTGTGGGCTGCGGAAGGTGTTTGCAGCCACCACACACTGGATAGACAGACAGCCACCCCCACACCTATGCCAGCATTGTGCTACTATAGAGGAGTCCAGCAGCCATACCCACCACACCAGTCCTGGGCACAGTACAGGCATGGATATGGTACGCAATACTGTTGGGGGTCACTCCCCAGGGTGGTAAACACTGTCAGAGACCAGACCTGCAGCGCACACCACAGACATCACAATGATTGTTATGGTGGAGATCAATGAGCAAAATGTGCTTAACGTAGGAATTGATATCTGCCAGTTATCATGGGCAACGTTTGATAGCTGTGTACCATATACCCAGGTGTAGGGTGGCATTGCTAAGGTATGCAGCTGCTAGTATTGGGAGATATAGGCAGGGCCCAATGTCCTGCCTCTCTAGGAGGCACTGGCCAACGGGGCCTGTGGGTGTGTGTGTGGGTGTGTCTGGCCCTGTTGGCTGCTGCTTTACGGCAGAGTGTCCCAACTCCAGTCCTGGTGTTCCAACCACTGTTCGGGTTTTCATGCTGTCCCTCATAAATATGCATGAGCTACATCAGCATACCATGGGGGTGGTGCATAGATATGCAGCACAGGCATCTTTATTAGAGGCAGCATGGATCCTGAATGGTGTGGGGCCCTCCAGGACTGCATTTGGGAGACTCTGCTCTAGGTAATGCGGCTGTTTATGGTGTCTGTGTTTGGTGTGGTAAAATATAGGCGTATGAACCAGTATGTTCTCAGCAATAAAGGTTTGTCCTTACTATCACGGTTTAGTTGTATGAAAAATATGTGGACTGGATTGGCAGGAGCCCCAGCTGGGCTTTGAACCTGTGACCCTCTGGTCCTACAGGCACTGGCTGTGTCTGCTGCACCACACTGTGGCCACAGAAACAGTGCAGTCTCTGGAGATAGGAAACCTGGCCGCACGAGTCAGACACCCTGCTCTGCACAATTTTACTGTGGGCTCGTTTACCTTGTATGGGGACAAAGGTGCACATAAACCTCAAAAATGACCTCCAAAAAAGGGGGGAAAAAACAAAACCAAGCTGGGCAACAGTGATATCAATGGGCAACCTGAAAAACACTCCCAGGAAAGCTCCATTAAAATGCAGTGATGTTTGGAAGAGTCTACGGAGCGTAGACCCTTCCGAAAATCATTTCTTTTTTTGGGAGCTTTCCTGGGAGTGTTTTTTATGGTTGCCCATTAATATCACTGTTGCCCAGTTGGATTATAATTTATTTGGAATTTGTTGTGGTCATTTTCATTTTATATTTGCTATTTTGTTCTGTGCACATGTATCACACTGCTCACGTTTTGCAGGTTTCCCCGGTTTTGCTGTACATTGCTGACGTAAATGGTTTCTCTTCCCTTTAAATCGGCTCTAACGAGAGGTTTTCACTCGCGGTATTTTTTTTGCCGAAATTCAGCCCCGCTCCTGTGCGGGGAGCCTCTCCCCTCCCACTCTCCACCCATTGATCCTGTCCCTCCGCCCCTCGGGGGCCTTCCTCCGCCCTCCGTACGCCTTTCCCCGCCTCTATCGCACATCAGCGCACCGCACACTTGCGCGGGCCCATTAGTGTGAGGTGCACATGTGCGGGAGCCCGTTAGTGTGACGTGCACACGTGCGGGGCACTTAAGAGCACTTAAGTGCATCATTAGCATACGCTACTGTGCGCCGCGCACGTGTGCGCGGTTTAGTAAACATACCCCTAAGTCTTGTCATTTGAGCTTTTAAGAAAATTTCAGGCTTGATCTCCTCTAGTACCAATAGATTTGTTCTTCATGCAGTCCACGGTATATATAGTATTCTCCATCAGCACCATAATGTGAAAGCATTGATTTTCTTCCTGTCTTTCTTCTTCATTGTCCATTTGTTGCATCCATATGGTGTTAGTGAACATTCCATGGCTTTGAAAAGTTGAATCTTTGTATGCAGAGATACATCTCTGCACTTGAAAATCTTGTTTAGGTTCTTCATAGATGTTCTGTCTAGAGCAATAGAGCAATGCGTCATTGGATTTCTTCACTGCGTATCATTTGTTTTATTGATTGATCCAAGCACGTTAACGTTATCTACTGTTTCTATTTCTTCTCCATCAAGGATGAAATTATAAAAGCAGTTTTGGAAAGGTTGCAACCCTGTCATACATCTTTGCCTATTTCAAATCATTCTGTTTCTCCTTGTTCCATTCAAACCGTTGCTTCTTGATCAATGTAAAGATTGTGCATGAGAAGTATCAGGTGTTCTAGTATACTAATGCTTCTTAATGCGGCAATCAAAGGCCTTGCTATAGTCCGTGAAACACATGTAAATATCCTTTTGGTATTCTTTAGTCTTTTCAAGGAAACATCTCACATCTGTGATGTTTTATCTTGGTCCTCATTCTTTCCTAAATTCTGCTTGCACTTCAGGCACTTCTTGATCTAGATATGGTTGTAGTCTCCACTGAATAGCCTCAAGAAGAAGCTTGCTGGTGTGTGGAATCAGAGTGATTGCACAATAATTTCCACAGTCAGCAGGATCACCTTTCTTCAGTATTGGTATGGACACAGTTCTTGTCCAGTAAGTCAGCCATGATATTGTCTTCCAAATTTCCTGGCAGAGCTTCGTAAGTATTATAACAGCTGCATCTGATTGCTGTAATATTTCAATGGGAATGCCATCAATGCATGGTGCTTTGTTCTTTGATAATGCTTTCAATACTGCTTCAACTTCTTCTGTCATCACCAACATTTTTTGATTGTAAGGTACAGTTTGAAACAGCTGTTGATCCCCGTAATCTTTATGGTACAATGATTGTGTAGTCTTTCTATCTTTTCTTTATCTTCTCAGAATCATTCAACATGGATCTTTGAACATTTTTTACTATTCCAATTTGAGGCTGTAATTTTCTCCTAACTCTAGTAGCTTTAGGAAATCCCATCTTGTTTTTCCTTTAATGGTTTCTGATTCTTTTTCCATGCATGCATCATTGTAGTACTTTCTTTTATCTCATCTTGCTGCACCTCTCTTTCTCCCCAGGCTTTAGCTTCTTTGTATTGCTGAGCAATTTTCAAAGTTTCTTTGGTCATCCAATTTGGCCATTTTTTGCTTTATTTCCTTTTGCAGGACTTTTCACTTTCTTCAAGCACAATCTTCTTGGTCATCCCATAACATTTGTATTCAAAGTGGTGAATCAATTTTGCAGGTAGTCTTTAAATTCCGGTAATATATTTTCAAGATCATACTTTATTACATTCAAGAGTGGCTTGTTCTTTTTCAACTTTAGCATGAGTTTGCATACTAGTAACTGGCATTCTATACCACAGTCAGCTCCGGGTTTTGTCTTTGCTGATGTTATTGAGCTTTTTCGCAATTGACTTCCACAGATGTAGTCAATTTGATTTTCTAACAATCCATTGGTCAAAGCCCATGTATAGTTTTCGCTTGGGTTGTTGGACAAATATGTTTGAAATGAGTTGATTGTTGGTCTTGTTGAATTCTGTCAGGCTTTCTCCAGTTTAGTTTCTGTCGGCAAGACCATATTTTCCAACCTCATCCCTTCTTCTTTGTTGCCAACGTTTGCATTCCAGTCGTCCATGACTATCGCTAAATCTTGTTTGCATTCCAGTCGTCCATGACTATCGCTAAATCTTGTTTGCATTCCAGTCGTCCATGATTATCGCTAAATCTTGTTTGCATGTCTTGTTGAGCTCATCTCATATTTGTTCATAGAACTGATCGACTGTATCCTCTCCTGCATCTGTTGGCACATATAGCTGAATAATAGTTGTGCTGATGGGTATTCCTCCCAGACTAGTAGAAATTAAGCGTTCACTGGCTGCATTGTATTTCATTACATTTCTTGCAAGTTTTTTCTTAATTATAAATACACCATTTCTTCTTTGTCTTTCATTTCCAGCATTCCACATTATGTGATCAACAGGGTCAAAGTGCCCAATGCCAGTCCTTTTCCGTTCACTGACACCCAACAGATCGAGTTGTGCACATCGCATTTCATTCTTGACCATCTCCAGCTTCCCTTGATTCATGCTTGGTATGTTCCCTATCCCGTTATATAAGACATCTTTGCAACTTCTGACTCATCTCATGCACAGCTACATTGGCAGTTAGATGTCCCGAAGATTTTGTTTCAAACAAATCATAAATGCTGACTTTACTCTGAAGAGTCTTCCGCTCTTCCTTTGCAGCCCGTTGAGTGTCTTCCAATCTGGGTGGCTCATCTTCCAGCACTATATCACAATTTATTTTGTGGTGACTACTGAGTTTTCATGACAAGATATGGAAGTAGATTGTTAGGCCTTTCTTCCATGGAAGTAAATGCCAGTGTTGTTGCCATTGTCAAAGAAATGTGATCCTCGGCCACCAACACAGTTCCATACTGCTGCCCAGATGAGCTCTCAGTATCACTGATGCATGCAAGCCATTGTGGCACAAGCTGGAAACCAAGAGAGACTTCATTCTCTGAAGGGCTAATGTATTTATTTATCCCATTTTTTTACCACCCTGAAACACAACAATCAGCAGGGCAAAATTTACAAAATACAATTAGAAACAAAAAGGCAGAGATAAGAGGGAAAAGACCCGACAGCGAATTACCGCGGCGGCGCACAGACGCGCACAGGCAAGCCGAGGGCCGGGTGAGGGGCGGGGGGAGGGCGGGCAGTGAGCCGCAAATAAAAGAGCGAGCCTGATGCCGGCTTGGCCTCTTTTTGCCGTTCCCCCCCTTTCGGCGGTCTGAGAGGAACGCGGACATCTGCAGGAGGGCCTACACGGAGAGACAGACACGGCAAAAGAGCAATTGTGCACGGCAAGTACAATGTACCTGAGCGAAGAGAGGGAGGGCAGCCCATAGCAGGGAGCAGGCGCCCATCCAGAGCCTAGGCAGGCAGGGGATGCCCGAGGCAGTGCTCCTCAATGGCGCGCACACATGAGTTAACGACCTCGAGGGGGAGAGGGGGGGGTTGACCATAGCGGCAAAAAATAGAAAAACCTACCTTTCTCCGCCAACAAACAATGCAGCAGCTGGGCTCAACACCAGTGCAGCAGCGTGGCTTTAGAAATAAGAAATCTAACGGGATCCAAGAGCAAGGAGTTGGGGGCAGTATGCACCGCCACGTGCTGTGGTGGGGAATGCTGGCATCAATCGCTCAGCCAAAAGGGAAGGTACATAGCGGTGGAGATTTTGCAAAGAAAATAAAGCTGGGGATAGAGGTCCCATACATAAAACTAATGTGTCTGCTGAAAGGGATAAATAAAACTAATGTGTCTGCTGCAAGGGATAGGGCTGATGCATGGATAGAAGCCAGCAAGTTATGCTGAGTAGGTTGAACAGGGCTGCCATCTAATGGACAAAACCGGTATAGCATGACAATGTGTTTTCAGCTACTATAGGAATCAGAATAAAGACACGAGCTTAGAGTGACACAGATATTGGATATTGAGGGAATATCAGTCTGAATGATTAAGATAGAGAAAACAGATAAATGTTGTTATGAAATGAAGACATACATAGGATCATTATATATCTGGACACTATATACATTGGGATAGTATATATGTGGACATATATAGGTGACCAATAGGAAGCTAGAGTGCACGGGATTGATACAGGAATGGGAGACGGTGTAATTTAGACTTTCCATTACCTTCCCACCCTAGTAGATCTCACCCTACGCTAGAGATGCCGAGAAAAGAGACGCAGAAGGCTAAGACACAACGAGCCCAGCGGGCCACGCCAAAGGCAACCGCAAGGGCGAGTACGAGCAGAAAGAGAGCACGCGTGGACAGCCAGGACACAGCTAACAGCGTGGTGGCAGAAAAGCCTAGGCGCAGCAGCAGGAAGAAGGCGCCACAGCAGCAGCTAATCGCAGCTCCTGCACAAAGGCAGGAGCTGGACGACCTGCTCCGGATGGTACGGGAGCAGGTTACACAGCACGGCCTTTCCTCAGTCAAACAACGACTGGGGATGACGGGCTACATGAATGAAGGACAGCCGTCAACGAGTACGAGCGCTTCAACACCTGGCGCAACAGATGGTAAGTCCAGGGCGAACAGAGGGGCCCACGAATTATTAACTTCATCATCCGACGACTCTCGTTCTGGCAGTGATAGTGACACAACATTAGCGGATGTGATTAAATATGCATTGAAAAAAGTTAGAAGAAAGAAGACCCCAAAACAGTCAAATCCTCTACGGGAAGCATGGGCGGGGCAAATTCAGGGTGGGGAGGACCACAGGCCATCAGGGACCACTCAGAGAACCCAGCTAGATTGGCGCGACACCAGTCGCGACCCACGCTGCGGGGTGAGCTCCCTAGCCGTTTCGTTACCCAAAAAATTAAAGAAAAGAATTTGGAGGCGGGAATATATTGACCTATTCTCTCTCCTGCTTAGAGATCAGGATGACGAATCCAGCATTGGGAAAGATAAAGATAAAAGAAGTGAGAGGGACAGAAAACCTAAAATCCCCAAATCCCTTAATAACTGGGTCTCCGCATTCCACATCTTTATGAGTGTGATTATGGAGAAGGAACCCGACGCGGGGCCATATCTGACCAGGTACCTGGATACGATCACCAGGGCATATAAACAATACGGGGGGTGGGCCTGGCTGAACTATGACGTTCGGTTCAGGAGAAGCATGGCGGAGGACCCCACCCTAGCATGGCATCACAGAATTCTGGACATGTGGACAGAAGAAATGGTGCCCAATAGACCATGGTGTCAAGACGGAATGCTGCAACCTCTCCTAGGCACGCAATGGCAACAGCCAACGCAAAACACGCAAGGGAGGCAAGTCAATCAGTGGACGGGGAGGCGGGCGTGCCGGCAGTACAACTCAGGGAGTTGTACCTGGCAGCCGTGTAAATTCAAACATGTCTGCTCATTTTGCGGAAACGGACACCCCGCTTTCACTTGCAGAGCATCAAGGGAGGCCAAGCCTTTCAGAGCGTTACAGCAGCGCTCAACCGAAGGGGTTAGCCCCAACGCCCATCAGGCTTGAGAACATGCGTCCCTGGCTGAGAGCCTACCCGAAGCGAGATATAGCTAACAGTATTGAGGTGGGCTTCTCGCAGGGTTTCCGCATCCCATCCCTGATACCCAGAAAAGAATCACTAACGCGAATTATCAATAACCCACCATCTGTCCGAAAACACAACGCCATTACACACAGTAAAATAGCCACAGAAGTAGGTTTAGGGAAAGTGGCAGGTCCTTTCCAGTCACCCCCCTTCAAGGACCTCGTAATGTCACCTTTGGGGGTCATACCAAAAAAGGAGCCGGGGCAATACCGGCTAATTCATAACCTGTCACACCCAGAGGGGAGGTCCGTTAATGACCATATTGACCCGGCATTATGCTCGGTCAAATATGCTACCATTGACCAGGCAATTATGCTAATTAGAAGTAAGGGATAGCGTGCGCATTTGGCAAAGGCAGACATAGAGTCCGCCTTTTGGCTATTGCCGGTGCACCCTGAGTCCTTCCCGTTACTGGGTTTCGCGTTCAACGGGGAATTTTTCTACAATAAATGCCTGCCCATGGGCTGTGCGGTGTCATGTGCATATTTTGAACAATTCAGTTCTTTCCTGCACTGGGTGATCGAGGACATCGCGGGCCCCAACACCGTGGTCCACTATTTGGACGATTTCCTTTTTATCGGTAAAGACCAGGAGGAATGCAAAAGGATATTAGATATCTTTGAGCAAATGGCACGGTTGTTTGGGATCCCGTTAGCTAAAGAGAAGACTGATGGCCCGACAGGGAGCATCACTTTCCTAGGCATACAGTTGGATGTGCCGGCTCAGAGGTCTCGCCTACCAGCGGACAAAGTGACAAAATTGAGAAAAGACCTGCAACTACTGCACAGTCAGCAGAAGGCGACTCTGCAGCACTTTCAATCAATCCTCGGCCTGCTATGCTTTGCATGCAGGGTAATGCCGATGGGGAGAGTTTTCTGCCGCCGCATGGCGTGAGCAACTAGAGGGATCAAAAAAAGGCATCATCGCATCCGAGTTACCAAAGAGATACGGGAAGACCTTCAGGTCTGGATGCAATTCCTCAGTACCTTCAATGGCCTTGCATTCTGGCAGGTACCCCCGGTGTCCAATGCGGAACTCGACTTCTTCACCGATGCTTCGGGGGGGATCGGTTTCGGCATCTACTATAAAGGGGCGTGGTGCTCAGAGGCCTGGCCCATGGAATGGCAAGCGGAAGGGATCACCAAGGATATCACGTTCTTGGAGCTTTTCCCGCTTATGGTAGCCTTATGTATCTGGGCCCCAGAGCTCTCTAATAGGGCTATCACCTTCCATATCGATAACCTAGCGGTGGTGTGGGCAGTGAACGGGATGAGAGCTAAAACGCCGAGGGTGGTAGCACTATTAAGAAAAATCGTGTTACTATGCCTAGTGCATAACATAACCATTAGAGCGGAGCATATCGCAGGCAAAACAAATAACTGCTGACGCTCTTTCTCGTTGCAAGACCAGGCTGTTCCACCAACTGGCGCCCAAGGCGGACGCAGTCAAGACAGCGGTCCCCGAGCAGATATGGGAGTATGGCCCGCCGAAGTATGGGAGCTCCTGCTGGGCTCCCTAGCAGAGCAGACACGGTGAAAATACATAGCAGCATGGGAAGCGTACCAAACCTATTGCAGTGAGGCCAGGATACAGCAAGAAGACAGATTTGAAGTAGCTACCCTGCTGAGATGGATTTTACATTGCAAAAGCATTGGCCACACAAAAGCTGCAGTGCAAGCCCGCATAGCTGCGGTATCATTCTTTGCAAGGGCCATGGGTAAGAAGAGCCCGAAGCCGGAGCTTGTCATCAGGAAGGTGATGAGAGGCTGGTCCTTAGGGCAGCCCCAAAGGGTAGACCAACGCCGCCCGATCACGCACCAGATGCTCCAACAACTTATGGTGACCACTAGCCAGGTGTCTTATGACGAGTGCGAAGCCAGGCTTTTTAGATGTGCCTTTTCCTGGGCCTTTTACGGAGCATTTCGGGTGGGGGAGCTAGTCGCTCCCTCATCGGCAAAGCACGGGGCAACCTATGGCGGGATGGAAGAACGCGATGTGAGCATACTCACTGAGGCGGTAGTGCTGCACTTGCGCAGATCAAAAACGGACATGGCCGGAAAAGGGGCTCAAGTCGTGTTGGCGGCACTGCGCAATGACCCCTCATGCCCGCTGAGAAATGCTCTGGCCTACCAACAGCTACGGGCACACGCAAACCAGCAATGGTTCGTCCACGCTAACGGCGCACCCCTTTCACGCTTCCAATTCATCAGAGTACTCAAGCTGGCGATAGAGAGAACGGGACGGGATGCAAGCTTATACGGCTCGCAGTCCTTTCACATTGGGGCCGCTTCAACGGCGGCCAGCATGGGGATGTCCAGGGCACAGATAATGAATATCGGACGATGGCGCTCGGACAGATACAAATTGTATATACGTCCAGCAGAATGAGAAAGGCGGATGGAAAAAAAAAAAAAAACCCCAAATACAGAAGACGGGAACAACTTAGGGACACGGGTATATACCGTTGTATGAAATCAGTTGACGGCTATTATCTCGATGTTGCTGCTGTAACCATATATTGCTAATTGTATTTCACTCTAGGGACAAGTCCCCGCCTCTGGCCCCGCGAAGCCTGGATATGCGGCCATTCATTTGTTCACTGGGCGCAAAAGCGGACTCGAGACAGACCGCAAGGGCGGAATTTGGGACTCCCGAACGCAGAGGTTTCGGTGGTGTGGCTCGGTCGACGGGGTATGGTGTGGGACCAGCTAGTACTGCTCCTGCTTCAAAGGCAAAGAGTGACCAGCAACCCAGTGATGATCGTGATTCATCTGGGGGGCAACGACCTTGCAGCCACACGCAGCGTCGAGCTCACCAAAAAGATGCAGAGCGATATACGGGCACTGGCAAACACATTTCCCGGGACACGCCTGGCATGGTCCCACATCATTCCGCGCCGCGTGTGGAGGGGCGAGATTTCGCACAAGGCAGTGGAAAAGACTAGACAAAAAGTGAACAGATGGATGGCCCGCTTCATGGGGACAATTGGGGGCGACAGCATACAGCATGACCTCATAGAAGAAAGATGCCCAGGACTGTATTGTGAGGATGGTGTACACTTGTCAGACATAGGGATGGACATTTTTCTGTGCTCCATACAAGATGCAGTCGAGCGGTTATGGAAGAAATACGTGTTGGCCACAGCGGCGTGTTGAGGGGTGGGGGCCCCGCCAACAAGCGAGGATTCGCGGTTGGCGGGGTTGACAGAAGAAACGCACCCGGTGAGAGAGAACACAGCCTAGGCTTTAAGTAAAGGGGGAGAGTTGCAGGAGAGAAACCTGGACCTGCCCCCGGAGAGATGGATCAGGTCACAAGAACACAGCGCAGAGGGCCCCCGGCCTCGCTTTGACGGCGGGCAAAAAGGGGGGGTAAAGCAAGAAAAGTGGTCAAACCTGCTTGAACGGCGGGCATAACCGCTTTGCGACGGAAAGAGATGGAGAAGAATAAGGACTGGGGAAAGCTTGAACGGCTATCTCCTACGGACAGTTAAAAGGACACTGGGATATTGGCTGTGTCTCTCGAGGGTGCGAAAGGAACAGGAATTGTGTAACTTGTTGCGTTGAATGTTATTTGCATGCTGTGGCCAACAGTTTGTGGGCTGTAATAACCATTGTAAATAAATAAATAAAGAGTTTGTTGAAAGGAAACCTATGAAGAATGATGGACTTATTGGCGGAGGGAGCGGGTGGGGGGGGGGGAGGGTAAGGGGCGGGGCCAAAAGCCCGAGGCGGCAATGCCTGTTGCGCGGCTGTGTAGGGAGTGGTCTGCTTTGTCTGTTGTCCCAAGAAGGATGAAATGAGAGCCAAAGAAAAGGGGGAAGGTAAGAGGTGGGGTGCTCATCTACCTATACTGAAAGAACATGAAGGAGACAAGTTCAGCCCTCTACTGTAAGGTACCCTTAGTAAACTCAGTGTGTCAAAATTAAGATTTTTAAGGGAGTCTTTAATGCTACTGTGAACCAATGGTGTTCTTTCAGTGGGGGAGGGGGGGAATAAAATGCATTGCAGTCATCTAAGCTGCTTGTTACTAATGCATGAGTAATCTTAAATAACAATGGCTATGATATATTTATGTATCTTTGCTTTCTTCTTTCTATTTTAAATATCATATACCACCTAGATATGTTGTTGATATATCTGGTATCTCAAGATAAATTAAGGGCAGGGGCCCTTGTAAAGTATCTAAATATGTTCCTGGTGGTGATTTATGATCTAAAGGAGAAGATATCAGATTTGAGTATAATACGGAGGAGGCATTTGCTGTGATTGCAGCAACATGGTGCAATGAACTTCTTCATGACTTGAGACAGAAGCGGGATTATCTTAATTTGGTCAACAACTTAAATACTGTGGTTTAAATCAGCTTTTTCTTTGATAGAATTTTTATGGGATTAAGATTTCCCTAGCTAAATTAGATATTTTTGTTTGGATAACTTGCGGATGGGCCAATAAAATAATGTTTTTATTATTCCTATCCTGTAATTGCTTTATGCGCTTTGTTTTATGGCTTGTATTACGGTACGATAGGTTATTGGAAATAGCTATGGGTATTACTAGCATTCCTTATAGCCTTGGGAAGTCACTTCACCCTCCATTGCCTCGGAAGAAAGGTCTGGCAATCTACTTCTGGTCACACTGCCAAGAAAACCCAGGAGCTGCTGGGTCGCCAGGAGTCAGCGTTGACTCGAAGGCATACAGTGCATTTTGCATCCTACCAATATGGGTCAGATTTTGGGATGCAGGTTGCGAGTGGGATGTGCAGCCCCACAAGCCGTCTGGGCCGATTCCCCCTCCGGCTCTCTCTGTACATCCTGAGCAGCAGGACGGGGAGAGCTGGTGGGGCGGGATTGGGGTGGAGTGGAGCAAGGGCAGGCCAGCTCGGCAGGACGTACAGGGCTGATTCAAGTCACGGTCTCTGTACATCCTGCCGGGTCAAAGGGGCCGTGCTGCTTATTCCACCTTGAAGGTAGACTAAGCAGCACTGACCAGGCGATCGGGCCTGGAGATTCCCCCCCCCCTCGGGGCCAGGCTGGCTGCGGGGGTATTCCCGCTGCCTGATCTAGGCCCCAGCTGGCCGGCTGTGGGTTGAGCGGCGAGGAAGAGGGGGTGGCCGAGGCGTGGTGGGGACCTGTGGGCAGGGGCACACCGGGCCATCCTCAGGCTCAATTCCGTATACCATGGGAACATTTTGTTCCCACAGTCCAGAATCAGGGCCAAAAGGGCCCATCTTGCTTGGGACCGTCCGGACGGCCCGGACATGCCCCTTTGTTAATCGGGCTCCATGTGAATTGAAAATATAAATACAATAAATAAAATCAATATTGCAACAAGGTCCATTACAAGTTTCTATAAAATCGCAGCTTCTCCAAAAGACCACTGGATGCTGTTCTTTTTTATTTTTTATATGAAGGTATTTTTTTCTACTCCCTGAAATAGTAGAAACCTCCGCCCACATTTCTGTAGCATCTCTTAAGCTCTCTGTTTTCCATTTTGTGAGCACATTCTCAGGCAACTCTGATTCTCCAGTATGTCGAGTAAATAGATGAATGTGCTTCGAGAGCCTCATCTGCTTTCCCATTCAAGACATTTCCATTAGAGACCTGTCACTTTGAAAAAGCTTTACCGGTTTCTGTCCAAATAACTACAGATTTAAAAAGGAAAAGTTGATCACCCTGGTATCAGAGGTTAAGCTTGCTTTGCAATGATGATGTTTATCGCTATTTGCAACAGAGAGCATTAGGCTTTTGGAAGTAAATGTAATTTTATAAGTGATTTCCATGTATACAATGGGGATGTGCACAGAGAAATCCCTCTTAACCAATTGCTTGGCGCATATGTGTGCAAAGTATGCACAGGAGTCAAATTCACACATACTTTTATGTGTTTGTAAAGTGGTTGTTCCTGGGGGTAGAGTCTGGAATATGTGCATGCATTCTCCATTTTGGAAAATATGCATCAAAGCGTAGGCATATAGTATATTGACACCTCCTCTTGGGCAGGTATAATTTACACATTCGGGCACTTTTTCATATAAAATAAGCATAAAGTTGCCATGAGCCTCCTGGGAAGGCCTAGCTGCCCTCTTTATTTTTCTCTCTGTATAATTTTACACACGACTCCTCCTCCAAATAAAGGGTGAGTGAGGTTTGGCGGGAGCACAGCATTAGGATCCAGAAGGCCAGCTTTCAGTTTCAGGGGATGGAAAGAGTGAGGGGCAGAGATCAATGGCTTGCTTTTTGTGTTGAGGTGGGATGTTCAAAGGTCCTTTTTGTTTTGGGTGGGAGAGGAATGTTGACCAGCATCTTTTCTCCCCAAGTAGGATTCACAGTGGCCCACGTAAACTGGCCACATGAAATGCAGATGTGTTACAGTGTTATAGCAATTGCAGACATTTAAATGTGATTATTTTAATGCCACTGTATATTATCAGCTTTGTCTCCTAAGCCGTGATAAGCTTTTGCAGCTAACGTGCTGGGTTAGTGCGAATAGCGCCCCATTAACTGCAAAAGCCATGCGTTATCAGTTGGGCGTGTGCATAGGCATTTCCCCAGCAGATAATGCTGTAAAAATGCTGAGATTGTGGTACAGTGTCACAGTGGATGCAGCTGACGCCACCCATTGAGATGGCATTAGGTGCACCCATGATGTCTGCAAAGCAGCGGTTCCCTGCATACTGCCAACACGCATAGTAATTGCTCATTGTAGACTCACCAATTCTCTGCCCGTACTCTCTTCCACTCAAGCGAATAGCACATGATTTGCAGATAGCATACAAAATTACTGTCCTATCTGCAATTGCCCCATATTAGCTGTTAATGCGGTTTGCTTTTCCTGCACTATTGGCGCATTAACAGTTAATGCATCTTGGCAGACAGAATCCTATTAGCGATGTACTACAGATATTAAGACCTGATTTAGCTGTAGTGTTAAAAATGGCATGCAACTTCCCCCGAGTTTAGTACATAAACTGGTAAGTTTGAGGTATCTGTCATTTAATAAAAGGAATTGGAGTTGAAAGTTAGCTACTATCAGGGGATTTCTGCAATTCTGCACCTAGGAGAAATCTCTTTCCTACAAATTTCCCCTGTTTTTTTTTTTATTTTAGGAGGCATCATTGGGGCCCAATTCAAGCAAGAATCATAAACCACGATTCTTCAGTAATACACCCTGCTCCTTTAGGCATCCGATTATCCCTTGTGAAAATAACCATGAAAGCAGATTCTATCCCAAAAATGTAAACTAAAGCAATCCTTTATCTAGGAGAATGAGTAGCCTCGAAACCTAGAGGGTAAATTTTATAACAGGCTGACTAACATCTGTGTCAAATATGTGAAAATGCAATGTGTGCCGTTGAGTCATTGCTGTCTCTTGGCAGCCCAGCAGCCCCTGGGTTTTCTTGGCAAGGTCTGACCAAAAGTAGATTGTCAGGCCTTTCTTCCAAGGCAATGGAAGATAAAATGCCAGTGGAAACCAAGCCCTGGTCTCTTGCTCACCAGGCCACTGCTCTAAACACTAGGCTACTCCTCCACTCCAGTCTACTATACTACCGCTACTATTACTACCAGTGGAGAGGAGGAGTGGCCTAGTGGTTGGGACAAGGTACTTCAGGTCGGGGGTTCAAATCCCACTAGAGGACAGCAACCTTGGGCCGGAAGGACTGGGGTTTCTAAGTCCCACAGGTGCTCCTTGTGGTCTTGGGCAAGCCACTTAACCCTTCATAGCCCATGTTCCCTGTAGAATAGTTATCTCCAAGTTATAATGCCCTGTTCAATGTAATTTCAGTTTGTTCAATGTAAACTGCACTGAAGCAGAATAGCGCAGAAAATAAATAAATATATATAGCCTAATATCCAACATACCCAACAACAGATGCAGAAGAACAGTAAACCTCAACAGACCGGTGAGCCTGACGTCAGTACCAGGGAAAATGGTAGAAACCATCATAAAGAACAAAATTACACAGCATGTAGATAGTCATGGCCTAATGGGAGACAGCCAACATGGCTTTAGACAAGGAAGATCTTGTCTTACTAATCTGATATGTTTCTTTGAAGGTGTGCATAAACAGGTAGACAAAGGTGAGTCGGTTGATATAGTGTATCTGGACTTCCAGAAAGCTTTTGACAAGGTCCCCCATCAGAGACTTTTGGCGAAGCTAAAAAGTCATGGGATAGGAGGCAGTGTACTACTGTGGATCAGGAACTGGTTAAAAGATAGAAAGCAGAGGGTAGGGCTAAATGGCCAATATTCCCAATGGAAAAAAGTGAATAGTGGAGTACCCCAGGGATCTGTACTGGGTCCGCTACTTTTTGACATATTCATAAATGACCTGGAAAAGGGAATAACTAGTGAGGTTATCAAATTTGCAGATGACACAAAACTGTTTAAAGTTGTTAAAACCCAAGAGGATTGTGGAAAACTGCAGGAGGATCTGGATAAATTGGAAGACTGGGCATCCAAATGGCAGATGAAATTTAATGTGGACAAATGCAAAGTTATGCACCTAGGAAAGAACAAACCACACTATTGTTACACGATGCAAGGCTCCACATTAGAAACCACCACCCAGGAAAAGGATTTAGGAGTCATCGTGGATAACATGTTAAAACCCTCCGCCCAGTGTGCAGCGACGGCCAAGAAAGCAAATAGAATGCTAGGTATCATAAGGAAAGGGTTGGAGAATAAAACAAAGGATATTATAATGCCTCTGTATCGCTCCATGGTACGACCGCACCTTGAATATTGTGTGCAATTCTGGTCACCGTATCTTAAAAAGGACATAGCGTTATTAGAAAAAGTACAGAGAAGAGCCACCAAATTGGTGAAGGGGATGGAAGGCTACTCCTATGAAGAGAGGCTAAAAAGGTTAGGGCTCTTTAGCCTGGAAAAGAGACGGCTGAGGGGAGATATGATAGAGGTCTATAAATTAATGAATGGAGTGGAACGGATAAACGTGGATCAATTGTTTACGCTATCAGAATATAGAAAGACTAGGGGACATGTAATGAAGCTACAGGGTAAACTATTTAAGACAAATAAGAGAAAATATTTTCTCACTCAACATGTAATCAAACTCTGGAATCTGTTACCGGAGGATGTAGTAAGGGCTGTTAGTATAGCTGGGTTTAAAAAAGGTTTGGACAAGTTCCTGGAGGAAAGGTCCATAAACCACTATTAAAAAGGGACCCAGGATATCAATGCTTGACCCAGTACAAGCATTGTGGAACCTGTGTCTTTTGGGGATATTGCTAGGTACGTATGACCTAGATTGGCCACTGTTGGAAACAGGATACTGGGCTTGATGGACCTCGGTCTGACCCAGTATGGCATGTCTTATGTTCTTACCCTCTGTCTCCCGAAATGCTTCAGAAAGGTTAATGCTTACACCAGTAACAGGGCCTTCTCATTTACAGCACCAACACTCTGGAACCGGTTACCAAGCGAACTGCGTGCAACCTGTGATCTAAAAGACTTCAGGAAAAAACTTAAAACGCACCTCTTCCAAGCACATTTCAATTTAACCTCATGAGATGCACCCAGACATATATGAGCAAATAGGTATATGTAGCTTATGCATATATGTATATAACAATCCTATGTGAAGTCTTAACTGTCAGGCTTGTGTAAATATGCATATTTCATACTTTGTGTGAAGTCTAACAGCAATCAAGTGTAAATCTATAATCCTTTTTGCTGTGTGATACCACCCCGCCCTAATCGCAGTGTACATACCCCTAATTATTGGCCAGTACAACCAACCCCTCCATGTATAGCAGGGGTCTCAAACACGCGGCCCGCGGGCCGCATCGCGAGAGCATCTTGTGCGGCCCGCGAAGTACCGGCGAGTAAAAAAAAAAAAATTCCAAACTTGCCGCCGCAGTATTAAGCGTCCCGCGGGCCCCTCTGCCTGGTCCTCTCCTCCCTGCAGTATCAGCTCCAAAAGCGGCGGCTTTCAGAGCCGCGAAGAGAGAGTTTCTCTCGCGCGGTTCTGAAGAGCAGCGCGAGAGTCTTCAGAACCGCGTGAGAAAAACTCTCTCTCTCTTCGCGGCTCTGAAAGCCGCCGCTTTTGGAGCTGAATGCTGCAGGGAGGAGAGGACCAGGCAGAGGGGCCCGCGGGACGCTTAATACTGCAGCAGCAGCAAATATACATTTTTTTTTCATCTAATTTGGCTGATGGTGGGAGGGGGGTTAGGACTGGTAATGGGGGGGGCTAGGACTGGTAATGGCCTATGAGGGGGGTAACTGAAAATGGGGTGATGGGGGGGTGTTTAGGACTGGTAATGGCCTATGAGGGGGTAACTGAAAATGGGGTGATGGGGGTAACACTGAAAATGGGGTGATGGGGGGTAAGTACTGGTAATGGCCTATGAGGGGGTAACTGAAAATGGGGTGATGGGGTAACACTGAAAATGAGGTGATGGGGGGGGTTAGTACTGGTAATGGCCTATGAGGGGTAAACATAAAATGGGGAGATGGGGGAAACTGACAATTAGGGGTGATGGGGGGGTAGTACTCGTAATGGCCTATTAGGGGGTAACTGAAAATGGGGTGATGGGGGTAACACTGAAAATCAGGTGATGAGGGGGGGGTTAGGACTGGTAATGGGCTATGAGTGGTAAGACTGGAAGTGGGCTATGGGGGTTAGGACTGGTAATCGGCTATGGGGGGGCTAGGACTGATAATAGGCTGGGGGGTCTGCTAGGACTGGAAATGGGCTGAGTGGAAGGGGGGCTTGAACTGCAAATGGCTGATGGGGAGGGGGGCTTGGAATGGAAATGGGCTGTGAGGGGAGGGAGCTAGCACTGGAAATGGGCTGATGGGGGGAGCTACGATTGGAAATGGGCTGATGGGGGGCTAGGACTGAAAATGGGCTGATGCAGTGACTAGAAGGGAGGGGGTGCTGTGTGGGACTGGAACTAGAAGGGAGCTGATGTTGGGGGAGGATTAGAATGGGATGGAGCTGGGAGAGTGAAATGGAGAGGGGAAAATATTTTGTGTGGGAGGGAAGACAAATCTACAATTGGCCAGGTAAGTGGGGATTGAGGATGGAGGGGTAAAATTTGAGTGGATGAAAATAGGAATGAGGAAAGAGCAAAAGGAGAAAGATTAATATGTTAAAGCAGATGTAGAGGGAGAATGGAGAAAGCTAGAAGAGAGAAGGACAAATGGACAGCAGACGATGGAGAGTTAGCAGAAGGCACGAAGAAACCAGAAGAAAGTGGCTGGAACTGAAAAAAAATGCACAAAAGGTAGAAAAATATCTTTATTTTGAATTTATTAACTGGAATATGTCAGTTCTGGGAAATGTGCATCAATAACGTCTGCGCTTTGTTTAGTACAAGAGGAAATTAATTTATAGTTTTATTTCTACAGTGTTGTACATTCCAAGTTTGGCTTTTGGGGGTCCCAGTTTAAATTGTCTTGTTTCTAAATTTTGATTCCTTGTTTGGTGATGGTGTATTCTGCATGTGTAACTGAGCTGAGGTATTCTGTTTATGTAATTCCTATTTGACATTGCTACTTGTTCTCTGTCCCCAGTAGGTCATGTATTGTTATTCTCTGAAATGTATTGATTTAATATTTGCAGTGTTGCCTTTTGATAGGTAGGGTATGGTGCTTTGTGAGTCCTGGTAGTGCTGTTAGGATATGGCGGGTTTGCTATGGGTTCTAAATGGGCAGTGTTTGTTTGTAGTAGTTCCTAATGTGCCTGGCGGTTGCCACTGGATTATAGTAATGTAGAAATCTTTTAGTCTTTCTTTATTCATGCACTCATTAAGAGGCATGTTTACTAAAAGTTAGGGTATGGTAACATTATGCAAATATTTATGCAAATGAGGTCCCTTATGCAAATGAGGTCCCACGTCTCATGCGGCCCCCGGGTTATTTTACAAGTCCTCATTTGGCCCTCAAAGCAATTTGCGTTTGAGACCCCTGATGTATAGTAACCGCTGCTGATCACTGGAAGCAGCGGAATACAAATTGTATGCAAATAAATAAATAAATAAATATTATCCATTTACATAGCACTACAAGGCATACACAGCGTTGCACAGACACATATAAAAGATGGTCCCTGCTCACATACTTCTATTTTAAAAGGGAAAGTAGGCACATACATTTCCTTTGAAAATTATCCCACCAAAATTATCTATGTCATTTATACCTGCTATTTAGTATGCACAAATTTCCCAATTTATTTTACATGCATATGTGCACATTTTATAAAGAATATGCATAACTGCAAACTGATCCCCAGCCTCACCTCAGGAATGCCTCCAGTCATGTTGGATAAAGTTATGTGCACATGGGCTGTATATGCATATCGAAAGGGCCATTTTATAAATGCCTCTTTCTGCTCGTAAAATCTAATTAGGAAAGCTCATTCAAGAACTTTAAAAAATTGGATTATGAATGTTCTTTTCTTCACTAATATTTGAGTAGTGATTTTGGGGGGGAAGACTGGGTGCAGATCTTTGATTGTGTCAGGGTCAAGAGTAGATTTATTGTTACTTGCAAATATCATGTTTTATCTGTATTTCTTCAATGTTTGTTGTAACTGCTCTGATGCCTTGGTTTGAGGGCAGCACATAAAGTCAGAACATATAAATATAGGAAATTATATTCCAGCCTTTCAGTCTTTGGTCCATACAAACGGGATTACAGCCCACTAAGACTGAGGGGCCCTTTCACTAACATGTGCTAGGCAGTTAGAATGTGAACTAGCATGCAGTAATTGTTAGTACATGGCCGCGATAACTGTTACCGTGCTGGCATAATTAGTGACTGCTAATTCACGCATTCATCTCATACTGTGCTGCAGGGCAGGTGATGTGTGGCAAATGGGCATGGACTGCGCATTGCATCCACTGCATGGTACTTTAGCATGTACTGTCACTGGTGTAGATAGACTTACCACATCCTAAACAGGAAGCAGGACGTGCATCTGTGCTATCTGTAAGTACGCTTAGAAGGTCATTTTATAAGAGTTGCCTAGTTATGCACATATTCCATCTTATTTTACAAAGAAAAGCTATAAAGAACAGCACATGTCTACTTGTCTTTACAATATAGGGGCAGAAGTCATAAGATATGCGTGCCAAACCTAGGTGTCAGCCCTTACACCAGCCCTGCATGTGGCATAACTGCATGCGCTGAGATTTATAGTATTTTGTAGCTTATGTGCGTAAATTTGCCCTATGGCTGCACTATACCCAACCTCTGCCTCTGGCCATGTCCGCTCTGAAGGTATGCAGCATGGGCATGGCGCGTGTACCTATAGTCCAAAATACAATGAAAACTAGCTCTCTTATAAACACAAACAATATATAGAATAGAAGAGATACTAAGGGGTATGTTTCCTAAACTGTGGTAATGTCACCCGCGTTAGGTTCCGTGGTAAAGGTACAGATGCCCATATAAAGGTGTGGGCGGTGCGTCGTTACAGCAAACCGTATCAGCTAATGCACATTACAAGGCGCCTTAGACTAACGCGCGTTACAAGGCACCTTACAAGGCGCCTTGTAAGGTGCCTTATAAGTAAGGTGCCTTGTAAGGTGCCTTATAAAGTGCCTTATAAGGTGCCTCATAAGATGCCTTGTAAGGTGCCCTATAGGGCTCCTTAGGCTAAGCGCCGTATTAGGCACCCCGGACAATGCACCGTAGAAGGCACCCTCAGCTATGGAACCATAGGTTAAGGTGGCCTAACAAGGTTACGGTGCCCTAGGTTAATATGCCCTAAGGGCTGCAAAGTGCTTCAGGATGACATGCATGACCTGTGAGGCATAGAGACATATGTAGCCCTAACACTAGATAGAGCACCGAGGAAAGGCAATAAACAGGTGAGTGAAGGAGGGAGAGCTGGGAGCAGCTGGACCTGCCATATCTGCGGGCAGCCCATGCGGCTGCCAGTACTGTTGACAAACATGTTGAGGGCAATTGTACCACAGCACAGGGTGTTGGCAACGTAAAGTACTGAAAAGACATTTAGTGGCAGATGATGGGAATATCTGTCCCCCAGTGGAGGCAGAGGTGGCAGGATAGTTACAATGATGGGTGGTCAGAGGAGTGGTGGTGCCATGCAGATCAGGCACAGGCGAGGTAAGCATGAAGAGGTGCAATACAGGAAAGCGTACCAGCGTAAGACATGGGGTGGCAGCCTGCACAGGAAGACAGGAATCTACACAGCTGACAGAGGCAGAAAGATGGACCAAAGGATTGGTGGCAACAGTGGTGAGGCTAATATGGGCTGGCAGCACGGATCTGCAAAGATATGACTGTTACAGGCATGCAAAATATCTGAGTTGGACAGGCATGAAAAGAGGGAACAATGAGGAATCAAACCTATGACCACTGTTTAGAACATCATTGTACTAGCCCAGGGGTGGGCAAACCTGGTCCTGGAGGGCCGCAAACCAGTCAGGTTTTCGGGATATCTCTAATGAATATGCATGAGATATATATGCATTAGAGATATCCTGCCAACCTGACTGGTTTGTGGCCCTCCAGGGCTGGATCTGGAGACCCCTGCCTTACACCTCTGTCATTTAAGATTGTGAGTGGACAAGGTGCAGATATCCAAGACATCAAAAAGGTTAGATAGAATTTGTCACAGTCCTCCTCACTTCTCACCACAACCAAAGAATTGTCTATTAGACAACTTTTTGGTGGTGGTGAGAATCGAGGAGGAATGTGACACATTCTATATACCCTTTCGATGTCTAGGACATCTGTACCTTGCCCACTCACGATCTTAAATGACAGAGGTGTAAGGCAGGGGTCTCCAAATCCAGCCCTAGAGGGCCACAAACCAGTCAGGTTGGCAGGATATCTCTAATGCATATATATCTCATGCATGTTCATTAGGGATATCCCAAAAACCTGACTGGTCTGCGGCCCTCCAGGACCGGAGGTGCCCACCCCTGTACTAGCCAGTAGGCTATACCTCTATGGCTTGTTGCATAGCAATGGCTGGGTACAGAAGGACTGCAGGTCACCGCACAAACCATCTGCTCTGTGTGCCAGGATAGGGTAACCCCACCAGCACCCATGATGCAATGCACATGCAGAACAGCGGTCTACAGCTGATCACCAGATGGGGTCTGCACCTCTCTGGTACTGCAGCGTGGTTAAGACGGACTGACAGTGCGTGATACTGGCACAGAGTAGCTACAGACCATGCCATTGTGCAGGTTCTGTGTTCACCCTGAGGGTTAGGATGGGCGCCCAGCACTAGGTCCGCAGTACATGTGGTGCTAGAGATAGGTCTTGATACACATCCCCAGCACTGACAGTATGTGCCAGGTGTTCCTAGCACTGTAACCGAAAGTACATCTGTGTTCCACAGTCACGTGGGGCCAGACACCATCCAGATTAGTGCAGACCAGTCTTAGGGTCTGGCTGCCATGGGCACCTGTTATCAGGGCAGAGGGGTGTCTAGACTTACATGAGGTGGATGTAGTACTGTCTCCATGGGTCAAAGTTTCTCTCTCCTGCAAATGTGCATCTAACAGCAGGTTTTCATTCGCGGTAGGATTCAGCTTTTCAGTTCAGCACGTTGGTGTGCAGGGAGCCTCTCCCCGCCCATTGACCCCTGCTCTCCGCCCTCTGCAGTGTGTACCGCGCCGCAGAACACTTCCACGTGGGTTGTAACGTTACTGCGTGGTAATGTTACGTTACCGCGCGGGAACGTTACCTAACGCGTGGTCTGTAATGTTACCGCAGTTTAGTAAACATACCCCTAAATCTCAATGGCATCTACTGGTATACTTAGAAAGGAGGAAAAAAGATCTCAGTGATATTTCAAAGCCGAACCAAGGGTCAACGTCGCTAAAATATAAGCCAAAACAGGCTGTCCAATCATTGCATCATTGGTCTTAGAAAAAAAAAACCCTAAGATATATATTCATCCATATCTATTTTTGCAATGTAAAAGTTGGAATGCTTGTGTAAGGCAAACAGATTATACTTCAGCATTGAACTTCAAAAGATGTCTCCAGTCCAGCGCTAAGGGATATGTTTACAAAACAGCGGTAGCAGCCTCCGTGCGATATTGGAGCTGCGGTGCCATTGAATTCAATGCATGCGATGAATTCAATGGGGCCACGGCTCCGATATCACATGGAGGGCGCTACTGCTGCTTTGTAAACACCCCTAAGCGTTTCACTTCCACTGTATTTTGGACTAGATATTACTAATTTTCTAGAAGTTATATTTTTGCATCTACTTATAGACCAATGACCATCTAAAGTATATACGTAAGTACCCATCAGCGCGCATAAGTGATTGAAAATACATGACTAATGTATATGGATGGCACGTAAATTTATATGGCTTCATAGAAATGACCTCCTAGCTGTGCAGTAAAATATTTTTTCTGTGTGGTAACTATGAGAATATGCTGGGACCCCCCCCCCCCCCCAGGTTTCTGCACAGGTTTTGCACGTGCCACATGATAGTTTTGTGCTCTTGTTGCACAGTACAAAACTTTATCATATCTTTAGTGAAAGAAGACCCTAAAATTAATAAAAAACAATACATAACAATATATCATAAAATTATAATATAAAACAAAATAACACTACAGCTCCCCCCAGAACAGTTCTAAACTAGAACTCTCAGGTTTTACTACTAAACAACCAGCTTTTAACTTTCATGTAAACAGTGAGTACTTCTCTATAGCTTTTATTTTATTATTTATTTATTTTATTTAAATGCATTTATATACCGCTTTTCACCGGGTCAAAGCGGTTTAACAAAAAGGGGGGGGGAGGGGTGGACAGTAATCATTATACAGAGGGTGCGGGAGCCGTCACCGAGGGGGCCAACATTGATGATCCGAACAGTTAGTAATGACTTAGACAATTGACATGAGTCTCTTAGAGGGCATTTTGGGAAAGCCCGGACGTCCCCCTCCTGGAATGGCGCTCTTATGCATTTCTTAGCATGTACTTGGTTCATTTGGGTGCCTTAAAAAATTTTACTGCATGCAAAATTGATTGTATGTGCATTAACATATGAATCAATGCACATACAATCGATTTATATGCACAAAACGTTTGAGCCTACATACAAAAAAATAAATTAAATTACTTTGTGAAATGCTTTGCGCAATGATATGAAAAAACCCCCACTAGAAGACTGTGAAACATTCTGAAAAAATCTGAACTGCTAATGTTTTAGCCATACACATCCCTAGAGCAAAACAGGGAGCAACCTGATACCATTTAGCAGTATGGGTCACTATTTTAGTTGCAAAATACTGTATCCTTTGCAATCTGGTTTGTCTTTTAAAATTACATCCTTATCATGTAAAGGGGGGTATTTACTAAAATGTGTTACGGCAATAATACACATTATTTGGCCCTTAACGCATGTTAAAGGGCAATGACATTCATTATTTTACTGTAACACACAATTTGGCACGTGTTGAACACTAATGAGATGCAAAGCATGCAAAACATCTCATTATTATTAAAAATGAATGACATGGCTTGCAGTGAATTACTGCAAGCTGCATTATTCAGGGAAAAATAACAGCAGCTCAAGGCTTGTATTATTTTTCTGCCTGGAGCATCGGGCTAATATGCGGCCAGATGTTCCAGGCCAAAATCAACCAGCGGTTCAGGAGTCCCCTCCCCTAGTACCACCAAGACGTGAAGGCACCCCAATGACTCCCTCTCCCCACAATCACCCCCCAGTGTTGTCCAAATCCCCAGAATACACCTCCCCCCCCCCCCCTCTGAAGACTGTCACTCCCCCAGGTGCTGAAGCAACACTCTCCCTCAATCCCTGAAGACCTCCTCCTCCATCTGCTAAGGCCACCCAAGCCTACTTTTCCAAGTTTCTGGTGGTGTAGAGATCAGCTGGCAGGAATAATCCCCCTTGCCGGTATCAAAATGACACCTGCGATCCCTAGCGGTAGTCTCGCACTAGGCTGTGCCATGCTGGTGTTTATGTGCCATCATTTAACGTTGTTATGTTATGCTACTATGTAAAACCCTTTCAGGCGGTTGCACATAGATCTAATACTATCTTAGAGAATGAGATTATACGTTGCTGTTTTCTCATGTAAGGACCCCTTCAGGACTTTAACCATTCCAGTATGCTTTCTGTGTAGGACCTTTCCATTTCTCTGCTTATCAGTAGGTGCATCCCTCCCTTCCGTAACGTCCCCCTTATGGGATAGCTGCTTTCATTCTGCTTGCCTCCAGTAAGGTAGGATTTGTGAATTGCTTTTGGTGGTTTACTTGTGGATTCCATTGTGGCCTTACATTTTTCTTTTGGCTGTGAAGTTGGATTTGCTGTGTGTGCAGAGGCTCTGCTTTGGGTCTTCTTTTAATTCTATTTGTGGATTCTAGTGTGGAATCATCCTTTGATGTGAAGCATGAGAGCCAATCAGAGGTTTTATGGACCCCTTTGGACTGAGTGTGGAAGAGAGATTGGAGATGTTGGCTAGGTATATGCAGGCAAAAAAATTAAATTGAATTACCTATTGTTGGCTTGCTTCCCCAAGTCTGCAGAGCAGTTGCCGTGATGGAGTAGACCTTGCCTACTGGAGAAGATATGGTGTGAAGTTTGCTTCCAAGTGCAGAAAGAAGGAAGAGAGAACTAGGATCCCAGGGAGGAGGGAGAGACTTTGGTGTCTGCTAATAACTTCAGCCCAATAAGAGAATCCTCTGCTCAGTGCAGAACAGCCAAGTAGTCAGAATGAGATCACAGACACAAATATCTACTGTATGGTGATACAATCCATGTTATCAAGCGCTGTGTCTTCACTGAACAGAAGATTGTAACCAGATACTGTTTGAGTTAGACATTCTATGCCGTAAAGAGAACAGGAGCACCTGATTCAGTATCAGAACTTCTTTGAACTTGTGTGCCAAGGGCCTTGAAGGAATCTCCCTTCCCCCCCATGGACAATGTGCTCCTAGTTGATAAGAGTGTCTGCTGACTGAGTGAAGGAGTGGGGGAGAGAACGTAGAAGATATTTGCTATGACTCGGTCCCTAGGTCATGTTTTGCCTTGTTACAGGTGAGACCAGACCTATGCTCACATTGCAGTTAAATAAAATGATGTTTGTTGCAGGATTTTTTTGCTTCCAGTGCTGCTGTCTTCATGTGCTTTGCTTCTCAGATACTATGCAAAGGGCTAAGACTAAAAGTAGGCCACGACTATATGGTTGTGGTTCTGCCTTCCGTTCATATTTCTATATTTCTGTTTTCTGCAAATAGTTAGTTTGATTTGGGATCCACAATTTTCTTGGTGCATAAATTGTGCTTGAGAATATGGTGTGGCCTGTAATCTGGAAAGAGCAGGAATACTTCTCGTTATTAACAGTAATTTACCTTGCCCAAAATATCCAGAGAAATCCCATGTTAGCAAAAATTCCACTGCGCTATATTGCTGGTCTGGCTCCAGATTTCCCTATCCCACCTTTGGTAGCTTGGTATGCATTAAAGTAAAACTGAACACCTTTGGTCTAAGATTTTTTTCAACATTTTTCTTATCCCCCTATGCTCTCTCTCTCCAGGCATCCTTCATATTCCATCTGAAATACCTTGACAGGAAATCACTCCTTGAAAAATTCAAGAGGATTCCTCCTGAAATCCAGTCTCAAAGTCCCAGCATTTTCTAAGCTTTCACTTTCATTGCTCCAAAAACTTCAAGGCCCACTCATTAGGATGTGCCTAAAGTCAGGGCTTAATTTGTAGACAAAACGGAAGTGGAACTGTGGAGCCAGGGAGAGGGGGAGCTGGTGGGTAGGCCAAGGACAGGAGAAAGAGAAGAGGAGCCAGGCTTATCTGCTCTCCTCCTCTTTCTGCAAGCTTTCTGGAAGGAACGGACTGGAGCAGAATACCCTGAAGTCTGAAAAGAAGTGGTGGAACTGAGTTGCAGGCCGTTCTCCCAGAAATTAAGCCCTGCCTAAAGTACCTTATCCTCTACTTTTCCTCTCTTAAGATACGTGCTGACTGGTGGTGACATATGGTTGGTTATCTGGTAAGGAACCATTAGGTCCTTTACATAAACATCTGCTTTATCATCTAAAAGTCTTACTGGTGAATCCGTTGTTGGCTGAAGGGGGCAGTGTAGCAGTCATTCTCCTCCAAGTCTGGCATTGTCTCTTTATCCAATTTCATGGGCTTTCTAGGTAGCCATCCTCGAAACCTGCTTATCTGTTTCTCCATCCTGTTATGTATGGAAGGCAAAATTAAATAATACATCAGACAAACACTACTCTCTGAACATATAATATAATAACAACAAAAACAGCTTTATTGGCATTCACAGTATATGTAGATTCTTGCAAGAGCAACAAGACTACTGATACTTCTTGAACTGCTGTAAGCTTCATTAACAAAGATCTCAGATGATTATGACTTAAAGATAAGTAGAATGCTCAGTTAGATTCCAAGCAATCTGATTGGCTGGAACACAATGCATCAATTGCTGGAATATCTTTTTTCACTATAGGAAATTTTTATCAGCTATTTCAGTTTTAGTATTGTCATGAAAAACTCTTTAAAAACCATTGACTCAAATTTTAGTATATAAATTGCAAGTCTAAGGGGCATGTCTACTAAGCTTGGCTAATGGTTAGCATGCATTGTCATTGAATAACATGGGACCTGGTTATAGCATGTGCTGACTGCTGGCCCAGAGTGGAGGAGTAGTCTAGTGGTTTGGTAACCAAGCAAGCAGGGTTTGATTCCCACCAGCACTCCTTATGGCTTTTGGGCAAGTCCCTTAACCCTCCATTGCCTTGGAAGAAAGGCCTGGCAATCTACCTCTGATCACACTGCTAAGAAAACCCAGGAGCTGCTGAGTCACCAGGAATCAGCACTGAGTCAAAGGCACAAATTGCATTTTGTAACTGTTAGCCCAGCTTAGTATGTGGCAGGTGAAGGCCTGTGATCCACAATGTCTGACATGAGCAAGCAGGCCTAACTAGCTTGATCTGTAAATGAAGCCTGTGAAGAGGCCCATAGGAATTACACATCCCCCAACATGCTGCTATTGTAGAATAAGAACTCAGTAAAAGTATTGAATTAGCTTAGACAAGCAGAACTGAAAGTTGGAAAAATACAGAAAAATATGTTTGAATGCCCCTGATAAGAGAATACAGCTGTAAGGGATTTAATTAAAACTGCTGACAGAAAGGTTACAGAGCCCTGCTTCCCTGCACGTACTAACTAGCCCAATGGCCTTGGAAGTAGGAAAGTAACAAGTTGGTGAACTGGCCATTGTAATTGGGACTAGAAGGGGGGTGAGCAGGTGCTGAGCCCACTCTAAGAACATAATTGGACAATCATATCAGTACCGGGACCAATAGAAGGGGTACAGGAGGTACGGGAGGTTACCGGGACCAATGAAATGTTTTTCTATACCTAGAATGGAGTAAAAGTCTATAAAAGTTGTTGTTTTGCCAGAGAACATTGTTCAGCCATTTTGAATTTGATTCTGCTTGAGACTTGTGCACAAATAAATGATTTGGACCTTCTGAACAGACTCCTGGTATCATTGGTTTGTCTGCGCTCTGCTGCTACATATTCTTGGTGCGTTGGCCGGGAAGGTATGGTATTAGAGGGTATATAGGGCAATATACCACGACTTTCCGCCTCTACAGGTTTGGTCCTGCCGGGATCGCGCCCTTCCGACGGGGGCTTGCTCCCTGGCGCCACCGGTCCCTTGCATCGGAGGGAGCTGGCCGGACCTCGGCGGGTGCTGGGCCCGGCTGGAGCCAACACCTCGAACCCGAGTGAGGGGAGTCCGAGGTCCAACTTATGCGCTTGCTTGGGAACTTTGAGGACCGGATCCGGTGAGTAAAGTTTTGATTTGGTATGTCTAGACAGATAAGAAAGAGCAGTACTGCCACTTGAATCTTGCATCTGGAACTTGGTAAGAGAGCTTGATCACCTCTCAAAGACGGGCCAATTAATCCCGCATGAGTATTCGCAGGGCGAAACCCCCGTCTTCTTGTATTTTGGAATTTGAACAAGACTAGTCAGAATAGACAGGATTGGATTGCATTCCTGGGATACGTTGCTAGCATGATTGTGTGAATGAAGTGTGAATGAGAGGTCTGGCAGCACGGACCAAGTGAAGGCGGACCCCTGAGTAACGCAGTTCCTGACCGGGCGACCGCGTTCAGGTCGTAAAAAGGGGGAAGCAACTGTTGTCTTGTCTTGTTGTTTGTTTTCCCTATATGTTTCTAGGGCCGTGAGGACCCCTTACCCACGGTCCGCCCTCCTTTTCCCTTTTGTCTGTTGTTGCGCGCACACATTGAAATGGGAGGGGCGGGGTCTACTAGGAACACTCCATTAGAATGTATGATCGCACATTTTAAAGAAGGATATTCCGGAGATTATGGTATTAAAATGACTGCAGCCCGTTTACAGATTTTGTGTACTAGGGAGTGGCCCGATATAGACCCTACCTGGCCCCGAGAGGGAACCTTTAATGTAGGAATTATTCAGTTAGTGCACCGTAGAGTGCGAATAGCGCACCCCGATCAGTACCCCTATATAGATTCCTGGTTAAGTATTTGTGAAGATCCGCCCCCTTGGGCGAAGCGCTGTTATGAAGAGCAGTGCAGAATAATGTTAGCAAAGACAGATTATAGTCAGAAAATAGAACAGCCTAGAAAGAAAGGGAAAGGTGAGAAATCCAGGAAGAAACCCATCCTGGTAGATCCTGATTCCCCAGAAGTGATTACCCGACAGCCCCAAACCCAGCGCCCAGTGAGAGTAGCCCCACGTCCTGCCCCGGAGACAGCAGGAACGGGACCCAACCCCTGAGCCATCACCCGAAGAGCAGGTAGATGAGCTCCCTTTAATTGAAGAAGATGATTATACCGAGACAGAAAAAGGAGAATCAGATACAGAAACAGAGAAGGAAGAAACTGAAAATTCCCCGAGTGATACTGACAGTGCAAAAGCAGCTGCCAGTGTTAGCTCGCCAGTGAAAAGTAAATTTAAGTAAAGCACGTAGAGAAGAAGAAAATAACCCCTGATAGGAAAGTTACAAAAATATCTCTTAGATCCCAAAAGACATCTACTGCCAAGATGATGCCTTTACGACAAGTCCTGGGAATACCCGTAAGAAATGAAGATAATGAGGTGGTGGCGGGACCCCTAAACTATGTGTATGTCCCCTTCTCTACCACTGATTTGTTAAATTGGAGGACACATTATGCCTCCTATACCAATAAACCCCAAGAGCTTACAGAATTAGTGAATACTATTATGGAAACCCACCAACCAACATGGGCAGATTGCAGCCAGCTCCTGTCCACCTTATTTACTACAGAGGAGCGGACATGAATTAGAAAAGCAGCTATTGACTGGCTGGCAGATAACCCGGTAGCTCCAGGAGAAAGGGGGGAGGAAAGAATAGATAATCGGGAAGCGGCCCAGAGAGAATTCCCGAATGAAGACCCCCGATGGGATCCAAATACAGAAAGAGGATCCAGAGCCCTAGCCCGTTTTCGCCAAGGCTTTATACAAGGCCTGAAAAGGGGGGACCAGAAAGCTATGAACCTTTCCAAAGTTACTGAAGTTACCCAAGGTATAGATGAGAGCCCAGCAGTGTTTTATGAAAGATTAACTGAAGCATATAGAATGTATACTCCCTATGATCCCGATGCACCAGGAAGTTTATGCATGGTGAATTCTGCTTTTGTAAATCAGTCTCAACCAGACATTAGACGGAAATTACAGAAATTAGAAGGGTTTGCGGGCATGAATGCAACTCAGTTATTGGAAGTCGCCCATAAAGTGTATGTGAATCGTGATAATGAAAGGCAGAGAGAATGTGATTGAAAGATGAAGAAGAAAGCTGATTTTTTGGCTGCGGCCATAGTTGAACAGAAAAGGGGAGGTATCCCTAGTCGACGGAGCAGAGGAAGGGGGCGGGGCCGAGGCGGAAGCCGGCCCCAGCTAGGCATGAACCAATGTGCCTACTGCAGGGAGGAAGGACATTGGAGAGATGCATGCCCGCAACTCGAAGACGCCCACCAAGATGACGAAAACAATCATCAATGGAGAGAAGAAAGACAAGGCCGTCCCCGAAATCGCGGAGGAGCCAATCGAGAGCAATACCAGCGAGAAAGAAGAGAAGCCGTACAAGCATTGGCTATGACAGCCCATGATGAAGATGACGTGGATTAGGACAGACCGGGCTCTGAATTTGCTTTAGGTCTCCAGGAGCCTATGGTCGGAATACAAATAGGAGACCAAGTTATGAACTTTATGGTTG
The DNA here is from genome assembly GCA_033557465.1 of Ichthyophis bannanicus. Lineage (NCBI taxonomy): Eukaryota > Metazoa > Chordata > Amphibia > Gymnophiona > Ichthyophiidae > Ichthyophis > Ichthyophis bannanicus. Next base: position 476,015,997 of record CM066037.1, on the reverse strand, counting down.
ATACTGGAGCAGAACATTCAGTAGTAGACAAAAAGATAGCCCCATTTTCTACAAAAGCAGTCACCATTGTAGGAGCAACTGGTGCCAAAGCTACAAAATCTTTTCTTCAGAATCGCATATGCAGTCTAGTTCTATAATGACACCACCAAAAAGACGTCTTGGTGGTCAGGAATTAAAGAACCTGAACCCCCTAACCCATTAGCCAGATTCCCTGAGCTTTCTCATTTATGGACTAATCTTGCCAAGCCTCATGCCTGGCAAGCCCCACCTGGCCTATACTGGATCTGTGGAAACCGAGCATATGCCCGACTCCCTACATACTGGGGAGGGGCGTGTGTCTTAGGGACCATCAGACCTTCTTTCTTTCTTCTAAACACGGAACATGGAGAACAATTAGGATACCCAGTGTACACAACTAATCACAGACATAAAAGAGCACTGAGACAGAAGAGAGCACCCCTCCAGGTAGGCAAGTGGGAGAAGTGGCAGGGTGATGATTGGCCACCAGAAAGAATCATTGAATATTATGGGCCTGCCACCTGGAATGATGATGGTATGTGGGGCTATCGAACCCCAGTCTATATGATTAATCAAATTATCCGCTTACAAGCAGTAGTTGAAATAATAACCAATGAGACTAGCCAAGCTCTTACACTTCTAGCTAGACAGAGTACTCAAATGCGCACTGCTATATATCAGAACCGTTTAGCGTTAGATTATTTGTTGGCAGCGGAAGGAGGAGTATGTGGTAAGCTGAATTTAACTAATTGTTGTTTGAAAATAGATGACAAAGGTCAAGTGGTTGAAGAAATTGCTGAAACTATGCGAAAGCAAGCTTATGTGCCAGTACAAACTTGGCATTCACTAAAGTTTCCTAACTGGTTTGCTAATCTTTTCTCATGGCTAGGAGGACTTAAAACTTTCCTTATATTAGTACTAATAACACAGGTACACTACCAAAAAACTGCCTCCAGTTTTGCAACTGATTCCTATAGATTTTGGGGTGCTGAATCCAGGAAAAATAGCCAAAATGTTCCATCACGTCACGTTTTCTTGCAAAATTAGATTTCTTACCCATATAAGGAATGTTCACATAATCTCTTTTTAGCCGACTGCAGTTTATTTTCTTGGCCCAAAATAGAGGTTGTAATGGTTAACTAACTAGAAACACTCCCTCATGATATTTTAGAGTGTTTTGTATTCATTTTATACATTAACAGGACAATTGGGAGGCGGGGGGCTAAATCTAGTACTCGCGCTGGCGCATGTTCTTTCCTGTTCGCCTCGCCTCGTTCGCTCGCTCAAACACGGTGGTTGCAACATGAACGTTCCTGTCAAATTTCAGTTTCTTGCAAGTTCATTATTACCTTTTGTTTGCTCAGTCGTAATCCAGCTTTATTCCGAAGTGGTTCACTACAGTTGTAGTTTGCAGTGCTGTGTATTTGTGATGGCTCACAGAGCCAGAGGTTGCGTCAACTCTCCGGACAGTTTTTGTTTTATTTGTGGGGAATATACCGTGAAAAAGCGGCAGAGGAACATTTCTGCGTTTATTAAAGTATATTTCGCCTATTTCGGTTTGAAGTTAGGCGATCAAGACAAACCGTGGGCTCCTCACAAAGTGTGCAAGACATGTGAGGAAGATCTACGCTTATGGATGAAAGGTAAAAAACAAGCATTTCGTTTCGGAATACCTATGATGTGGCGTGAACAAAGAGACCACAGCAGTGACTGCTATTTTTGCTCTTGCATTGTGAAGGGATACAACTTAAAAAATAAGAACGTAATAAGTTACCCCAACCTTCCCTCAGCAATTAGGCCTATGCCTCATAGCAACGAAGTACCTGTGCCTGAACCACCAAAATCTTTGGATCATATTTGTGTGGACGGTTCTGATCATGATGAGACTCATCAGATGGCTTTTCCCGATGAGTCCAGTACTTCCGAGTTTGAAACTGAACCAGATCCAAAACCTGAACTTTTCTCTCAAGCTGAATTGAATGATTTAGTCCGGGATTTAGGACTCCCAAAAGATGCTGCCCAACTGCTAGGTTCTCGGCTTAAACAGAAAAATCTATTGTCACCAGGAACAACTTTTTATTGGTACCGCAACCGCGAGACACAATTTTTGAAGTATTTCAGCAAAGAGGAAGATTTGGTATTTTGCAACGATATATACGGAGTGATGGAAAAGTTTAAACTCAAGTATGATCCTGCTGAATGGCGGCTGTTCATTGATTCGTCAAAAGACAGCATAAAAGGTGTTCTTCTTCATAATGGCAACACATTCGCTTCAGTTCCTATTGCTCACTCTGTTATTCTCCAAGAAAAATACGAGAATTTGGCCCTGATTCTTCAGAAGATTCGTTATGATGAGCATAAGTGGCTGATTTGTGGAGACTTTAAAATTCTATCCATGCTATAAGGGCAGCAATCCGGTTTCACCAAATATCCCTGCTTCCTTTGCTTGTGGGATAGCCGGGCCCGCGACCTACACTGGGGGAAAAAAGACTGGCCAATTCGGGAGTATTTGAGACCCGGTGAGAAAAATGTTCTTCATGAGAGCTTGGTACCTCGTGATAAAATTCTATTACCACCTCTCCACATTAAGTTGGGTCTCATTAAGCAATTCATCAAGTCCCTTCCAAAAGTTGGTGAGTGCTTTCGGTCCCTTTGCTCAAAGTTCCCCCGACTTTCTGAAGCAAAGCTAAAGGAAGGAGTGTTTGTTGGCCCTGATATAAGGAAACTCATTTCAGATGGAGCATTCGCTGAAACGATGTCTGAGAAGGAAAAAGAAGCCTGGGATTCCTTCAAGGATGTTGTTCTCAAATTCTTGGGGAACAGGCGGGATGAGAACTATAAGGATATTGTTGCCAGGATGCTCAATGCCTTCAAAGAACAAGGCTGTAACATGAGCCTGAAAGTCCATTTCTTGCACTCCCATGTGAACTACTTTCCCGAAAACTTGGGGGCGTACAGTGAAGAACAAGGTGAAAGGTTTCACCAGGACATCAAGGACGCAGAGAGAAGGTACCAAGGAAGATGGAACACCACTATGATGGCTGATTTCTGCTGGTTGCTGCTGCGGGAAACCCCAGATGAAAAATACGCCAAGCAGCGCACCAAGAGAAGCATTCGGGGGAAGAAGAAACAGGCCCACCAGGAGATTGATTGACCCAAGAATGACTTTAAAATCTAAACTGTGTTGACAAATATCGTGTTTTTACTAAACTTTGAAATAAAAATTTGCTAGTTATTACCACAGTGTCGGATCTCATTTATTAGAATTTTATTTTCACAACATCGGGTGTTTGTCTTCATGTATTGCAATGGTGTGTTTGCGTTTTCAATTCTTACATACATACCTGTACAACATTTTTTGCACATTTCTTTGCTTTGCTTTGTGTCTAACCTCGCTCTTATATGCTCAATGTTTGTGCACATGTATGTGGCTGTTTTAAGTGCAGACAATTTTGCTACCATCAGTGTGTTTTGTTGACATTACTCTATTCTTATGTGCTGCCTTGTTACAATTTTCTTTATTCTTATTTGAATAACTACTAAACAATTAGTATAAAGAATTCATCTAAGAAACTTTTATCTCGATCGCACTCAATCTGAAACGTTCACCTCAAACTGCTAACCCAATGTAGCAAAAAATCTGTACGTGATGGAGCAAATTGGTTACCAGATTTGGATTCAGCGCACCAAAAAACGTAAAAATCAATCGAAACATTAGAGGCAGTTTAAAAAAACATTTTTTTAGTGTACCTGTGTAATCATTGCTGTCATTTTACTGTTACCATGCATAATCCCATGTTGTATGCGTTCTATTCATAGTGCTATTGAAAGTACAGTAGAGTGGAAGACCGCAACTAAGATTATGGCCTTATACCAACCTAAACCTCCTGCATATAGTCAGAATCCTCTGACCATGATATAACCGTTTTAAGTGATTTAATTCTCACACCTTATTAAGTAATAGGGTGAGATTAATCAAAGGGGGGAATGTGGCAGGTGAAGGCCTGTGATCCACAATGTCTGACATGAGCAAGCAGGCCTAACTAGCTTGACCTGTAAATGAAGCCTGTGAAGAGGCCCATAGGAATTACACATCCCCCAACATGCTGCTATTGTAGAATAAGAACTCAATAAAAGTATTGAATTAGCTTAGACAAGCAGAACTGAAAGTAGGAAAAATACAGAAAAATATGTTTGAATGCCTCTGATAAGAGAATACAGCTGTAAGGGATTTAATTAAAACTGCTGACAGAAAGGTTACAGAGCCCTGCTTCCCTGCACGTACTAACTAGCCCAATGGCCTTGGAAGTAGGAAAGTAATAAGTTGGTGAACTGGCCATTGTAATTGGGACTAGAAGGGGGGTGAGCAGGTGCTGAGCCCACTCTAAGAACATAATTGGACAATCATATCAGTACCGGGACCAATAGAAGGGGTACGGGAGGTTACCGGGACCAATGAAATGTTTTTCTATACCTAGAATGGAGCAAAAGTCTATAAAAGTTGTTGTTTTGCCAGAGAACATTGCTCAGCCATTTTGAATTTGATTCTGCTTGAGACTTGTGCACAAATAAATGATTTGGACCTTCTGAACAGACTCCTGGTATCATTGGTTTGTCTGCGCTCTGCTGCTACAAGTAAGTAGGCCCCTTATTCTTAGAGTACCTTACTCATGGTTGATGCTCTGTTAATCAGGAATTATCTTTTTATTGGTATTGGAGGAAGGGGGCTTTTTTGTGGTTCTTGCCTCAAAGCTCTATGGCAGTGGCATTCACCCCAGGTCTCCAGGGCCATCAATGGGTCAGGTTTTCAGGATGTTCTCCATGAATATGTATGAGAGAGATTTGCATGCATACTAGCCGGGTCAGCCACTCACTAGAGGAAGGTCCCCCGATTGCCCAGGGTACCACTACCAGCCATATTGTCTGATGACTGTCTTGGCTCTCACATTACCAAATATTTGTCAACGTGACCCCTCTTGAAACCTAATGAATTTCACTGCTATAAATAATGCTCATGAAGAGAAAGCAGAAGACTCAGACGTAACTTTAGAATTTAGAATTTTTAAAAAGAGCGGTGGATACATGAAGCAGTTACTCAAAGACAACCCAGAATTTAAGAAAACTGTTGCTAGTGCGGAGGATCCTTGGAAGGGAAATAGGAGTAAATTTGGTGAGCTAAAGCAAACTGCACAGACTGGATGATCCTTGCGGCCTTTGTCTGCTCAAATGCCGGCAGCTTGCACTTTGATTTGAACTGAGGAAAGGATGAGGAGGGGTCTGGATTAGATTTAAACTAGAGCTAAATGGGTCTGAGTTCAGATGCAGGGGTAATGGATTTCATTTCTTTCCTAAAGGAAGGGGTTTGTTTCATTGCTGCAGAATTAGAGGCCTTCTGCGACAGTAAAAGGGGATCGTGGAGTGACTATTGAAGTGAAATATTTTTTTTTTATCCTCCCAAGATTGCCACATAGAGAGTGCTGTCAATCAGTCAAAAGATCAGACTCCGCGGGCCTCTCTCTTTCATCCTAACCAGCTATGCAACTATGTATGTAACTTAGTCACAGTGGAACTATTGTATAAAATGCTGCTATAGAATGCACGGGGGGGGGCATTTTATTTCTCTATTCATGGTTTGAGATATTGGAGGCGATTTTAGAAGATTTACATGTTTAAAAAAGCCCTTTACATGTGCAAATTGTCATGCACATCTATGTAGTGATCTTTTTTAACTTTTTTAACTTCAACAAACATATCAAGATACAAACTTGTACAGAAAAACATGCATAAGAAAATACAAACATCAAATCACAATATAACAACATCCCAAAAAATCATGTAGGCCACAAACCCAAATCCAGCCCAGGTTTGAGTATTTTTTTTTTTTTGCATTTTCCATTAAGTAGAAATTTTAGAACAGGCGTTAATTATGCGTGCCTGCTGTAGCACGCATCTATTTAAGGGGATTGTGCTCTGGGCATGGTTTGGGTGGACCTTGAAAGTATACGTATACTCCATATCTTTCAATGGCAATACAAGTATATTTCAAAACATGACCATGCCACCTACTTGAGTCACATGATGCCTGCTTTGGGTCACATGTAAGTGTTAGCTAACTTCTTGTTTGGACCTGGGATTGGCAGTTGAACTTGAGAGGGAGTTGTGCTTACCCCTTAGGTATTGAGACCACCTCAGACACCTAAAATTGGAATTTCAGAGCTCACTTCCTGAATTAGCTAACTTCATACATGCAATTTTTGATAATCCAGGACTTACAACTTATAAGTAACAAAACCTGCTGCTTATGTGTAAATTCCGCTACTTACACGTACAAAGCCCTGAATAATCCTGCTCTTTTCTTAAATATACTTTTTTCTAAAATGGTTGCTCCTTGCCAAATGTGCCTCTAAATACCTGTAGGGCCCAATATTCGAAAGGCATTTACATGGTTTACAGTCAAGTAAAACAAGTAAATGTCTTAAATGGGAACATTTAATGCTATCTACACAGTTAGTGACATTGAATATCCCCTACAAAGCCCCCTACGCGCCCCGATGCTATCCGGTTAGCATCAGGGCATGTTGGGGGCTTTGAGGGGCAGGGTGGAGGAGAAGACTGTGACTAACTATGCAGCAGCGATATTGGATGCTGCCCAGTTAGCGACCTTTCAGAGGAAAGAAATTCAAGGCAACGGTGGAGAACTGCGCATTCAAGAAGTTTGGGAATGAAGAGAAGAAGGGAGATGAGTCAATAATTAGAAGGACAAGTAGGGTCAAGTGAAGGTTTCTTAAGGAGAGGTGTGACCACAGCATGCTTGAAGGCTGTAGGGACAGTTGCAGTGGAGAGCAATAGGGTGAGAATATGTGTGATGGAAGAGATGACAGAGGAGGCAATAGAATTAAGGAGACAGGTGGGGTTAGGATCAGAGGAATGGGTAGTAAGTTTAGAGAAGGAAAGACGCTGAGAGGTTTCCTCTTCAGAGATCTTAGAAAAGGATGAAAGGGTAACAGAGATTGAGGGGGAAAGTTGATATTGAAGAGGGGGAAGAGAGGATGAAGCTGATTTAGAGGGGAATTGAAGTGTAATCTTGTGGACTTTGTCGTGGAACTAGTCAGCTAGGGTTTGGGCAGAAAGAGAAGGAGGGGTCGGAGGGAGAGGCACCTTGTAGAGAGAGTTGAGAGTAGAGAACAGACAGCCGGGGTCAGAGGCAAGGGAGTTAGTCAGATGGAGATAGTAGTTTTGCTTGGCAAGTGATATGGCTGACTGGAAGGAGGCAAGCATGAATCTGAAGTGAAGAAAGTCAGGAAGGGAGCAGGATTTGAGCCAAATGAGCTCAGCTGAGCGGGCACAGGAGAGTAGATAGCTGGTAGTGGAAGACAACCAAGGCTGAGTATAGTGAGCCTCACAGGATGTGGAATGGGCAGAGAAAAAACATCCAGAGCAGAGGAGAGAGTGGTATTAGCCTCATCAACAGACAAGACTTAGAAAACAAGGTGGAGGAAAGAGTTGATGAGACAATGGTGGAGAGAACCAATAGATCGATAGCATGAAGATTTCTAAAAAGATAGGAGGAGATTGAGGCGGGGAGAGATGAAGAATGAAGCTTAGCAAGTGATGGTCAGATAAGGGAAGAACTGAGGCACAGAAATTGGAGGGTAAACAATTAGAGAAGAAAACAAGGTCAAGGCAATGACCATGCTGATGAGTAGGGGCAGAAGAGCAGAGCTAGAGGTTGAATGAGGACATAAAGAAAAGGAGTTTAGAAGTGTAGGGGTCAGAAAGATTAGCAACATGAATATTAAAGTCACCAAAATAAGAGAGAGGGAAAAAGAAGCCAGAAATAAGGAAAGCCATGAGTCAAAGTCAGTGAGAAAGATAGAGGTGGACTTGTCAGGGAGTCTATAAATTGCAGCTATCCAGAGTGGTAAGGGATTAAAAGAGCGGATGAAATGGACTTCGAAGGAGGAAAAGGAGTGAGGCCGAGGTAGAAGAGGGGTTGAAATTGGCAAGAAAGAAAAAGCAGAAACCCAACACCACCACCACGGCCATTGGCAAAAGGAATGTGGGGAATTGGTAGCTGCCGTGACAGAGGGCAGCGAACGAAGCAGTGTCATCATGGAAGAGACAGGTCTCAGTACGAGCTAGAAGATGGATTGTTGACTTTCATTTCCTCATAATTTAAGTAAAACTTTCTAGATAAAATATTTGATAGATTGAACAGTCCTCAGTACTGCCCTAATTTTAGATCTATCAGTGTGTTTGCTCCTTTTGGAACTTTCAACTCAATTGGCTCTGGGGCTGGCATGATCTATCATCCATAACTATCCAGGGATTATTCCCTTAATTTATGCCCCTTCTCCTTGACGTAGCTGTTGCTGTTGCCTGGTAACAGGGAGTCCCTCCTCCCTCAAGAGACTGTGAATGCTGATTCAGGGGCTTCCTTTGCCATAGCTGGTCTAGGGAGTTGATACTCTGAAGCAGGAATGGAACCCAGTTCCTCCACATAGCGGTATAGTATACAATAGTATTACTAAGCTACCAAGCCAATCCAGCTCCTCTTCCTTAGTAAGCCTCACTGAAAGAAAAAAGCCATTAGCACCTATGCCGCCTGCTTTTATCTTTGTGACAAGCAGTGTTGCCTGCCCCCTGTTCTTGTATCATTGCAGCATATGCCTTGTAGTGCTACAGAAATGATAAACAGTATTAGCAGTAATCTTACATCTCACTGATAGAATCCAGCCTACCACCACTTCAAAAAGAGCGGAACTAAGGGACGTTACTGACCTGCTCATGAACTTGTACCGCCGGTGCAGGTAATAGATTTTTCTCCTGGAAGAACAGCAAAAATGAAGCCAGTCGAGAAGAAAACCCATCGTCAATTACAGAATGAACTAGCAAGGAAGGAAAGGAAATTGAAGATAGAATCCTGTAAGAGGTGGAGGAAGAGACTAAAAAAGAGAGATTAACACAGAGAACAGTCATGTTCAACTTCATCGACAACTTTGTATAAATATTGTCCCCTTTTTGTCTGATTTGAGGATAGCAAAATACTGAAACTTGAAGGCATTTTTTTAAATAACTGAATGAATGTGGTTTGTTTTCTGAGTAAACTCCCAGGGAGGGGGTAGATTCTGGAAGACCTGGGGGAAGCAGGAGAATGATTGACTTCCTTCCAGGGAAGACAGAACTGGATTTCCAGGGGACTTGGAAGACCCATATTGGCTCCAGGGGTGGGGAGTAGCCTGCAGGCCCAATCTGTTTAGGGGTGGGAGGTACTTTTCCTAAACGAATTGTTTCAGTATTGGCTAATTATCTCAGGGAAACCTAATATGCAGAGCAAAGTGTCTGTTACCATGGACACACTGTCATCGCTGTGGTCATGGTAACACTGTTGTGCTCTATATGAGGTGGTGAAGCCTATTGTAGTACCGGCATTAAAATCAGCGGGTAGCTTGTGTTGTGTTCTAACCTTCTCCCTGCTAACAATAGGGGCTAAGCAGCCAGGGGAAGTACTGGGTTAGGGCCTCTAGGTGAGCCGGTTCGAGCTTGTAGGTTGTGGGATGGACCAGGGGCGGGGGACAGAAGATCAAAGGCTGCCTAGAGCACCTTGTACCAGTTCTGTTTCTAGCTAGACAATTCAGTTTATAAAACGAGGCATCAAATTTCATCTTGTGACTTAAAGTTATTTACCATCAATTAAATCAGTTCTGAAAAATTGAAATCTGCAATGACTGTTCAATACTTATTTAAAGAGCGCATAATCCAACTTCCACTCCACTGTGACGGGAAAATGGAAGCAAGTTCAAAAAGATTCCATGTCAGTGACAGAAGCTCCTGGGTCAACAAGCTGGCATGACCTGGCAGAAAATCACCAGTGAATTTTAGAGTTAAGTTATTATGTTCTTATATGAAGTATTTCCATAAGACCTTTGTCATCACTCTCAATCCTCAAGAGCCACCAACAAGCCACATTTTAAGGATATCCCTAATGAATATGTATGAGAGAGATTTGCATGTCCACTAGCTGCACCCTATGTAAATCTATGCTGGCAGCCCTCGAGGACTGGGAGCGAAGACCAAGGGCATCAGAAATCTTTCCACTTTCCTTCATTGAATTTTGACCTTTATAAATTACCTGCCATAGCTATTTCTATTACTTCCTTCCCCTGCAGACACGCGCAGGAAATACCACAACCAACTGCTTTGGAAGAACCTTTTCAATTTTATTTTGTGTATGGTAATCACGCGGAGGGTAACTTTATAACAGGATGCTTACATGTGAAGGCCAAGTATACACCTATTTCATGTCTATTCTATAAAGACACTTGGGGCCCTTTTATTAAAGAGCACCATGGTGTTGATCCAGTGCACAGACAGCACCAAAACCAAAGCACATTAGGCGCAACAGTGCCACATTTACTGTTGAGGGCATGGAAAGCAGGTTCCTGACAGTTAACGTGGTGCATCCTGCCCTAATGTGGGCTACAATGAGCACGGGTGCAGTTACAGTTAGCAGAGGGGCGCTGACTGCAAGGCATTCACACCTCCCACTCTCTGTCCCAACCCCCTCACTTGCACCCTCATCTCGCCATGAACAGTTAGTGCTAAAATCCAGCTGCACTGTCATGGCCCCATGCTAATTGTTTATGTGGGCATCATAGGCACCTATGTGTCTATATAAAATTACTCCAGCAAACCAGCAGAAATCTCAGTTAAAATGAAGCTGGGGGGGGGGGGGGAGAGATTCAAGATGGTGGCAGCCACCTGTATCGAGTGACTGCGTGTTTTCTTATGGGAAGGAAACGTAAGGGGAAAGGAGGAATTTTGCCCTCTCAGCCCCCCTCTTCCTCAACGCCTGTTTCTTCGGGTCCAATGGATGCCTTTGTTCAACACATGGCTCGGGACCCGACAATGGAAGGGGAAGTAGTTCGAGCAGCAGCGGTGCAGGAGTCGGGTGACTCGGCGGCTGCTTCGATTCCATCTCTGTCCCCTTTGAGCCCAGCGCCAAAGATACAGCGGAGTCAGCCCCTTCCTGTTGGTTTTCTGGAGCTTGATTCCCCCCTCATGGAGAGTTTGGATGGAGGCTCGCGAGGGCCAGAAGCAGCAGGATTGCGGGGCATTGGAGGTGCAGCCGTTGGTCAGCACGCTATGCCTCCATCTCCGACGCTGATTGGGGAGAAGTACTCAGGGCTGGTTGTCCCTGAGGAACGCCGAGGAGAATTGCCGGCAAAAATGGAAGCTGTAATGTCTGTGGATTCTGGTTTGGTGTTTTCAATGAAACAGTCGTCCAGTTTCACCTTGGAATCAATATGGCAAGCTATTCTTTCCCTTGGAGAACCTTTGGTTCCAAAGATTGCTTTGTTGACTGAGATGGTGAATATCTCTGTGGTGTCAGTGGAGAGTTTGGAGCGGAAGGTGGAAGTTTTACAATTGGAGGCTGGAGAGAACCGAAGGAAAATGGATGCTCTCGAAGATCAGACGGATATGTTGAGAAAGAACTTTTCTGCTGTTCAAGTTAAGTTAGAGCACTTGGATAATCTTTCTAGGTCTAACAATTTAAGGTTGATTAACTTTCCGAGACTCTCTACTTGATGGAGGTTTTGGGGGTTTCTTTGGAGTTAGTACCACCCCTGGTTAAGATGCTTACCTAAGGGGAAATTTTCTTCTGGTTTGGTGAATATTGGGGGTGGTATAGATCAAGGGAATGTCTTGAATGTTACTGATATTTTAGAACACTCTTCTGTTGAGTCTCCTGTTTCCTCTACTTTGTTAATTACCTTTGCGCTACTCTCAGATAAAGAATGGTTACTGAGGCTTTTCTTTCGTAAGCAGAAGCTGCCTTTTAAAGGATTGATGGTCCGGATTTATCCAGACTTATCAAGAGAAACTCAGAGGCGCCGTAGAGAATTTCTTCTATTGCAATCTGGAGTTCTTCAGTTGGGGGGGGTCTGGTTTTTTTGAAGCATCCCTGTAAGTGCTTAGTGAAATATCACTCAGTTTCGTATGTGTTTTTTGACCTCTCTCAGCTTACGGCTTTTATTTCTGCACGGCGACTAGAATCCTCTACTGGGGCCTCCCCAGAGCTCGCTTAATGTATTTGCCGGGTTTAGTTGGCTGCCATCATTGCTTGGTTCTTCTATGGTTTATATATAATGGATTTATGTTAAACCTCCCCCGAATTTGTGGGCTAGTGTGAGTGGACACTTTGTTGCAGGTTTCTGTATTGCTATTTTGTATTTTTCTTGTTTTTTTTTTTTACATTTGCTAAGTGTATCTGCTCTATTTCTTCAAGATTGTTCTTTGAACTTTCTTGTAATTGTGATTTAAATTTCTATAAATAAAAAGTAAAAAAAAAATGAAGCTGTGGATATTTATACCTGCCCAGGTGCTGGTGTAATGTCTATATATAAAATATGCACTGAAATCATGACTCTACCTGAGGTCACCCCTGAACACACTTACACCCAAGTTTCACAAAAATATGAGTATTCTTGTCACGTGCATACTCTTATGTGTTGTGCAATGCACAAAAAAGCTATAATGTAAACTATAAGTGAAGCAGTAGCCTAGTAGTTAGAGCTGTGAATCAAGAAATCCTGGGTTCAATTCCTATGTTGCCAATCAACATTTCTTGTATCTTTGAGCATGTCACTTCCCTACCCACAAACACATTTTGGGCTTGATTTATTAACATGTGGTTATGCGATTTAACACACAATATTTAATGCAGATCCCAGTCTTGTCAGTGAGACCTATTTACTAATTATGCACATAACTCATAGGTGTATGTTTACTAAACTGCGGTAATCGTACATAACACGCGTTATGTAATGTTAACGATCGTAAGCGCATCATAACACGCGTTATGCTGTGCTTACGATCGTTAACATTACATAACGCGTGTTATGATGCGCTAACGATCGTAATGCCCCGCGGCGCGGTAAAACACCGCAGAAGGTGGAGAGAGGGCGGAGAGAAGGGGTCAGTGGGCGGGGAGAGGCTCCCTTCACACTAACGCGCTGATCTGAAGAGCTGAATTCCAACGCGAATGAAAACCTGCCGTTAAATGCACATTACAGGGGAGAGAGACCATTTCAGCGTCAGCAATGTACAGCCCAGGCAGGAAAACCAAAAAAAAGTGATAAGTGTGATACATGTGCACAGAACAAAAGGGCACATAAACACTGAAAATGACCCCAACAAACTGGAAAAAAACCATAACCAAGCTGGCCAATAGTGGTATCAATGAGAAACATCAACCCCTACCCCCCCCCCCCCCCCGAGTAAGCTCCATAGAACAGATATAAATCGTGGAAGGGTCTATACTCCATCCCCATACAAGGTGAATGAGCCCACAGTGAAATAGCGCTGCTCAGGTTTTTCCCCACCATCGGACAGGGTTCCTATGGCGTGCACATGTCCCGCAACATCAGGGCGGGCATGTCGGAACGGCAACTGGACAGATGCCGGAGAAGGGGATACAGAGGGCCGCAGGCGGCACATGCTGTGGTGGAGCTGGGCCACAGTGCAGACTAGGGTGATGCCTAGGTGGCCCATACGAATGCTGAAACAGCAGAGCAACCAGCAACTGCTGAAGGCCCAACATGGGCATGAGTGTGTTTCCCACAGTGTCACAGGGGATAGTATCCAACAGCTACCCCCAAGGGCACGGAACATTGGCAGGCAGGGCTGGGGGGAGCGTGGACGTCTATGCAGGCACCCCTACCCCAGAACCCGCACCATAGGCAACCGCCTACCTGCACACTGGAATGCCTGAGACTGCGCACCACCGGCAGAAGGGCATGTCAGCATGGTGGCTGAGGGATACTGGTGGTGGAGGGGGCAGTGGCAGCTGCCCAGAGCAGACCGTGGCCTAGCCCTGTGTAGGTGGGTGCCATGTACTGCAACAGACGGGCCCTGTCTGACGAACAGTCATGGTATCACCAAGGAACGTACTGACTCTGTGACAACAAGGTGGTGCAGTGCACAAAACCAGTTTATTCAGAAGCAGAGGGTCACAGGTTCAAGTCCTAGCTGTGGTTCCTGCCAACCCAGTCCCCATATTTTACCCACTACTACAACGTGCTAATACAGACAGCACCATTATTGCAGATGACGTAAACATGCCCAAGACACCTACATTTTACCCTACAGAGCACGGACACCATAAACATGCACATTACCTAGAGCAGAGTCTCCCAAATGCAGTCCTGGAGGGCCAAACACCATTCCGGTTCCATGCTGCCTTTGATAAAGCTGCCTGTGCTGCATTTCTATGCGCCACCCCCATGGTATGCAGATGTATCGCATGCATATTCATGAGGGACAGCATGAAAACCCGAACAGTGTTTGGCACCGCAGGACTGGAGTTGGGAACCTCTGCCGTAAAGCAGCAGCCAACAGGGGCAGACACACTCGCACCCACAGGCCCCATTATCCAAAGCCCCCTGGAGAGGCAGGACTTTGGGCTCTGCGCACATCTCCCAATACTAGCACTTGCATACCTTATTAATGCCACCCTAAACCTGGGAATATGGTACACATCTATCAAAAGGTTGCTATGATTACTGGCAGATAGCAATTCCTAGGTTAAGTACAATTTTCTGAGTGAGCTGCATCATAGCAACCTTTCTGATGTCTGTGGAGTGTGCTACAGGTCTTGTGTCTGACAGTGTTTACCAACCTGGGGAGTGACTCCTACATTATTGCGTACCATAGCCATGCCTGCACTGTGCCCAGGACTGGTGTGGTGGCCTGGGCTGTCCAACACCTCTATAGTTGCACAATGCTGGCATAGGTGTGGGGAGTGTGTGTCTGTCTATCCAGTGTGTGGTGGCTGCCAACACCTTCCACAGCCCACACTGCTAGCACTGTTGCCAGTATTGGCCTGCCAATGTGCATAATGAGGAGCAAGGTACTGTGGGAATAGCCTGGATAGGGTGGCCTGGCCTGGCCGCATCTGCACAGGGCATAGGGCAATGGCTCGGACATTGTAGTGCCTGGTACCACCTGCACAGACAGGGTGGCCATAGCATGTCCTGCTGGGAGGTCACTCTCACCCTGACTGAGCAGTGACCATGGCATGGATAGGTTCCCCCATAGTGCTATGTAATATTTCTCTCATGTGATATATATATGGGTTTCCTTTTGGGGCTGAATCACTGACTTATCTGCTTGGTGTGTATGTTGACATTCCCATTCTGGGTACATGCATCTCCTCCAGGACCATGCGCTATGGACTAGCTGGTGGTCTGTCTGCAGCTAGTATGTGTCTTCCTGGAGCACCGTGCAGTGGCTGGAGGCTTGCTGCTGGAGAATGTCAGATAATAGTTGGGGGTAGCTGAGCATTTCCAGGCCTGCCGTCTGTCTGCTATTGCGTTATGGATGTGTACCGGTCTGTCTGTTCCCCAGCACGACTGGGGTTGATGGTCCCCTCTACTGCTACCATTGCAGGGAGGTAGACTGTGGCTCTATTGTTGGGTGATCCTGTTTCCCACCCTGAGCCCCAGAGGATGGGTTGTGTGGTGGTACATGATCTGCCCATGGGTCCATACACCTCCCCTCTACAGCAGGTAACCATGGCACCAACACAGGATATGCATTATTCTGGGTGCATCATCGCCCATAAGGACTAGACATGACCGAGACATACAGCAGGGCACAGATGTATCCTAGGCGTGTCTAACGGAACCACCTATCACATACTGATGGGGACCTGCAGCATGGTGTATTTCAGCCATGAAAGATGCTGTTGACCTGGTGCTGGGCGCCCCACCTCAACCTCAGGGTGGGCACAGTACCCGCACAATGTGACTGTCTGTGGCTACTCTGTGGCAGTACCACACACGGTCTGTTCCCCCTACCTGGCCGAGGTGCTGTGGGGGTGCATACCCAATCTTGTGCCCATCTCTCGTCTGCTGATTTGCATGTGCAGTGCATCATGGGTACGGGTGGGTTAACCCTATCCTGGTAACCACAGCAGACAGTTTGTGTGGTGACGTGCAGTCCTGCAGCCAGCCAGGGCTTTGTTCACAGCCTTATAAGGTGTCCTATAGGGGACATTATAGGGTGCCTTGGCGGACAGTGCACTTTATAATGTGCCCTATGAAATGCGTTATGGGGTGCCCTATGCAGCACCTTAGGTTATGCCACCGTGAGGGTGTGTTTGCTGGCAGCACAAATTAAAATATATGTCAAATGCCTCAACAATCACTACTTAAATGTAAAGGGTGCTGCTTCAGCCAGCCTTATACATTAGGCCCACTGGGGAATCAAACCCATGACCCCTGTACCAGCAGTCAGTGTTGTAACTATTGTGCTACAGCTCTGTTGCTGTGATTGTATGCCTGCGCGCCTTCTTAAGATTAACGCGTGGTAACGTGCCCTGTAGCGCTCCTTCATTTATGGCGCCTTGTAGCGCGCGTTCTCGGCAACGATGTACCGCCCATGTCCTTATTTGGGATTTCTGTCTCTACCGCGGCTCCTAACGTGAATCGCACTAACGCAGTTTAGTAAACATACCCCATAGTCACGTATGTTAATATATAACAATGATTGCTAGCACACGTTAGTAAATCTAACCCTGAGATTGTTAAACATCTCGGAAAGAAAATACCTATCTTACCTGAAATGTAATTCCCTTAGAGCACAGGCTTGGAAAGGCAAGCAATAAAACCCAAATGAAATTTATAAAATGGCCAAAACAAAACTTAAAACTGTGATTGGTCCAATATCATCATAAGACCATGCCTTAATATTTATTGGTTTTAATGTATTTGGATTTTTCCACCCATTTCATACCATAGTTATACATCCAAAGGGGGCACACAAAGCATAACATTATAATACACCATAGATAAAAATGAAACATATCAACCAATCAAAACGCAACATTCAAAATCCTGCAAACTTAAATGCTACAGATTATGGAGTATTTACTGAAGATGGCCTAAAAAGTATTTAAAATGATCAGAGAGTCAAAATAAGAAGTAAATTATTACTGCTTGGAATAACTCATTAACCAAATCGTTGTTTAATAAGCTAATCTCCTTTGATAAAGCATCCAACGCTTTGGGCATATGTATGGACACCCTCTGTTTCTTTTTTCCTGTAGTTTAATCTTCCTTAATGGAGATATTCTAAGAACAGTCTCCTGTAAGAATCTTAGGGACATGTTTAGTTTAGCCTGCTACCCGGGTAGCGTGTTGTTTATGCATGTTTTTAGCACTGTGCTACAAATTTTAAAAAAAACATGTACCCAGGCAGCGCATGTCTGGGTGGTGCCTGGTTGAGGTATGGGTTTTCCCACCACAGTACCGCTAACATGGGCCTTGAAAGCCTGTGTTATTGATGCTTGGCAGTAGAGCAACTACAGCCAGAACAATGGGTGGTGGTAGTTGATCCCCGTGGTGGTATTAATGCCACAAGCAGTGCTAAATTCAGGGGGACAGCTGACCCCGCCCTCCTGAATCTAGCACAGTGCCCCACACTAGTACTGCAGCTCAAACTCATGTTACTAGCGTGGGCTTAGTAAACATGCCCCTTTGATTTCTTGCAGGGTGCATGCCATATCTGCATAGTAATTAAGGCATGCTTATATAAAGGCACTAGACCAATCACTGTTCTCAATCTGTCATTAAGAAAGGGAATGGTAGCATATTTTATAGTCTTTAAGAGTAGAAGACATAAGCGAACTGCCTTTATGCCTACCTGAAAGGCATTCTTACATTCATCAGTTCTGCGTTTCTGCCCAGCACCTCCCAGGGTGCATGCAACTTCACAAATATGATGTCACTGTTTGTCACGGAAGACTGTAGTGAGAGAAAAAAATGTTTACTGAGAGCCGTTTCGATCTCAAGCATCATACAGTGATAAAAAAGCACTGTTGCATGCCTTTAATTCATTTCTTTTATAGAAGACTTTTTCTTTGTTTCATGACCCATGCGGGTTGTAAGTCAATGCCAAGTCCATCTCAACTGCAGGTCAAAGTTCTTTATTTCATTCCCTTTTAGAGAGCATAATTCAGAGCACGTTTGCTAAAGCGCACTAGGATGTTGCACCGACCATGCCAACAGTGTTGAAACTATAGAATATTCAGTGCAACACCACTGCGTTAACTGTCGGGGGTGTGGAAACTGTCGAGATCTGGCAGTTAATGCTTAGCCCTGTCCCAGCATATTAGTGTGGACGCACTTAACGCCACCTTCTGAGGTAGTGGTAGGTGATCCCACGCTAATGCAGTTAGCGTGCGGTATAAACCCCCTGCTAATGGCACAGAGCACACCATACCCATTCTCCACTCCTACCACACCCACTTGCTACCCTAATGTGAGTTAGACAGTTAGGGCCTGATTCTGTCCCACACGTATATCTCCTTTTTACGGCCAGGTTGAGCCGGAAGTACAAAGGAGATCATGATTCTGATCCCGTGGGACACGTCTAGCCCCACGGGATCAGAATCCCGAACAGGACTGTATGTGCAGGCCTGGACTGCTATTCAGTCCTAGCCTGCACGTACAGCCATAGCCTGGCTAACTCAGCCAGGGCTTTTTAATGGAGCCGCAGCGGACTAATTCAATATATTGATGACTAGATTTTAAGAGTTTTCTTTACATCATAGATTTTGAAAGCTATTTACAGATAAATTGAATAATTGCAATGAAAAGGTGTTGCCTACAACTTGTAGTTAGATGTTCAGAAAGTGTATGATAAATCATATGTGCAATTTAAGAAAATATATTTCAATTTAATAAAGTAATACTGATACACACTAGTGAGAGTATTAATTTTTGATATATGTATTTTGCATATGGTAAACGTATGAGTAGTTTTTTAATTATCTTTTTTCATAATATATTTTTTGCATTGTGTATTTATTGGCATTTTTGATGACTTGCACCCTTATGTTAATCTTGACGCACCTTAGAAAATTACCCTCCTAGCAGAGGTAAACTACAAAGAAGCTTTTACATGCACATACATTGTACTTGCTAATTTACAACAGGCATATCATGGAGTCATTCTGACCAATTCAAACAATAACTAGAGGGGCTCTTCTGTCCCACTATTCACCCCCACACCGTCTCCATCAAAAGCCTCCACGTACAAATAAGGCATTTATATGGGGAGGCTTAGACAGGGGCAGAAGGGGGCATTCCGGAGGTGGAGTGAGGGCGGGGCATGGGCGGTCCACGACCGCGGACATAGAGGGCTGATTCTGAGGTCAGCCCTATAAGTCTGGGGTCAGCAAACTGAACAGAGGAGGGCAGGCCCAGGCAGCGTCAGAAAGGTGAGGGGGTGCAGGGGATTCCCTGCAGCCTGACCCTGGCCATAGAAGGCCAGATCGGGGGTCGGGCTGCAGGCAAAGAAGATTGTGGTCGGTTGCCGGGGATCGTGGCTCCTGAATGAAGCCGCAGTGCCATGGCAACAGGACACCATGGTCCTGCGGCTCCATTCAGGAGCCTCACTGAGGTAGCTGGGCAGGTGGCTGTATGTGCAGGCCAACTGGAATTGGGTCCTGGCCTGCACGTACAGGCACTAGACCCAATTCATGTCTAGCCCTCGCGGAATCAGAATCAAGTCTACGCCTGAGCGTCCTGATTCCAATTGGATGCACAGGGGCCTAGATGCACATATTAGAATGTGCCTCCACATAAATGGACCTTTACTGATGTTAGATAGGTCATGCTCATTTAAACATGCAGAATTTTAACACAGGCATAATTTAGATTACTCAGACTGTGCCGTGCTTTTGTGTTCTACATTTTTTATTTATGTCTTATTACAGTTATTTTAATTTTAATTTAAGTGGTTAACTATACTGTTTCTGATTTTATGTGTTTTTAATTGCTTGATCATAGTAACATAGTAACATAGTAAATGACGGCAGATAAAGACCAGCATGGTCCATGCAGTCTGCCCAGCAATACGGCAAGAGTAGGTGCACCTGTCGCTCTGAGCAGGCCACTCCTCCCCATGTCTTTGTTTAAGGGTGGACCCACCACTCCATGTAGGACACCCCTATTTGTTGAGAAGTTAGATGGTTCAGTTTATTTTGCTTTTATCCTGTTGCTTGTCCCATGCTGTTTTGAATTCCGTCACCGTGTTTGCCCCCACCACTTCCATCGGGAGAGCATTTCAAGCATCCACCACCCTTCCAGTGAAAAAATATTTCCTGACATTGCCTTTTAATTTTCCACCTTGCAGCTTCATGTTATGCCTTCTAGTTTTGCAGCTTCCCCATCTTTGGAAGAGGTTTGTTTGTTCATCGTTCCTCTTTAAGTATTTAAAGGTCTGAATCATATATCCCCTATCCCTCCTCTCCTCCAAAGTGTACATATTTAGGTCTTCAATTCTCTTCTCATAAGGTTTCTTACGCAGGCTCCAAATCATTTTGGTTGCCTTCCTCTGAACAGTTTCCAGTCTTTTTACATCTTTTGCAAGATATGGTCTCCAAAACTGAACACAGTATTCCAAGTGAGGCCTCACCAGTGACCTGTACAGTGGCATAAGTACCTCTTCCTTTCTGCTGGTAATCCCTCTTTGTATGCAGCCCAACATCCTCCTGGCTTTTGCCACCGCCTTGTCGCACTATTTTGCCACCTTGAGATCATCAGAGATAATCACACCAAGGTCTTTCTCCTGAACCATGCACACCAACCTCTCACCCCCTATTGCGTACATTTCCCTTGGATTTCTGTTACCTAAGTGCAGACACTGAACTTTTTCGCATTAAATCGTAATTGCCAAGTATTAGACCATTCTTCCAGCTTTTGTAGATCTTTCCTCATGTTACCCACTCCCTCGGGGGAGTCCACTCTGTTGCAAATTTTTGTGTCATCTGCAAAAAGACAGACTTTTCCATTCAGTCCTTCAGCAATATCACTCATAAATACATTGGACAGTGCCGGGCCCAGGACCAAACTCTGGGGCACCCCGCTAATCACCTTTCTTTCATCCAAGTGAGCTCCATGTACCATCACCTTCTGTTGTCTGTCAGTCAACCAATTTCTAATCCAGTTTACCATCTTGGAACCCATCCCCAAGCTACTGAGTTTATTGACAAGCCTCCTATGAGGAACAGTATCAAAGGCTTTGCTGAAATCCAGGTAGATGACATCCATCGCATGCCCCTGATCTAGTTCCTTGGTCACCCAGTCAAAGAACTCAATCAGATTTGTTTGGCAAGACCGTCCTTCAGTAAAACCATGTTGCCTCGGATCTTGCAACCTGTTGGTTTTGAGAAAGTTCACTATTTGCTCTTTCAGGAGCGCCTCCATTACTTTTCCCACCACCGAGGTAAGGCTCACGGGTCTGTAGTTTGACACGTCTTCCCTGTCACCACTTTTGTGTAGAGGTACAACATCAGCCATTCTCCTGAGGAACCTCTCCTGTTTCCAAGGATCTGTTGAATACATCCTTTAACGGCGCTGCAAGAACCTCTCTGAGCTCTTTCAGTATCCCATCCGGTCCCATGGCTTTGTCCACTTTCAGTTTAGCAAGTTGTTCCAACACCTCATCTTCTGTGAATGGTGCGGTATCTACTTCATTCCCATTTTTATATTTGGGAGTCAAAGCTGGTCCATCTCCAGGATTTTCTTTAGTAAAAACAGAGCAGAAGTATTTGTTTAGCAATTTCACTTTTTCTATGTCACTTTCCACGAGTCTTTTCCCTGCACTTCGGAGTGTGAATGGTGCGGTATCTACTTCATTCCCATTTTTATATTTGGGAGTCAAAGCTGGTCCATCTCCAGGATTTTCTTTAGTAAAAACAGAGCAGAAGTATTTGTTTAGCAATTTCACTTTTTCTATGTCACTTTCCACGAGTCTTTTCCCTGCACTTCGGAGTCCTGCAATTCCAAATCTGATCTTCTTCCTTTCCCGAATATACCTGAAGTTTTGTCGCCACCCTTAACATCTTTAACCATCTTTTCCTCTGCCTTTGATTTTGCTATCCTTATTTCTCTTTTTGACTCTTTGAGTTTGATCCTGTATTCATTTATGTGTTCTTCTGTTTGCAAGCTTTTGAATTTTGCAAAAGCTGTGTTTTTTGCCTTTATTTGAGCAGCCACTTCTTTGGAAAACCAAATAGGTTTCTGTAGGAATGGACAGATAAAGGGATACCAGAATCCCCAATATGTAATTGAAGATGGATGAATTTCTTGATACAAAATGTGTTTAGAAGTTTGACTTCTCACCTACTTCCTTTTAAATAGAATAGGATGTCATGATCATGGGTTCTGTGTAACTGTCTTTAAAATAGATGGAATAGTGTTAACGCAAGCAAAAAGAACATAGGCTATGAACTGTGCAACCATAGTTCATTGTACAGTCAACTGGAAGTCCCTGCTGACACAACATAATTTTTGCAACCTTTGCAATTATAAATTTCATCTAATATATTGTAATCAGATCTTACTCTGTAAAAAGAACTTTGGCGACACCTTGTGTTATTTCATGGTTATAATAAATGACTGTTGCTTCCTCTTTTTCTCTAATAAAAGGGAGCTTTTAGTAGGAGAACTTTGAATTCAATAAGCCTGGAATTATGCCTGTTCATAGTCCGCTTATTGTCTTCCCTCTGAGCTCAAAGAAAATAGCACTTTGTGTGTGTGTGATTGTGTTCTGTATTACTCTCTGCCTGTCTCTCACTACTGATGGACCAGAGACCTAAAGAGCCGTGGTATTGTGGTCAGATCACGGAGTTATCTTCAGTTTTTGCCGTGACTCGGATCTCTGTGTTCCTTCAGCAGTTGGTAACAGTAGACAAGTCTCAAGGACACAGGCAGTGGTTGCCGTGAGTAAGTATACTAAAAAATTGACAGATATCTGTGTGTATATTGTGATTATAATGTAAAGCCGGTAAGGTTAATTAGAGATCTCAGTTAGATAAGTGGAGCGAGAAGGCTCGTGATATAGGGCAGAGAAAGGAAGCCCTATTTGTGAAATGAGGCGCAAGTTTTGGTGAAGCGACCTTATGTTAATATTCGATGACTGCCAGTAACCACAGTTTGCCGTTCCTCCTTGGTGGAACATTTCAGTGGAGCAAATTGAGGTTAGTTACAGTATGAAATGGCTTTTGAAGCGAATTTCATACCAGTCATGAATGTACCGTGTATGGTTTAAGGCTAAAAAGTGCAGCAAGCACTCTGTGTTTTGAAAAATGTAATAATCAAGTGTTTAGGATGGATAGTGTAAATATAAAAGAAACGGAAGCTTACAGGGAAAAACTTATATTGTTGCTGTATGACTGTAAAATAGAATTAATCAACAAAGTTTTGAAGGACTGATTTTCATGTCATAATTGTAGTATGAAGTTTGTTTTCTCTACTTTAGTGATTAAGTGTGCTGTGCAGTATAAGTTCTGATATTTATTGCAGTAATAATGTAGAGGTTTCCGGCAAAGATAACGGCTTGGCATAACTGCAATATTAGCAGGAAAGAAAGTCTTGAGCAACTGTGGTAAGCTTTTCTTTGTTAGCCTTATTGGGGAAGTTAAAAAAAAACCTCCAAATGTGATTAACCATTTCTCTTACTTGTGTATGTATAGTAAATAAGTTTGTTTTTAGGTCTGGATCTGAACTTATTTTGGGTTATGAGAATTTATTTACTGATTCCATTCTATGTGTAATAATGCAAATGCTGAAAAATATTATTAGAAATATTACTCTTTGGTGTTTCTTATGTCTCTGGATGCTTTGGGAAAAAATGATGATATATTCTCCAAATTGTATTTCTAGTTATAATTGATGTGAATGAATGGGAAGATCTTCCATGCTTTGATATATTTAGATATTTGATAAAATTGTGTGATGTAATAAAGGTTTAAAAAATAGTTTTAAAGGAAAGAGAAGTTAGTAACTTAACTGGAAAAAAAATTGAATTGCTAGTCAAGTTAAGTCAAGCAAGTTTGTTTACTTAAAGGGAAAAAGTGAATGATGCAAGTACGGGCTGAGCCGCCGGGCCCCGGTCCCGCGGCCGGCCCAGTAACCGGGTTCCCGGGGCCCGACCACGCATCAGGCCTCTTTCAGCTGGGGGGGAAGGGGGGGTTGTGGCTGGGCGGCAGGCGGGGCATCTGCGCCGGGGCTCCACGCCGGTCTGGTGGAGCCTGGCGATTGGGCCACGTAGGCAGTCATGGGGGCGGGGCAGCACGAGCAAGGAGGGAGCGCCGGGCGGCTTTCTCCCTCTTCCTGCTTGCTCGCGCTGCAAGAAGGTTTGTGTCCGGGGGCTCCGTTCAGCGAGCCGGGTTAAACAACAACAAAAAAAAATTTAAATCCAACAAATGTAAGACCACACCGCGTGCGTGCCGGTTTTCGGGCACGAAGGGGGGGTCCTCTTCTCTCCCTGATTTGGGCGCTCGTTTCCGTGGTGGGGGGTGCGTTTTTTGGGAACGGGGGGGGGCTGTGTGCTCGGGCTAACTTTAAAACAAATAGAAGAAGCGCTCCACCAGTAATCCAGTGAAAGGGCGCCTTTACCATACCTGCACACCTTCTTTGAGCAGGTCTTCTGCAGGGCTTGTAGTTCTGACGCCTGGGGTCTCTCATGGCCCGTCAGATTCTTCGGCAGGGTCTGGGTGAAGGGCGGAGGGGCGCGGCCCGGGGGGCAAGGGGCTGCGAGGCGCTGGGGGCCAGGCCGCTGGGTCGCGGTGGGGCGGCACCCACCGCTTCCCCGGTACCCTGCTCCTTTCGTGGGGGTCCGGCCAGGGCGTGGGCGCGGCAGGTCCCGAGGGGCCAGGGGGCCGCTATTCTGCCCTCCGTTCCCGGAAAAGTGGCTGACGGCGTCGGCCCGGAGCGCCGGTCCCTTACCCGGGGTTTCGGGTGGAGGTGGCGTGCCGGTGGTGCTGGGGTTTTCCTGTGGAGTCTGGTCGCCTGGGGGCTGGTGCGGCTGGATCCCCGGGGATTTCGGCCGTGGGCCCGTCATTGGAGGCGGGGGGGGCAGGCCCTCCTGCTTTTCACCTCCCCCGGGCGATGGGTCCCGTTCCCCCGCCCCTCCGGGTCCCCTTCCTCCTCCCGGTTGCTTCGGTCCTATGGGCCCTTGGGAGCACGGGGCTGTTCCGTGGGGTGGTTTAGGGCTATGGGGGGGAGGCTAGGGTGGCTGGTTCAGTGATGGGTGTGGGCGTGGGGTAGCTGGGAGCGCTGCTGCGTGGGGATGCCGGGGGTTTGGGGTCTTCGGCCCGGGCTGGGGTGCCTGGCCGAGGGCGACACCTAGTGCTTCTGGAGCTCTGGCTGCTGGTCTTCTCCTTTCTCTCCGCAGGTCCCGCAGAATTCGACGCCTTCGACGTCTATGGCTACTGCTACAGGGCTGGCTAGTGCAGGTCCTTCGCGTTCCCCGACTCAACTAGTCGCTTCGGCGCCTGGACTGTCACCTGCGAGTGCTCCAGTGGACTCCTCTGATGGGGGTTGGGGAGTATGCGGGGCTCTCTGGTGGGGCGGAGGGAGGGGCCCTCGACTCCGTTCCGGGTTCCGTTGGGGCGGTAAGAGGAAAGGCTAAGCGTAGGCGGGGTTGTCGCTGTCGGCGAGCGTCTTCGTCTTCCTCTTCCTCGACGTTGTCCTCGGCCTCCTCGCGCGGCTCCGCGCCGGCGTCGGCTGACGGCGGAGTGGGTGTGGGGACATCCGTCGTACGTTGTTCCGAGTTGTGGGAGTCCGTTACGCGGAAGTTGCGCCGGCGGATCAAGCGTCGCAAGTATGCTGTTGTCTTCCGTCTGCTCGACGGTCGGAAGCGTTCCGGTGAGAACAGACAGAAGCGCAAGGAAGACAAAAAGGCGGGCAGGGTACGTACGGTCTCTCGCAATACCCTGACTGGACCCGTGCCTTCTTGCGCCTAGCGAGTGTCTGGGGGCACTATTTCCCGGACCAGTACGGAGCTTTGTTAGCTTCCGCCGACAACATTGTGGCGGCGTCCCAGGCCCTATGAGGGAGGGTAAGTGAGGCGGCGGGCGGGGCGTTGGCCCCTACCCCGTGAGGGTCGAGGTGATGCGCCCGTGGTTGTTGGAGTATGGGCGGTCCCGTCGCGGGAGGGCGGCCGGTCTGATTTTAAGAGGGTTCTCGCGTGGTTTTCGCATCCCCGTCCAGGGTGCGTCCGTGCGGGGCGGGCTCCGCATTGCTGCTCCCATGCGGGAACACGGCAATTTCGTGCGACGGATGATCTCGGAGGAGTGTGCACTGGGTAGAGTGGCGGGCCCCTTTTCGGCGCCCCCCCTTTTTTCCCCGTTCACGGTCTCGCCGTTGGGGGTGGTTCCCAAGCAGGAGCCGGGCAAGTGCAGGTTGATGCGCAACCTCTCTTGCCCTCCGAGCAGTTCGGTCAGTGACCGCATACCTCGCGAGCCCTGTACGGTGCATTATGCTTCTTTCGACGCGGCCGTTTTCCTGTGCGCCAATGCGGGCCCGGTGCCCTTCTTGCCAAAGTGGACATCGAATCAGCTTTTCGTCTGTTGCCGGTGCATCATTCGGCTTTCCCTTTGCTCGGTTTTCGTTTTGAGGCGCAGTTCTACTTTGATAAGCGCATGCTTACGGGCTGTGCAATCTCTTACGCCTATTTCGAGGCTTTCAGTATCTTCTTGCATTGGGTCGTGGAACGGCACTCGGGGGTTTTATGCATTGTGCACTACCTCGATGATTTCCTTTTGTCGGATCGGAGCGGACCTCCACCAATAAAACTGTGGGACCGGTCACTTGCCTCACCTTCCTCGGCATCGAGATTGATACGGTTGCTACGGTCGTGCGCCTGCCGGCACCGAAGATCCAGCGGCTCCGTGAGTTGGTGGCCTCTGTCGGCTCCGCTGCTAAGATTTCCCTTCGGGTACTTCAGTCGTTGGTTGGGCATCTCAACTTCGCTTGCCGTGTCCTTCCCTGGGGCGCCCCTTTGCGCTGCGTTTATCCTTGGCCATGGCAGGACTGCGTCTCCCTCATCATCGGATCCGGGTGTCTACGGGGATGCGGGAGGTTTTTGGCGGGTGCTCCGTGCTTCCGTTGCCGGAGCTCTCGAATCTCGATCTGCATTTGTACACGGACGCGGCTGGCAGTTCCGGTTTTGGTGCCTTTTGGTCACGGTGCCTGGTGTGCGGAGCCTTGGCCTGTGGATTGGGTGCGAGCCGGCTGGACCCGGGATATCTCCTTCTTGGAGCTTTTCCCGACAGTGGTGGCTCTGTGGGTACGGCCGGGCCGGCTGCATGATCGGCGGGTTGTGTTCTGGTGTGTGAATGCTGCGGTGGTCGAGGTCATTCACTGCCCCGTGCCTCGATGTCCGATGGTGGCATCATTGATGAGGGTGTTTGTGTTGGCCTGCTTGCGTTTGAATGTCACCGCCCGGGCACGGCACGTGCCGGGCTTCCAGAATTCCATTGCTGACGCTTTATCCCGTTTTCAGTGGGCGCTGTTCTGGCAGTTGGCTCCAGGGGCAGACGAACTGGCCTCACGGGTCCCGGAACATCTCTGGAAGGTTGGGACCCTGCCGTGATGCTTTGCTGGCAGCATCGGTGGCGCGCAGTACTTGGCTGTCATACCGGCGGGGGGGCTACTCTCAGGTGAGTGTGCTTGTGAGCGCGCTGGTCTGGTCTGTGGGGGTGGTCTCTGACGGACTGGTCGGTCGGTTCGTGTTGTGGGCTAAGAAGGCGGGCTGGGCTCGTTCGGCGGTCACTGGAGCGCTAGCGGGATTCTCTTTCTTTTGCAAGGTTGCCGGTTGGGGTAACTCTCGCGTATCCTTTCTAGTCAGGTGGTTGCTCGCTGGCTGGGCGCGGGTGCAACCGGGGTCACGGGACTGGCGGCTCCCGGTATCTCACGAGCCTTTGTTGCAAATCTGCGAGGCTTTACCGCGGGTGGCTGCCTCTGGGTTTGAGGCGGCCCCTTTTTCATGTGCTGTTTATTACGGCTTTTTCAGCGCCTTCAGGGTGTCCAAGCTCGTCCCTAGGTATGCGAGCCGGGGGGCTTTTGGAGAGCTCGATGTCGAGCACGTCCGGGTGGATCCGGCGTGAGTCCGGATCTCCTTACCGCGGTCAAAGACGGATCTGTCCGACAGGGGGGGGCTGGGTCCTGTTAAGCGCCATTTCTCCCTTGTTGACCTGCCCAGTTTGGGCACTGTGCATCTACGTGCTGCGGTGGTCGGCTGCACGTGGCCAATTTTCATTCATGCGGACGGTAAGCCGGTGACTCAGTTCCAGTTTACGGCTGCGCTGCGTCTGGCGTTGAGTGCGTTGGGTGGTGCTGAGCGGAGTTATGCTTCGCATTCGTTCCGGATTGGGGCGGCTACTAGTGTGGCTGCTGCCAGCCTCGACACGTGGGTTATTCAGCGCATTGGTGGGTGGCGTCCGGGGGCCTATGCGGGGTATGTCCGCCCTTTGGCCTCTGGCGGCGCAGAATAGAGCCGCGTGGTGCCAGCGCAGTGGTCCGCCTACGGGGGTGGGCGGGGGAGGGGGGCCCGGGGGTGCCAATGTCTTCTCTTCCTGTGGCAGAGTTGCTTGCTGGTGGCAGTTCGCTCTTTGCTGCTTTCAGATGGTGTGTGCTCCGGGGACTGGGGGGTCGTCGGGCGCTCTTTTGTTTACTGGGCAGAGCGTCGGGCGGCAGTTTGGCTGTTAGGTGCTCACCTCGGTCTGGCTATGTCTGGAGTGCGGCTGTGCTGAATGGGTCACCGCGGCTTGCACTGGGGACAGCTCGTTGCCCATGTTCAAGCAGTGATTGGACTGTGGCGGTGGCCGGTTGGGCTGCTGCTCCACCTGGGCGGCAACAACGTGGCGAGTTGGTCTTGCCGGCAACTTCTCAGGACTGTTCAGAGCGACTTTGCTCAGTTGCGGGAGCTTCTCCCCGGGGGTGGCCATTATCTGGTCGGATATTATTCCCCGTCCTGCTTGCTGGACCCAGCGGCGCTGGTCGAGGGGTCTGGTTAAGATCAACCGGCAGGTTGGGCGTTGGGTCCAGCAGATGGGCGGGCTTCAGGTACTGCACCCTTGGGCCGATGTTGCTTGTGCCGGTCTGTACCGGCTCGACGGGGTTCACCTTGCCCCGGTGGGGCAGGACTTAATCTTAAATGACTGGCAGGAGGCATTGGAGTCTTGGTGCTGGTCGCAGCTTGCGGTGGTGGGGGCGGCGCAAGGATAGTGGTCTACCTTGCACCAGTGGCGGGGTGGCGAGCTGGTGCTCGTTCACCCGGCGGGGCATTTCAGGTTGATGCCGCTTTCCACGGGAGCGGCACTGCTCTTCAGGTTGGGGGAGACGTCCCGGCTGGGGTCTCTGCCCGGAAAATTGGCAACCCTTGAGCCGGCCTTTGCTATAACGGCGAGGCGGGCGGTAGGGGGCAATGGGGGGGGGTGTGGATGGTGCACCACTTTGCTACAAATGGCTGGTGGGGGGCCTCATCCGGATGACGGGTGGGGGGGGTGTATTCTGTTATTGTTGTAATTGATGAGTTGGCCCATGTTGGGCCGGTGTTCTTTACCATTTAATAAAGCTGCAACCAAGCAATTTTGCACCAATACCCAATGTCGGCATGCTTTGTCAGTGTGGAATGGGTGTTGGAGGGTTGGTGGCGGGTGTGGGGAGGGGGGGGGGGGGACTCAGGTCGGGGTTTGGGCATCCGGATACCTCGGTTAGTACGGGCTGAGCCGCCGGGCTCCGGTCCCGCGGCCGGCCCAGTAACCGGGTTCCTGGGGCCTGACCACGCGGCAGGCCTCTTTCAGCTGGGGGGGGAAGGGGGGGTTGTGGCTGGGCGGCAGGCAGGGCATCTGCGCCGGGGCTCCACGCCGGTCTGGTGGAGCCTGGCGATTGGGCCACGTAGGCAGTCATGGGGGCGGGGCAGCGCGAGCAAGGAGGGAGCGCCGGGCGGCTTTCTCCCTCTTCCTGCTTGCTCGCGCTACAAGAAGGTTCCCTCCCTCCCTCCCTTGTTTTTGGCTGGGGGGG
Source organism: Ichthyophis bannanicus (assembly GCA_033557465.1). Classification (NCBI taxonomy): domain Eukaryota; kingdom Metazoa; phylum Chordata; class Amphibia; order Gymnophiona; family Ichthyophiidae; genus Ichthyophis; species Ichthyophis bannanicus. The sequence goes on along the minus strand of CM066037.1, from coordinate 475,986,097 downwards.
AGGGCGTTGCAGCTGGTGGGGGGGGGGGTGGGCATCGTCAGGGCCCGGTTGGCGGGGTGGCGAGCTGGTGCTCGTTCACCCGGCGGGGCATTTCAGGTTGATGCCGCTTTCCACGGGAGCGGCACTGCTCTTCAGGTTGGGGGAGACGTCCCGGCTGGGGTCTCTGCCCGGAAAATTGGCAACCCTTGAGCCGGCCTTTGCTATAACGGCGAGGCGGGCGGTAGGGGGCAATGGGGGGGGTGTGGATGGTGCACCACTTTGCTACAAATGGCTGGTGGGGGGCATCATCTGGATAACGGGTGGGGGGGGGTGTATTCTGTTATTGTTGTAATTGATGAGTTGGCCCATGTTGGGCCGGTGTTCTTTACCATTTAATAAAGCTGCGACCAAGCAATTTTGCACCAATACCCGATGTCGGCGTGCTTTGTCAGTGTTGAATGGGTGTTGGAGGGTTGGTGGCGGGTGTGGGGAGGGGGGGGGACTCAGGCCAGGGTTTGGGCATCCGGATACCTCGGTTACTACATTCAAACAAGTGAATTAAGTAATTAAAACAGTATGGCGAATATATGTATAATGTTGAAAGTTCAACTATGATAGTGTATGAGTAAATGTCTGAAGAAAAAAAATGCTGATATTTCTCTTAGTCTCTTTTAAACTAATCTGCAGGAGTCGATTGGAGGAGTGATCTTAAATTCTCATGTCTTGTATGTTTTAGTTATTATGGAAAGACCTCTGCAGAACTGATGTTGTTAATTGCAAGTGTGATCCAATATGCTTACCTCTTCTATTGCTGCTGTTTGTGTTTTTGCTCAGAAATTTCCCACTAGACTTAAGCCACTGGGTTATTTTTCAGACTTTTGTGACCCTGTTGTAGCAGGAATGCCTCCATGTTTTTAGTCTCTGGTAGCAGTAGTCTTTGCAATCCAAATTACTGATTTTCTAATACTTTAACATGTCTCTCATTAAGTTTTTGCGTCTTCTACACTTGGAATAAAAAACCCCAGCTTCCTTTCTTCCAGCTCTTTTCTTGTTACTGTTTGACCTCATACTGTACTGATGGTTCTGCTTTGCACAATGAGTAAGGAAAACTGATGCAATTGAAAGAATTGATTCTGTGACAGAGTCGGCTGCTTTGCTATTTGCTAATGCTCAACTAGCTGGAGTGTTCACTCTTCCTAGAGCTCTTGAGTTATCTGCTCACTTGATTGATACTGATTTTGCCTCAGGCTTCTTGCATAAGGAGCCCTATGTGCTGATATTCTACTACTATGCTGTTTTGTTCTGAAAAGAAGTGGTAATTAACAGTTTTAATTGGTTCAAATTTGGTGTTAAAGAGTTTTATAGTTGATGAATGTACACACCCTTATGTAAATGTTCCTTCCTTTGTGAGCTTAGATGTCTATGTGAATTAGAATGGAATGGAGAAGTAGTCTAATGACTAGAGTACTAGCACTCCTTGTGACCTTGGATAAGTCACTTAACCCTCATTGTCTTACAAAGAAAAATTTCAAGTTATCAATGTTCCTGTTTAATGTGCTGTACCAAGTTTTAGTTGCAATGTGAACTGCTGTGATTAGTGGGGAAAGTAGTATTTAAAAAAAAAAAACAAACAAAACAAAGAAAAGTGCAAAAATAGATAAACCAGGTCGGCTGGGTGTGGCTGGGAGGTTATATGCTGAGGTGAACAGATGGGATTTAAGTAGGGGCCTGAAATTGGTGTAGTTATCTTCCAGACCGAGTGGAGTGGGAAGAGAGTTCCACAGAGCTGGACCAAGGAAGAAAAAGGCAGAATGACGGGTAGACTGTAAGTGTGCACGAGATGGTGGGGGGAAGTGAAGTTGATTAATGTGAAGAGAATGAAGACTACGTGTAGGGATATGGAAGTGGAGAAGACCAGTGAGGTATTGGGGTGTTTGTGTGTGCAGGACGTGGTGATAATGTTTAAAGTAATGTGAGTTGAATCATCACCTAAGATAAGACAGCCTTCCTAATAATTGTTGACAAACGATTGAAATGAGTTTAAATTATTTGTCATAATCTGCTAATCATGTTTTAATGTTTGTTACCCCTTGAATAAACCAGATTGACTATATCTTGTATATTGTTAAGGCTGGAGAATACATCACAAACATAATTAGTGATATGAATATGTACAATTGTGTTCCTGACAGGAAAAAGCAATGTGACTATCAGGCCACATGCTAACATTTGATTTGGCAAGTAGACAGAATAAGTTTAGGAATGTAGATGAAAATAATGAGTATGTTACAGACCAGCTATGTAATAGTTCAGTGCTAGCTATAGATGTATTGTAATTAACAATAGATAATATAATTCTGTTCAACAATTTAAGACTGTCATTAGGGATGAATAATTGTGCTTGTTTGCAATTGTATGGCATCAAGAGAGATGCTGTAGTGGAGAGTAGGATTTTTTGCAAATTATATATTGTATGCACTGAATCCTATGGGCCGAAGAAGAACACTACTGTGAATGAAATGCTACTGAATATGGAGACTCCTGATAAAGATCAACGATTCCAGCGGAACTACTCATGTATGTGCAGCAGTGAAGCCTGAGTGGATGGTCACTGAAAAAAGATTGATCTAAGATGTGCATAGCACAGCCCATGGTGAGAAAGGATGCTGCTGACCAATCTGGAGTGATGACTGGTGTCTCTGAATTATTGCTAGATCTACGAGAAGCAGTTGGCCACTGCTGGATGAGGTAGTGCTTACAAGAATAATTGGTAAAGTCTTGCTCTCTGTACACATTTTTATTGAGGCTAAGCAAAGGTAAACAATGTCACATGATTTTGTATATCTATTTCTTCCAATGAACAAGATGGAGCTCACCTATGGACCAGATGTGCCTAGGACTTTGAAAGAACATCTGCAAAATGAAGTCTACTGTAGAAGATTTTTCTGGAATTGGACATGTTTCAGCTACTGTTCTTTTGTAATGATTCTTTCTAGAATCACAGGGAGGACTGTAGGAATGGACAGATAAAGGGATACCAGAATCCCCAATATGTAATTGAAGATGGATGAATTTCTTGATACAAAATGTGTTTAGAAGTTTGACTTCTCACCTACTTCCTTTTAAATAGAATAGGATGTCATGATCATGGGTTCTGTGTAACTGTCTTTAAAATAGATGGAATAGTGTTAACGCAAGCAAAAAGAACATAGGCTATGAACTGTGCAACCATAGTTCATTGTACAGTCAACTGGAAGTCCCTGCTGACACAACATAATTTTTGCAACTTTTGCAATTATAAATTTCATCTAATATATTGTAATCAGATCTTACTCTGTAAAAAGAACTTTGGCGACACCTTGTGTTATTTCATGGTTATAATAAATGACTGTTACTTCCTCTTTTTCTCTAATAAAAGGGAGCTTTTAGGAGGAGAACTTTGAATTCAATAAGCCTGGAATTATGCCTGTTCATAGTCCGCTTATTGTCTTCCCTCTGAGCTCAAAGAAAATAGCACTTTGTGTGTGTGTGATTGTGTTCTGTATTACTCTCTGCCTGTCTCTCACTACTGATGGACCAGAGACCTAAAGAGCCGTGGTATTGTGGTCAGATCATGGAGTTTTCTTCAGTTTCCTTCTCCTCTTGTTTTTATTTACTTTTCTTACATATTTATCTGTTGCCCCTTTTATTGCCACCTTTAGTTTAGCCCATTGCATTTCCACTTCCCTTATCGCCTTCCACACAGTTATCTCCTCCTTTAGGTACTCGGCCATTTTATTGAAGTTAGTGTTTTGGAGTTTAGGACTTTGAGCTTGCTATGTTTGGCCTGTACCTTGGCTTTTATCTCAAACCACACCGTGTGATGATCGCTGTTGCTCACAGGGGCACTCACGCAGACATTCGACACGCTATCACTGTTGGTGAGCACTAAATCCAGCGTTGAGCTTTCCCTGGTTGGTTCCATGATCATTTGTCTAAGTGATGCATCTTGGAGAGCATCTACAATTTTTCTGCTTCTTTCAAGATGTGCAGAAGGAGTAATCCAATCCACATTAGGTAGATTAAAGTCACCCAAAATGATTGCTTCCCCCTTTGTGGCTATCTTGGCAATATCTATAATCAATTTTTTATCTATCTCTTCAATTTGATTCGGAGGTCTGTAGACTACAGCAGTATGGATGACAGTGCCATCTCCTCTTTCCAACGCAATCCAGAGTACTTCTTCTTTTCCCCATGTCCCCTGCATTTCAGTAGCTTTAATATTGCTTTTAGATATTAGGTCTCTTGCTGAACGTATAAATCAGATTATTAAAGGATGCGTTCAATCTCAACAGTATACCTAATGGTTTCTTTCAATATCAACTCTAGACTTCACATTTAATTTAAACCGCAACAACTGTTTCCCAAGGTCTCAGACTCTTCATTCACAAGCTGGCAGGCTAGCCTAACCAGAACTTGCTCTTATTGCATCAACGACTCTTTCGAGCACTTAGCTTCAAAAAACAGACGCTATTTCTTCAAAGCATTCCAACTCTGATCCCAACGCTCTTACAGGGCACCGCTTGAGGCGTTTCACCGTCATCGGTTTCCTCAGGGGATCATACTGAAAACGAGTGTTTTTTTAAATCTAGTTTTTTAAGAGTTTTTTACCTTAAACGCTGGATTCATGATACATTCCTTGTTCTGTTGTGCACAATTACTGCTGGGATCAGAGTTGGAATGCTTTGAAGAAATAGCGTCTGTTTTTTGAAGCTAAGTGCTCGAAAGAGTTTTTTACCTTAAACGCTGGATTCATGATACATTCCTTGTTCTGTTGTGCACAATTACTGCTGGGATCAGAGTTGGAATGCTTTGAAGAAATAGCGTCTGTTTTTTGAAGCTAAGTGCTCGAAAGAGTTTTTTACCTTAAACGCTGGATTCATGATACATTCCTTGTTCTGTTGTGCACAATTACTGCTAAAAAAAACGACACCACTGCTTTCCTATATGAAGGTCGTTGATGCAATAAGAGCAAGTTCTGGTTAGGCTAGCCTGCCAGCTTGTGAATGAAGAGTCTGAGACCTTGGGAAACAGTTGTTGCGGTTTAAATTAAATGTGAAGTCTAGAGTTGATATTGAAAGAAACCATTAGGTATACTGTTAATATTGCTTTTGACATACAAGGCTACTCCTCCTCCTTTTCCATTTTCTCTGTCTCTTCTGAATAGATTATAGCGAGCTATGGCTATATCCCAATCATGCGATTCATTAAACCATGTTTCTGTAATGGCCACAATGTCCAAATCCATTTCCACCATTAGGGCTTCCAGGTCCGGAACTTTGTGTTGGCTAAGCTTTGAACATTTATGCTCATTGCTTTCCAGCATTTACCTGGCTTGTGTGTATTTTGCATTGATTTTGTTCTGCCCACATCTTCCCACTTGTTTTTAATGTGTGGTTTAAAAGTGTGGCTGTTTCTGATGTTATTCTGCTTTTGCAGGGGGTGGCGTGCAGGTCTTGACCTTCCACATCCGTCACCCCCTTTTCCTAGTTTAAATGCATATCCACATACTGCCTGAATTTTTCACTTAGGATTCTTTTCCCTCGACAGAGAGGTGTAGTCCATCAGCACAGTATAGTCTCTTGTTGGTCCATCTGTTTCCCCAGTCGCCAATAAATCTGAATCCTTCTTGTTTGCACCAGGTCTGGAGCCATGTATTAAAGCTGTTAATGTGATGCAGTCTTTTTGTCCCCTTACCAAGAACAGGTAGAACTTCTGAGAATGCAACAGTGTTAACAATGGGCTTGAGTTTCTCTCCCAGAGATTGGAAGTCCTTTTGGACTGTAGAGGCACTGTTTCTAGCCAGGTCATTTGTGCCCAAGTGGATAACAACATCAAGTTTGGAGTGTTCACTTTTTGTGCTACATACTTCAACAACTTGATTTGTATTCCTGCTGGCTGTAGAGCCTGGTAGGCAAATGACTATCTTCTCTCCTTTGAACTGTGTTCCCAAGTTGGTGCCTCTGATGATGGAATCTCCAAGTAGTAGTAGTTTTCTGTTTGGTGAGATTTTCTTCATATTTGGTGCTTTAGCAGCAGATTGGGCATTGTCTGACTCATTTAAGGGCCCTTCAGTTTCTTGGGATTGAGCATCCTCATTAGCCAAGGCAGAGAAGGCATTATACAGGGATATCTCTTGATGTATAGGATGTCTCTGCGTTACAGGTCGCAATCTACTAGAACCCACTGTGATCCATTTGTTCCTGGGGTGTTTGATTCTTTGTGGGAGCGGTGGTGGACTTTGTTCAATTTGTATCCTAGAAGAGGTGTGTTTCATTGCAGCCATTTCCTCCCTAAGTAGAGTCACTTCTTTATGCATGGCAGCTAGGTCTTTCCTTAGTATGCATGGCAGCTGACCTGAGGCACATAGGACAAGCTCTTAGGCTCCAAATGATTCGTCTTGGAATGAAAGTACCACAGTTATTGCACTGAATACATGACATGTTGGTTAAGCAGTCCCAGAAGAGGAAGAAGAAGAAGAAGAAAGGATGAAGAAGATGTGGGCTTTTAACCCAAATAAGAAAGGATAGATGGAAGGGAGGCAAGATGGCGTCAGAGTTTCTCCGCTGTTAAGCGGTGCCACGGTTGTTGTGTGCCCAGCTGCCATTTCGGCGTTCAATTTTGGGATGGGATGTCGGAAAAGAAAGCAGGCTTCCTTACCCTCGGGGTTGCCGGCTCCTGGAACAACTGGGCAGAAGACGCTGGCAGCATGCGGATTTACCTTCGCTGGAAATGGAGCAGCGTCTATGGCGGAGCCGGCGATGCTGGAGGCGTTGGCTCTGAGTGCATCGGGGGTGTGGTTGTCACCGGAGTTACGTTCCCCCCCTCCTTGACCTGGAAGTTGTGACCCGGTTTGCAGTGTGCTTCCTGCCAGGGCTGTGAGATGCTCGTCGGCGGTTGGGAGCGAAGAGGGCACTGCTCCGGTGGGAGAATTGTCAGCATTTTTTCCTTCTGAGCAGGTCTCTGCTGATGGGAGAAGAGTGGAAAAGAACGTCTGACAGAGTGGAAGTTCTACAAAGCCGCCAGAGGGATTAGCTACGCTTCCAGACTTGCGAGGTTTGATTAAGCCATCTAATGTAGATATGGAAGCACTGTGGGATGCTGTTGCCACCGTTAATACCTCCCTTATGACAGTTGTTGGGGTGTTGAAAACTGAGTCTTTATCGATGCATAATGATATTTATGAAGCAAAAAGTGTTCAGTGGGAGCAAGTTCGACGTTTGGAGGGAGTTGAAAAGGAATTGGAATATCTGTGTGGGTTATGTGCTGCCCAAGCTAAAGATAAGATCTTGTTGTCAAAAAAGACTGAGTACTTGGAGAATTACACTCCTAGGAATAATTTAAGGTTGTTAAATTTTCCTAAATTCCCAGTCATGTCTTCTATTGATATGGTGCGTAAATATCTTCAGGAGGTGCTTAAACTTCCTGCAGATAATTTGCCTCCAATCGTTCGAGCACAATATTTAACTGTAGGGAGCGCTACTGGTAGACCGACCTCTGGGAGCCCGGTGGGGATTGGGGATCTTACCGCATTCCTGGAGGACTCCTTAGAGGTGGTAACCAGCCGTACTACTTTACTTGTTATTCTGGCCCTGGAGCTTGATAAATCTTTAATTCTTCGGGCTTATTTCAGGAATTTTAACTGTAACTTCTTGGGATCCAAAGTGTATATGTTTCCTGCTTTATCACGTGCTACCCAGGTGAGGAGGAAATAATTCTTGGGTTTCGCCCTAGAGTTCTATCCCTGGGAGCTACTTTTCATTTAAAATTTCCCTCTCGTTGTGTAATTTCCTATGATGGTAAAGTTTTTCTATTTTTTGAACCAAGTCAGTTGCGGGATTTCCTGATAGCTAGGGAGGGAATTGAGGTGCAAATTGCGTCTAACACGGCTGACGCTTAAGTCTCTGCTCTGTAATATATTTTTTCTTTTCTTGTGTATTAATTTCCTGAGGCCTCCTTAATTTTGCCTTTTGTTTGTGGTCTAAAATTGATGATATCTATTGAAAAGTTTTGCCTGTATTTGTTACCTTTATTGTATTTGGGAGATATGTATATCATCTTTTGCTATTTCATTCCTGTTATTCATGGATGTAAAACTTTAATAAAAATTTAAATTAAAAAAATAAATAAATAAATAAAAGAAAGGATAGATGGCACGTATGTGACCACTATAAAGGCAATGTAGCCCCTGAGGTGGGTGGGGTGAGGGGTAGGGTGGGAGGGAGTAGGCTGTTCCTGAACCGTGGGCACACACAGATATCTGATGTAAGTCTATACAAGAAAAGCAGTCTAAATGCCCCCAAGCTTAGTCTAAAACCACAGTTAAAAGCTATAATAGTAATACCCCCTCTCACTTGGTTTGCAGCTTGTCGTGCTGTGAGGGCTTGTGTGCATCAGTGATGCTGAGAGCTAAACTATCGGTAGTTTAACTACTGGCAGGGTCTCCCAAGATGGACAGGTCTCAGCTGAGGTGCCAGACGAAGACAAACCACCCATCTGGGCAGCAGCAGAATGGGATAGTGTTGACGGCGGAGGATCACATTTCTGTGACAACGGCAACAACACCAAACTTAAACTGCGCGGAAGGAAGGCCCGGCAATCTACTTCTGTATCTTGCCATGAAAACCCAATGGATAGTTACAACAAAACAAATTGTGCTATGGTGCTGGAAGATGAGACTCCCAGGTCGGAAGGCACTCAACTAGCTACTGGGGAAGAGCTGAAGACTTTTCAGAGTAAAGCCAGCATTTATGATGTGGTTGGATCAAAGCCTTCGGGAAGTCTGACTGCTGATGTAGCTGCGCATGAAATGAGAGTCAGAAGCTGTAAAGATGTCTTACACATTGGAACATGGAACGTACGAAGCATGAACCAAGGGAAGTTGGAAGTGGTCAAGAATGAAATGGAACGTGTACAACTTGATCTGTTGGGTGTCAGCGAACTGAAATGGACTGGCATCGGGCACTTTGCATCAGATGATCACATGGTCTACTATGCTGGAAATGAAAGACAAAGAAGAAATGGTGTTGCATTTATAATAAAGAAGAAACTTGCAAGAACTGTAATGAAATACAATGCAGTCAGCGAACGCTTAATCTCTATTCGTCTACGAGGATTGCCTATCAACACAACTATAATTCAAGTATATGCCCCAACAACAGCTGCAGAAGAGAATGAAATTGAAGAGTTCTATGAACAAGTACAAGCTGAAATTGACAGAACATGCAAACAGGATATCCTGATAGTCATGGGTGACTGGAACGCAAAAGTTGGCAACAAAGAAGAAGGCAAAGTAGTTGGAAAATATGGACTTGGCAACAGAAATGAAGCTGGAGAAAGATTGATAGAATTCTGCAAGACCAATGATCTATTCATCTCAAACACCTTCTTTCAGCAACACAAGCGACGACTGTACACATGGACTTCACCCAATGGATTGTATAAAAATCAAATTGACTACATCTGTGGAAGTCAACGATGGAAAAGCTCTGTAACATCAACAAAGACAAAACCTGGAGCTGACTGTGGTACAGATCATCAACTACTAGTATGCAAACTCAAGCTAAAGTTGAAAAAGAGCAAACCACTCATGAATGCACCAAAATATGACCTTGAGAATATACCACTGGAATTTAAAGACTGCCTGCAAAATCGATTTGCTGCCTTAGATACAAATGACAGAGCTCCGGAAGAGTTATGGAATGACATCAAGAAGGTTGTGCTGGAAGAAAGCGAGAAGTCTCTACAAAAGGTGAAAAAGCAAAAACGGCCAAAATGGATGATGGAAGAAACTCTGAAAATTGCCCAGAAACGCAGAGAAGCTAAAGCCAAAGGAGAAAGAAAGACAATCGCAGAACTCAACAGAGATTTCCAACGTGCAGCAAGACAGGACAAGGAAAAGTACTACAATGACACTTGCAAGGAAATAGAAGCAGAAACTATTAGAGGAAGAACAAGATCGGCTTTCCTAAAGCTGCGAGAGTTAAAGAAAAAGTTCCAGCCTCGAATTGGAATGTTACAAGATGCTCAAGGTTCTATGTTGAATGATGCTGAGAAGATCAAGAAAAGGTGGAAGGAATATACAGAGTTTTTATATGATAAAGATCAAGTGGACCAACAGCCGTTTCAACCTATACCTTATGATCAGGAACCATTGGTGATGAAAGAAGAAGTTGAAGCAGCATTGAAAGCCTTATCAAAGAACAAAGCACCAGGCATTGATAGCATTCCCATAGAAGTATTGCAGCAATCTGATGCAGCTGTTACCGTACTTACAAGGCTCTGCCAAGAAATATGGAAGACAACATCATGGCCAACTGACTGGAAAAGATCTGTGTTTATACCAATACTAAAGAAAGGTGATCCAACTGACTGTGGAAATTATCGCACAATCGCTCTGATCCCACATGCCAGCAAGATTCTACTGAAGATTATTCAAAAGAGACTACAGCCATACCTAGAACAAGAACTACCTGAAGTGCAAGCAGGGTTCAGGAAAGGGCGAGGAACGAGAGACATCATTGCGGATGTGAGATGGATCCTTGAAAAGACTAAAGAATACCAAAAGGATATCTATTTGTACTTTATCGACTATAGCAAGGCTTTTGACTGTGTAAACCATGAGAAACTCTGGGCCACATTAAGAAGCATGGGTATACCAGAACACCTGATCGTTCTCTTGCGTAATCTGTACATTGATCAAGAAGCAACAGTTCGAACGGAACAAGGAGAAACAGAATGGTTTAAAATAAGCAAAGGTGTAAGACAAGGCTGCATACTTTCCCCCTACCTGTTTAATTTATATGCAGAACAAATCATCAGAGAAGCAGGACTGTATGAAGACAACAGAGGTGTGAAGATTGGTGGAAGACTCATCAACAACCTTCGCTATGCTGATGATACCACATTACTGGCTGAAAGTGAAGATGATCTGAAACATTTGCTTCTCACAATCAAAGAACATAGTCTCAAAATGGGCCTGCACCTTAACGTAAAGAAGACAAAGATCATGACAACTGGCATAATCAACAGGTTCATCCTTGAAGGAGAAGAAATTGAAATCGTGAACAACTTTAACCTACTTGGATCAACTATCAATAAAGAAGCAACAAGCAGTCAAGAAATCAGACGACGCATTGCTCTTGGCAGAATGGCTATGAAAGACCTAGATAAGATTCTCAAGAGCAGAGATGTCTCTCTCCATACAAAGATTCGACTTGTTCAAGCCATGGTATTTTCAATAACATCATATGGATGTGAAAGCTGGACAGTGAAAAAGACAGACAGGAAGAAAATTGATGCCTTTGAATTATGGTGCTGGCGGCGAATACTGTGTATACCATGGACTGCCCGAAGAACAAACCAGTCGGTACTAGAAGAGATCAAACCTAAGCTTTCTTTAGAAGCTCAGATGACAAGACTTCGACTTTCATACTTCGGACACATCATGCGAAGAGAGAGATCATTAGAGAAAGACATCATGCTTGGCAAGATAGAAGGTCAACGCAAAAGAGGAAGGCCAGCAATGAGATGGATTGCTACAATAACAGCAGCTATGGGTACCAGTCTGTCAACAATGAGCCGCCTGACTGAAGACCGAACACAATTTAGGATAGCTATCCAGAGGGTCGCCATGAGTCGACTCCGACTCGACGGCACTTAACAACAACAACAGTAATACCCCCAAAAATCAACAGTTAGAATTTATAGTTTTAAGCCAGCAGAGAAGATAGAAAGGTTTGTTCGTAGCTTAATGGATGCTTCTCAGCAACATCATAGTGCCCAAGTACGAGAGGGCACTACGGTGAGGCTGCAAATGGGGTACAGGGGACTGAAGGCGGGACATGCATTGTGGCAGCTGGGGCACAGGGTGGGCTAGACAGATGCCTAGGTGACATATAGGAATGTAGAAACGGAAAACCAGCAAGACAGTAACTGACCAAGGGCAAACATGGCCACGAGTGTGTGTCCCACAGTGTCCCAGGGGACAGTACCCAGCAAGTACCCCAAAGGGCACATAATATTGGCAGGCAGTGCCGGGAGGAAGCGTGGATGTCTATGCAGGCACCCCTACCCCATATCATGCACCATAGGCAGCTGCCTACTGGCACACTGGATGGCCTGGGACTGCGCACCACCAGCACCACCGGCAGAAGGGCATGTCAGCATGTTGGTAGAGGGGTGCTGGTGGCAGAGGGAGCAGTGGCATCTGCCCACAGCAGACCACGGCCAAGCCTCGTTTAGGTGGGTGCCATGCACTGCAACAGACAAGGTCTGTCTGACGAACAGCATGGTACCCCCAGGGAATGATCTGCCCCTGTGGCAACAGTTTGGTGCAGTACACACAGCCATTGTGTTCAGGAGCAGAAGGTCACAAGTTCAAGTCTCAGCTGTGGCTCCAGCAAACCATGTCTCTATATTTTACCCAGTACTAAACCATGGTAATAAAGACGGAACCTTTATTGCAGATAAAATAAACATGCCAGAAACGCCTATATTTTACCCTACAGAGCACAGACACCATGGGGTATGTTTACTAAACTCCGTTGCTGTGCGGGTCCCCGTTAGTGTGCGTGTGCCATATAAGGAGTGGGCGGTTCAGGCAGAAAAAAGAAAAAAACCGACCGTACGTGTGTGCGTGGCGCAAATGTGCGGGGCCCACATTAGCGCGTGGGAAGGCTAAGCGGGGCGCTGCTGCGTAACCAAACAACAGAGCCGTAGTACAACGGTGAAGACACTGACCTATGGTGCAGGGTTCAAACCCCCATTGCGCTCAATGAAAAAGACCAGCTGAGGCATCAACTTTTATGGGCAAAAGTGGTGTAGGAGGTATATTGATTATGGGCGGTGTGATAAGGAAGCTTATCATAGCTCAGGTAGGAGCTATAGAAAAGATGATGTGACTCTGAACAAGCAACCTGTCAGTTCTGGTAGAAGCAAGAAAACAGAGTTTTCACATAAAAGACTACCAGTCCCAGAATGCACCAGGTTTCCAGCAGCCATGAGAGGGGCTGAAGTGAGAAAATGTGTGTGCAATCAAGAGAGCTATGAGGTAATCCCTAAGCACTCATCTCAAAGGGCAGGGCCTGATTCAAGACAGCTGCGCTGTGTTAGGGAGCAGCACACATTAGAACAGGATAAGAATAGAGCTTATTCTTCAGATAACAGCTTCAGGGAAGGTTTGAAGAACAGCTTCAGCAAAAGCCACAGAAAAAGCTTGAGGGAGAGCTTCAGCAACGGCTACAAGCACCAGTATCACCTGGAGAAACAGAAGCCAAGCCAAGCAGATAGAGAGAGAAGGAAACTCTCTGGAAGGAAGAGAAGAAAGGCCATTGGAAGGTCTGGGAGATTCCAAGGCAGTACTCATACTGGGAGGTATTCCAAAAGCCAGCAGAGTCCATTGGACTGGATTCAGCCAGAGGAATGGAGTGGCAGAGATAGGAATCACCAGTGGCTACCTGGAAGAGAGAAGACTGCATGTGGAAGGGACTTTCAGACCAAGGCCAGAAGGTATGTGAGAGGAGATCCAGTGTCCAGGGATTAAGATTGGAAGGCTGGACATCAGAATTGGATTACATATTGGCCAGGCTTTACAGAGAGGAATTATGATGGCAGGAGAGGCTCAGGTATGAACACTGATCCAGACCCTATCTATAATAGAGAATGGCAGCAAGGGAATAAGCATTCTCATGATAGTGCCTTAATGAAAGACTCATCTGTGCCAATGTATGATATTGACCCTATGATTATTGATGAAGGGGGAGATACAGCAGATGAAACTATTTATATGGACTGTTCTCTATCTAAATGCTATTGCTAGCTTTCTGTGAGCAAACACATCAGCCATCACAAAGAAACCTAACTTTGTTCTTTATTTCCACTGCAAACAGCTCTTAAAGCAGGATTTGGGCTCACACAGTAGCAGCCAGCCAGCTAAAGGCTTTCAGCTGGTCCATTGATAGTAATTAGGGCTGCACCTGATTGTGTGTGTGAGCAAGGGAGAATCACTGCTGAGATCTGCGTGGAAAATAAGCAGAAGTTAACCTAACCAGCAAAGTTTATTCTTTTCTTTGTGCCTTTGTATTTGGTAATTATTTGCTAAGAAAACATTAGCTAATTGCCTGACAAGCTGAAGGTTGTTTCTGGTTTACTTTGTGACTTTTTGTTATCCATTTTAAACACTGCAAGCAAGTAACCTCATTTATAGTGCTATCAAGCATACATGTGCTGGGTGAATTAAACCCCATCAATAAAAGAAGTATTTTATTGATCTTACCACTTGGTTTCACAACTCAAATTATTGTCATCAGCTGTGTTTGGGAGTGAATGAACTACAATACCCACAATACCTTGCAAGAATCATATGAATATATGCATCGTCAAGATTGTGTAAGTTCTCACCCTAGGCAGCCGTCTGACAGCGGCAGAAGGTGGCGCACTCTTTTTTTATACGGCATGAGGCGGCGCACTGTTCATTGTGGGCGGCAGATGGCGGCGCGCTGATAAAATGGGGCAACAGAAGGCGGCGAGCCTGTGGGCAGAAGGCGTCGCACTGATGTGTGAGGGGGCAGCCCAATAGTGGGAGGGATAAGTGGCGCGCTGATGTGCAAATAGCAGGAATGGAGCCATAGCACAATGGTTAAGACACTGACCACTCGTGCAGACATAATGGGTTCAATTCCCCACAGTGCCCATTGAAAAAGACTAGCAGAGGCAGTATGTTTTATGTTGTGGAGTGCTGTAGGAGGCCCACTAATTTTATTTTGTGATAACAACTAGAAAACGCACGCTCACAGCATGTTAACATAAGGCAGCCCATAAGGCACATGTGACAGTGCACCGTCCGCCAAGGCACCCTAGAATGTCCCCTATAGGGCAGCATGTATGTTGCGACACAGGATAATGTATAGTGCACCCTATATGGATGGCAACCATAAAGTGCCGTATACGGCGCCCCATAAAGCGCCCTCAGAGGCACCTTATGGGTACAATACGCTCAGGGTGTTATTGCTGGCAGCAACATATGTACAGTAAATTAAAAAGATGCTGTGGACACCCCTATCACAGAACCCCACTGTGGGTTTGAACTCATGACCTCCAGCTGCACAAGGAGTGATGTAACCATTGGGCTACAACTCCATAGCTGTAAGCAAGCCCCTGGCTGGCTGCAGATAGCCTGCACGTCACCTCACAGACAGTCTGCCAGTGTAAACAGGATAGGGTTAGGCCACACGTACCCATGATGCACTGCACATGCAAATTAGCTGTCCACAGATGGACACAAGATGGGTAATGCACCCCCACAGCACCTCGGCCCTGTTGGGGGGAGTGACCGGGTGCACCCACACAGCACCTCGGCCTGGTAGGGGGCACTGACCGGGTGTTTTACTGGCACAGAGTAGCTACACACCGTTACATCGTGTGGGTTCTGTGCTCACCCTGAGTGTGCAATGAGGCGCCCAGGACCAGGTCCACAACACCTTCGATGGCTGATGGAGGCCAAGCGGTAGTTTCAAAGCAGTGTTAATGTGTAAGATAGCTAATTTCTGCACAAGCACCATGGATATCCCAGTCAGGCTCAGCACCCCTTGGGAACCCCCAGCAGCAAACATGGTCCCCCATCAAGAGATCCACACTGTACCTCCCTGCAAAGGTGGCAGTAGAGGGCAACATCAACCCTAGTCCTGCTGAGGAATGAACACCACCACCACCCCCACAACACAATAGCAGAGAGACATAGGACCAGGATAAGGTAAGCTGCACCCCACCACCAGATATTCCCCTGCAGCAAGCCAACAGCCACTGCACCCTGCAAGCCATTCCAGCAAGACACATACCAGCTACAAACAGTCTGCTGGTTAGTCCATAGTGCATGTTCCCAATGGAGACACATGCACCCAGAACTGGTCTGCCAGCATACACAGCAAGCAGATAAATCAGTGACTGGGCCCCAAATAGAAACCCATATCTATCACATAAGAGAAATACTGTATAGCACTATGGGGGTGCTTAGCCATGCTGTGGTCACTGCACAGTCAGGGTGAGCGTGATCTCCCAGAAGGACATGCTTTGGCCACCCTGTCTGTGTAGGTGGTGGCCGGACACTACAATGTCCCTGCCAGTGCCCTATGCCCGGTGCAGATGCATCCTGGCCAGGCTACCCTGTCCTGGCTATACCCATGGTACCTTGCACCTCATTATGCACATTGGCAGGCCAATACTGGCAACAGTGCTGGCAGTGTGGGCTGTGGAAGGGGCTTGCAGCCAACACCCACTGTATAGCCAGACACACACTTCCACACCTATGCCATCATGGTGCTACTATTGAGGAAGTAATTAGCCTTGCCCACCAAACCGGTCCTGAGCACGGCAAGGCATGGATATGGTACGCAGTACAGCTGGGGGTCACTCCCCAGGGTGGTAAACACCGTCAGAGGCCAGGCCTGGAGCACGCACCACAAACACCTAACAGATTGTTCGGATGGGGTCAACTGGCAGTATGTGCGTAACGTATGGATATCTAGCTGCCTGTGCTCCTAGCAAACGTCTCAGAGCTGTGTACCATATACCTCAGGTGTAGGGTGACATTGGTAAGTTATGCAAGTGCTAGTTTTGGGAGATGCATGCCTCCAGGAGACATTGGCCAATGAGGCCTGTGGGTGTGGGTGTGTCTGCCCTTGATGGCTGCTGCTTTATGGCACAGATTCCCAACTCCAGTCCAGGTTTGCATCACACTGTTCTGGTTTTCCTGCTGACCCTCATGGATATGCATGAGCTACATCTACATACCATGGGTGTGGTGCATAGATATACAGCACAGGCATTTGTATGAGTGGCATCATGGAACCTGACTGGTGTGTGCCCCACCAGGACTGCATTTGGGTGATTCTGCTCTGGGTACTGGCCCTGTTCATGGTGTCTTTGCTCAGTGCGGTAAAAGATAGACGTATTGCCATTGCATATGTCCTCGCCAGGAAAGGTGTGCCCTTACTATCACTGTTTACTTGGGGGAAAAATATGTGGGCAAGATTGGCAGTTGCCCCAGTTGGGCTTTGAACCTGTGACCTTCTGCTCTTGCATGCAGTGTCTGCGTGCACTGCACCACTGTGTAGCCACAGATTGGGTGGATTCCCTGGCATGTCCATGACTGTGGATCCAGCTGTTGCAGTCTGTTGCAGTGGACGGTGGCAGCCTGCACATGGCTAGGCCTCTGTCTTCTGTCACTAGCAGCCACTGCCCCCTGCACCACATGTACTCGTCCGCCAACATGCTGGCATGAGCTCCTCCCATAAGAAGCAGGTGACCTGATTGGAATGTGGCAGTATGGGACTGCATTTGGGGTACTTGGCTGTGGGTAATGCCCATTGTTGTGGTGTGTGTGCGTTGTTGGGTAAATTATGGGTGTTTTCCCCATGCTTATGTCCCCTGCAATACAGGGGTGTCTGCGCTATCTGTGTTTAGTGGTGGGTAAAATATAGGGACTGGGCTGGCAAGTGCCCCAGCTGGGCTTTGAACCTCTGACTCTCTGGTCCTAGAGGTACTGACTCTGTCTGCTGCACCACACTACGGCCACAGAGACAGTGCAGCCCCTGGAGGTAGTGAGCCTGGCAGGATGGAGTCACAAACCCTGCTCTACGCTGTGGGCATATGCACCCTGTCTGGTGACAAACGTGCACATAAACCACGGAAATGACCACGGGAACTGGGGGAAACAATATCACCACGCTGGGCAACAGTGATATTAATGGGCAACCATAGCAAACACTCCCAGGACAGCTCCACAACAGGAAATGTTGTTTGGAAGAGTCTCCGCTCCGTAAACCCTTCCAAATGTCATTTCTTTTTTCTGGAGCTTTGTTGGGTGTGTTTTCTGTATTTGCCCATCACTATAACTGTTCCCCAGCTGAATTACTATTTTTAATAGTTCTGTTGTGGTCATTTCCTATTTTTATGTGCACTTTTGTGCTGTGCACATGTATCACACTGCTCACGTTTTGCTAGTTTCCCCGGTTTTCCTGTACATTGCTGACGGAAATGGTTTCTCTTCCCTTTAAATGCTTTCTACCACGAGTGTTTCACTCACGGTAGTTTTTACATGCAAATTCGGGCCCGATACTGTGCGGGGACTCTCTCCCCTCCCACTCTCCACCCATTGACCCCGTCCCTCCGCCCCTCCGGAGCCTTCCTCCGCCCTCCTTTAGCCGTTCCACGCCTCTATCGGACATTTGCGGGCCCGCACTTGTACGGGGCCCGTTGGTGTGCCGCGTACCGGTGCGGGGGTGACACGTACATGTGCGGGGCGTTTATGCGCGTTTCAGTGGCGCGTTGCCGAGCGCTATTTTGCGGCGCGCAAATTTGCGGACTTTAGTAAACATGCCCCCATATGAGCGTGCAGTCTGTCACCGTTGTCTTGATTTCCTCTCCTCCCATACCCTCTTGGATCCTTTACAGTTCTGCTTCCGTCCCCTACACTAAACTGAAACTGCTCTTACTAAGGTCTCTAATGATTTATTCTTGGCAAAGTCCAAAGGCTTTTACTCTGTCCTCATTCTTCTTGATCTCTCTGCTGCCTTCGACACTATTGACCATAACATTCTTCTTATCACCCTATCCACACTTGGATTCAAAGACTCTGTACTATCTTGGTTCTCCTCCTATCTCTCCCATCACTCTTTCAGTGTGTGCTTCAATGGCTCCTCCTCCTCTTCAACCCCACTACCTGTAGGAGTTCCTAAGGGTCCCATCTTAGGTCCACTCCTCTTCTCTCTCTATACCCAATCCCTTGGCACCCTTATCTCTTCCCATGGCTTTCACTATCATCTCTATGCCGACGACTCTCAAATCTATCTTTCTGAACCTGTTATCTCTCCTGATATCCAGTCTAAGATCTCACTCTGCCTCTCTGACATTGCTGCCTGGATGTCCCACCGCCACTTAAAACTGAACATGGCCAAAACTGAGCTTCTTATCTTTCCGCCGAATGCTTCCCCTCCTCTTTTCCCTTTCTCTCTCTCTGTTGATAACTCTGTACTCCTCCCTGTTTCTTCAGCACGTAACCTTGGTGTTATCTTCGATTCCTCTCTCTCTTTCTCTTCACATATCCAGCTCATTGCTAAAACTTGTTTCTTTCTATACAATATTTCCAAAATTCACCCCTTCCTCTCTGTTGACACCACTAAATTGATTGTCCACTCTTTAATCACCTCCCGTCTTGATTATTGTAATGTTCTCCTTGCCGGCCTCCCTGCAAGCCACCTCTTTCCTCTTCAGTCAATTCAACACTCTGCTGCTCGACTCATTTTCCACCAGTCTCGTTTTTCCCACATCACTCCTCTCCTCATGTCGCTTCATTGGCTTCCCATCCATCTCCGTATCCAATTTATTTATTTATTTAACTGTATTTATATCCCGCTTTTCACCGGGTCTTGCTATGTAGCAATTTAAACTTCTCCTCCTGACCTATAAATGTATTCACTCTTCTGCCCCCCAGTACCTTTCATCTCTCATCTCTCCTTACACCCCCTCTCGGTTGCTTTGCTCTTCTAACAGTCTTTGTTTATCTGTGCCCTTTACTCATACTGCCAATTCCAGACTTCGCTCCTTCCAACTGGCAGCACCATATGCTTGGAATAGTCTTCCTATCTCTGTGCACCAGGTGTCCTCCCTGGCCATTTTGAAGTCCAGACTAAAATACCACCTCTTCCCTATTGCTTTCCGTTCCTGTCTTACCCTATCTTGATCTCTCTATCAACATTTGCTTACTTTATCCTGTAAATTTTTGTTATTTGTATTATGTAACTTATTTTGTTTTAGATTATGAGCTCTGATAAGCAGGGACTGTCTCTCTTCTATGTTTCTACAGCGCTTCATATGTTGTGGCACTTTATAAGTCTTTAATAATAATAATAATAAAATAATAAACATGTGCAATCCCTAGAGCAGAGTTTCCCAACTGCAGTACTGGAGGGCCAAACACCATTCAGGTTTCATGCTGTCCCTAATAAATATGCCAGTGCTGCATTTGTCTGCACCACCCCCATTGTATGCAAATGTATCTCATGCATATTCATTAGGGACAGCATGAAAACCTGAACAGTGTTTGGCCCACCAGGACCGGAATTGGGAACCTCTGCCCTAGAGCAGCAGCCAACAGGGGCATAAACACCCACACCCACAGGCTCCACTATCCAAAGCCTCATGGAGAGGCAGGCTTTGTGCCCTGTGCGGAGCAGCATCTCCCAATACTAGCATCTGCATACCTTAGCAATGCCGTCCTAAACTTGGGAACACGTTACACATATATCAAAGGGCTGCTATGATTAATGTCAGATAACAATTCCTAAGTTAAACACGATTTGTTGACAGAGATTCATTATAGCAACCTTTCTGATATCTGTGGAGTGTGTTTCAGTTTTGATTTCTGACAGTGTTTACCACCCCGGGGAGTGACCCCAACAGTATTGAGTACCATAGCCATGCCTGCACTGTGCCCAGGACTGGTATGGTGGCCAGGGCTGCCACAAACCTCTATATTTGCACAATGCTGGCATAGGTGTGGGAGTGTGTATATGTCTATCCAGTGTGTTGTGGCTGCCTACACCTTACTGAGCCCACACTCCTTGCACTGTTTCCAGTGTTAGCCTGCCAATGTGCATAATGAGGAGCAAGGTACGGTGAGTATGGCCCGGACAGAGTGTCCTGGGCAGGATGCATCTGTACAGGGCATAGGGCAATGGCTGAGACATTGTAGTGCCTGGCCACCACCTGCATGGACAGGGTGGCCACAGCATGTCCTGCTGTGAGGTAACTCTCACCCTGACTGAGCAGTGGCCACAGCATGGCTAGGTTCCCCCATAGTGCTATGTAGCAAATTTTCTCAAGTGATATTTATGGGTTCTCTTTTCTGGGGCCCAATGACTGACTTACCTGCTTGGTGTGTGTGCTCACATCTCCACCAAGAACATGTACTATGGACTAGCTAGCAGACTGTCTGCAGTTAGTATGTGTATGGCTGCAGCACCTTGCAGGGTGCAGCGGCTGGAGAATGTCAGATAGTGGTGGGGGGGCAGCTGAGCATTTCCAGGCCTACTGTCTGTCTGCCATTGCCTTATGGATGCGTACAGATCTACATTGACTGCCCTGTAGTGTGCCTGTTCTCCAGTAGGATGGGGGTTGATGGTCCCCTCTACTGCCACCATTGCAGGGATGTAGAATGTGGATCTGTTGGGGGGAGACCCTGTTAGGGCACTGTGAGGGTGTTTTTGCTGGCAGCACTGATTTAGCTTAAAAAAGGAAATGCCTCAGATAGCACTGATTTAGATTAGAAGGAATTGTCTCAGACAGCCTTCTTACATAACACCACTGCAGGATTAAACCCATGACCTCTGCCTCCACAGTCATTCCAGTAAGCAGTGGGCTACCTCTTTATAGCTTCTAACGTTGCGCTGGCATGAACTTAGGGTTAACACGCGTTAACGTGCCACAGCGCCCACTATCGCGTGACACAGATTCTGGCTACCTTGCCGCCAGAACGCCCACTCCTTATATGGTATTCTTCACATTATCGCTGCAACTAGCGCCGGTAACATTAAGGGGTATGTTTACTAAACCGTCTTAATGCTACCGGCGTTAGTTGCAGTCTTACTGTGATGACTGCCATATAAGGTAGTGGGCGTTCTGGTCTTAAGGTAGTATTTCGGGTTATCGCGCGATAAAGTCCGTTATCACGCGATAGATGGAGCCGTGGCACGTTAATGCTCGTAAGCCTTAATTAGGCGCACTGACCTGCAAACACAGCAACAGAGGTGTAGCACACTGGTTAATACAATGACAGCTGAAAGAGGGGTCATGAGTTTGATCCTCCCTGTGGGCTTAATGAGTAAGGCTGTCTGAGACATTACCCTTTACTTTAAATCAGTGCTGTCTGTGGCATTTTCTTTTTTAATTTAAATTAGTACTGCCAGCAAACACACCCTCACAGTGCCGTAACCTAAGGTGCTGCATAAGGCGCCCTATAAGGCACTCCAGAGGGCACATTATAAAGTGCACTGTCCACCAAGGCACCTTATAATGTTCCCTATAGGGCGCCTTATAGGGCACCTTATGAGGCACCTTAAGGTTACAGCACTGTGAGGGTGTTTTTGCTGGCAGCACTAATTTAAATTAAAAAAGGAAATGCCTCAGACAGCCCTATCAAATAACATCACTGTGGGATCAAACCCATAAACTCTGCCTTCACAGTCAGTGAAATAACCAGTGGGCTACATCTCTATAGCTGCTAACAAACCCCTGGGTGGCTACAGAAGGACTGCAGGTCACCACACAAACTGTCTGCTGTGGTTACCTGGATAGGGTTAACTCACCCATACCCATGATGCACTGCACATGCAGATCAGCAGTCTACAGATGCTCACAAGATGGGGTATGTACCCCCACAGCACCTCGGACTGGTAGGGAGAACTGACCGTGTGTGTTACTGGCACTGAGTAGCTACAGACCGTCACATTGTGCGGGTCCATACTCACCCTGAGGGCGAGGTGGGGTGCCCAGCACCTGGTCTGCAGCACCTGGCATAGCTGAGATAGGTAATGCTGCAGGTTGCCATCAGTGCCAGTGTGTGATAGGTAGTCCTTGCAGACACACCTAGGATACAGTTGTGTCCATCTGTATTTCCCAGTCATGTCTGGTCCTTGTGGACTATGATGCACCCAGAATAGTGCATATCCTGTGTGGGTGCCATGGTCACATGATTTAAGTGAAGGGGGGTGTTTCGACCCATAGGTAGATTATGTAGCACCACCCAACCCACCCTCTGGGTCTCAGGGTGGGGGACAGGATCTCCCACCAACAGAGCCACACTCTACATCCTTCCAATGGTGTCAGTAGAGGGGACCATCAACCCCAGTCCTGCTGGGGAACGGGCACCCTACAGGGCAGTCAATGTAGATCTGTACACATCCATAAGGCAATGGCAGACAGAAGGCCTGGAAATGTTCAGCTGCCCCCTCCACTATCTGACATTCTCCAGCAGCGAGCACAGTGAGTCTCCAGCCACTGCAACCTGCAAGGTGTTCCAGCCGTACACATACTAACTGCAGACAGTCTGCTAGCTAGTCCATAGTGCATGTTCATGGAGGAGATGTGTGCACCCAAAACTGTGTGCAACATTTTCATCATTTTGAGGTCTGGCTATTTTTGATGAAGTTTTTAAGCTATTTTGTATTACATTTTTTTAAACCAAAGAATAGATTTCTGATTTGGACCTATGACTAAATTTATGAGAGCAACACAGCGCAGTGTTCTGTTATGCAAGCTGATAACTCTTATTTACGATAGTCCGTTTAAAAATTTAATTGTATAAAGTGAGTCAATTTTTATTTACTTTTATAAAAAATAGACATAAAATATGCACCTTTTTTGAACTATTTTTAGGCCCCCTGTTTTAAAATTACCCTCCACATATCTGCGCACCTACTTTTTAAGCCTGTATATCTCCAGACAATTTTATAAGAGCCTACTTGAGCACATAAAACACTGTTTTACATGCTCAGTGTCTTATAAAACTACCCCTGTGTGTACACTTTGTTGGACAGATTTATTTTTCTTGTTACAGACATTAAATTGTTCCCTATGCTCCCGGGAACGGACGCCGAGAGTGTAATTTGGCAGAATGTGCATGCAGGTACACAGTCCATTATTCAAATAGGTGCTGAGCAGGAGTTTTCATTGATAATGGGAATGAACTGTCAAATCAAGATGTGATAAAGCCTGGTGGCTTCCATTATTTTTCACTGTCATGTTGCAAATGGAGCAGTGGGGAAAAAGTACAATAGCACCAATACATTTACGCTTGTTTATAGCTGATACTATTATATTAAAAGTATTCATTAAAAATAAATACATCTACTGCAACCCTGAGAGACCCGCTATGGCAGAATATAAATATGTAAATGGCATTAAACTAAATGTTGTGGGGTATGATGAAATGGAATGATAAAAAGCCTGTGTCCTCTTTCCAAATCAATTGAAGGCTCATTTGGAGGGTTCAGGGAGGGGAGAGAAATGGAGAGGAGGAGAAGAAGAATTTGGCCACTCTCTTAATGGGAGAGGCCAAGAAGGGAATCCAGAGAGGCGATGGTCACCTGATTTGTTTTTCTAGTAACCGGAAGGTGAAAGAGAGGGAAGAACAGCCACTAGGCAGACTTTTTTTTTTTTTTTAATATAGGAGGGAGGGGGGATGCCAGTGATGAACCAGCATTTCAGTGTTGCTTACTTATTTGAATAATTTACTGATTTACATCTATTTACCACTCGCCAGTATTATGCATTATGCTATGTGACTAAGGGGCATGTTTATTAAAGTGCGCTATGGTTCGGCACCTTAGCATGCATTAAGTGTAAAAAACTAGTGTGCAAAGTGTTAACTGTTTGGGTCGTTCCCGCATGTCCCCATGTAGTTACTGCAGGGAGAAGTACCTCATGTACTAACATGGCAACCGCAATTAACATGGGTGCAATTAATGCCAACCATATTGGTTAGGATTGGATTGTGAACTTCTGAATGCATCCACCCCTTACTTTCTTCCTTCAACTCTGCCCAGCATCCCTCTCTCCCCCTGCCCAGCAGTTTCTAGCCCTCTACTCTGTAAAAACCTACTACATCACCGGCAGCGGCATCCTGCTCTTCTTTCTTCTTCATGCCCCCTCCCCGGCAACATCCTGACTTCTCCTGAATCCACTCCCCAAACCTCCAGCAACATTTGTTCTTATCCCAGCTTGTCCTCCAAGCCCTCCTGGAACAGTCTCTCTTCTGCCAGCTTCCCCCCACCCTTAGCTTCTGTGGAATATTCTCCTCAGTCCCCTTGGAATATTCTTTTCTCCCAGATTTCTCCCCTCCCACCAGCCCCCAGCAACATTTCCCTCTTCTCCTCCCCTCTCACTCCTTCCAGACCAGGACTGAGATCAGGATCATAGCCATGCCTCCTTCCCTTCTGGGCCAGCAGACAGACCAAGCCGCCCCTCTCACACAAGGCTTGGACACAATGGCAGCTTCAAATCTTCACCCATGGTTCATGCAGCAACAAAGAACAAGGACAGCAGCAGCAAGAAGAATGTTCTAGCTTGGATTGTGGCCATCCTGAAGCAGCATTTGCATCCCAGATCTGCCTGCCTGCCTCAGTTCTTCAAAAGGTAAGATGGTGACATAAGAGGCAGGAAATTTTGCTTCTCCTTATCTTGGGTTCCCCAAGCCAATGCCTGACTGGCTTTCCTGCTAAAGTGGTCCTGATTTGGAATCAAAAGCTGTATTAGTCACTTAGGGGTACATTTTTTAAAGGATCTAGACACCTATTTTAAAAATTAGGTGGCTAGATAGTCCCCTTTAAAATTTTACAGGAGAGAAATTGGTAAGTTTAGCCCCTCAAAAAATGGTTGGGCCCAGAGATGTTCCTGGGATTGGCATGGAGGGGACTCAAAAACCAATCTTCAGGGCCCTAAAAGTAGGCCTCAATCTAGCTGTCCAGATTTTGGCCAACTAGATTTAGGATCATTCTCAGCAGCAACACTGTGTGACTGAAAATGAGCCTATGATTGCCTACTAAGGGGTATGTTTACTAAACCATCTTAACGTCGCAGCGGTGGTATAATCGCGCGATAAGGCACACTGCAATGCACACTAATGCTGTGAAATCCGGGTCTGAAGGGTAGAGTAAGGCTTCCCAGAGGGCGGAGAGAAGGGGGTCAATGGGCGGAGAGTGGGCGTGGAGAGGCTCCAGGCACACTAACACTGTGAAATCCAGGTCTGAACACTAACCTGGAGGAGTGGCCTAGTGGTTGGGGCAAGGTACTTCAGGCCAGAAGGTCAGGGGTTCAAATCCCACTAGAGGACAACAACCTTGGGCTGGAAGGACTGGGGTTTCTAGTCCCACAAGTGCTCCTTGTGGTCTTGGCCAAGCCACTTAACCCTCCATAGCCCATGTTCCCTGTAAAATAGTTATCTCCAAGTTATAATGCCCTGTTCAATGTAATTTCAGTTTGTTCAATGTAAACTGCACTGATGCAGAATAGCGCGGTATATAAGAGAATGTAAATAAATAACCCAGTGAAACCCTTGTGTTAAGGCACATTTGCAGGAAAGAGAAACCATTTCGTGCAGGAAAACCCAGAAAAGTGATAGTTGTGATACATGTGCAGGAACCAAAAAGGCAAATAAACATATAAAATGACCAGAACCACATTTAAAATCCCAATAACCAAGCTGACCAATAGTGATATTAATGATAAACATAAAGCAACACTACTGACAAAGCGTAAAAATTAAGATATCATGTTTGGAAGGGTCTATGCTCCGTCCCCCTACAAAGTGAATGATCTGACATTGAAATAGCGCTGATCAGGGTTTTTGTCATTTAGATTGGGCAGGTTTGTTATGGCGTGCACATGTGCAGCAACAGCAGAGTGGGCACATAGGAAAAGGCAACTGTGCTAATGCTGTAAATGGGATAAAGGGGGCTGCAGGAGGCACATGCTGTGGTCCAGCTGGGGCACAGTGCGGACTAGGTGGATGCCTAGGTGGCACATAGGAATGCCAAAGCTGTAAAGCAGCAAGACAGCAACTGACGAGGGTCCAACATGGGCACAAGTGTGTGTCCCACAGTGTCATAGGGGATATTACCAAGCAGGTACCCCCAAGGGCACATAACATTGGCAGGCAGTGCCGGGGGAAAGCACGCATGTCCATGTAGGCACCCTTACCCGAGAACCCACACCATAGGCAGCTGCCTACCGGCACACTGGATGGCCTAGGACTGCGCACCACCAGCACCACCGGCATAATGCCATGGCAGCATGGTGGCGGAGGGGTGCTGGTGGCAGAGGGGGCAGTGGCATCTGCCCACAGCAGACCATGGCCAAGCCCCATTTAGGTGGGTGCCGTGCACTGCAACAGACAGGGTCTGTCTGACAAACAGTCATGGTATCCCCAGGGAATGATCTGCCTCTGTGGCAACAGTGTGGTGTAGAAACACAGTCCAAGACGTGAGGAGTGTGGAAGACAAATTTATTTACTCACAAACCTAGGCAACCCGACACAGGCCGTGTTTCGTAACCTTCGTCAGGGGTTGTAAGGCAAAATAACTATAAACATAGAAACATAATATATTAAAAGTGAAGGAACAAACAAATTCATCTAACAAATACATAAAAGACATAATAAAAATAATAATAAATAAAACAAATCATGTAATAATATATAATATAATAATAAATACATAATGTAATAGTGTTGGAATGCTTTAGATCTAAAAATATCATAATAAAATAATAAAAATTAATAAAATTAAATTAAAAACAAGTGACCATAGCAAGCACAGTGGATATGCACTATGCTGTGTGCATCATGATCCACAAGGGCCAGACATGACTGGCAATTACAAATGGACACAGAGACCTCCTAAAGGTGTCTGCAACAAATACCTGTCACACACTGGCACTGATGGAGACCTACAGCACAGCCCACCTCAACCAACCCGGGTACTGCGGACCTGGTGCTGGCCACTCCACCTCACCCTCAGGGTGAGCAAGAAGACGCACATTGGCATGGCCTGTGGGTATTCTGTGCCAGTAACACGCACGGTCATTCCCCCCTACCAAGCTGACGTGCTGTGGAGGTGCATACCCCATCTGGTGAGCAGATGTAGACTGCTGTTCTGAATGTGAATTGCACTATGGGTACTGCTGGTTCTATCCTATCTTGGTAGCCACAGCAGACAGTTTTATGGTGACGTGCACTCTTTCTGTAGCCAGCCATTGGTATGGTAGCTCCCATAGTGATGTAGCACAATGGTTAATGCAATGACTTCAGTAGCAGAGATCATGGGTTCAATTCCTTTCTGTTCCCCTTTTTTTATGGCTGTCCTACACAACTACATTTCATTCATGTAACAGTCATATCTGTGCTGCCGCCACATTATACACTCATCACTGTTGCCATCCATCCTTCTGTCCGTCTATGTTTGTGTGCCAGCTGTGTGGCGTCCTGCCCTAATGTGCAGGCTGCTACCCCATGTCCTGCACTGGCACACTTTTCTGCATTGCGGCTCTTCATGCTTGCCTCTCCTGTGTCTTCTCTGCATGGCACTGCTCTCCTCTGTCCTCCTGTCATTGCACTTATCCTGCCACCTCTACCTCCTCTGGTGGCACATATCCCCATCCTCTGCCACACACTGTCATTGTTGCACTGCACATTACCATCACCCTGTACATCGGTACAGCTGCCCCCGATATGTTTGTCCACTTTACCTGCTGCCACATGGGCTGCCACATGGGCTGCACGCAGATTTGGCTGGTCCATGAGCTCCGTCATCTACTTCCTTCCATCACTTATTCATTGCCTTTCCTTGGTGCTCTGTGCAGTGTTATGGTTACATCTGTGTTTGAGCCATACATCTCATGCTTGTGACTTTGGGGCACCTTTGTGCCCCTGGGCACCATCTCCTGTGTCACCTTGGCATCCCTGGGGCATCTTTCGCGGCACCTTAGGTTTGGCCAGCTTATGGGGCGCCTTATATGTTGCCTTGGAGGGTGCCAACCTTTCCTGCTGCCCTCTGGGGCACATTATGACCTGCCTTGGATGACATGGTGCTTTATGAAGTGCCTTATGGTGCGCCCTAAAAGGTGCATTAGGTTGCGTCACTGGGGTGAGGCTTTTTTGGCTGGCAGTGCAAATTGTTGGGATGTGTCTGACTGTTACAAGCAGGAAAAGGGATTGCCTCAGACAGTCTTTTAACTGAGCCCACTGGGGGCTTCATGACCACTGTATCAGCAGTCAATGTAGTAACCAGTGTGCTACACCTCTGTTGCTGTGATTGTAGGTCAGCGCGCCTAATTAAGGCTAACGCGCGTTAACGTGCCATGGCTCCCTCTATCACGCGATAACGGAGTTTATCGCGCGATAACCCGAAATGCTTCCTTAAGACCGGAACGCACACTACCTTATTTGGCATTCGTCACAGTAAGACTGCAACTAATGCCGGTAACATTATGATGGTTTAGTAAACATACCCCTAAGTTGGAGTTCAGCTCAAATTTGGCCCATTGACAAATAAGGGAACAAGAACTGGAAACTAGCAAACAGGAAAGGGACCTAGATGTAAACCTTGCTGATGGCCTGAAGCCTACTAGTTAAAGCAATAGAGGTCATTTCTGATCGGGGCACATCCAGCTCGTCTGGACATCCAAAATCTGGACAGGCCTGATCTGTACCTGATTCTGATCCTGCAGGGCTATACGTCCCTGTGGGATCAGAATCTGGTGCAGATCAGGCCTGAATGAGCAGGACATGCCCTGATTCTGGCCCATTGGACATCCTGGATCCTGCCTGGTGAGCCCAACCTGAACTCCTGCTTGGAGCCATGGTGTCTTGGCGTCCCGTCGCCATGGCATCGCAGCTCCATGCAGGAGCTCCGATCACTCGCACCACAAAAAATGTCCTATTCCCTGCCGCCAAACCCCTGATAGGGCCTTCAGAGGATGGAATCGGGTTGCAGGGAACCCCCTACCTCGCTCACCTGCATCCCGGGTCCTGGCCGGCCTAGTCACCGAAGTCGGGGGGGACTTATTCCACCTTGGAGGTAGAATAAATCCCCCGTCTACATCACTGACCCTAGACATACAGGGCCGACACCAGAATTGGCCCTGTATGTCTGGGGTCAGGGTCCCGCCTACTCCCCATCCTTGCTCCTTCTCTGGACCACCCCTCCCGCCCCCATCCAGAGCTCCCCACACATCTCTGCAGTACATGAGAGGAGCTCCTTGTGTGGAATTGGCACCCTGGCTTTTAGGAGGGATATACATCCAACCCAGACGTAGATCAACGCTAATCACTATTCGGAATGACCCCCATAAGGAAAGGTGGAGAGACAGAGTAAGGGCAGCAGCAAGAAATTATTCATATTGTAATGATATACAGCCATTACACAGATCATTTATCTGTGTAGTTTAGGTCTGTTCAGTAATAGGCCTAAACTAAATGGATAGTGGCAGGGGTGCTGACTACATTATGAGGATGATTTTATAACAGGGCACTTAGATTTGAAGGTGGAGGAGATGCCTATTTTTAGCCTATTTTATAAAGACGCATAGGGGTCTGTTTACTAAGCTGGGCTAATGGTTGACGCATGCTATTTGTAACTAGATTTCAAGTTATTCATGTTAGGCCAGCTTAGTAAATAGACCCGATAAGTGTCTATTTGTCTCCATAGAATTAATACCAATTTGTGGAATATTCCAGAAACATAAAATTGACTATCATCTCTATGCAGATGATATAATGCTTTATACTCAATTGGATATATGTAATCCTGACTACAGCCACATAGAAAAATGCCTTAATGAAGCACAAGAATGGCTCCAACAAAACAATATGCTTATTAATCACAAAAAAACTGAAGTTATGTTTATCTCTAAAAATCCGGAGTTTAAACACCCCCCTACAATCATATTAAATAATACTACTTATAACACAAAACAAGAACTAAAGTATCTAGGTGTCACACTAGATAGCACACTTAACATGGAAACCCACCTAAGACTTTTAAATAGAACCATCTTCTACAAACTAAGAACTCTACAGCCATTACGTAACATCATTGAACTATCAGACTTTAGATCAATAATACAAGCAATCGTAATGCCACATCTGGACTACTGTAATGGCATATTTCAAGGCCTGCCCAAAAAAACAACAAATATACTTCAGATGGCACAAAATGTAACAGCCCGAATCCTAATGAACGTACCCTTCTCTGACCACATCACACCTATCCTAAGAGAACTTCACTAGTTACCGATACATGCACGCATACGCTACAAAATAATAATTACTACATTCAAACTAATAAACAATTCTGCCCCATCTCATCTGGCTACACTCATAATGCCGCAAACTACAAACAGGAAAAGACGTACTCACAACCTAAACATACTACAAACCCCCCTCTCCATTTGCAAAACAAAGGCATTCACTAGTAATAGAGCATTTACATACACTGCTCCATCACAATGGAACAAACTCCCCGACAACTTAAGAGCTAACAAAGATCTCACATCATTCCGTAAATGCCTTAAAACACATCTATTTCAAGAATACTTCAATCAGTCAGAAATAACATAGAGTAATTTCCGTGATGAAAACAAATTAAAGTGAGATATTCTACCAGTTAGTTCCCCCAAGTCCATGAAAAATCAAAAAATGAACCTACTTATATTATCTGCACAAAGTATGTATATAGTTAACCAAATTCATGTATGTTAACATTGTTTCCCCCCCCTATTTTGTTTTTAGCATTCAGTATTTCTATCCCTATTTTTGAGTTATCCTAAACAATTTTAAACTTTTAATGTTCAAACGTTATGATTCTAATGTTTTATATAACTTCTAATCTTTGCAGAGTTATTTGTTAATTGTTTCAAACGTTAAGATTTCTACTGTTTTATGTAACTGCTAATCTTTGCAGAGTTATTTGTTAATTGTAAACCGCTGCTGATCACTGGAAGGAGCGGTATAAAAATGTTCTCAAATAAATAAATAAATAAATACAAATCCTGCAGAAATAACACCTAGAGTCTGGGTGGCGACATTTACACCTCCTCGGGAGCAGGTCTAAATATTAGCATGCAAAAGATACACATAAATCACAACTCTGCCCATGCCCCACCCAAACTCTCCTCTTGAGCTTGCCTAGTCGACAAGTATGCACCTGTTTGCACTGCCTGAACTTTTAGACGTGTTTTGATTTTGTAAGAGACCTTAAAAGTGTGTAAATCAGTGTTTTACATATGGAAAAAGTTTATAAAATGACCTTCTATATACTGCTGCTAATGAAGGAGTTCTTCTAGAAGCCTTATTTGTGATTTACACATATGTAAGCGGGCAGATATACATATAAATTGCATCCTCGTGTAAATGGCCATTTTAGGAAGGGTCCAGTTTCCACATGGCTGCCCTTAGTAGCTGGAAGTTGGGGAGCACGTCAGGGGTATGAGGTGGGAGGAGCAAGCATTTACAAAGGGAATGCACGTATAAGGCTAAAATACTCCACGTCCAGATTTACACTACCCTCTGGTACGTGTAGTCTTTTACAAAGTACCTGCTTACACCAGCCCTTTACTGGAGGGGATTAAGGGGGTTACCCTCCTTAACCATACCCTAGTTTATGTCCCCCTCCAAACTGAAATGGATGAAATATAGCATCAGCTAGCAGCCTCTACATGTCTAAATTTGAGAAATGGCTCACATGCGTGTGCATGCTCAGGTTGTGAGATGGTGACATTACACGTGCAATTTGCCGGGTTTCCTCCGTTGAATTTTTCCCATGTGTAAATTTGTAAAACGGCTCATCCTGCCTCATATGAATGTGCGCTCCTGCCCTTCTTTCTATGTATTTTACAAACAGGCCCTCCTCTAGCAGAGCTGTTTCTAAAATACTGTTGGAATCGAGTATGTCCCGACCAGTGTTCCCACTAAGCAGCTAGAAGCTGTGCAGGAGTCCTCCGTCAGTCTTCCTGTCAGTAGCGGGTGGTGCAACACAATTGTGCTTAGGATTAATTCTGTTACATGATATACTTGAGGCATTTGACAGCCCCTAGAGTTAAAAAGTCATGCATTAGTAGTGCTATAGAAAGGATTAATGGTAAGACCCAGCTAGGATGCCATAATGCTAGGAATGGCTCATGTCTAATTCAGGATGATGAAAAGCTCTCATGTAAGAGGAAATTAATAATTTCCTTATTATAAATATTTGATAAGGACAGTCCTTTCAGGCCCTTTCCTGAAATCTTAAAAATTGCAAGAGTTGTTGACTTTATTCTTATTTTAAGTGAGTACATAATGCACATTGGGGTATGTTTACTAACTGCAGACAGTCCATCAGGAACTATGTGCAGCAAGCAGGCATCTCAGTGATTGGGACCCCAGCACTGGGGAACACAAATATATCACTAGAGACAAATAGTGTAGAGCACTATGTGGGAACCTAGAACTGCCATGGTCACTACTCGTTCAGGGTGAGTGCCCTCCCAGTATGCCATGCTGCGGCCACCCTGTCCATGCAGGTGGTGGTCAGGCACTACAGTGTCCTAGCCATTGCCCCACACCCTGTGAAGTTGCATCCTGGCCAATCTGCCCTGTCCGGGCCATACCCAGAATACCTTGCTCATTATGCATCTAATCAGGCTAACGCTGGTAACAGTGGGACATTTTGGGCCCAGTGAAGTGTGGGCAGCCACAGAACAATGGATAGACATACAAACACGCTCACTCCTTTTTCAGCATTATACAAAGATAGGCATGGTTGGCAGCCCTGCCCGCCACACTAGTCCTGATCACAGTGCCAACATTGCTAAACTGTGCAGGGGGTAGTAGTAGTGCTCTGGTGATAACATCATCCCAATGCTGGGGCCAACAGCCTACCACTCCAAGCATCATTGGATTGTGGAGCCTTTGTGAGTGGGTGTTTGCACCCCTGTTCGCCGCTGCTTTGGGCTTTGCACATGTTGCTGTTGTATCTGCATTGTAGGGTAAAATATAGGGACATGCTCTGCAGGAACCACAGCTGGGACTTGCACCTGTGACCCTCTGCTCCTGGACACACTGGCTGGGTGTACTGCACCACACTGTTGCCACAGATGCATGGTAGCCCCTGGGGCTACCTGCACTTTTCCTCAGCCAGACCTTTTATGTTGCACTGCACACCACGTACTGATGCAGAGCATGGCCTAGGTCCACTGCAGGGAGGTGGCACTGCCCCATCCAGTATGGGCACATGCCACCCTGCCAAGCTGATGTGGCCATTTGCTGTCGGTGCTGGTAGTGTGCAGTCCCAGGCCATCCACTGTGTAGGTAGGTGCCTGCCTAGGGAGCGGGTTCCGGAGTGGGGGGGCATACATGGACATCCTCACATCCCCCCATCACTGCCTACCACTATTATGTCCCTTCCACATGGGGGCGGGATGGCTGGGGGGATGTCAGGTCTGTGCCCTAGCGACTATTGGCTAGGGTGGGCCAGGTAGATATTGGTGGATTGTGTTTGGCCTTGGTTAGCTGCTGTCTTGCTGATCTCCGGTGTCTATGTTCCTATGTGCCACATAGGCGCCCACCTGGTCCACCCTGTGCCCCAGCTGCCCATGCTACATGTCCCGCCTGCGGCCCCTATGCCATCACCATAGTGGCCATTCATACTTTGGCACTATGGTATTTGTGTACATGGAGCACTACTATCACAGATTTTGGGCTCCCTGCCTGGGCTGTACATTGCTGACACGTAAATGGTTTCTCTCTCCTCCATATATGCATCTAATGGCAGGTTTCCAATCGCGTTAGGATTCAGTTCTTCATATCAGCGCGTTAGTGTGAATGGAGCCTCTCCCCGCCCACACTCTGCCCATTGACCCCTTCTCTCCACCTTCTGCGGTGTTTACCGCACCGTGGAACGTCAGCGATCGTTAACGTTACATAACGCGCGTTATGTAACGTTACCGCAGTTTAGTAAACATACCCCAAAGACTCAAAGAATAGTAGACTTGTCATATTTTAATAAGGATATCAGTTCTATATGTCTGATGCTCAAAATCCTCAAAGGAACTACGTAAGATGTATTTAATTGATCAGTAAAATATATGCCACCAAAGCTGATAATAGCCACGATATCATGAGACTTCGGCCTGGCAGCGGGAAGTAATGGGCTTCCAGGCAAAAAAGTATTACTGACAAGCAGGGATGGAAGACAGTGCAGCAAACTTCATTTAAAGTAAGGTGTTTTCTGTGCTGTGCGGGAGATGGAGGGAGGGAAGGAAGACAGGCCAGGTCCCCCTCCCCCATCATGGAGGCCCCTCAGCAAAAGTTTGCTTGAGGGCCCCTATTTATAACTTATACCACTGTACGAAACTTACACTTTAAACTAGAAAAATAGTACAAAGATGGCATTAATAGTTTAAAACAATATTTTCCCTGGTTGCACCTACTCTGCTATGACATGGCCAACTACAGCTTTATGGTCTTCACCTGTAGGTAGATGCTCCATAATTATAATATACCAGTTGCCTGAAGTGATTAGTTTATTTATTTATAAAATCTTATACACCACAATTCATCATTTAAGACAGTTTACAACATAACAATTAATAAAACATAATAAAAAAAATACAATCAACAGAAAACAATAAAACATACATATAAATATTCTCACCACTGTGAAGCTATGACTGTATATAGCCATCAAAGTTATCCGCAACCAAAATAACATCAATAAAAAGATATGTTTTTTCAATTACTAATACACAATGGGGTCTATTCTGACACGCGAATAGCAGGGATGGATTTCCCCGATGAAAGTCTCCCCGTACAAACAAGGAGTTTGTAAGGGGAGGCTTAGACGGGGGCAGGAAGGGGAGTTGCAGAGGTGGGATGAGGGCGGGCAGGGGTCGGTCCGTGGCCCTGGACGTACCGGGCTGATTCTGAAGTTGGCACTGTATGTCCGGGGTCAGCAGACTGAACGGGGGACTTAGTCCACCTCGCAGATGGAATAAGTCCTCCTGGAAGTCGGGGGACAGCAGACCAGGGTAGCCCCAAAAGGTTGAGAGGGTGCAGGGGATTCCCTGCAACCCAACCCTGGCCATGGGAAACCAGATCAGGGGTCGGGCTGTGGCAAAAGGAACTTCTGATCAGCGGCCAGGATCGCGGCTCCTGAATGCCATGGCACTGTGGCTCCATTCAGGAGCCTAACTGAGTTAGACAGGCATAGCTCTGTACGTGCAGGCTGATTGGAATTGGGTCCCGGCGTGCACGTACAGACCCTAGACCCGATTCTGATCCCTTGGGGCACGTCTAGCCCATGCACGATCAGAATCAAGTCTTCCCTGTGTGTCCCAATTCCGATCCGGCGCACAGGGGCCTGGATGCACACATTAGAATGTGCCTCTATTGTTTTCCAGCTGCTGACACCATTTGTATTAATGATCAGTAATGCTCATTTTTCAAATTTTATACACATTTTCTGTATTTTTGTGGAGTATAAATGACGGACTTGCCTCTTTTTCCATATGCAGTCCCTCGGCTCTGATATTTCTTTCAAACACTTCTCTCTTCTCCGTCAGTGGGCTGGATTTACGATATACCAAAATGTAGTCAACACTACATTTTCCATCACTAAAACACAGTCCCTTAGTTCTATTCTTTTCTGGTCTGTCATGCCTCTGTGCAGAAAACATTAAAACACTTTCACATTTTTGTGAAACCCGAAGTGGTTGAAATCTACGGCTCAATATTCAGACAGCAGGGAGACTGTAATAATTTAAACACTGGTACTGGTGTTAAAAGTAATATCTATATTCAGCGTCTCTGTGCATATTCAGTGATGCTCCATATATGTACTCTGCGATCACCATGCTGGCATGATATGTTTAATTTAGGCTTGCTATTGTGAAAGTGTATTAAAGGATTTAATGCCAGATGTTCAGTGTAACTGGTGCAGATCCAGTAATGGAATTGTGTCTGCATTATTCAGCATGGGGACATGTGGAGGGGCATTTTAGAAAGGATGTCCAAGTGCAACCTGAGACATCTAGCCAGAACGTCTGAAACAAAAGCAGGCACGTCCAGGTGCAGACATGATTTCACAAACATGGATGTGTCCGATATGAACGTCTGTGGGGGGGCATCTACGTAGACATCCCCAGAATAGTATTTCAGAATCTGGACTTTTAGGAATAGCCTAATGGTTAAAGTAGTGGGCTAGGGTCAGGGTTCAAATCCCACTGCTGCTATCATTGAAACTGTGCTGAGTGCTGGGGATGATGGAGGGCTTTCTTCTCTACGCCCTCTAGATGTTTTTCAGCCAAAATGAGCACTTTTCAGGTGCCTGGAGCAGGTCTAAACTTAGACATGACTCCGGCTTCCGGGATCTTTCTGAGATCAGGTGGGGATGTCCAGGTTCCTGAGACTGCCCTAGCCAAACCTCAGCCATGCCACCGATTAGACTCGGACATCCACAAACCGGCTTTTAAAATGTTTCTGTGCTTTTGACATCTCTAAGCCTATTTTCGGATGTCCAAAGCATGATCAGGGATTCCAAAATGAGTCCCATCATTATTAGTGCACAGCGATGCTCAGGTATCACTAACTTGAAGACAGTATGACCTGTGCACCATTAAACTGTGCCTGTCAGCTCCTAGAAAACACAGAAACTTAAAAGAACCTCCAGCACTTGAAAATTGTTTCAAATCTACAACCTATAAAAATAAACAACTGCTGCAGGTGCTGCTTTTAATGATGGTTTTGTTAACTTTTGCATTTTAAGTTTATGGAATTTTTCTAAATACTTTTGACTAGTTTTGTGTCTATATTTCTGAGGTGACCAGTTGCAGCACAGAACGCCTTCCCTGTTCCAACATCGCAAGTGTTAGGGAGTGAGCTTACCCTCTCCCTGGTCCCACTTGCGTAATTATAAGTCAGAAAAGCAACTGTAGAACTGCAGCATTTCTTGTGTTAAATTTCTCCAATTTTTGTTAACATCTCACTAACCTTGTCTCCTCCTTCTGACAGAGGTTGGATTAATTTTTCTGCATTTGCTTCTCCTGCCAGATTCACAGGAAATCTCAGAAAATCTTTGGCACAAGAACATGGCAGAAAAGTGAGAGATGGCTACAGACCAGACGAGCATGGCTAGGGGAGCGAGAGAGAGTTACAAGCTGGGCCCGGGAAAGGGTGAGACGCTGGCAGGCTGAGAGATGCTGAGTGCTAGGCAGAAACTATTTAAGGCCTGATAGTAGAAAGCATTTACCCAGGGAACTGCACCTGCTATCTGGACAAATGTCGTTAAGCCTTATATTCGACAGCACTATCTGGATAGTGCTGCTGGATATCATTACAGACCGCCGCAGCATTATCCAGATGCTGTGGGGACCGTAAGGGGGTGGAGATGTGATAACTTAGAATACGTGAAAAGTAGGGACATGCATTCATTTGAAATGACATGGGAAATATCAACAAAAGAGTTTCATATCATTCTTAATACGAAAGGCTTTCTTCTGCCAAGTTTTGATGCCAGAAATTTTGCAAAACTATAAGTATACCATCAGAGACATTTACCACATCTGGAATAGTCTTCGTCAATATTTCTAAAATGCATTGTGGTTTTGCACCTAACGTGCCAATAGTGCACATAACCATAGCATGTTAGGTGCACACCACTGCATTAACTGTCAGGGGTACGGACATCATGTTCCCATCAGTTACAGTGTTGCACTGTTCCTTAATGTGTGATAAAATCAGGGTGGGTGCATTGAGGTAGTAGTAATTGCACCACACTAATTTCAAGTCTTGCAGTTAGCACAGTTACGCTGATTACAAGACATTCACTACATCCACTCTTTGCCCTAACCTACATACTTACTACCCAAATGCATGAAGCACAGTTACTGTAGCATGGAAAATGAGCCATGCTAACTGTGCTGGCCCCACACTAACAGTTATCGCTGTGCATGGTGCATGGTTAGTGCATGCTGTAACCCATGCTAACTCCATATCACATTTTAGTAAAAGGGCCCCTAAGTGTCTGGAGCAAGAGTCAATAGAGTCACAAGACTAAAAATCCAGGAAGAGTTTTCCACAGAGCTTAAGAACACTCAAACTTTGGGACAATCAAGAAAGACGAATTACTAGCACTAGAAATACAAGACACAGTTAAGAGCAGGCTAGCTAGAGTCCCGTCCCCCACCCCCTCCCTAGCCCATGACATAATAGCTCCACCTACTTGCTAACCTTAAGGATCACCGGCTTGGGCCCAGGCCATGATGACAATTAACAAAAGTGGGAGTTTTTTGTTTGCCTGAAACCTTTAGTATCTTTTGCCTGTTTTTTGTTTTGTTTGGGAGCAGCCATGGCCACCTTATGATTAACAAAATGACCCTGAAATGAACATTTATAGAAATACAACAATCATGCAAACAACATGGGAAGTTAAATATAACTACATTTTTTTGCCTGCACACTCCGAGTTAAAAGCTGTCCTAAGTGCTATCCGGATAGCAGCTGAAAATTGCCACTATATGAGTAATGGGCACACAAGCCGGATATACAATGGGTTAACTTAGCCCACAATGGCCAGTGTTTTAGAAAATGCTGAGTGCCATGGGTTCAATACAGGTCTGTTGATTGTGACTTTGGAGTCTTAGGCTATTTTATTGGAATTGAGATCCGGAGGTTCTGTGGGATCTTGCCTATCTAATTTGACTCCTTCACTGCTGAAAAGGTAATCTTCCCCTGGACGAACTCAAACCACCCAGAGGCTTCTATTGCAGCATGTGGCCCTCCTCTATGTAGTTCCTTTTGCAGAGTAGAAAAGTTTCCACCTCCCCCAGACCCACAGTGAGCAGTAAGGGAAAGGGAGTGGCACCACCAAGGCTCTAGAGGGTTAATTGCTGCAGCACTTCAGCAACAGACTCCCAGACACCCGCTGCTCAATGCTTGCGACTAGGTAAAAAACACATCTACCATGGGTCCAATTTAAGATGGTATAGCCTAGATCTAGAGGATCTGTGTTTTGCCCAGTCCCACGCTGCAGTACTTTACTTATGTTTGTACCATTTTTTGCAGTATTTAGCAAATGTTTTTTATAGTGGTGCTAATTATCCAGTACCATGCAAATGCATCACATTTGCTAGGACCCCCCCCCCCCCCCCAAGAAATTACAGGATGCAAGAGTGAAGGATTAGCCTAAGGGTTAGAGCATTGGCTTAATAGCCAGCAAATCAGCGTTTGATGCCCACTAGTGCTCCTTGTGGCCTTGGGTAAACTATTTAGCCCTCCACTGCCTCAGAAGAAATATCTGGCAATGTCCTTCCAGTCACACTGCCAAGAGAACTCAGGATCTGCCTGGTTGCCAGGAGTCAGGCCTGACGCAAAGGCACACTTTGCATAACGCTGTTCACTCTTTTATGCAGCTGATAATATGCACTCACAAATTTTTGAGAATAAAAGTAACCTGTAAATCTGCACGTGAGCTATATACCATAAAATATTTGAATCCGGTTGATATGAATTTGTTCACCTGAGACTCACCCTTCCATCTCCTCCCAATCTGCTAGTTTCATCTGAAGTACTTGTCAAATTGCCAGGATGAAGCAGAGAGTCATCGTCTTTGGAACAACTGTGCGCACCCTCCAGATCATCAACAAATATGTTTACATCTTTAGCCCCTGCAAAATAAAGCAAAGAATTTGTAATGAGAACAGACATATATCAGCGTATAGCACAGCACGGCATGGAATTTGTAGCGCTCTATAAATGACTAATAGTTGTAGTAGAATGCAGAGAGCAGGAAAGAGTATCTTTTTGATAGGTGATTCAAATTATGTTACTATTTGGCAGGAAGCACTGCATAGGAAATAAATTTACAAGGCAATGGAGACCCTAACAGGGTCTCCATTCCAAGCAAGGTAAGACTGTGTGGCTTTTAATTACTAGTGCTCTGCCTGAGAGCTCCTAAATGGGTTTTAGTGAACATTTTTTTTTTAAAAAGCTGCGTTCTTTTTAGGTTCTGTATTTCAAAAGAGAATTTTTTCTTTTTTTTTGTGGTGTTGGTTTAAAACTCTGCTTTTAGTTTCTTTTTCACAGCTCTTGGAAGCCACGGATACTTCATCAAGAATTAGATCCCTCCCTATTCACCCCAGCTCACCCCCACGCCATGTGAGATTTCTTGCTATATAGGGAAACTCCCCAATTAGCTTGACCTACAATTTGCCATTCTTCAGGGTGCTGTGATTGGGTAATTTCACAAAAGGAACACATTGACCTGTATTCTTCAGACATGTAATATCAACATTTACTAATGGATAGTAGTAACTGTCTTGCAAGGAAGTGGGGCTACACACAGGGCATGGAAGAGCACTGTTAGAACACACATAAAAGGTTAACTGCTTTTTCTCTGAAAGGACAGCTGAGGAGAAGTTAGGGATTTTGGTAGGTCTCTCTTCTTTACTTCAACAGGTACAGAATCTCCACCCACTGAATGATGGCTGGGGAAAACGTCTTGCCAAAACTGTTTCCCCCATTGCAGCCTCTGCCTCTGTCCAGACAGAGAGCCCGATGTCAGCTGAAGGACCAGTTCCATGTGCAGGATGCCTGCAAGCCGAAGCCCTCATAAACAAGTGGAGAAGCTCAGAGAAGAGGTGGCGTGGCTGAGAAGCATTCGAGACAGCGAGAGTTGACGAGATGCTTCTTGAAATATCTAAGCTCTCCAACAGAGACAAAGATGGAGTGCTACAGAGTGAAGAGAGTTGGACAATAATCACCAGGACCTGCAGAATCAACAATCCAACTCCTCCAACCCTTGAATTAAAGAATCAGCATGCAGCTCTGAAAGTGGAGGAAGTGACGGTATCACAGGAAAGGGAAGTAGCACAGCTCAAGCACCCCAAAGTTACAGAATCCGTGACCACCAGGAAGAGAAGGGTAGTGGTGCTTCACAGACAACCATGACTGGGATGTGGGAAGAAGGGGGAGTGGCACTATATGAAAAAATAATATTAAAGCTATAGAATTACAGGTCCTAAAAGGGAGCGAGAAGGCACTGTGAGTTAAACTAGAAAGAGGGAAAGGGAAATCAATTTACATTGATATGCTATACAGATCTCTCTCACAAGGAGAAAAAGTAGATGGGGAGTTAATAGAAGACATACACAATATTGCCATGAAAGGAGAAGTGCTACTGATAGGCAACTTCACTATGCTGGATGATGATTGGCATATCCCTAATGCGGTGTCATCTAGAAGTAGGTGGATCCTAGATTCTCTATAGGGAAAACTGGCAACAGAACCCACATGTGAAGGAGCCATCATCTCTCATCCAGTGATCACCAAATGGTGTGGTTCAGTATTAGGATTAGGGCTGATAAAATCCATTCAAAAGGAAGGGTCCTAGACTTTAGGAAAACTAACTTTGCCAAGATGGGACTCAAAGAGTAATTAGCAGGATGGGAACGTCTGGGGGATGTAGAAAAGCAATGGGAAAAACTGAAAGAGGATATTTTAAGAGCAACAAACCTTTTTGTTAGAATGGTAAATAAATATAAAATGAAAAGGAGGCCCCAATAGTTCTCAAAAGAAGTAGCTGAAAAGGTGATGAAAAAGAGGGTGGCCTTCATTAAATATAAGAGTTCACAGAGAGAGGGAGACAAGAATCTATATCTGGAAAAATTTAAGGAAGCTAACAAAGTAGTCAGGAAAGCAAAGATACAAAAAGAAGAAATAGCCAATGCAATAAAAAGGGGATAAGACATTTTTTAGATATGTTAGTAAGGGGAAGAAAGGCAAAAGTGGTATTGTCAGAGTCAAAGGTGAAGGGGAGGAATATGTAGAAGCTGATGAGGATAAAGAGGAATTGAACATGAGAACATAAGAAATGCTATACTGGATCAGACCAAGGTACATCAAGCACAGTATCCTGTTTCCAACAGTGGCCAATCCAGGTCACAAGTATTTGATAGGTTCCCAGAAAGGCACACCAGTTCCACAATGCTTCTCCCTGGGCAAGCAGTGGATTTTCCGGGTCCTCGTTAATAATGGTTTATGGCCCTATCCTCCAGGAATATGTCCAAATGTTTTTAAACCCACCTACACTGACAGCTGTTACTACATCCTCCAATAACGAAATCCAAAGTTTGATTACACACTGAGTGAAAAAATATTTTCTCCTATTAGTCTTAAATGGGTTATACTGTAGCTTCATTGCGTGTCCCCTAGTCTTTCTACTTTTAAATGGCGTAAACAATCGATCGATGTTTACCCGTTCCATACCATTCATTAATTTATAGACCTCTACATATCTCCCCTCAGCCGTCTCTTTTCCAAGTTGAAGAGCCCTAACCTTTTAAGCCTGCCCTCATAGGGGTATCCTTCCATCCTCTTTACCATTTTGGTGGCTCTTCTCTAAACCTTTTCTAATTCTGCTAAATCCTTTTTAAGGTACGACGACCATAATTGCACACAATACAATGATAAAGAGGCATTTTAATATCCTTGGTTTTATTCTCCATTCCTTTCATTATGATTCCTAGGATTCTATTTGTTTTCTTG
Organism: Ichthyophis bannanicus; assembly: GCA_033557465.1. NCBI lineage: Eukaryota > Metazoa > Chordata > Amphibia > Gymnophiona > Ichthyophiidae > Ichthyophis > Ichthyophis bannanicus. The sequence continues at coordinate 475,942,953 of CM066037.1, read as the reverse complement.
GCTGCCTCTGTACACTGGGTGGAGGGTTTCAACGTCTTATCCATGATGACATCTAAATTTTCTTCCTGGGTGGTGGTTCCTAATGTGGAACCTTGTATCGTATAACCATAGTTTGGGTTGTTCTTTCCTAGGTGCATAATTTTGCACTGGTCCACATTAAATTTCATCTACAATTTGAATGTTCAGTCTTCCACTTTATCAAGGTCCTCTTGCAATTTTTCACAATCTTCTTGTGTTTTAACAACTTTGAATAATTTTGGCCATCCACAAATTTGAACACTTCATTCATTATTCCCATTTCCAGGTTATTTATGAATATGTTAAAAAACAGCGGACCCAATACAAATCCCTAGGGTACTCCACTATTCATCTTTCTCCATTGAGAAAATTGGCCATTTAGCCCTACCCTCTGCTTTCTATCTTTGCATCAGTTCCTGATCCACAATGGTACACCGCCTTCTATCCCATGACTTTAATTTCGCTAAGAGTCTCTCATGAGGGACCTTGCCAAAGGCTTTCTGAAAATACAGATACACTACATCAACCAGCTCACTTTTGTCTACCTGTTTATTCACACCTTCAAAACAAATAACAGAGTAGTAAGACAAGACCCGCCTTGGCTAAATCCTTGTTGGTTTTCTCCCATTAAACTATGACTACTATCTATATTGTGGTGAGGCAGGTGCAGCACAGACCTGGGAAAGAGAAAAAAAAGAAGGTTTTTCTCCTAAGAGGGGGATGGGCTCACCTAAGCACAGGTCCCAAAATGAAAGTAATACTGAAACACGCACTTGCAAGGCTAGCCTGAAGTCACACCCAGTCTCCAGGGCAACAGCAGGGAGAGAGAGGGTGGGGCCAGAAAGGGAAGCACCCTGGCAAACATTTAAACGTGGTCAGTCAGCAAGTGAAGAGAGAGAGCACAGCAGAGCTGAGAGAACTGGGGAAACCAGGAGAAGCAGACAGAACAGCCAAAGCGAGTGGCAGGGCCAGAGAAGAGCGGGAAGAAGCTTGAGAGAGTTCCAGGACTATAGTTCTAACTCAGAAGCAAGCAGCTCAGACTCTGAGCAAGAAACGGAGCCTTTTAGAAAGCCTGACAAAAGGAAGGTTTCTACAAGCAAGGTAAACCAGACAGTACCTTTAAGTGACTCACTAAAGGGAAGGAAGTCTAGGAGCACTGACATTATTCCAGGGGGAAGAAGGAATGTTCATTGGGGAAAATGTTTTAAGCTTTTAAGGAAAGTGAAACTAGAAATCCCTGAACGTATCTCAGTCCCTAAGCCTTGTAGCACTGAGGAAGAAATGGAGGTGGAATTCTATAAAGGGGATTCAGATTCTACAGAAGTCTCAATGGAATGCTCATTGTGCATGAGAATTGCTTAGAAAGTATTTATTAGATATTATAAAGAAAGCCAAGAAGTAGTTATACTGAGCAATTGATACTGTGAAGTGCTGGAAAGAGAGAAGTCTCATTTTAAAGCTGAAATAGTACTTGTGCTATGAAACTGTTCCAACAGCAGTTTAGTTCCTATGCTGAAAAGTAACGCCTGTTTTCAAGCTTACCTGAAACAGCTGGGAGAAGCCAACAAGGTTAGCTGGACTTTACTTGCAGCAGTGATTTTTCAACTGTGTTTGGTTTGGATGAAAAAGGAAACTTGTTTGTTCCAAAGACTGAAGGAAACTGATTTGTTATAGCACTGCTGAAGTACCTTTACAAAGAAGCTTTTTGTTGGAGAAAATATCCTCACTTTCTGTTAATGGTTTGGAACCTTCTGCCAAGGTCCAATTTGCAAACTTGATGATTAAAATAAAATTTAGAAATAAATTTTCCTGTGTTGGCCTATTTCCACTTGGACTGCTTTAACTGCCCCCACAACTACACAATTAAGGGCCTCAGCTACCAGGCTGAAGCAAGACACAAGTAATATGGCCCGCCGCCCCTACTAGGCAGCCGCCTAGTAAGACTGCCGGCCCACAATATGTTCAGTAATTTTGTTCTTTATAATGGTTTCTAGAATTTTGCCCAGTACCGATGTCAGGCTCACCGGTCTGTAGTTTCCCGGATCACCCCTGAAACCTTTTTAAAAATTGGCATTACATTGGCCATTCTCCAATCTTCAGGTACTACTAATGATTTGATGATAGTTCACAGATTACTAATAGTAGGCCTGCAGTTTCATCTTTCTGTTCTTTTAACACCTTCAAATGTATACTGTCCAGTCCAGGTGATTTACTACTGTTCAGTTTATCAAATAGCTGTAATACATCCTCCCAGTTTATCGATATATCTTTCAATAATTCTGATATATCACCTTTAAATACCATTTCAGGCATGGGTAACTTCCCTACATCTTCTTCAGTAAAGACCAAAGCAAAGAATGCATCCATTTTCTCCGCTATGGCCTTGTCCTCCCTTAGCGCCCCTTTTACCCCTCTATCATCCAAAGTTCCAACTGACTCTCTCATGGGTTTTTTTGTTATGAATATTCTTGAAAAAGCTTTTATTATGCATTTTTTCTTCTACAGCAAGCTTTTTTTCAAATTCTCTGCCTGCCTTATCAATGCCTTGCATCTAACTTGCCAGTGCTTATGTTGTTTCCCATTTTTGTCATTTGGTTCCTTTTTCCATTTCCTGAAAGATGCATTTTTTGGCTACAGCAGCCTCTCTGACCTTGTCTTTTAACATGCTGGCAGTTTTTTGGCCTTCCTTCCACTTTTCTTAAAGCGTGGAATACATCTGGTCTAGGCTTCCAAGATAGTGTTTTTAAACAACGCCCCTGCTTGATATAAATCTTCAACCTTTGCAGCTGCTCCTCTTAGGGGTCTGTTTACTAAATCGCGGTAAATGTGAATAACGCGCGTTGTATGACGTTAACGAGCGCAAGTGCAGTATAACGCGCGTAAACACGCGCCAACGACCGGTAATGTCATACTACGCACGTTGACCGCGTTTAACGATCGTAAAGCCCCGCGGCGCGTTAAAACAGCGCAGAAGGTGGAGAGTGGGCGGAGAGAAGGGGTCAATGGGCGGAGAGGGGGCGGGGAGAGGCTCCCCCTCACTAACGCGCTGTAATTCTGAGCTCAATTCCAACGCGAATGAAAACCTGCCGTTGAAGGCATCTTTAAAGGTAAGAGAAACCATTTCCGTCAGCAATGTACAGAGAAACCTGGGTAACACACAAAACGTGAGCAGTGTGATACATGTGCACAGAATGAAATGTCACAGAAGACAATAAAAATGACCAGAGGAAACCCCTTTAAAAGCATAAATCAGCAGTTAAACAGTGATAGCAATGGACAACAAGGAACAGAACTCCCTGGAAAGCACAAAATAAAAACCTAATGATATGTGGAAGGGTTCACGCTTCGCAGACCCTCGAAAAGGGAAAGTCACTGTAATGGAGCTGACCTGGGAGTGTAGTGTAATGTCTCCCAATGATATCATTGTTGCCCAGCTCGGATATGGGTGTGTGTCCCTTCTGTGAGGTCCCCCTGAGGTGTATGTGCACCGTTGTCTGCATACAAGGGAAATGAGGCCACAGTAAACCTTTTGCAGAGCAGAGTCCCTGACCAGCCAGGCAGGTCATACTAACACCAGGGACAGCACCATCTCTGTGGCCCCAGTGTGGTGCAATGGACACAGCCAGTGCCTGTAAGACCAGAGGGTCACAGGTTCAAATACCAGCTGGGACTGCCGCCAACCCAGTCACAATAGTCCTACCCACCACTAAAAAGTGAAAGTAAAGACACACCTTTAATGCAGAGAACAAAGGCATGGTCTATTTTTACACCACACCAAACACAGACACCAGAAACAGGCACAGCAACGAAAGCTGAGCCCCGCAAATGCAGCCCTAGAGGGCCCCACAGCATTCCTGTCCCATGCTGTCACATCAAAGATGCCTGTGCTGTATAGCTATGCCCCACCCCCATGGTAGGCAGATGTAGGTCAGGCATATGTATGAGGGACAGCATGAAAACACAGATAAAACGTGGAAAATAGCAGAAAGAAAACTGTAAACATCACAAGTCAGCTGGGCAACAGTGATAGCAATGGGCCACAATAAAAAACACACTCCCTGGAAAGCGAAACCAAAAAAAGAAAAGATACTTGGAAGGGATCACGCAACGGAGACCCTTTCAAAACACATCCCCTGTTATTGGAGCATTCGCGGGAGTGTCGTGTATTGTTGCCCAATGATATAATTGTTGGCCAGCTTGGTAATGGGGGATTGCCCCCTCATGCGAGGTTGTATGTGAGGTTACGTGCAAATTGCCTCCATACAAGCGATATGAGTCCACAGTAAAATGGTGCAGAGCAGGGTCTCTGACCTGTCAGGCCAGGTATCCCATCTCCAGGGATCGCATTGTCCCTGTGGCCTCAGTGTGGTGCAACAGACACAGCCAGTGCCTCTAAGACCAGAATGTCACAGGTTCAAATCCCAGCTGGGGCCATGCCAATCCTGTCCACATATTCTCCCCACAACTAAACTGTGATGGAATGGTCACACCCTTATTGCTGAGAACATACGCATGGACAAAACACCAATATTTTACCACACCAGATATAGGCGCATTACCCAGAGCATAGTCCCCCAAATGCAGTCCTGGAGGGCCCCACACCATTCAGTTACCATGCTGCCCCCAATAAAGATACCTGTGCTGCATAACTATGCCCCCCCCCTTGTCTGCAGATGTAGCCCATGCATATTTATGAGGGACAGCATGAAAACCTGATCAGTGCCTGGAATGACAGGACTGGAGTTGTGGAACCCTGCCGTAAAGCAGCAGCTAACAGTGACACCCACCCACAGGCCCCATTGGCCAATGAAACCCGAAGAGGTAAGACAATTGGCCCTGCTGTCAACTCCCAATACTAGCAGGTGCATACCTTAGCAATGGCACCCTACACATGGGTATATGGTACACATGCACTAAAAGTTGCCAATGATAAAATGTAGAACTCATGTCCTATGTAAAGCACATTGTGCACATTGAGCTGCGCCACAACAAGCAGTCAGATGTCTGTGGTGTGTGCCGCAGGTCTGGCCCCTGACAGTGTCCAACACCCTTGGGAGTGATCCACCAGAGTATGTCGTACCACAGCCATGCATGTACTGTGCCCATGACAGGTGTTGTGTGTATGGCTGCAGAACCCCCCTACAGTAGCACAATGCTGGCATAGGTGTGGGGGTGGCTGTCTGTCCAGCCAGTGTGTGGTGGCTGCAAACACTGTCGACAGGCCACACTGCCAGCAATGTTGCCAGTAGTGGGCTGCCAATGTGCATAATGAGTAGCAAAGTACCATGGGTAGAGGTCGGATAAGGCGGCCTGGCCAGGGTGTATATGCACAGGGCAAAGGGCAGTGACAGGTACATTGTAGTGCCAGGCAACCACCTGCCCAGACAGGGTGACCACGGTAGATGCCGCTGCAAGCTCAGTGTCACCCTGAATGTGCAGTGACCACAGCATGTCTAGGCTCCACCATGGTGCTACATAGTAGTTCACTCATGTGATAAATATGGGTGTTCCCCTGGGGCCCAGTCACAGATGTATCTGCTGGCTGTGTATGCTGGCACCCCAGGTCTGGGTGCAGGCATCTCTGCTGGTCACTAGCAGCCTGTTTGCAGCTGGTAGGTGATGTGATGGAGTGGCCTGCAGGGTGTGTTGGCCTGCACCAGGGGAATCACAGATAGTGGTTGGGATTGTCATTTTCTACCAAGTCCCAATGTCAGATTGCTCCTGTGGCATGCATGTGTCTGGATCTGCAGTGACTGACCTGTGGGGTGTCTGCACCTCAGTAGGACTAGGGTTAATGTCCCCCCTCCACTGGCACCTTCCAAGGGAGGTAGAATGTGCAGATTATGATGGGTGACCCTGTTTGCCACCCAGGGGTGAGGGGGGGCTGTGGGGCATGGGTCTACACCTGCCCCAAACAGACAGAGATGTCCAAGGTGGTCATGCAGAAAATATCTATCTCACACAGTAACACTGCTGTGGACGGTGCTGAGGACCTAGGGCTGGATGCCCCACTGCACACTCAGGGTGAGCAGAGCACCCGCACAATGTGGTGTTGGGCAGGTCCTCAATGCCAGTACAACAAATGGTCAGTACCCCCTATAAGGGCAAGGGGCTGTGGGGGGTGCACATGACAATTTACCCCTACCATGTCCAGAGTCTGTGGGGATGCATTCCATATGGTGTGCCTGTGTGGAGAGCTGATTAGCATGTGCAGTGCATCATGGGGGTGACTGTATTATTCAATCCCTCTGAAACCGCAGCACGAGCTCGCAGCCATTGATAAACCATGGGACAGCACACGTACATCTGGTAGCAGAAAGCATAGGTGCACGACACCCTACAGAGTCTGTAATATATGAGATGCCCACACTGCTGAAACCCCTACGTACCCACACACATAAAAGAAAAGATTCCCGGGCTCAATGGTACGCGCGTCGCTGCACACGCAACAACGCACGTAGCTCGGCTCGCATACGCAATGTCCCGTCCAAAAGCCTCAGCAATCCCCCTCCAATATACAGGCCAATACCCCTTCCAATATACAGGCCAGTGCCCGGGACTCGAACCCATGCTGCCCGTATCAGCTGTCAGTGCAGTAACCATTGTGCTACAGCTCTGTATGGGTCAGGGATGTTTGCTGGCAACCCTCTGACACATAACAGACATATACATGCCCCCACACTCAGTGAATAATGTGTGGGTGTGTTTACTTACACCCCATACGGACAGCAAACATAGACATGCCCCCTCACTCACTATCTGATATATGGGTGTGTTTGCCTGCATCCCTCCGACACGTCCAGGAAATAAAATATAATTGGCGCTGCCCCCTCCCTCATTGTGTCATGTACAGGGTGCTACATCAGCCAGCCTTCTGCTAATGCCACCCTGGGGACTCGAACCCATGCTGCCCGTATCAGCAGTCACTGCAGTAACCATTGTGCTATAGCTCTGTATTAGTCTTGTATGTCTGGGTGGCTACTTATGCTTTACGCGCGGTGGCCCGCTCGTTAGTTTCGTAACGCGCCAGTTAACGCTCGTTGGTTTCGTAACGCGCGCTAGGTCTTCCGCGGTCCCGCCCATCTCCTTATTTGGGGGTTTGTCTTCTTAACGCGGCTCCTACCGCGAACTGCACTAACGCGATTTAGTAAACAGACCCCTTAGTTTTTTCTTAATTATTTTCCTCATTTTATCATGGACTCCCTTTTGAAAGTTAAATGGTAATACTGTGGATTTCCTTGCCATCCTTCTTCCATGTATTAAATCAAATGTGATCATGCTATGATCACTATTGCCAAGTAGCCCCAAAACCCTTATCTCTTGCACCAGATCCTGTGTTTCACTAAGGTCTAGGTCAGAATAGCTTCCCCTCTTTTGGGTCATGAACTAGCTGTTGCAAGAAGCAATCATTTACTTCATCTAGAAACTTTACTAACATATCCTGCAGTGACATTGACCCAGTAATTGAAATCATCCATTATTACTGTGTTGTATCATTTGTTAGCTTCTCTGATTTCTCTTAGCACTTCATCATCTATCTGTTCATTCTGGCCAGATGGTTGGTGGTACACCCCCACTGCCATCGCCTTCTCCTTTTTTACATGGGATTTCTATCCATAGAGATTCTATAGTGCATTTTGTTTCATGCAAAACTTTAATCCTGTGTGACTCAATGCCCTCTCTAACACAGAGCGCAACCCCTCCACCAATTTGATCTACCATACCCAGGTATCACAATGTCCCATTGGTTGTCCTTCTTCCACTAGGTCTCTGAGATGCCAATCATATCTAATGTTTCATTTAGTGTTATATATTCTAGCTCTCCCATCTTATTTTTCAGACTTCTAGCTTTGCATACAGGCATTATAGAAGTTGTATTTTATTCATATTAATCTGGTTATCAGTTGATAAGGGTCATTTGGAATCTTTCAGCTCTGTACTTAAGAGCATCTAGGTTACTTTTATCTTTATTGGAATCTCTCTGTCAGGCTGCCCTAACTTCCCTCTTTTGCAAGTATTCTTCAAGGATACATTCTTCTGAGCCATGCACTCTTGGGCGACTGTCAGCTTTCCCCTATTTAATTTAAAAGCTGTTCTATCTCCTTTTTAAAGGTTAATGCCAGCAGCCTGGTTCCATCCCGATTAAGGTGGAGCCCATTCCTTTCGAACAGCCCCTCTCTTCCTCAGAACGTTGCCCAGTTCCTATTGAATCCAAAACCCTCCCCTTTGCACCATCGTCTCATCCACGTGTTGAGATTCCGGAGCTCTGCCTGCCTTTTGGGTCCTGTGCATGGAACAGGAAGCATTTCAAAGAATACTCCTAAGAAACAGAGGAAAAGAAAAAAAGAGCTTGAGCAGGATACACTAAAAAGGGTGGAGCAACAACGCTAAAACGCCCCACTTGCTCACACGTTCTTTGTGTTAAATAGAAGAACAAATAGACAGTACTTAAAGGATCCATTGTGTAGTCCATAAGAAGTCGACTCAATTGATGCACCCTTTTTCTGTATGCTTCTCGAGCCCTTTTTTCCTTTCGTCTGTTTCTTAGGAGTATGAGTGTGTCTATTTGAGTGTGAAGGGAATGTGAACGATACTTTTTTTATATGTATTAAATTAGTTTAAAATTTGATTGGGAATAATTATATGATAGTTATGTTTTTGCAATAATAATTATTATTTGATACTTTAATGCCTCATTATGAAGTACTTCTGAGTGCTTTCTGTGATCACATGTATATTTAGTGTTCATATTTATTGTGATCGGTTTTGGTTTGTTGAGGTTTCTTAGTTTAATTATAGAAATGTTTGGGGGGGGGGAGGACGGGCATAAGGCTTAAGATTCATCTTGGGTTGCCCAATATGCTTACATCAGCATATGGAAGCTGCATTTGAAAGAGGAAATTGTATACTTTCTATGTAATTTCTTTGTAGTCCTAGTACGTATGTGCGGTGATAGTTTAAAAATGACTTTATTAGTTAGGTGAATGGTAAGTATGTATAATGTTACTCTCTTTTTTATGTTTTTGCTTGGATCATGACTGATAGAATCTATTTTAAATTAAATTTAAATTAAATATGTATGAGAGAGATCTATATGCACTCAGCTTCCACTGTATGCAGATCTGTCTCAAGCATATTGATGAGGAACAACCCCAAAGAAAACAGTGTTTTGGTATCCATGGGCACTGAAATTTGTCAACCCCTGGATGACAGTCAATTAAAGGTCATAAAAGGCAAAATTAGTCTGTTGTAATTCTTTATTTTTATGTCAGTTCATTTGGGCATTTTTGGACTTGACAAACATTTAAAATTCTGCATTTCAGTATAGTGTATTACTAATTAAAAATTTATTTGGATCAGCAAGGAATATTGAACTTTTGAGCCATCCTGTATGTGAGAAATCATGCGGAGTCATCTGTTTACTAGCTTACTAGCCAGGAGACAGAAGCTGTGGGGAGTGACTGACCAGAATTGTATTAACTCGGAGAAAAAACAGAGGCTGAGAGCAAACAAAGGCTGGAGAATATCTGTAGAGAATGGTCACATTACTGTTGAACAAAAGTGAAGGGGCTGGAGAAGATCTGTAGGGAAAGGTTCATGTGAGTCATGTGGTCCAATTGCGACACACTTGTTACAGTCTATATAAAGAGAGAGAAACTCCAGAACAGAGAGAGAGTAGATATTCGCTTGGCCAGGCGCATGCCAACGTGTGAAGAATTCCAGACTTTTCTCTAGCCTTCGCTGAGCTCTCCCAGCTGAGGGTAAAGGGCTGTGATGATGTCAGAAAGTTCTGGTGATGAATTGATTGTTCTATGTGTTGTCCTTGTAACATTGTTATATTGTCTAGCTAATTGTCATATTAAATAGTTTATTAAATACTATGCATGTATGGTTAAATGATCTTGAATTTAATAGAATCCTAGGCAATACATATAGATAATTAATAATGTGGAAGGTATGATTTAAACATTAAAAAAAGAAATATTTCAAGGCCCTAAGCGGATCACTGTAACTGTTACCACATGTGAAAACAGCCAGTACAATAATCCAGCACTAACTGTTTAGCATGTGATGGAGTGGGTTAGGGGTGGAGAGTGGGCATCGACGGCACACTGAGATAATTAACGCTGCAGTTAACGCAGGTGCTCTTAATGGCACCTCAATGTGTGGCACTAGATGCACCCTGTTAATTGCAATTACTGCCAGGGAGCATGCTGGGATTGCCCCTGACACTGGGGGCCTGTTTCCCTTCCCAAGCTAATTTCTGCCTCTTGAAGCATGCTATCTTAATGCACTTTAGTAAACATGCCTCTTAGATTTGCATTAAATCAAACTGCCATTTTTAACACTTTTTGAAAGCATCTGTTTTAATAGAAAATCAAAGTAGAAGCTAGACAAAAAGATTACAATAACAATTGCACAACACTTGGATTTGGTTATGTTTCAGCTCTGACAAATATGAGATCTCAAGTTATACTTGCGTTTGATTCTAATTTTGATTTGCTACTTGACTTTTGCCAACACTAATTTCTGGGTAATTCTCCTTTCTTACGTTTTGTAGGTAGATATTTTATGAGCAGGAGAATGCAATCTCTTCCCTTGAATCTCCATCCCTCTTTGCAACACTTGCCTAGGGGAGCATGTAGACAGGATATTATGCACTCAAATGACACTTTCTGACAGTTCATAGGAACAAATACTTCTTCCCAGACTTGACTCCAGAAGTGCAAAGTCCAGGGTTTTTCTAAGCCATAAAATATTGCTAGAACAGAAAAACTAGAAAGAGATCAATTTTTAAGATTTATAGCTCCCTGGATGCTATGGCCAAAAGCAATATCAGCAAAATAAAATGCCATGTATATTGTTTTGGCAGCATGAAAAGAGAAGATGGGTCATAGGTTCTGATCCTCTTTGGAAGGCTTGAGTTCTCTTTTAAATAATGGTAAAGGTATTTTCAGTTGCCATCAGTCCCTGATCATTTCTTTATGTGTACTAAATTTGCATTTGGCAGTTCACTGCACCTTGCTACCCTACAGGGCAAGACATGCTGGCCCTTTCCATGAATGCATGTTCCTAAGATAACACATAAAACCTAGCTGTAGAAAACATATAGTCATGTTATTATCATTGTCAAGGGTTTTTCCTATAGGCATAGTTTCCTGCTTTGTTTGTTGTGGGGGGGGGGGGGCGACAAGGGGTCAGTTTAGTGATGGGGTGAACTTTCTCCCCCTCCTATCAAATGTGCTTCGATTAGTTTTCCCACCCTTGCTAGGCAAGCTCTTTTCCATACATCCCCACCCTCTCTTCTCAGACGCACCGCCACTAGCCTCAACCTGTCCACCTCTTCAGTTGTAGCTCTAGAAGGGTGAAGTGGAGCAACAGCGGACGGCAGAGACCACGGCCAAACACTATGTGGTATATCAAAATAAACTTTCTTTTATCTAGATTTATTTCTGTTTCTCTTGCCTTTCCATATTAATTCACTTTCTCTTTTACCATGTATCCTCGCCCCTCTGATTTCTAAGTTTTTTCATTTTGTCACCCATTCTGTTCTCTCAGCGTTTCCTCTAGATAGTTCCATCTTATTGCTGTGCTTTTTTGCTTGTTAGAGGCTCCATTTATTTTTTTCACTCTTCTTTGTGTTTCCCTTTATCCCATCTATACTTTCCCATTATCCTCTCTTCCTTCTGCTTTCACATTGCTCCTCTTCACCCCACATATATTGTTCCTTAAGAACATAAGAAATGCAATACTGGGTCAGACCAAGGTCCATCAAGCCCAGTATCCTGTTTCCAACAGTGGTCAATCTAGGTCACAAGTACCTAGCAGTTTCCCCCCCAAAAAACAGCCTCCACAATGCTTGTATTGGGTCAAGCAGTGATATCCTGGGTCCCCTTAATAATGGTTTATGAACCTTTCCTCCAGGAACTTGTCCAAACCTTTTTTAAACCCAGCTACACTAACAGCTTTTACTACATCCTCCAGTAATGAATTCCAGAGTTTGATTACGTGTTGAGTGAAAAAATATTTTCTCTTATTAGTCTTAAATAGTTTACCCTGTAGCTTCATTGCATGTCCCCTAGTCTTTCTATATTCTGATGGCATTAACAATCAATCTATGTTTACCTGTTCCACTCCATTCATTAATTTATTGACCTCTATCATATCTCCCCTCAGCCATCTCTTTCCCAGGTTGAAGAGCCCTAACCTTTTTAGCCTCTCTTCATAGCGTATCCTTCCATCCCCTTTACCATTTTGGTGGCTCTTCTCTGTGCCTTTTCTAATAACACTATTTCCTTTTTAAGATACAGCGGCCGGAATTGCTCACAATATTCAAGGTGCGGTCACACCATGGAACGATTCAGAGGCATTATAATATCCTTTGTTTTATTTTCCATTCCTTTCCTTATGATACCTAGCATTTTATTTGCTCTCTTAGCCGCTGCTGCACACTGGGCAGAGGGTTTCAACATATTATCCACGATGACGCCTAAATCTTTTTCCTGGGTGGTGGTTCCTAATGTGCAACCTTGCATCGTGTAACCATAGTTTGGGTTGTTTTTTCCTAGGTGCATATCTTTGCACTTGTCTACATTAAATTTCATCTGCCATTTGGATGTCAAGTCTTTCAATTTATCAAGGTCCTCTTGCAATTTTTCACAATCCTCATGGATTTTAACAACTTTGAATAATTTTGTGTCATTTGCAAATTTGATTACCTCACTCGTTATTCCCATTTCCAGGTCATTTATGAATATGTTAAAAAGCAGCGGGCCCAGCACAGATCCCTGGGGTACTCCACTGTTCACCTTTCTCCATTGGGCAAGTTGGCCATAGCTCTACCCTCTGCTTTCTAGCTTTTAAACTGTTCCTGATCCATAATAGTACACTGCTTCCTACCCATGACAAAAAGTCTCTCATGAAGGACCTTGTCAAAGGCTTTCTGAAAATCCAGATACACTGTATCAACCGACTCACCGTTGTCTACCTATTTATTAACACCTTTAAAAAAATATAACAACTTAGTAAGACAAGACCTTCCTTGGCTAAAGCCATGTTGGCTGTCTCTCACTTCTCACTCATTTACCTTTCCCCGCTTCTCTGTAATTCCCTCATCCTTCACCTCTTTCTCTCATCTCTCCCTCTATATCTCCCTCCTGTTCCTCTCTTCCCACTATCCTATCCCTCCTTCTTTTTCTCCACTTCTGACCCTTCCCACTGATCTCTCCTCCCCACACTTCTCTCAGCTCTTCTTCCCTTCTCACCTCTCTCCTTTCCCTTCCTCCTCCTCCCTCTCCTCTTGCATTTTCCCTCCCTCCTCCCTCTATCTTTTCTCCCTCTTTTATCTCCTGCTCCCCATCTCTTTTGTCATTCCTTCTCACACCTTATCATCTCTCCTGCACTCTCTCCATCCCTCCCTCCTCCTGGCCCTGTTTCTATCACCTCTCTACTCCCTTCCACACACACTCTTTTTCTCTCTCCACTGCCAAACACTGTGTAAAATAACTTAAAATTCTGCAAGCACTCAAAAGCTTACCTTACTATAGCATACCAGCACTAAGTCCAAGACCACAAACTAAACCGCCCTATCTGCAAATATTCTAGAACAAAACTATCCGTCCAGTTGGAAAAGAAGAGAACAAACTGGGATGTTATGGATTCCTCCACAAACTCTATCACCTCAGTTACACAGAGAAAACAAGATCACTTAGTAAAGAATAAGAAACTAAATTTAGAAACAAATATGCAGACAAAAAATGAAATGAAAAACCCAAGAAACCAGACTCTATGAGCAGTGTTTGTTTTTGTTTATGTTTATTTCATTTAACATACCCCCTTAACTTACGCAGCAGGGGGGTATACAATAAAAAAAAACAACAGTAAGGAAAAGGAAAATAGCACCATAATTAGAGAGGAAAGAAAAGATCAATCATTCGGGGGAGGGGGGGACTAGGGTCAAAAGAAAGAGCAATTTGAGGAGTCAGGGAGGTGGGCATTCAAAGGCTTTCTGGAAAAGGTGGGTTTTGAGTAGTGACTTAAACGTGGTATGGGATGTCTCCACGCAGAGGTCAAGGGATAGAGCCTTCCAGAGGGATGGGCTAAGGAAGTAGAAGGCTGAATGGCAGGTGATTTCTAATCTGGCCTGAGTAGTGGGAGGTAGACGGAGATGATTGGCATGGATGCAATGGAGTACCTGGTGTGGAGAGTGTAAGTAAATGAGGTTGGAAAGGTAAAGAGGGGTACCGGAGTGAAGGACTTTATAAACCAACATGAGGATTTTGTATTGAATGTGGTAATGAACTGGGAGCCAGTGGAAATGGAAAAAGAAGTGGGGTGACATGATCAAAGTGTGAGGCGTGGGCAAGTATCCGAACAGCGGTGTTCTGAATGAGCTGTAAACATTGTCATTGGTAATTTATTTTATTTATTTAACATTTCTTATATACCGCCTTTCATGATATCAAGGTGGTTTACATTGAACAAACTGAAATTACAATGAACAGGGCATTATAACTTGGAGATAACTATTTTACAGGGAACATGGGCTATGGAGGGTTAAGTGGCTTGCCAAGACCACAAGGAGCACCTGTGGGACTAGAAACCCCAGTCCTTCTGGCCCAAGATTGCTGTCCTCTACTGTGATTTGCACCCCTGACCTTCTGGCCTGAAGTACCTTGCCCCAACCACTAGGCCACTTCTCCACTCCACTCTAATAAAGAAGATCGGCAAAAACAATGTTGCAGTAATCTAACTGGGACATAACAAGCGATAATAATAATGTGGCCAGGGAGGAAGAGGAGAGAAATGGTCGTACAGCTCGAATCTGGCAGAGAGAATAGAAGGAACAACGAATAATGACAGAGAGGTGCTCCTGGAAGGTCAGGGAGGAGTCAAGTATGACGCCCAAATAGCAGAGTGAGGGGACTAAGGAGATAGGGCTATCCAGAAGTATTGGAGAGTGAAGGACAGGGGCTATTACCCATGAGCCAGATAGCAGAAGTTTTCCCAAGGTTCAGGGGGAGATAGTTGTCAGATATCCAGTTCGCAATTTTAGAGAGACAAACTTTGAGCAACGAGAGGTCCAGGGAAAGTGGATCGGTATGGAGGAGGAGGAGGATTTCATTGGCATAGTAGTAAGCTGATATCCCACATAGTTGTACTCGTACCAGGAAGGTGAGTAAAACCAGGAAAATACTGAATAATAGAGGGGCTAGCACCGAGCTCTGAGGAACACCAGTGGAACATTGAAGAAAGAAATGAAAATGCATTTCCTCTTGTATGGAACAGAATACATGAAACATACATTTTCAAAACTGACATATACCATTCTCTAAGAACTGAAAATAAGTATTTTGTACCTTTGTCTGATCAAACTTTTGGCCATTCTGAAAACAAGAATAATCACTAGCAATATAAGACAAGAGTTAAGAGCAGGCTGGCAAGAGCCATCTCTCATGGAGCTGCAATTGCAATAGCCCGGTATAAGGCCAGCCTCTAACTGTAAGAAAAAAATCCAGTTGAGCATTTCATTTGCCTGAAACCTCTAGCAACCTCTCAGCTATGTTTTCCATTTGGGCAGCAGCCACAAATACCTCTTTAATTATCAAATTGCCCTGAAATGAAAATGTATAAAAACAAAATGAACATTTATTAAAATGGAAAAAAGGAAACAATGCATGGTAACTGCAAGTAAATTTACTTCAGTTTAGTAAATATGCCCCTTAATTTGCTCAGTGAAAGCTGCAGGCAGTCAACATAGGTTAAACAAGTTTTAAGAGACTGATTCACGAAAGCATAGTAAATTGCAATATTCATTAGGTTATATCTTTCTTTATTTCTTTTAGGAACTTAATATACCGCTCATTGCAATAGCATCTGAGCGGTTCACAATTTGCATAAAAGCTGCTTAGAAAAAGAAAGGAACGCCAAATTTGTTACAGGACAGGCAGGAGAGGATGCGAGAACAGGAAAAAGAAACAGAAGACAATCAGATAGAAGGGGATTACCGGGGGAGGGGGGAGAGACGGGAGGGGGGCAGGGGAAGATCAAAAGCTGAGCAGAAAAGGTGAGTCTTTAAGAGGGCTTTGAAGGTTTTGAAGGAGGGTTCCAGGCGGAAGTCCGGGGGGAGCGAATATGCATGCAGTTAGTGAATAGGCCTCAGTTTTAAATATATAATGCATACTTCAGATTACCGCACCTTTGTGAATTGGCCTTGTTTATGCAGGTACATTTTGTCACCCTGATAGGGCTTTAAGCTCAACTTTTTACTCTCTATATTGAAAAAGCAAACACAAATAAGACTCAACTTCTTGATTTCTTTTTCTTTCTAACCATATTTTTACAGTCAATTTACAGTCCTCAAGTATCAAAGATTTATGATTCATTTGTAAAATCTGCATTTTGTCTTTCTTATATGGAAATACTCTATAAGGGTGATTTTATAACACATCACCTATGCGTCAAAGGCAAGCAGGCATCTACTTTCCAAAGACACCGAGGGATATATTTACTAAAGTGGGCTAAGAGTTTGCACTAATGTGTAATATATGAGACAGCCCCAAGCTAACTGTTGAGGGTTTCTCCAGCATGTTCCCAGCAGTTACCACACTGAACAGTTCCCTAACAGTCGGCAGTGGCATTCACAATTAACTTGGATGCACTTAACGCATTAAGTGCATGTGCATTAACTGCAGCATTGGCAATTAGTGCAACTTAATGACCTCTGCGCTAAGCACAATGTGCAGTCTACGCCCAATGTCCATTCCTAACCTGCCTAGTTCCATCCCATCACATGTTAAGGAGTTAGCATGGGATTTTTAATGTAACATAGTAACCCTGGTAACCCGGAGGCCCGCTTCGCCTCCTATCACCTCCATAACTGACCCCACATTCCCCCATCTCAGCCCACAAAACACCCTGGAGACTTTATCATGGTACAACTCTGGTCGCAGCTTTATTTAACACATGTCATAACCGGCCCAACATGGGCCCAAAATATTCAACATCCCAACATAACCCCTCACCACCCCCGGTACCGGACAATGCCCCCACCCGCCATCTTAGTAGCAAGGCGGAGCATTCTCCTCCCCTGAACCCCACCGCCTGCCTCGCCATGCTAGTAGCAAAGACCGGCACACCCCTTTAAACCGGGCCGAGACCCCCAACCGGGATGTCTCGCCCCACCCTGGGGAGCCCTTCACTCCCCACTGCTCCTAAAACAGTTAAAGCCCCGCCGCGTCGGCGAGCGTGGGCTCTCTACCCCCAATCCCCCCCAGCTGCAACAAACCCCAACGACAACAATAAGGGCAGGCGGGAACGCTGCCGACCTTGCCGAGGAGCCACGCCGAAAGGACTGGCAAAGCGGCTCCTAGGCACTCCAGTCCCCGCCCCCCGGCACCGCAGCCAATGAGATCGCTCCACCCCGACGTCCTGGTGCGATCCCAGCATTGCCACTCACGCCTCCATCTCCCTCCCCCCCCCCACCCAGCACCCCCATCACGTGCCGGAAGCCGAGGCCGGGCCCGGGCCCAGGATATTGGCGGCCGCGGGACCCGGCCCGCAGCCTCGAGCATTAACATAGTAACAAAGTAAATGATGGCAGATAAAGACCAGTGTGGTCCATCTAGTCTGTCCAGCAATATGGCAGGAGTAGGTGCACCCCTTCCCATGTCTTTTAGGGAGTAGGTGCACCCTCCCCATGTCTTCACCCCTCCCCATATCTTTGTTTCTTTGTTTAGGGGTGAACCCACCACTCATCCCCCCCATCGCTCCATGTAGGACACCCCTATTTGTTGAGAAATTTAGATGGTTCAGTTTATTTTGATTTAATCTTGTTGCTGTAAAGTGATCCACTGTGTCTGTCCCAAGCCACTTTGAATTCCATCACTGTGTTTTTTGACGTGGTAGCTTCCCCAGAAGCCATGGAAACAGATGGTGACCCGGTGGAAGGTTTCGGTACTGCAGGTAAATGCAGGATTTTCTCTGCTCAGAACAAGAAACACATGGCTAATCAGCTAACACAGCTCACCTCGGGGGAAGGGAGAAGCAGAGTTACTGATTGGGCACGCCCTAGCAGGGGACGGGCTACCCAAAGCAGAGGCAGCTTGTTAGACAAGAGAGACAAGAGAGAGAGAGAGAGAGGAGAGACGGAGCAAGGCAAGGAAGAAGGAAGCAGCGTGAAAGGCAGGAAGCAGCCTTTGATGCAGAAACCCTTGACTTAGAAGGAGAAACACTGCCCAGCTGTAATCCTAGGAGAAGGGATTCAGAACCAAGAAGCAGGTACCAGGGATACTCAGTGCCTGAAAGAACCTTCTGGGAACAAGAGAGGTGTGAAGCACTGAGAGACCCAGGGATAAAGCCCAGGCTTCTGGAGGGGAAAGCTGACCCGTGGAAAGGAAGGCAGAGTGGCAAGGAATTCTCAGACAATCCTCAATACAAGGTACATGGTGTGTTTAATTCAGATGACAAGTTTTATGAGAAGCCAGAAAGAGTGAATACTGATTTTAAAACCCAGGACAGACTCAGGCATTATGAAGGCAGTTGGCTGCAGCCTGAAACTCGTTTAAACAAACCCAGCTATTCTCACCAGACAGCTGAAAGATTTAGCAAGCAGTCTAGTAGAAAGAACACAGCTGACCTGTATGGGAGAGATATAACCGGGAGGAATTAGAAGGTCCTACGTTTGAAGCACTCTTTAGAAGCACTCCTCATACAACTGAACTGGCTAACCCGACACTTACTTACAGAGACAAGTGGGGGAGGGGTAACTCCAGTGCATTGAATGAATGTTTTAACAGAGACGACATTACTTGCTTTCCTGAAGTAAAGTCTGCAAACAATTACTTACCCAAGGAAGGAGAATATCCTCAGCCCAGTCCAGTTAGAAAGCAGGCTGAATTACTCCTTAAAGAGTTCAAAGAATTCTTAGATAAACGAGCAATTCCTGACCAGAAGTTAGTGCAGTCAGAAAAGAGTCCTGTAGTAGAAATGCCCTTGGTTTCTCCTTTGCCAATGATTGAACTGAATCAACCAATGGACTGCTCAACCTGTCTGATTGACAGAAATTAGTAAAGCAAAGCTTGAATGGTCATTTGCTATGATATCCTAAAATGTATGCTGTTTAAGTACCTGGCTGAAGAGCTTATGAAGAGATAAAAATAAGCTGAAGCATAACTTGGTTACAGTACCAGGAACATTATTGTTTTCTCCTTGTTTAATTGATTTAAAAGTAGAGGTCACATGACGGAATGTGAGCTCCAGTGTTGAAGGACATTTTGGGCACAGCATTTGAAGAACCTGTTTTTCCTTTGTTCCTACTTTGGCTAATATATATTCTTTTATGCCTGTTCCATTCCACCACGGAGCGGGAGAAATAAATCCTTATGTAAAAAAATATTCTTTTGCCTGCCTTATCATTCAACCTTCACAACTACAACCTCAACCTCAAGGCCGACCCCTCCTCAAACCCTCAAGGTTAGGGAGCGGGTGGGTGGCAAAAGTGTCATAGTTGGCAGGATTTGACGCAGGCGTAAAAGGAGCCACAGCAGGAGCTGCAGAGAACTTCTTCCAGTGGACCCCGGCAGAAGAGCTGACGAGCCAAGCAGAGGAAGAGGGACTGCAGAAGGCTACAGGAGCCATTGCTGACGTGCTTGAAATACACCTTAGCCAGGTAAAGGGTATCCACCCCGGGTTGTGAGGATACCAGGGCGAGGGTGTCCCCTAGTGGTAACTGAGAAAAAATTTTTTTTTTTATAGGAAACACAGATAATTTAGAGTGTTTTGATACCGCACTTGGGTCCATGTTCTGTTTTGTTACAGGAGTCCCAAGATGGCGATGGATCCCCAGGACATATTCAAATGGATGGCGACGCAGCTAGAGCGCCAGGCTGACCTCGCGTTGGAAGCGCAGCAGAGAGCCAGTGCAAGTCTAAAGGAACAGCAGCAACCTCTACTAACTCTGTTGGAAGAGTGCTTGAAAGAGAGGAAGCGAGCCACTGTACCAGCGCTTGATACAGGTTCCCTTTTGACTAACACAGTACCGCCTGTTAATGTACCAACAGGAACTCTGTTTAATTTCGGACAACTCACCAGTCAAGATGATATAGACGATTACCTAGAGAGCTTTGAAAGGGTAGCTCGTCTTAGCTTATGGCCAAAGGAACACTGGGCCTTAAGGTTAGCCGCGTCCCTTACTGGGGAAGCGATGGCAGCTTACCGCGCCATGCCCGCTGAGTTGGCCGGAAGCTATGACGATTTGAAAAAGGCAATAAGGGAGAGACTGGGACTCACTCCGCTAGTCTATCACTCTCGCTTGAGGAGCGTAAGACTCAGGCTGAGTGAAACCCCTAAGTCCTTATGCCACAGAATTCGTAGTTTGCTTAACAAATGGCTAACGCCAGAAGGGAGGTCTGTGGAATCCATTCTGGACGAATTAGTGTTGGAGCAGTATATGGACGCTCTACCACAAGAAATCCGCACCTTTCTGATCCTGCAAAATTGCAAAACTCCCCAGAAAGCGGTTGCTCTCTCTGAGAGGTATATAGAGGCAGAGTTAACTGCCCAGAGAGGTAGCACCCCTTCCCATGAGTTGAGCACTAGCGGATCAGAAAGGAGACGGAGGGTGCAGGAAGATCCAGTGAAAATGTGCATGCCTTTTCGGAAAAGTTCTGCATGTAAGTTAAAATGCTACAAATGTGGGCAGGTAGGACATGTACAAAAACATTGTTTTGTGAAAACTGCTTTAATTGCGGATAGTTACATGGAAGATAGACCAGGGTTTCTTCTGGCTGTATCAGTACAAGGGATTACCACTCAAGCTTTGCTAGACTCAGGAGCGGAGTTAAGTATGATCTCTGAGGAGTTCTGGAAAGCAATAGAAGCCCGGCAGGCCCCAGAAGTAATTCAGCCTGTAGATGCAGTGAAGATAAGATGTGTTCATGGAGGAACATCTTCCTACCCCGTGTACAACCTACACATAGCAGGGTTAGGTGCCCAAAGAACTATCCCGCTAGCAGTTGTCCCACGACTCCCACATGCGGTAATTCTAGGCAGAAACTGGCCTCAGTTCTATAGGGAAATGAAACGAGAGTTGCAAGAGAAAGGTGCAATGGTCTCCACGAGAGCCCAGACCTCAGCCCTAGAAAGTCAAGAAACTACATCAGAGGATCTTGGGGAAATCCTTCCCTCTGATGACTCCTGATCCCAAAGTAAAGAAGGGTAAAACAGAGAAGCGTAAGGAGCAACAGTCACGCTCTAGAAATAAGTCCGAAGTGCAGGCAGGGCAAGACCTGCCATGGGTACCTGAGGAGCTGATGAGTAAGTTCCCCACGTTCCCAAAGGAGCAGCAGGCAGACCCTGCTCTCACACATGCATTCAAGTGGGCTCAGGACCCTAGGGATACACTGCCTAGATTTCTCCTCACGTCAGGTATACTCTACAGAGAGAGTAGAAATCCTTTCACTGGAGACAGCAGGAAACAGTTAGTAGTACCGACTACTTTTAAAAACATTGTGCTACGGTTGGCTCATGACCATCCAGTAGGGGGACATAAGGGCAGTCAGGGGACCCTCGACCAGATTCTAGCCCAATTCTACTGGCCGGGTGTTTTTAAAGGAACGACCCGGTTCTGTGAGGCTTGTCCCACTTGCCAACGTGTCTCGGCGACCCATCCCAGGGATGTCCCTATGATACCGTCTCCTGTGATCAAAGACCCAATTCATAGAATAGGGGTAGATATAGTGGGACCACTGATTAAAACGCCTAGAGGATTTCGATACATCCTAGTGGTAGTGGACCACGCTACACGATTCCCGTGGGCCATGCCACTGCGCACTACTTCTGCGAAAGTAATAGCTAATGAGCTTATCAAATTATTTTGCGAAGTAGGTTTCCCTAGGGAAGTCCTCACCGATAGGGGGAGTAACTTCCTCTCGAAGTACCTCATGCAAGTATGGGATGCCTTTGGTATCCAACACATTAAGACAGCGGCATACCATCCTCAAACAAATGGTCTAGTCGAAAGACAAAACCAGACACTCAAGAGAATGCTATGTAGAAGTCTGGAGGGTGAGATGGACAATTGGGATACGATGCTCCCTTTTGTTCTCTACGCATGTAGGGAAAGGAAACAAGCCTCATTAGGAACAGCACCGTACGAGTTATTGTATGGTCGGTCTCCCCGTGGGATTCTTGATATTTTGAAGGAACAGTGGGTGGAACTGGACGCCAGGGAGGTAGAGGTCCCGGACTTCCTAAGAGACTTAAAAAAGCGGCTACGCCGAACCTCACAGGTTGCGGTAGAGAATTTGCAGCGTAGTCAGGGCAAACAAAAGTCCTATTATGATAGGAATACCAAACAGCGTCAACTCATGATAGGAGAAAAGGTTATAGTAATGGTGACAGGGACCGAACCGAAATTCGAGAGCCATTGGAAAGGCCCATGTCGAATCGTATGTCCCGTAGGTCCCGTCTCATATTTAGTTGAGAATAAAAAGGGTCGCAGGCAAGTCTAAAACATCAATGTGTTAAAGCCATGGCATGATAGGGTAGCTTTAGCCCAAGTAGCCACAATAGCCTCTCCGAGACAACTGCATTCATTACAGCCCACTAGCCCAGAGCCCATAGGATGTATCACGTGCTGTCCGGATGCTCCTAAATCAGCCCGTGATATCTTAAGGGGGGGGGATCTGTGACGTGGTAGCTTCCCCAGAAGCCATGGAAACAGATGGTGACCCGGTGGAAGGTTTTGGTACTGCAGGTAAATGCAGGATTTTCTCTGCTCAGAACAAGAAACACATGGCTAATCAGCTAACACAGCTCACCTCGGGGGAAGGGAGAAGCAGAGTTACTGATTGGGCATGCCCTAGCAGGGGGCGGGCTACCCAAAGCAGAGGCAGCTTGTTAGACAAGAGAGAGACAAGAGAGAGAGAGGAGAGACGGAGCAAGGCAAGGAAGAAGGAAGCAGCGTGAAAGGCAGGAAGCAGCCTTTGATGCAGAAACCCTTGACTTAGAAGGAGAAACACTGCCCAGCTGTAATCCTAGGAGAAGGGATTCAGAACCAAGAAGCAGGTACCAGGGATACTCAGTGCCTGAAAGAACCTTCTGGGAACAAGAGAGGTGTGAAGCACTGAGAGACCCAGGGATAAAGCCCAGGCTTCTGGAGGGGAAAGCTGACCCGTGGAAAGGAAGGCAGAGTGGCAAGGAATTCTCAGACAATCCTCAATACAAGGTACATGGTGTGTTTAATTCAGATGACAAGTTTTATGAGAAGCCAGAAAGAGTGAATGCTGATTTTAAAACCCAGGACAGACTCAGGCATTATGAAGGCAGTTGGCTGCAGCCTGAAACTTGTTTAAACAAACCCAGCTATTCTCACCAGACAGCTGAAAGATTTAGCAAGCAGGCTAGTAGAAAGAACACAGCTGACCTGTATGGGAGAGATATAACCCGGGAGGAATTAGAAGGTCCTACGTTTGAAGCACTCTTTAGAAGCACTCCTCATACAACTGAACTGGCTAACCCGACACTTACTTACAGAGACAAGTGGGGGAGGGGTAACTCCAGTGCATTGAATGAATGTTTTAACAGAGACGACATTACTTGCTTTCCTGAAGTAAAGTCTGCAAACAATTACTTACCCAAGGACGGAGAAAATCCTCAGCCCAGCCCAGTTAGAAAGCAGGCTGAATTACTCCTTAAAGAGTTCAAAGAATTCTTAGATAAATGAGCAATTCCTGACCAGAAGTTAGTGCAGTCAGAAAAGAGTCCTGAAGTAGAAATGCCCTTGGCTTCTCCTTTGCCAATGATTGAACTGAATCAACCAATGGACTGCTCAACCTGTCTGATTGACAGAAATTAGTAAAGCAAAGCTTGAATGGTCATTTGCTATGATATCCTAAAATGTATGCTGTTTAAGTACCTGGCTGAAGAGCTTATGAAGAGATAAAAATAAGCTGAAGCATAACTTGGTTACAGTACAGGAACATTATTGTTTTCTCCTTGTTTAATTGATTTAAAAGTAGAGGTCACATGACGGAATGTGAGCTCCAGTGTTGAAGGACATTTTGGGCACAGCATTTGAAGAACCTGTTTTTCCTTTGTTCCTACTTTGGCTAATATATATTCTTTTACGCCTGTTCCATTCCACCACGGAGCGGGAGAAATAAATCCTTATGTAAAAAAATATTCTTTTGCCTGCCTTATCATTCGACCTTCACAACTACAACCTCAACCTCAAGGCCGACCCCTCCTCAAACCCTCAAGGTTAGGGAGCGGGTGGGTGGCAGTTTGCCCCCACCACCTCCATCGGGAGGGCATTCCAAGCATCTACTACCCTTTCAGTAAAAAAGTATTTCCTGACAT
This sequence comes from Ichthyophis bannanicus, assembly GCA_033557465.1. Taxonomy (NCBI): domain Eukaryota; kingdom Metazoa; phylum Chordata; class Amphibia; order Gymnophiona; family Ichthyophiidae; genus Ichthyophis; species Ichthyophis bannanicus. The sequence continues at coordinate 475,918,575 of CM066037.1, read as the reverse complement.
TGTCTTTCAATTTACCACCTTGTAGCTTCATGCCATGTCATCTAGTTTTACAGCTTCCCCGTCTATGGAAGAGATTTGTTTGTTCATTATTTCTCTTTAAGTATTCAAAGGTCTGAATCATATCTCCCCTATCCCTCCTCTCCTCCAAAGTGTACGTATTTACGTCTTCAAGTCTCTTTTCATAAGGCTTCTGAAGCAGGCTCCAAATCATTTTGGTCGCCTTCCTCTGAACAGCTTCCATTCTTTTTATATCCTTTGCAAGATACGGTCTCCAAAACTGAACACAGTATTCCAAGTGAGGCCTCACCAGAGACTTATACAGTGGTACTAGTACTCCTTCCTTTCTGCTGGTAATTCCTCTTTGAATGCAGCCCAACATCTTCCTGACTTTTGCCACCGTCTTGTCGCACTGTTTTGCCACCTTAAGATCTACAGAAATAATCACACCGAGGTCTTTCTCCTGCTCCGTGCACACCAACCTCTCACCCCCTATCGCGTACATTTCCTTTGGATTTCTGCTACCCAAGTGCATGACACTGCACTTCTTCGCATTAAATCTCAATTGCCAAGCATCAGACCATTCCTCCAGCTTTTGCAGATCCATCCTCATGTTAAGCACTCCCTCGGGGGAGTCCACTCTGTTGCAAATTTTCGTGTCATCTGCAAAAAGACAGACTTTTCCATTCAGTCCTTCAACAATATCACTCACAAATACTATACATTGAACAGTGCCGGGCCCAGGACCGAACCCTGGGGCACCCCGCTAATCACCCTCCCTTCATCTGAGTGAGCTCCATTTACCATCACCTTCTGTTGTCTGTCAGTCAACCAATTTCTGATCCAGTTTACCACCCCGGGACCCATCCCCAAACTACTGAGTTTATTGATAAGCCTCCTATAAGGGACAGTATCAAAGGCTTTGCTGAAATCCAGGTACGCGATGACATCCATCGCGTGTCCTTGATCCAGTTCTCTGGTCACCCAGTCAAAGAACTCAATCAGATTTGTTTGGCAAGATCGTCCCTTGGCAAAACCATGTTGCCTCGGATCCTGTAACCCTCTGGTTTTGAGAAAGTTCACTATTCACTCTTTCAGGAGCATCTCCATTACTTTTCCCACCACTGAGGTAAGGCTCACGGGCCTGTAATTTGACACTTCTTCCCTGTCACCACTTTTGTGTAGAGGTATGACGTCAGCCTTTCTCCAGTCCTGAGGAACCTCTGCTGTTTCCAAGGATCTGTTGAAAACATCCTGTAAGGGCCCTACAAGAACCTCTCTGAGCTCTTTCAGTATCCTGGGATGTATCCCATCCGGTCCCATGGCCTTGTCCACTTTCAGTTTTGCAAGTTGTTCTAACACCTCATCCTCTCCGAATGGTGTGGTATCTACCTCATTCCCATTTTTATATTTGGGAGTCACAGGTGGTCCTTCTCCAGGATTTTCTTGTAGTAAAAACAGAGCAGAAGTATTTGTTTAGTAATTTTGCTTTATCAATGTCATTTTCCACGAGTCCGTTCGCAGCACTTCTGAGTCCTGCAATTCCACCTCTGATCTTCTTCCTTTCCCGAATATACCTGAAGAAAGTTTTGTCGCCGCACTTAACATCTTTAGCCATCTTTTCCTCTGCCTTTGATTTTGCTATCCTTACTTCTCTTTTTGTCTCCTTGAGTTTGATCCTGTAATCATTTCTGTGTTCTTCTGTTTGCAAGCTTTTGAATTTTGCGAAAGCTGTGGTTTTTGCCCTTATTTGAGCAACCACTTCTTTGGAAAACCAAATAGGTTTCCTTCTCCTCTTGTTTTTATTTACTTTTCTGACATATTTATCTGTTGCCCCTTTTATTGCCACCTTTAGTTTAGCCCATTGCAATTCCACTTCCCTTATCCCCTTCCACCCTGTCAGCTCCTCCTTTAGGTACTTGGCCATTTTGTTGAAGTCAGTGTTTTTGAAGTTTAGGACTTTGAGCTTGCTATGATTGGACTGCACCTTGGCTTTTATCTCAAACCACACCGTGGGATGATCACTGTTGCTCACAGGGGCACTCACCCAGACATTTGACACGCTATCACTGTTGGTGAGCACCAAATCCTGCGTTGAGATTTCCCTGGTTGGTTCCATCACCATTTGTCTAAGTAATGCATCTTGGACAGCGTCCACAATATTTTTGCTTCTTTCCAGATATGCAGAAGGAGTAATCCACTCCACATCGGGTAGATTAATGTCACCCAATATGATCGCTTCCCCCTTTGTTGCTATCTTGGCAATATCTATAATCAATTCGTTATCTCTCTCTTCAATTTGAGTCTGAGGTCTGTAGACTACAGTAGTATGGATGACAGTGCCATCTGCTCTTTCCAACACGATCCAGAGCGCTTCGTCTTTTCCCCATGCCCCCTGCATTGCAGTAGCTTTAATATTGCTTTTGACATACAAGGCTACTCCTCCTCCTTTTCCATTTTCTCTGTCTCTTCTGAATAGATTATAGCCAGGTATGGCTATATCCCAATCATGCGATTCATTAAACCATGTTTCTGTAATGGCCACAATGTCCTTTTCCACCATTAGGGCTTCCAGGTCCGGAGGTTTGTTGGCTAAGCTTCGAGTATTTGTGCTCATTGCTTTCCAGCATTTAACTGGCTTGTGTGTATTTTGCATTGATTTTATTCTACCCACTTCTTCCCAGTTGCTTTTGATGTGTTGTTTAAAAGTGTGGTTGTTTCTGTTATTCTGCTTTTGCAGGGGGTGACATCCAGAACTTGACCTTCCCCGTCCGTCGCCCCCTTTTTCTAGTTTAAATGCAAATCGACATACTGCCTGAATTTTTCATGTAGGATTCTTTTCCCTGCGACAGAGAGATGTCGTCCATCAGCACAGTATAGTTTCTTGTTGGTCCATGTACATAAGAACATAAGATATGCCATACTGGGTCAGACCAAGGTCCATCAAGCACAGTCTCCTGTTTCCAATAGTGGCCAATCTAGGTCATACGTTCCTAGCAGCTTCCCCAAAAGGCACAGGTTCCATAATGCTGGGTCAGGCATTGTACTGGGTCAAGCATTGATATCCTGGGTCCCTTCTTAATAATGGTTTATGGACTTGTCCTCCAAGAACTTGTCCAAATCTTTTTTCAACCCAGCTACACTAACAGCCTTTACTACATCCTCGGGTAACAAATTCCAGAGTTTGATTACACGGTGAGTGAAAAAATATTTTCTTTTATTAGTCTTAAATAGTTTACCCTGTAGCTTCATTGCATGTCCCCTAGTTTTTCTATATTCTGATAACGTAAACAATCGATCTACGTTTACCCGTTCCACTCCGTTCATTAATTTATAGATTTCTATAATATCTCCTCTCTGCCGTCTCTTTTCCAGGTTAAAGAGCCCTAATCATTTTAGCCTTTCTTCATAGGAGTATCCTTCCATCCCCTTTACCATTTTGGTGGCTCTTCTCTGAAATGTTTCTAATAACGCTATATCCTTTTTAAGATATGGCGAACAGAATTGCACACAATATTCAAGGTGCGGTCTCACCATGGAACGATATAGAGGCATTATAATATCTTTTGTTTTATTTTCCATTCCTTTCCTTATGATACCTAGCATTCTATTAGCTCTCTTGGCTGCCGCTGCACACTGGGCCGAGGGTTTTAACATGTTATCCACAATGACACCTAAATCTTTTTCCTGGGTGGTGGTTCCTAATGTGGAACCTTGCATCTTGTAACCATAGTTTGGGTTGTTCTTCCCTAGGTGCATAACTTTGCACTTGTCAACATTAAATTTCATCTGCCATTTTGATGCCCATTCTTCCAATTTATCAAGATCCTCTTGCAATTTTCCACAATCCTCTTGGGTTTTAACAACTTTAAATAGTTTTGTGTCATCTGCAAATTTTATAACCTCACTCGTTATTCCCTTTTCCAGGTCATTTATGAATATGTCAAAAAGCAGCCGACCCAGTACAGATCCCTGGGGTACACCACTATTCACCTTTCTCCATTGGGAAAATTGGCCATTTAGCCCTACCCTCTGCTTTCTATCTTTTAACCATTTCCTGATCCACAGTAGTACACTGCCTCCCATCCCATGACTCTTTAGTTTTGCCAAAAGTCTCTGATGAGGCACCCTGTCAAAGGCTTTCTGAAAGTCCAGATGCACTATATCAACCGACTCACCTTTGTCCACCTATTTATTCACCCTTCAAAAAAACATAACAGATTAGTAAGACAAGATCTTCCTTGTCTAAAGCCATGTTGGCTTTCTCCCATTGGGCCATGACTATCTACATGCTGAGTAATTTTGTTCTTTATTTAATTTGGAGTTAGACTGCATCATCATTTAGTCCCACTCAAATTCAAAAACAATGCTTTCAGACCTTTTGGCTGTTTAAATTGTACTAGTAGCATAACCTTTGCTACTGCAGACATATCCTTCTCCTCAAAGTAAATAATATATGAATAAGGTAGCGACAGGCTACACTAGCCTGTTTCAGGTTCGGTTTCATTTCCTCTCAAAACACTTTTATAGAGGTGTTGTAAGGCTTTTATAAAAAGATGATCTACTTCTAAAGATGAAAGTATGGCCACTGTTGTATTGCACTGCAATAGCGCTTTAAGTCCACGTTTTCCAGCATGATTGTAGGGTATACTTTATGCTATGTCATGACATGCTGGTAGCTTTAGATTGCCAAGTGCAGTATATACTCAGGGTTCCTCAGTCCGTCCAAGACTGCACAAGTTCACGAGTCTTTTTAAGAAGCATCTAACCATTGATTTCACTTTGCTATAAATCTCTCTGTGGCCACATCTCTCCCTTGTCCTTAAATTCCTTCTCATTAATGCATCATTTATTCATGGTACGTTAAAGCCTCAAACTTGAATCTATACTCTTAAAGCTGCTTCATGAAATAAAGAATAGGCTTTCTTAAAGTAAGCTCTGAATAAGATGGTTTTATTACTTGCAGGCATAATTTAATGGCAAGTATTGCATAGCTGTAGTAAATAGATGGCTCACTATTTAAACACCACGGTTCTCATTTTCTTAAGCCCTGGCTACGGTGTTAAAGACAGTCTGGATATGCAGTGCTGCTAGCGGGATTGCAGGCGGCTCTTATTCTCCAGATGGAGCCGGTAGTGTGGGATAGCGGTGATATTTACTCCACTGTCTAGATAGTGTCATGAAGTGGGTATCAATAAAGACGCAAACTTGAAAAGAAACCCTGTTTCTCAGAGAAATCTAGATGTGCAGTTACCTCAAGGCACAGCTAGAGGGGGCAGGAGTGATCATAGAGGAGCTAATGAGCCTAAGAGAGCTAATGACTTGCACCTGGGAATGAGCCCGGGAGTTTCAAAGGAAAGATTCCTTTATAAGCAGAAGCTGAATGCTAGCAAAGGAGACACCTCTATTGAGAGGAACACCTCTATTGAGAGGAACAGCTCCCGAGAAAGGGCAGAACTGGAACCGGATCCAGAAAGGAGGAACATCTCTACTGAGAGGAACACCTCAAAGGAGAGGACAAAGAGAAGGAACAGCTCTAAGGGAAGGAGCAGCTCTAAGAGAAGGAGAAGGACTTGGAGAAAGAATCCTACCTGAGCAACCCCAAAGGAACAGAGTTCACAAAGGTGGAGTTCAGAAGGGCCAGGCTAAGCGAGCAGCTGTTCAGAGGGAGTCTGCTGGAGAAAGCACTAAGGCTAGAGAGTGTGCCACTCCCTGTTCCCACAACGTTCCTGATTCAAAGGCAGAGAGACGTTACCAGAGAACCAGAGAGATAGGTTTGGAGGAAAGCCTGCAGTCTCTTGGAAATATTAGTCAAGTTTTACCAGGCATCAAAGGAAAAGCAGTTTCTGACAAAGCTAAGTTCTTACCAAAGCATAAAGTTGAATCCACACCAGGTTTTACCAAGCTGCCAGAAAGCACAGCCCTGCCTAGAGCTTATCGGCAGAGAACCTGTTGCAGGAGAAACGTTTCTGGGAGAGAAAGCTCCACGGATTCAAAACACAGAGGCTCCAGGTATGAAAGCTTTATTCATGATACTGAATGCTTAACTCCTAGAGGCACTGCTAAAACAAATACTCAGTTTGTAAGGAAGAAGAAACCAGAGTGGTTTCAGAAAATTCCCAGAGAACTTAAAACACAGTCTTATTGGAGGCAAGAGCCTAGAGACACTTCACGTAGACCTGTAGCAGACAGGGACAGTGACTACTCTGATGATGAATGTAGTGGAGCAGAATCCATGGAAATTGAATATATAAATGCTGTTCCCATTCCTCTACCAGAAGAAATGAATTGTGGTTTGTGCATGGCCACGAGCCTAGAATCTGTAGCCACTGTATAACTGAGAAGAAGTTTGTTTAATTCTTATTGTGTTGGAATGAAGTGAATTCCTCTGATTAACCCTTGCACTAATTGTGGAGTTTAACAATTAGTCAGCTTGTTAATACTGGTACCTTTTGAAACAAAGGACATTCTTTTGATTTCTCAAAGTCTTATTTGAAACCTTGCACAGACGGGGAATAAAGCCTTGTTTTCCCTACACTTGGTTTGATTATTGAGCTCTCATAGGAAGCTGGAAATAAGTAAGACCATTTCGCCATTTGTGGACCTTACATTTCATCACGCTCCCTAAATAATTTCTATCGTGAAGCATGCCCATACTTCAAATGGCCACCAGGGGATGCCCTCACGACAATAGCTATCTGGTTAAATTCACGCTAGCTTTTCAGCTGTCCTAACTTTATCTGGATAACTATTCCAATAGTGGTCTCAGTATCACGGTTCTCCAGCTCGCTTGCCACGCTGCCCTCGCCCTGCTCACATTCTGCCCCAGCGCTAGTCAGACAATGCCAAAGCAGTCTGTAAGAATACTCAGCAGCCACGTCCGCATAGTGCAGTTGAATATCCACCACAGCGGCAGCCAAGGTATTTACAGTATCTAGATAACCACAGCCGGTTATCTGGATAAATGCCTTTTGAATAGCAACCTGAGTATTTCTGGACTTTTTTTTCATAAAACGACAATATACAGTGATAATTATATAAAGGATTTTTTTTGCATCTAAACGACCTCTTATAAAATTATCCTGGTGTTATGCAAGAAGGCATACACTTCTATGTGACCCATGTGTGGTCACGTTCTGCGGCAGAGTGCAGGTGGGTTGTGATTTACATGCGTTGCTTATAAAATACACATGTGTGCATGTACTGAACTTTAAGCATGAACATTTATGCCTGCTCTCAAACAGGTATCAATGTTCACTATATCAATCTAGGCACAGCTTGGGCTGCTTTTACCACAGTATTTTATGAAGCCACATAGATACCTCTGCGGCATGTTTACTAAGGTGCGCCAAAGGCTGATGTGCTTTAGAATACACTAAGCAGTTCAATTACTACCATGCGCTAAAACAGCCGGAGCTGCCCAAGACAGAGATAAGACTAAGCTTTCTCCTTTCTATCTCTGCTGGGTTTTTTATTGCAAATATAGAATATTAACTGTTGGTTAAACCTTAGGTATTGGGAAAATTGCTAATTGCTGGTCCTACATTACATTTGGAGATAGTCAAACTGCTTGATTTCCTTGTGTAGCCTTAACAGTTTTCTGAGTGGGCCCACAGTTCAGGTATAAGCCTACTGGGGCAGGGACACTTGTAAGAGAAATCAGCTACTTGGAATAGAAATACTTATATTGCAAGGGACCAACAGAGGCCTTTGCACAGGGGGCAGACAGAACTACAAAGGTATATTTTGGGTAATTCTGGTTCATTGTTTGCTTGAAAGGCATCTCCCAGGGAGGGGCTACTTTAGATCATCAGACACCTGGCTTCACATACCGGTCACAGCCAGTCTGAAAGGCCGGAGCTGCCCAAGACACAGATAAGACTAAGCTTTCTCCTTTCTATCTCTGCTGGGTTTTTTTTATTGCAAATACAGAATATTAACTGTTGGTTAAACCTTAGGTATTGGGAAAATTGCTTATTGCTGGTTCTACATTACGTTTGGGGATAGTCAAACTGCTTGATTTCCTTGTGTAGCCTTAACAGTTTTCTGAATGTGCCCTCAGTTCAGGTATAAGCCTACTGGGGCAGGGACACTTGGGTTCCTGCCCACCCTACCCCTCACCCCACCCACCCCTGGGGCTGCATTGCCTATATAGTGGCCAAAAGCTTGGGATACGCCCACATTCTCTTAACCAGCATGTCTTGTATTCAGTGCAATACCTGTGGTACTTTCATTCCAAGAAGAATCATTTGGAGCCAAAGAGCATGTCCTATGTGCTGAAGGTCATCTGCCATGCATAAGGAATTGACTCTACTAAGGGAAGCCCTAGCTGCCATGCATAAAGAATTGACTCTACTGAGGGAAGAACTGGCTGCAATGAAGCACACCTCTTCTAGGATACAGACTGAACAAAGTCCACCACCGCTCCCACAAAGAGTCAAACACACCAGGAACAAATGGATCACAGTGGGTTCGGGTAGATTGCGATCTGTGACACAGAGGCATCCTATACACCAAGAGATATCCCTGCATAATGCATTCTCTGCCTTGGTTAATGAGGATGCCCAATCCAAAGAAACTGAACGGCCCTTAGAGGAGTCAGTCAATGCCCAATCTCCTGCTAAAACACCAAATATGAAGAAAAACTCACCAAACAGAAAACTACTACTACTTGGAGATTCCATCATCAGAGACACCAACTTGGGAACACAGTTCAAAGGAGAGAAGATAGTCAAATGCCTCCCAGGCTCCTCAGCCGGCAGGAATACAAACCAAATTATTGATGTACTTAGCGCAGAAAGCAAACACTCCAAACTTGATGTTGTCATCCACTTGAGTGCAAATGACCTGGCTAGAAATAGTGACTCTACAGTCCAAAAGGACTTCCAATCTCTGGGAGAAAAACTCAAGCCCATTGTTAACACTGTAGCATTCTCAGAAGTTCTACCTGTTCTAGGTAAGGGGGCAAAAAGGCTAAATCGCATTAACAGCTTTAATACATGGCTCCAGGCCTGGTGCAAATGAGAAGGATTCAGATTTATTGGCGACTGGGAAAACCGACCAGAGGGGAAGCTATATTGGACCTAGTCCTTAGTGGAACACCAGATCTAGTGCAAGAGATAAGGGTGTTGGGGGCCACTTGGCAATAGTGATCATTTTTTTTTTGTGCCATCAAGTCAGTGTTAACTCATAGTGACCCAGCTATATCTGGGTTTTCTTGGCAATGTACCACTGGAAGTACATTGCCAGCCTTTTCTTCTGAGACAATGGAGGGCAAAGTGACTTGCCCAAAGTCACAAAGAGTACCAGTGGGAATTGAACCCTTGATCTTCTGGGTACTAGGCTACTCCTCCACAGCATGATCACATTTAATTTAATTAGTGGAGGAGGGATAGTAAGGAAATCCACAGTACTGCCTTTTAACTTTCGAAAGGGGGACTATGATTAAATGAGGAAAATAGTTAAGAAAAAACTAAAAGGAGCAGTTGCAAAGGTTAAAGACTTACATCAAGCTTGGGTGTTGTTGAAAAATACTATCTTGGAAGCCCAGACCAGCTGTATTCCACGATTTAAGAAAAGTGGAAGTCCAAAAAACTGCCAGCATGGTTTAAAGGTGAGGTCAGAGAGGCTGTTGTTGCCAAAAAAGCATCTTTCAGGAAATGGAAAAAAGAGCCAAATGACGAAACCTGGAAACAGCACAAGCACTGGCAAGTCAAATGCAAGGCATTGATAAGGCAGGCAAAGAGAGAATTTGAGAAGAAGCTTGCTGCGGAAGTAAAAATGCGAAATAAAGACTTTATCAAGTACATTCGTAGCAAAAAACCTGTGAGAGAGTCAGTTGGTCCATTAGATGATAGAGGGGTTAAAGGGGCACTAAGAGGCGACAAGGCGATAGCGGAGTGCCTGAATGAATTCTTTACTGAGGAAGATGTAAAGATGTTACCCATGACTGAAGTGGTATTTAAAGGTGCAGAAGAATTGAAGGAAATATCAATACATCGGGAAGATGTATTACAACTATTAGATAAACTGAAGAGTAGCAAATCACCTGGGCCGGATGGTATACATCCAAGGGTGTTGAAAGAACTGAAATATGAGATTACAGACCTGCTATTAGTAATCTGTGAACTTTCATTAAAATCATCTGTAATACCTGAAGTTTGGAGGATCGCCAATGTAACACCAATTTTTAAAAAGGGTTCCAGGGGTGATCCGGGAAACTACTGGCTGGTGAGCCTGATGTCAGTACTGGGAAAAATGGTAGAAACTATCATAAAGAACAAAATTACTCAGCATGTAGATAGTCATGGCCTCAAAAATCATTCCATAGTGAGACCGCACCTTGAATATTGTGTGCAATTCTGGTCGCCGTATCTTAAAAAGGATATAGCGTTATTAGAAAAGGTTCAGAGAAGAGCCACCAAAATGGTAAGGGGATGGAAGGATACTCCTATGAAGAAAGGCTAAAAAGGTTAGGGCTCTTTAACCTGGAAAAGAGACGGCTGAGGAGAGATATGATAGAAGTCTATAAATTAATGAACGGAGTGGAATGGGTAAACATAGATCGATTGTTTACGTTATCAGAATATAGAAAGACTAGGGGACATGCAATGAAGCTACAGGGTAAACATTTTAAGACTAATAAAAGAAAATATTTTTTCACTCAACGTGTAATCAAACTCTGGAATTTGTTACCGGAGGATGTAGTAAAGGCTGTTAATGTAGCCAGGTTTAAAAAAGGTTTGGACAAGTTCCTGGAGGAAAGGTCCATAAACCATTATTAAGAAGGGACCCAGGATATCAATGCTTGACCCAGTACAAGCATTGTGGAACCTGTGTCTTTTGGGGAAACTGCTAGGTACGTATGACCTAGATTGGCCACTGTTGGAAACAGGATACTGGGCTTGATGGACCTTGGTCTGACACAGTATGGAATATCTTATGTTCTTATGTTCTAAATGCAAGCGTCTTCCATGCTGACCTGCCAAAAGCTGTACCTTGCTGCGTTCATTGATTGGCCACAAGAAACAGTGACAGCTCTGTGTGCAGACACCTTCAGTCATGAAGTGCCCCTTTCAAGCAAGCAATGGTTATTTTTTTCTGGTTCAGCACTAGTGGCTAGCCAGAGTGGTGACGGTGAAGAGCAATGTTCCACATCACATTGTTGTGCCATCAAACCTCATCAGCTATGCCACAGAAAAGTCACCACTGCCCAAGCCTCAGATTCACACCAGTACCTATGCTCTGATCTCGGGAGCTTGCAACAACAAGAGACACCATTGGTGGCTCTTGAATGTGAGGAGCTCCTCTTTTGAGAGTGTGTCTCATCTTTTCAGCTACAGCATGGGAATTAACGAGTATCATCCAGAGCATGGATCACCAGGCTCAGTTTTTCATGACATGCGCATGGTGCATAGCACTTCCTCTTCTTTCCCTTCCTAAACCTCTTCCTTTGAGTACTTCCAGCTTCTGTCTTATTTCCAGGCTGAGTGAGATAGGGAGAGCCTGCAAATCCACAGGATCTCTGAGGGAGAGGAAGACTTGACTAGATCTCATGTGTGGGTAGACTGCATCAGCTGTATGGGGGGCATATTCAAAGGCATTTACGCGGTTTGCAGACCTGCAAGGCACTTAAATGCCGCTCACTGGGCTGTTCAGTGGCACTAACCCAGTTAGTGCCACTGAATATCCTCTCCTAGCCCACCTCGATGCTAATTGGTCAGCATCGGGGTGTTCTGGGGATGGAGAAGTGGCGGCACCCAAAGATAACCGCTTATCTGTGATATTCATTGGCCTATCTTCACCCGCTTAAGGAAACAGCTTATTGACTGCCTATCACAGACAGCCAGTTATCTAAATCACTATCCAGGCAACCCAGATAGTCAATGTCGGTAGTCGGATATGACCCTGGCATTGAACATCCGTGTTTAAGTATAAATGACAACAGTTTCCCTCCTGAAGCAAGGTAACTTAGCAGCTCTGCATGCAAATGGGTCTAATTTAATAAAGATTTTTCTTATAGGTATAGAATGAGAAAAATTCCTCTTTGAATAAGGTCTGGGGCTTCTCAGCTTTGGGTCTAATTTTAATCCTGAGTATCTGTCCCACTCTCTTTCCCTAAACAATCCATTAACTTTGTTTGCCGGGTTCTAGAGAATCAGCAGGGCCGGCCTGTCCATTGTGCGAGAATGTTGTTCGCACTGGGCCCTGTGCTTCTTGATGCCCTGCGCCAACAACATCCTGCACATGATGTTCGGCTCCCAGCATGGCTGGGTTCAGAGGAAGCCCCGGATTACCTCTGTACAGCTGCCGAAGTGAACAGCGCCATTTTTCTTCACTTCGGCAGTGGTGTTCTAGTGTAGGCTGCTGGCATGCCTGAGGTTAAAGGGCATTTCCTGTTTCCCACACTCAGCGGCCTATACTAGAACACTGCTGCCGAAGTGAAGCAAAATGGTGCTCCCTCTAAAGCTAGTAAGACAGGTATGGGGAGCTAGGACTGGATGGAGGGGGTCTTGGACTGGAAATGGCTGATGGAGGCTAGGATTGGAAATGGGCTGATGGGGAGGCTAGGACTGGAAATGAGCTGATGTGGGGCAATAGGAGAATGGGACTAGAAGGGAGCGGATGCTGGGTGGGGCTGGAACTAGAAGGGAGCTGATGTTTGGGGAAGACTAGAATGGGATGGGACTGGGGGAGTGAGGATGGAGAGGATGGAAAATATATTTTGTGTGGGAGGGAAGAAAGATCTATGATTAGCCAAGTATTGGGAAAATAAGTGGGGATTGAGCTGGAAGAGTGAAATTCGAGTTGATGAAAAAGAAATAAAGAAAGAAATGGAGGAAAGAACAAAAGGGGAAAGATCAGTATGTTAAAAAAGAAGTAGAGAGAGAATGGGAAAAAACTAGAAGAGAGGAGAAAGGACAAATGGACAGCAGACAATGGAAAGTTAGCAGAAGACACAAAGAAACCAGAAGAAAGTGACTGGAACAATTGAAACTGAAAAATAAAATAGCCAAACAACAAAAGGTAGAAAAATACTTTTTTATTTTGAATTTATTAACTAGAATATGTCAGCTCTGGGAAATGTGCATCATTAATGTCTTTGCATTTTGTTTAGTACAAGAGGAAATTAATTGATAGTTTTATTTATCCAGTGTTCTTATGCATTGCAAGTTTGGCTTTTGGGGTTCCCAGTTTAATTATTGTCTTCATATTTCTAAATTGTGATTCCTTGTTCTTTGTTTGGTTGTGTAACCGAGCTGAGGTATGCTGTTCATGTAGTTTCTATGTGACATAGCCTCACATGTTCTCTTTCCCCAGTAGGTCATGTATTGTTGTTCTCTGAGATGTATTGGTTTAATATTTGCAGTGTTGCCTTTTGATAGGTAGGGTATGGTGCTTTGTGAGCCTGGTAGTGCTGTTAGGATATGGTGGGTTTGCTATGGGTTCTAAATGGGCAGTGTTTGTAGTAGTTCCTAATGTGCCTGGCGGTTAGCACTGGAGTATAGTAATGTAGAAATCTTTTAGTCTTTCTTTATCCAGACACTCATTAAGAAGCATGTTTACTAAAAGTTAGTGCACATTAACATTTATGCAAATGAGACCCTGCAATGAGTCTTTGCATATGGCCCCACAGCCCCCCTTGGGCTGCCCCTGGACATCAGCATTCCTAACAAGACATTTTTCAGTCTTCCATGTAATATCCCTATATTTCATCTATCAGTACCTCTATGTGCTGGGTTTAATGTTATTTCATGTTACCTTTTGCTACCCTATCAGTGAAAACAAATCTCCCCTAAAACAACAGCTTCCTAACCGACTACATTAAATATTTAAATACAAGTGACCTTGGCTACATCTGTATACTTTTCCTCCCCTAAGACTGCACATATAGACCTAATTATTCTAATCGCATATCTGTGTCTCAAGATTTGAATCCGTTTGAGCTACATAACATGCAGAAAGCATTTAGATGGTGAAAGAAGTGGAGAGTGCACGACAGTCTGAGATGCTTAAGCTCGTTCTGACTAGCCATACAAAAGATATTTAAAACTATCACTTAGCTCCATTACTACTTCTGCTGGATATTATTCTAACTGTAAAAAATGTATGTTAATTTATGAAATAAATATCTTAATAGTATATTTAGAATGCCCTGGAGGATCTCATCCGATCATTTTATTTGCACTAATACCATACAGAAGTACTGCACCTAAATGAAATAACAATCCACTCTTATATACAATAGCACAGACAAATTGGAATATCCACAGTTGTCATCTTACAACTGCATTTCCAGTATAGATTAGCAAACCTAGGTTTACTTTTCAAACCAGAAATATTAAAAACTATTCACATCCTACATAAGAGTATGACAGTACTGCAAAAGGCTATTTACACATTCTTGAAACCTTGTCTTCCTTAAAGTTCTATTGAACCCATGTTAAATCTGTTATAATATGTGACTATGAAGGTAGGAAGTATTACATTACTATTTCTCAAAAATAATAAGAACTTCATTCATTAGTAAGTGCAAGACTTGTCCATCCCTAAGTCACACAATTGTTTTTCCTTGGCTGCAACCACATTCATTGATTTGGAACTTCCAATAGCATAAAAACCTGCTACATGGCAGAACAAGTTTATAATCCAGCCCTTACTGAACAGAATGACCTACAGTACTCTCATCAATGATACCATTCAATATCTGTGATTGTTTTGGTTTTCAGTGAGCCATGATTACATAAAAATTGGGCTTGTCCATGGCACCCACAAGTGAATGATTTTGGGGCTTGCTGTCTGTTTTTTTTACCTTGCTGACAGATTTTTGTTTTTTCATTAGGAAGTGCTGATCCACTTAGTCCAGATGAAGCCACCTCCATTCTTATTGCTTTTCTGGCTGCTGGAAGTGAAGAATGCCTGACCACCGGCAGTCGCTGGGAGACGGGACGGCTTGCCACACTTCTCCTTTGACAGACAGGCACACGCTTTTCAGCCCCATGAATGGATGTATTTATACCTGATAACAATTTTAAAAGAGAGCATTAAGAAATAACTCCATCTGCAAATTCATTATAAAAAAAATATTTAAAAAAAACCCCCAGAATGTATTGGAATTTCAGCACCAACACTGATAGATTGGATGCCAGTGCTTTGAGCACCACGCCACTAAGAAAGTTTTTGGAATATGCTAAAGCATTGCAAGGTACTTAAAAGATTCATGGTTTAGGGCCCATAAATTTCCTCCGCTACTGTTCTATTAAATTCAACAATTATGACCGCCACAACCAAAACAAGCCTATAAAACACAGGACAAGCTTAGCAAGATCCTGCTGGCTTTATAATATGTAAGAGCCAAAGAAATATCCCAGTTCATTCTTACATTGTCAATGATAGGGTGCAAGTTTCTTATTAAGGGGCTTGCATAAGCTCTGTTCCACTTGATAAAACATCCTTTGTTTTCATAAAATAATAAAACTTTCTATCACATCTCTCCATAAAACAAAACATAAATTGTGCATAGAAAGATGAATGAGGTTATTTTAGAAGCATTCCCACATATAAATAACAGCATTTACGCATGTAGATTGGCATACGCGTGTAAGTGCCATTTTAGAAAGGGGATAGTTACATATGGCGCTGCTCAGTGCATTTAATTTTAGGAGGCGTGGTAAGAGCAGGGAAAGGGAGTGGTTAAGATGGGCCTACAGTATCGATGTGGATTCCCCATCTTACAAGGGCCTCTTGTAACATACTGTAGGAGGTTTTCACATCCCAACGTCTAAATTCCCTTCTCCATGTACTATCTAAAATATTTATTTATTTAGACAGATTTGTATGCCACCTTTTCCTTCAATCAAGGTGGTCACGTCACAACACAACTGGAGGGTTACATTTTACATTGGGGTACGTGTGAACATTTAGACAGTACAGTTAAGTGACAGTATTAAGACACTACAGTTGAGGTAACATATAACATAAAGGTATTTACTAAGGTGGTGTGAAGAATTTGTTTGTGTGAATGGGGTGTGTGTGTGTTTAGTTGGCGGTGATGTTAGTGTTGCTGTTTGGGATGTTGCTTGAATGCTCGTAGGTTTCTATAAATAACCATGTTTTAAGGTCTTTGCGGAAGTCTGTGAGGTCTTCTAAAGCTCTCAGGCTCATTGGTAGGGAGTTCCATATTGAGGATGCCAGTAGTGTTAAAAAAAAAAAAAAAGTGCACAATTGCTGCCGCTGCCGAGTCCGCTTCTCGGCAGCGGTAAACTCACAGACTCCAATCTTTTGCAGCTGCGGCTCCCTGTCTCTTAGGGAACCGTGGCTGTGCCTGTGAAGCCATTGCGGTTGCGGAGACTTTCTGTCTCTTGATGGGCTCCATGCAGCATTGTCCCACCTCCAAAGGAAGTTGTTTACCACTTCCTTTGGAGGCGGGACAATGGCATGCTGCATGGGGCCCGTCGAGAGACAGAAAGGCTCCGCAACGGCTTCACAGGCACAGCCGCGGTTCCCTAAGAGACAGGGAGCCTCGGCTGCAGTAGAAGAACAGGGCAGTAGCAGGCAGACAGGGAGAGGGGATGAGGGGGCAGGGAACCTGCAACGGGGCTGACATGAGGAAGGGAGGGAGGGGGCTGACACGGAGGGAGGGATGGATGGAGGGAGGGAGGGGGCTGACATGGAGGGTGGGGAGAGCTGTTGGATGGATGGCGGGCGGGAGGGGGCTGACATGGACAGAGGGGGGCTGACATGGACAGAGTGGGGGCTAACATGAAGGGAGGGAGGGGGCTGACATGGAGGGATGGATGGAGGGAGGGGGGCTGACATGGACAGATGGGGCTGGCATGGAGGGAGGGGGGCTGGCATGGATGGAGGGAGGGAGGGGGCTGACATGGAGGGATAGATGGATGGATGGTGGGAGGGATGGGGTCTGACATGGAGGGAGGGAGGGCTGACATGGACAGATGGGGCTGGCATGGAGGGAGGGGGGCTGGCATGGAGGGAGGGAGGGAGGCTGACATGGAGGGATAGATGGATGGATGGTGGGAGGGAGGGGGACTGACATAGAGGGATGGATGGAGGGAGGGGGGCTGACATGGACGCGGGCTGACAAGGAGGGAGGGATGACATGAACAGAGGGGGCTGACATGGAGGGAGGGAGGGGGGCTTACATGGACAAAGGGAAGAGACAGGGGGACATACTGGACAGACGGGATAAATGCTGGACAGAGTGGAATGACAGTGTGGGTTAGATTATAATGGGCAGATGGGGGGCTAGGACTGGTAATGGGTTGATTAGGGAAGGCTAGGACTGGGAATGGACTGATCAAGGGGCGCTCGGACTGGTAATGTGCTGATAGGGGGGTAGGACTGGTTATGGACTGATGGGGGGGCTAGCATTTGAAATGAGCTGATCGGGGAGGTTAGGACTGGAAATGGGCTGATTAGAGGAGGCTAGGACTGGTAATGGGCTGATGGGGGGGAGGTAGGACTGATAATGGGCTAATTAGGGGAGCCTAGCACTGGTAATGGGGTTGAGGAGGGACTAGCACTGGAAATGAGCTGATTAGGGGAGGCTAGCACTGGTAATGGGGTTGAGGAGGGACTAGCACTGGAAATGAGCTGATTAGGGGAGGCTAGGACTGGTAATGAGCTGATGGGGAGGTTAGGACTGGAAATGGGTTGATTAGAGGAGGCTAGGACTGGTAATGGGCTGATGGGGGGGGCGTAGCACTGGTAATGGGCTGATTAGGGGAGCCTAGCACTGGTAATGGGGTTGAGGAGGGACTAGCACTGCAAATGAGCTGATTAGGGGAGGCTAGGACTGGTAATGAGCTGATGGGGGAGGTTAGGACTGGAAATGGGTTGATTAGAGGAGGCTAGGACTGGTAATGGGGTTGAGGGGGGGACTAGCACTGGAAGCGAGCTGATTGGAAGGCTTCGACTGGGAATGGGCTGATTGTTGGGAGGGGAGGATAGAGCTGCTGGCCCTGGAAGAAAACTGGGGGCTAAGGCTACAAATGGGCTAATACGAGGGGATGGGAGAATGGAACTGGAAGGGAGTGGATCTGAGAGGGGCTGCCATGGAATTTGTACTAGAAGGGACTGGTCAGTGGGGAAGGAGGGGGACTGGAAGAGAATGGACACCAGTGGCAGTCATGGGAATGCAAGTTGACATTGGAAGGTACTGAGAGTGAGGACTGGAAAGGGGCTGATACTGGGGAGGGTTACTGGGACTGGAAATAGGCTGATGGAAAGAAGTGAAGAAAACCAAAGAAGAGATAAGAAATGGTAGATGGATCATAGACCACAGAAAGAGAGCTAAGAGAAGACAGGAAAGCAGAAGCCTCAGATCGGGACCACCATGATGAGAGAATAAATTGGTCAGACAACAAAGGTAGAAAACATAATTTTATTTCATATTAGTGATTTGACTACAAAATCATCATAATTTTGAAATCAAATATTGTTACTTGTTATTGTGGTTTAAATAAGTAAATTTTATAGATAAAAACATATTGCAAAGACCTATAACACAGGTACACTACCAAAAAACTGCCTCCAGTTTTGCAACTGATTCCTATAGATTTTGGGGTGCTGAATCCAGGAAAAATAGCCAAAATGTTCTATCACGTCACGTTTTCTTGCAAAATTAGATTTCTTACCCATATAAGGAATGTTCACATAATTTCTTTTTAGCCGACTGCAGTTTATTTTCTTGGCCCAAAATAGAGGTTGTAATGGTTAACTAACTAGAAACACTCCCTCATGATATTTTAGAGTGTTTTGTATTCATTTTATACATTAACAGGACAATTGGGAGGCGGAGGGCTAAATCCAGTACTCGCGCTGGCGCATGTTCTTTCCTGTTCGCCTCGCCTCGTTCGCTCGCTCATACACGGTGGTTGCGACATGAACGTTCCTGTCAAATTTCAGTTTCTTGCAAGTTCATTATTACCTTTTGTTTGCTCAGTCGTAATCCAGCTTTATTCCGAAGTGGTTCACTACAGTTGTAGTTTGCAGTGCTGTGTATTTGTGATGGCTCACAGAGCCAGAGGTTGCGTCAACTCTCCGGACAGTTTTTGTTTTATTTGTGGGGAATATACCGTGAAAAAGCGGCAGAGGAACATTTCTGCATTTATTAAAAAAGTATATTTTGCCTATTTCGGTTTGAAGTTAGGCGATCAAGACAAACCGTGGGCTCCTCACAAAGTGTGCAAGACATGTGAGGAAGATCTACGCTTATGGATGAAAGGTAAAAAACAAGCATTTCGTTTCGGAATACCTATGATGTGGCGTGAACAAAGAGACCACAGCAGTGACTGCTATTTTTGCTCTTGCATTGTGAAGGGATACAACTTAAAAAATAAGAACGTAATAAGTTACCCCAACCTTCCCTCAGCAATTAGGCCTATGCCTCATAGCAACGAAGTACCTGTGCCTGAACCACCAAAATCTTTGGATCATATTTGTGTGGACAGTTCTGATCATGATGAGACTCATCAGATGGCTTTTCCCGATGAGTCCAGTACTTCCAAGTTTGAAACTGAACCAGATCCGAAACCTGAACTTTTCTCTCAAGCTGAATTGAATGATTTAGTCCGGGATTTAGGACTCCCAAAAGATGCTGCCCAACTGCTAGGTTCTCGGCTTAAACAGAAAAATCTATTGTCACCAGGAACAACTTTTTATTGGTACCGCAACCGCGAGACACAATTTTTGAAGTATTTCAGCAAAGAGGAAGATTTGGTATTTTGCAACGATATATACAGAGTGATGGAAAAGTTTAAACTCAAGTATGATCCTGCTGAATGGCGGCTGTTCATTGATTCGTCAAAAGACAGCATAAAAGGTGTTCTTCTTCATAATGGCAACACATTCACTTCAGTTCCTATTGCTCACTCTGTTATTCTCCAAGAAAAATACGAGAATTTGGCCCTGATTCTTCAGAAGATTCGTTATGATGAGCATAAGTGGATGATTTGTGGAGACTTTAAAATTCTATCCATGCTATTAGGGCAGCAATCCGGTTTCACCAAATATCCTTGCTTCCTTTGCTTGTGGGATAGCCGGGCCCGCGACCTACACTGGGGGAAAAAAGACTGGCCAATTCAGGAGTATTTGAGACCCGGTGAGAAAAATGTTCTTCATGAGAGCTTGGTACCTCGTGATAAAATTCTATTACCACCTCTCCACATTAAGTTGGGTCTCATTAAGCAATTCATCAAGTCCCTTCCAAAAGATGGTGAGTGCTTTCGGTACCTTTGCTCAAAGTTCCCCCGACTTTCTGAAGCAAAGCTAAAGGAAGGAGTGTTTGTTGGCCCTGATATAAGGAAACTCATTTCAGATGGAGCATTCGCTGAAACGATGTCTGAGAAGGAAAAAGAAGCCTGGGATTCCTTCAAGGATGTTGTTCTCAAATTCTTGGGGAACAGGCGGGATGAGAACTATAAGGATATTGTTGCCAGGATGCTCAATGCCTTCAAAGAACAAGGCTGTAACATGAGCCTGAAAGTCCATTTCTTGCACTCCCATGTGAACTACTTTCCCGAAAACTTGGGGGCGTACAGTGAAGAACAAGGTGAAAGGTTTCACCAGGACATCAAGGACGCAGAGAGAAGGTACCAAGGAAGATGGAACACCACTATGATGGCTGATTTCTGCTGGTTGCTGCTGCGGGAAACCCCAGATGAAAAATACGCCAAGCAGCGCACCAAGAGAAGCATTCGGGGGAAGAAGAAACGGGCCCACCAGGAGATTGATTGACCCAAGAATGACTTTAAAATCTAAACTGTGTTGACAAATATCGTGTTTTTACTAAACTTTGAAATAAAAATTTGCTAGTTATTACCACAGTGTCGGATCTCATTTATTAGAATTTTATTTTCACACCATCGGGTGTTTGTCTTCATGTATTGCAATGGTGCGGTTTGCATTTTCTATTCTTACATACATACCTGTACAACATTTTTTGCACATTTCTTTGCTTTGCTTTGTGTCTAACCTCGCTCTTATATGCTCAATGTTTGTGCACATGTATGTGGCTGTTTTAAGTGCAGACAATTTTGCTACCATCACAGTGTGTTTTGTTGACATTTCTCTATTCTTATGTGCTGCCTTGTTACAATTTTCTTTATTCTTATTTGAATAACTACTGAACAATTAGTATAAAGAATTCATCCAAGAAACTTTTATCTCGATCGCACTCAATCTGAAACGTTCACCTGAAACTGCTAACCCAATGTAGCAAAAAATCTGTATGTGTTGGAGCAAATTGGTTACCAGATTTGGATTCAGCGCACCAAAAAACGTAAAAATCAATCGAAACATTAGAGGCAGTTTAAAAAAAATTTTTTTTAGTGTACCTGTGTAATGTATTCAACAAATGATTACAGCGGCAATGCGTTAACGATAAAGGAAGAGAGGCGCATTTGATTTTATCATTAAGGGTCACCACAAGTTGACCAATGGTAAAAAGGGTCACAGTACAAAAAAGGTTGAGAACCACTGCTTTAGAGCAATTCAGTAAACATGTCCGATAATTTTTTAGACTGCACACACCATGCCCAGAACCTGCCCCCTTTGAATCTATATGTCCTGGAGCATCTACACATGTAAACAGCATCATTGTAAAATTGGCATTTTATATGTATATCATCTACTTGTATAAATTGTGCTACTTACAGTACATGTGCAATCGCCATGCAAATCTTCCAAAATGACTTCCCATATCTTACCTTTGGCAATGTTACCAAATGAAATGTTCGACAGTCAGCATTATCTAACAATAAAAGTCTACAGGAAGCATCTATTTAAATAAACACAATTTTTGAATCATATTTATTTTGATTATTTAAATTCTATTGTCCCAAAGTAACATTTTCTTTTGTAGTATACTCCACTGTGAAAATTGTCTGTCCATGCAATTAGAGACCGTTCCCCCCACTGACACGCGATGTCTGTCTCCAAGTGTTGGCATTCTAAACATGAAGTCTGCTATCTCTAGGCACTATGGCTTAGAAAATGACTATCATCAATTAAACAAGATCGAGTCCAGCCATAAATAATGAGAAATACAGCAACCAGTCTTTTCATCTCAAGCCCCAGATCACACAGGACCGATTCCAAGCAAGGGTAGTAAATCGTAAGCTTTCCCAACTGTTCTGTAAGACAGATGAAGTCTTGTGAAGCAGTCCTTTCCCGTACAACCTGCCAGATATATTATACAACACACTGATGGAGCCAACACAACATGTGTAATTTGAAAGCATTAATTTCAAAGTGCAAGTTAATTTACCTTTTTTGAGTATAATATGCCCATTATCCATGGTATTACCGGATGAAAGCATCAACAGTCAAAGTTTGACAAAATGGAGAGCAAAATATTTTGAATTTGTGTGGTAATATAAATTTATAAGCTAGCAGACAACAAAATCATTTGTGTAATTTTTCATGTCATTTGAACAGTTTTAGTTGTATCTTCTTATGACATAAACCTTTTACTCTGTTTTAATTTCCATACAGCCTGACTTGTTGATAATTCTCTCTGTTTCTTCACACCATGGACTAGTCCTCTGCGCTGTGCTACTTGATAAATTAGACATAATGATTTTAAGCTTATACAAGTCAACTTAATCTCTCAGCAGCAGTGCGGGTCAGTCAACATTCCCATTGTCAATGCAGCTGCTGTTGTCTTTTTCCTTTCATCATATCCAGTTTATCAAGGCCCGATTTCTTTATTATTTATTTATCTGAATTTGTTTCTTACCTACTGTAGGTGAGTTACAAAGAACATATATAATAAAAAATCATAAAACAAAATGCAATAGAACCAGAATACCTTAAAACGAAACATAAAACAGTAGGAAAAAGTAGTAAAACAGGATATCTTAAAAACAAAACATGACATAAAACAGATAAATAACGATAAACTGCTTCTCAATCTGCTATTTATAGGACTATTTCATTTGATTACAAATGCCTGCTTCAAAAGATAAGCTTTCAACCACTTGCAAAAAGTTAAAAACTCATCTATCATCCTTAACTCTGTGGACAGCTTATTCCATAAAAATAGACTAACAATAGAAAAGGGTCTCAGCTGGAGCTCATCTAAAAAGAATTGTTGGAAGAATGGGACATGTAATAGGCTACTGCCCTCAAATCAGAATGCCTGGATGGGTCAATATAATTTAAGAACAGCTGAAAAACAGATCAGAGCCTCACAATGTAAGGCATTGTGGATTAATATCAAAACTTAAATTGGACTCACATTTGATAGGTAACCAATGCAGTGTCGCCAAAACTGGGGATATGAGGTTGAATTTCTTATTGCTACTTATCATTCTAGCTGTCGTATTCTGCACTAACTGTAAAGGGCGCAAGGAATTCTGTGTATGACCTACATAAGGTGCATTTCAAAAATATAAGGTATGATGTAATTAATGTTTGGACGTCTGAAAATTGGTTGATGTTAAGTAAGTCTTGAGCCTCCAGATTCTATGCAATTTAAACAGATTTCTTAACTACATCCTTGATATGAGATCCATCAATAAAGCAGAGTCCACAATAACATCAAAATAATTTTTATTTATTTTTATTTATTTAGCTGCATTTATATCCCACTTTTCACCGGGTCAAAGCGGTTGGGGGATACATTTAACACGAGGGGATATGAGACACATACACTAATACTTACAGGGAACAGTAATGACAATATCATGTCCATCCAGATGAATGCTTACAAGAGGACTAATTATAGGTTCTTTCCCAGATAAAACAATTTCAGTTTTACTGATACCAAATTCTGTCCATTTTCTGACATTCATGTCTTCACTATAGTCAGACAATTTTAAAAACTTGAAAGCATCATCGATCCCTGATTGAATAGGGACCAAAAACTGAATGTCATCAGCATATAGACAGTAAAACACTCCTAAACAATTGAAAACCTTACAGATGAGTAAAAAGAAAATGTTCAATAATAACACCAATAAGGTTGATCCCTGAGGTATTCCAGTAGCTATTTTGCAATGCCGATATATCTCTCCCTGCTCTAACCTACTGGGCTCGATTAGTCAAAAAAGATCGAAACCACTTGAGCAGACATTAAAGAGTCCCAATTCTGTTGAACGATAAATCAAAATATCATGACTTGCAGTATCAAATGCTGCTGAAATGTCTAGCAATACAAGGTAATAAGCTCTGCCATGATCAAAACCTTGCAAGATATTATCAAACATGGAAAATAATGTTTCTGTACCATGTTTTGGATGAAAACTGAATTGGTTATTGTTCAGTATTTTATTAGTTTTCCAATTAGTGCTGATCAAACAGGATCTGGATTATGTTTAGTAAACATCTCTGATAGTCTATTTAGACATGGTTTTACAGAATTTCTGGCATAAGAACAAGGCAAAAGAGAAATTTTTGGAATAAATCTCTACAGCAGGAGTCAAACAAGAGCGGGTTGACTAGGGCCTGCCCTATGGAGCTGGAAATGCCTGCCTTGTAACCCAAGGCCACTGGTTTGAGACCAGCCCCTGACTTTGAGAAAAAAATAAGCTAGTTGGGTTTTTTATTTGACTGAAATATCTAGTAATGTTTCAGCTATGTTTTTCATTTAGGCAGCAGCCACAGCTACTCGTATTTAGGCGCCAAAGTTCCACATGTGGAACATATTTTTGCAATGATATAGCTTTATCAATTTTCAAGCAAATTAGATGAAACTTTGTCAATGAGTTTATAGACATTGACCCTCTTGAGCAATAAAAAAATTTTTTTCCAGTTGGCGATATACCCCCTTCTACAGTATGCCAAAGTAGACCAAAGTTGGCACTTTATGGTTTATGTAATATATTCCTCTACAATTTTGTTCTCACATGTCCGTCTGTCTTATTAGGGTGAGATTCATATTCTGGAATGTTTTGTGAGTGTGTTGGTCAGGTTTTATGCATGTCAGTAACCTATTCATGTTTTTGTGATTACTTCTTTCCTTGTGGAACGTTGGGACCTCCGGGTGTCATTTTTTTCATTTTACAATTTCTGCCATATTTTTTGCAGGACTGTTATTCAACTAATTCTATATAGTTATAATGCCTAAATACCGTTGCCTGATGCTTCAAGAAGCAGTAACACGCATTGCGGAAGATTCAGATGTAGAAGAAGCCAACATTTTGATTTTGCCACCCAATGATGAAATGGCTGCTTCAGACATTGAAGAAATTGATGAAGAAAATTTGGAGTCTATTGAGCCTGGCGAAGTGTGTGGTGAATTAGATCTGGATATTCAAAAAGTTGCTAATGTGGAATCCGAGGGAAGTGATCAGCTGGTAGAAAGTGACAGTGACAGTGAGCTTTTATTATCAGTCAGCTCAACCAGCAAAAAAGCGTAAGTGGATAAAATCAACCCCAAAATGGATGAAGAGGGACAACTTTTTGACTCCAATGCCAGAAGCATCTCCCGAAAAATTAGCCGATCTTCGCACTGATTTGATTGATAAATCTCCCTTCGACCTCTTTATGCAAATTTTTGGTGATGATTACGTTGATCATCTTGCCAGTATGACCAATATTTATGCTCAGCAGAAATTGGCAAATATCGATACAAATGGGGACGAGTTGATTCGTTTTTTTGGCATTTTGCTCCTCAGTGGATACCACCAGTTGCCCAAAGAAAGTCACTATTGGTCGACCGCCGAGGATTTGAGCAATAATATTGTCCCAAAGATAATGAGTCGCAAACGTTTCCGGGATTTGAAAACTTACTTCCACATTGTTGATAATCTCAATTTGCAACCTGGAAAAGTAGCAAAAATGGAGCCATTTTACGATCACCTCACAGCACAGTTTGTGAAAGTCGGTGGAGTGTTCAGTGAAAACTTGAGTATTGATGAATCAATGGTGCCATATTACGGGCACCACAGTTGCAAAATGTTTATTCGAGGTAAGCCAATTCGATTCGGTTACAAAGTGTGGATGTTGTGCTGCCCTGCTGGGTATCCATTTTCGATGCAAATTTATACTGGTGCCAAGGAAAAAGATGGTCCTCAGTACAATGTTCCACTTGGCACTAGAGTTGTTCTTGATTTGATATCAGTTGTTGAAAATCCAAATCATCACAGCTTATTTTTTGACAACTATTTCACTTCATATGATCTCATGATTGATCTGAAAGCAAAAGGCTTTCATGCTGTTGGAACTGTTCGTGAAAACCGTACCAGCAAGTGCCCCTTGGTTTCTTCAAAGGAGCTTGCCAAAAAGCCTCGTGGCGAATATGATTACCGTGGTGATGGTAATGTGGTGTGTGTCCGTTGGAATGACAACAGTGTGGTTACAGTCATGTCAAATTGGATGCAGCCAAAACCTCTTCAAAATGCCAATCGATATTCTGTCAAACAAAAGCAAAAAATCATTATCAAGCAGCCAAAATTGATTGGAGCTTATAACCAAAGTATGGGTGGTGTCGACTTGTTAGATCGTTTGCTAGGTAGCTACCGTCCTAAATTACGAAGCAAAAAATGGTGGTGGAATTTGTTTGCCAATGGTCTAAATATGGCCGTTGTTGCTGCCTGGCGTTTGCAATGTCATCTTTTGGGCAAACAAGCCCTGAGTCACTTGGATTTCCGCCGCGAGGTTGCTTTGGTGGCTATGAAAGTTGGACTCGAGGGCTATCGTTCTTGAAAAGGTGGCCCAACAGCTTTGATTCCCTGTGCTATTACAGCTTCAGCTAACACCAGTCACTATTTGTCTTCTACAAGCCAAGGTCGTTGCATTGTCTGCTCGAAGAATACAAAAAAATGGTGCCAGTTTTGTGGCAAGCGCCTGCACGAGAAGTGTTTTCCGGATTTTCACTCTCGCTGAAATTTTCCCTTCAAGCTTTATTCTGTACAGTCATCTCCGTTTGTGTCTAATTACTTTTAAAAATTGCTTAATTGAAGTATTTGTTTGTTTCCAGTTTACGATATTCAATAAAAAAAAGCAATTAAAATTTTTGAAAAAATAACGCTTGGAGGGGCCAACGTTCCACAAATGGAACATGCTTTTTCCTAGGAAGTACATATCCAAATTAGCTGAAAATTTATATTTGGCATATTTACTTGTAGTGTACTAAAATACATAACAATTAAGTATTAGAAGTAATTGCTTCTATGAGTGGCCTCTCAAAGGTTAATTAACAAAATTGCCCTGAAAAGAAAATTTATAAAAAACAAAATGAAACTCTTGTATTGCTGGTGATCTTTTTTCCTGTTTCTTGACTGCCCCAAAGTTTGTCTGGTCTTGAGCCCCATAAAAATGCAGTTACAGGACAGTTCACACATGTGAGAGAACTTTTTGGTCTCAATGATTAAGCAATATGTATGGCCTACAAGAAACAGCGCATCACTCTACTAACACCATCCCTTCACTAAAGCGTAGTGGTGGAAGCATTATATTGTGAGGATGCTGTGCAGAGGCGGGGACAGCAAGGCGTTCTAGTCTGCCACAGACCTGGGACCGGGGAAAAGATTCACTTTTCAGGGGGACAATGATCCTAAGCAAAAAAACAATAATGGAGCAGCTGATCAAGAAGAAAATTAATGTCCTTAAGTGGCCCAGACCTGAATCCAATAGAAAATGAGTGGTAAGACTTGGTGACTGCAGTCCACAAATGAAGTTCCATCCAAGCTGAAGTAGCCTGAATTATCTGTCAAGAATGAGCTAAAGCTGTACAATAAGAACTGCTTAACTTTGGTCCATCAAGCCCAGTGTCCTGACTTATCCCAAAAAGTAGCCAGATTCCATGCTACTTATCTCCAGGCATAAGCAGTGGCTCCTCCTGGTCTACCTAAATAGTGGTTTATGGACCTTTCCTCCTAGAATCTGTCCAAACATTTTAAAACCCAGCTGCACTACCTTCTTTTACCATATCCTGCAATAAAGAATTCTAAAGCTTCATTATGTACCGAGAGAAAATATATTTTCTCCTATTTGTTTTAATTTTACTCTTTGTAACATCATGGAGTGTCTCCTAATCTTTGTACTTTTTGCATCATGTTTATTCTTTCCACTCTACCCTAAATGAGCCTGATCTCAGAAGTTAAGCAGGGTTGGGCCTGGCTAGTGCTTAGATAGGAGACCATCTTGGAATATCAGGTGCTGTAGACTTACTGAGCGGGGAAAAAAAGTTTTCCAAAAAACTCATGTGCTGAGTTGCCTGGAGTCAGAATTGACTCGATAGCACATATGCAGGATTTTATAGACCTCTGTCAAATCTCCCCTCAATTGTCTCTTCTTCAAGTTGAAGAACCCTAACGTCTTTAGCCTTTCCTCATAGGAAAATTGTTCCATCTCTTTATCATTTTGGTTGCTTTTCTCTGTGCCTTTTCTAAAGCTGCTATATCCTTTTCAAGATGAGGCAACCAGAACTGCACACAATACTTAAAGTGTGGTTGCACCATAGAGCGATACAAAAGGCAATACTCAGCCATTATCTGGATTGGCAAACTGCATAAAATTAGGACAAGTCAATGGCTGCCCTAACTTTATGCAGATTTTAGTATCTGGATAGTGGTTGCATATTGCTGCTAATTTGATAGCAAGACTGATCACTGGCAAAATCAGATATTCTGCGCTGCACATCAGACAGGCTCTGGTGCTGAATATCTGGGGGGGGAGGGTTTGGTCATGGTGGTCAAGCACTTTAGCAGCTCTGACCAATGTGGTCTGAATATCTACCCCAGTATTTTTAAACAATGTCCAGGCCCGATGTAAAATCTTTTAACCTTTGCAGCTGCTCCTTTTAGTTTTTTTAAACATTTTCCTCATTTTCTCATAGTCTCCCTTTTGAAAGTTAAATGCTAGTGCAGTAGATTTCTTCATTGTCTTCCCTCAACTTATTAAATCAAATTTGATCATGTTATAATTGCTATTGCCAAATAGCTCTAACACCATTTCCTCTTGATCCAGATCCACTCAGAATTAGGTCCAAATAGTTCCCCCTCATGTCGGTTCCTGAAACAGCTGCTCCATAAAACAGTTATTTCATCTAGAAACTATCTCCCTAGCATGTCCTGATGTGACATTTACTCAGCCAATACTAGGGTAATTGAAATCACCCATTATTACTGTATTGCCAATTTTCTTTGCTTCCCTAATTTCTCTTAGCATTTCATCATTTGTCTGCTCATTCTGGCCAGGATGATAGTACACTCCCACTGCTATTTTCTTCCTCTTCTCACAATGAATTTCTGTCCATAAAGATTCTACAGGGCATTTTGTTTCCTACAAAACTTTTATCCTGTTAGACTCAATGCCCTTTTTAATATATAGCACCACCCCTACACCATTTTAATCTACTCTATCACTGCAATTTAATTCATACCCTGGTATCACAGTGTCCCATTGGTTATCCTCCTTCCACCAGGTCCCTGAGATGCCAATTATATCTACTTACTCATCATCTATTTCTCTATACAGTCGTCCCTTGTTTATCGCAGTTAATCCATTCCAGACTCAACCGCAATAAGTGAATTTCCGCGAAGTAGGATTCTTTATTTATATCCAAGCGTTTTACCTTCTCCTGGATGGTAAGCATCTTCCTCCAGCGCTTAGTTTCATCGTCAGAAGGCTTAGAAGAAGCAGCACGTTTAGGAGACATCGTGGGGCTTAGATAAAGGCCTACAGTCCATACGTACAGTAATTTTAATTGTAATTGTAATACAGGGGTGTATAATTGACTCAGACAACCGAGCGCGCACTGTATCATTTTCACTGTCTCAATCAACTTTTTAATGAATATACATGTATTTGAAAAAAACCACGATAGAGTGAAGCCGCGTAAGTCGAAGCGCGAAGTGGCAAGGGACGACTGTATTCTAACTGTTCCATCTTAGTTTTTATACTTCTAGCATTTGCATACAGGTATATCAAAGTATATCTTTTGTTTATATTGATAAACTGCTTATCAGTTGACAGGGCTAATTTGGAATCTTTCAGCTCTATCTGCTCTTCAACAGCACCTGGGCTACTTTAACATATTTTGCAGCCTCTCTGTTGGGATGCCCTAACTTCCCTGTTTTGTTAGGGCCTGATTCCAAACTGGATTTCCCAGCCCTCTGTGCACCCAGTTGGAACCAGATGCACAGAGTTAGATGGGATTCTAATCCCGCGGGGAACGTCTAGCCTCATGGGATCAGAATCGCATCCAGGTCTGTACGTGCAGGCTGGGATCCCAGTCCCGATTGGCCTGCACGCACAGGTCTAGCCTGGCTAACTCAGTCAAGGCTCCTGAATGGAGATGTGGAGACCAGATTTTTCATTCCCTACAGCCTGACCCCCGCTCTGGCCTCCCAAGGCCAGGATCGGACTGCATGGAATCTCCTCCACCCCCTCCTACCTCCTCCACCACCTGACCCTGCCATCCCCCGTCGACTAGAAGAACTTATTACACCTCAGAGGTGGAAGAAGTTCCTCGTTCAGTCTGCCAGCCCCAGACATACAGGGCCAACATTGGAATCAGCCTTGTACGTCTGGGGTCGTGGACCACCCACTGCCCACTCTAACTCCGCCCCTATACCACCCCTTTCCCATCCCGTCTAACCTCCCCATACAATGCACAGGGAAGTTAGTCGGGGTCAGCAGAGGGGCTGAATAGTGGGAATGGACGTCCCAAGCAGAACATCCATCTCCATTATTCACGGCTCGGAATGACCCTGTTAGTATCATTCTAAACAATGCACTCCTGGGCGATTGTTGGCTTTCACCATTATCTAGTTTAAGAGCTACTTTCTCTTCTTTTTTAAAGGTTAATGTCTAGTTAAGGTAGAGCCCATCCATTCGGAAAAGGCCCTCTCTTCCCCAGAATGTTGCCCAGTAAGTAGCGCAAATTCTTCCCAATCATCCCCCACAATGTGGGAGGGGGAGCAGGCAGAAAGAGGGCCCACATAGCGGTGGCGGCAACAGAGCGGCAAATTTACTTTATCACGTTTGCTGTACTGCTCCACTTTTGTAAGATCCCACTTGCCCAGTGGCTGTTCTGCACTGGGCCAAAGTCTCATGATAACAACCACACCGCAAGACTTTGGCCCAGCGAGGTACAGCTGCCTGGCCCATGGCGAACTTACAGAGTGAAACAGCACAGCAAACACAATGAGGTAAGTTTGCTGCCACTGCCACCACATGGGGGAATTGGGGCCCACACAGGGGGGTGCGCCACTGCTACCGCCACTGTGACAATGGAGGGTCCTCAGCAAAATTGCGCTTGGGGGCATCTCATTGTAACTTATGCCACTGTGCCCAGTTCCTAACAAATCTAAAGCCTTCTTTCCTACACCAGTTTCTCATCCACCCTGGAAGTTCTGGATTTCAACTTTCTTCCTAAGAGCCTAAAATTGGCTTCCAGAACAACCCTTCCACACTTTCCTAAGTCACTAGTACCCATAAGTGCCAAGACAAATAGCTCCTCCCCAGCACTGTCTAAAATCTTATCTAGGTGGCATATAAGTTCCATCACCTTCACACCAGGCAGGCAAATTATGAGGTAATCTTCTTATCTACCACCATGCAGCTATCCACATGCCTAATGATTGAATCGCCAACTACAACAACCATCCTAAACCTTTTATCCTGGGCATGTGCCCCCTGGAGACACATCCTCAGTGTGAGAGGATATTATATCACCTGGAGGGCAGATCCTAGCTATAGGATCACATCCTGTCTTACCAAGTTGATGCTTTCCTTTCAGGTGACCTTTCTTCTCCATGGTAGCACAAAGGCTGCCTGACTGGAAGTGGGAATTCTCTTTTATGTCCCTGTAGGTCTCCTCTATATACCTCTCTGTCTCAACTCCTCCCAGTCTACTATTCTAGCATCCAGAGATCAAACTCGTTCCCTGAGAGCTAGGAGCACTTTGTACCTAGTGCACGCATATGAATTCTCACCAACTCATTCTCACCTTGTAACGGACTGCCTACCACGCCAACAGACTGAACCCCTTAGACACCCTGCAGAGCACAAACCTATGTAAATAGTTAAATTGTTAAATGTAAACACAGTTAACATTGCTGTATATAGTTTTGAAAAAGCGTTCTATGTAAATGAAGTTCTGTTCTATGTAAATCACCTTGAGATTCTGAAAGGCGGTATATAAAAAATGTTAAATAAATAAATAAAATAAATAAATAAACTGGTAAATAATCATACATGTGGCACTCAGTGCAAAAGACTGGATAGATCCCATCTCACTGCTGGACTGCTGTCTGCATCTTAGTTTTGATGATTTGTTTAGTTAATTAAAGTTGCTAAGGCAGTAGGGATACTTATTAGATATATTGTATGTATGATTTATTCTATGCTCATTTCAAGAGGAACTGCAAGAACCTAGAACTAATCTATATCTAAGAGCTAATAACTTCCTGATGTACATGACCATTTAAACCTGGAGGTGAAAAATGTCCCGCCCATCCTCTAAAATGGCTTAACAACCTATTATTTATTTTATTTTATTTGAACAGTTTTTATATAAGATTGAGCTTGGGATATGTAGGAATTATGGGGGGAGGGAGGGAGATTAAACTCTAACAGAATGTTTTGTAGCTCAACTATGTTTTTAATGGCCTTATAAATAGATATAGGGGTATGTTTACTAAACCGTCTTAATGTTACCGGCGCCAGTTGCAGCGTTAATGTGCAGAATGCCATATAAGATAGTGGGCGGTCTGGAGGTAAGGTTGCAAGGAAATGGTTTTATGCGATAGTGGGCGCCGTGGCACGTTAATGCGCATTAACCCTAAGTTCAATCCAGCGCAGTGTTAGAAGCTATAAAGATGTAGCTCACTGGTTACAGTAATAACTGCAGAGACAGAGGTCATGGGTTCAATCCCGCAGTGTTGTTATGTAAGAAGGCTGTCTAAGGCATTTCCTTTTTTAAATTTAAAAATCATTGCTGTCTGAGGCATTTCCTTATTTAATTTAAATCAGTGCTGCCAGCAAAAACACCCTCACAGTTCTGTAACCTAAGGTGCCGCATAAGGTGCCCTATAAGGCACTCCATAGGGCACATTATAAAGTGCCCTGTACGCCAAGGCACCTTATAATGTGACCTATAGGGTGCTTTATAGGGCACCATATAGGGCGCCTTATGAGGCACCTTAGGCTACGGCACTGTGAGGGTGTTTCTGCTGGCAGCACCGAGTTAAATTAAAAGCAAAAGCCTCAGACAGCCATATTAAATAACACCACTGTGGCATCAAACCCATGACCTCTGCCTTCACAGTTATTGAAGTAACCAGTGGGCTACATCTCTACGGCATCTAACCCAATGCTGGATGGCTACAGAAAGACTGCAGGTCACCACACAAACTGTCTGCTGTGGTTACCGGATAGGGTAAACCCACCCATACCCACGATGCACTGCACATGCAGATCAGCAGCCTACATCTGATCACAAGATGGGGTATGCGCCTCTATTGCACCCCGGCCTGGTAGGGGGAACTGACCGTGTGTGTTACTGGCACAGAGTAGTTACAGATCGTGACATTGTGCAGTTCCTGTGCTCACCCTGAGGGTGAGGTGGGTGCCCAGCACCAGGTCCGCAGCACATGGCATGGCTGAGATAGGCTATGCTGCAGATCCTCATCAGTGCCAGTGTGTGATAGGTATTTCTTGCAGACACACCTAGGATACACCTATGTCCATCTGTATTTCCCAGTCACGTCTAGCCCTTGTGGACTATGATGCCCCCAGAATAGTGCATATCCTGTGTGGTTGCCATGGTCACATATTATAAGAGAAGGGTGGTGGTTGTACCCAAAAGCGGATTATGTAGCACCACCCAACCCGCCCTCTGTGGGTCAGGGTGGGGGACAGGATCTTCCACCAACAGATCCACATTCTACATCTCTGCCATGGGGGCAGTAGAGGGGACCATCAACCCCAGTCATGCTGGGGAATAGGCACCCTACAGGGCAGTCAATGCAGATCTGTATGCATCGCATAGGGCACTGGCAGACAGGCAGTAGGCCTGGAAAAGCTCAGCTGCCCCCCACCACTATCTGACATTCACCAGCAGAGGGCACAGTCAGTCTCCACCCACTGCACAGTGCTCCAGCCATACACATGCTAACTGCAGACAGCCTGCTAGCTAGTACATAGTGCATGTTCCTGGAGAAACTGTGTGCACCCAAAAATGGGATGTGAGCACACACACAAAGCAGGTACGTCAGTGATTGAGCCCCAGAAAAGGAAACTCATAGCTATCACTTGAGAAAAATGCTGTATAGTACTAGGGGGGGAACCTAGCCATGCCATGGTCACTGCTCCATCAGGGTGAGAGTGATTCCCCCCCCCCCCCCGCATGACATGCTGTGGCCACCCTGTCTGTGCAGGTGGTGGTCGGGCAGTACAATGTCCCAGCCATTGTGGAGTGGAGGAGTGGCCTAGTGGTTGGGGCAAGGTACTTCAGGCCGGAAGGTCGGGGGTTCAAATCCCACTAGAGGACAGCAACCTTGGGCCGGAAGGACTGGGGTTTCTAGTCCCACAGGTGCTCCTTGTGGTCTTGGGCAAGCCACTTAACCCTCCATAGCCCTTGTTCCCTGTAAATATATATGTGTAAATAGTTAATATGGTTATCCAAGTTGAGATCCCTGTTATTTGTAATTACGGTGTAATCCCCCACCGTAAAATGCCTTGATGTTCCATGTAAACCGCATTGATATCGAATAGCGCGGTATATAAGAAAAATAAATAAATAAAATAAATAAATAAAATAAAATAAAAATTGTCCTATACCCTGTGCAGATGCATCCTGCCCAGGTCGCCCTATCCGGGCCATACCCACAGTACCTTGCTCCTAATTATGCACATTGGCAGGCTAACACTGGAAACAGTGCAAGCAGTGTGGGCTCAGTAAGGTGTACGCAGCCACAAAACACTGGATAGACATACACACTCCCACACCTATGCCAGCATTGTGCAAATATAGAGATTTTTGGCAGCCCTGGCTGCCACACCTGTCCTGGGCACAGTGCAAGCATTGCTATGGTACGCAATACTGTTGTGGTCACTCCCCGGGGTGGTAAACACTGTCAGAAACAAAAACTGAAACACACTCCACAGATATCAGAAAGGTTGCTATGATGAATCTCTGTCAACAAATTGTGTTTAACTTAGGATTTGCTATCTGCCATTAATCATAGCAACCTTTTGATATATGGGTAACGTGTTCCCAAGTTTAGGACGGCATTGCTAAGGTATGCAGGTGCTAGTATTGGGAGATGCTGCTCCGCGCAGGGCCCAACAGCCTGACTCTCCATGAGGCTTTGGATAGTGTAGCCTGTGGGTGTGGGTGTTTGTACCCCTGGTGGACGCTGCTCTAGGGCAGAGGTTCCCAACTCCGGTCCTGGTGGGCCAAACACTGCTCAGGTTTTCATGCTGTCCCTAATGAATATGCATGAGATACATTTGCATACAATGGGGCGGTGCATACAAATGCAGCACAGGCATATTTATTAGGGATAGCATGAAACCTGAATGGTGTTTGGCCCTCCAGGACTGCAGGTAGGAAACTCTGCTCTAGGGATTTCACATGTTTATGGTGTCTGTGCTCTGTAGGTTAAAATATAGGCGGTTATGGCATGTTTATTTTATCTGCAATAAAGGTTCTGTCTTTTTTACCATGGTTTAGTTCTGGGCAAACATAGGGACATGGTTTGCAGGAGCCGCAGCTGGGACTTGAACCTGTGATCTTCTGCCCCTGAACACACTGGCTGTGTGTACTGCACCACACTGTTGCTTCAGAGCCATATTATTCCCTGGGGATAACATGACTGTTTGTCAGACAGACCTTGTCTGTTGCACTGCACGGCACCCACCTAAACGGGGCTTGGCCGTGGTCTGCTGTGGGTAGATGCCACTGCCCCCTCCACCACCAGCACCCCTCTGCCACCATGCTGACATGCCCTTGTGCCAGTGGTGCTTGTGGTGCGCAGTCCAAGGCCATCCAGTGTGCCAGTAGGTGGCTGCCTATGGTGCGTGATATGGGGTAGGGGTGCCTGCATAGACATCCATGCTTCCCCCCGGCACCGCCTGCCAATGTTATGTGCCATTTGGGGTACTTGGGACATACACTCATGGACATATTTGCCCTTGGTCAGTTGCTGTCTTGCTGGTTTTCCACTTCTACATTCCTATGTGTCACCTAGGCATCTGTCTAGTCCACGCTGTGCCCTTGCTGACCCACTGCATGTTGTGCCTGCAGACCCCTGTACCCCATTTGTAGCCTCACCGTAGTGCCCTCTCGTACTTGGGCACTATGATGATGCTGCACATGTATCACTACTATCACTTTTCTTGGTTTCCCTGCCTTTGCTGAACATTGCTGACTGAAATGGTCTCTCTCCCCTGCAAATGTGCCTCTAGCGTGAGGTTTTCACTGGCGTTAATTTTCAGACCTTCATTTCATGGCGTTAGTGTATCTGGAGCCTCTCCCCGCCCACTCTTCGCCCATTGACCCCTTATCTCCGTCCCTGGGAAGCCTTACTCCGCCCTCTGTGGAGCCTTACTCCACCCTCTGCGCACCTTAACGCCGCCGGAGACGTTATCGCGCGATACGTGATGTTCTCACATGGTAATGCGCCATTATCATGTGATAACATCATGTATCGTGCGATAACGTCATGTATTGCGCAATACCATCACGTATCGCGCGATAACGTCGCAGCTGCGACGTTAGCTCCGTTTAGTAAACATACCCCATAGAGTTTTCAACAGACAAAATTTCAATTTAACCCAAACCTCCCTTCCCCAAGTTTTAAGACAATTCCTCTGCAGGCCAGTACTCACAAGTACAGATTCCTTCCCAGCAATAGCAGGTCCTGTCTCAGCACTCTTTCATCCTGCTGGGCAAAGTCAGCGAACACTTTCACCAATTGATTCATGGCTGTTATTGTTACAAAAGGGACTTCCACTAAGTACTGAGCGAAGGAATGTGAAGACTTATGATGTCAAAGGGCATATTTACTATGCTGGGCTAATGATTACTATGCACTATTTGTATCTAGGTCCCATTGAATAACATGAAATTGAGTTACCAATAGCATATGCTGTTAGCCCAGTGTAGTAAATAGTTATCCAAGGCTTTTGGGTTCTTATTTCTAACTATTTTTTGAACATTTTTTATAATTGCTCCTTCATGTTGAAAGGATAGAGTAAGTTCTATGGATCAGTGAAATAAACGCCTAA
The DNA here is from genome assembly GCA_033557465.1 of Ichthyophis bannanicus. Taxonomy (NCBI): domain Eukaryota; kingdom Metazoa; phylum Chordata; class Amphibia; order Gymnophiona; family Ichthyophiidae; genus Ichthyophis; species Ichthyophis bannanicus. The sequence continues at coordinate 475,881,372 of CM066037.1, read as the reverse complement.
CTTTAGCGTTTTGAAACGGCCTTTGTAGCCAGCATAATGAGAAAAATACACAGGGGTGCAAAGTCCTTTTCAAGATACTGAACATATGGCAGTAGATCCTGAGACCAAAAATATTTATATTAACACGCTTAGTAAGGGACTCATCCTCAGCAACCTTATACCTACCACTGAAAATATCCCAGCCCAGGTTTAAATTAGAAGAGCCAGCAGTGGTTCAGAAGTGAGGCAGAGGTTAATACAACTGACCCTTCATATGACTACAGCACCATCTTTAATGTGGGATTTACTTCTTTTCGCAGCAAACCAAATGACAAATAGACCCGAGTTGTGTCAGCAGCCATAAAGCAAAATCCTTCTAAGGGAAGGTTAACAAGAATTTTGAAATGCAGATCTACTGTGTCCTGCTTTAATCTGAGTCACGGGAAAAATAGCTTAGTAAATAAGATCCCTGGTTACAAAACCTTTGGTAGGTTAATACACATTGCTGTTGGCTAAATGCGCTCTACTACGATTTTAGTTGAAAGCTGAATATTCTAACTTCAGTTCTATGCTGGCGGTGACTATGTAGGCCTCTTCGGGAATGCTTTGTAGCAAGCAGCATGAAAACAGTCAAGGAATCACCATACGACCCGTAACATTTCCTGGCAGCCCACAACAGTAGATTCTATTTCACTGTATCAAGCGTTTTGAATTACTCCATGTTTTCATTCCTGGGGAAATTCTGTGCACTGCATGATGTAAAACTTCAGCAGAAGCTCCCACTTTTGCACAGAATTTAGCTCCGGAAACAGGAAACAAGAGCAGCAGTTCTGGAAGCTCTTCTGGATCTCCCCTCCCTCTACCACACCCCCCCCCCCCCACCCCAACAGTCATGTGCTAAATGGAGGAGGCAAACAGCAGCACATCAAGCCATGTCCTCCACTTCTGCCACCCTCGGCCCATCTGTGTGGAAAAGAAAAAAATCAGGAGCAGGAGCTCTATAATGAAGTCCGCTCTCAGAAATGCTGACTACTGAAAATAGAAATATCACCTAACTTAAATAAAAAACATAGATCATGGCAGTGATATGGTAAGAAAGTGAAGATCGATTAACATCGTAAGAATATAAGGATTAGTAATAGTGTTGGAAGAAAAAGTATAGTTAACTTGAAAAGCAGTGAGCTGCTGCATGACCTCAGAGTTATAGTGCATATTGAAGCTTTGAATTAAACAAATATCGCAGGATAAAAGACCTGTCTGAAATTTTTTAAGGAGCTACTGTCCCTGTGGGACACCCTAAGATAGAACCATGAGAAGGGGAACAGAAGTAAAACTTGCCTGATCAAATCAATCATGGCATATCTCTGTACAACATAAATATATAAGCAGCAGTGTTTGGCCGTGTCTCAGTTTAAAGGAGAGATCTTTTCGTGCCAAAAGACAGGGGGCAAAGTTCAACTAACAAATGCTGTTAAGCTGATCAAAAGACAATGTAAATAAAAACATTCACAGTGGCTGATGATTATGAATGCTAAAAGCACCACTGTTTTTGGAAACAGGAACTTGTTTATAATTTGTGCACGCTCGCAAATAGTAACAGTATGGATGTGCTGGATATAGCAACTATTTGCATGTATCAAGATGGTACAGAGGATAGAAGAACACATTATCACTCTTGTTTTAGTGAATAACAAACCTTTTCATAGAGAAGTTATATTGCTCAGGCCTCAATGACTTTCTAAGCTAAAAAACACAGTGCATGGGTAACAGAACTCCCACAGTTCTAAAAAAAAAAGCTCTTTATAGAGTTCACTATATAAGATTTTTGCGGGGCAGTTTCTCCAAATGGGTTCGTTTTGCGCATACCATGACAGCCATGACCCTCGCTTCTAAGTCAGGGTATGAGAAGTAGGATCTCAGTCTCAAATTCACTGCTCATGCTCAGCGTAGTACTTGTATCGTGCCAAAGAGCGCCTCCTGCTGGAGTTTGTAAGATCTAACATGTAAGGGTAATTTATTCAACAGTATTCCTCTTTCTTCCAGGTTTTGGTGGATTCTCTTTGTGTACCCTCTCGATTTAAATATAGGGTTTGTAGCATAAAAGTAGCAATGCATTATCTCCTCTTTATCTAGAGAAGTCCACGTAACTGTAGTTAATTCTCAACTTCTTCATTAATTTCAGTGGTCACAGCAACAGGGCTGCTCAGCCTCTCTCTGGACTTCCACTGTTGTCTGTGCTCAGCATGAAGGCTGTGAGTTGATGAACATTCACGAGTCCTGCTTCCTCCTCTGATGTTCCTGTTAGATAGTCAGTGGGCTTCGCCATAAGGCGTATGGGGACAGACTTAAAGATCTCAATATGAATACATGGGAGGAAAGACAGGAGAGAGGAGATATGACAGAGACGTTTAAATACCTTTGTGGCATCGATGCTCAAGAGGAGAGCCTCTTTCGATTGAAGGTAAGCTCTGCTATGAGGAGACATAGACTCAGGAGTAATATATGGAAATGTTTCTTTACGGAAAGAGTGGTGAATCTGTGGAATAGTCTCCTAGTGGAGGTGGTAGAGAATTCAAGAAAGCATGGGACCAAAAAAGGGGTATAGTAGTTGGTATGGAAGGGCAGACTAGGAAGGCCATGTGGTCTTTTTCTGCCGTCATGTTTCTATGTTTCTATGAAATGCTTGAATCTGTGAGCTCACCACTGCTCTTGCTGCCTCGTTCATGCTTTGGGTAATGCGAAGTGTGGGAGAGAAGGCAAAGGGAAGATCTGCTAGTTTTTCCATCTTTTCATTTCATTTTATTATACTTTTATACCACGATATGTAAATACATCAGTGCAGTTTTCCATCATCATCAGGGGTCATGTGTACATTTTTAAGTGTTGAAATGTGTCATGTAGAGGATCCTTCCGAGGCTATGGAACTGGGTGAAGCAGAAGAGATTGCTTCAGAAACTGACAGCCAGGCAGAGCACATGGCCCAGGGTTGCCAAGGACAACATAAACAGAGTGAGTCATGAGGGGAGAAAACACGCCCAAACTGCAACATAGCCCCGAGCTCAGGGATTAAGGAGAAGCACCTGGTTGGGGGAGAGGCGCAGTTAAGCCCTAAGAAACAGGGATATAAAAAGTACTCACCAGAAGAGAGCTGCAGAACCAGCTGGAGTTGGAGAAGGAGACCAGAAGAGAGTTTCAGAACAGAGAGCTTCAGGTCCCGAGAGGGAGAGACGAGGACAAGAGACTCAGCACAGGAAGCCAGAGTAACAAAGTCTCAAAGAGCCCATGCCCAAAAGCCAGGTGGGAGCAATCCCAGACTGAGGTCTTATCGTGAAGGCAGTCAGTGGGAGAGACTACCTGAAAGGCTGGTTTGGGAGCACACAGAATCTCCTGAGAGAGAGATGTGCTGGCCAGAGGACATTTGTATGACTGAGAAAAAGGAAAGGCTAAAAGGCAGGAAAACACAGCCGGTGTGTGAAATCCTTGCTGACCCAGCTGTGCTAAGAAATCCGTCCGTGAAGAAGCCAAAAGGTAGGCTGTGTAAACCGTATAGAGAGGAAACTAGGTTTGGAAGTTTTCCTTGTGATTGCCAAGATTTGCTGGACTCTCCCTATGCTAAATCCTATATATACGGTAATGCTCCACCTTGCTCTTTAGAACCCGGTGAAGAGAGGTCTCGGGGAAATAGAGAGGGACTGCATTTTGAAACACCTTATAACTATCCACAAACTTACCTATCTGGAAGTGACTGTGAGGGAATGCAGACAGAGTTTGTTACCGAACAGATATCAGATGAGCAGATGGATTGCACGCTTTCCCTAGCTGATCACATCATATCACTTTGCTGAACTAGCTGTTAACAAGGCTGTTGGAACAGCAGTGGAAAAAGCAAGAGTGTTTGCCTTTGTTTGAAAAGGGACTGCTGTATTTTAAGTTTGTTCTGAACACTGTATGTGAAAGCTGAAAACCAAAGAAGCTGTTTATGTTCCTGAATTGTTTTTCTTTATGCCAGAAGTATGGTCATTTTTGTCCTAAGTTTCATTTGCAATTAATCCACCCGGAAGGGGAAATAAAACCTTGTCATTTTTGCCTAACCCACTCGACTACAATTATTCCTGGCTTAGAGAGTAAGAGGGACTACAACTCCAAGAAGGCAGTGCAGGGCCAACTGCACTACCCTGCTTCCTAAGTTTGGATAGCCCAGGCTGACCTACCCTACATGCCCCTGGCCCTGGGGAGGTTACTGGTGACAAATGGCATCATATTGGATAAAAGATTGGGAAGCATTGATTTAGGGGATTTCTCTGCTTGGATCCAATATCTTCCAACACCTCCAATTTTCACATGTCAGATAAATAGGAGAAAATAAAGAACTCAAGTCCTCTCCTACATGAAACGTAAGAAAAAAAAGGATTTATTTTCTATATGCAGCAGACCCTGCTGATGGATTCATATGTTTTCATGCAGCTCTGAGGCCCACACATGTGGGAGATAAATTGGTTGTTTGGGGCACGCAATAATCTACCCACTCACTTATTGATGTCCTGAACCCAAGGAGGACTCTATCTAGAAACTCTCCTCCACTTTTCTTCTTTCCTCTAGTCCTCCACTCTCCTCCTCCTCCACTATTGTCCTCCACACCTGCTTTCTCTTTTTCTCTCTGTGCCCTCAGTCTGCACCCTTCTCACAGACTAAGCACACAGCCATATGCATTCTATGTGCACCATCCATGATGAGTTCTATGGGCACATGATATTCCCACAGAGTCAGCTGTGAAATGGTCCCTTTTGTAAGACTAGCCATCATGCTGCCAGTTAGAAGTGGCAGCTGACACGACTAGGTCAGTTTTACCTTACAGGCAGACAATGACATGACTGTGCTGACAACTTTATTTCTGCTTTAAAGGTAAAATTAAGGTCTTGGTCTTAAAAAGGACAGGTGCTAAATAAGTGTGTGTGTGTGTGTGTGTGTGTGTGTGTGTGTGCGCGCGCGTGTGTGTGTGCATGCAAGTACACACTCATTCACTCACATGCCAGGGAAATAGTGGAAGAACAAATGTAAAAATTAAAGGGGGCCCATCCTCAAAAGTTTGCTTAGAGCCCCTTAAGGGGTTGACACTGCCCTGACATCAGTACATCAGTGGTATTACTAAATTAGTTAAATGGATATGAAAACCAAACGGAAGCTAGCCAAATGGATTACGGCCAAGATCAAGGACAGAAACATTGTCATATGATATCTTAGATGTAGCCAGAACATTTCAGTAGTGGTAATTCTGCCACCAGCTCTCCTCACACATACACAGTGTTTGTGTGGGGAGTGCTGGATGAGGCAGGAGGGGGCGGTGCTGGAGTGGAGTGGGGGAGTAGCCTGCTGGTGGAACGTACAGGGCCTATTCAGGTCATGCCTCTGTACGTTCACTGGCAGCCCCCAGGATGTCCGCCTATTCCACCCCAAAGGTGGAATAAATCCTGGAGGCATCGTTGATTGTGCGCCATAGCTCCCCGAACCTCATGCCGTCGGCCCAGCCGGACCCCTGCAGCCACAATCCAGGCCATTGGACCTCCTATGCTGACCAGGCCATGCTCCGCAGGGCCGATGGACGCTGGTATTCCAAGCTGTCCAGCGGACAGCTCGTTACCATGGTACCAGAACACTACTGCTCCCTTGCCCCAGCAGTGACATTCTGGTGTGGGGACAGGCACCTCCCCATATCATGATCTCCTCAGCATATGGAGAGCGCCCATACATCTATGTCCCTGATTCTGCCATCATGGGTACATCCGGGCCCTGTGGCAGCAGAATCGGGTATATCTCGACCCTGACTAGGTTTTGTGCGGGCATGGTGGCCAGACATGCAGGAAGTTAGATCAGCCTCCACACTTATTCAGTTTTATTTAAATATTGTCCTTGTTTGATGCTAAAGAATTGCAATGTATTTCGTTACTAAAAGCATTTCGGTCAATATTTTAAAAGCACCTACTGTAGACGTTTTGTGCTGCGCCAAACATTGTGGTGCTTTTATAAAATTTTCTAAGCATTATATGTGGAATGGAATTGAAATATCCCACTCTTCACCTAACTCTATGGGTTCTGTGGGGATGGTGGATTTAGGGCATTACAGGGCCGGGAATGCCAAAATGCATTGTTTAAATGTCTAGATGTTGAGTTTTGGTACCTAGATGCCCAGACTATGGGGATCTTTTACTTGAGTCCATTAGACCTTTGCATATAATGCACATTTAGCATAAAAACTATCATGCACTAAATGAAAAGCCTCCACGGTAACTGTCAGGGGTGTGACCAGAATGTTCCTGGCAGTTAGTGTGTGGACGAGTCTCCTAAATGCAAGGATGGAGGGTTGAAAGCTGGCATGTGACTCCCTACAATGCCACTCATCCATATGACCTTGAACACATGACATCTTTTGTTAATTCACATTGTGACAGACAGGGCCGTTCCGAGCCAGAATCGCGCCCTGTTCGGCTTGCACATCGGGCAAGACCGCTCTCCTCTCCATAGCGCCATCTAGCTGCTGCCTGCTCCTGCCCTGCTACTGCCGCCCTCTGTTTTCTCCATGGCGGCGGCAGCAGGGCAAGAGCAAGTAGAGGCTGGATGGAGGTATTGGGTGGGGGGCACGTCTGACGTGCAAGTTGCCAGCAGAAGTTCTGATCCCTCCCTGCTCTGATGTCATGTCATAGGAGGGAGGGACCAGACCTGCAGAAAGACCCGAAAAGCCTTAGGGGGCACATTTTGGCTGTCTGCTATTGCCCTGCCACCCCCGAGAGAACAAAAAGTGGCGGCAGCAGGGCAATAGCAGGCAGCCAAAATGCCCCCCTAAGCCTTTGTGCCCTGTGCGACTGCACCACTCACACAGGGCTAGGTACCGCACTGGTGACAGAGTCAATCCCCAAATACTACACTCCTTGAATAAACTTGTACCTTATGATTATTACACATACAGTAAGCACAATTATAAATCAAAGTAATAAGCAACTGAGACGTCTGTTTAGAAACCAAAATACACACTGACACTTTTCAATCTTTTTTTTTGCCAAATAAGAGAAATAAGTTATTCTTATTTCTCAGATGGTGATCAGGCAGACGTAATGTCAACAGTGACTCTCTCCCAAATAGATTATTATAATGCAGTATATTTGGGTTAACCTCAGAGGGCAATTTCACAGTCACTATTATTCCAGAATAATGCTGCTAAGGTGATCGCTGTCAGAAAACGATGAGAGAGGGAAACACTGCTTTTAATTCAGCTGCACTGGCTGCCAATTAATTTGAGGGGACTGTTTACAATTTTGATTACTCCTTTTACGATTTTACAGGGTTTAGCACCAAAGTATTTGAGTATGTTGATTACTGTCTGTGTTCCATAGGAGGGACTATGTTCATTGCAAGGCTGTAGATTAGAGATCCCCTCAAGAAAAAACTGTAAATTAAGAGCAACAAGGGAGCCATCATTGTATGGAAAGACACTCTCTTTTTGGAATCAACTGCTTTGAAACTAGAAACCAGTTATATTCTATTCCTTAAAAAAATGAAGACTTGCTGGTCAATATTCAGACACCAGCCATGGTGTTTAAATTATCCATATTATATTCGGTATCACTTGCTATCCAAATCATGGTGCTGAATATATGAGAACAGTGACTGTCACCACTCCTAATTTAATGTGCATAGCAATATGGATAGTGGGCTGGAAAATCAACAACTGCCCATTGGGTTAGATGGAATACTCGCACTCCACCATTACTCTGTCCTGGCTAGTGCCAGGGTAATCCGTTATGATTTTTAGTGGCGCTATGAATTTCACTTATAGGGGGCTTCTCCAAATGAGAAACAGACTGAGTCCAAAAGTCCAAGATACAGTAATGCAGCCAGAAGACTTGTTGGGACAGCAATTAAGCAGTTTCTTGGTAGTGGTAGGCTTGGGTAGGTGATAAAATGAGCCATCTTGATAAACTAGTCCATACCACAGGCATCACTGTACTAGCCTCTGAAGATAAGAGATTAGTGATATAATCAAGGTTTATCCCAACCCATTGTGAAACAAGAATTTTGCTGAGGATACCTGAGGATGTAGTAAAGGCTGTTAGTGTAGCTGGGTTTAAAAAAAGGTTTGGACAAGTTCCTGGAGGAAAGGTCCATAAACCATTATTAAGAAGGGACCCAGGATATCAATGCTTGACCCAGTACAAGCATTGTGGAACCTGTGTCTTTTGGGGAAACTGCTAGGTACGTATGACCTAGATTGGCCACTGTTGGAAACAGGATACTGGGCTTGATGGACCCTGGTCTGACCCAGTATGGCATATCTTATGTTATGTTCTTATGTTGCTAACTGAAGCAAGCCCACTGGCTTTGTCCAAGGAACCCTTGTCTGAGCAAAGGCTTTGCATAAATGGATATGATGAGTCACGTTAATGTTCAGCTTGGGTCACCAGAAATGCCTGGAAAATAGTCAAAAATATTCTGCTGCTTCCAAAATATCCAGCCAGCTGGAAAGCATGGCAGACCTGTAGCACCTCTAACCATAGTGGCGTGTATAGCCAGCAATGGCGGTAAAGCAAAGCCTTATGCTCTTGTTATTGCAGTGGGTCATAGGGTGCTTTGTAGACTCCAGTTCTGTCTAGACTGTGAAGTATTGGCTTTCCATTGCATATCTCAAGGCCAGCAGATCTAGGGAAATAGTGGCCCTGGCCAGCTCTGCTGCAGATCAGTGATACACAGTAGGGGTAGCCTTTTATTCTGGTATGTTAAGGTAGTACTCTCCCTTTAAGATAGGATATTAGCTTTACCATTCTGGGTTCCTGGGAGGTATCTGATTTAAAATGAGTAAATCACAGTGCCAGCTATAACTGTTGGGTGTTCAGAACCTTGATTGTCTGGGGATTCTCCAGGTTATGGGGATTCTCCGGGTTATGTGGGTCAGTGAGTGGCTCCCTCAAGATAATTTCCTGAAGGCAGACTTAGACAGATCTCTGACTAATATTGCTTAGTTCTGCTGTCCTGGACACAACTTTTGGAAAAATAACGCATAAGGATGCAGGTCATGGCAGGCAAGGCACTTTCTGGACAAAATGGTACCCCAGCTAAGGGTTACTTTTGGCACCCCTTCCCTTTTAGGGGGAATTGGATATAGCTCTTGTTTAAGCAGCAGCTCAAGGTGAGTTACATTCAGGTACAGTAAGTTTTTTCCTATTCTCAGCGGGCTCACAATCTAAGTTTGCCCTTGAGGCAATGGAAGGTTAAACATCTTGCCCAAAGTCACAAGGAGAAGACATGGTATTCAAAAGAACATAAGAACATAAGATATGCCATACTGGGTCAGACCAAGGTCCATCAAGACCAGTATCCTGTTTTCAACAGTGGCCAGTCTAGGTCATATGTACCTAGCAGTTTCCCCAAAAGACACAGGTTCCACAGTGTTTGTATTGGGTCAAGCATTGATATCCTGGGCCCCTTCTTAATAATGGTTTATGGACCTTTCCTCCAGGAACTTGTCCAAACCTTTTTTTAAACCCAGCTACACTAATAGCCTTTACTACATCCTCCGGTAACAAATTCCAGAGTTTGATTACACGTTGAGTGAAAAAATATTTTCTCTTCTTAGTCTTAAATAGTTTACCCTGTAGCTTCATTGCATGTCCCCTAGTTTTTCTATATTCTGATAACATAAACAATCGATCTACGTTTACCCGTTCCACTCCGTATATTAATTTATAGACTTCTATCATATCTCCTCTCAGCTGTCTCTTTTCCAGGTTAAAGAGCCCTAACCTTTTTAGCCTTTCTTCATAGGGGTATCCTTCCATCCCCTTTACCATTTTGGTGGCTCTTCTCTGAACCTTTTCTAATAACGCTATATCCTTTTAAAGATACGGCGACCAGAATTGCACACAATATTCAAGGCACGGTCTCACCATGGAACGATATAGAAGCATTATAATATCCTTTGTTTTATTTTCCATTCCTTTCCTTATGATACCTAGCATTCTATTTGCTCTCTTGGTCGCCGCTGCACACTGGGCCGAGGGTTTTAACATGTTATCCACAACCTGGCTTCCCTGCTGTTCTAACCATTAGGCTCCTCCTCCACTCAACGGTCCACAGAAAGGCTGAGGAGTCCATGTTTTTTCTTTATGACAAGAACTATTGTTTTCTAAGCAGATCACGTGTCTCATTCAGTCTTGCTCCTGTTCCAGTAAATGGATATGTGCCATCTTGATATGAAAGTCTTGCAAACACTAATTCACAGCATAATTCCTACAAAATCAGACTACTGTAAGTCTTGATAAAATGGAATCACATTTAAATCCTTAAGGTATCTACAAATTATTCAGAACACAGAGGTTGATATTCCATGCAAAAAGGTTTGATCATGTGACTCCACTTCTCATTGCATATTAAAGTCCTGCACTTGACACAGAGCGTTTTACCAGGGTACACCTGAATATTTGGCCAATTACTTGATCCTTTACATGTACTCTCTGCTCTCAAATGGACAATTGCTGATGCATTACATCTTTAGCTTCTGCCCGTTTTGAATCAATTGGTCACTCAGTGTTCTTCTATTTGGGGCCCACACCTTGGAATGGACTTCTCATTTTATAAAGCTAGAAGTACCCTATGCCAAATTTAAGGTGGGACTCCAAGAGATATTTTTATGAAGATGCCTATTGTCAATATTTGTAGTCCATCAGATACTCTCCCTGGTGTACAGTCAAAATGTCTCTGTTGGGCTGGGCCAGAGATAGTGGGTTGCTTTCTGCCTATTGGTCCATGAGTCCAATAACGTATTATGTCTTTCCTTTTTAAATTTGTTTAATAATTCTTGTAATTGTAATAAACTAACCTAAACTATACCTTGGCATCAGGCAAGAAGTCAATAACGTAACAATCCCAGTGAGGAGGTAGACAATCAGCATTTTTGTTCTCAAAGACATCCAGTTACCCCCCAATATTTCTAAGATTCTAGTGACTAAAGCTTTAAGTATGCTTCAGTTGTAATACTAATGCCCTCTTTGGGTTTACTTTCAGGGTTTAGGAAACAACGTAATGAAGAATTCCAAAAGGAATGTTACTTCACATTGGGCCAATAAACTTGAGGATCATTCTTTCTTAGCCAGAGAATTCCTAAAATAATCACTAAGGAGGGATTTGATAAATTCAAGTGTGACAAACGCTTTCTGGCCCTGACAGACCTCTCTAAGGGTACATTCTTGCGTTACCAGTAAGAATGCAAGCGAGATTCTGTCAGTAGTCTCCATTAAGTCTGGGATGGATTAGGTCTGGTGAGGAAGTTGGATATCTGCTACAGTGATGTCTATTAGGTAGGACTCGCACAACGGTGGCACACTGAATCAGGCAATTTTCATGAGATGTTAGAAACTATAGATTCAACTTCACAGTTAAGTGCTGGGTAATCTTAGGATTCAGGTTACCTCCAAGGTGATTAACAGGAGCAAGGAAATACATCAACTATTTGCAACCTTGCACAACTCAGGCTCCCTTTCTATGCGAATCAGAGCCTGGTTGTTCCCTGCTGGTCACTTCTGAGGGCAGGCTGAAGCACAGTGCCCTGATTTGTAACTGTACAGGCACAGATTCAGGCACCACCAGCCTTCTTTTCCTCGGGGGTCAGATGCAATTGATTTGTAGAAACTGGCCTAGATTCTGGCAGCAAAATTTCCTGAGGTACCTGTCCCATAGAGCTCAGCTCACACAGCCTGCTCATTCAGATAAGCGCCAGTCTTGATGCAAAGGTTGATAAATTTATCCAGCCCTTGAGAAGATGCACTCAGGTCACCTCATCCTTGATATCCTCCCCCAGCTCCTTCTACAACTGGTATCAGTGAGTGGTTTCATTCCATGTGCTGTCTGCAGTTAACTGGCAGAACAGGGAGACATAACTGACAGTGAATTCAAAGGTCTGCTTCGAACAATTGAGCACCCACTCGGCTGTGTGGTCATGACAGGGATCATTATAAGTCTGGGACAAGGACTGGTAGAACACCTTCAGTTCCTCAGTAGGGGTTGTTATGCTCCAGGAGCGGAAAGGTTCAATTTAATGCTTCTGCTTGGCATAAATCCTAGCTCAGGATACATCATAAAGCACAAGTGAAATGTCCTAGTTTGTCGTCACAGTGCTCCAGCAGTGGCAATATGGTCAGACAGAGGAGGTGTTGAGCAAAGTTCTCAACCTGCAACTGGGCTACTTGTTTGTGAAGGAGTCTGATTTTCCACAGCCAGCACTGCAATCTCCCTTTGCAAGATTTTAATTCCTTGTCGGAGAGTGGACATATCTGTATTGATGAAGAGCAGTGGGGTTAAAACAAGTTTAGCAATAAAACTTTGAGGTTACTCAGAGCAGCAGAACTCTATTTTGGATGGAGGGGGTCAAACAAGACAATCTATGGCCCTGCTCCCAAGCCCTCTAATTGCTGATGCTGTGTTGGGCAAAATAGTGGTGAAGCCTAGGATTGCCAACGGGCTCCTGATGCGTCTAACAAGCTTCATCCCATCTTGGGTTCACCCCCATTGCATGCAGGGATATGTAGTTCTGTTTTCTCTATTGCATTCCATAAGAAAAGCAAGACTACAAGTCCCTGCATGCAACTGGGTAAACCTGTCGGGTGCATCTGGAGCCCGTTGGCAACCCTAGTGGAGTCATGGCCCTAGTGGCCCATCCCATTTCACTGCCTATGAGGTTCTTGCCCTTAATGTACTTATGGGACTTGGAACAGGGCTGAGCTCTGAGTAGACGGCTGCTCACTCTCAGCCAGGCATAAACTGCAATGGGGTAGACAGAGGCCTGGATCTGAAACTTTCTAGCAGCAAAAGCTGGAATGGAACTGGATTTGGAGCTTGCACATGGGTAGACCAAGGCATGGACCTGGAATTGGAAATAACAAGAGCTGGAGCGGATTTGGTGCAAAGCAGGGATGCAAGCCTGGAAATGGATTCATCAGGCAGGTCCCAAGAATGGAACAGAGACTAGAAGGACCCTGGAACTGCAGACCTAGAACTAGAGTCAGAAAGCAGGCAAGAAACAAGCCTGGAGCAGAAAAACGCAGCAGCAAGACTCTGGGTTTAGGAGACTTGACAGCAAATGGGCTGTTTAGACCTCAGCTTGCTGCAAACAACCCTTTGCTTCCCAGCAACCCTTTTTAACTGAGCTGCAGTCAGTCCCTGATACCTACAAGCCTGTCTTGAAGAGCTACAGCATCTGACAGTCTTTTTTTCTCCACAGCCCCCGTCACTTGCTTCAGCTGACTAGTTGAGCTAGTGGTTAATTCTCTCACATTTAACTTTGGGGCTGACCCTAGATATGGATTTATGAAGACTTTAAGACTGTATCCATGAACAAAGATGCATCCCTGTTATTAAACCCAACAAATCAGGATTTAAAAGCTTGCAATGACTTCATCAGATCTGGGGGTGTTCTCGCTCTTTCAAAGGAATGAAGCTTTACATTTTTTTCTGCAGTTGTTTTCCATTCAGTCATCAGGCACACTGTAAAAGGATGTGTGTGATGCCATACCCTGAGCATGAACAATGTGCATCCTTCCGAATGCTGGATCTTATTCATACAGACACATATTCAACAGTACTGAACAATATTTGTCGTCTTTTATCTAATTTTAGTATAAAAATATGAAGAGGCAGGTTAAAATCTATGCTAAAGTAAAATCATCCTTTTCTTCATACGCAAGGCAAAAGTGAGAAAAAGAAGTATAAATCTAATAGCCTGCTACTGGCTTGATGCATAAAAACCGAAACACGTTTAGCAAAATTTAACAATTCCAGCAATGAGGTTTGCAAAGTATTTTTTTTTCAGTGAGTTTAATTGCAAGAGCTAAATTGTCAGAGTTTATAAAAATGTTGTCTTTCATATTCTTTCATTAGCTAGGTCTACAAATTATGAAAATTCAATAAACTCTCTTTATAAGAAGGTGATGTCTGCAGTGCCAACCATGCAATTGAGTTACATTTAAAATCCAGTTTAATAAAGACAGAAATGAAAGCAGACCTCTGAAATTTTCAGTCTTTAGAAGCAATGACGTGATCTGTTCTCTTCTGCAAAAAAAAAACAATACCATGTGGGTAGAGAATAGAAGGTGTCATAAACCCCATGGTGCTAGTGAGGCTTCCAGGTTATTTTTGCCCGGGCTGTCCAGTTGAAATTTTAGTTTTCTGGATTTTAATGCGTGACTAGACCCCCAACTGTGGGCAAAATCTATTCTCTCTCACATTCCTCTGTAATACATTTTCTGGTGCCGTTTTTTTTATTTTTTTTTTAAATCAAAAGCATTTCTATTACCTGCTTTGCCTCATCTTCATTTTTAAGTCATTTCAACTGATTCTTACCGCTGACTTTCTCCGTGTTCTCCTAAATTCCCAGGCAGAGAAGACACAGACCTTAAAAGCAGATGTTCCTAGCCTACTAAGTAAGCGTAAGCAAGGGGAAATTAGCAGGGATTACTTCCACTCCTTGGAAGCTACTACCAAAATTGGAACAGTGACAGGAGAGCAGATGGAGCCGTTTCCGAGGTAAATCACCACTTCAGGTTTTGACTGATAAGATACCCTTCCCCCACCATTATAAAGGCATTTTTTCAGGCTAGTCTATCTAGTGTGTGAGAAAATGACTGAAGAGCTGGCTCGCCAAGCAACATCTGTCTGCTGTCCTTCTGAAAGGTACAGCTCAATCCTGATTCTTATTCCAATGCAAGCTATTATTTGTGAGCGACCTTTGCAAGCGTTACCGTTTCAGAGCTGTGGGATCCCTATGTTGCAGCACCGACACTTTCATGCTGCCTCGCAATCTTAATCCAAGGACACTAAGCACAGAAACCGCACTACAACAGCGGTCACTACTCAAAGCTCAGGCATTCAGGGGTGGGGGGAAGAGGGGGAAGCAAAACAAATTCCATACATCTGCTCATTTGCTCTTTAGCTAAATCCAGGACGCCAAATTGTTCTATTAATATTCACAGTAAGATACAAAGAATGCATGTCACGGAGCTGAGACAAGAAGCAGAATGCACTGCACCACGGAATCTATGCTCGATCAATGCGGTACATACTGGTACTTACCATAAAAGCAGGAAGATCCAAGCACAGTGAAGCTAGGGAATTCTGTCTTACGATGTTTGATGGCAAGGAATGCAGAATCTGCTGTCCATGTAGACCAAGGAATCCGTGTGGATGTGCCTCACATCATAGCACTGAAATTATAAATCCTTTGGTATCTCTACTAAAGAAACACTCTGCAAGCAGTTGTCTGCTCTATAAAAACCTAGCAAGCCTGAAGGTGACTCCTTGCACAGAGCAGTGGCTGAATTGGGTTTTTATTTCTCAGTGACTCAAGCACCACCGTTTCCAGTTACATGCTTTTACAATCAGACTAGCTTGTCTGGCAGACTCATCATAGAGATTCAAAACAAGGATCAAGAATTCTCTTCCAAGTGCAAACAGAAAAGTATGAGACAGCATTGGTATTCCTAATCAGTCTCCAGAAGCAACCAGTCAGATCTACCGAAGCTGTGTCAGCACCAGAACTGACCAAAAAGGAGAGCACCAAAGAGGCAGAGCATCATTCCACTGCTCCCAGCAGTTTAGTGACAATGTTCTGTACATCTGCTTGTATTTCAATCCTTACAAGAAATTTAACCTGAAACATCACTTGTCAGGAAGGCATCAATGATTTGGTCAAATTACATATCAATTTGCCAGATGCTGTTCTAGGTGACATACAAGAAGTATAGAATGCAGAAGTTTAAAAAACAACAACGAACAATAAAATCAAACTAACAGCAAAACAAATAAAAACATAATAATACATAGAAAAATGAATACGTTCAAATAGTCAACATAAAAGTGTTAAGGAATAAATTAAAATGGAACCTAAACAAGCCAAATCATCCAAAGGGCAGTGCAAAATAAAAAGTTCCAATCATTTTTCAAAAACACTGAAGAATAAGTATACATCCGCGCTAATAAAGGCACCTGATTCCAGAGAATAGGTTAACTGGGCTATTTTCAGGAAGTGATAATCTAATAGAGCACCTTGTGATGAATTCAGCAAACTGTTGGAATTGTAAGGAACTAACCAGTCTTTTTAAGCGCCACACTTATGTCATGTAAAGACTAAAAACAAAACAATCTTAAAATCTAGTGGAACTTAATAGGTGATCAGCGCAGCCCTGACAACGCAGGAGTCACGCTATCTCAGAAACAACAGCCCACAATAATACAAGCAGTGCTAATATGAAACAACTGCAAGCAATGGCGATATTTGTGGGAAGTCCAACAAGCAGAGAACTACAGTAATTGAGCCTGGTGGTGACAAAGACATGAACTAACTTTATCCTTTTGCAAGAAGGGATGAAGCTGAGGGGGTCAAAGTAAATGAAACATAATCCCAGTGGAGGTGAAGAACCAGCAAAAGTGCATTACCCACTGTTGTTGTTGTTAAGTGCCGTCGAGTCGGAGTCAACGCATGGCGACCCTCTGGATAGCTATCCTAAATTGTGTTCGGTCTTCAGTCAGGCGGCTCATTGTTGACAGACTGGTACCCGTAGCTGCTGTTATTGTAACGATCCATCTCATTGCTGACCTTCCTCTTTTGCGTTGACCTTCTACCTTGCCAAGCATGATGTCTTTCTCTAATGATCTCTCTCTTCGCATGATGTGTCCAAAGTATGAAAGTCGAAGTCTTGTCATCTGAGCTTCTAAAGAAAGCTTAGGTTTGATCTCCTCTAGTACCGACTGGTTTGTTCTTCGGGCAGTCCATGGTATACACAGTATTCGCCGCCAGCACCATAATTCAAAGGCATCAATTTTCTTCCTGTCTGTCTTTTTCACTGTCCAGCTTTCACATCCATATGATATTATTGAAAATACCATGGCTTGAACAAGTCGAATCTTTGTATGGAGAGAGACATCTTTGCTCTTGAGAATCTTATCTAGGTCTTTCACAGCCATTCTGCCAAGAGCAATGCGTCGTTTGATTTCTTGACTGCTTGTTGCTTCTTTATTGATAGTTGATCCAAGTAGGTTAAAGTTGTTCACAATTTCAATTTCTTCTCCTTCAACGATGAACCTGTTGATTATGCCAGTTGTCATGATCTTTGTCTTCTTTACATTAAGGTGCAGGCCCATTTTGAGACTATGTTCTTTGATTGTGAGAAGCAAATGTTTCAGATCATCTTCACTTTCAGCCAGTAATGTAGTATCATCAGCATAGCGAAGGTTGTTGATGAGTTTTCCACCAATCTTCACACCTCTGTTGTCTTCATACAATCCTGCTTCTCTGATGATTTGTTCTGCATATAAATTAAACAGGTAGGGGGAAAGTATGCAGCCTTGTCTTACACCTTTGCTTATTTTAAACCATTCTGTTTCTCCTTGTTCCGTTCGAACTGTTGCTTCTTGATCAATGTACAAATTGCGTAAGAGAACAATCAGGTGTTCTGGTATACCCATGCTTCTTAATGTGGCCCAGAGTTTCTCATGGTTTACACAGTCAAAAGCCTTGCTATAGTCGATAAAGCACAAATAGATATCCTTTTGGTATTCTTTAGTCTTTTCAAGGATCCATCTCACATCCGCAATGATGTCTCTCGTTCCTCGCCCTTTCCTGAACCCTGCTTGCACTTCAGGTAGTTCTTGTTCCAGGTATGGTTGTAGTCTCCTTTGAATAATCTTCATTACCCACTAAATCCCCCAAATACACTGAAGGTGGGGGAAGAACAGAACACCAAGCCAGCAATCTCCAAGGGGCGAGATAGGGAGCTCCTCCTCACTCCTTCCGGCTACCAATCAGTGCATCACCTGCAACATTTAAACTTCGGAGCACCAGAGGCGTGGGAAGAACAGAACACCAAGCTGGCAATCTCCAAGGGGCGAGACAGGGTTCTCCTCCTCGCTCCTCCCAGCCACAATCAGCACCGCAGCTGAAACATTTACCCTCCAGAGCACCGGAGGCACACCCGTGCCTGGCAGGCCCACACCAGAGGGCCTCGCCAGAGGGCTCTTTGGCATGGCCCTTAGGCATGGACCATGGCAGAACTACACAAATATACAGCAACCACCCATCCAGAAAGGCCCTTGCAACAGCACCACTCTAGGCGGAGCCATATCAAGAACAACCACCCTACCACTACAACCCGAAAAGTAACCAAGAACACAGAGAGCCACAGATCTGTCCCTACTCCTCGCAGCATTCAGCAACAAAAACAAGGAGAACTGTCCTTGCCCCTCGGCACGAATACTTACATCATAGCGCTAACCAGGTGCACACAAGAGAATCAAGAAAGCCGGCTCTGGGATCAAAACACCAACACCAATGTGATCCCAGCACCACACTAACCTGGAATCTCCCCCCCCCCCTCCTGCTGACCACCAACAACGACACTGCAGGGAAGGAGAAGAAAACAAAGAGGAACCCATCACCTCAGCATTGCTTCAGGGGATACTGAATGGGAAGTCAGGCTCCTCACTGCCCAACAACATCAACAACAGGACATTAAACTTAAAACACTGAAAGGCACATCTGCGCATAGTGTGACCCCCAGAGTAGCTTAGAAGGACCCGACCACGCAACCCCTGCATCACCAAAAAGTTCACGGCTCGTCCACATACCAATCATCCCTCAGGAAAACCTAGACAAGAAATACCGTAAAGACAAATACACACAGCTCAAATGTGCACTAATCAACACTCACTCTGCCAGAAACAAAATACCAATAAGCACAGACTTCATTAAGGACAACAACCTTGACATCCTATGCATAATGAAATCATGGTCTTCCGAAGAGGACACTGTACTAATAAACCAGCTAAAAATACCAAATTACGACATACATAAATGTCCAAGAACCAACAGATGAGGCAGTGGAGTACTGGTAGCAGTGAAACTAAACCTTGGATTCCAAACAATTGAAACCATAAATACAGATACAACAGACATACTAATATTATCAAACAAATACATTACTATCACCTTAACGTACAGATCACTGACAACTAACACAGAAGACCTCTCAACACTACTTGAGACTGTCTGCAAAAACATATCACAACACAACTATCTAATACTACAAGGAGACTTCAATCTCTCAACCCTCACAGCAAAACAAGAGACCACATTCATAGAGGCCATGTCTTCACTAGAATACCAACAAATAGTAAACAAGCCAACACATACGAAAGGAAGCCAACTGGACTTAATCTTCATCCCTATAGACATGCTTCACCACAGTCTGACAACAACACCGCATATACAGCCTGTCCCTTGGTCAGACCATAGCATATTGAATTTCAACATACCATCTCGCAGTATCACAACAGCTGAACAAAACACCAATGCATCGATACGAAGATTTAAATGCTTCAACAAACAAACCTTCGTAAATGAAATTATTCCACAACTACACCAAGACACAACAAACCTTGACATACTATGACATGGAACAAAGTCATAACCAAAGCAGCAACCGCCTCCTTAGAAAACCGCAAGCAGAAACAATGGCACAAACAGAACTAAACCTGGTACACCAGAGAGCTCAGGAACATAAAATTGTTGTTGTTGTTGTTAAGTGCCGTCGAGTCGGAGTCGACTCATGGCGACCCTCTGGATAGCTATCCTAAATTGTGTTCGGTCTTCAGTCAGGCAGCTCATTGTTGACAGACTGGTACCCGTAGCTGCTGTTATTGTAGCAATCCATCTCATTGCTGGCCTTCCTCTTTTGCGTTGACCTTCTATCTTGCCAAGCATGATGTCTTTCTCTAATGATCTCTCTCTTCGCATGATGTGTCCGAAGTATGAAAGTCGAAGTCTTGTCATCTGAGCTTCTAAAGAAAGCTTAGGTTTGATCTCTTCTAGTACCGACTGGTTTGTTCTTCGGGCAGTCCATGGTATACACAGTATTCGCCGCCAGCACCATAATTCAAAGGCATCAATTTTCTTCCTGTCTGTCTTCTTCACTGTCCAGCTTTCACATCCATATGATGTTATTGAAAATGCCATGGCTTGAACAAGTCGAATCTTTGTATGGAGAGAGACATCTCTGCTCTTGAGAATCTTATCTAGGTCTTTCATAGCCATTCTGCCAAGAGCAATGCGTCGTCTGATTTCTTGACTGCTTGTTGCTTCT
Organism: Ichthyophis bannanicus; assembly: GCA_033557465.1. NCBI lineage: Eukaryota > Metazoa > Chordata > Amphibia > Gymnophiona > Ichthyophiidae > Ichthyophis > Ichthyophis bannanicus. The sequence goes on along the minus strand of CM066037.1, from coordinate 475,861,222 downwards.
TTATTGATAGTTGATCCAAGTAGGTTAAAGTTGTTCACGATTTCAATTTCTTCTCCTTCAACGATGAACCTGTTGATTATGCCAGTTGTCATGATCTTTGTCTTCTTTACATTAAGGTGCAGGCCCATTTTGAGACTATGTTCTTTGATTGTGAGAAGCAAATGTTTCAGATCATCTTCACTTTCAGCCAGTAATGTGGTATCATCAGCATAGCGAAGGTTGTTGATGAGTCTTCCACCAATCTTCACACCTCTGTTGTCTTCATACAGTCCTGCTTCTCTGATGATTTGTTCTGCATATAAATTAAACAGGTAGGGGGAAAGTATGCAGCCTTGTCTTACACCTTTGCTTATTTTAAACCATTCTGTTTCTCCTTGTTCCGTTCGAACTGTTGCTTCTTGATCAATGTACAGATTACGCAAGAGAACGATCAGGTGTTCTGGTATACCCATGCTTCTTAATGTGGCCCAGAGTTTCTCATGGTTTACACAGTCAAAAGCCTTGCTATAGTCGATAAAGCACAAATAGATTTCCTTTTGGTATTCTTTAGTCTTTTCAAGGATCCATCTCACATCCGCAATGATGTCTCTCGTTCCTCGCCCTTTCCTGAACCCTGCTTGCACTTCAGGTAGTTCTTGTTCTAGGTATGGCTGTAGTCTCTTTTGAATAATCTTCAGTAGAATCTTGCTGGCATGTGGGATCAGAGCGATTGTGCGATAATTTCCACAGTCAGTTGGATCACCTTTCTTTAGTATTGGTATAAACACAGATCTTTTCCAGTCAGTTGGCCATGATGTTGTCTTCCATATTTCTTGGCAGAGCCTTGTAAGTACGGTAACAGCTGCATCAGATTGCTGCAATACTTCTATGGGAATGCTATCAATGCCTGGTGCTTTGTTCTTTGATAAGGCTTTCAATGCTGCTTCAACTTCTTCTTTCATCACCAATGGTTCCTGATCATAAGGTATAGGTTGAAACGGCTGTTGGTCCACTTGATCTTTATCATATAAAAACTCTGTATATTCCTTCCACCTTTTCTTGATCTTCTCAGCATCATTCAACATAGAACCTTGAGCATCTTGTAACATTCCAATTCGAGGCTGGAACTTTTTCTTTAACTCTCGCAGCTTTAGGAAAGCCGATCTTGTTCTTCCTCTAATAGTTTCTGCTTCTATTTCCTTGCAAGTGTCATTGTAGTACTTTTCCTTGTCCTGTCTTGCTGCACGTTGGAAATCTCTGTTGAGTTCTGCGATTGTCTTTCTTTCTCCTTTGGCTTTAGCTTCTCTGCGTTTCTGGGCAATTTTCAGAGTTTCTTCCGTCATCCATTTTGGCCGTTTTTGCTTTTTCACCTTTTGTAGAGACTTCTCGCTTTCTTCTAGCACAACCTTCTTGATGTCATTCCATAACTCTTCCGGAGCTCTGTCATTTGTATCTAAGGCAGTAAATCGATTTTGCAGGCAGTCTTTAAATTCCAGTGGTATATTCTCAAGGTCATATTTTGGTGCATTCATGAGTGGTTTGCTCTTTTTCAACTTTAGCTTGAGTTTGCATACTAGTAGTTGATGATCTGTACCACAGTCAGCTCCAGGTTTTGTCTTTGTTGATGTTACAGAGCTTTTCCATCGTTGACTTCCACAGATGTAGTCAATTTGATTTTTATACAATCCATTGGGTGAAGTCCATGTGTACAGTCGTCGCTTGTGTTGCTGAAAGAAGGTGTTTGAGATGAATAGATCATTGGTCTTGCAGAATTCTATCAATCTTTCTCCAGCTTCATTTCTGTTGCCAAGTCCATATTTTCCAACTACTTTGCCTTCTTCTTTGTTGCCAACTTTTGCGTTCCAGTCACCCATGACTATCAGGATATCCTGTTTGCATGTTCTGTCAATTTCAGCTTGTACTTGTTCATAGAACTCTTCAATTTCATTCTCTTCTGCAGCTGTTGTTGGGGCATATACTTGAATTATAGTTGTGTTGATAGGCAATCCTCGTAGACGAATAGAGATTAAGCGTTCGCTGACTGCATTGTATTTCATTACAGTTCTTGCAAGTTTCTTCTTTATTATAAATGCAACACCATTTCTTCTTTGTCTTTCATTTCCAGCATAGTAGACCATGTGATCATCTGATGCAAAGTGCCCGATGCCAGTCCATTTCAGTTCGCTGACACCCAACAGATCAAGTTGTACACGTTCCATTTCATTCTTGACCACTTCCAACTTCCCTTGGTTCATGCTTCGTACGTTCCATGTTCCAATGTGTAAGACATCTTTACAGCTTCTGACTCTCATTTCATGCGCAGCTACATCAGCAGTCAGACTTCCCGAAGGCTTTGATCCAACCACATCATAAATGCTGGCTTTACTCTGAAAAGTCTTCAGCTCTTCCCCAGTAGCTAGTTGAGTGCCTTCCGACCTGGGAGTCTCATCTTCCAGCACCATAGCACAATTTGTTTTGTTGTAACTATCCATTGGGTTTTCATGGCAAGATACAGAAGTAGATTGCCGGGCCTTCCTTCCGCGCAGTTTAAGTTTGGTGTTGTTGCCGTTGTCACAGAAATGTGATCCTCCGCCGTCAACACTATCCCATTCTGCTGCTGCCCAGATGGGTGGTTTGTCTTCGTCTGGCACCTCAGCTGAGACCTGTCCATCTTGGGAGACCCTGCCAGTAGTTAAACTACCGATAGTTTAGCTCTCAGCATCACTGATGCACACAAGCCCTCACAGCACGACAAGCTGCAAACCAAGTGAGAGAACATAAAATTACAATTTAGAAAGACTGAATGGAAATGGAGATGAACAAAATCACCAGAAGACAAACTCAATTACGCAAACCTATTAATTAGTATTGCAACCAAACCAATGCACAAAAGAAACAATATCACACCAAAATTATTCAAAGTTCCCTGAACCGGCCAAGGGAATTATTTGATATTGTTCATTCATTTACAAAGGACAACAACAGAGACAATACAGACATCACACCCTGCCCACAGACACTTGCAAACTTCTTCCAAAGCAAGTTTAACAATCAAACAACTAACCCACAGGCAGAGATCATAACCAACATACAATGGCACACTTTTGACCCAATAACAATCAAAAACATTGAACACATGGAGGCTAATTCTGATCGGGGCACGTCCAGGCTGTCTGGATGGCCAAAAACTGGATGGACCCAAAACATACCTGATTTTGCTACCGTGGGAGCTAGACATTCCTGCAGTTGCAGAATCAGGCACTTGGATGGCCTGGTGTGCCGCTGATTCTGCTGCAGGAGACGTCCATTCCCCTACCCAGTCAACCCGCCTTGTGCTAATGCTGGTGTGCAGGTGCCATGGCTTCCTGTCACCATGGCACCAGGATGCTGAGCAGGAGCACCGAAGGCCCAAACCCCGAATTGATCATTGTTTCCTCGCTGCCTGACCCTCAGTGGGATCTGCAAGGGCTGAGATTGGGCAGGGGACCTCACCTTTCACAGCTTCTTGGTCTGTGAGGGGCTGACAGGCCCAATCACTGGTGTTGAAAGAATTTATTCCACTTCCGAGGTGGAAGACGTCCCATGTCCATCTTTGCACAGTTGGACTACAGGACCAGGAGCAGCTTATGCAGCCCGCCGGCACTCTGCCCACTCTCTGCCTCTAGCCCTCCCCCTCCCGCCCCTGTCCATCCCTCCCCACACAACACAGCTGTATATGCAGGGAGCCAGGGGGCTCTGAATTCATCGCAAGTGAATAGCGGGGGTTGTATGTCCAATCCAGACGTATATGCAAGCTAGTCACTGTTCAGAATGACCTCCATAGTAAATAGCCTGACCATGTCTCCACTTGACCCTTGTCCGGCATCCTGGTTAAAACTAAGCAGAGCAGAGCTGTCACCATTACTCCATAAATTAACTAAATTATCTCTCAAACAAGGTTACCTTCCAGAACAATTAAAAACTGCATCTGTCTGCCCTATACTAAAAAAACAATGCTGCAGACAAAAAAGACCCAGCTTCCTATAGATCAATAAGTAGCCTAACTTTCCTATGGAGGTTGTACAACAACTACAGAACCATATTGACAAACACACCCCACTTGACAACCAGCAACATGGATTCAAACAACACCATGGAGTCGAAACTCTAATGGCATCACTCTTGGACACCTTAATAAAATGAACAGTGACCCCAACCAAGATTTCATCCTCATATTCATCGATATATCATCAGCGTTTGACTCCATCCCTCACAACCTACTCCTGAACATACTCACATACATTCAAATCGGAGGAACACCTCTCAAATGGCTTCAATCCTACCTAGCTAACCGTTACCAACAAGTGAAGATAGGCAGAAGAAAGTCCACACCATACAGACAAAGCCAAGGAGTACAACAGGGATCATCATTAGCATCATTACTATTCATATCTACACCGCCTAGATAGGATCATAGATAGTGCTGGGGAGGAGTCTGCTGTCTTGGTACATGTTGGTACCAATGACATAGGAAAATGTGGTAGGGAAGTTCTGGAGGCTAAATTTAAGCTTTTAGTTGAAATCCAGAACTTCCAGGATAGTATTCTCCGAAATGCTTCCTGTTCCACGTGCAGGACCCAAAAGACAGGCAGAGCTCCGGAGTCTCAATGCGTGGATGAGACAATGGTGCAAGGATGAGGGTTTTGGATTTGTTAGGAACTGGGGAACATTCTGGGGAAAAGGGGGGCTCTTCCGAAGGGATGGGCTTCACCTTAATCAGGATGGGACCAGACTGCTGGCATTAACCTTTAAAAAAGAGATAGAGAAGCTTTTAAACTAGAAAATAGGGGAAAGTCGACAGTCACCCAGGAGCGCATGGTTCGGACGAAGGTATCCTTGAAGGATACTACCAAAAGCAGTGAGGTTCCAAAAGGGAGTATAGTAGCGAAATGCCCTTGAGTAAGGAGCAGACAGAGCATAAAGATTCCAAATTACCCATGCCTACCAATAGCCAGATTAATATTAATAAAATACAGTCTCTAAAATGCTTGTATGCCAATGCTAGAAGTCTAAACAATAAGATGGGAGAGTTAGAATATATAGCACTAAATGAGAGGTTAGATATGATTGCACTCTCAGAGACATGGTGGAAGGAGGATAACCAGTGGGACACTGTGATACCTGGATACAAACTATATCGTAATGATAGAGCTGATCAAATTGGTGGAGGGGTTGCGCTCTATGTTAGAGAGGGCATTGAGTCAGAAAGGATTAAAGTTTTGCAGGGAACAAAATTTGCTGTAGAATCTCTATGGATTGAAATTCCATTTATGAAGGGGAAGGTGATGGCAGTGGGAGTATACTATCGACCACCTGACCAGAATGAACAAATGGATGATGAAATGCTCAAAGAAATCAAGGAAGCTAACAAAAGTCACAACAGAGTAGTAATAATGGGTGATTTCAATTACCCCGGTATCGACTGGGTCAGTGTCACAGCAGGACAAGCTAAAGAGATAAAGTTTCTAGATGAAATAAATGACTGCTTCTTGGAGCAGCTGATTCATGAACCGACCAGAGGGGAAGCCATACTGGACCTAGTCCTTAGTGGAACGCCAGATCTGGTGCAAGAAATAAGGGTGTTGGGACCACTTGGCAATAGTGATCATAGTATGATCATGTTTGATTTAATTAGTGGAGGACAGATAGTAAAGGAATCCACAGTACTACCTTTTATCTTTCGAAAGGGAGACTATGATAGAATGAGGAATATAGTTAGGAAAAAACTAAAAGGAGCGGTTCCAAAGGTTAAAGACTTACAGCAAGCTTGGGTATTATTTAAAAATACTATCCTCGAAGCCCAGACCAGCTGTATTCCACGCATTAAGAAAAGTGGAAGAAAGTCCAAAAAACTGCCAGCATGGTTTAAAGGTGAGGTCAGAGAGGCTGTTGCTGCCAAAAAAAGCAACCTTCAGGAAATGGAAAAAAGAGCCAAATGATGAAAACTGGAAACAGCACAAGCACTGGCAAGTTAAATGCAAAGCATTGATAAGGCAGGCAAAGCGGGAATTTGAGAAGAAACTTGCTACGGAAGCAAAAACACGAAATAAAGACTTTTTCAAGTACATTCGTAGCAAAAGGCCTGTGAGAGAGTCAATTGGACCATTAGATGATAGAGGGGTAAAAGGGGCAGTAAGAGGAGACAAGGCTATAGCAGAGAGACTGAATGAATTCTTTGCTTCGGTCTTTACTGAGGAAGATGTAGGGATGTTACCCAAGACTGAAGTGGTATTTAAAGGTGATACTGCAGAGGAATTGAGAGAAATATCGCTACACCGGGAAGATATATTACAACTATTTGATAAACTGAATAGTAGCAAATCACCTGGACCGGATGGTATACATCCCAGAGTGTTGAAAGAACTGAAATATGAGATTGCAGACCTGTTATTGGTAATCTGTGAACTTTCATTAAAATCATCTGTAATACCTGAAGATTGGAGGGTCGCCAACGTAACACCAATTTTTAAAAAGGGTTCCGGGGTGACCCGGGAAATTACAGACCGGTGAGCCTGATGTCAGTACCAGGGAAAATGGTAGAAACCATCAAAAAGAACAAAATTACACAGCATGTAGATAGTCATGGCCTAATGGGAGACAGCCAACATGGCTTTAGACAAGGAAGATCTTGTCTTACTAATCTGATATGTTTTTTTGAAGGTGTGCATAAACAGGTAGACAAAGGTGAGTCGGTTGATATAGTATATCTGGACTTTCAGAAAGCTTTTGACAAGGTCCCCCATCAGAGACTTTTGGCGAAGCTAAAAAGTCATGGGATAGGAGGCAGTGTACTATTGTGGATCGGGAACTGGTTAAAAGATAGAAAGCAGAGGGTAGGGCTAAATGGCCAATATTCCCAATGGAAAAAGGTGAATAGTGGAGTACCCCAGGGATCTGTACTGGGTCCACTACTTTTTGACATATTCATAAATGACCTGGAAGAGGGAATAACTAGTGAGGTTATCAAATTTGCAGATGACACAAAACTGTTTAAAGTTGTTAAAACCCAAGTGGATTGTGGAAAACTGCAGGAGGATCTGGATAAATTGGAAGACTGGGCATCCAAATGGCAGATGAAATTTAATGTGGACAAGTGCAAAGATATGCACCTAGGAAAGAACAACCCACACTATAGTTACACGATGCAAGGCTCCACATTAGAAACCACCACCCAGGAAAAAGATTTAGGAGTCATCGTGGATAACATGTTAAAACCCTCCGCCCAGTGTGCAGCGGCGGCCAAGAAAGCAAATAGAATGCTAGGTATCATAAGGAAAGGGATGGAGAATAAAACAAAGGATATTATAATGCCTCTGTATCGCTCCATGGTACGACCGCACCTTGAATATTGTGTGCAATTCTGGTCACCGTATCTTAAAAAGGACATAGCGTTATTAGAAAAAGTACAGAGAAGAGCAACCAAATTGGTGAAGGGGATGGAAGGCTACTCCTATGAAGAGAGGCTAAAAAGGTTAGGGCTCTTTAACCTGGAAAAGAGACGGCTGAGGGGAGATATGATAGAGGTCTATAAATTAATGAATGGAGTGGAACGGATAAATGTGGATCAATTGTTTACGCTATCAGAATATAGGAAGACTAGGGGACATGTAATGAAGCTACAGGGTAAACTATTTAAGACAAATAAGAGAAAATATTTTTCACTCAACGTGTAATCAAACTCTGGAATCTGTTACCAGAGGATGTAGTAAGGGCTGTTAGTGTAGCTGGGTTTAAAAAAGGTTTGGACAAGTTCCTGGAGGAAAGGTCCATAAACCACTATTAAAAAGGGACCCAGGATATCAATGCTTGACCCAGTACAAGCATTGTGGAACCTGTGTCTTTTGGGGATATTGCTAGGTACGTATGACCTAGATTGGCCACTGTTGGAAACAGGATACTGGGCTTGATGGACCTCGGTCTGACCCAGTATGGCATATCTTATGTTCTTATGTACATACAATCCATATGCAGCATATTTCAAAAACACAATATAAACTACCACATCTACATGACGATATTTTGCTATACACCCCAATCAGCCTATCCTGCCAAATCAAAATAAAATAATAAATTGCTTCAACGAATTAGCTCAATGGCTAACAAACTACATGCTCAAAATTAACCTCAATAATACCAAAGTACTCTGCATTTTCTGAAACAAAACATTCACTCCGCCAAAATCTATCAAAGTCAGTAACACAGATCTGGAGATGCAAAATGAGGTGTGATACCTTGGAATAACACCAGACTAACATTTAAGCTTCACATCACACAAACAAAACCACAAGAGCAATCTATAATAAAGTAAGGGCACTGAAGAACCTCTGTCCCCTTCTCAGAGAAGAAGATTTCAGAACAGTATACCAGCCCATGAAATTTCCTCATCTGGACATTTGCAATAACATACTCCAACGTCTACTCAAACGCACTCTTCACCAGCTCCAGCTAGCACAGCACACAGCTGCAAGAATCATATCAGGAGCAAAGAGATCCGACCATATTACACCTATACTAAAGCAATTACACTGGCTCCCGCTAGCAAGTCGTATAAGATACAAAACAATAATAATTATATTCAAAACACTCCACAACATATCGTCCCCATGCCTGAGATCTATAATTCACACAATTATCAGGAACAGAGAAAGAAGGAAATGTATGAAAACATGCTAGCCATACCAACTGAGTTAACAAAATGCAACCAAGAAACACGGAAAAGATCCTTCTCATTATATGCCCTGGACCTCTGGAATGCACTCCCCACAGTTTCAAGAAACACCACAGAGATCCCAGATTTCCATAAGAAGCTAAAAAACACCTATTCAAAGACCACTTTAAGGACCGACACTACACGCCCCCACAGCAACAACGCAATATTCCACTCATAACTGTATATACGTTTATAAAATAAAAAGAAGTTACTTGACGTTAAATCGTTTATAATGCAATATTAAGCTCTTTGTTTTATGTAAAGTTAAAGTTCTCCGTTCTGTGTAAGCCACTTTGATTTCTTGATTAAGCGGTATAGAAAAACAGTTAAATAAATAAATAAATGTCTAGCTTGTCCATCGGGTTTTCCAAACTCTAATATATTTCCTTGCTCATGTATTATAGCAGGGCTTAAACCCGGTCCTTGGGATACATACAATCAGGGCAGGATTAACCTCTTGGTGGTCCATAGGCAAACAAGTGCAATAGTCCCCCCACTGTAATATTAATAGAACACTACCACAAATGGGGTCCCACGTGGTTTTAACTGCAGAGGAAAAGGAGTAGCAGCTAAGAATTGTTGGTTACTAACACCTCTTGCCAACTGGAGAACAAAGCACATGGGTGGGGATAACAGACCGACTTCTACAGGCAGTTGTAATTCTGATCCTCCTTCCTTTCTGACAGAAGTTGACTTAGCAGGGCAAAAGTCTGCCATGAGAGATATTGGATTATACATCTGGGCCCTAGGTAGATGTCTAGTTTGCCTATCCCTTAATCCTGCCCTGTACTCAACCAGATATGCATGCTATAGATTTGCATATAATGTGGAAAGTGCGCACGAATCTCTCATGCGCATTCATTCTGGATAGTATGAAAAACTGACCAGTTGGGTTACTCCCAAGGACTGGGTTGAAAACCACTAAATTATAGATATGAGACTGAAAATATCTATCTGCCTGTGCGTTTCAATCTTTCTTTGCACTGATAAAAATCATCTGACTGTAATGAACTGAATATTATACCCAGAGATATTGGAAAGGATTTATGTTCATGAATTATAGATAAACCATACAATAGGAACCCAGGGAAAAAAAGGAGCAATCACTGCCAAACAATTTAATGAGTTAAGATTATTAGGGTAATGTCTTCCAACATTTCCGATGTTGCTATGTCATCCACGACATCATGTGATGGTACAGCATCACCATAACATCAAACGTTGACACTCTCAAGAGCTGACCATAGTAATCACCAACACGAAAACTCTGAACTCCATCAACAAAAATGCAAAATATAAAGTATATTTATATACACAGAGTAAGAAAGAGAGGGAGCGGACACTTTTCCGTACTGAACGATAGGACTATATTCTGAAGGGGGGACCATACTCCTTACCTTCTGGAGCTTGAGTAGTGTGTTAGGGGAAGGAGGGAGAAATGTGCTTCAAGGCCCTACATTTTGATGGATGTTTTATGTGGGTTTAAGCTTTCTCTCTTTTCTCACTCACCCAAATGAGGTTGGATCCAGCTGGATATCTGGCCTTAGGCTATTGGCAGCATCTGCTAACTGCATGAGCCCCATTGACTGTGATATTTAGTAGCACCATGCAGATATTGCCACTGAACATCTCCTCTGACTGCCACAACACTATCCGGATAGTGCCGGGGTAATCTGTGGGCAGAGCCAGGGCCGTCCCTGGAGATATCTGGTTAGTGGCACTCCTAGCTTTATGCGGCTCACTATCTTGATAGAGGCTGATTATTACTACTGCTAAGTGCTGAAAACAGATAGTCTGCTGCTGGTGGTTATACAGATCCTGGTGCTGAATATCCTATTTCCGTTTAAATGCTGCAGCGGCATTTCAAAAAAAAAAAAAAAACCACAGAGTTTAAATATTGACCTGAGAGTCTTTACTGGGCAATTCAAAAAGCAGAATTAAAAAAGTTCTTATCTTAACAGACAATACAGAAAAAGATAAAATTAAGTGGTCGCTTTGAAACTTCTTTTTTCCTTTGTCTTCTTCGCTCCCTTCCAGATTTGTTCTTGCTCCAGCAGGTAGGACTCGCCTTCTTCTCCAGACTCATGCTCATAGTCAGTTACTCTCACCTATGACAAGCAAGACACGTCAAAGCCTCTCTTTACTCCAGCTCTCTGAGCAGGGTCCCAGAAACCAAGGGGAACCCTCAAATAAGTATTCTTCCAATACCGTCTCCTTGATGTCTCTAGGTTTCTGTGCCAAGCAATTGATGCCACAAGGCGACCTTGACTCAGTATTTGGTTATTTCTACCCTGTAACAGTGACCCTACCATAACAGGTTTTCAGAAGTAGAACTGTTTACTCCTCCAGGGATTTCCAGGGTCTTCCTCCCTCCTGGCTGTCCCAGCCTAGGATGAAGGAGTACAAGCTGTGTCTTCCCAAGTGGACATCACCAGCCATAGGATCTTAGATTGCCCTTTAATTTTTCCTAAGGCATATGGGAGGTAAATGACTGCAACCTCTAAATTTGAACTTTTTCCAGAGATTAGGCTAGAGTCTTTCAGAAACTTTGTGCTACATCTTGAGCAAATGGCAGAAAAAGGACACAGAATACTAATGAAGCCTCTCTTTTTCCTTGACCCCAAGTTTGGGACTTCAGGGACATTCTCTCACAAGACCTGTGATTGCAGGCTGCTGCACTCAGCTTGTTTGTGAATGACAGCAAAAAGGCAACACAAATTGCCCTCCCAAACTTGGACTCTTACCCTCTGACATTCCTTACTCTCCTCCCATGGCCTTCCAAATAGGAACGTCACCTGCATACATGCTCTCACATTATACATTATGCAACTAGCAGGGCCAGTGATACCCCAGCAACATAGTAGACCTTGCTGTCAGTAATATAGTCACACTGAAGCATATACATTAACCTAGGGCATTGTAGGGATCTGGAACACATATTCTAACAATAAATTCACCTTTGATGGTCTGCTAGAGAAGGGGTTCTCAACCCAGTCCTCAGAACACACCCAGCCAGTCAGGTTTTCAGGATGACTACAATGAATATGCATGAGAGAGATTTGCTGCCTTCAATATATGCAAATTTCTTTTATGCATATTCATTATGGTTATCCTGAAAACCTGACTGGCTAGGTGTGTCCTGAGGAATGGGTTGAGAATCCTTGTTCTAGAGCAGTGGTTCCCAACCCAGTCCTCTGCGACCCCCAGGCCAGTCAGGTTTTCAGGAGATCTGCATGCACTGCTTCCATTGTATGCAAATCTATAACATGCATATTCATTGTGGATATCCTGAAAGCCTGACTGGTCTGGGGTCCCAGAGGACTAAGCTGAGAACCACTGCTCTAGAACATTTCCTGTTACTGGCTACACATCTGGTCAAAGTGATTTTTTGAAGGCATAGATGTAGTTTTGCTTAAAACGAGTTTTTTAGATCTATGACACACAACCTAGCAAAGGAAACATAAAAATCTCTGCAGCAGCTATTACCACAGCTATTATGAAAATGGTCACCATGCAGATCACTCGGGTTTCTGTGGCATGAGGTTAGTTTGGGCAAGGGGATATCTCCCTTTGTCCAGGAGGAGATAAAAGTCAGCTCCGGTCACATCAGCCCTGCCCCAAGCCCTAGAAGAAGTACTAGAGAACAGAGGTAAAAAAACAGGGATCTCCTTCCCTGCTAGGTACGTATGACCTAGATTGGCCACGTTGGAAACAGGATACTGGGCTTGATGGACCTTGGTCTGACCCAGTATGGCATATCTTATGTTCTTATGTTGCTTCTGTTTCCAAGGGTTGGGAGAAGAAAGAGCAGGAATCCCAAACCCGGACCAGTGAGGAGTTAGCAGATGGCATGGGGCAACAGCTTTATATCAATTTTATGCTTTTTATAGATTTCCACTTATATACATAAGGGGTCATTCTGTCCCATGAACACTGTTCCCTCTAAGCTGTGCGCGTGTGCACGCGCACACACCTCGCCGAGCGAGCGCACATACTTTACAACAGAGCGCACAAATATTTTGGTTCTGATTCTGATAGAAAACAACACAGATGTCTCAAAATTTAAAAGTTGTTGTGTATTTACGGTTTTCACAAGTTCTACAATATTTTCTAGTGCAATCAATGTGGTGTACATACTGTATTCTGACGTGTAGTCAAATTTTAAAGTATATAACTCTGAGTGTCATTATGTGGCGCACAAAAATTTAACCTTCCTTCCAAAGCTGCACAGCTGATATTTTATGCGCACACAGCCTACAGAAAATTAGAGGGAACATTGCCCATGAGTAGCGGGGATGTCCATCCCCGTTATTCGCCCCCCTGACAGCCATGGCAAAAGCCTCCCTGTATGAACAGCAGGTTTGTGCAAGGAGGCCTAGAAGGGGGGAGAGGCATTCCAGAGAACGGCCCTGTACGTCCGGGCCTCGGATCTAGATGGGGGACTCATTCCATCCCAAAGGTGGAATAAGTCCTCCTGGATGACATGGGATCCCTGAATCAGGCCGCTGGAAGCAGGTGAGGGGGCACAGGGGGGGTTCCCCACAGCTCAGCCCTGGCCATGGAAGGCCACATCAGGGGATTGGACTGCGGGGAAAGAGGTTTGTTTTCCACAACAGGGGATCGCGCTGAGGTAGCTGGGTGTGCAGGTTGATCAGCATCAGGTCCTGGCTTGCACATCCAGGCCATAGACCCGATTCGTATCCCATGGGTACGTCTAGCCCCCGCTGGATCAGAATCGGGTCTACCTCCGTGCGCCCTGCTTTTGATCAGCCACACAGGGGCTGGATGGCCTGAATGGAATTGGCCTCATAGAGGGTCATTCTAAAAGGTCTTGTCATGGTTTGGACATCTGCAAATATACACGTGATGTCTCCATGACTATAACCATTCCACAAATGCCGTTTGCAGATGTCTTCAATACAGGGGCATTCTAGTAGGCAAGGGGGTGTGGCAAAGGCGTGTCTGGGGAGGGGCAATGGGCTGAGTCGTCTGCAGGCACATGCATGTTTATTCCTGCTCCAGGCGCAAATAGGTATCAAGAAAGTGTTTGTTTTCACCTTAAAACACCCAGAGAGGGTAGAGAAGATAGAGAATTAGGTGACTAGCTTTAGATCACAAAGTGCTACACTAGGATTTGAACGCTGTGACCATTATGCTATTAGATGTCTTGATTCTGAAACAATCTCTTGGAGACATCTATAAAGACATTTGATACACGAGCATATCAGGCATGTGCACGTTTCTGGAATTGTGCCTGGACTTGCACGTGCCTGCCTTTCTTTTCAGGCGTTCTGGCTTTGACGTCCCAGATTGCACTTGATGTCCCATTTGGAATGTGCCTCACACTGAAAACAAATTCAAAAGAAGTATTTGAAAATATCGTGATTAGTGACATGCAAGTGCCTCAGCAGAATTCAGAATTCAGTCAGCGCATTCATTCAGGTTGGCTTGCAACCCGTTAGATGTTTACAAAGTTGCTTGGTTGTGAAAATTAGCTGATTACTATTGAGTTTACAACTTGTGCCGCAGTCAGATTCTGCTGAGGCAGTTTTATGCATTAATTTGGAAAAAGGGATGCGTATTGCCATCTGAGCTGGTAACATAAAAACAATCCCTTCTCTCTCAGAGATTCTCTGTACATATCCCATACTTTTGAATTCAGATACAGTTTTCGTCTCCATCCACCCCCTTTCTGTAAAGAAATATTTCCTTAGATTATTCCTGAGTCTTTCCCCTTTCACCTTCATCCTATGAACCCTTGTTCCAGACCTTCCTTTCAATTGAAAGAGGTCCACTCCCTGTGCATTTATACCATGGAGGTATTGAAATGTCTCTATGTCTCCCTTATCTCGACTTTCCTCCAGAGTATACATATTGAGGTCTTCAAATCTATCCCCACATGCTTTATGATGGAGATCACTGACCATTTACATAGCTGCCCTCTGAACCCATTCCATCCTGTTTATATCCTTTTGAAGGTGGTTCTCCAGAACTGTGTACAGCACTGTAAATGAGGTCTCACCAGACACTTATACAATGGCATATCAACTCCTTTTTTCTATTGGCCCTTCCTCTCCCTATGCACGCAAGCATCTTTCTGTTTTTTGCTGTCGTCTTTTCTACCTGTTTGGGTCCCTTTAAGATAATCCCATATGATCATTCCCAATCCCGCTCTTCTTTCGTGCATTGAAGTACTTCACTTCCTATGATATACTGCTCCTTGGGGTTTTGCAGCCCAAATGCATGACTTTGCATTTTTTTTTTAGCATTAAAGCTTAGCTTCCAAATTCTCAATCGTTCTTCAAGCTTCAATAGATCCCTCCTCTTGTTATCTACATCCCTGCTGCAGATTTTGATATCATCTATAAAGAGGCATACCTTTCCCTACAGACCTTCTGCAATATCACTTACAAAAAAAGCTAAAAAGAACAGGACCAGGGACTGACCCCTGTGGCCCATCTCTGGTAATGCTTCCACCATCTCTACCATAAGAAGAATAGTACACTTATTTAGGGGTATGTTTACTAAACACCGCACAATAGCGCACGGCAATGATGCACTTAAGTGCCCCGCACACTTGCGCGTCACACTAACGGGCCCACGCACACTTGCGCGCCGCACTAACGGGCACGCACAAGTACGCAGCCCGCAAATGTCCGATAGAGGCGTGGAAAGGGCGGAGGAAGGCTCCCGAGGGGCGGAGAGACGGGGTTAATGGGCGGGGAAGGGGAGGGGAGAGGCTCCCCGCACATCAGCGGGGCCGAATTTACAAGCAAAAACTACCGCGAGTGAAACACTCGCGGTAGAGTGCATTTAAAGGGAAGAGAAACCATTTCCGTCAGCAATGTACAGGAAAACCGGGGAAACCTGAAAAACGTGAGCAGTGTGATACATGTGCACAGAACAAAAGTGCAAATAAAAATAGAAAATGACCACAACAAAAGTACTAAAAAGCGTAAGTCAGCTGGACAACAGTGATATTAATGGGCAACAACACAAAACACTCCCAGGAAAGCCCCCCCAAAAAAATGATTTATGGAAGGGTCTGCGGAACGGAGACCCTTCCAAAAATCATTTCTTTTTTTGGGAGCTTTCCTGGGAGTGTTTTTTATGGTTGCCCATTAATATCACTGTTGCCCAGCTTGGTTATCTTTTTTCCCCCTTTTTTCGCGGTCATTTGCGGGGTGTATTTGCACGTTTGCCTCCAGACAAGGTGAATGAGCCCACAGTAAAAATGTGCAGAGCAGGGTTTAGGATTCTGCCGGCCAGGTTTCCCATCCCCAGGGACTGCACTGTCATTGTGGCCACAGTGTGGTGCAGCAGACAGAGCCAGTACCACTAGGACCAGAGGGTCACAGGTTCAAATCCCAGCTGGGGCTCCTGCCAACCCAGTCCCCATATTTTACCCACCACCAAACAGAGATAGTAAAGACACTCCGTTAGTGCAGAGAACATAAGCATGGTTCCAACACCTGTATTTTACCTAACACCGCACACACACCATAACAATGGGCATTACCGACAGCCGAGTCCCCCAAATGCAGTCCTGGAGTGCCACAACTCAATCAGGTCACATGCTTTTCCAAGATAAGGACATGCCAGCATGTTGGCAGAAGGGTACAGGTAGTGGCGGGGGCAGTGGCTGCTAGCCACAGCAGACAGTGGCCTAGACATGTGCAGGCTGGCACCGTCCACTGCAACAGACAGGCCCTGTCGGATGTACAGTCATGGACTTCCCAGGGAATTCAGCCAATCTGTGGCTACATGGTGGTGCAGTGCACACAGACAATGTGCGCAAGAACAGAAGGTCACAGGTTCAAAGCCCAGCTGGGGCTACTGCCAATCCTATCCACATATTTTTCCCACAACTAAACAGTGATAGTAAGGACACACCCTTCGTGCCGAGGACATATGCATTGGTAATACGCCTATCTTTTACCCCACCGAGCACAGACACCATGAACAGGGGCAGTACCTAGAGCAGAGTCTCCCAAATACAGTCCTGGAGGGCCACACACCATTCAGGTTCCCTGCTGCCTCTAATACAAATGCCTGTGCTGCATAGCTATGCACCACCCCCATGGCATGTAGATGTAGCTCATGCATATTCATGAAGGACAGCATGAAAACCCGAACAGTGTTTGGCACACCAGGACTGGAGTTGGGAACCTCTGCCGTAAAGCAGCAGCCAACAGGGGCAAACACACCCACACCCACAGGCGCCATTGGCCAATGCCTCCTGGAGACCCAGGACATTGGGCCCTGCGTGCATCTCCCAATACTAGCACCTGCACACCTTAGCAATGCCACCCTACACCTGGGTATACGGTACACAGCTCTCAAACGTTTGCTATGAGTACTGGCAGATAGACATTCCTCTGTTAAGCACAGTTTGTTCTTTGAGCTCCAACATAACAATCTGTATGATGTCTGCGGTGCGTGTTTCAGGTCTGGTCTCTGACAGTGTTTACCACCCTGGGGATTGACCCCCAACAGTACTGCGTAGCATATCCATGCCTGTACTGTGCCCAGGACTGGTGTGGTGGGCAAGGCTGATAAGCCCCTCTATAGTAGCACAATGCTGGCATACGTGTGGGAGTGTGTGTCTGTCTATACAGTGTGTGTTGGCTGCAAACACCTTCCACAGCCCACACTGCCAGCACTGTTGCCAGTATTGGCCTGCCAATGTGCATAATGAGCAGCAAGGTACCATGGGTATAGCTCAGACAGGGTGGGCTGGCCAGGATGCATCTGCACAGGGCATAGGGCACTGGCAGGGACATTGTAGTGGCCGGCCACCACCTACACAGACAGGGTGACCTCTGTATGTGCTGCTGGGGTTTCACTCCACCCTGACTGTGCAGTGACGACAGCATGGCTAGGCACCCCCATAGTGCTAAATAGCATTTTTCTCATGTGATATTTATGGGTTTCGTTTTGGGGCCCAGTCACTGACTCATCTGCTTGTGTGCACTGCCATCCCAGTTCTGGGTGCATGCATTTCCACCAGGACTAGCTAGCAGACTGTTCTCAGCTGGTATGTGTCCTGCTAGAGCACCTTGCAGGGTGCAGCAGCTGAAGGCTTGCTGCAGGAGAATATCTGATAGTGGTGGGGTGCAGTTTAGCATATCCAGGCCTAATGTCTGTCTGATATTGTGTTATGGATGTGTATAGAGCTGCTTTGGATGCCCTGTAGGGTGTCTGTTCCACCAGCAGGACTGGGGTTGATGGTCCACTCTACTGCCACCATTGCAGGGAGGTAGAATGTGGATCTCTTGATAGGAGACCCTGTTTTTTTTGCCCACGGGGGGGTGATGGTACATTTTATTTATTTATTTATTAACAATTCTTATATACCGCACTATTAGACATCAGCGCGGTTTACATTGAACAAAAAACATCCGACAATTTACATATGTCTGGTCAATTACATTTAACAGGAGATATAAACTTGGGAAATAGGGGAAACTATATACAAAGGTGTGTTATCTGACAAGAGATATCATAGTTAACTATATACAAAGGTGGTGCAATAGTATATGGAACTGTTTGTATTTACATTGTGTAGTTGGCCTGTTGCGATGGTCTGTCTGTTTGGCCACTCCTGCTATTCACCTGGAGGTTATGTTCTGAGCTGTCATTGAGATATTTAAGGAAGAGGAAATGTTTCAGTGACTTTCTGAACTGACTCAAATTGCATGGTCCATGGGGGGGTTCCCCTGACTGAGACAGACAGAGATACCCAATGTGTTTCTGCAGAAACTACCTATCTCACAGATTAATACTGCTTTGAAGCTCTGGCATGGCCTCTTTCAGCCATGGAAGGTGTTGTGGACCTGGCCCTGGGCGCCTCATCGCACCCTCAGGGTGAGCACAGTACCCGCACAATGTGACGGTGTGTAGCTACTCTGTGCCAGTAAAACACCCGGTCAGTACCCCCTACCAGGCCGAGGTGCTGTGTGGGTGCACACGGACACTTCCCCCTACCAGGCCAGGGAGCTGTTGGGGTGCATTCCCCATCTTGTGTTCATCTGTGGACAGCTGATTTGCATGTGCAGTGCATCATGGGTACGGGTGGCCTAACCCTATCCTGGTTACCACAGCAGACTGTCTGTGTGGTGACGTGAAGGCTCTCTGCAGCCAGCCAGGGGCTTGCTGGCAGCTATAGAGCTGTAGCCCAATGGTTACTTCACTGCCTGTGAAGCCAGAGGTCATGGGTTCAAACCAGCAGTGGGGTTATTTGATAGGGTTGTCCAAAGCATTTTTTAAATTTAATGTACATATGCTGATGCCAGCAATAACACCCTCAGCGTACTGTACCCATAAGGTGCCTCTGAGGGTGCTTTATAGGGCGTCCTATAGGGCACCTTATGGTTGCCGTCCATATAAGGTGCACTATACATTATCCTGTGACGCAACATATATGGTGCCCTATAGGGGACATTCTAGGGTGCCTTGGCGGACAGTGAACTTTAACATGTGCCTTATGGGCCGCCTTATGTTAACACGCTTTGTGAGTGCGTTTACTAGTAGTGATAACTGAAATAAAAATAAATTGCCCCCTACAGCACTCATCCCCATAATATGTACTGCCTCAGTGAGCCTTCTTCATTGGGCACTGTGGGAGATTGAACCCCTGATCCCTGCACCATTGGTCAGTGCCTTAACCATTGTGCTGTGGCTCTGTTCCTGTGCTTGGATATCGGCGCACCGCCTTATGCCGCCCAAACTTAACAGTGCACCGCCTTATGCCGCCCGAGATTAACAGTGCACCACCTTCTGCCGCCCAACAGTGCACTGCCTTATGCCGCCCAAGATTAACAGTGCACCGCCTTATGCCGCCCAACAGTGCACCACCTTATGCCGCCCAAGATTAACAGTGCACCACCTTATGCCGCCCAACAGTGCACCGCCTCATGCCGCCCAGGATTAACAGTGCACCGCCTTATGCTGCCCAACAGTGCACCGCCTTATGCCGCCCAAGATTAACAGTGCACCGCCTTATGCCGCCCAACAGTGCGCCGCCTTATGCCGCCCAAAATTAACAGTGCGCCGCCTTATGCCGCCCAAAATTAATATGCCTCCTAAAGCACTTTTACCCATTAAAGTTAATGCCTCAGCCAGCCTTTTTTGTTGTGCACAATGGGGGATTGAACCCATGGCCCCTGCACCAGCAGTCAGTGTCTTAACCATTGTACTATGGCTCTGCTCCTTTGTGTGTGCACATCAGGGCGCCACTTAGCCTTCCCACGCACTATTGTGCACGGCGCACAATAGCGCGTCGCGCACATGTGCGATCGCTTACTCCTGGTTTTTCCTTTTTTCTGCCTGAACCGCCCACTCCTTATATGGCACAGGCACACTAACGGGGCCCGCACAATTCCGGGATCTTAGTAAACATACCCCTTAGTGTTCTTCAGTGGTGGGAATTGTTCTGTAGCCCTCACTGCATTCTAACATTTTGTGCCAGTCCTGAAGAAATACTTCCTACTAGTGCTGTTGCAGTGCAGATAGACCTGGACAGATTTCTTGAACTATATACATATAAGATGCTACTCATTTTTTTATCTTAAAGAGACTTCTCCCCCCATTGAATTCTAAACTTTAAAGCATAGTTTTCTCTTGCACCTTTGTTTCTTTGGAGCCTTCACCCCATCTATCCCCCTCCCAACATCCAGGCACCCTGGTGAAAAAGAACACATAGCATCTGTAGCCAATTCTCATGCACACAGGAAAAAAATCAGTTCTGACTCCAAATGTTATACACAACTCAGACTGCAGGTTCTATATACTAAGAGGGGCAAATTTAAAGCCCTAGTCGTGATTTCCATGTCTGACATGGAAGTCACATGGACATCTCTAGAGCTATTTTATAAAAGCCCAAATTTAAACGTGCCCGGCGCAATCATATCCACCTCCCACCGGGGCATAATGGAGGCATGGCCAGGGCATTCGTACAAATATAAACATGATTTTAGAATGTTGCCACATGTCTGGAATCGCCAGTGGACATGCCCAAGACTATACCTGCCCCTGGGGATGTATAGGCACCAAAACGTGCTTGCTTTGGCAACCTAATGCCTGTGAACAAAAGAGGAGAAAGCGCTCTTATTGCTCCAGTACTTTTTGCTCTTCATAAAAAACCAACATCTGCAGGTAAATAAAGAGATCTATTTCTTGGCTGCCACATCACTGTATGGCTCTGCTTGCAACATGGCAGGCCAGGATGTGTATTTAGCATTGGATACTGTACATGTGCCCACTCTGAAATACCATCGCAGGCATGTCTATGTTGTCTATTTATTTATTTATTTATTTTTAACTTTTTTTTTTTTAATAGACCATCTTTATAAACAGAAATGTTATTCAAACTGGTTTTCAAATAAAAAAAAAACATCACCATCCATATCAAACACCTGCAAGTTTCTAAAATCGAGCAACAACTGGTTTGGGATCATTATTCAGCAACTTCCCGTTTCATTATAGTTTGATAGAGACGTTTACCTTTTAGGGTAGAAACTGGTTAACTTTGAGGAGTAGCCTAGTGGTTAGAGCAACAGCCTGGTACCCAAGAGATGAGGACTCAATTCCCACTGGCAAGTCATTTTAGCCCCCATTGCCTCGGAAGAAAAGGTCTGGCAATCTACTTCCGGTTGTACCTTGCCAGGAAAACCTGGGGGCTGCTGGGTCGCCAGTGGTCAACACTGATTTGCTGGCACTTAAAAAAAGAAAAAAAAACACGTGCCCTCCTTCCCTGCTGCTCCTCCCATAAAACTTTGGACATTTTGACTTGGGCGTCCTACATTTCACCTTCACAGCCTCTAAAATGTGTTTTTAAAGGACTATCTCCCTTTTGTCTAATGTACTAAAGGGGGGGGTCATTTTTGGCCTCATTTACTAAGATTTCAAGCCCAGAAAAAGCTGCCTCAAGCCATTGGATGCAGGTCTTAGCTGATATGGTCAAGAGAAGTACCCCGAGTTATTAATTTAAGGTTTGAATACCATGCATGAAAAATGAATACTTTTCTGAGAGCATCTCTCAAACCAGAAGCAATTAATGTTCTTTCTCCTCCACCAAGCGTATTTTAAGGGCCTCTGCAGCAAGCAGTGCGTTCACCTCATCACAGGCAGAAATCAATTGAAAAGTAATGTATATAGTTAATGCTCAGTTATGTTCAACTGTTCTTGTAATGTTATAATGATCAGAAGTTCAATGTATGTTACCTGTTGTTCATTGTAAACTGCCCCTGATCTTTGAAAGGGGCGGTATATAAAAGTTTACAAATAAATAAATACTTTAGAAGACATGAAAGAAAAGCAGATTTCATCTCTGTAATACAATTCACTGCATTGCACTCATATTCATTATGAAGCTCACAAGTCAGTGGCGTAAATTCCACCCAAGATGTCCGTGCAGTGTGGGGGGAGCCCAGACAAGAAGGGGACCCAATGCATCCCCTGGGCACATGCTGTAGCAGCCAGGCAGAACTCAGCAAACACCTTACTTTAAATGACATTGCCACCATCCCTGCCTCCCGTCTCTGCTTGCAAGTAAAGCTTCTCTTGCCCGGCAGCTATTACTTCCCACTGCTGGGCTGAAGTCTTGTGATAACGGCCTTGAAATCACATGGCTTCGGCCTGGCAGCAGTACCTGGAAGTAATAACTGCTGGGCAAGAAAAGTATTACACACAGGGACGGGAGGCAGTGTGGCAAACTTCATTTAAAGTAAGGTGTTTGCTGCCCTGCGGGGGAGACAGAGGAGGGAGGGAAGGAAGATAAGCTGAGTCCTCCCCTCCTCCCCCCCCCCCCCAATCATAGGGGTCCGTTAGCAAAGGTTTGCTTGGGGCCCCCTTTTAGAACTTATGCCATTGCAACTTGGAGACTCTGGCACACTTACCTGTGTACGTAAATGGCATCCATGTGTAAATAACAATTTCAGAAAGGGCTAAATGTACACATAGATGTCCATAAAATGTGAAAATTACAAAGTGGCATGTTCAAGGCATGTCAGTGGTAAGGCATCTACACATGTATTCCCCCGTATAGAGAATGCATATGTATGTCCAAAATTGTTCACATCGGGATGTACAGTTGCTCTTTTACAGAAGGGATCGAGAGGGTACCCTCCTTAGTCCCCTATCGTTCATTTACCCCTCCAAACTGTATTTAACTAAAGAAAGCAGCCTCTGTAGTTAACTGCCAGCTAATACATGTGCAAGTGCCGGTACTTACCCGTGTATGTTGTCAAGTTTATTCATCGATTTTCCCACATCTATATTTGTAAAAAAGCTGCTCTGGCTCCACCAATCGCAAATTCACAGACACTCCTACAGTATGTTGACAAAGCCTTTTCGAAAATAACCCTGGAGTTATGTACATCCTGACCTCAGTGTCTCGGTTCCAATCTCCATGTACTATCTAAAATCTGCCTTGATGTGTAGGATGCTATGACGCTAAGATTGTTCATGAAGGAAGTCATTTTATAAGGAGCCACATAAAGTTACGCACCATCAACCTGCTTAAATCACATATTGCAAGTGACTTAAGTGCATCAATGGGTTTTTAAGTGCGCACTTTAGCTAGTCGCTGCTCTTTAAGTACATATGTAAAACCAATGGCAAGTACTTTCACCGTAGGCATGCAGATAGGTGGACCACAAAACTACATACATAAATTATAAAATACTGCAATTTACCCATACCCTAAGGCTAGTATAATTGCTCATGCCTAGGGTTTTTTGTGAGTTTCCCACTATTTGTGCCCCTGTTTTATAAAGACAAGTATGAGTGTACTTGATTTTATAAAATAGGTGCAACTGACACTTGCACAAATGCACATTAGCCTTATAAAATTACCCTCTATATGTTATGCTAAAATCTTTTTGCAAAAGGAAACACTAAATTCTTATGAAATTATCATCAAAGTGATATGATGCATTTTTGGTACAGTACGAGGAGCGAGGTGGATATATTATCCACCTCGCTCCTTGTACTGTGTCGTAGTTTTTCTGCGAGTGTCTGTGCTCTCTTTTTGCTCGATGTTACATTTTTGGCCCATTTTTAGATTTTCACTGCTCTGTTTTAATGGATTAGAGAAGAGCATGGATACAAACTGAAATCCCTCTAATTCAGCGGTTCTAATCTCCAGTCCTCAAAGCATGGCTTCAGTATAGCCCTAACATAGTAGAGAATAGCAGATGAAGACTGAAACACAAGGCCAGCCTGTCCACTAGGCGGGCTAGGTGGCTGCCTAGGGTGGCAGACCTGGGTGGACGGCACAGCACGCTGCCCTTGGCAGGCCATGTGCTTTGGCACACATGGCCTACCACTTCTGACCCCCCTCCGATCAAGGGGGTAGCACAACCGGAGGGGGTGGCACAGCCAAGGTTTCTGCCTGGGGCAGCAGAAACCCTTGGGCCAGCCCTGCAGAAACAGATTCCCTGTAAGGTAGTTGGGGTTATAACTGCTGCTCCATGCAGGTTTTCTCCCCCCCCCCACCCCCCACTCCCACTTCCTATGTGTTCTTCCTTTGTTTCAGATAGTAACTGATATTTGGTGCAGATTAGCCCTACCACCACCACCACCACCCCTTCTTTGAAGTGCAAAGATATTTTATTGTTTTTCTGAGATGAGGCGTCCAGTGGTGGTCTCCACCTTCTTCCTGTTAAGGCAACCTCTGTCGTTATCCATACCATTTGAATTCTATTACTGATTTTGACTCCAGGAAGTCATTCCAGTTACCCCACATCCTATCTGGTGATGCTGCTTCTGAACTTCCTTCATATCATGTCCTCTAAGTTACAGCATCCCCTCCGGAAAATTTTGTTTCTGAATTAATGCTTTCAAATATTTAAGCATCTGTATCACGTTTCCCTTCACTCCTGACTCATAGGATGTACATATTTAGTTCCTCACATCTCATCTCATGTCTTCTGGTGCAGATCTCACACCATTTTGGTTGCTTTTTCCTGGACTGCCTTTAGCCTCTTTCTACCCTTACTGAAGAAAGTATTCCAAGCGAGGCCTCACTAATGACCTTTATTGGGGCATTATCACCTATTCTCTGCTGGTTAGCCTCTTTAAATAAAATGAAAAAATGAAACGAAATGATCACCCCGAGGTCTCTCCTCTTGTCCATGCCTATCAGTCTCTTACCCCCTAAACTCATAGAATGCTTTGGATTTCTGCATCACATTACTCTGCTTATCTTTGCATTAAAGCTTAACCACTAAGCCTTTGGCCAATCTTATAGGGCCTGATTTTCATTTAGGCAGGGCACATAGCCTGCCTGCTGACCCCCTTAACCCAGATTTTCATTTACGCAGCGATGTAATATCTGGCCGCGACATTGAATATCCTGGTTTGCTCCATTGCCACTGCCTGGTTAGCTAATGCAGCAAAAGTTGGGTAAGGGTTTCCGGTGCCTGACTTTCACTGCATATCGCTAACCACTGAATATTGTCACTGCCCAGTTAGCGTTGGGTGCCACTTTCACTCTGCCCCAGAACGCCCGAAGCTAGCTGCTTACCATCGGGGTGTGTAGCACTGTTCCCTCTAAGCTGTGCGCGTGTGCGCGCGCACACACCTCGTCGAGCGAGCGCACATACTTTACAACAGAGCGCACAAAAATTACGGCTCTGATTCTGATAGAAAACACAGACGTCTTAAAATTTAAAAGTTATGATTGTAATTACTAGAAATTTCCCACTTCATTTAGTAATCATCTATTTTCATTTAATTTGATTAAAATCAGTGTGGTGTACATACTGTATTCTGACGTATAGTCAAATTTTAAAGTATATAACTCCGAGTGTCGTTATGTGGCGCACAAAAATTTAACCTTCCTTCAAAAGCTGCACACAGCTGATATTTTATGCGCACACAGCCTACAGAAAATTAGAGGGAACATTGGTGTGTAGCAACAACATCTGGGAGTATTCCGTGACAATGGCCTTGTTAGTGACACTGCTGTAAATGCAAATTGTTCCGCAAGCCCCCGTGCTCTTTAAATAACATCAGTTGGCTGCCATATCTTCTTATATACCACAACCTTGTTCAGTTGTTCTGCAGTATTCAGCTGCAGTTTCCAAATTAAATAAAAGAACAGGGCTGACATGATCATCAAGTGGACTAGGTGGTGCCAAAAGTCTGGGGGTACCCACTGCCACCCTTCTCCGGGACATACAACAGCAGCAATACATTTAAAAAGGCACCATGGGGGGGGCTTAACTAAGATGGTTGCGGAGGTTTGAGCTTGTTGCATCGATGCCTAAGAGGAAAGGGAAATCTAGAGCTTATCCAGCCGAGTCATTGCCTTCCCCTTCAGGTCCTATGGATCGGTTTCTACAGCTCTCTGAGATGGCGGAGCAGGAGATTCGAGCAGGCGTTGAGCAGATGGAGGAGATTGCTGCTGCCTCTAGCCTTGATGTTACTCTCTCCCCTGATGTACGATCTCCGCCTCTCCCCCTGGGTTTTCCTGATCCTCCAGCATATGGTGCTGTTGGCTCGTCAGAAGGTGTCAAATCTATAGCCCCGGGGCAGGGAGTGCCGGAGGTGTTTAGTGGAAAATTGACC
Organism: Ichthyophis bannanicus; assembly: GCA_033557465.1. NCBI lineage: Eukaryota > Metazoa > Chordata > Amphibia > Gymnophiona > Ichthyophiidae > Ichthyophis > Ichthyophis bannanicus. The sequence continues at coordinate 475,834,920 of CM066037.1, read as the reverse complement.
TGTGGAAGTCTGGGTAATATTTCCAGGAGGAACTTGAGGTGGGTGCTCCTCCCCTGAGTGGATTACAGACGGGAGCCCTTCTGGAAGTAGCGCCTTCTGCTCCTATTTCTTTTTCCTTTGACTTACACCATCCAAAGTCTGTAACTCTGGATAATATTTGGGATGCTATTACTAAGCTTTCTGAGGCTGTGGTCCAACAGTTGACTATGACCTCAACAAGGGTTGCCTACTTGGAGGAGAGTGTGGAAACGTTTGTTACGCTGATGGAGGAAAACTAAGGGGCTTGTTTACAAAGCTGCGGTAGCGGTTCGCGATCGTTATCGGAGCCGCGACCCCATTGTAAACAAGCCCCTAAGTGTAAAATGGAGGTTTCTGATCAGAGATTGAACCATGTTTTTGATATAATGGTCTCTCTTGTTAAAGATAATACTGCCCTTCAGGAGAAGATAGAAGTGCTAGAGAACTCTGCCCAAGCTGCAAATGCTCATTTATTGAACTTTCCTATTGTTCTGAGTATGACCCCAAAGGAGTTGTTTAAAAAATATTTGCATGAGACGCTTTATTTATTTAGCTGTGCTCATATACCGCCATTCACCTGATCAAAGCCGTTTAAATTTCAACAAAGTTATTTACAACAAATAGATGAGGAGTGACATAATTTTTTGAGGGGGGGAACCCATCACCAGGAAGCGGTGGGGTAGTTATAAACAATAGATTCACATTGCTTTATTTATAATCCTGTTTGTCCAGTGTTTCTCAGTTTTTGTTCTCAGTCTTCAGTTTCAATGGGTGATGTTCTGCTCGGGTCCCAGATGTTCCCTGAATAGGTGGGTTTTTAGTAGTCTTCTAAATGTTGAGAGCTCCTTGATGCATCAGATTTTAGTTGGCAGAGAGTTCCATAAGGAAGACGCATATGGGTTGAATGTTCGGTTAAAGATTTGCTGGTTGAATTTAGTTCTTTCATGTGGCACAATCAGTGTATTCTTTGCAAGCTGTCGGGTAGTTCTTCCTGAATGCAGTTTTGTCAGAAATGTATGTAGCTGTGATGGCTGCTGTTGAAGAAATGCTCTGTGGATCAGTACTAGTGTTTTGTATTAGATCCGAGCCTCTACTGGGAGGATGTGGAGATCTTTTAGGATTGGGGTGATGTGGTCAAATTTTCTCACTCTTTGGATGATTCTGGCTGTTGTGTTGAGGGCAGTTTGAAGTGGGTTGAGAGCAGTAGTTGGGAGACTGTGGTATATGGAATTTCAGTAATCCAGATGCAAGAGTGTCATAGCCTGCATGTCAGCTCTGAAGTCCTGAGCGTCTAGGAGTGGTCTTAGCCGTTGAATCAATCTGGCTTTGAAAAATACTGTCCTTGCAGTTTTTTCAATCTGCTGTTTGAACGATAGTGCATGGTCCAGAACGATTCCCAGATATTTTATTTGTGGTTTTATTATTTTATTTATTTTTATTGACAATTCTTATATACCGCACTATTAGACATCAGCGCGGTTTACATTAAACAGAAAACATCCAACAGTTTACATCTGTCTGGTCATTACATTTAACAGGAGGTATAACTTGGCGAAATAGGGGAAACTAAATACAATGGTGGTTTATCTATTAAGGTTGAACTCTAATTTGTATGGTTCCTAGTGCGAGGTGCGTTGGCGGGGTGAATTCATGATCTTTTGTCACAAATAAGGCTTCTGTCTTTTTGAGGTTTATTATGAGGTTATTCTCTTGAAGCCATCTTGATGCATCATTGAAGCAAGTTACTAACTGTGGGTTGGTTGGATTTGAAGTGGTTATGGGTCCATAAATCATAATGTCATCTGCATATATGTGGAATTCGACATTGTATGATCATATCATGGAGCCGAGTGGCTGTAGGTAAATGCTGAATAGCATGGCTGTTAGTGCAGACCCTTGTCGAATCCCTTGGGTTTGTTGATATGGTGTGGAAGTGGTGGTGCTGGTTCGGACTTGTTGATATCTGTCCAATAGATATGACTGGAGCCATTGCAATACTATGCCTTGGATGCCGATTTCCTTCAGTCTGTGGAGGAGGATGTTGTGGGAAACGGTGTTGAAAGCCACAGATATATTCAGGAAGATCAATGCATATCCAGTGTGTTGGTTTGCGTTCCCTTGGTTAGGGTGTTAATGAAACCATGAGGATTTCGACACCATGAGAGGGTCGGAATCCATGTTGCTGTGGGTCAAGCGTGTTGTTTTTGTCCAAGTGGTCTTGTAGCTGCTGTTGTACTATCTTCTCAATGATTTTTGCTTTGAACGGGAGGCTTGCTACTGGTCTAAATGAAGTAGGATTTAATGGATCAAGATCTGGTTTCTTGAGGGTTGGGCGTATGATAGATGTTTTGAGGGTAGTGGGCATCTGACCCTGTTTGAGAGATTTATTCACAATGCTGGCGAGTATTGGAATTAACTCATGCCTTGTCTTCTTAATACAGTCAGCCGGGCAGGGATCAAAAGGGGAGGTGGTTGTATTGAGTCCTGATATTGTGGTTTCAATCCTTTCTTTGGGGATTGATTCAAAGGTGTTCACGTGGATCTCAGGTTAGCGGTGTGATTGTTTGTAGTTGTTATGGACTGATCATCTGTTGGAGGTGCTTGTATTGTGCTGCATGTTGCTGTGGTGGTATGTTTGGCAGTTGATCCGCGAGGTTAGCTGTTTTGGTAAGCTGCTTGACAATGTTGAAAAACTCCCGTGGTCTGTTAAGTGATGCATTTATAATCTTCAAGTGGTAGGCTTAACGTGTGTCATCTATTTTGGTGTGGTAGTTATTGAGAGCATCCATGTAACTTGTCTTATCAGCTTCATTTTTTGTTTTTCTCCATTTCCTCTCAACTCTTCTCAGTTGTGTTTTTAGGTTCCGTAGGTCTGGTGTGTACCAATGTGATTTTGCTGGTCTCATATTGTTTCTTCCGTTTGTTGTCATTGTTCGTGCTGCTGCAGCTAATATGGTGTTCCAGTTGTTAATTGAGGATTCAAGATGTCTTGGCTGTATATCTGGTAAGATTTGGCTGAGGAAGTTATCTTTGTTAAATGTTTTGAACCTTCTTGTTGGGCATGGTTCCTCCTTGGTGGGGGTGGGTTGGTAGGATGCAGTGAAGGTAATAAGAAAGTGGTCAGGCCATGGTACAGCTGTGATCTTCGGTTGATTTCTCACTTTTTGGATTTGGAGTTGAGGAATATGAGGTCCAAGATGTTGCCTCTTTCATGTGTTGGGGTACAGACAATTTGGTTCATCTCCATAGCCCCCATTGCTTCCCCGAATGCCTCAGCATGTTTCTATTGTACTGAGGGGAGATTGAAATCTCCGAGTATTATCTGTTCTTTTTTGTTGTTATAGTTCTCTGATACCTTTTTGAGGGTGTCTGATAGATCTGAGTTTGTTGCAGGTGTTCTGTATATCAGGCAGATCAGTAGGTGTTTGTCGGTAATTGTGATAGTTTCAGCTTCGTCCAAGCTTTCTGTTGCAAGTTTCTGGAGGTGCAGGTTAGCTTTTGCGATATGGTTACTCCTCCTCCTCTGGTGAGGGTACAGGAACAGTTATAAATCTGGTATCCTTGGGGTGTGATCTGGTTCATGAGTACAGTGTCTGATTTCCAACAGCCATGTTTCTGTTATGCAGAGAATATCAATTTTTTGATCCGTGATGTTTCTTTTCCTTTGGATTTGATACCACCTGTTACTAAAGCATTCTACTCACCATATGGGAAGAAAGAATCTGGGACTGTAGATGTGAATCTGGGGATGGGCTTCTTGAATGTTTCTGATCTCCTTCAGTCACCAGCAATTGATAAGTTGAAGGTTTCTATTTTACTTGTCACTTTCGCTTTACCCTATGATAGGGATTGGTTGTTAGCCCTTTTCTTATAATAAAGTTTTATTTTGTTCTATGGCCTTAAGGTTTCAGTATTTCCTGATATCTCCAGAGAAACAGAAAAGGCACGGACAGTTTTTGTTATTAAAGTCAGGAATGTTGCAATTAGGTGCTTCATATCTTTTGCGTTTTCCTTGTAAATATATAGTGGTATTAAATGTGCAGAAATTTATTTTTTTCTAGCCTGAGGATCTATCTGCATTTATTAGTGCCAGGATCCCTGTAGTTTCACTCCTGTTGAGAATGCTGTTTGATAGACATGCATAGAAGCATTACGTTTTGGGGCCTTAACCACCAGTCTCATATATGATATTTGATTTATTTGTATTTACTGTTTTTTCCTTTGTTTCACACCCCTCATACTGGGGACTACAGATATTTCTGTTTGTTAATTTTCTTGTGCTATGTTTCATGTATTTTTGCTGGAGGATTTATCTTTCTGTACAAACGTTGTCACTTGATAAATTTGTAAAATTATAAATAAATGATGCCCTGTGGCTTACACCACCATGCTGCAGCTGCTCCGGATGCAGTTGGTGTGGCCAAGGGTACCATGACTATTGCTGTTAGCTAATCGTGCACATGACAAACAGGATATGTGGGTGACTGATGAGAGGCACCAATGACAGGGCAGCACTGTCACGGGACAGGGATGGGTGCAGGGTCATCATATCTGCAACTGTTCGGGGGGTGGTATAGGATTAGGGGAGTGAATCCAGCTCTGCCTCGAAGAGCAGTCTGGCAGCTCTGCCTCGAATAGCAGTCTGGCAAGCACATTCAGATAGAGTCAGCTGCCTGACATTTGGTGTTGGGTTGTGCTAGGCATGTTGCTTCTGATCTGGCACTGTTGCCCATTTCACTTACCCACAGAGGCACCTGCACTAGATACTTAGCAGGATGTGACATGGTCTCCATTCACAACCTCTTGGACCAACACATTGTCTACATGACTCCATTGCCACCTACCTTGTATGTCCCACCACTGTTTGGGACTGCACCTCTGTTCTGTCAGCTGTACATGTGATTGCCACCAGGGAACTGTTGGGTATGTTGTAGTACTTCTCCAAGTGACAGGCACAAGTGTGTGCATGGACCAGACAGGAGGTCTTGCGGCAGAAACATGGGCCTGGCCGATGGCGCTTTATATATGCACGCATGTCTGGAGGTCCATGTGCATTCTGTTGATTTCCATGTCACCATGCGTGCTCTTCTAAATGCTTTAAAGTATGGACACCATTGGTGGCCCCCGCCCCTTGGTTTGTGCGTGCTGCTGGTTACCCTCTACTTTGACAGGGACATGGCTCCCAAGGTGGCCTCATGAAAGCTTAATTTCGGTGATGGGGAGCTGGCACTCCTGCTAGAGGAGATCCTTGGGGACTTTGAGATTCTCATGGGCACATCATTCAGTGTCGGACACGTCTTTGTTCTTTCTGTCCACAGGTGCAGATGCAACTCCAGGACCAAGCATTGCCCCGGATCCTACTGCCACCCCTGCCAATCCTCTGACATTATGACATGAATGACATGAAATTATGAAATGAATGACATGAAAGCGCATATAAGCAACACCATAAAGGCAATCTATCACAAGATACGAACAATTCATCACCTTCCTGGTCCAGACGTTTTGGCAGTTTGCAGTTTTACAGAAGGTTGTATAACTTTCAGTGCAACAAATTAATTTCATTGGCTTATCCCTAGTATGTTTTTAAGTATGAGGTGAGCCAACCTCTGAAGAAGAATTTATCGAAACACGGCCTGTGTCGGGTCAGGTCTCCCTTTACATATATGGATCAATAAAGTATTGGTGAGAGTTCACACCTGTCCACGTTTTTGTGCTGTTTGCTTTTTGCCTGCGTGGCAGTGTGCTGCTTTGTCTTGGTGTCAGCAGCAGAGTCAGCCACCGTGGCACCCTCCAATATTTTGGGCCCTGTTCCTTGGGACATGGGCCCTCCATTGACCTTTCCTCCCTTCCATTAGGGTCTGGTGGAGGGGAGTGAGGACAGCAACAGTTCAGGGTTCGACAGCTGTCCACACCTGTCAGTGCCATCATGCCAGCTGTTGGATGTGTGCCCTCTGAGAGGGGGAAGGACAGGGGTTGGGAGGGGACAAAGTAACTGTCACATGGGGGGCCTGGAGTGTGTGCTTGGCAAGGGGTGGGGTGGCTGTTCTGTTGGTGCAGGTGGGGGGTGTGGGGATTGCTGCAGGTGATATATGGTGGGATATGTGGGGGGCAATGGGATGTAGGGGTGTGGGCACACTTGGGGGCCTGCGAATGTGCATAAGTTTGACTGTGGGGTGTGTGACTCTGGTGGAGTAGGAAGGGACGGGCATTTGTCATTGCATGCCTTGGGCATGCCTTGGGCTGGGTGCTGTACTTCTGCTTATGCCACGATTAAATTCATTTGTGTCTGTCCTATTTGTCTCCCTGTCTACTTCTGCCTCATTCTGCAATGCTACTCACTTTTGCACATCCTTTGGGCTGCTACTGGTTGTCATTGGCTTGGCAGCTGCTCCCATCTAGGTGTGTTTCACTAGCTGCAGTCATGGCAGTTTGTCCTATTCCGGTAACAGTGGCTCTGTGTGCTGCACTATTTTTTTTCTAAGTCCTGCCAATATACCACATTTCTACAGGTATAATGTAAACATCTGCAGGGCACATGATGGACGTACATGGGCACAACTTGAATACACTTTATACATTTCCGGGGCACGCCATGCCCCTGTTACGCCCCTAACATACCCATTCTGAGACCTCCTTCTTAATGGCGTGTTCATAAACATGGAGTGCTTTTCAGAATACGGCCTTGGACGTTTTTGGCAGATATATGTCTCCTGTGCACATTCGTGTTTCAGAATGACCCCCTTAGTATTCCACCAATAATTAAAATTTAATATAACTGTATTTTTCCAATTGGATAAAACTGTTTGCAAAGCTACCAAAAAGTATCTAGAAGTTCCTTACCACACTTATCTAGAGCATCAGGAACACTCAAACATTTAAAAATTATGGTTCCTAAAGGGCATTCAAAGTTTAAAGTTGCCCACAAACGTTTCTACATTTGCACCCAAAAATCTTGAATGACTACACTCAAACACCATGTTGGAAAGAGTTCCACTATCCAAGACACTACCATCAAATGGTTCCAATCATACCTCAAAGACAGACAGCAGAGAGTAACATCTGATAACTGCACCTTAGCACCCTTCCGTACAACTCAAGGAGTACCCCCAAGGCTCTTCACTATCTGCACTTCTTTTCAACATCTATATTCAGCCCATATGCAAAATATTCAACAAATACACGATACAATATGCCATATATGCTGACGATATCATGGCATATACCCCTATACAATTGGACGCCCCAAACTACTCCACTATATCAACCTGTATTCAGGAAATAACGACCTGGCTTTCCAACAACAACTTAAACATCAACATAAATAAATCTGAAGCTATCTGCTTTTTGACATATTCATTAATGACCTGGAAAAGGGAATAACGAGTGAGGTTATCAAATTTGCAGATGACACAAAACTATTTAAAGTTGTTAAAACCCATGAGGATTGCAGAAAATTGCAAGAGGATCTTGATAAATTGGAAAACTGGGCATCCAAATGGCAGATGAAATTTAATGTGGACAAGTGCAAAGTTATGCACCTAGGGAAGAACAACCCAAACTATAGATACACGATGCAAGGTTCAGCATTAAGAACCACCACCCAGGAAAAAGATATAGGCGTCCTTGTGGATAACATGTTAAAACCCTCTGCCCAGTGTGCAGCGGCGGCCAAGAGAGCAAATAGAATGCTAGGTATGATAAGGAAAGGAATGGAAAATAAAACAAAAGATATTATAATGCCTCTATATCGTTCCATGGTGCGACCACACCTTAAATATTGTGTGCAATTCTGGTCGCCGTATCTTAAAAAGGATATAGCATTATTAGAAAAGGTTCAGAGAAGAGCCACCAAAATTGTAAAGGGGATGGAAGGATACTCCTATGAAGAAAGGCTAAAAAGGTTAGGGCTCTTTAACCTGGAAAAGAGACGGCTGAGGGAAGATATGATAGAAGTCTATAAATTAATGAACGGAGTGGAACGGGTAAACGTAGATCGATTGTTTACATTATCAGAATATAGAAAGACTAGGGGACATGCAATGAAGCTACAGGGCAAACTATTTAAGACAAATAAGAGAAAACATTTTTTCACCCAACATGCAATCAAAATCTGGAATATGTTACCGGAGGATGTAGTAAAGGCTGTTAGTGTAGCTGGGTTTAAAAAAGGTTTGGACAAGTTCCCGGAGGAAAAGTGCATAAAACATTATTAAAAAAGGACACAGGATATCAATGCTTGACCCAATACAAGCATTGTGGAACCTGTGTCTTTTGGGGAAACTGCTAGGTATATATGACCTAGATTGGCCACTGTTGGAAACAGGATACTGGGCTTGATGGACCTGACCCAGTATGGCATATCTTATCTAGGAGTGGATGAGTGGCCTAGTGGTTGGGGCAAGGTACTTCAGGCCAGAAGGTCAGGGGTTCAAATCCCACTAGAGGACAGCAACCTTGGGCCGGAAGGACTGGGGTTTCTAGTCCCACAGGTGCTCCTTGTGGTCTTGGGCAAGCCACTTAACCCTCCATAGCCCATGTTCCCTGTAAAATAGTTATCTCCAAGTTATAATGCCCTGTTCATTGTAATTTCAGTTTGTTCAATGTAAACCGCACTGATGTAGAATAGCACGGTATATAAGAGAATGTAAATAAATAAATGTTCTTATCATCATTACAAGGGATTCCACATTCACTCCTCCTACCTCTATCAACATCTCCAATACACCAATTACAATAAAAGACAAAGTTCAATATCTTGGAGTGATTCTAGACAAACAACTTACCCTCCAACAAGATATCCAATCAGCTTTTTTCAAACTAGCAATGCTCCGTAGACTAAAACCTTTTCTCAATAAAGAACATTTCTGCACGGTATGCCAGGCAATCATTACACCTGTACTGGACTACTGTAATCTTCTCTACCAAGATCTACCTAAACAATCCACTCGTGCCCTTCAAATAGTACAGAACACTGCTGCCTGTAGCATTTCTGGCTCCTCATTACAAGACCATATAACTCCCATACTACATGACCTGCACTGGCTGCCAATCTCTTCACGGGTGAAATATAAATCAGCACTTACCATCTTCAAAATTAAAAACAACATTACAGCAGGAATACTACAAGAGCTCATCGGAACCAAAGAAAGCAAAAGACCAGACAGAAGCAGCACCAAAAACACTATACCAACCCCCAGTCTCTTCACAACAACCAATAAATCAACATACATGCGAGCCTTCTCTCTTGCTGCCCCTGCTATTTGGAATGCCCTCCCAGAAAAATCTAAGATCAACAACTGACTTAAAAGATTTCCGAAAGTTACTAAAAAACACTCTATTCACTGAACAATTCTACGAAGACCCCCAATCACACTAACCACTCCACAGGCCGATCTACGCAAGCAATGCCAACTACACCAGTCAACCTTCGTAGTACACTTACCAAGATGTACATAAGTAGTGTTGATGATACAAGAAACTGTTTAAGTTTCCGAAGTCACGTTGTTAATGCCTAAAATTGCAAGTTCTCTATAATTGTTTAAATTTGCAAGTTATTTGTAAAAGTTAAGATTCAAATGTTTTAAAATTACATGTTCTCTGTTATTGTTTAAATTTGCAAGTTCTTTGTAAAAGTTAAGTTATTGTAAACCGCCTTGATTAAATGAAAAGGTGGTATATAAAAATTGTTAAATAAAATAAATAAAGCTGCTGAAATGCAGGGGACGTAGGGAAAAGAAGAAGCACTAGGGATTGTGTTGGAAAGAGGAGATGGCACTATCATCCATACTGATGTAGTCTACAGGACTCCAACTCCAGTGGAAGAAATGGATAGAGACTTGATCACTTATACTGCAAAGGTAGCCATGAAGGGGGAAGTGATCATATTGGGTGACTTTAATCTACCTGATATGGACTGGAGTATTCCTTCTGCAAATCTGGAAAGAAGTAAAAAGATTATGGATGCCTTCCAAGAAGCATTGCTCAAACAAATGGCAATGGAACTGGCAAGGGAAAGTTCAATGCTGGATTTAGTACTCATCAATGGAGATAACATGTCGAATGTCCAAATGGGTGCACATGTGAGCTGCAGCGATCATCACATGGTGCGGTTTGAGGTAAAAGCCAAGGCAGAGTCCAATCACAGCAAATTCAAAGTCCTAGACTTCAGAAACACTGACTTCAGTAAAATGGCCAAGTGCCTGAAGGAAGAGATGGCAGGGTGAGAGGGGATGAGGGAAGAGGAAGTGCAGTGGGCTAAACTAAAGGAGGCAATAACAAGGGGCAACAGATACATATGTAAGGAAAGTAAATAAAAACAAGAGAAAAAGGAAACCTATTTGGTTCTCCAAAAAAGTGCTGCACAAATAAAGGCAAAAAACACAGCTTTCACAAAATTCAGCGGATTGCAGAGGAGCACAGAAAAGAATACAGGCTAAAGCTGAAAGAGACAAAGATAGAAATAAGGATAGCAAAAGCAAAGGAGGAAGAAATGGTAGCTGAAGATGTAAAGCGTGGAGACAAAACATTTTTCAGGTATATTTGGGAGAAGAGGAAGATCAGAGGTGGAAGTGCAAGACTCAAAGTGCCAAGGACAGATTCGTGGAAAGTGGCATTGAAAAAGCGAGAATGCTAAACAAATATTTCTGTTCTGTATTCACCAAAGAAAATCCTGAAGAAGGACCACGTATGGTTGACAAATATACAAATGGGAATGGAGAAGATGATGATGTTATTGAACAGCTTGAAAAACCGAAAGTGGGCAAGGCCGTGGTACCGGATGGTATACATCTAGTGGTGGGATTTGGCCGGTTCAGCCCAGTTCGCAGGAACCAGTTCCTGCCATGGGCCGCATTCGCCGAACCAGGCCAAAAACGGCATCCTGATGCCGGCACTGCACTGGTGGGAATCCTCCTACCTGCCAGTAGTTTGACTGCATCGACAGACTGCGGCATCGGGGAAAGTCCCCGATGCTGTCAAACCACTGGCAGGTGGGGGTATAGGGCTGCTGGGCCACCAGTGAGTTGCTACCCTGTGGTGGCCACCAGAGGCCTGAGCATGCAGCGCCAATAATGCAAACACATGCCGTGCTACCACCCGCTCAATTCTTTCAGTGGCAGGATCGATCTAAACCAGTTCCTGTTCGGATCAAATCCCGCCATTAGCTACATCCCAGGATACTGAAAGAGCTCAAAGAGGTTCTGGCAGGACCTTTAAAGGATGTTTTTAATAGATCCTTGAAGACAGGAGAGATTCCGCAGGACTGGATAAGGGTTGATGTGGTACCTCTTCACAAAAGTGGTAATAGGGAAGAGGTGACAAGCTATAGGCCGATAAGCCTTACCTTGATGGTAGGAAAAGTAATGGAGGTACTCCTGAAAGAGAGAATAGTGGACTTTCTAGAAACCAATAGGTTGCATGATCTGAGGCAACATGGTTTTACCAAAAGATGATTATGCCAAACAAATTTGATTGAGTTCTTTGACTGGGTTACCAGAGAACTAGATCAAGGGCATGCGATGGATGTGATTTACCTAGATTTCAGCAAAGCCTTTGATACTGTTCCTCATAGGAGGCTTATCAAAAACTGAGCAGCCTGGAGATGTGTCCCAAGATGATGAACTGGTCCCAAGATGATGACAGAAGGTATTGGTAAACAGAACCACTCGGAAGAAAGGAAGGTTAGTAGTGGTGTGCCCCAGGGATCGGTCCTGGGACCGGTACTGTTCAGTGTATGTGTGAGTGATATTGCTGAAGGATTGAAGGGAAAAGTCTGCCTATTTGCAGATGACACAAAAAGTTGCAATGGAGTGGACTCCTCTAAGGGAGTGGACAACATGAGGAAAGATCTACAAAAACTGGAAGAATGGTCTAATGCTTGACAGTTAAGATTTAATGTGAAGAAGTGCAGAGTCATGCACTTGGGATGCAGAAATCCAAGGGAATTGTATGCGATAAGGGGTGAGAGGTTGGTATGCAGGGAGAGTGTCTCCTCGCGGCTCTGTTAAGCCTGCAGGGGCTGATGGGAAATTTCCCATCAGTCCCTGCGGGCTTAACAGAGCCGCGAGGGAGACAGTAAGACACTCTCCCTTCGCGGATCTGAAAGCCATCGCGGAGAGGCTCAGCCGGGCAGGGAGAGCTCAGCCGGGCAGGGGGGCCCCATGGGACAGTTGATTCTGCTGCTGCCGCGGCAGCAGCAGCAGCAGCCAGCTTTTTTTTTAAATTTAATTTAATTTTAAAGCAGAATGTTCTTTGCAAGGGGCCCCCTGAAACACAGGGCCCTGTGCAAAAAACATTCTTGCTCAATGGATGGGCCGGCCCTGGTTCAGAGGAAAGAGACCAAAATGGTTTGGAGTCTGCATCAGAAGACAGATGAGAAGAGACTTGAAGACCTAAATATTTATGCCCTAGAGGAGAGGAGAGACAGGGAGATATGATAGACGTTTAAATACTTAAAGGGTATCAATGGGCAAACAAACCTTTTTCAAAGAAGGGGAAGCTGTAAAACTAGAGGGCATAAAATGAAGCTGCAAGGAGGTAAACTTAAAAGCAATGTCAGGAAATACTTTTTCACTGAAAGGGTGGTGGATACTTGGAATGCCCTCCCAATGGAGATGGTGGGGGCAAATACAGTGACGGAATTCAAAATGGCTGGGGCAGACACAGTGGATTCCTTTATAGAAAGAGGAGAACATTTTATTTTATTTATTTAGTATACTGCGACTTCCAGCGATCTTGATTACAGATTGGAAATTGTCAAATCATGACAGGAAATTTTTGAGGTATAAACACATTGATTAGACAGGAAAGCACAGCACACAAAGAACTATTTTACAGGGAACATGGGCTATGGAGGGTTAAGTGGCTTGCCCAAGACCACAAGGAGCACCTGTGGGACTAGAAACCCCAGTCCTTCCAGCCCAAGGTTGCTGTCCTCTAGTGGGATTTGAACCCCCAACCTTCTGGCCCGAAGTACCTTGCCCCAACCACTAGGCCACTCCTCCACTCCAAATCAAAATAAACTTAACTATTTTTAATACCTCAACAAATAGTGAGGCGTGACCTGCATAGGATGGCAGTTTCAACTAAGCAAAGGCAGAGAGGGGGGTGACCTGCACGGAACAGGGGGTACGCCTACTCTAGCCACCTTACTGGGAAGACTAGATGGACCATACTGGTCTTTATCTGTCGTCATATACTATGTTACTATGTTAGAAATTACTGGCAGAAGTATGATCAATGGAGGTGTTATTGGCAACAGTTCCAAAGATATCTAGGCAACCAAGTATGGGATTAGGAACCTATATCCCCAAGTTTGAAATATTTCTTGTGCAGAGTGACTAAATATAGTCATGTAGTTTCACAACATAGCTATATTTTAAGAGTGTGCAGGCCAAAAATTTTCATTTTGTTTAGTTTCCCTTGTCATTTTGGGGATTTTCTGGGGGTTTTTTTAATGTTGTCACGTCCTATCTGTTATTATGACTCCACAGCATACACTATTGAGTGATAGTGCACACTATTAATGATTGACAGGATGGGACTCAATTTCAAAGATTTTTCTTCCATTTTCATTTGATAATGACATGAAATGATATAGGAAATGTTGTTGACATTTTCCACGTCGTTTCAAATGAATGCACATCCCTGCTTTATTTAGCCACTTTTAAAGCAGGCATTTCCAAGTGCATGTTTGGGTCAAGGAGAAAAGTACCTGAATAACTGAATTTTCTATTATGCCCACATAGTTTGTCCTCATAACCCCAGCTGCACAAATAACAGGAATTAAAGGTATGCAGGCACATAAATGCCCATGGAGTTTGATGGTGATCAACGTATTGAAATTTGCTCTCATCATGACTGGGTGGTTAAGATAACAAGCCACACATTCAGCCCTGCAAAGACTGGATATGGGTTCAGTATGAACATAAGAACATAAGAAATGCCATACTGTGTTAGACAAAGGTCCATCAAGCCCAGTATCCTGTTTCCAACAATGGCCAATCCAGGTCATAATTACCTGGCAGGTTTCCAAAACGGCACATAGGTTCCACAACGCTCGTCCTAGGGTAAGCAGTGCTTACCTTTGTGGTATAATTGAACATTTAAGATTGATAGGAAAATGCTAAGTTACTCTGGGTAGCAGGGATGCAATGCGTGCACTTTGGCCCATGCAATAAAAAATGCCAAGTTGCTCCCATTTGCAGAACTTCAAAGACATTACAATCTCCCAGATGCTAATCTCCTCAAATGGGCATACTTTAGGCACTGCATTCAGGAAAGTGTTGCGGTGTATAGAGATTTGGCAGGCAAGCCTGATATGAAGGGGTTCGTTAACTGGATCTTTGCTAAGGGATATGCTGTGTCCCGAATTTATAGACAGTTATGAGATTCTTCCTTTCAAGGTCATGTGGACCTGGAGGAGGTGTGATGATGGGATGTGGATATATATCTGCAAGATAAACAATGGGAACGCTTTTGGACATGCATTAACCGGCCTTCTTAGTCTTCCAGCTTAGCACAATCTATGCATTTTCTTGCTCGTCAAGCACTATGGACTCCATGGAAGACGTGAAGAGCTGGTCTGTCCTTGGGCAATAGATACTGAGTGATGCTGCACTTTTTTGAATGTGTTTCTTACTAAAATGGCTGGGACCGATAATCAAAAGGGCTCTCCAGATGGTGCTATTGAATATTATCTCTGAACACCTTGGCACTTTCCAGACAGTTCTGGGACGGTACAAAGAGGAGCTAAGTGGAGCCAAAATTTACCCAGATAGTGGCAACTTTCAGCACTGCTATCAGGATAACGACCTGCTTAACTTAGGATGGCAGAAAAGCTGTTTCAGGAGATGTGTAGATTAGCTGTCCAGATAGTGGTGGGATATCAGCAGCATGCCGATGCCGCCGGCATTGATCACTGTATCTGGATATTCAGCAACAGTTACTGCCGCGGTTTGAACATTATCCCCACTGTTCACTAGCACATATGTTTACTAACATCCTTGTAAGTATTTTACAAAAGGCTCTGCACTCAGTTGCCTTTAGTGATTGTTTGAGTCTCTTCTACATTTATCTTAAACATGAAGGATGCTTCAACTTGAAACTTGAACCTTTAAGCAGTGATATATCCAAAACCATTTTCTCTAGAATAAGACCGTTTGCCATTAAAAGGCTCTGCTCATGTACGTATCAAAAGTTTCTGGAAACATTAGCGTAGGCCAATGGAATTGTGAAAATATTTTCAATGCTCAGCAGATTGGAGAATCTCACCACTGACCTGTGGAGTTCTGATTCAGAGTTTCTTGGCTACTGCTGTAAGAAGGCACTGAAGTGATCGAAGGTGAAGGTGGACAAGATAAAGCAGCGGATAAGTCCAGGGGTGGCGTGAAAGATTGAGATTCAAGAGTGTCAGCGTCCTCAGCACTGTATGGATGTGGATCACATGGAAGATGGGGCTCAGCTTGCACATGTGACGTTTTCCATTGGGATAGTCTGGCTGCAACTGGGCCACCAGCATCAAAACCTGGAGGAGAAATAAAAAAGATGTGCAACTAAGCATGCAAATTTCTATCTTTCTTCAACCATTCTGCAGTGCTCTGCATCTCTTTGCCTGTAACATAGCTGAAGAAACTTGTGTGGTCCCATATGCTCCTGTGAAATATTAGCATTGCCCAGCTTTGCATTGGTTTGGTGGAAGATAATCACATCTGAAAAAATCCAGTTTTATCCCAAAGTCAACACATCCACTAATACCTTGCATTATTTTGACACTTTGAAATGGGAAGCCTTCATTTTAAAGGAAGAGCCTTATCTAGATCAATCATATTTCTGCCATCTATAACAATAATACTTGTTGATATCGCACTACTAGATGTACAGCAGTGATAAGTATTCAGATACAGTATGCCCAAACCAGAAAGAACAGGATCTTCTATGGGGTACCTGATACAATGAAAAGATAAATGCATTGTCACCAACACACTTGCTCCTAGCCCATTGTGCTAACCAGTAGGCCACTTCCTCTCCCTAGCCATACATAGAACATCACTTCCTGGTAGATTGTGCAGTGGGTGTGGCGACTGTCTATGTAGCCTGAGAGCCAGAAGACTGACTGAGGTCAGAAGCACCTGAGGTAATGTTCACGTCCAGCTGAGGAGAAGCTCTAGACATTTATGCTCAGTGCAATTCTGTAGTTGCTGCTATCGGCAGAGTACTGTCATACAGGATCGAGTATGGCAGAGGGCGTGCAACTATTCCTTTTTGCGTGGTTTGTGCAATGCTGGTTCTCGGGAAGATATATAAATAAGGTGAAACACTGTTTAAGTAAGTCATTCCGAGATATGAATTTATTTGTATGCGATTTAATTTCATATATATTCCCTTTTCCTGGTGAATCATGGAAGTAAGTGTGATTAAAATAAGATCTACCTATTCCATATTTAAAAAACTGTTTTTCTGACAACAAAGCATATTTATTTTAAAAAATATATATTTTATGGGGGTTTTTTGACAGAGTTCCTATTTCTCCTGGAATTGTGTAACAGCAATTACTGATAAAATGTTGAAAAGAGCGTGTTTTCATCTGAAGTTTGGGCTTCCCACTCTTTCCCCAAACTGATATCAGAGTCTGGGTTTGAGCATTGTGTTTGTTCTGCCCCTTTCTTCCAGATGTACATGATGTCAATCAATGAGAAGAGGCTGAGGGGCAGATAGTAATGTCTTCTGGAACTCCAGGCATGGGCCACTCTAGAGGTCCATGATAGTTAGGGGGAAACATCCCTTCTGTGGCATTTCTTTATGATAGGATACAAACATTTCATTCACCGCAGATGGTGCATACTGTATCTTTACCATTTAATTTTTTATTTGCCAGATTTGGCTGAATCGAGTTGAATGTGATGATGAATTGTTTGTCCAACTATCTTTAAGGTGTAATATTCCATTGCTGTACTTTTGGTTCAGTGCATGAGTCCTATAAAAGTAGAACTATAATTTCTTTACTAGTTCTGCATTTATCTTCCTGTACAGTTTGCAGATCATCAGTAATTTATGAAGAAGCAATTTGTCATTTAGATATTCTTTAAATATTAAGTATACAGGAACCAATTTAGGGCCCTGCTAGCTTGGCAGATCTAAGGAATGGAGAGGAGACATTCTATAGAAAACACTTGATCATCCAGTATGACCTTAAGCGCGGACAGTTTTGCTAGCATGTCAGCAATATGCTGCTGGAAAGCTTCAACCCTTAAAGCAAAGCCCATATGCCCCACTATAGAATAACTTTAAACTCAACTAACTTTTTCTCGGAATAAAAAAAGAACAGAAAGGCTTGCACATGGTTTCTTACCTAAAGTGATCTGACTGGCGCAACTGTAGTAGCTGTTTCCACTAGAAAGGTTGCAACTCGTACTGGTGAGATCCTTCTCTGTAATACATGAAGAATGTTAAGAGTTGCTGCCAAATGCCAAACTGATTTAATCACATGCAATACATTAATCAGAAGCAATACAGTCTATAGGAGAAACTAGAACCCCCCAAATGCTCAGCTTTGCAAATTATTCTGCTTCCCCGATATATCCTTCAACGAAAAACAGCAAGAGATACTTTTCCTCTTAGGAAGGACATGGAACAGTAATACAATACTCAAGCAAAACCCATAACTTCTTTTAAATCAACATTCCTTTCTTATTTTCTCCTCTATAAAAATAGAGATTATAAGTAAATCAATGAATGCTAAAGGTGGCAACGCTGCTCGTTCTTAAAAAGGGATGCAAACAATGACAAATAAAGAAATTTACTAAAACCGTACTTGATGCTTTGGGTAGAATTCAGTCAAATCCTATTTAACAGAATTGCCCCTTCAAATGACATTCCCCAAAACATGATCCAGGTGGAACAGTCAGGGCTGGCCCTGGAATTGGTTCAAGGTGTTGGCACCCTGGGCAACCCTTAAGCCTTATGCCCCTCCTGGCTGTCAGAATCTGTTGTTTAGCTTTGAATACCCTGCTCTGCCACCCCATTCCCCCAATAGCTGCTGCTCTAGATGGCCACCTAATTTGTCTAATGGTTGGGCCAACTCGGGGAATAGTAAAGTCCAAAATGATCCACAGATCCCTGATACACTACTCAGAGTCCAAATGAGTAATAGTTCCACTGACTATCCTGTGTCACGCCACCACCACTCGCCTCTAGTTTAGAGGGGCGTGGATTTTTGGAGAAACTTTCTGCTGTATGCTTTTTCAGCTTTTTTTAAACTATTTCCCTGCAATGCCCTCTGGGAAATGTAGTCCTTATTCAGGTGTATGGGTGCAGCATGCAGAAAGCTGTAGTCAGGCTCAAGTAGGTAAGGCAAATGACAGAAATTTATTATTTTTATATACACAATGGTTCAATCATACCACACATAGGATTGTTGGTTCAGGACCCTTTAAAGCAAAAATTGTCCTAAACATATCCAACCACAAAATGCCATTTTAAAGGTTCTCTCTATTGCAGGATACACAGTCTTTACCAGCAAGCTTATTGTATTCCCTTCTTAGCCTTGCTGGCTTTTTCCTGGATAACCTTCTTTCAGGACTGGCTTGCTTTCTCTACGTTCCCAGGTCTACAGCTTGGCACAAGGAACAGTCCATGGGTGTGTCCTCCTCAATCAGCTTCACCTCGGGCTCTCCCAGCTGCATAGGCTCTGACTTCCCATCCTGCTCACCATGCTCAGCTAACAGCCTCCCGGGGGATCTTGGAGTCTCTCTTGTTCCTGGCTCCAAACACTCCTGCAGACATGCTACATGCCAAATAGCACTCTCTCCAGCTGGAAGCTCCGTTCCTCTGCTCTGCTCAGCCTGGCTTCCTGCTTCTCCTCTCCTCCTTTCCTTCCTTTCTACTAAATCATACTCTGCTCTGGGTTTATACTTCCAGGGCTCTAGCTCCAACCCCACCCTACTCAGGTGACGGCAATCAGCCTGACTCCGGGCACCTGAGTGCTTGAAGCATTCACTGCCTAAAGGGTTCTGAGCCTTGTATCCTCTCCCCTTCATTCCACTAGGGGAAGCCTGAAATGTTTTCCACGTGGAAGTTTTCTGATCCCTGGAGGTGTTTATGGCTTTCCTACCCTGTCTTGGTAAAAGGGGGCCCTTTACTAGGGTGAAGTCCCTGTCTCCTTGTCCTCCCCTGGACTCTGGATAGGCCTCCTTGCCACACCTGTGTGCAGCAGTTGACTATTTAATACATTCAGAAGGCCAGAAACTCAATATCTTAGGAGCCCTTTTGCTAAAGGGCACTGGCTGTCAGCGCAGGTCTGGTGCGCTCGAAAGACGCATTGACTGCTAGCACAGAGCCATGACCGTTAATGCCGCCAGATTTTGGTGCTAACTGTCCATGGTGCATGAGGCTTGCAAGTGGAAGGGTTAGGGGTGGAAAGTGGGTGGGTAATTACCACACAGGCTGTGCACCGATGCTGCCTGCACGGTGGGCAAGTAGCTCAAGTGCACTTACTGCCACTTCCATAAGTGGCATTGAGTGCACCCCTGCTATTGTGCCACAGCAGAGTCGCATGCACCATGCTAACCACCGAGAACATGCTTTTCATACTCCCAGCAGTTAATGCTATGATATTGCACTAGCACACCATGGATTTGCTCGTTATGGGTGCATTTGGTGCAACACCACAGCATCCTTTAGTAAAAGGGCCCCTAAGTTACACTGAGGGGAATCTTCAAAGAAACATAGCCAATCGGTTAAGCAATTCACAGGCTAAGCTCAGATTAGGCATAGACAAAGTAGGCAATTACTTTCAGCAACAAATTTGATAAGCTGCCAGAGCACTGTTGTTGCCTTGTAGTAATTTGGGCCTGCTGCTCACTCTTCTCGCAAGGCTGCCTGTAGTCTCAGGTTCTGCGATATCCCCCCTCACTTAACAGTAGAGCATCTATAAAGACCTTAAACTTTTGTACAACTGAAGTTATGTACCTGAAATCCATCTTAACCAATACAAAATGCAGCAGTCCTCTTCTGCACTTCTGAAAATAAACTGATGTATCCCATCTACAACAGTGGTTCCCAACTTGTGGTCCTCAGACCTCTGGGGGTCCATTAGACAATTACAGGAGTTCACAGGACACAGAAAAGACTAAAAAAAGAAAGAGGCTAGCTAGGGGACTAGCTAGGGTAAGAGAGAGAAAGAGAATTGAGGGAAATGGCTGGTAGGAAGGGAGAGAAACTGAGACTGGGGGGGAGGAGGGAGGCTGGTTGTGGGAAGAGAAACTGGTGGAGGGTCAGGAAGGGGAAGGGTGATAAAGAGGGCTAGTGGGGACAGAAATGGCATTGAGGTGAGGGTGTCTGAGAAGCGTAGTGGGAATTAACTGGGGGGTCCCTGAACGTTTTGGAAGTTAATAAGGGGTCCATACAACCAAAAAGGTTAGAAACTCATAATCTATAATTTAGGTAGTCAATAAACAAGGTGAATTCAAATATGAGCCATCCAAACAGGGCAAATTAATCTTATTTACTGATTATTCCTCATATAATTAAGGCTTCTGTTTTTAGATTTTAACCAATAAAACAATGGAAAAACGGGACTGCCCCTAGCTCTCTCTCACTCCTTTCCTGATCCTCCACTCTGCTGTTGTGCCTTGTCTTTGCTGACCAGGACCAGGGCTGCCATCAGGTGAACTAAGTGATCACCTAGAGTTCCAGCCCTCTGTGGGCAGCAGTTGCTGCCGCTGCCTCCCCTGATGACAATGGCTATGAAATCATGACACAGTGCTCACCTTAGGGCTCCGGTGCTGCGCCGCGGTTTCATTCCTCTATGCAAAACAGAAGTCTGCATCTGAGAGGGGAGGAAGCAGCAACTAGTAATGGAATGAAACCATGGTGCAACACCGGAGCCCTAAGGCAATTCTGTGTCACAGTTTTGTAGCTATTGTCACTGCTGAAGGCCCCAAAGAAGGGCAATGGGGGTGGAAGGATGGAGGGCCCCTCAGTCCTTGCACTGGCCCTGATGCTGACAACTCCTCGGCAGCTCAAGGTTTTAGCAGCCGCTGGGCGTCCGTTATCCTCCTCCTTGCAACATCTCTTCCACTGGAAAGCATTGAAACGGGCGATAAGAGCACAGAATGAGCAAGGGGGAATAATTTGAGACTGGTAGGACCTGGAATGAAGGACAGGCTGGTGGATATAAAGAGTGGTGAAGTAAAGTTTTAGTATTATTCGGGAAGTAAAAAATCTGCACTAATCTTTAGCACAGTCTACTGCGTCTGAAGTTATTCTATATGATGCTCATTAACATATATTTCTATGCTAATTTAGCTAAGAGGAATGCATAGGCGGTCAGAGACTCAGTTGTTTGGGAAAGGAAAGTGGGTCAGGGATGGGGATGGGATTAAACTGGGGCAGGGATAGGGCAGCAAGTTATAATCCTTGGGTTGAAGTGCAACAACTTTGTCAGCAGTAAAGGGGCACTTTTGAACACAGCCGGGAAGGACCCTTCACTGTATGGTCAGCGCAACTGTTCCAATTGCCTCTTCCCTAGTATTCCCGTGGGTAATGAATACACTCCAGCAAATTAATAAGTATCTTTCAAAAAATCAAAATAATGCACCCAAATAATATTATATTAAACAGAACAATATTTGCAGTATTTGGAACGATATGGAGGTACTTTAACACTTGGGTCCCAGTCATCCTTTACTCTCCCAGTCTATTATCTTCCAGTTTGCCATATGAACAGTGGTATTCAGCAGCACTATAACAGAAATCATGTAGTTATTAGCAACCATAAAATGATCTGCCTACCAGTTCTTTTGGTAGGTTGCAAAATAGCCACTGTCTTCAGACTTGCTGGCCTTTAGTTTATTGTTGATTTACGAAATGTTTGAAATATGCAGTGGCGGCTAAAGGCAATCTGCTGCCTGAGGTGAGGGATGAAATGGTGCCCCCCTCCCCTTGAGGGAGGGGGATGCTTTCTCAAAACTCCAGTCAGGTACTAAACCAAACCAAAAAGCCGATTAAATTATATGAAGGAAATGCAAGAGTTTGCACACCAAGGAACTAAAAGAAAGAGTGAGAACCACAGCAATTTATAAACTTAAATTATAATTCATTTTTATTTTGTTGTTATAAACTGTGTTTCAGTTCTTGCTTTTTCTTTTTTAACATATATTTTGCATCCACAGAGCCCCCTTCCTCAACAGTGGGTGCAGAGCAGAACCAGACATTCACCCACGGGACTCAATATCTTAAAAAAAATAAACATTATCCAGTACCGGGCATATTGTGTACTAATACAGAACCCTACAACAAATTCACTGAGTATCTATAGAGCAAATCTACCATACCATACCATACCAGCACCAACTTCCAAAACTCACATAAGGAGCCTATCCAAAAAAGCATCACTGTAAATACTACAGTGGGCCCTGGAACATCCAAACATCTATTTGGACAGCTGAACAATTCAGATTACTACAGTACAGATCCCTACATACAAACTCCATGTTAATAGAACACCTGGTCTTGGAACACACTCAAAACACAGACCCTCACCAAGCACAGAATAAGTGACCGTAACCTAAAAATAAACATATGTAGATAAAAATTAAACTACAACCTCAAGAAGCCAGATTCTGCATACAGTGCAATACAAGAGAAATAGAAAGAGATGCAGTTCCCTGTACTGTATAAAATATAAAGATAGCAGCAAGCCTGGTCATTAAATTGAAAATAAAATTCTCTTCTAACTTTGTTGTCTTAAGAAAGTAAATTTATAAAGTCATTCCCTCACGTATCTGGCCATAAGGACATAAATGACCTGTTATAAAATACTGACCGGTGTAAAAGTAAATTCTTTGGCATCAAGGCATGTACTTTGCTGTTGGGCATGCATGTCCTCTTTTATCACGTGACATAGCCCAGCCCTGTCACTATGGCCAATTCATGAGAACCATTTGCACATTCTTCCTCCCTCCAGAGCCAAACTAGAGTCCACCAGGCAATGTGCTTTCTCTGTAACAGCCTACCTCTCAACTGCACCTTGAGCCATCAAAGAATTCTGATTTGGTCTAAAAACCACCTGTTTGAGCTAGCCTTCAAGGCCCATAAGGATTTTAGTTATGAGGGGCCCAATTTTCAAAGGTCTTTACATGGGTAACTTCCTTAGTCACCCATGTAAAGGCCTCATCCAGGATTTTTGAAGGGCACCTACATGGATAGTGCCCTTTGAAAATCCCAGATATGTCCCTAATGCGCACAGATGTGTCGGGGGAGTTCTGGGGTGGAGCGGAGGCAGGCCATGGCATTACCCGTGTTGCAGCAGTTTTCAACGCTACAACTTAGAGATAGGCATGGGAAAACCGTGTCTATCTTTAAGGCAGTGGGACTAACCGTGTAGCATCGAAAATCAGTGCTACAACGGGTAGCTCCTGCGGCTACCTGGCTGTGCGGCGACACCCGGATTTTTGATGCCAGGGTCGTATATGACCCCGGCATGGAAAATCTGGTTTAGACAGGAGGTGGGAGGGCTATGTGCCACCCAACTGAAATTCGGGCCCGAGGGGATTAGTCATAGTTTTCATAGAAACATATTCCTTAAAGTGTGATAAGGTTTTGCATTAAGTACAAAAATTCACATGTGGTAAGTGCAAGATCTGTGCACTACTGGGGCAGGGTCATCAAATACCTTGCAGTCAGTGCACTGGGAGCAAACTGGCCACATGGACTCGTGTTAAATAAATCAGCAGACACCAGTGCATTAAAGTAAGTCCCAGCACTGCTCAAACAAAAAAAAAACCTGATCGCAGCAAAATCCCCCAAACTCCCCATTCACAAGCTCAACTCCTAATCTAAACTTCAAACCCTGATGACAGCCCAAGTCTCCTGATAACAGCCCTACCCCCCTGATCACATAATTCATCAAAGAGCAACTGACCTTAAGAACATAAGAACATAAGATATGCCATACTGGGTCAGACCAAGGTCCATCAAGCCCAGTATTCTGTTTCCAACAGTGGCCAATCTAGGTCATATGTACCTAGCAGTTTCCCCAAGGGACACAGGTTCCACACCTCTCCGGACATCAAGCTCAACCCCCCTCTCCCTCCCAGCATAAATCCCCTCCATCTGATCACCCCCCAACCTCCTTGTCCGATCTGATTATCCCTGGCATCAATCCCCACACCTGATCACACACCCTCAACATCCATTGATATCCTGGGTCCCTTCTTAATAATGGTTTATGGACCTTTTCTCCAGGAACTTGTCCAAACCTTTTTTAAACCCAGCTACACTAACAGCTTTTACTACATCCTCCGGTAACAAATTCCAGAGTTTGATTACACGTTGAGTGAAAAAATATTTTCTTTTATTAGTCTTAAATAGTTTACCCTGTAGCTTCATTGCATGTCCCCTAGTCTTTCTATATTCTGATAAGGTAAACAATCGATCTACGTTTACCCGTTCCACTCCGTTCATTAATTTATAGATTTCTATCATATCTCCCCTCAGCCGTCTCTTTTCCAGGTTAAAGAGCCCTAACCTTTTTAGCCTTTCTTCATAGGAGTATCCTTCCATCCCCTTTACCATTTTGGTGGCTCTTCTCTGAACCTTTTCTAAAATCGCTATATCCTTTTTAAGATACAGCGACCAGAATTGCACACAATATTCAAGGTTCGGTCTCACCATGGAACGATATAGAGGCATTATAATATCTTTTGTTTTATTTTCCATTCCTTTTTTTATCATACCTAGCATTCTATTTGCTCTCTTGGCCACTGCTGCACACTGAGCCGAGGGTTTTAACATGTTATCCACAATGACGCCTAAATCTTTTTCCTGGGTGGTGGTTCCTAATGTGGAACCTTGCATCGTGTAACCATAGTTTGTGTTGTTCTTCCCTAGGTGCATAACCTTGCACTTGTCCACATTAAATTTCATCTGCCATTTTGATGCCCAGTCTTCCAATTTATTAAGATCCTCTTGCAATTTTCCACAATCCTCTTGGGTTTTAACAACTTTAAATAGTTTTGTGTCATCTGCAAATTTGATAACCTCACTCGTTATTCCACTTTCCAGGTCATTTAAGAATATGTCAAAAAGCAGCGGACCCAGCACAGATCCCTGGGGTACACCACTATTCACCTTTCTCCATTGGGAAAATTGGCCATTTAGCCCTACCCTCTGCTTTCTATCTTTTAACCAGTTCCTGATCCACAATAGTACACTGCCTCCTATCCCATGACTCTTTAGTTTTGCCAAAAGTCTCTGATGAGGGACCTTGTCAAAGGCTTTCTGAAAGTCCAGATACACAATATCAACCAACTCACCTTTGTCCACCTGATTATTCACTCCTTCAAAAAAACATAACAGATTAGTAAGACAAGATCTTCCTTGTCTAAAGCCATGTTGGCTGTCTCCCATTAGGTCATGACTATCTACA
The DNA here is from genome assembly GCA_033557465.1 of Ichthyophis bannanicus. Classification (NCBI taxonomy): domain Eukaryota; kingdom Metazoa; phylum Chordata; class Amphibia; order Gymnophiona; family Ichthyophiidae; genus Ichthyophis; species Ichthyophis bannanicus. The sequence goes on along the minus strand of CM066037.1, from coordinate 475,809,473 downwards.
TGCTGAGTAATTTTATTCTTTATGATGGTTTCTACTATTTTTCCCGGTACTGATGTCAGGCTCACCGGTCTGTAGTTTCCCGGATCACCCCTGGAACCCTTTTTAAAAATTGGTGTTACATTGGCGATCCTCCAATCTTCAGGTATTAGAGATGATTTTAATGATAGTTCACAGATTACTAATAGCAGGTCTGCAATCTCATATTTCAGTTCTTTCAACACCCTTAGATGTATACCATCCAGCCCAGGTGATTTGCTACTCTTCAGTTTATCTAATAGTTGTAATACATCTTCCCGATGTATCGATATTTCCTTCAATTCTTCCGCACCTTTAAATACCACTTCAGTCATGGGTAACATCCCTACATCTTCCTCAGTAAAGACTGAAGCAAAGAATTCATTCAGTCTCTCCGCTATTGCCTTGTCGCCTCTTAGTGCTCCTTTAACCCCTTTATCATCTAATGGACCAACTGACTCTCTCACAGGTTTTTTGCTACGAATGTACTTGAAAGAGTCTTTATTTCGCGTTTTTGCTTCCGCAGCAAGCTTCTTCTCAAATTCTCCCTTTGCCTGCCTTATCAATGCCTTGCATTTGACTTGCCAGTGCTTGTGCTGTTTCCAGGTTTCATCATTTGGCTCTTTTTTCCATTTCTTGAAAGATGCTTTTTTGGCAACAACAGCCTCTCTGACCTCACCTTTAAACCATGCTGGCAGTTTTTTGGACTTCCTTCCACTTTTCTTAAAGCGTGGAATACAGCTGGTCTGGGCTTCCAAGATTTATTTACAATCTCTTATATTTATTTATTTACAATCTCTTATATACCGCACTATTCAGCATCAGCGCGGTTTACATGGAACAAAATGCTCAGTACAGTTAACATGTATGAGTTTACAGATAACAGGATAGTATTTTTCAACAACACCCAAGCTTGATGTAAGTCTTTAACCTTTGCAACTGCTCCTTTTAGGTATTCTTAACTATTTTCCTCATTTTATCATAGTCTCCCTTTCGAAAGTTAAAAGGTAGTACTGTGGATTTCCTTACTATCCCTCCTCCACTAATTAAATCAAAGGCGATCATGCTATGATCACTATTGCCAAGTGGCCCCTACAACCTTATCTCTTGCACTAGATCTGGTGTTCCACTAAGGACTAGGTCTAATATTGCTTCCCCTCTGGTCGGTTCATGAACCAGCTGCTCCAAGAAGCAGTCATTTATTTCATCTAGGAACTTTATCTCCCTAGCATGTCCTGACATGACACTGACCCAGTCGATACCGGGGTAGTTGAAATCACCCATTATTATTACTGCGCTGTAACTTTTGTTAGCTTCCTTGATTTCTTTGAGCATTTCATCATCCATTTGGTCATTCTGGCCAGGCGCTCGATAGTACACCCCCACTGCCATTGCCTTCCCCCTTTTACATGGAATTTCAATCCATATAGATTCTACAGCAGATTTTGTTTCCTGCAAAACGTTAATCCTTTCTGACTCAATGCCCTCTCTAACATAGAGAGCAACCCCTCCACCAATTTGACCTTCCCCCACCCCTGCCCCCTCCCCAGCAGTTAGTGCGGTATCCTTAGTGTATAATGACTAGGGCAGAAATAGTCTCCCTTTGCTCTCACCTTATTGCTGTCGGGGTTCAAAATGGCAGTTATGACCCACAGTACCACTGCTAGATGCTAACTGGCACCTGCAACAGTTAGCTTGTGATAACATACTACATACTGACCATGCTGCTGTCCATGCATATTCTCTAACCATACTCTGTTCAAAAGGTATCAAATAATTAGCATGGCCCTGTGCTAATGGTTACTGTGTGTTAAAAACAGCAAAGCACTAAAAAACAATCATGAACAGTAAGAACATGATAAAACCCGCATTAAGTGCTTAAAACACTTTAATAAACATACTCTGGATTGAGAGATCACCAGGAATGCCGTTTTTGTATATTGTTATGCATGATATGTACTATTTGGTTTTCAATAAACAGAGTTTTCAAAAAAAAAACAAAAAACAACATACCCCGTAATTTTTTTTGTCCTGGTGAACGATGCTTTTAAAATCTTTCATCCCTGTCATGTTCTTATGTCTTTTTTCAATTGGAACTAATTGAAATGCCATTTAAAAAAATTATTCATCCTTTTTTATCATGCCCCCAAACCCCACTCTTTGCCAAAAGTACATCAGGGCCATGGAAATTCTTCTTCAAATACAAAGAGGCTTTAACACACTTCAGTAGTAACTACAGCAGCATGAATTTTCCTTAAGACGGCACTCTCAAAATCATTCCATTTCTTGGGCATTTGTACTCTGCATTTCCCGTAATATGATCCCAAATTGGTTTTAGCCCCCATGTCAAATGAATGCAATAAAATATCTTTCAAGTTCGAGAACCAGAGAGTATTAGGAATACTAACTTTCATCAGCAGATTGGTTCCACTATATACAGTGAATCATTTTCCTACATTATTTGCCTCCAAGGTTCTCAACAGTATCATCTTCATCAATACCAAACATAATCCACTGGTATTCCACAACGTCATGCTTTTACAGTATCTCAGATAAAGAAGAAACCATATTCTCCTCCTCTGACAAATCAACAACTAGGCCCTAAGAAACTTAATAGGAGAAAGTGCTCTTAGGGATATGTTTACTAAATGGCGGTAGCAGCTTCCGTGAGATATCAGAGCCACGGCCCCATTGAAATCAATGGGGTCGCGGCTCCGATATCGCACGGAAGCTGCTACCGCCATTTAGTAAACATACCCCTTAGTGTTTGATTTTCAAGTGGCAGATTGTAACTTTTAGATAGACCATTAGCTTGTATCATAATCTGCTTAATAGGACTGCAAAGTTCTTTGAACCTTAAGATTCTACTCTTCTGAACAAAGAGAACCTTTGACCAACTTTCCAAGTTAAATACAGGTCATTCATAATGTTACTTTACCATATCCATCAAGTGAAGATATCTTCTCCCGACTGAAGTTCCTGGCTGGACTAGGTGGGACAGATAAGGCAGTGTCCCCTCTGGGTTCCTCAATTCCGTTTTCAGGATCCATTGCCCTGTAGTGCTTCAGCTCTACAGTTCCACCTGGGAGGCCTGGCTTGGTTTTCATGCCTAGGTTGCGTTTGGGACTTAGACATCTTCTGTCTGCATGCAAAATGCATGACTGCCACATTCTGCCTGTAGGAAAGAAGCCAGAAGTTTGGGAAATTCTAGTAGAAATCTTGTCTCAGTCATTTGCAGTAGCTACTTTGAGGCCTGGGAGAATGAGGCACCTGGGAACCTTTTTCCTGGCAAACAGATGTTTTGGGGGGGTTTGTTTTATTAAACTGTAGGTGGGCAGGTTGTTCATGTCACACGGTTCAGGTGGCCAGTGAAGGAGGTACATTGTACAAGACTACAAGATCTACCCAATTTATGAAATGATATGAAGGTAACATCATTTCACAGCCTAGGCAAGTGCCAACAAAAGGGTCTGAACCTAAAACCTCCCTATCAAAATTTTGCTGCAGCAGACCCCTAACCACAGATATAAAAAAGAAAAACGCACTCTGAGCAAGAATCCTGTCCTGCTGCATGGCTTTAGTAACTCAACTTGCTTGCTCACATGACCTGTTGGGTTCCCATGGTGCTCCTGATTTGACCCTGGCTGTGCCAAGATATCGCTGTCAGCGCTGGGTCGCTCAGATAGAACAGAGCCTTGTATTTCAGAAGAACGGGGAAATGGAAGGGCACAGAGGGTTGGTGAGAGAAAACCACACAGGGCACAGGTTTGTCAGGATGGAGATATAGAGCTGAAGAAAGGGGGAGCGAGGTGAACAATGGAAGACTCTCAGAAGAGGGGAAGAGTAAAGGAATTCTGCTAAATATGACACACCAGAAATGTAACTAAATATCTCAGAGTATATGAGATTACAGAGCTTTTCGGCTACATAAATGAAAAGTAGTAGTAGTAGTAATAAGTGACTCCATTTGTTTCTTATCCCTCCAAAAAGAAAATCTTAGATCCACCCTGTTTGTAATTGTCCCTTTATAATTTATAAACTAGAGTTCTGAAATGCCAGGACTCACAAAGAACGTTTACTATCATGTTAATTCTTTGTGTGAAGAAAGAAAAAGAAGTTTTAGAAACCACAGTAAATAAATACATAAATAAATACATAAATACATAATAGTATATGTTAATAAGAGGTTAAACAATTAACATTTTGAAAAACTCATAAAACAGAGCACAAGTCTAGCTATGTATTGGGGAAAAATTACTTTAACATATATTTTTACCTGATTTGAAAGAAAATCCTCTTGTGGTAAGAAAAGGTGACAAATTTCTGGTATTGATAAACAGAACAGAAATATGGAGAATTCTAGCACTCGCCAATTCGTTCATGCAAAGCCACACGCACAAATATCTTTCACATGCTGAAAATGTTCAAAAAGCTATTTCACCTAGAAGTTTAGATCATGAGTTTAGCAAAACGTTATCAGTTGATGCCATGAAACCTAATTATTTTTTCCAGTCCTCGACTGTATTAGACCATGTTTCTATTGAGAGATGAGAACAGTAAAAAAATTAACAAGTACACACCTCTCGGTGCTTTCTAAAGTTGCACCTTGACTTCAATAGACCTTTTTCTGCTCGATTCCAAGCATCAATTGATTGCCATCTGTTGTGTAGCAAAACCACATCTCCTGCTGTTGAGACCACTCCAGCAATCTTGCCCTCGCTCCCTCACTTGAATCCCGGCTGTCAAGAGGCTACCAGCAAACTGCCAGCTGTGTCGCTTCCCAGCAAGATCGGCATCCACTGTCATGTCTCTTCTAGAGTATTCTGGTAAACCTTGTTTCACTGCAAAGTAGGTTCTGAACTAATACAGGCTGTACCATGGCTCGCCAGCTCAGCTCCACCTTTCAGGCAGCTGCCAGCATGATGCGATCTCCTGCGGAGCACAAGAACTGTTTAAAGCAGCACAGGGGAAGGAAAGGCATTGGCTGATGCTCTGCTGTCTCAAGGACCGACCGATAGCGTCACCTCCTCCACAGGTATCTTAGGGATGGAGGACGGGGGTGGGGGAGAGCTTATATAGCTCTCCTATGTGTGTCAGAGGCAGAGGTCAAGTGAAATGTTAATATCCAGATCACAGATGTAAAAAAAGAAAAGAAATTAATACAGTCCTCCCAGCCCCAAGCTCCATGTTCCTAAAGTAAAGAGAGAGCTATAGTCTAATCCAGGAGTTCTCAAGCCAATCCTCGGGACACACCTAGCTAGTCAGGTTTTCAGGATAACCACAATGACAATGAATATGCATGAGAGAGATTTGCATACAATGGAGATAGATATCCTGAAAACTTGGCTAAGTGCTTTCTGAGGACTGGGTGGAGAACTCCTGGTCTAAACAATGATAGAAAGGATGTTGCCATCCACATGGTCGCCACAAGGCTCCACTAGCATAAGAGAAAAACTTCTAAGGCATGTAGGAATTTTTTCTTTTAATACTTATGTATGGAACCTTTTATGGAATAATACATGTTTAATTGCAGTACTTTTGCAGGTATAGGAAGAGTATATGGTCTAATTGAAAGTACTCCCAAAAACATTTTGCAAGCTAATCATAGTCAATATGACACTGCGTACACCTGGCATGTTCTATATCAGGGGTATTCAACTCCAATCCTGTTATGGTAACCCTCGTTCTGATCTGCAGATCTTAGACTTTAACATTGTCCTCATTCTCTTGTTTATGCAAATCGTACATTTGTTATTGGCTGCCCACACATTTGAAAGACAACTTTGGGTCTCCCCACAAGACTGTCTGTGGTCATTTTTAAAAGGACCCCTCCATGAACAAGCACTTTGTTACCCACAGGGGAATCCCTTTAAAAATCACCCACTGCTGATCACAACAAAATACCGAGCTGCTCAAATTGCTTGTAATACTAAATTCTACATTCACACCTGGAAAGTCCAAATAGGAATTTTTCAAAAAGATAGAAAGTGCTAAACTCAACATCAATTACCATTCCCTGGACACCAGGAAGGAGTTTGCTCAATATGGAGAGTGCCCAAGCCCCACTGCACCCACCATCATATCCTGTGTACCAAAAACAGAAAATCTTTATTGAACAAGAGTCATTTGAATTTAGCCAAGTCTGACTTTCTCAGCTTTAATGCAGTCATTTTACTTCTCTACTGTTTATTGGAGAAGAAAAAGTGGAATTTTTGTATTAAAGCTGAGTTCTCAGGCGGTCCTCAGAGCACAAACTGCTGCAAGATTAAAAATCTGTTTATTTCATAGCTTCACACGATAAAGACTGGTATGTTGCTGTTCCTTTTTGAGAGTGCGAGTCTTGGTGGTGTGATTTATTATTTTTAAAATTAAAATAGGCTTTTCAGGCTATTTGCAGGGGGGTAAGTAGCCAATCAGAGAAGGGGAAAAGAGCACTGGAGCTATTCTTTAAAGAGCACAGGTTTAAAAATGGATTTAGATAATCCAGCAAAATGTTTTCTCCTAGTTTTTGTGTTTCATGTTGCCACGACAACGTTTTTACAATGCAGCCTAAGCAGTAGCTCAGTGTAGCCCAAATGCTTCACTACTTAGTAATGTCATGTACCCTTTGCAAGGAAAAGTACTATTGAAACCTGAGCATTGACTCTCAAACTTTTCTCTTGTTTCTGCATTCCTCTGCTCTTAATTGTTCCCTAGCCCCTGGTTCTCCTTGTCATGTATCGCCTCACTAGGGTGGTTATTTTAGAAGCATCTCCACACATAAATAGAAGCACTTATATGTGTAGGATGGAGTACACATGTACATGAAATTTAGAAAGCCCGTATTTAACCATGGAGATCCAAACCATGTCCACATTTCAAGGGGGAATGCTTTGGTCATGGAAAGGGGAAGGTTTGGGAAGGGCAAAATTCTAGATGTGTATTCCCCTTTTAAAAGAGGAATACATGTTTACACACAAAAGATTCCACGTTGACTTATACATCTGCCCTGAGGCACACAGAAGTGCCTACTTGAAGGGACAGCTGCAAAGACTGAGGTCAGCACCCTACTCCAACACCTACCACAACTGCATCCATCCCCCTCACCTCTCCGGACATCAAGCTCAACCCCCCTCTCCCTCCCAGCATAAATCCCCTCCATCTGATCACCCCCCAACCTCCTTGTCCGATCTGATTATCCCTGGCATCAATCCCCACACCTGATCACACACCCTCAACATCCATTTACAAATCCGATCACCGCCTCTGACATCCATAATCCGCCGATCGCTAATCCCACAGCAGACAACCCCCCCCCCTCCGATCAAGGCCCTTATTTGGCAATTTGACATCTAGCGGTAGTACCAAGAGATTATTACTAGGGATCAAGGGTGCCATTTTTAACCCTGAGACACCGGGACGTCCGGTGACATGGTGGGCTGAGAAGGACGTGTCTTTCTTAGCTGCGGAGCCTCCCCTCTCCCCTACTTGCTTTATTTGGCTGCTAATTCAAGAATTTGCGTGGATTCATTTGGGGGAGACAAAACTGCTCACCGAAAGGACCGAAGAGCCTGTCAGTGCAGCCGTGAAGCCCATGGCGGCGAAATCCAGTAAGCGCGAAAAGCCCTGGGGAACTGAAGCCAAGATGGCCGATAGTGATGCGGATGGCCTGCCCCCGGTCGCTCAGGGCACGATGGTGGAGGAAGTTTCCAAGGCGGTAGTTTTGGCCTTGGAAGATCGACTTGGGGGCTTAGCAGCACAAAAGGCAGCGGTGGCACAAGCGGTCACGGATTTTACCGGGCGAGTGGAACAGGCAGAACGAAGAATCAGTGCAGTGGAAGACGAGCAAACTCAGGCCTTGGCCCAGATTCAGAAACTGGAGGAGGCCATGGCAAAACAAGCGGAGAAGCTGGAAGACCTCGAGAACCTGAGCCGCAGGAATAATTTGAGATTTATAGGAATCGGAGAATCTGTGCAGGAGAAGGACTTACGACGGTACTTGGAGCAGTGGTTACCTGCTAATCTGCCGCTGGAAGATGCGTTGGGGGAGATCATCCTGGAGAGAGCCCATAGACTGGGGCCTTACCGTGCTGGTGAAAACCGCCCTCGGGCAGTGATTGCCAGGTTCCTTAATGCGGCCCAGAAAGAAGGGGTTCTACGAGCGGCGCGCCAGTTGCGAAGAAAAGGGGACACTGTTTGCAAAGTTTTGATCTTCCAGGACTACTCAGCCGGAGTTTCACTGCGAAGAAGAGCTTACAAGGAAGTCTGCAGCCGACTAGTGGAGAAAGGTCTTAGATTTACATTGGCCTATCCTGCCCACCTGAAAGTGGACTGTGATGGTGGGCAGCGTCTCTTTTCGACGCCGGAGGAGGTCATGGCATATTGTGACCAGCGTGGGTGATCCTGGGTTTATTTTTTAACTTTTATGTTGCTTGATGGACGTCAGCTCAGGCCCGGAAGGCCGGAGTATACCCGGTTTAACTGAACAGCCTGAACTTTGCTGCAACCGGGGATGCTGAAACCGGGGATGTGGAAATGGCAGAGCTCATAATGTTTGATTGAACTGAACTGCATTGCATACAGATATACACTCCGCGGAAGTTCCTGAGTGTCTGGAAGCCCTCCGTGGGTTGAACATTATTGGTTTTCAATGTTTTGATGTTTGCTGGGTTTGAAGTGGGCGGAGGATTATGTCTATTTGATTGCAGTTAGTAGAAGGGGGGCACCCTATTGTTAATTAAGGGAATGATGTTGGGAGAGATTGTTAACTTGGGAGGAGAAGAGGTGGGCTAGAATTTTTGTTATGGATTTGTTGGCTTGCTGAAAAGTTGGACAATTGAAAATGTTGGTTCAGTGGGTCAGTTGAATTTATGCACATGTTACCATCTGTAGAGGCAGGAGATGTAGGTGAGCGGTTGTGATGGGGGGGAGGGGAGGCTCTACATGAGCTGGATGTCATGGAGGGACCTCGAGTGTGGGGCCGATGGGGAGGAATGGTAGAAGGGGTGGGTAGCTCAGTAAGGGGCGGGGATGGGGTAGAGAGAGGGGGAGGGGGTGGGGGGTGGGGACTGGCCACAAGTCTGGGTTAAGGGACAGGGGTCGATGTTTGAAGTGCTAGTTTGGTATGACTGGGTTGGTGCCCCCTACTGGGGTGCAAGTGAGTTTGCGAACAGGAGCTGTATGGTGGAGGGGGAGGCCCTAGGCTGGGGGGGCTTTCGCCCTAATATAGGAATAGAGCAATTACACAGAAGATCAATGACTGGGAGGTACACTGGGTAGTAGCACCAAAATAGCCTCTTGGAATGTCTGTGGTTTAGGCTCCCCGATAAAAAGAAACAAAGTGATGCAACAACTTAAGCGCAAGCAGATTGGTATTATCCTGCTACAAGAAACCCATCAGACAGCGATTGAGCATGGGAAATTAGGTAGAGGGCACATTGCCAAGGTTTACGGGGCCCAAGCAGTGGGAAAAAAAGGGGGGTGGTTATATTGATTTCCAAACATGTGGGGTGGGTGGAGGAGAGAGTGGAATCTGATCTGGGGGGCAGGTATGTTATGTCTTGGGGAACCCTGGAAGGTATCAAGGTAGTCTTATGTTCAATATACACGCCTAATGTTTATGAGGCCCACTTTTACCAGGAACTTGCTCAATTACTGGCCAGGACTAATGGATATCAAGTTATCATGGGGGGAGATTTCAATGCGATTTTAGACGCACATATGGATAGGTCCGGGCAAGCAGGGAGCAGGGATATGAGGAGTGCACGGAAGATCCTGGGATTGTGTGATGCGACTGGGTTGATGGATGTTTGGAGGGTGTTGCACCCGGGAGATCGGGAGTATACTCACCTGTCTAGGGTTCATGGAACATGGTCCCGTATTGATTACTTTTTGATCTCTGAATCGCCTCTCAGTTGGGTCATGGAGGTGGAGGTAGGCCCTTCAGTCATCTCGGACCATGCGATGGTGACTCTGGAACTTAGGAAGAGGACTCCAACTAGGCGGGGGATATGGCGGTACCCATTAGAGCTTAGTGGAGACGTCCAATTTGAGGGGTATCTCCGTGAGAAGTGGGAGGCCTACTCAAACTCGAATGCTGGCCCTGAGACCAATCCGATTCTCTTTTGGGAGGCAGGCAAGGCGGTGCTCAGGGGAGAGATTATTAGCTATTACTGTTCAAAACGTAAACGGATGAACAGGAGAATTATATTATTGGAGAAAGAATTGGGGAAGGCGCGGCGAAAGATGGCGTCTGATGGGAATAAGGTGAATCGGATTAGGATGCAGGAACTGCGAACGGAGTTGGAACTGTTGCTACATCAGCGAGCAAAAAAGTCACTGATGTATTATAGATACCAACTTTATCAACATGGGAACCGGGCGGGTAGATTATTATCTTCCTTGGTTCGGCCGGAGGGGGGATCTAGACACATAGGGGTTATCCGACACCCTGATGGGAGTCTTCGGAGAGATGAGGGGGGGATCGCAAAGGTCTTCATGGAGTATTTTCAACGACTTTATAGTTGGGAAGGGGAAAGGCAGACAGAGGGCCGGACATTTTTGGAGGGCTGTCAGTTGCCTAAACTAACAGCGGAGAATTTAAGGGTTCTAAACCAGCCGGTCTCCCCGCGTGAGGTTCAGGTGGGAATCAAAGCCTTGAAGGCTGGGCGTGCCCCCGGAATGGATGGTTTGCGGGGTGAGTTTTATAAAATATTGGGGGAAAAGGTAGTGGTTCCTATGGCAGATTATTTCGAGAATTTGGTACGGAGAGGTAGTTTTCCCTACGAGTCGAATAAAGCTGTGGTCACCATATTACCGAAGCCGGGGAGGGATCCGCTCCTGCCGGGTTCTTACCGGCCCATTTCTCTTCTTAATGTTGATATTAAAATTCTAGCCAAAATCATGGCAGATAGAGTGGCGGAGTTCTTACCGGCTTTAGTTCATAAGGACCAGGTGGGCTTCGTGCGGGGAAGGCATGCAGCTTTTAATCTGCAACGAATTATGAGTGTGCCGCGGGGCCCCCCCCTGCCCAGCACAGCCTGCCCTCCCCCTCTATCCGCTCTCTCGTCGCAGCTCACAGTGACACGCGCCGGCTTTCAGAGAGCGAGGGAAGAGTTTCTCCCTCGCTGCTCTGTTAAGCCCGCGGGGGCTGATGGGAACTTCCCATCAGCCCCCGCGGGCTTAACAGAGCCGCGAAAGGGAAACTAATCCCTTCGCGCTCTGAAAGCCGGCGTGTGTCACTGTGAGCTGTGACGAGAGAGCGGATAGAGGGGGAGGGCAGGCTGTGCTGGGCAGGGGGGGCCCCGCGGCACACTCGATTCTGCCGCAGCGGCCCCGGCAGCGGGAGAAGAAGACAGCTTTAAAAAAAAAAAAATTCCCTCGGCTGGGCTGGGCTGGGCTGGGGGATTAGGAGTGGTGATGGGCTGGGGGGGGGTTAGGATTGCTGATGGGCTGGGGGGGTTAGGAGTGCTGATGGGCTATGGGGGGGCTGGGGGGGTTAGGTGTGCTGATGGGCTGGGGGGGTTAGGAGTGCTGATGGGCTATGGGGGGCTGGGGGGGGGGTTAGGAGTGCTGATGGGCTGGGGGGGTTAGGAGTTCTGATGGGCTATGGGGGGGCTGGGGGGGTTAGGAGTGCTGATGGGCTATGGGGGGGGCTGGGGGGGGGTTAGGAGTGCTGATGGGCTATGGGGGGGCTAGGACAGGAAATGGGCTGATGGGGAGGGGTTAGGACTTGAGGTGGGATGATGGGGTTAGGACTGGTAATGGGCTGTGGGCTGTTGGGGGGGTTAGAACTGGTAATGGGCTATGGGGGGTTAAGACTGGTAATGGGCTGTTGGCTGATGGGGGCTGTCTGGTAATGGGCTATGGGGGGGTTAGGACTGATAATGGGCTATGGGGGGGCTAGGACAGGAAATGGGCTGATAGGGAGGGGTTAGGACTTGAGGTGGGCTGATGGGGTTAGGACTGGTAATGGGCTGTGGGCTGATGGGGGGGTTAGGACTGGCAATGGGCTATGGGGGGCTGACTGGAAGTGGGTTGATGGGGGGGGCTAGGACTGGTAATGGGTTGGGGGGTTGCTAGGACTGGAAATGGGCTGATGGGGGGCTAGGACTGGAAATGGGCTGATGCAGGGACTAGAAGGGAATGGATGCTGGGTGAGGCTGGAACTAGAAGGGAGCTGATGTTGGGGGAGGATTAGAATGGGATGGGGCTGGGAGAGTAAAATGGAGAGGGGAAAAATATTTTGTGTGGGAGGGATAAAAAATCTACAATTGGCCGGGTATTGGGAGAGTAAGTGGGGATTGAGGATGGAGGGGTAAAATATGAGTGGATGAAATAGGAATGAGGAAAGAGCAAAAGGAGAAAGATTAGTATGTTAAAGCGGATGTAGAGAGAGAGAATGGAAAAAAAAACTAGAAGAGAGAAGAAAGGACAAATGGACAGCAGATGATGGAGAGTTAGCAGAAAACATGAAGAAACCAGAAGAAAGTGGCTGGAGCAATTGCAACTGAAAAAAAATGCACAAAAGGTAGAAAGATATCTCTTTGACAAGTTATCAGCATGCATGCAACAACAAACATCACATTAATTTTTTTCATGTATAGATTCTTTGGGAATACACACCGAGTCCTGACACAGTTAACAGTTTTAAGAAGTTTATCTTTTTTTTACTCAGGATACATTTGACATGTTATGTGAATAATACATTTAAAATATATTGTGTAACTGAATCAAATTCTTCCTAAATTCATTAAATTGAATGAAATCATTAAAACATTATAAATTGCCAATAAATTGAAATGAAAACCAAAGGATTGTGAATCAAATTGATTCTCTGACAATACAAAGATTCCAACCTTTACAAAATGATGTTACATAGTTCAGGCAACTTTATAAAGAGTTTTTAGATACTAAAATCTTGTTGTTAAGGTTTAATTGACGTGCTGGCACTTTGAGGAAATTCTTTGGTTTTGTGCGGCAGTTTGGGCACTCGGGCTCAAAAAGGTTAGCCATCACTGGTATAGGGCGTGTGGCCATCAGAGGCGTTGGAAGTGTTTTCTGGAAGGTTGGGGACCCCATCTACAATCACTGCCAGGTGGAACTCGCGCTAGGATATTGGGGGGTGTTTAGGAATTCACTGAATAGGGAGGTGGCACATATAGGGAGGTTGCAAAATGGGGGGCAGTTTGGCCAGTCAGGTTAGAGGGAAGGGAGGGGGGGAGGGATGGGTGGGGGAAGGGTAGTAAGTGCCGTGGGAGGGGGGTGGTGAGAGGGGCGTGGTTAGGGGGTAGAGCTGGCCTCGGGCTTGGTCCCTTCTCTCTCTCTCTTCCTTTCTTTCTGGCACCGGCCTCCCGAGTGAGCTTGTGTATAGAGGGGAGGGTTGGGCCGAGAGTGCGATTAGGATGAATAATTGTACCGGGTAGGCTTATGGGCAGTGGTAAGGGGGGAAAGGGGGGGCAGGGAGGGAGATAAAATCAAAAACCAAAAATTGAATTACACAAGATAGGGACACCACACAAGGATATTGGAAGGGAGATGATGGCATAAGAGTTTCTTTGTTTGCTTGTTTTCCTTGCCCTGTAATTGTGTTGTGGTATGAGCTAGGGGGGTTGGTGTCCTAGTGGGTTATTGCTGTTAAGATGTTGGTACTTTTATGTGTATCTTGTGACGATGGCATTGTTGATTTGATAATAAACAGATTCAAACATAATCCTGAGACACCAAGAGCAGGAGCAATTGAGAATTGGTGCCAATCAGTGGGGTTATCTGCCAGGGAGTTGAGATTGGGGATTGCAAGGGAGCTAATGGATGTCTGAAGGGATGGTCATGTTACTGAATGGATATCAGGGGAAGTGATCAAATTGGTGAATGGATATCAGGGGTGATGAGGTGGTAGGAGGGTGATCAAGTTGATGAATGGATATTGGAAGGTGTTGAGGGGTAGGGGGGACATGTGCTACTGGTATACAAAGGGATCAGTGGGTTAGAGGGATGGATACTGCCAGGAGAAACAATTTTAAAAGCTACACAAATGGGGGGACAAGATAGATGCTTTCCCCCCCCCCCTATGTGGAGCTTTTTAAAATTGCTGCTCCAGCTGGACAAGGTGAGACATTGACATGACCTTCTCCACTTCCTTATATGTATCAGACAAGAGGCTCTGAGTTACACGACTGAACTCCCCTCTTCACGACATATCTATGCATCACATTTAGCATGATCAAAGCCTTTTTTGCCAGGTTGAGCTTCCATTAAAATGACACTTTAAATAAATTTGTGTTACCCATCATGTCGTACTTGGTCCGTTCACATCCTCTTTATCTCATCAGCACATTCCTGATTCTCTTTCTTTTCTGTATTGTAGAATTGATCATAAGAGAGACAGCCTATTTTGGAGGGAGTGGAAAGGTGCGTTTTCTATAACCAATCTGAATCCTTCTTTTTTCCCCTTCTTTCCATGCTTATTTTGGATCAATCATAGCTTATCCTTTGGCTTGTACAGCTAATGGGTAGAGTACATCTAAAAACTGGATTTCATTTCTTCAAAGTCTATGTGAAGATGTCAAGCTGCATTTGTTATCAGGCATTCAGAGTATTAATGCAACTTAAAAATTTTAGTACATGCAAAATCGATATAGCATACATTAGCCTATGAATAAATCCAAGTGCAATTGAAAAGCACATGTTAAAATGTTCTATGTGTTAAAAAAAAGTAACAAAAACAGATGTATGAAATGAAATGAAAAAAGTCTGGAAAAAAGCAAAAAAAAAAATGAACATGAACTTACAAATATTGACCTATGTACGTCCCTAGAGAAAATGCCACAATTAAGACCCTAAGGATTAATTTCACAACTGAGCTTGATTTTTATGCTAGTGGCAAGTGGAAAGGGCAAATAACATTCCACAAAATGTGTCAGTAATGCCTAAAGTTTAAAACAATGAATGCAAAGAGAGCTACTCCTATCCATAACAGTTTTCATGTATTTTAGAACTGGAGAAGACCAGTGTAAAGAATAATTGTGTTCAGACAGGCAGGGTGGCTCAGACGCTGTGCTTGTGTTCAGTTTTTAAGCTCAGTTTCTGCTGATTGGATAAGCGAGGGACTAGGCATGTTGAAGAGGCAGAATTCACAGCTCCCAAAGGGAGGCTCAGTCGTCAAGCTAAGGTGACACTTCACGGTCAGATTCAATGTGCACTATGTTTAGGTTTAGTCAAGAATTTGCTAGACTGCTTTATTATACAAATATCTAACTGCTTTACAAATGTAAACTAAAAAGTGAGGAAAGTGATGTCTGGAAGGTGCTATAGTGCCTGGTCCCTCAATGAGGACTGGCTGAGATGGGCTAGATGAGGAAGGGGCTATAAAATGAGGTAGTTGCAAATGAATGTGCATGGCACGATATCCTTGTAGAGAGTGGGTTGAAATGACCTAGACACCCAAAAGAGCGGGAGGAAATTGTTTTATTGAACAAAAATCTTCAACCCTGCTCTAGAGTATCCCCTAGCCAATAACCTTCTCAGGATATCCACAATGGAGAACCATGAAGGGGAGATTTGCATACAATGCCTCCAGTGTATAAAAATGTATAGTATCTCTTTATTGCATCTTATCCAAATCACGTCTTCTTCCTTATGGGTTCTCTACTATCTTTGGTAAGTTATCATACTTTTTCCAATACCCGGGCCCCACTTATCTTACCATTAATCTTTGCAATAATGTAATCAGCTACAAAAATGAATGAGGGTATGGCTGCAAGATCTGGCTTCCTAAATCCCCATGGACAGCATCCAGTCATCGTTCTAGTTGTCTTTTACGATGACATTAGGTACAGACTAGCAGTGGAAGGGAGGGGTGCATATCAGTTTTCTGTCTTCCACGCCCCCTTCTGTTTCACACATATGCTTTCCTCTAGGGATGGCCCTGTACTGATGCCTGACTCTAACATATTCCTGCTTCCAGAGCTTAATCTGGGTGCATGGCCTGGAACACAGCTCCTTGGGCTTATTTTCAAACTCAGAGCAGAAGGGTTATTCTGCTCTGGCCCCTGCATCTACAGAAGTCACCAGCTCTAAGGAGGAGAAGAACCTCAGTCTATTAGTAACCAGTGACACCAGAGCCAGGAGTGAGCACAGGGCAGTATCGGGGACCTGCATCTACAGAAGCCCCAGCTCTAACCAACTCTAAGAAGGAGAGGAACCTCAGTCCATTAGTAACCAGTGACTCCACAGCCAAGAGAGAGCACAGGGCAGTATCGGGGACCTGCATCTACAGAAGCCACCAGCTCTAAGGAGGAGAGGAACCTCAGTCCATTAGTAACCAGTGACACCAGAGCCAGGAGAGAGCACAGGGTAGTATCGGGGACCTGCATCTACAGAAGCCACCATCTTTAAGGAGGAGAAAAACCTCAGTCTATTAGTAACCAGTGACACCAAAGCCAGGAGTGAGCACAGGGCAGTATTGGGAACCTGCATCTTCAGAAGCCCCAGCTCTAACCAACTCTAAGGAGGAGATGAACCTCAGTCCATTAGTAACCAGTGACACCAGAGCCAGGAGTGAGCACAGAGCAGTATTGGGGACCTGTATCTATGGAAGCCACCAGCTCTAACCAGCTCTAAGGAGGAGAGGAACCTCAGTCCATTAGTAACCAGTGACACCAGAGCCAGGAGTGAGCACAGGGCAATATTGGGGACCTGCATCTACAGAAGCCCCTGCTCTAACCAACTCTAAGGAGGAGAGGAACCTCAGTCCATTAGTAACCAGTGACACCAGAGCCAGGTGTTTGCACAGAGCAGTATCGGGGACCTGCATCTACAGAAGCCCCAGCTCTAACCAACTGTAAGGAGGATAGGAACCTCAGTCCATTAGTAACCAGTGACACCAGAGCCAGGAGTGAGCACCGGGCAGTATCGGGGACCTGCATCTACAGAAGTCACCAGCTCTAACCAGCTCTAATGAGAAATGGAGCCTCAGTCTATTAGTAACCACTGACACCAGAGCCAGGAGTGAGCACAGGGCAGTATTGGGGACCTATGTCTGCACAGCTACCAGCTCAAGATACACCGAGAAAGATGATGAGAGCAAGAGGAGGGGTTCTCACAAAAGATAACTGCAAGAAACATTAATAATGGAAAAGTGAAAAAGCTTGGAACAGTGGTGTAGCCAGGACTGGTTATTTGGTGGGTCCTGGGATTAACGTTGGAGGGCACAAGGCAGTGCAAATGTTGATACCGCCTCCAGTTCTCCTCTCCTTCCACTCTTCAGCTGCTGATGACTTGGGGGACCTAAATCAATGGTGGAGGTGCTATGACCCACCCAGGCCCACCCTTGGCTATGTCTCTTAGAGTAAAGCACCAGCACCAGGGAAAGAGTATTAGTTGTGAATTTTGTAATACAACAAAGTGAGCCGAGAAAAACTTGATCTGCTTGTAACATATTTTTGAACAAAAAAGAAAGGGAGTTAATTGCTTGTCATATAGTTCTGTTCTTGTTTCTGCCATTTGTAATTTTTGCTATTGTTATCAGTGACTCTAAAGTTCAGAACACATATTCTGGCTGTGACTCAGTGATTTTGAGAAGAGGAGAGGAGTGAGTGAAGTTTTACGTGACAAGGCCTCCCAGTGTATATTGGTCCCATTTAAAGAACCCTCTAATTTATTCCCAAGAATAGAGATTGATGGACTGCATTGCTTTTGGAGTGTTGTGATCACTGTCTCTCATATAGTATAGGGGACCTCTGTAAAGACTACACATAGGCAGGAGGTTACATTGTTTAATGTTTTACCTGCTATTTGGCTGCTACTACTTAAGCATACAAATTATACAGCAAACACCTCAGCCAGAGACTACAGAACATGACTCCCTCTAGGACCCATCCTGCCTGGATCCCAAAGCTTGGGATATGAAATGTTACTTGTGTACCATGGTTGAGAGCGCCTCCTACTCCTTGCTCTTCCCTGGGACTGTCAGTGCGGCCTCTGCCTTTGCCTTCCCAGGGAGCAGAAACTGACCCTACGCCTCCTGCGTGGCAGTGCACAACATTTACTGTACAGAAGCAGAGGCTTAACATCACCTAAGAAATTGATAGACTCCAGCAAAGAATGTGTTAAAAGTTACCCACATTAATTGTGAATGGTCATTCACATGTCCTGTCAAATCTTAAAGTAGCATCCTTCTGTATCTTTGGGATCATGCATCAAACCGGATAACACTTTGACCTTGCTCTTTTACTAACATAGTCAATCTTTAACTTTATTGTTAAACTTGATTGACCGCGCCTTTTCAACATCGGGGCGGTTTACAATATGGCAAAATGCCCAGTGGCCATGGCTGGAAATGGAAAGGAACTACAGTCTTGACAGGAAAGCATTCATTCACACCGGTGGGGAGAAAGAAAAGAGGAGGAGAAACACAAGGTGCAGGGGACAAGTATCTTCAAGGGTCAGGAGGAGGAAGGTCATGGTAAGTAAAGATCAGTATGGCCTATCAAGTTTGCCCAACAAAGTCGTTAGGTTGTAACTGGTGCTCTGTGCAGATTACCCCTCCCCCGTCCCCTCTGTCTTAGATTAGGGGTGTAACTGCTGCTCTGTGCAGATTACCCCCCTATGCTATTGATTAGGGATGTACCTGTGTTGCCCCATCTATGTTTTGTAATGTTATAACTGTCACTTTCTTCAGGTTACCCCTTTTTCTGCTTTTGTTTGGGGTTGTAACTTCACTCTGTGCAAGTTAGCCTCTCTATGCTTTTGTAAGGGTGGCAATTGTCACTCTTTGCAGGTCCTCTCCCCCTCCCCGTCACACACTTTCTGCCTTTGATATGGAATGTAACTGTCCCTCCGCGCAAGGTACCCCCTCTATGCCTTTGATTAGGGTTGCTTTAGTTATTTGAAAGTTAAATGTCATATTCAAGTGTTGTGCTTGAATAGAATCTTGGTGTCATGCAGTTAAATTAAGGGGTATATCATTGATGTTGTGTTGCTTTATGAGATTACAGATTGGTTGCAGATAGAGGTTGAATAGGAGTGCAGGTAGTGAGGTGCCTTGGGGTATTCCTTGAAGGTGATTGAACTTGGGCGATGGGTGGGGAAGAGGTGGATAGTGGGAGTGGTTAGCTCACACAGTTAGAGCTCTGTTCACACTGCACACTAACTGCATTAGCATAAATTCACCTAACGCTACCTCAGTAGGTGCGTCCACACTAATGCAATGTGTGCTAGGGAATGGGACTCCGTGTTAACTGCCAGGGAATACTTTCCACGCCCCCGACAGTTATCCCAGTGGTGTCGCATCTAGTGCAACATACGTTCGATGCTATAGGCGCATTATGTGAAACACCTTACTAAAAGAACCCCTAGGTCAGGGCCAGTGGGAGGAGGGAGGGGAGGGCTTCTACCTTTCACTTCAGCTGCAATGACATAAAGGGAACAGGTTCAAAAAGGTTTCAGGCCAGTGACCTTATGGGACCTGGCATAAAACCATCGACCATTGAGGGCACAACGCTTGCTACTGGGCTGGCCCCAGCATTCACTATGATCAAGTCGCAGCAGAGTATGCACATACAGGAGATCGATGGTCCATCAGCATCCAAGCATTTTCTCGCATGCCTCTTATGCTATTTTATTTCACTTCTTTGAGTTGGAACTTTCCAGTCAAGCCACCAGATGTGATAAACAAGGCAAACATTTCATAATATGCACAAATTGTCCTCTAGGGGGGTAAAGCTGCCTTTTGATATAAAACTTGTTAAGGTCAGTACCAGCCAAGAGACATCTGATTTACAAGAATGCCAAAAAATGTTTAAAAACATAACTGTAAAATGAGATTTTATGTAAGATGTAAAAGGTAGGAACATTTTTGCTATGCAAAAGAGTTTTATGATCTGCTCAAGCCAATTAAGAAGGTTAAAGTGCAAAAACTTGTTTTCCATGCCCACAGAACAAGAAATACATTTAACATATAAACATATAAACATATATTTTACAGTTATATGATAAACCTTCAAAACTATGAATACTGCAATGAATTACCCAAGAAATCTTTTACTGCCCTATAGTCTGTCTGAAGCCATGTCCCCGTTTGTTGGAATTCAGCACCCGGCTTATGGTTAATTTCATTCTTACAACCTGGTTTACATCTGGAAGTTATTAGTACCTTTGTTTTTTTTAAATGAAGATCTCCAAGTTATTTTAAGAAACGGTTCTGACAAGCAGTCCGTGTGCCAGCTGTTCAAAAGGCTAAATCCAGTTAATACAATGCCTGATAGGACACACAAAAGGTAACATTTTAGAAAGTGGCAAGTCTGATAAAGTTTCATTCCACTTAGTGACCTGATATACTGTCCATTGCATAAATCCACAAATACTTTCCCCTTTTATGTGATTGTTATGGACTGCTTGAACGAAACAGAATACAGTGCTACTATCCCGCTTAAGGAAAGCGCAGTAGGATCTGAAGGCAGTGGCTATCTACAGTACCTGCCCTTTAGCAAAAGAAACCTGCCAACAAGTCGTAAGGGTTACCCTTTCATTGGAATAATTAATGCAGTTCTGATTAGCTTCAGGGAGCTCTGCTTCCTTCATCAGGTCAAAGCAAATTGAGCAGGTTAATACAAAGGGGGATGCTGACTGAATGTACAAATAAAGTTACAGCAGTTTGTGTCAATGACATTCCTCCCCCTCCCCCTTAAGGACAGCGCCCATTTCCACGGCGTGTTGGTGCACCCCTCCCTCCCTCCCCCCCCCCCCGAACCCACACTTCCAAGACAGCATGGCAAACTTACTTTAAAGATGAGTGGCTTGCTGTGCTGCCTCCAATCTAGGCCCGGAGGCTCTTCTCTCCCAGGCCGAAAGGGAGATCAATGTTTGATAATGGATGAGGTAGGGAATGGTAGATTGATGTTTGATATGGTGGGGGGGAGGGGCTTGGGAAGGACAGGAGAAATGTTGGATGGCTGGAGGTGAGCAGAAGGGGGTGGGGTGGGGTATAGTATGGAAGGGAAGGAGAGATGCTGGATGCTTGAGGAGAGGGTGAGGTAAGGTAGGGGCGGCAGTAGAGAAGGGGTGATGGTGGACATGCGGTAGGGGAGGGAATATGCTGGACACAGGGAAGGACCTTGAGCAGCCCCAGGTGGGGTCTCATGACTGAAAGTTCACCTAAGACATTATAAACCCTTGGACCAGCCTGTCCTCTATGTACATTCATAGACAAACTCTATACGCTTCTGCACGCATAGCCACAGTGCTTTGAAATTATACAGATCTCCATATATCCCCATCTTGCATTCACACAATCTTGTATACTGCTCCTCCATGTCCATACACACCCCACATCCTCGCCACCTTTCCAATTACCCAGTCACTATCCTTGCAGGCCCCTACTCCCCCATGCCCCACCTACCCACACAACAATGATCCTGACCAGGGCCATACCTCAGACTCTGCGAACAGTGCAGATGCACACAGCACAAGTATAAAAGGGGCACCGATGTCCTCGCAGGGCTTTCAGAAAGACTAAGAAGATAGAGCTTCTGTGTGCAGATGAATAGAGGGGGCACCAAGCAAGCTCGTGAGTCGCACAGGGCGCATTTCGAGCTTGGTACGGTCCTTTATCCTAATCGTGCAGTCCATCAGTGAAACATGCTTTAGTGCAATGCTTACGGCATGCACTTTTCAACTTCTTTAACATCTGATCTTTCTTTTTTTAGCCTGCTTTTTGAAATTGTTCCAGTACCTCCTACCACCTTAATCTGGTGTTGCATATACATCGAGATTTTTTTAAAACTACTCTTTCACCTCCTCCGTTGACTGACTCCATCGACTTTCCAGTGCAGTGATGTAATCTTCTTCCAGCAAAGTCTGCTTTGATGGGGAAAACACAGGTTTTAAAAGAATTGGTAACAAAAGAAGAGTTACCCTGGCTTGGCAAGTTGGGCTGGGTTTCCTTGACAACCACTCCATACAACTGCCCTCGCTGTCATCCGCTTAATCCCCACAGCTGATTCACAGCACTGTACACTCTGCAGTCAGCCCTAGGAAACTGAGCAATGATGAGATAACTCTTGGGCGCTATGCTTATTTTGTTCTTTAGTTGCTGGGGTCTTTTTTCCATTTTATCAAGTTAGGCTGCCGAAATGTCTCATATCGCCTTGCAGTTTCCCAATATCTCACTCTCCTCCCTGAAAGCCAATGATCCATCCAGCCTGAGGATAGACGGGAAATGCAATTTCATTGTTCCTGCTTTCAACCCAAGAACTCTGCAGGAGTCTCCTATTATTAGAGTCAGAACCTTTACTGACAAACCAGCCTTCGGCCTCAGAAGCTCTTGGGCAGCAGGTTAGTTCAATGCGTCTATTCTATTCAAATATTTTGTTACCAATTCAATAAGGTTATACTGTATTTATGAGTTTACAAATCCTGAAAGACAGAGTCCAGAAATCTTCCTACAAAAACATCCCTGCATGATATACTTTGACTGACAACTGGTATTTACCTTGAAGCACCCATAAATACCAACTAACTACCAATTTTATATTCTTTTGGAAAAGGCTTTTTCTCTTAGTGGGGCCCTGTCACTAGATGTTCACCTATTTGCTGACCCAGTATGCTGTTTGCATATCAGAAACCATCATCAGTTTAACTTACCCTCAGAAAATTATTTGCTATAGTACAGAAGGAAGCTAACATGAATTTCCTCTTAAGGATCCTCTTCCTGGCCTTGCTTGACTTTACACAACCATTTTCACAAATTGCTTCCTATTGGGTTGCTTTGTGTATATGCATCAGGAATGAAGGATCATGTTTCCTAACCAAAAACAATAGCATATAGCTTCTTTTGTTGGAGAATTATTTTAATAACAGCCTCTGCTGATTGTAAAGTTTTCCAGGTCTTTGCAGTAATTCATTGTCTGTCTACCACCTATTTGGCTACCAAGCAACAAATCTCTGCACTGGACAGAGAGGATCCTGATCAGTTTTTGTTGAAAAGGAGTAGAAAATTGTTAGCCTTGGGTGTGTGCAAACTTCAAGACAAGCCTAAGCATGCCTGTTTCAGTAGGGTTCATAATTACAGTAGGGTTCCAGAAACGAAGACGTCTAGTATGCATGCTGCAGGTTGTGTCATTGTTATGGGTTAGTAGGTCTTTGCAAACCATGTACAGAGAAGTCAAATAAGATATATAGATGTGCACAATTAAGGGGTCCTTTTAGAAACTCTATTCACGATTTGGACATTTGAAAATGGCCATTCAGACGTGCAAATCACAAAGAGGTCCCCAGAGCCATTTTAGAAAGCCAGATATATACGGACATTCCAGGTGCAATCATGTCCGTGTAACACCGGGGCATGATAAAGGCGTGGCCTAGGCAGTCCTACAGAGATGAAGGTTACCCCGTGATTTCAGAAAGGCCTAAGCATTTCTGGCTCTGGCTGCTAACATGTCCATACTTACACCTGCTGCTCATCATGAATAAGTAACAGAAAAGGGCTCACTTCAAGGCAGCAATGCTTGCAGGGGGAAGAGAGAAATGTGCTCTCACTGCCACAATAGTTTTCGTCAACTCAACAAAACCTGAATGTTAATTCACAGATCTCTCATTTTACTGCACCGTCACTGCATGTCCACAGATCTAAAATAGCACATCTCATAACATAGACACCCCCATTCTGAAATACCCTAGCCGTGCATCTACATTCTGAAATGGTCAGTCACCGTGCATGTACCTGTCCTTGATATCTGTATGGGGCTGTCCCCAGAACCGGTTGTGGGGACGGGCATCTTTCAGGGCAGAGACGGAGCGATTTCAGAAGCCACTTACACTTATCTCCCTTCATTGCTGCCACTCTCTCGGTATTTTGGGCATTCTGACCTGGACATCCCAGAGTTTTCCTAGACATCTCTTCTAAAATGGCACTCTTTTTGTTTATAATAAGGATCTTACTGTGCATCGGGAAGCAACTGTTAAATATAGCCGAAATGCAGAATAGTGAAAGGAAAGGCAAAGAGCGAGTAGAGTCTGTGGTGTTGCAAAAGGAAGGAAAACAAGGCTGATGAGATGAGCCTTTCCGTCTCTGGGGGTCATCGCTTAAGTGGCATTTACATATGTAAAAAGATACTTTATATCGCTAAGGGGTATGTTTACTAAACGGCGCTAACGGCGCAGCTGCGATGTTATCGCGTGATACATGACGTTATCGCGTGATAATGGCACATTACCGTGCGAGAACGTCACTTATCGTGTGATAACGTCTCCTGCAGCATTAAGGTGCACAAAGGGTGGAGTACGGCTCCCCAGAGGGTGGAATAAGGCTCCCCAGGGGCGGAGATAAGGGGTCAATGGGTGGAGAGTGCGCGGGGAGAGGCCCCATGCGCACTAATGCCGTGAAATGAAGGTCTGAAAATTAGCGCCAGTGATAACCTCGCGCTAGAGGCACATTTTAGTTTACAGACCACCAGAACACAAATTGGAAAACACCGACACCTTAATCGATTTACTAGGATCATCCTCAGACACAAACCCAGTAATACTAATGGGCGACCTTAATATACCCTCACTAACCAACACACAATCAACACCCTTCCTAGAATCCATAGCTGACATGGACTTCCATCAAGTCGTAGACAAACAAACCCACACCAAAGGCAAAACACTAGACCTTGTCTTCCGCGCTCCCTTCAAACACTATTTAACCCCGCATCACTGAAAAGCATACCTGTCCCCTGGTCGAACCACCACCTCCTAAAATTCAGTATCACCTATATAGACAGCACTCAAACCAGAAGATCACAACAGTCCATAGCCAATAGATTCAAGAAATTTAACGAAGCATAATTCCTTGACCAAATAATTCCCCACCTAGAACTTACACCATCAAACCTTGAAGATTCAGTTGAAAAATGGCACAAACTAATTTCTCAAGCAGCAACATGCAAAATAACTCCCAACCACCCAAACAGTAAAGATAACAATGCTAAAAAAAAGTAATGCACCCTGGTTCAATACCGAAATGAAATCAATGAAAAGAAAACTGAGAAAAACAGAAAAGAAATGGCGAAGAACAAAATCCTTATCAAACCATGAGAGATACATAAATGCCCTAAACATATACAAAGAGACAACAGACAATGCCAAGAAAAAACACTATACCAACATATTAGCAAAGTCTATAAACCGACCGAGAGAACTGTTTAGTATTGTACAAAACCTAACTAACAATGCCTATAACTCAAATGAAATGACAATAGATATATCACCACAGACACTAGCTCACTACTACATGAACAAGACAAAACTGCAAGCACTACCCCCAGTAACTCACAACCAAGCACACCCCGACAATATTAACAACTGGCCAGACTTTAACCAGATATCCAAGGACACCCTCAAGACAATAATATCTAACATAAACACCACCACATCCTATCTCGACCCATGTCCAGTAGACTGGATAAAAAAAACTCTACCAGTACTATCACAATTCATCCTTCCAATAGTCAATCTATGCCTCAAAAAAGGGTACTTGCCACCATCCCTCAAACAAGTACAAATATGACCAAGTCTCAAAAATGGCAACCTTGACAAAACATTACCCAACTCGTACAGACCCATATTGAGCATACCCGTCATGGCCAAGCTAATTGAAAAAGTAGTTCAGACCCAACCCCAGGATCACATTGACACCTCGGCTCCACTTGACGAACAACAATATGGCTTCTGCCCATTCCATGGAGTTGAAGCGCTACTTACAGTCCTATTCGACACACTTATAAGAGGAATAGATGACTCTAAACAAGCATTCATCCTACTAATTTTGGACATCTCTGCTGCGTTTGACAATGTTAACCACACAACAATGTTAAACAGACTCCAACAAATAGGCCTAAGATCTACAGTACATAACTGATTTACCTCATACCTAAATAATAGAGCACAAACAGGATTAACAATCAAACTTCAAACACTTTCAAGCAAGAACAAGGCCTCCCACAGGGATCTGCCCTTTCTGCACTGCTATTTAATATCTACTTCCAACCAATCTGCAATATCTTCAAACATTTCTGCGTCCAATACCATATCTACGCGGATGATATAATGTTATATCTTCCTTTCAACATCCCAAACCCACCAATTCAATTAATAACAGAGTGCTTTTATGAACTCACCACATGGCTAAAAAATCATAACCTACACATTAATTTTGCAAAAACGGATGTCCTATATGTCACAAGGAACCAGACGTATACACCCCCAGCATCAATCGTTCTGCAGAACTAGGAGATCAAAACAAAAACTGAAGTAAAGTATCTAGGAGTGATACTTGACAAGAACCTTAGTATGGAATCACACAACAAAAAAAAATACACTATAAACTAAAGACTCTGAAACCACTACGCCCGTTGGTGCACCTCCATGACTTTATAACAATAATCCTTGCTATTATAACACCTCACTTTGACTTCGCAAACACAATCCTTCAAGGCATCTCAAAACAAAATCTTAAAAGACTCCAGCTAACACAAAATGTTGCAGCCAGAACCATACTGAAGACCTGTTCAAAGGAATACATTGCACCCATATTAGCTAAACCTCACTGGCTCACAATCTACTGCAGGATAAACTACAAAATTCTAGTAACCACATTCAAATTAATAAATAACCTTGCACCATTGACACTCAACACCTTAGTCATCAAGGAAATAACTACCCGCAGCCAAAGGAGCAAAAACACAAATAGAATAGTGACACCAAAAGAATTTATAAAAACTAAGATCACCAACAAGAGGGCTTTCTCACACTCAGCCCCCACTCTCTGGAATGAACTTCCAGAAGACATCAGACAACTACCGGACATCAAGGACTTCCATAAAAAATTAAAAACACATTTATTTAAGTTACACCATGGCACACAGATTAACACTAGCTCTAACACACAAATGACCACAAACTGAAAATATCTATAGCCCTCCAACCCTGCCAGGAGATACTATAGATTCATTACTTCCTGCTATTATGTGCTAAAACCTAATGGCAAACTTAATAAGCTCAATTAAACCGGGGTCTCAGACAATTGCAACGACAATCCAGCGTCTGAAGGGAAGCCAGTAGGCTAGCAGGCAGCCATGAAAGCATACATTGATTCATGATATCTGGCAAAAAGAACTGAGGATAGCACGACATTCGAACTAACAGCTCCCCCTGGGGATAATTTGTAACGCAAACCGGTACCTGAACGGTGGCATCGGGGTAGTTCGTTGTTCTACTTTCCAGATAAGCATTTACATTTGAATTTTTAAGACAAGCTGAATTTTTGAAAACCTCATAAAAGAATAAGCACAACAGAATAAGTTTAGAACTTTCAGAAACCTCAGCGAAAAACAAGCTAAAACTTCTTGAAAATCTCAGCAAAGAATAAGTTGCAATATCACCAGCATTGAATAGTGTCCAAGAGATATTTTAAACTATCCTGCATGTATGTCTGCTTTAACAATTAACCAATAACCGGAGAGGTCATTGATGCAAAAATGCAACATACGTCCTAAATAACTATGAAAACAAATTTTGGATTGTCGTTGCAATTGTCTGAGACCCCGGTTTAATTGAGCTTATTAAGTTTGCCATTAGGTTTTAGCACATAATAGCAGGAAGTAATGAATCTATAGTATCTCCTGGCAGGGTTGGAGGGCTATAGATATTTTCAGTTTGTGGTCAACCAAATTCCCTCTGTTGAGCGCGACCAAGTCTATTGTGTGCTAACACACAAATGGACAATGGTAATAAACAAACACAAACCCAAACTAATATTAAATCACATAAATATCCCACCCTGTACATAGTTTCAACGCTATCCTCTTTGGTAACTAACCAGGTCAGATTATATTCCATGTACACAATCTGGAACGTAATTTGTACTGTTTTTACATAGTTGTTATGTTACCTGTAAAAAGTTCTCAAATGTTCCATGTATTAGGACTAGACATGCATATCTGTCATGTTCATTGTAAACCGCATCCGATCCATGAGAGGATGCGGTATAAAAGTGTTTGATAAATAAATAAATTTGCAGGGGAGAGAGACCATTTCAGTCAGCAATGTGCAGCAAAGGCAGGGAAACCAAGAAAAGTGATAGTAGTGATACATGTGCAGCACCATCATAGTGCCCAAGTACGAGAGGGCACTACGGTGAGGCTGCAAATGGGGTACATGGGGCTGCAGGCGGGACATGCAGTGTGGCATCTGGGGCACAGGGTGGGCTAGGAAGATGCCTAGGTGACACATAGGAATGTGGAAGTGGAAAACCAGCAGGACAGCAACTGACAAAGGGCAAACATAGCCACGAGTTTGTGTCCCACAGTGTCCCAGATGACAGTACCCAGCAAGTACCCCAAAGGGCAGATAACATTGGCAGGCAGTGCCGGGGGAAGTGTTGATGTCTATGCAGGCTCCCCTACCCCATATCATGCACCATAAGCAGCCGCCTACCGGCACACTGGATGGCCTCAGACTGCGCACTACCAGCACCACCGGCAGAAGGTTATGTCAGCATGGTTGCAGATGGATGCTGGTGGCGGAGGGGGCAGTGGCATCTGCCCATAGCAGACCATGGCCAAGCCACATTTAGGTGGGTGCCTTGTACTGCAACAGACAAGGTCTGTCTGACGAACAGTCATGGTATCTCCAGGGAATGAACTGCCCCTGTGGCAACAGTTTGGCGCAGGACACACAGCCAGTGTGTTCAGGGGCAGAAGGTCACAAGTTCAAGTCCCAGCTGCAGCTCCTGCCAACCTCATCCCCATATTTTACCCAGTACTAAACCGTGGTAATAAAGACGGAACCTTTATTGCAGATAAAATAAACATGCCTGAAACGCCTATATTTTACCCTACAGAGCACAGACACCATAAACATGTGCAATCCCTAGAGCAGAGCTTCCCAACTGCAGTCCTGGAGGGCCAAACACCTTTCAGGTTTCATGCTATCCCTAATAAATATGTCTCTGCTGCATTTGTATGCACCGCCCCCATTGTATGTAAATGTATCTCATGCATAATCATTAGGGACAGCATGAAAACCTGAACAGTGTTTGACCCACCTGGACCGGAGTTGGGAACCTCTGCCCTAGAGCAGCAGCCAACAGGGGCACAAACAGCCACACCCACAGGCTCCACTATCCAAAGCCTCATGGAGAGTCAGGCTGTTGGGCCCTGCACGAAGTAGCATCTCCCAATACTGGCACCTGCATACCTTAGCAATGCCATCCTAAACTTGGGAACACATTCCACATATATCAAAAGGTTGCTATGATTAATGTCAGCTAACAAATCCTAAGTTAAACACGATTTGTTGACAGAGATTCATCATAGCAACCTTTCTGATATCTGTGGAGTGTTTTTCAGTTTTTGCTTCTGACAGTGTTTACCACCCCAGGGAGTGACCCCAACAGTATTGCGTACCATAGCAATGCCCGCACTGTGCCCAGGACTGATATGGCGGCCAGGGCTGCCACAAACCTCTATATTTGCACAATGCTGGCATAGGTGTGGGGGTGTGTGTATGTCTATCCAGTGTGTTGTGGCTCCCTACACCTTACTGAGCCCACACTGCTTGCACTGTTTCCAGTGTTATCCTGCCAATGTGCACAATGAGGAGCAAGGTACTGTGGGTATGGGCCGGACAAGGTGGCCTGGGCAGGATGCATCTGCACAGGGCATAGGGCAATGGCTGGGACATTGTAGTGCCTGACCACCACCTGCACGGACAGGGTGGCCACAGCATGTCATGCTGGGAGGTCACTCTCACCCTGACTGAGCAGTGACCATGGCATGGCTAGGTTCCCCCATAGTGATCTACACAGCATTTTTCTCAAGTGATATTTATGCGTTCTTTTTTCTGGGGCCCAATCAATGACATACCTGCTTGGTGTGTGTGCTCACATCCCATTTTTGGGTGCAAACAGTTCCTCCAGGAACATGTACTAGCTAGCAGACTGTCTGCAGTTAGCATGTGTATGGCTGGAACACCTTGCAGGGTGCAGCAGGTGGAGACTGACTGTGCCCTCTGCTGGTGAATGTCAGATAGTGGTGGGGGGCAGCTGAGCTGTTCTAGTGTTCTGCCTGTCTGCCATTGCCTTATGTGATGCATACAGATCTGCATTGACTGCCCTGTAGGGTGCCTGTTCCCCAGCAGGACTGGGGTTGATGGTCCCCTCTACTGCCACCATTGCAGAGATGTAGAATGTGGATCTGTTGGTGGGAGATCC
Source organism: Ichthyophis bannanicus (assembly GCA_033557465.1). Taxonomy (NCBI): domain Eukaryota; kingdom Metazoa; phylum Chordata; class Amphibia; order Gymnophiona; family Ichthyophiidae; genus Ichthyophis; species Ichthyophis bannanicus. The sequence continues at coordinate 475,779,226 of CM066037.1, read as the reverse complement.
TGTCCCCCACCCTGAGCCACAGAGGGTGGGTTGGGTGGTGCTACATAATCTGCTTTTGGGTCATAACACCCCCCTTCACTTATAACATGTGACCATAGCACCCACACAAGAAATGCACTATTCTGGGTGCATCATATTCCACAAGGGCTAGACGTGACTAGGAAATACAGATGGACCCAGGTGTATCTGCAAGGACTACCTATCACACACTGGCACTGATGAGGACCTGCAGTTTAGTCTACCTCAGCCAAACCAGGTGCTGCGGACCTGGTGCTGGGCACCCCACCTCACCCTCAGGGTGAGCACAGGACCCACACACTGTCACGGTCTGTAGCTACTCTGTGCCAGTAACACACACAGTCAGTTCCCCCTACCAGGCCAAGGTGCTGTGGGGGTGCATACCCCATCTTGTGATCAGCTGTAGACTGCTGATCTGCATGTGCAGTGCATCATGGGTGTGGGTGGGTTTACCCTATCCTGGTAACCACAGCAGACAGTTTGTGTGGTGACCTGAAGTCTTTCTGTAGCTAGCCAGCGGTGTGTTAGTAGCTATAGATATGTAGCCCACTGGTTGCTTCAATGACTATGGAAGCAGAGGTCATGGGTTTGATTCTCCCAGTGGTGTTATTTAATAAGGCTGTCTGAGGCTTTTCCTTTTAATTTAAATCAGTGCTGCCAGCAAAATGCACCCTCACAGTGCTGTAACCTTAAGGTGCCTCATAAGGCGCCCTATAAAGCGCCCTATAGGGGACATTAGAAGGCGCCTTGGCGGACAGGGCACTTTATAATGCGCCCTCTGAAGTGCCTTATAGGGCGCCTTATGCGGCACCTTATGTTATGGCACTGTGAAGGTGTTTTTGCTGGCAGCACTGATTTAACTTAAAAAAGGAAATGCCTCAGACAGCCTTCTTACATAACACCACTGTGGGATTGAACCCATGACCTCTGTCTCCACAGTCATTGCAGTAACCAGCGGGCTATATCTTTATAGCATCTAACACTGCGCTGGCATGAACTTAGGGTTAACGCGCGTTAACGTGCCACGGTGCCCACTATCGCGCGATACAGATTCTTGCTACCTTAGGACTGTAACGCCCACTCCTTATATGGCATTCTTCACATTATCGCTGCAACTAGCGCCGGTAACATTAAGACGGTTTAGTAAACATACCCCTAAATGTGCATAGACGTGAAAGTAGTGATTTTAGAAAAGCCACTACTTACAGATATATATATATACTGCATGTTAGATTTCAAGGGGACAAGGTGTGTATGTAGCATGGGTATGGTGTAGGCGGCCTTTTAAAATACACTTACAGTACTTCCCACTTTAGAAAGGAAATACATAAGTATTTCAAAAAAATCCCTCATAGATATTTTCACCTTCTCTGAATTACGCCTAAATGTGCATAAACTACTCGACTGGACCTGGGGTTTTGAGGAATGAAGGACGAAGCAATTGTACTTAATCCTTTGGCCTTAAGAAGCACAAAATTAGCTAAAAGCTTTAAGCTTGGAACTCTGTTGCTTATTCGTTGTCTTGTGTATGTATAGTTTTACAAAATGCAGCACTTCCATGTTTAAGTTACAAAATCGGCGCTCACACATGTAAGTGGTGGTAGTTTACAGTGTAAAACACACCAAATTAAGCCGCTCTTTATGCTTGCCCATGTTTTATAGTAAAATGGCTTTTCTCGCTGTGCGTATCAGCAAATAAGTGTGTACTACTGTATATCTTTAGTAGCATTTTACAAAATGCTCCACATTCAGTGAACATTTCGTAAAATACCTGGGAAATCTTCAATGTCCCAACTTGGAAGACCCTTTTCTGACCTATATCCGATGTAAAATGGGGCTTCACAACGGATCACACTTTACCATGATACATAAAGAATATACTAAAGTGCACATTTTCAATAGGGCACCAAACTGGCAATGTATGTATGTATGTGTTTTTCAGCCAGCTTTTGAAATGCAATGTACCTAGACTCATTGTCTTTGAACAATGATTTATGTGAATGAAAGTACACTTACAATGTTATTTGGAAAGCTTGAGAAAAGCAATGTGAGACAGAGTAATTCATGCACATAAGCAGCAATAAAAGTCATAACAAGCAATGATTAACTGTGGGGTAAAACCAGGACTGACTCAGCTTGTCCATCTTGATATGGAGGTATCTGGTCACCCCACTTAATGCCAACATGGTTATTCAATGTCTAATGTCATATATTGCATTCACACTAAGAGCCACATTACATCTCAGTTCCAAGTTTCAGTAGAAAGAAATACATGAAATTATTTTAATATATTATGAACTTTGGACTCAGTTCAAATATCCACTAGGGACAAAGAGCTCAGGTTATAGAAAATCATTTGACCTCTGGAAGGCATAGATGAGGAAAATTACAAATACAAACAGTTACTAAAGAAAAATGTACCAAACACGAAATAGCAAAACAAATATTTATAATCTGAAAAAATATAGTCAGGGCATGCAAGAGAACATGCAATTAATTGCCTCCGCTCCACTCACAGATGTGCCAACATAGATTCATTCGCCCTGGCGTTTCTGCCACTTCGCAGACCATTTATCTTGCGCTTTGTTTCGGATTTCCTTCATATGCATCTGTATGCTTGTGCATGGAAAGTGCAGTCGCAGTAACTTTATTGTCCTGAGGCAACAAAGAAGACTTGGAAAAAAATTAGGTCAAAAATGCAGTGCATTTTGAGGGTGTCATTTTCTTTCCTATGGATAAGCCTTTTTACCTTAGCGGGATCCAGTCACTAGATGTTCATCTGTTTGCAGACCCAGAATACCATTTGTATATCAGAAGAAAATATCAGTTTATCTTAACCACAGTAAACAATTTGCAAAGTGGGGAATGAACCTCCAGTAATAACCCACTTTGCTAAGGGTGGGTTGCACTACACTATTTCCTACCTGGTGGCCTAGGTACTGTACCTCCCGGTTTGCCAACTGGCATTTCTTAGGGTTGGCTGTCAATCCGGCCCACCTTAAGGACTCACACACCTTACACAGGTGTATTAGGTGTTCCTCCCAGTCCTAGAATAAATAACCACATGGTGAAGGTAGGCCCCTGCATACCCTAGATTGTGGTTTGAGTACCTTATTGATAATATGCTTCAAGCCAAAAGGGAGGACAGTAAACTGGTATAGGCCCCAGGGTATTCAAAAAGCTGTTTTCTCCTTAGAGGACTGTTCCAAGATAATCTGCCAGTATCCTTTTGTTGAGTCAAGGGCTGAAATATATGCAGCCCCTCCTAACTGCTCTACCCTGGACATGGGGTATGCATCAAAAGTCGAGATGGCATTCACTTGCCAGAAATCAATACAGAACCTAGTGGTTCTGCGGGTTTGGGCACTAGGACTATTGGGTTAGACCATTCACTGTTGAATTCTTCTATGACCCCTAAATGCAGCATATCCTCTACCTCTTTCTCAGTCTCCCTTTGTTTGGCCTGGGGAATGAGGAATGGCCATTGCCTTACGATTTCACCATCCCGAGTTATAATTCTGTGAGTTCCGAGATGGGTTCTCCCAGGCAGGGGTGAGAACACGTCTGGGGACTGGGTTGGCAGGTGCTTTACCTGTCTCTTGTCTCCTGTCAACTCACTTTCTATTAAGACCTGCATGGGGGCAATCTTTGGACCCATGTCCTCTTCCTCTTCACTTACTTGCGCTCCTAGCCCCTCCCTACACACCTAGGGTTTGAGCAAATTGATGTAGAACGTCTGTATCTTCGCTTTCCGCTGCTCCACTTCATAATCTACAGGCCCCAGTTTCCGGCGCACCCTAAAGGGGTCTCTCCACTGGGCTAGTAGCTTATTATTGGAAGTGGGCAGCATAACTAATACCAGGTCTCCTGGGTTAAGACTCCTCTCCTGTGCCTGCTTATCATAATAGGCCTTTTGCTTCTCTTGGTTTTTCCTCAAATGTCCGTTAGCCCACCAGGATAAGGTTCTTAACTGGGTAACCCTCTTTCCATTTCTACCCAGACTTCCTGTACCAAATTCAAGAGTCCCCTGGGTTGTCCCCCCATTAAGAGCTCAAATGGGAAAAAGCCCAATGTAGCTTGGGGAACTTCTCTATATGCAAACAGGACAAATGGGATCATTTGCTCCCATGTCCTACTGTTATTGCCTATACTTTTTCTAACCATTTGTATCAGGGTCTGGTTAAACCGCTCGATGAGGCTGTCAGTTTGTGGGTGATAGGCAGCAGTCTTAACAAGCCTGATCCCAAATAATGCCAAGACTTCCTCTGTCTTGACAAAAAGTTAGTGCTCCGATCTGTGAAAGTTCTCTGGGGAAGCCTACCTCACAGAAAATTCTCAACAATTCCCATATTATCTGACCTGCAGTAACTTTCCATCAGGGAACTGCCCAGGGATAATGGGTGGCATAGTCAACAAGCACTAAAAGGTACTGGTAACCTGCCATGCTCCTATCTAACGGATCCACAATGTCCATGGCCATTCTATCCAGGGGTATGTTTAATCCCTGGGATTGGAATTGGGGAGCTTTCTGGGGCTGGTTCTCATTTTTCCGTTGCCACCTGAACTTAGTCACCTCCTGATATAGGTTAGGCCAGAAGAACCACTGTGTAAGATGTGCAATAATCCCTTGCTTCCCTAGATGTCCTGCCAAGGGGTGACTGTGGGCCAAGATCAATACAGCCTCCTGGAATATCTGGGGCACCATGGGATGGGCTTGCTCTCCTTTATCTTCCCACAATACAATCTGATATAAGAGGTTATTCCTCTTCCTAAAGAGAGGATAACTCTCCTTACCCTTCTCAGAGCCCACTCCTTCCACCTTACCCCAGGCTTCCTGCACAGACGGGTCTTTTGCTTGCTCTTCAGAAAAATTATTAAACTTGGAGAGCACCTCCTCCCCGAGATCCTCGTCTCCCCCTGGAGGAATCAACCCTTTCCACTTTTCCACCCTCCACTGAGCTCTGCTTTTTCTAGTCTTTCCCCCTCTCTCTACCATGTCCGGGGTTCCAAATGGGACCAACTCCCCAAGACTGGGGACAGCCTTTTCCTCCAGGGTATAGTCTCGAGAACGGGTGGCTACTAAAGCAGAGTGGAAGCTGGTTGAGTCTAATAACCCCTTCCAATTCCGACCTAGGATTAATAGCACTGGGAGTCCCTTCCCAATGGCCATTCCTAGTAGTTGTTGTTTGTTATCCCAGGTGATTTTTATCTCATAAGCGGAGTCATTCCATATGTCCCCCATGGACACACCTCACTCATACGGGGCCTAGGTATCTACCCTGCCTTTTACTGACCCCTAGGCTTTGGGCCAGATCTCGAGACATCAGAGACTCCCAGTGTCTATGAGAACTTCCAGGTCCATCCCACCAATCCGGATCCCTTTTTTACGGAATCCTCTCCAGCCTCCTGTGCCCCTTGTGAGTCCTACACCAGAGAAGGAAGCACTCCCATTGGAAATAGCCCGACTCCCCGCACGCAAAGCATTGTTGCCGTCTTCAGGACTCCTGAGTGGGTTTCTTCCCTGTGGGGTCCTTAGGGTTATCCCAACTTACATTGGCCTAAGGGGTCCTTTTCTCACAGGAATCTCTTGGAGTATCTCCTTTCTCCCTTCCCTGGGGACTCGGAGTCCTTGGGATTCAGCGTCGAGAAAGTTCTCGGTGAGGCCTACAGCCTCAGTTTTGGACATTGGCCCCTGCCTAGGCCTTTCTCCTGGGTGAAATTTGGTAGCCCAAAAAATGCTTTTGATAGTTCTCTGGGGATAGTCCCAACCGGTCCTGGATAGCCGCTTTCACCTCATAATAGTCCGCGGCTTGAGTATTGTGTAGTGACCGAAAGGCCGCCTGGGCTTCCCCTGTAAGCAGCAGTGCTAAACGCACAGCCCACTGGTCCAGGGCCAACCTGCTGCTGTAGCCACCCTTTCAAATGTCAGAATGTATGCTTCAGGATTGATCCCAGGACCCATTTCTGCTAAGGTCAGGGTCCAGGTCCCCTCCAGTCCTCCCGTGTCAACACATCCCTAATTGAGCCCACCTTAGGTTTCAATGTCCTCGCTGTTCTGATCATCCCATCGGTGAGTTTCTTAAGCTCCTGAGTTTGTACCTCTAGTAGCTGGAAGAGTGGCTGGTTAAGTTGCGCCTGACTTTCCAGGATATGGACGATTTTCCGATCCATCGACTCATACTGGAGTAGAGTCTGCTCAGCCATCCAACAAACCAGTTCCTCTGAAGCCATGGCTGTAAAGCAAACAGAGAGAAAACAACCCAAGTGAAGGTCTATAGGAGAATACACCTTTACCCGGATCAACTGTCCTACCCCATTCCATGCCGTAGATACTTGTACCTTCCAGGCAGATGGGTCTCAGCATTGTTAGTCCATTGGTCTCTCCAGAATGTGCCCCTTCTTCTGTTTCTGCTTGTTCCTTCCTCACAAGATCAGCAATTCTGCTCCAGCATGCTTTGGAGATCCCACCAACACCACCATTTGCTGCTCTGTTTTTAATTGAGCCTAGTATTATCCATCTCCAGATACAACAGTCAGGCATCTAGTGATCCTCCTGACTTAGTCTGCTCTCAAAAAAAAAAAAAAACCCTAGCAGAGAGGACTCTCTGGGGTTCCCCTGTACATTAGGATAAGTGATCCAATAGTCCCAAAGTCCAAATTTGGTGGGATCCCTTCCTATGCTGGAATCTCCACCCCCCCTTATGGGCAACTGTCCCTTCCCCGGGTTCAAAGTAGCCCTCATCAGGGTCCTTTGTATCAACACAAATGTGAATGATATTCAAATTAGGTCAGGAATATGCAAATGACATCTTCCCAACATCCTTCAGTTTAGACCAGTGTTTCCCAACCCAGTCCTACGGGGCACACCGGCCAGTCAGGTTTTCGGGATATCCCTAATGACTATGCATGAGATATATATGCATTAGAGATATCCTGCCAACCTGACTGGTTTGTGGCCCTCCAGGGCTGGATTTGGAGACCCCTGCCTTACACCTCTGTCATTTAAGATTGTGAGTGGGCAAGGTGCAGATGTCCTAGACATCGAAAGGGTATATAGAATGTGACACATTCCTCCTCGATTCTCACCACCACCAAAATATTGTCTATTAGACAACTTTTTGGTGGTGGTGAGAATCGAGGAGGAATGTGTCACATTCTATATACCCTTTCGATGTCTAGGACATCTGCACCTTGCCCACTCACAATCTTAAATGACAGAGGTATAAGGCAGGGGTCTCCAAATCCAGCCCTGGAGGGCCACAAACCAGTCAGGTTGGCAGGATATCTCTAATGCATATATATCTCATGCATAGTCATTAGGGATATCCCGAAAACCTGACTGGCCGGTGTGCCCCGTAGGACTGGGTTGGGAAACACTGGTTTAGACAAATATATACATCGAACATTACAATAACAACCCCCCCTTTTAAGTCTTGGATTCAGCCGGGGTGTGTCCAGGTGTGGAATTACCTGGATGCCCCGCCATCTCCCATGTAGCTGCTTGTTGCTATTACCATCCCAAGGGGTCTCTTCAAGGACTTGTTTTTGCTCATTTCCCAGCTCCATCTCCTCCTCCCGCTGGGGTTCCCTCAATCCTCCCCAAGGAGGTCCACTTCCATGGGGTTCTGGGACAAGTTCCTGACCTCCCTCTCATCCCAGGTGTTGTTAGGGAGCAAGGTCCTATGTCTCCTGGCTGGGGAGGGAACAGGGGTTTTGGCCCTTCCTCGGTCCCTGGGTGTCCTCGTCCGCCACTCTAGGGGGACCCTCCTAGACAGGTCCACACTTCCTGAGCCAGGGCTGGCTGGAGTTCCCCAGGAGTCCTGCAGTGACCTGATGTACACCCCATCACATTAGGATAGATCAAAGGCTATCTTAACTTTATGCGGAACCAGATATTCATCACGGGTAGATATCCAGCATCCAGCTCTGAATAGCTGGTTTAATTTCTGCCAGTGGTATCCAGATGCTTTACAAGCGCTGACCTTCGTGGGCTGGATATTGGACCCTATGTGCCTTTATACCGTAAATTCCCAGAATGCATGGTGCTTATATAGCAGTACTTGCTCAGAGTAATGCCGAGTTAACCAGCCCAGTAGTGCACAAATCCTCATACACATATTTACATCTGCTCTGAAGAAGGTGTAAACTTGTTCATGTATTCTGTGCAAATCTTCTCCCGCTCTTCTAAAACTGTGCCTTGGAGAAAGCCAGTGTATAGTGCATGTATAAGTATCCACAGTTTGGCGCAGATACTTGTACATAAATGTTGGCTGTGCAATGTTACAAGTCAGTTTCCAGGTCTAAAACATGTTTTACACACAGAAAATACGTTATAAAATTATCCCCTGAGTGTTCGGTTTGTGCTTTTCAAACAAAATGTGCTGACGCAGCTCATTCTCTCCTCGGCTCTTGACACTGCTATCTCAGCAGCGCTGACACAGAGTGTGAGGCCCTTGCTCTGTGCTATGAAATCATGTTCTTTAGGCCTTTCTGATTCAAGAGATAGTTTCCCCTTGGATATTTTGACTTAAGGGTGCTGTCGGGGCCAGTGCAAACCAGCGTGCACTGTGCATTAGGACAGGAAGGCAGCTTTTGCAGAGCAGTGAAGAATTGCTAAATCCCAGCAAAGCATCAAATCCTGACAGTCACATAAACGCAAATGGCCTGATATTTAATCACAGCAGTTGCTATTTTTTTGAAGGCTGGCTGCAGCATTTAAATATAACCCGGATATTCAGCATAAATATCTGGATTGTAGCTGGTGCTGAAAACCCATGTAGAGCGACTAGCACTGTTGCCATGCAAAAAGCAGCGATATTGAGACCGTTATCCAGAGAGCTATTTGGGTAAATTTGGGACCTGCATAAAATAATGTGTGTTAATGTGTGTTAATTGCGATAGAGCATGTTAGTAACTCTAGCTGCAAGATGAAAATGATCAAATAGTCAACGACTACTTAGTTGCATGGCACTTTTTTCTTTTTACTGTAAAACCTTGTCATTTAATTCATTGTATCCTACTCTAATGGGTACAGAAACCTAAGCATGGAGACTTCACTTTCCTAAGCCTTTGCTGTGCATGTGGAGGTGTAGCCTAGTGGTTAGAGCTGTGGCCTAGTATCCAGAGTTCAATTCCCACTACTTGTGGACTTGGGCAAGTCAGTCACTTTCACCCTCCACCACCTTGGAAGAAAGGCCTGTCAGTCTACTCCTTGCCAGGGGCTACTGGGTCACCAGAAGTCAGCATTGGCTCAACAGCACACATTGCACAGCAAGATTTTGCTACATGTAAAACAATAGTTTGGGGTAATTTTATTAAGGAGCTGCCTAGTTTTAGGCAGTAAGAATGTGTACAAATGCTGGTATGTTACTGATTTGCAAGCATATGTATGCCTGTCAATGACCCCCTTAAAATTTACTCAAATTCTTTCAAGGCAAGTATTTTCACTGAGGGAGTGCACATGGGCAGAGTTTCTGCGGAACATGGGTAGAACATGAAAGATTGCATATAAAGTATAAAATACTATAATTACTTGCATGCTGTACAGGTGTAGTGTAAGCACATGTGAGATGACTTACGCCAGTATTTTATAAAGACAAGTAGGCACCTACTTCTCTTTATAGACTTAAAATCGGTGCAGTTTGACTGCCTACGACTAGATACCATATTATAAAATTAACCTCCATATGCATAGAAATAGGCACTTATAAAATTGTACAGGGTCTATCCATGCAAAAATATGCACAACCAGCCTGACTGTGCATGCTTTTACTCAGAATTAGCAAAAGTGTGCGTATTTTATAAAATACACAGAGTCGCTTAAATCTGACCAGGAGATTTGCATGAAGGTCAGAGCAGGTATGCGGGTACTTCCTAGAGGGTTGCATAAGTGCCCTGTACATATAGACATGACATATGCTCCTTTCTGCCCCACAGGTAGGCAGCCTGTTTATAACATTGCCCTCCATGCAGGTCATTTTATAAGTGCATTTGCAACTTTATCAGTTTTTCAAAATGAAAGTACGGGTTCTTTTACCTTAAAAATTATTTTCTAAATATGACTGCACATATTTACAACTGCTAATTTGCATGGATAAACTTTTCAGACATGCACATACTGTGAAAATTGAAATGTATTGTACCGCAGCTCCACCCTTAGGAGTATCTCTTCTTGCAGCAGATAAAGGTTCACACGTAAAGATGCTGTGCGTGTATTTCTACCCCGATAGCGGATAACTTCATAAAGTGTTTTCCATGTGATGAGCATTTACACGAGGAAAATGGTTGTTATAAAATCACATGAATGTATATGTATGTAGAAGTATGCATGCCAACAAGAGCACATGGACTTTTAAGCAGTGTTGACAAAGACTTCATTTGGGTGGACTAGTGCCAGAGCTGTAAGGTTCAGATAGAGGAGCATGTTTACTAAGCAGTCCACCGCTAATGCACAAATGGACCCAAAAATGAGAAAGGGGTGGGGCTTGATCTGCACTACTGAATGGAGACATGCTTGGCATGTCTTCATGTTAGTAGCGTGTGTATCGTGCCACCCCTGTGCTCATTGCCTTTGTCATGATCAATGCAGGTTCACTTAATGCCACTCATTGAGGTAGCAGTAAGTGCTCCTACACTATATTCCTTACCAATGAGGAGTGTGCACCAATAATTCTACGTGGTTAGTGCAGGAGATTTAGCATAAACACATTTTCAGCACGCAATATTTTTTACCACATCACACTTGAAGAATTCTGAACCCTGCACTACATACTGGCACACTTTAGTAAACATGCCCCATACTGTATAAAATATGTGTATACACATATATCATTAGGCATGCAAGATCGGTCTACCGGCTTCTGTACCACATTAGATGCCTCCCCCACCCCCGAGTTCAGTCTCTTCCTGATCCAGACTCTACCTTTCCTTCTGTTCCTAGCCCCTCAGTATTGACCACACTGCACACTGTGCAATTCAGTTCATTGGAATAACACAACTCTTTATTGGTGGAAGTAACAGATCACGAGTTTTCATTGTAACAACAGATATAACATTGGCTTTACTAACTGTAATGATAAAATAGTCAGTGCTAACATCCCCAATGTCAATAATTTATTATCCCAGACACCCTGTCTTGCCATATGAAGGTATTGATTGCCCACGATCTGGTCTTTTCATTCTTTTGATTCTACTGCCTGCTACCTCAGCCCACCCCATGGTCAAAACGATCATCATACACAGTTGACTAGCTGCTCTGTGTCATCAGCTTAAACCACTCATCTATTCCTTTTATATTCATTCTAATACCCCTGCTGTGCTGTTTCCTGTCTCTCAGCTCTTTAAACTGCTTACTCATTTTCTACTTCTTTCCCTGTGGGGTCTATTCGTCCCCCTTTCCTGTTCCCGCCAAGCCTCCCCATATGAACAAGGAGTTTGTACGGGAAGGCTAGATGGGGGTGGGAAAGGAGCGGTGCAGAGGTGGAGTTAGGGTGGGCAGTGGACAGTCCACGGCCCCAGACGTACAGGGCCAATTTTGATGTTGACCCTGTATGTCTGGGGCTGGCAGGGATCAGGCTGCGGGGAAAGAACAAAGTCGGCGGCTGGGGATCACGGCTCCTGAATGGAGCCACGGTGCCATGGCAACCAGACGCCATGGCACCACAGCTCCTTTCAGGAGCCTGACTGAGTTAGTCGGGCAGCAGCCTGTATGTGAAAGCCAGTCAGAATCGGGTCTCAGCCTGCACATACAGGCTTAGATGTGATTCTGATGCCGCGGGGGTTAGACGTGCCCTGTGGGATCAGGATCGCGTCTACCACTGTGCGACTGGTTCCGACTGGATGCACAATGGCCCTGGACGTGGACATTGAAATAGGCCTCCACGATTCTCCAAGGCACAGTAAAAGCTGTTTAGACGTGTCCTAACCGAGCAGCAGCCATGTTACGCCCCTTAGATGGCTAGTCCTGCCGAGTACACACAGAAAGATGCATTTGCCACGGAGCAGGTATAATTTTGTGCAGAAGCTACTGCATTTACAAAATAGGCATAAAATAGGGATATTTCCACATTTTCTGAAGGTGCCCTGTTATAAAATTACCACCAGACAATTTTATAAAAATCCCTTTTCACAGGAAAAACACTATTTCACCAATACAAATGGTTTTGAAAAGTTCCCTCTCTATTCCCACTGCCACTTCTTTCCTCCAACATTAAAGAAATGATATATTGACTAACACGATAAATGTTAAGGAAAGCCGAGGCAGAATCTAGTGCATGTTTTTGCGTTCCCTTATTTGCTCTGATATTGCTTTCTACACAGACTTTGCTCAGAAAACTGAAGACCAGTCTAGAGCTCAGACAGCAATGGGACGACTTTCTATGGATAAGTGGACACAAGAAAAGTACATCAACGAGGTTAGAGAACAAGCTACTGACACAGTAACAGTACTCAGTGACACCGCCAATGGATGAGGGCTCCCACCTGTGACCTCTTACTTACTGTTCTCCCTCGACATTCTCTCTTACTGGTGATTACATAGAAAAATGACGGCAGAAAAAAAGACCACATGGCCTATCTCGTCTGCCCTTCCATATCAACTACTACAGTAGTCCCCTTTTTACCTTTAGAGATCCTCTGATAGAAACATGACGGTAGTTTTTCTCCAAGGCATCACACATATCTTGCAATTGCAGAATCGCAGAATGCATATCAGCATTCTGCAAAATTATTAAACTGGTTTTGAAAACAAAGAAATACACTGGTGTAAAACATATTAATTTATGTAGAAAACAATATTACTGCTATTAAGCATGGGGTAGATTTTGAACTGTGTTTAGAGAGGATGGACGTCCGGTTCTGACATCCATCTCTGCTAAATGCCCAGGACTGTATTCCCTGCCCAAAGCTCCCTGCACATACATAGGAAATGTGTGGGGAGCTCTGGATGGGGCTGGGCAGGGGCGGAGACGGGGAGGAGAGTGGGCAGGCCGGGAGCGGGGCGCACAACCCGGACATACAGGGTCAATTCCGGTCACAGCCCTGTTCATCCGTGTCCACCTAGATAGATGGGGGACTTATTCCACCTCAGAGGTGGAATAAGCCCCCCTGGATGTCAGGGGATGGTGGTGCTAGGGCACAGAGGAAAGGTGAGAGGGTGTAAGGGATGGCCCACAGCCCAATCGGTGATCGGGCTGCAGGGAAAGAAGGGTTTGGCAGCTGGCTTGTGATTGCAGCTACTGCATGGAGCCACGGTGTCATGGCAACAGGACACCATGCCATTGCTGCTCCATGCAGGAGCCTGGCTGAATTAGCTGAATAGTGTGCCAGACGTCTGGGAGCCCAGATTTGGGGCCCAGCCTGCACATCCAGGCCAGGCCTGAAAGTCCAGGCCAGTTGCACCCGATTCTGATCCCGCGGGGACTTCTAGCTCCCACAGGATCACATTCGGGTGCAACTCCTGGCCGTCCCGATTCTGAACACCTGGGCAGGCCAGGCACATATAGCACAGAATTGGCCTCCATTTATATGCACTATGAGGTATACGCAGGGCTGTGGAGACAGACCGAAGAGATAGACTCTGCTCAGTGGAGCTTATGGTCTACTTGCACAGATGCACAGTAAGAGCGAAACATGGATCCTAAGGTCGGGTCAGGATGTTAGGCCAACATTTCCTCTGCCTTCTTCTTCCCTTTTACCCAATAACAGATGGCGGAATCACAGTGCAATCTGTAATAGGCCCTGCCTAGAAACAAAAGCCCCTGTTTACTAAAATGCATGAAGGTTTTGCAGTACCAGCAGGTTAACAGCCAAATGTAATGCACAGAACTGCAAAGCCTCTGGGGTAACTACTGGGGGCATTCCCAGCATTCTGCTATTCAGTTAACACAGAGAAAATGTCTTTATCATCTATTAAATGAATGGTAGATAATAATTGTAATGCAGTTAGCTGCACCTCTTGAGGTGGCATTAACTGCTCCATTAAATGCTGAGTTAACAGTTAACATGTAGTAACTACCTCCATGTTAAGAGGGTAATTTTTATAAGGGGGCACCTAGTTAAATGAAGTTTTAAGATGCTCTTGTTAAGCCCATTTGATAAATACATTCTTTATTAAATGCCAGTGTAAGTTGTAGAGATCACGCCTTAGGTTAAGGCACTAGCGCTGGTATAAATGTTCATGGCTATATCTTGTAGATATGTGCGTAAATTATAGTATTTTATCATCTAAGCACCCACACTCTGCCCTCTGACTAAAACAGCTCCTGTTAGGTGCCCAGTTTCACACATAATGTAGACACCTCCTTATAAAATTATCCCCTAAGTGTAAGGTGCATCCCCTGCCCATTCCTTATCCCTTTCATCTTAGGCGATCAACACATAAATTACCATACCCTAACTGCTAAGGCACTGCGTTAACTCGTAGCGCATGGCAATTCCCGCATTATGCAGCTTAATACGCGGAGGCCAGAATGTGATGACCAATAAAGACATTCAGATCCACAAAGTCATGGTTAGCAGAAAATGCTGCCACTACTGCTTGTGTCACTGTGGAATGTTTTTAGATTTTCTTCAGTTCAAAAATTTGATATTTTTTTATTGGCAGGGGATGGATTTTTTTTTTAGCTGTAATGTGTTGCTTTTTATTGCAATGAACTTGTACTAACATGTATCATAAGTCACTCCGAACCAATTACATTCTTTCAGTGATTTCCAGGATGGTACAGCTTTTTATGTGAAAAACAATAATGTTTTGTTTTAGGGGGTTGGGGAAGGATTTTTAAGGACTGCGTAATTTGTCTATAAAAAGACCAGTGTTAGATCAAAAATTTTTTAAAAAGTGTGTTACTGCAACTTAAACAAATCCCTCACTTGTCCTTTCCTTTCAAATACTTAGGTATTGTCTCTGATTAAAGAAAAAATTAATCAACCTGGCAACAGTGTCTGTCAGATGTTTCGTAACAATGATCCTCAAGGGCTAGGAGTAGTTTCCAGGTAAATTATAAATTCCCCCTAAATGTTTGTTATAATTATAATACTTGGGAAAGTAGTGAGCAGGAAAGTTATTCGGATAGTCAGCCAGTTAACATTGCCCAGTTGGTCACGTGCTCATGCGAGTCTTTTGAGAGCATCACAGATTTACCTGTACATACAGACAATGAAAGTATTAACAGCTGTGAATGGAAGCTTTCCCCGTCACCAGGAGGGATAAGCACTACATGTGTTCAGTCCATAGCTCCCATTGCATTAGGTAGGACAGGGCAGCTTGTTGATAGCAGTCTTTGCTACAATAGTCCATCAAAAATATTATATTGCTTGAAAGCTAGTGGTGTATATGGGATTTTGAATGGGTTACGAAAGTAAACATTCAGAATCTGTCTCCATCATCAAACTTGGACAAGTGTCCAATGACTAGAAGGAGTGAGTGAGAATCCACAAGCAAGCACAGGGAAGGAAGTAACAGAATTTGCAAAACAAGAGAAAAAACTCTTCAAAGAATTGGATGAGCAAACGAGGAAAAACAAGTGGCAGATGCACAAATACAGTGGGAAATACAAAGTGTTACTCCAGGAAGCCTTTGTTGATCAAGAACGGTCACATGAATGGTTAAGGAGAGGTGAACTGAAACCGAAGGATGAGAGATTGATACTTGCAGGCCAGGTCAGGGGACTACAGATGAGATGGTTTACAGCGAGCATTGAAAAAACTGGCAAAACAGACATATGTCGATTCTGTAAGAAAGATCTGGAAACTGTGACCTCACAGCTGGCTATGAAGTTCTGATGGTGGAAAATTTCTATATAGAAAGGCATAACAAAGTAGCATGCCTCCTCCACTGGAAACTCTGGAAACTTCATTGTGTCTGAAAAGCACTGGGATCACGACCCTGAGAGAATTTCAGAGTCTGCAGGGCTTATGATCATCTGGGATACTCCCATTCCAACCAATAAAAAGCTAGATGCAAGGAAGCCGGACATACTGGTAAAGGAGAAGAACACCAGAGCGGCATTGATTATAGAGTTGTCAGTCCCAAGCGACTGTCCTGTGAATCACATTGTGAGGGAGAAGATCTTCAAGTACCAAGAAATGCAGTCAGAAGCCAAGGAAATGTGGCAGAAACATATCGAGTTATTTCCCATCATGTTGGGTGCCACAAGCTTGATTAAGAAGAATTCCCAAGAACATCTTGATAAATTAGCCATGCATTTTACATTATACGAATCCTAGGAGAAGACTCTCTTTGGCATGATGCAAGTACTATGCCAAGCATTAGCAGTCAATTTGAGAAACTGAGATCATACTCCACATACCCTGGCTTAGAAGTGAGGTTCATGACTGTCATGGTATGCGCAAAACTCACCCATTTGCAGAAACTGCCCCTGAAGACATGTATGGTTGCAGTTCCAAAGGGGTTGGGATGAGGGCATGTATGATTGGAGTGTCAGGAGATTCAGGGAATGGAGGCATGCATTATTGGCGTATCGGGGAGGGGGGCAGGGAGTGGCACTGTGCCAGGATTTTCTTTCTATTACAGCCCCTTTAAGAATCTCCTCAGGGGTGCGTTGGAGAGAGATTCAATTCAAATGCATGACTAGGGCTCACTTTTCACCTCGGCGGGCACTGCGAAGTCGCCTGGAGACAGATGGCTCGTGCCCACGTTGTTCAGAGTCTTTGGCGACTCTCTTACATATGTGGTGGGGTTGTCGGGGAATACGTGCCTACTGGGCGCAGATATGCAATTTTCTCAATACACTGCTTCAACAAAGTGTTCGTTGGACTGGCTCGTTTGTAGTACTTGATCGGATGACGATCCCAGGACCTGTGAAAGTAGGTGAACGTTTGCTCATGCGAAAGGCCTGTCTGGTGGGTAAAGGGCCGATTCTCCGACTGTGGAGAGAACGCCAGTTGCCTACTTTTAGTGAATGGCGGAACAGCTTCCATCAGTTGATGCTAACAGAGCGCTGGATGGCACGGGGCAGTGCCAAGCGTTGGACAGTTTTTTTGTCAATCTGGGAGCCTTATATTCAGCAACTTGGGGCTCACAGTCGTAATGAAACCCTCCAATTGGGGAGTTAAATGAGTTTGGCCAAGGAGAGCAGTGACGGTGGTACAGACCAAACTGCTCTTTGATGATTAGTTTGGATTAAGCTGCAGGAGGTGGAGTGTGGGATGGTTGGTGGGAGGGGGGATGGGGGGGTGGGAAGGGAGGGGGGATGGGATAAAATGTAAATTAACCACCTATTATATTTCTATATGTTGGCTCCCGGCGGGGATCAGAGTACACCCCCCCGCGGAGACGTTTTTATGATGTTATGTCTTGAGTTGTTGGTGGAACTAAATAAAGTTTTAAAAAAAAAGAATCTCCTCAGGGAGGAAAGATAACACCAACTCAAAGCTTGTGAGGTTAAAAGCAAGCTTCATTATCCATTTTCATAATGATGAGGTGCTTTGCATGATTTGCATCTCATTATTATTTTGCTCACATTAGACTGGCAAAATCAGATTAGCAACTACCCCTGTAAATTGGCTTCTGAAAATTACCTTTGAAAATCCACAATGCATGTCTTTTAACTGTATTAAGAGGAGGCATTTCCAGTCAGCTGCATCCACACTATTGCGTCAAGCGCAGGTAACATGTTCATGCTAGCTGCACAGCAGTGAGACCACCATGTCCTGCTCAGTCACTGCCCTGATACAAGTTACAAGGGTAGACTTGGGTTTGTGACATGGGATTCTAGGCTATTTTTTAGCACAGTATCAAAACCGTGCACCAACCCCACGCTATATGCCCCATATTGTCAGATAGGTATGAAAATGCCTTTATACCAGTACCCCTTTATACAGAGGCCACCAATCTTCAAATGCATAAGGTAGTCAATTATACTCTACATTTTGCTTTTTCAGGCAAGCATTGACCAGGATCCTTTGGAATATATGTGGCTTTTTAACTTCCCGGCAAATCAATGACTTCTTGTGCAGGTACTGTATACAGAGACTGATGTAACTCTGAGGGCATGTCTGCATCAAGGAGCTGAAAGCATGATAGAAGCCACTTAACATGTGGTAACGGCAACCGTGTGGTACGTTGCGGGTAGCATTAGTGATTTCCGCCTGTGCCCGCCATTCTGCTAGATACTAGAAGAGCTGTCTTGTGCATGAATGTCTAAGCTGTAAGGAGGGGCAGGAGTACTGGCCAGTTGGAAGGCGTAACAGAGGGCAATCAGCTACTTTGCTTCTGTGAGTGGGAGTGGGAGTTCAGAATGCCCTGTGGTCTTATTCTAATTTCTGCATGTTTGGTTTAGTTGTCTGCTTTTCAGTGTGCAAAGAGTGTGTTGCGAGTGAAAGAGACGCAGATCGAGAGTAGAAGGTATATGAATGGATCACCAGAAGCCCAGGCTGGGAAGTGAGGTCCAGGAGGAGCTTATCCTAGAAGGCACCACAGAGAAACCACAAGGAGGAGGCCAAGAGTGGCAGAGTCAGACAGCAGCTTAGAGTAGACAGGGAGGGTCCCTCATATTCCAGCCAACCAGCTTGCGAGATAAACATCCTGCACACAATATGAGCTGTCAGAGCACAAGCGAGAGGCACACTTCAGCAATGCCCCTGTACATGGAGATTAACTATTCCCAGATGTTTAGCAGCAGAGCCTCAAGATGTCAGTGGTCTCCAAGAAAGTCATTTGGAAGTCATCTCTGGCACCTGACAACATCATGAAAATCACCATCCTGTTTCCAGTGAGGCAGGGATATAGTGCAGATGCTACAAACAGTGCAGCGCTGATTTCCTGAACTTTCCAAATCATAGCTAATACCAGGGACCATGTAAAAACGTATGTGCCACTGGTAGATCAAAAGCACATGACACATGCATTTGATCCTCAGTAGAAGAATCGCAAACGGCTGCGGAGCATGGTTAGGTACCTTCCCCAAAGAGCTGAATGGAAATGTTACAATTTTGAATTCAGCTCTATGGCAATGATTGCAAACTATCTTATTTATTTATTTATTCTTTTATACCGCTTTCCTGGGATCAATGCGGTTTACAGAGAAACAAACTTCAACTATACATGGAACAATTTTGCAAGAACTGGATTACTCAAACATGTTAGGTAAAACGGAGATCAAGGTAACTACCTACAAAATAGAGAGGTTGCACGAGGTAGTAATAACTAACTAGGGATTTCATCTGCCTGTAGCTCTGAGCAGTTGGTCATGTGGCTCATGCGAGCCTTTTGAGAGCATCACAGATTACCTGTACATAAGGGCACTGAAAGTACTAACAGCTGTGAATGGAGACTTCCCTGTCACCAGGTGGGATAGGCACTACATGTGTTCAATCCATAACTCTCATCGCATTAGGTAGGACAGTAATAATGTTTAAAGTCTCCCTTCAGCCCCTCCCCCCCCTGCCATTGGAGAAAGAAGTGTAAATCCTAATCTGGCTCCTCATGGCCCGTAGCACCTACCGAAGGCATTGGGCAACGGTGGCACAGCCCATTAAACCAACAACACCCACAGGCACCTCAGTTTCTATCATGTACCATGCCTGCAAGAACACCATGTTGTAGAAATGCATGCTGCTGCACATTTATTGGCTGGCTTGTGTGGAGGTGGTGACAGGGAAAAGGTTTCTGGCTCTTTAAAATGCATTACGTGTAGTGCCACCATCATGAGTGCACTTAATGCCACTTCTTGAGTTGCCATGAATTAGCAACGCGCCAATAGCAAGGGGATGGATGCACATGCCCCCTGAAGTTGGCACAGGCCTCCGTGCAGGTTTATTGGCACACGATTTAGTAAATATGCCGCAACTACTTAGCACACTTTAGTAAATATGTCCCTTAGTAATTCATGCTCTGTTGGGAAGAATTGAGGGCCCTTTAATGGGGCAATGCAATCAGTGACAAAGCATGCAAATAAAAATCCTTACCCTCCATTTTAGGTCTTTCAAGTACAGTATTGTGATAATTATCCAATGATGTCTTTGATACAATATATAACATTTGAAGAACTATGATATGGGGACTGTGGCCATCTCAATTTCCAAATACACCACTCTCCTTACAGTATAAAATATCACCAAGGACTGTTCCACTTGGAGCCTTAGTCAGCAATTATTAAAACTCCCTGCATCGGTGCAAACTCCATGGGTAGTTTTACCTGGAGGGCTTGCCTCAATAATCCAAACTAAAGTTCACTTGGGCTTTAGCTTTGAATATTGCCCCAGAGAATGAGCCTGCCTTTATTGCATGCCCGAAAATGCACAGTTCACGACAATAATCAAAGCCTCTACATCTGCAGATAAAATGCTATTTTACTCTTGGAACAGGCTTTAATTATTGTACCCCATAAGTCTTCTATTTGGTATCAACATTCTGCATATCCTAAGTCTTAACTTCATTAGGATATACATAATTTCCTTTCGTTCTCTAAAATAATTCAAGCTACCTTACTGAAAGAATAGTGTAGACCAAGCCCACTCTGATCCGTGACGACGAAGGATAACACAGGCTAGTAGACACTAACCTAGATGTAGATGTAGATAGATTAATAATGGTCCATTTCCATAGGATCTAATTTTATAAGAGCATGGTTTGAGAATAAGAATTTCAGTAGTTTACTCTATGCCCTTCAAAAACATCAATGGCGTTGTTCCCTTCTCCTTCTCCTCTTACCCTGAGATTGCTGGTGTGGAATCCACTTCCTTGACTGCACATAAGCAATGGTGCTACCTTTTACTCCCACAGTAATATAACTCTGATACTACTCATGATACCATTTACTTTAAACGACTAGCTATCTGTGACTTCCTGTGATAGGCCGACGTAACAAATAGAGCTCCCAGTTTTGCGCATCCTCTGTCATTGCTATGAGCTATGATAGGCTGTTCTACAATATTTGGTTTGCTTGTTTGCTTGTCAGTCTGTTTGCTTTTTGGACAAAACCTTTAGCATGCCCAGTTCCCTGCTACTGCATGTTCATTTTTGCCATTAGCACATGTTAATAGTAAAAATGTAACACACTTTAGTAAACATGTCCCTTAGTCCTACGGTTTCTGTTGGTAATATTCACAACATAGGGATCCTTAGAAGAAATGTTCATAAATTAGTCCCTGTCATGCCCATGGATCCTTTTTAGGGTCAGCAGTGATGGTCAACCAGGAAGTGAGGAGGAAGCAAATCATTCCATGGAGTGAATCCATCTTTCCCTTGATTGAACCAGTCCTAACTTAGCCATTCCCCCAAGTCTGTTTAGCAGGTGTTGGCATAATGAAATGCTTGTTTTTCGTTTAGGTTAGGGATTTCTGGATTCACCCGTATATCCTTTGATGACTTCACAAAATGTTTTCAGGACACCAAGGTAAGGACGGCACATGCTTTTCCATAAGGTTTTTCCAACTCCTCCCCCTTGTCTTTGAACCCTCCAGAGAAAATACATTTTTACACAGAAAACAGATGTCCACTGGCTTTTGGGGAAGAGTACTTTGCAGAAGTGTTGCGCATTCAGGATAGTAAGATTAATTCTGTCATTTCCCTCCATGACATTAATAATAAATTCTACTGTTCACATCCTGAACCATATTTCTTCTGAGACAGATCGAGCCATAAAAAATGTCGTGCATACATAAACACCTGCGCACAGATGGACACCGTAATATGCGCACTGTAGTCACAACCTGCTTCAGATGATAAAGTGCTAAGTGCAACCTCAGCCCTTTTCTGAAAAAAAAAAAACCAACCCTCATAATTTTTTTCTGTCAAAATAAAAAAATGCTGTTAGGACAAAACATGGTTTCTCAGGCACCTATTCCAACAGTTTATTTGGTTTCATGTAAAAGAAAAAGTTTTCATTTTTATAGCAGTTTGGTGAAACCTGCAAACATCAGTTCATCTATTACCCAATTCGCCCATTGACCTTGAACAAGCAGATAATCCTCCAACCCTTCCACCTCCTACTATAAGATACTGGACAAGGTAATGAAATAACTGACACATTGAACTCACCTAAGGGATGACCAAATTATTTTTTAGCACATCAGTAATTGGATAGAAGGATTAAAAAGGATAAAGGGAGATTCAAATAATGTAAAACCAGTGTGAGAAAACTAAAGGGATATGAAAGAAAGGGATCATAAGAGGACCAGCTGCTTATGGTTCCAGTTGTTCAGTTTCAGAATCCAGTTGTTGGAAGCAGCATGAAATTGAACATGAAAATCTACATTCCATGATCGATCAGTTTCCTTACCACACTGTATTCAGATGGCATGCAAACTGGAAGTGTGCGTCGGAGGAAAGCGGAACTGAAACCGCGGCACAGCACCAGAGCCCTAAGGAAAGCACGGTGTTGCAGGTTCATAGCCATTCCTGCAGTAGGGGTGGCACTTGGCGGCCCTGGAAGGCTAGCATTCTAGGCAACTGCCCTCTTTGCCTAATGGTAGCAAGAGCACTGTGTAAAAAATATTATATAATCTACTGCTCAATGCAGGTTGATTTTAAAGAAGGTGCTTTGATTCTAACATTAACAGCAAGGCATAATCTGCAATGCTCTCATCTGGGTTGACATTTGCAACGTTCACTAAGTTCAATCTTATTTAAAGCACTAATATGTAAATTCATTTTCAGATTTTGTGCCTCGCTTTTGCATTAGCGATGGCCCAAACTAGTTCTAAATCAGTCTCATAGGATCTTATTTCTGAGAGTTTTGCAATAGTCACAGAATGGGGGACAGGAAGAAAGCTTTTGAAAACAGGCCCAGTTTAGCAAGTTAGGCCAGTTTTGTTACGGTGCTCCCCTTCAAGGGGACTCTTTGGAGCAGTAATTCTAAGCGTCGATATGTAGCACTGGCCAGCCAAAATTGTACAGGTAGCTCAGGCCTGACAAAAAGCCATGTGAGTCTGTAGCAGCAAAAACAACACAGAGCCTGCTGGCACTTTATAGGCTAACATATTTATTGAGACAAAAGTTTTCAAAGGTGAGAATCTACTTCGCAAAATGCATCTGATGAAGTGGACTCTACTCCTCAAAAGCTTAAGCCTCAATAAATCAGTCTTTCAGGTGCCAGCAGTCTCTGTGCTGTTTTTAATAATATTCCTGTTCGCTTGTTCTCATTAATTTTGTAATACACAAATGGATTATCTAACCATTTTACATCAAGTCTGAAACTGATACAATCCATTTGGCACCAAAGTGCTTTGAATTCAGGGGCAAGAGCAGAGCAGGACAGTACATACAGAAGTCCAGGGTTGGCTCAACTTTTGCTTCGGTGCTCTGAGCCAACTTTTGCTTTGGTTCCCCCTCCTTGGGGTCAATATTGGAGTACGAGCTGTGCAAATAGGGGTAAATTCAGCCAGCAGTCACTGGCTTAGTGAAATGCCAGCGCTGCCATCTAACTTAATCTGTATATGCAGTGCCACGATGCATATAGATCAATGGAAGAGTAACCTAGTACCCAGAAGATCAAGGGTTTGATTCCCACTGGCACTCCTTGTGACCTTGGGCAAGGCCTGGCAATCTACTTCCGGTGATACCTTGTCAAGAAAACCCGAAGGCTGCTGGGTCACATTGACTTGATGGCACTTTTTAAAAAATCCATATAGGTAACAGTGCTAAATATTCATTAATACTATGACTGCATTGGCACTATCTGTTCAATTTAGGATGAATATTGCCATTATCTGGATAATTTTATGGCCTATCCTCATTTCTCCCCTGACATAGCCCACAGATATAGGGATAATATCTGCCATTTAGCAATTTAACAATCCAATATTTTCTGTATATTTTTTGACAATACTAGGAAGAAGCAGGAAGAGCTTGTTTGGGCGTTGTGAAAATACCATGTTGCCAGCAGTTTCACCACAGCACAGCCATGGGAGCAAAGTAAAATGCCCATGCGGCAATGTTAAACTTTAATGTGGGCGGCAGCGGGGGCAGGAAGAGGAGGCTGCTGGCTGTAAGTACTGGGGTCAAATGAGTGACGCAGGTTTTCTGTGCCCTTACGTCTTGTGTGCCCTGGGCCAGTGCCTCACTGGTTCACCTCTTAAGCCGGCCCTGCAAAAGTCTTTATTTCACTGTTAAAGATCTGCGCCAACTTAGATGCAGTTAACCATTGTTTAATTTTAGGTTATAGCAGGTACTTTTTAGTCTCCTCACCTAGATGCAAGATGCCCACTGATCTGGTATCTAATTTTCATAAGGTAAAACATATGCGTGCTTTATGTTTGAAAATTGAGCCCATGCACTTTCCACGTGCTTTTTATACAAGTGAATTTTCAAAAGAAAATAACATACATAGATTTCAAAATCCAATCTTTCTTGCATTATTTTCTTCCTTCAACCTACCTAAGCTCCTGGGAACACTCCATTGCAGTCTGGTTAATAGTACACATTTCTATGGAAGTCTGAGCATACTTTGGTGTAAGAAAGGGCAGTTTTCGACCTATTTACCTGGATAAACGGTGCTGCCTTTGTACATGAGGAAGCTCATTGCTAAGGAATGAAATGCATGCTCAGGTCTAGAAACTTCTATGTTTTCTTGATAAGGTGAAACAGGAGTAGTTTGCCAGGGCATTCTCCTACACAGTGTGTATTCCAAGGTTGTGTTGCATCCAAGTACTAGCCAGGACCAAGCCTGCTTAGATTCTCAGATCAACCTAGAACAGGCTCATTCAGGGCTGCAAAGCCATAGAAGATGTCTAATAAAGGCAGCTAATAAAGATCAGCTATTCCAAAAGAAACAAACTTCACATAAGATATAGGATTAGTTGTACTGAAGTTGATATTCAACTGTGCCTGGGTAAAGTTAACCATTTCATTTAGTAATACTTGATATACCGCCCACCAGAGAATATTCCTCAGTTAACTTTATCTAGAAATTCAGCCTGAATCTGCTTGGGCTAAATATCTGACCTATAACCTTTAGGCCTACTATTTGGCTGACCTGAGTTACCTGGATAACTTTGGCTGCCCAGCAGTGACCAGTCAGAATAGAACCAAGCTCTGGACAGCCCCAACACTGCCTTTTTAGCTAGATAAATTTGCGGTTACCCAGAAAAAAAATATTTTTTCCAGCTAAATCCAAAAGGCAGCCACACAAAACCTTTGAAGCTGGACCTCAGTGTTTAGCATGAATTATCCCTAATGAACTCTTTCAAGTGAATTGTTATGTTCATTCATGGCCTTTATTACAGAAAGAGAATCAGCACCAAGACACATCCGTTCACACAAGATAGGAAGAAGAATCCTGTTAGACAAATGGAAAAATTGTCGCAATATACTTCAATCTTTTGTGTTGTCTTTTATGGGCCTCTTGACACTGTTCTCTGCTTCCAGGTTAATCACAATAGATGGATAAAGCCAACAGCAGCTAAACCACTTCAAAAAAATGGTGAAAAACAAAGAGCTTTGAATCGGAAAAACATCGATAAAGGCGCGGTTACAAGTGAAAACACATGGGATTTACTTGTACAAAAAGTCAGGAAAAGGTAGCACTATCTGAATGCTTATTTGGAAGGTAATTCTGTAAGAGGCTGACTATGATATGCGGCAAGTTGCCCCAGCCTTCAAAAGGAAAATGCTATCATGGTTTCCCCTTTGAAAATTGCCCCCCCAAAACTTTTACACCAACTATTTAGTAAGCACAAAACTGTCTCAAAATCATAGTTATATTGTACATAGTTAATGTTGATTGTAATGTTCATTGTATACTATTGGTTACAATGTACACCGCCCCTGATCTCTGGAAGGAGCAGTATATAAAAATGTTCTAAATAAAATAAATAAATACAATTTCAGAAATTTTTGAAAATGCACGTGAGTCTAAACTCCATCCTCTCCTCGTTAGGGGTAAAATTATGTGTGAAATGGCATTAAGTACATACCATTATTCACACGTACTCCAGACAATTTTATATCAAGACATTTCCGCCCCTAAGCTGTTGCTTTCTGCACGTAGATGTCTTGGAAAATTATCACCTGTGGCAATTTTCTAACTGCCTGCTTTGATTCATTTATCTATAGGCTCATAGTAGCATCGTATATCATGGCAGATAAAGACCAGTATGGTCCTTCTAATCTGCCCAGTAAGGTGGTTAGATTGGTTGTAACTCTGCTCCATGCAGGCCCCCTCTATGCCTGTGTTTAGGGTTGTATCTACTGGTCAGCCCTTATTTATTGAAGTATAAAAAATATTTATTTGCTTTGATTTTATCCTCTTGCTATAAAGGGATCCACTGTGTCTGTCCCATGCCATTTCAAACTCTTGTCACTGTATTTGCCCCCCACCACTTCCATCGGGAGGGCATTCCAAGCATCCACCACCCTTTCAGTGAAAAAGTATTTCCTGACGTTGCTTTTAAGTTTACCTCTTTGCAGCTTCATGTTATGCCCTCTAGTTTTACAGCTTCCCCTTCTTTGAAAAAGGTTTGTTTGTTCACTGATACCCTTTAACAGGCTGATGCAGAAAACTAGTGGGCCTTTAAGCACAATTACTGCCACAGACAAAGGCAGAAAAGAGACAGACGCACACGTAAACAGCAAAGGAAAAACGTCCACACAATTAACACCAAGTATTTAAATTATAGGCAAATGAGCTGTCCATAATAAAATGGTAGGCTAATATTACCTGCGCCTGATGCAGAGAAATGCATAGAGAATTTTGCAACCAGCCTTAGCACCAGTATCTCTAGGCCAGGTCTTGAGGTGGCTTAAACGTCTAGCACATGCCCCCAGTATTTTGATGGCATTGGGTGATTGGGGCCACTGGGCCACTAGGGATTTGCTTTCAGTCAACGGCATCGGTTCCCCAACAGTATTTTGATGGCATCGGGGCCTTTCCTTGATGCCTGCATCATTTGAGATGATCCAGGCATCAGGGAAAGCACCTGATGCCATCGAAATACTGTTGGGGCTCATGTGCAAATAAGCCACCTGGTGCCCTTGTTTCTGTGGGAGAGCCGACTTCTGTGCACATGTGTTTGGCTTGCTCTCCCAGTTTAGCGGTGCCATTTGTGCACGGTTTAACACATGACTATTGTGCGGCTCATTTGCATATGAGCCCCTTTCTGCATGCGAACACAAAAGTCACGTGCTATCGGTGCACTGCAAATAGGCGTAAAAAGTTGATCACGCACAACTTCAGCACTGGCTTTCTGCATCAGCCTGTAAGTATTTAAAAGTCTGTATCATATCTCCCCTGTCCCTCCTCTCCTCCAGAGTGTATATATTTAGGTCTTCAAGTCTCTTCTCCTATGTCTTCTGGCGCAAACTCCAAATCATTTTGGTTGCCTTCCTCTGAACCATTTCAAGTCTTTTTATATCCTTTGTGAGATATTGTCTCCAAAAATGAACACAATACTCTAAGTGAGGCCTCACTAATGACTTGTACAGGGGCATTAATACCTCCTTCTTTCTGCTGGTTATTCCTCTCTGTGTGCAGTCCAGCATCCTTCTGGCTTTGGCTACTGCCTTGTCGCATTGTTTCGTCACCTTGAGATCCTCAGACCAGGCCCGTACCTAGCCCTATGCGAGCGGTGCGGCCGCACAGGGCACAAAGGCTTAAGGGGCGCATTTTAGCTTTCTTCCGTTGCCTGCCGCCGCCACTTTTTCTTCTCTCAGTGGTGGCAGGCAATGGAAGAAAGCTAAAATGCGTCCCTTAAGCCTTCCACCGGCATGCTAAGCAGATCTTTCCCTCCCTGCAGGTTATTCCCTGCAGCGTATTCCCTGCAGGGAGGGAAAGACCTGCTTAGCATGCTAAGATCTGCTTAGCATGCCGGCAATTTGCACATCGGGCACGCCTGATGTGCAAATCGCACAGGGTGTGATATTCCCTCGGTACGGCCCTGCCTCAGACACTAGCACTCCGAGGTCCCTCTCCTGGTCTGTGCGCACCAAGCTCTCTCTCACTATCGCATACATTTCCTTTGGATTTCTGCATCCCAAGTGCATGACTCTGCACTTCTTCGCATTAAATCTTAACTGCCAAGCATTAGACCATTCTTCCAGTGTTTAAGATCTTTCCTCATGTTGTCCATCCCCTCAGAAGTGTCCACTCTGTTGCAAATTTTCATCTCATCTGCAAAAAGGCGGACTTTTCCATTCAGTCCTTCTGCAAAATCACTCACAAAAACATTGAACAGTATCGGTCCCAGTACCGATCCCTGAGGCACGCCACTGCGCATCTTCCTTTCTTCTGATTGAGTTTCATTTACCACCACCTTCTGTCATCTGTCAGTCAGCCAATTTCTGATCCAGTTCACCATGTTGTGACCTATCCCCAGGCTGTTCAGTTTATTGATAAGCCTCCTGTGAGGAACAGCGTCAAAGGCTTGGCTGAAATCTAGGTAGATCACATCAACTGTATGCCCTTGATCTAGTTCTCTGGTCACCCAATCAAAGAACTCAGTCAAATTTGTTTGGCATGGGGAGTGAAACAAGCCATGAATCGAAATGGCAGCACGTTGAGCCTGTTTCCAAGCCTAATTGAGAATCTTGACCCCTGCTGCTATTACCACCACATCTAGTGCTTCCATTCCGAAAAGGATCTGCCTGGTCATGGCAGGCATCAAACCAGCAAAGTTAGCATATCCGGCAGCCCAAACCTCGGAAGCAAAGAGATTGAAAAATGATCCGCCATCCCCGGTGAAGGAATCTGATGACGCATTGAAATAGGTTCTGTTGGAAATACAACAAGTCGAAGATTTAGTTACCACTAATGGATAGGCTCTTGCTTCACTCTGTTCTGGATTGTTGGAGGTATGAATGCAGCTTAATTCTTTCTCCATTCATCTGGATGTTGTGTATGCAGCCATGCAAGCACAAAATGGTCGCTTACAGGCATGACGCAAGTTTCACAGCTGGACAAGCAACTTGAGGATCTTAATAACCACTCGAGGTGCAGTAATATCCAGATCCTCGGGATTCCCGAAAGCTCCAAAGGCAACAATCCCATTGCCTTTCTGGAGGATTTAATTCCTATACTTTTAGATTTGGAGTTTACATGAGCATTTGAGATTGAGTGTGCCCATTGCACTCAGTTACATTGGGGGGTACATTCTAAGACTACTCGGGCCCGATATTCGTTTGGGCACCGCTGACCCCTAAACCTGGATATTCAATGCTGGGGTTATATGCAGCCCCGGCATTGAATATCCGGGGTTTGCCTCACATGCTGGACGTCACATTAGCTATCCAGGCATCAGCGATATTGCACGCTGCCCGGTTAGCTCCGGCACCTTAAAGATAGGCAAGCGTTTTTAGGCACAGGTCGCTAACTGGGCAGCATGCAATATAACTGCTGCCCAGTTATGTACAGTTGCCGACTCTGCTCCTCCTTGGAATGCCCCCCAACATGCCCCAATGCTAAGTGGTTAGCACTGGGGAATGTAAGGGAGATGATCGCGGATATTCAGTGGCACTAACCGTGTTAGCGCCGTTGAATATCCCTCTCAATGGCTGTTCCACGGTTTACAGGGCCATAAACTGTGTAACTGCCCCTTCGAATATCGAGCCCCTCGTCCCTTTATTCGTAAAATACTGCAATACCCCCAAGTGCTGCAGATCTTACAGACAGCGGGAGTGCACTCTCCTCTTCAGTTTGCAAGGCATAATATTCATTTCTTCCCAGATCTGCATAAAAAGACCGTGGAGGAAACGACTTCTATCATTCTGCCTCAACTGCAGAAGTTGCAAACCCGCTGCTGTGGCATACAGTTCATAATCATACCAAATCCTTTGAGGACTCGGAACAGCTATGTTCATTTCTTCAGGAATTTGAAACTATAGGCACTCCGTGACTTGTCCCTTTGGTTCTGTGTTGGCTTGAGCTCCTTCATCCTGACTGTGGAATGATGGGTCTGGGCAGTACCTGTACAGCCGCAAAGGCCCTAGTTTTATATATAATCTGTTGCCTGTACCTTCTTTTTACGAGCACCATTTTCTGAGGGCTTATATACTGAGTAGAAATATGCTTTATATGGGAATATTTTTGGGAAGAGAGGGGGTGGAATATCGGGAAAGGTGGATGGTTTCTTTTTTGTTTCTCTGTAAAATGTAGGGTGGTTTAGGATTGGGGGAATGTGAGTCTTATTGCTAAAGTGCTACCTTGCAATTCAGCTCAGGCTGGCTCATTCAAGAGTTAAGGGATTTCTTCCTTTTTTTAATATATATTTTTCTTTTCTCCCTGGCTCCAAAGTTTTATGTGACTTAATGGTGGTATGCAATGTTATTATTTTGTTCCTGTTGGGGTACTGATTTATCTGACCTTTGTGACTATATAATAGTGCTCTTTGATCTCTTGTTATTTTTTGGGCTTCCTAGACTGCTTTCACCGTCAATTTGGATTTTTGAACAGAGCCAATGGTGGGAAATTTGAAGTTAATTTCTATGAATGTTAAAGGCATTCTTAATCCCATCAAACAAAAAAGATTTTATTGCATCGTATAAAACAGATAGCAGAGGTAATCTTTCTGTAAGAGATTCACCTGTTTGCAGGAATTGCTAAAATTAGGAGAGGGAGCTTTTACTTTTGTTGCTTGTTCCACAGCTCTGAAAAAGAAAAATTGGGTGGTTATTTTACTTCACTCTAGCTTAATTTCCATGATACTTCACAGTAAGGCAACTACAGATGGCTGATGGGCTTTGGTTACTTTGCAAATAGCTGACTGGAAGTTAGTGCTTCTAACTGTTTATAGTCCAACGGTAGACTGTCCATGTTTTATTCATAGTGTCTCTTGAGAAATCCTTGAAGTTACCCCGCTTCCTTTAGTTATAGGTGGTGATTTTAACTTTGTGTTAGACCCCATTTAAATCATCTTTCCAAAGCCCCACTTAGGTCAAGAAGGCCTCACAGGTCCTGTTAGCTCACATGGAAGATACTGGGTTGATTGACCCATGGCGCTTGCTGCTCCAACAGAAAAAGACTTTACCTTTTTCTCCCTTCCCCATGGTTCCCACTCTTGAATCAATTTCTTTCTGATCTTAAAGACACTTGTACCTGATCTTCTTGAGGCTAATATTCATGGCATTATGGTTTTGGATCATTCCACCATTTCCCTTACTCTATGGCCCCCTCAATCGGTGGAGACCATTACCCTCTGGCGCTTTAACAAAACACTCTTAGTGAATGCACAGTTTTGTTCAGTTATCCAAAAGGCATTTGACAAATTCTTTGAGTTCAATCTTCCTAACGCCACTTCAGGTTGGATCTGGTGGGACTACTAGAGATAATGCTCGGTAATCACTAGCTTTGCTGTACAGTCTGCAAAACATATAAAGAAAGAACTCTCTGAATTGAGCTCTCAGATTAAAGTGGGAGAACATATTCTCTTAAACAGATCTGATCCCGCTATTTTACTTAAATTGCAAAATCTTTGTTATCAATATAATCTACTCCTAAACCAGGAGGCAGCTCACATTACTACCCTTCACAATAGTTGTTACTTTACTGAGAACAATAAATCTGGCAGACTCCTAGCTTGTACTATCAAATCCCATCAGAATATCACTTGTATTGCTGCTCTTCAAAGTAAAGATGGCCATCTACTTACCCGAACTGCGGATATACAGACTTCTTTTAAGGAGTTCTATGGCTGACTGTATAACTCGGAAACACAATCCACATTAGAAGCATTTGAGCATTTGATGCACTTAGTGGAGCACCCTGCCCTTTCTCTGTCACACACTGCTGCTTTAGAGGCCTCCATGCAGCTAGCAGAAGTACTGGAAGCTTTTCAACAGATGCCTTGGGCAAGACTACAGATCCTGATGGCTTCCCGGTAGAATTGTATTGCCCTTTTAATGCCGAGCTTGAGCTCCATCTTTTGCAATATTTCACTCTTTTGCAATAGCAGATCACCTGGATTGGGGCTTTTTCAGCTGCCACAATAGTGGTACATGAAAAGCCCGGCCAAGACCCTCAAAAGCTGGAAAATTACCATCCCATCTCTTTGTTAAACACGGATTATAAAGTTTAGGTGATAAGCTTAGCTAACCATCTTAAGAGAATTATTCTTATGCTCATTCACCTGGAACAATGTGGATTTGTGGCAGGCCAGACTACTACAGATAATGCTCATTTGCTGTGCAACATCCTCACAATTGCACCACATTTAGATGTTCCTATCAGAAGGCTTTTGATAGACTCAAGTGGCCTTTTTTTTTCCAAGCACTCTGATGATTTGGGGTTGGGGATGTCTTCGTTAATATGATTCAGGTTTATGTGCCCATCCAACAGCTCAGGCGTGTGCGAATGGGTCTTGATCTTCATTTTTTACCTTCCATAGGGGCACCCGACAGCGTTGTCTCCTATCCCCTATCTCCATTATTCTTTCATTTGGCACTAGAGCCTTTAGCTTTACTGTTGAGACACTCTATGGAGATCCAGGGTGTGCACTTGGGGGATCTTCATGTTAAACTTTCTGCTTACTCAGATGATCTCCTTCTTTTTGTTGAACCCTCAGCCATCCCTGTCGTCCTCTCTTTAATTGAGCATTATTTGCAGCTTTCGGGGTATCATATTAACTGAACGAAGTCAGTGGTCTTCCTTTTAAACAATCGGCTTTGCAAAGAAGACCTTCTCTCTTTCCCTTTCTTATGGGCTGACCCTTGTTTGAAGTACCTAGGAGTGAACTATTATTCCACTCTGGCAGAGACACTTGACCAGAATGTGCTTGCACGTTTAGATATGGTGCAATCCTTTACCTCACGATGGTCCCCCTTCTATCTTTCATGGTGGGGATGCTTAGAGACTATTACAATTATGTTAGCACCCTAACGTTAACTATCCCATTCTTTTTTCTGACTCCTTTTATGGAAAGGCAGAGAAACTAATGTTTACTTTTTCTGTGACTTATTAGACGTCGTGCATTGAAGGTTGGCGGTTCAAGGGTGCGCGAGAGCATGGGGGGGGTCCAGTTCCCAGATTTCATCAGTATCATGCATCATTCCTTCTCAAACAAGGGTCCTGTTGGATGTCTCTTCCTGGCGGCCCGCAAGTTCCCATTTGGCTTGAGATGGAGCAGCAAATGGTACCTCCTATCCCTACAGATCTGTTAATTGGAATGTCTCCCCTGCCTGTGAAACAGATGTCGCCATGCAGCAATTTGCTCATCTATTTGTGAAGGCAATCTAGGCACCTGATGGCAACCAATCTGGTTTAACCCTAAATTGAAAATTCAGGGCCAGACGTGTGGCTGGAAAATCTGGCAAAATGCAGAAATATGGTTATTGGGTCACTTGATGACTGACAATGCTATTAATTCCTTTGCTGACCTGCAACAGGAATTTTACTTACCTCATAGTTGCTTTATTCAATGTCTGCAACAAGCAGGGTACACTCCAACTACGCTTATTGGGGAGTGGAAGCTGTTGGCTGAGTTTACATCAATCGCAGCTTTTACGAAGGTGGCCTCTCGTTTTTACGCTTCCTTTAGGTCTGCTACTCCCAGCTGTGGCTGGGTGCAGAGGCCAACTAAGAAATTGATGCTGGACAGCTTCCTACTCGACGATATTGGCACTGATTTTGGAGTCATCATACTAGGCCCCTGGTTTCGGCCTCTCTGACATAGTCGCAGTTCTTTGTTGCACAGCGCACCTTAAGCATGCCTGTGCAACTTGCGAAGTAGAACACCAATGGAAGCAATCGTTGTTGGTCCTGCTACTTACATAAAGGAACTCTATCTAATCTGCTCTTGGATTCTCCGCATCTTCAACCCTACTTGATATTTATTTGGGAGCAGATTTATGATATTTTGGGTTTCCGTGAGACCCTCACATTACGGGTTGTGGTGTATCGATCCCTTGCTGATTTACCCTCTCTTGTTAAGCAACACCACATTCTCCTTGACATTTTGTTGGGTGTGGCCCTTAAACTCATTGTTAACCACTGGAAATCTGATGGGGATCTTGATGAACATAATTGGTGGCATTTGGTATGCTTATATAGGAAATATGAAGCAATTTATTTTGTTCATACTTCACGGTTTCTTCATAGCCATCTTGTTTCGAAACCTGTAAATGATTATGTGAAGCGTTCTTAGTGATATCCTTTCTGACATTGTACCCTTGGATAGCTTTTGTTGCTGTACTGCCTTATTTTCCTTTTTCCTTTATATGCTACCGCTGGAGCCAGAGGGGGGTGGGGGGGAAGGGTGGGCAATTATTGTTTCTTCGAGTTTTGTTTGTAGTTTGTAAATTTGCATGATATAAATAAAAGCTGAAAAAAATAGTTTGGTATGATCTTTCCCTGGTAAAACCATGCTGCCTTTGATCATGCAATTCAGTGGTTTCCAGAAAGTCCACTATTCTTTCTTTCAAGAGCATCTCCCTTACTTTTCCCACTAAAGAGTCCCGCGGAACCTCTCCCATCTCCAAAAAGTCTATTTAAAACATCCTTCAAAGGCCCTGCCAGAACCTCTCGGAGCTCTTTCAGTATCTTGGGATGTATCCCTCCAGTCCCATGGCCTTGTCCACTTTTAGTTTTACAAGCTGCTCTAACACATCATCTTCTGTGAATAGTGTGGTATCTACTCCATTCTCATTTGAATATTTGTCAATCATATCTGGTCCTTCTCCAGGATTTTCTTTTGTGAATACAGAACAGAAGTATTTGTTTAGCATTTTCGTTTTTTTAATGTCACTTTCCACAAATCCGTCCTCAGCACTTTTGAGTTTTGCAATTCCACCTCTGATCTTCCTCTTATCCCGAATATACCTGAAAAAAAGGTTTTATCTCCACGCTTCATATCTTTAGCCATCTCTTCTTCTGCCTTTGCTATCCTTATTTCTCTTTGTCTCTTTTAGCTTTATCCTGTATTCTTTTCTGTGTTCTCTGTTTGTGAATACGTGTAGGGCCTGATATTCAGTGCTGGCGGCTAGTGCTTCTACAGTGGCTAGTTGCCGGCCAGTGGCATTGAATATCTGCGTTTGCTACAGAACCTGTAAGCTAACTGGGTAGCAGCAATATTCAGTCACTGACCGGTTAGCTTCTGCGGCTTTTGCGCAGCCTTTGCTGCGCCTTACTTTCGCCATGTGTTGCTAACTGGGCAGCAGCTCAGTATCGCCACTGCCCAGTTAGTGACAGGTGCCTCCCTAGAATGCCCCCCGCACACCCCTGAGATGTGCATTAGCGGCATCCGTGGATATTCAGTAGCACTAACCGCAGGCCGTGTATGCGTGCGCAGGCATCGAAGCACATGGTCTGCTACGGGCACCAAAGCGGCAGCACAAAGCTGCCGCTTTCAAAACAGAGTTGTGCCAGCGCCATCGCTGCCAGAGCCGCCCCCCCCCCTCTCTGCAGGATGAGAAGGCAGATTCGGCAGGCGGCGGCAACAGATGGAGCAGCGCGGCGGGGGCTGCTTGGGGTGGTAGTAACCCTTGGGCCGGCCCTGGCTAGGTGCACAAACTCAACATACTTTAATAAACAGGTGCCTAAGAAAAAGTGTGGTACGTTTTAACACTTTCCGCGTGTTACGAAGAAAACTCACTGTGCAGTAAGTGCAGAAGCCATGTCGTAACTTTTGGGGACGTGGTCGGCGTGTCCTCTGCAGTTAGAGCACAGAAAAATACCTTAATGTGGCATTAAGTGCACCCACGCTAACTGCGAAACTGACAGCGCGTGGTAACTACCATGTGCTCACCGCAATGTGCAGGCCCCGCCCCATCACACGCTAAGCAGTTAACGCGGGATTTTTACCACGGACCCATGCTAAGGGTTACTGCGCATTGAAATGCACATTAACTGCTTAGCGTGTTTTAGTAAAAGGGCCCTGAAGTTTCCAATTAGCTCTTTTATTAGAAGCGATCTATTTTCAAATCCAATTATTTTAGCAAGCTTTAGCCTTTTTTAAATTACTTTCTCAAAAGGCATGCAGCCTCGGACGGGTGAATATGCTAAACAGACTAACTATATAAGAAGCTTTAGTCATAAACATTATTATATTTCATCGCATTTTTTCTTTTCCTCTTTTTCAGTGATCTTTCCTTTGAAAAACATTTGCCTTCATCGTGCCTCCGACCTGCTGGAACAGTTTCACCTCAACAGCTTAAGGAAGCCCTAAGCAGCATGGGCTTCCCAATTAGCACCGAGGACCTCCTTGGCATTTGGGAAAGGTGAGTGTCACAAGGAAGCCTTTATTCACAGGGCATTAAAACACAATGGTAGCGAGAGAGCTACCCTCAAAATTGCTGTAGTAGCAAAATTTCTTTCTGATAATTACTTGGCAATAGGGTTTCGCTTTCATTAACACGCATTTCGTTAGTTAGCATGTCTTAAAATATTTTGGGCCAATATTTAGCCTACAGTGGTCAGCGTTTTTTAAAATGCCAACTGCCATAGGCAGAAATGGAATTGGATATTCAGCCGCTATCCAGACAGCCAGATCATATAAAGTTAAGCCTGCTTTTTTTATGACCTAATTTTATGCAGTAACTTTTCCAGTTAGAAGACTGAGAATCATTGCTAATTTGATAAATGCTCGTCCCACCCATGGACCAATGGTACTATCCAATTAATGCCTCTAAATATATGGGCTCATAGGGGTTTATCCGATTAGTAAGTCCTGCTAACTGGATAAACCCTTTTGAATATCGGGTTCTTCATGCCCACAAAATCGAATGTAATGCTCATTGTGCCTGTTAGAAAGTTCTAATGTGTGCTAAAAATGTATGATAGCACAAAACTGGGAAATCAATTTACAAAATGCCTGAAAATCAGGAAAAAGGCCAAATATCCAAAACTGAACTAAAAAATGATTTGTGTTTGGAGGCTTTAAAACCTTTACCTGCTTCTCCATGTCCATCACTTTGTATCTATGTAGGCCTACGAGCTGTTTATCATCAGAAGTCTAAGCAACCTTCCTAACAATATGTGTAGGGAATAATTTTATAAAGGATTTTTCATGTACATGTGCTGTATTATACACATAAAAGGCCTCTTGTAAAATTACACAACAGTACACTCTATGACGGTCATTCTGATCCCGAATAGCAGGGGATGGACATCCGACATGAATGTCCAGCCCCTGCCATTCCCCTAGACCCGATTCAGAGCGCAGAGCTACCCACATGTACTGTCGAGATGTGCAGGGAGCTCTATACGAGGGCGGAAGGGGGTGGGCCGGAGGCATGACCCTCAACCCAGATGTACAGGGCTCCCTGTGTCTGGGCTGGGGGACTTATTCTACCTCGGAGGTGCAATAAGTCCCTCCCGACAGAGGCGGACAGCCATATAGGGACCAGCAGAGTAGGTTAGAGGGGCAGGGGGTTCTCTGCAGCCCGATCCCAGCCCCAGAAGGCCCGATCGGGAATCAGGTGGCAGGGAACACGGGTTTGATGGTGGTGCAGGCGATCAGGACTCCTGCATGAAGTCGCGGTGCCATGGCAATGGGACGCCACTGCACACAGCTCCATGCAGAAGCCCAGGCTGAGCTATCTGGGGAATTGGCGAAATGTCCAGCCTGAAAGAATCAGGGCATAGTCTGCCCATCCAGGTCGGTTGCACCGAATTCTGATCGCACGGGGACATATAGCTTCCGAGAGATCAGAATCGGGCACATATCCAGCCTGTCCAGATTCTGAATGTCCGGACATGCTAGACATGCCCCGATGAGAATGGGCTTCTATAAGAACACAAGCACATAACATATGCCATACTGTGCCAGACCAAGGTCCATCAAGCCCAGTATCTTGTTTTCAACAATGGCCAATCCAAGTCACAAAAACCTGGCAAGTTCCCAAAAAGGCACACAGGTACCACAATGCTTGTCTCAGGGTAAGCAATGGATTTTCCAGTTCCTCTTTAATAATGGTTATTGTCCTTTCCTCCAGGAACTTGTCGAAAACCTTTTTTAAACCCAGCTGTACTGCTACATCCTCCAGTAACGAATTCTAGAGTTTGATTACGTGTTGAGTAAAAATATATTTTCTCTTATTAGACTTCAATTGGTTACATTTTAGCTTCAATGTGTGTCCCCTAGTCTTTCTACTTTTTGATGGCATAAATAACTGATCTATGTTTACCCTTTCCACTCCATTCATTAATTTATAGACCTCTATCATATTCCCCCTCAGCCATCTTTTTTCCAAGTTGAAGAGCCCTAACCTTTTAAGCCTTTCCTCATAGGGATACCCTTCTATCCCCTTTACCATTTTTGTTGCTCTTCTCTGTACCTTTTTTAATTCTGCTGTATCCT
This sequence comes from Ichthyophis bannanicus, assembly GCA_033557465.1. Lineage (NCBI taxonomy): Eukaryota > Metazoa > Chordata > Amphibia > Gymnophiona > Ichthyophiidae > Ichthyophis > Ichthyophis bannanicus. The sequence goes on along the minus strand of CM066037.1, from coordinate 475,741,027 downwards.
TTTTAAGATACAGCAACCAGAATTGCACACAGTATTTAAGATGCAGTCACACCATGAAATGACACAGAGACATTATAATATCCTCGGTTTTATTCTCCATTCCTTTCTTTATGATTCCTAGCATTCTATTTGCTTTCTTGGCCGCCGCTGCACACTGGGCAGAGGGTTTCAACTTATTATCCACGATAATGCCTACATCTTTTTCCTGGGTGGTGGTTTCTAAAGTGGTACCATGCATCGTGTAATCATAGTTTGGTTGTTCTTTCCTAGGTGCATAACTTTGCACTTGTCCACATTAAATTTCATTTGCCATTTGGACGTCCAGTCTTCCAATTTTTCAAGGTACTCTTGCAATTTTTCACAATTCTCTTGCGTGTTAACAATTTTGAATAATTTTGTGTCATCTGCAAATGTGATTACCTCACTCATTCCCATTTCCAGGTCATTTATGAATATGTTAAAAAGCATCAGGCCCAGCAGAGATCCATTGAGAAAATTGGCCATTTAGCCCTACTCTCTCCTGTCTATCTTTTAACTAGTTCCTGATCCACAATACTACACTGCTTCCAATCCCATAACTTTTTAATTTCGGCAAGAGTCTCTTATAAGGGACCTTGACAAAGGCTTTCTGAAAATCCAGATACAATATATATATTGGCTCACCTTTGTCTACCTGTTTATTCACACCTTCAAAAAAATATAATAGATTAGTAAGACACGTCTGTCCTTGGCTAAATCCATGTTGGCTTTCTCCCATTAAATCATAACTATGTACATGTTCAGTAATTTTATTCTTTATAATGGTTTCTGCCATTTTGCCTGGTATTGATGTCAGGCTCACCAGTCGTAGTTTCCCAGATCACCCCTGGAACTCTTTTTAAAAATTGGCATTACATTGGCCATTCTCCAGTCTTCTGGTACTACAGATGATTTTAATGATAGTTCACAGATTATTAATAGTAGGTCTGCAATCTCATATTTCAGTACTTTCAACACCCTCGGCTCTATACCATCTAGTCTAGGTGAGTTGCTACTCTTCAGTTTATCAAATAGCAGTAATACATCTTCCCAGTTTATTGATATTTCTATCAATTTTTCCAATACATCACCTTTAAATACCATTTCAGCACGGATAACTTTCTTACATCTTCTTCAGTAAAAACTGATGCAAAAAATTCATTCAATCTCTGTGCTATGGCTTTGTCCTCAATTAGCGCCCCTTTTACTGCTCTGTCATCCAATGGTCCAACTAACTCTCTCACAGGTTTTTTTGCTACAAATGTACTTGAAAAAAAAAATTTATGCATTTTTGTTTCCATGGCAAACTTCTTTTCAAATTCTCTCTTTGCCTGCCTTACCAATGCCTTGCATCTAACTTGCCAATTCTTATGTTGTTTCCCATGCTTATCATTTGGCTCCTTTTTCCATTTCCTGAAAGATGCTTTTTGGGCAACAGCCTCCTCTCTGACCTCACCTTTAAACAATGCTGGCAGTTTTTTGGCCTTCCTTCCATTTTTCTTAAAGCGTAGAATATCGCTGGTCTGATCTTCCAAGATAGTACTTCTAACCAATGCCCATGCTTAATGTAAATCTTTAACCTTTGCAGCTGCTCCTTTTAGTTTTTTTCTTAACTATTTTCCTCATTTTATCATAGTCTCCCTTTTGAAAGTTAAACGGTAGTACTGTGGATTTCCTTGCTGTCATTCCATTTATTAAATCAAATGTAGTCATGCTATGATCACTATTGCCAAATAGCCCCAAAACCCTTATCTCTTGCACCAGATCCTGTGTTCCACTAAGGACTAGGTCCAAAATAGCTTCCCCTCTTGTTGGTTAATAAACCAGCTGTTCCAAGAGCAGTCATTTATTTCATCTAGAAACGTTATCTCTCTAGCATGTCCTGCTGTGACATTGACCCTGTCAATACCAGAGTAATTGAAATCACCCTTTTATTACTGTGTTGTAACTTTTTGTTAGTTTTCCTGATTTCTTTCAGCATTTCATCATTCATCTGTTCATTTCGTCCAGGAGGTTGGTAGTACTCGTACACCCCCACTGCCATTGTCTTTCCCTTTTACATGGAATTTCTATCCATGAAATTCTACAGTGTATTTTGTTTCCAGCAGAACTTTATGCCTATGTGACTCAATGCCCTCACTAACATAGGGTAGATTGAATTGGTGGAGGGTTGTGCACTATCATTGCGATATAGTTGGTAACCATTGGTTGTTTTCCTTCCACCTGTCTCTGAGATGCCAGTCATAACTAACCTTTCATTTAGTGCCATATGTTCTAGCTCTTTCATCTTATTTTTTAGACTTCTAGCATTTGCATACAGGCATTTTAGAGGTTGTATTTTATTCATATTAATCTGGTTATGAGTTGATAGGGGTAATTTGGAATCTTTCAGCTCTGCCTGCTCTGAACTTAAGGGCATCTGGGTTACTTTTATCTTTATTAGAACCTCTCTGTCAGGATGCCCTAACCTCCTTCTTTTGCTAGTACTCTTCAAGGATACATCCCTCCAAACCATGCACTCCTGGGAGACTGTCAGCTTTCTTCTATTATCTAGTTTAAAAGCTGCTCTGTCTCCAGTAAAGGTGGAGCTCTTCCTTTCAGAAAAGTCCCTCCCTTCCCCAGAATGTTGCCCACTTCCTAACAAATCTAAAACCCTCTGCACCCTTGTCTCATCCACTCATTGAGACTCCGGATTTCTGCATGCCTTTTGGGTCCTATGCATGGAACAGGAAGCATTTCAGAGAATTCTACCCTGGAAGTTCTGGATTTCAACTTCCTACCTAGGACAAGAAAGTGCCTACTTTTATGCACCCATGCTTAGGTGTGCTTGGGGTGTAGTTCAGGCAGAGTACATTCAAATTCATGAAGTATGCATGAGAACATTTAAAGACATTCTATGGGAAAAGCAACTTTGAACTCACCAGAGAACCTTCTGATCTAAGGAAAAAGAGAGGTCTCCAGCCTTTTTCCAATGGACTTTCCCACTGTGATGGGGTCTATAGAGTGCTGCCCGTCCCTCTCCAGAGGGATTATCAACAGGCCCCTTTAAGAGAGTCTGTAGCCCGGAGTTCAAAACTGGGAGGGTATGGCTCACAAAGAGAGGTTAAAAACCCAGCAGGCTGCAGGAGGGAGAGAGGCCCATGGAGTCAGGAATCCTTTCAAGGCAAGCCGTACAAAAGAATTTTAACTGGGCAAGGAAGGAACTTTAACTGGGCTGGATGAAGGGCTGTGAGACCAGCTTTGTGAAGGTGTAACAAACCAGGTCTGAATAAACCAAGTTTTGTTTCCCCTTCACACCGCACGCCACACTACCACATATGGTGGCAGCTTTGGGATTTTCTCTACTATGTGATTGAAGGCAAATCCACGTTCCTCTAGGGCTGGGCCTCCACAACAGTTCAGGGTTTTTGTTTGTGTGGACTAAGAGGGCTAGCCTTGCCCTAGTTATGGAGCTTTCAGCAGTCAGTGCCAGACAGGCAAGCTTCGTTCTGGCCACTACAGGCGCTAAAATTTAGTTGGAACTGAAGTACTGCAGGATTAATTCAGCTGCAGTAGGGGAAGCTGTGGTAGCGTTGCAAGTGAACACTGATAAGCCAGGATGGAGCAGCTCCTCCAGATTCAGCAGCAACAGCAACAGTATCAGCAGCAACAGCAACAATGTCAGCAACAGTTTCAACACACTCTGCTGGAAGGGTAGCAACAACAGCAGTAGCAGCAGCAGATACAGGATCTTATTCAAGCGCAGGGGGAGCTACCAAAGAGCTCCCTAGCTCTGTTTACCTAGACCCTGCAAAGGCCGCAAGTGCTTCTTAATATGATGGCAGAAGAGAAACCGGGCCTTTTCCTGGTGAACTTTGAATGAACTGCCTGCCAGGATGAGTGGCCGGAAGCAACATGGACTACCTATGTGGGAAATCTGTTGATGGGCAGCATCAGGTTGAATTCCAGGATTAGAACACTGATGGGCGAGCTACATATGCAGCAGTCAAGGCCACCATATTGGAACAGGCAGGCTGTAGCCAGAAGCCTACCACCAGTGATTCAGAAGTGGGGGACTCCAGATCAGAGTGCCCTCAGAGGTTCCTCTATCAGTTGAAGGATCTCCCCTGGAAGTGGCTACAACTGGAGCGAAAGGCTGGGTCTGAGATAGCCAAGATTGTGCTGTTGGAGCAGTTTTTGGAGGGCTTGACCACCCTGATGATCACCTCAAGCTTACAATGGAGAGTGCACTGGAAATAGCTAAGGGGTATCATGGAGCCCAGCTGGAATTGAAGTGGACAGTGAGAAGGAGAAGAAGGGGCCTGTGTTAACAAAGGACCTGTGTTAAAATAACACATATTTATGGTGAATTAACATCCATTAATGTTATCACATCTTAGGTACTAGACTTCTAAATCTTTTGTTTAAAAAAGGTAATAACACAGTTTCAAATGGACACGTCTCTGAATTTGTGCCTTCATTGGACTACCATAAGTCAAAATTCTCCAGCGCTATTTAATACCTTTCAGTTTTGCTCAGTCACCGACAGTGGAATTCGCAGTGTGAATCTTATTTGTTTGACCTGATCTGCTAGTTTATTTAACATACACTAAGGGCATGCGGGCCAAACATTTTCATTTCTTTAGTTTCCTGTGTTCACCAGATTGCTAGTTTTATTTAGGTTTAAAGATTGTTTTTTGTATCAGGTACAATATCAGCAGCTCAAATAGTGCACACTATTGCTCAGTAGCACACCCTATTGATAAAGCGTACACATTACTGAACAATAGGGTGCACCATTAAGCAATAATGCACACTAATGACAACACAGAAAAGAATAAATCCGGGCGTTTCTCTGTAGTTTCAGGACATGAAACATCTCATTCAAGCACATGCATATCTCTATTATACATTATGGGCCCGATTCCATTCTGGATGTCGATCCCTTCTGTACTTCCTTTCTGAACCAGATGTACAGAATGGATTGCGATTCTGATCCCATGGGGCACGTCTAGCCCTGTGGGATCAGAATTGCAATCAGTCGTGTACATGCAGGCTGGGACTGCCATTCAGTCCGGCCTGCACGTTCATGACCTGCCCAACTAACTCAGTCAGGGCTTTTAAATGGAACTGCAGTGCCATAGCATCCAGTTGCCATGGCACCACGGCTCCATTTAAAAGACATGATCCTGGCCACAGGATTAAAGTGTTTATTCCCCGCAGCCCAACCCCCGATCTGGCCTCCTAGGTCCAGGGTCGAGCTGTGGGGAATGTCCTCCAGCCCGCCCTGCCCCATCCGCACCCCAGCAGTCCCCAAAAAAATCCGTCCAGGGAAGTTATTCCACCTCAGAGGTGGAATAACTTCCCCGCACATGTCGCCGGCCCTGGACATACAGGGCTGACATTGGAATCGGCCCTGTACATCCAGGGCCAGCGATTGCCAAGACTCCATCCAGACTCCACCTCTTCCCCGCCCCTGTCTAACTTCCCTGCACAACTGGCGGGGAAGTTAGTTGCTGCCAGGAAAAGGTATGAATAATGGGGATGGACATCTATCCCAGCTATTCGTGCCACAGAATAACCCCGTATAAGAGTAAATTTATAACAAGAGACCTGAATAGTCAAGGCACCTAGGAGCATATTTGCACCTCTTTTATAGAAGCAATATACATGCCTATACACCTCTATAAAATAGTCTCCCCAAAGGTTCCTTGTATGTCACAAAAACCTACACACTTAATTCGTAGGCATATATGGATACAAGTGATTTGCGCACAAACGAACCAAGTGCGTGCTCATGCCCAGCAATGCATACCCGTACTCTCCTCTCTGCCAGTCTCTGTCCTCGGGAATGCTTATTGGTATTACATATACGTATGTCCTGGGCAGCCACTCACACTACTCTTTAAGCACCCAGCAGAGTGTGCAAAAAGCTGTTCCATGTCTCCAAGTTGTTTATAAAATTACCGCCTATAATAATAACCTTTAACATTTTTCTAATATGAACTGAAAATTTTAGCATATAAAACGTAGGGTCCCTTTAACTTAAAGTGTGTCATAGTTTCGCACTCAATGTGTGTTTAACACAAAAATTAACCTGCACTAAGAACAAAGCTTCCACGGTAACTGTCAGGGGCATGACTATTATATTCCCAACAATTAACACGCAGATGTGCTGCATGGCACTGTTAATGCAGGTGCACTTACCTCTACATATTGAGGTAGAGGTAATTGTACCCATGCTAACTGTAACATTGACAACATGCTATGTACTAACTGCAATGTGATCACCGCAACCATTTTCTGCACCTAACCCGCCCATTCTCCACCCCATCGCGTGAGTGGCAGCCCATGAATCACCGCATGGTAACTGTCATACTCCCATGCTAACTGTTACTGTGGACCTGGGTATGGACCTGGGTATGTGGTTACCACGCCCCCCTAAATGCATGCTAACTGCTTAGTACACTTTAGTAATAGGGCCCCATAGTAACATAGTAAATACCAGCATGGTCTATCTACCTTGCCCAGTAAGGGGTTAAGGCTGTAACCTGTTTTGTGTAGGCCCTTACTCTAATGCCTTTGCCTGGGGATGTAATTATCATTCTGTGGCAAATTACCTCCCCAGGTTTTTAAAGCCTTGGCTATGAGGGAGTCCTGGTAAAGCTGGAGATCAAGTCGAGTTTGCAATATTACATTTGGAACTGAATAAAGGTAAAGTACATGGGTCCCTTGTGCAAACTGTCATCATACTCAATAATTAGGCGAGGGGTCCTGTCTTCAAAACAGTGTCATCACAGACAAGAACCAAAAAATAGTTCATGTCTTCTTTAACTTGAGTATAAAAAATAGAAAAATAGCACCTGTTATGCCTTTCAGATGGAAACATAGAAACATGGTAGCAAAAAATAAACCACATGTTCTATCTAGTCGGCCCTTCCATATCAACTACAATAGTCCCCTTTTTACCTTTAGAGATCCTCTGTGTTTGTCCAATGTTTTTTTGAATTCAGATACTGTCCTTGTCTCTACCACCTCCACTGGGAGACTATTCCACGCAGCTACCACCCTTTCTGTAAAGAAATATTTCTGCATATTACTCCTGAGTCTATCCCCTTTCACTCTCATCCTATATCCCCTCGTAGCAGAGCTTACCTGCAATTGAAAGAGACCCTCCTGTGCATTTATTCCACGGAGGCATTTAAAGGTCTCCATCATATCGCCTTTCCTCTAAAGTATACATATTAAGATCTTTAAGTCTGTCCTCATATGCTTTATAATGAAGACTACTAACCATTTTAGTAGCCACCCTCTGCACCGACTCTAACCTATTTATATCCTTTTGAGGATGTGCTCTCCAGATTTGCACAAAATACTCCAAATGAGGTCACAGAGACTTATACAAAGGCACTATCACCTCCTTTTTTCTGCTGGCCATTCCTCTCCCTATGCAACCAAGCTATGTACACAACCACACCAGGGTACCGCTCTTCTTTTGTGGACAGAGGTACTTCACCCTCTATACTGTACCGTTGTCTTGGAATTTTGCAGCCCAAATGCATGACCCTGCACTTTTTAGCATTAAATCTCAGCTGACAAATTCTAGACCGTTCTTCAAGCTTAGCTAAATCCCTCCTCATATTATCTACTCCTTCCTGGGTGTCTACTGTATTACAGATTTTGGTATCATCTGCAAACAGACAAACTCTACCTGACAGCCCTTCTGCAATATCACTAACAAAGATATTAAAAAGAATCGGGCCAAGGACAGATCCCTGCTGCACACCACTGGTAACCTCCTTTTCCTCAAAGTGAGCTCCATTCACCTGTTCCCTTTGCCACCTTCCACTCAACCAATTTCTAACTGAATCAGTAACCTTAGGGTCCATCTCTAGGGTGCTCAGTTTGTTTATAAGTCGCCTGTGCGGAACAGTATCAAAGACTTTCTGAAATCAAAATACACCATATCTATGGCTCTGCCTCTGTCCAACTCCCTGGTCACCCAGTCAAAGAAATCAATCAGATTTGTCTGACAAGACCTGCCTCTGGTAAACCCATGCTGCCTCAGATCCTGTAATCTACTGAACTCCAGAAACCTCACTATTCTCTCTTTTAGCAGAATTTCCAATAATTTACTCAACAGAGGTTAGACTAACTAGCCGGTAGTTTTCAACTTCATCCTTACTTCCATTTTTGTGTAAAGGGACACATGTGCCTTTCTCCAGTCCTCTGGCACCACTCCTGACTTCAAAAAGGCATTGAAAAGGGCAGTCATGTGGAGCTGCTAGAACATCCCCAAGTTCCTTCAGTATTCTCGAAAGTATCCCATCCGGTCCCAATGCTTTATTTACTTTTAGTTTAGCTAATTCCTCATGAATACAGTCTTCTGAAAATTGTTCAAGGTCCCCATCACTTCTGTTCCTATTTGTGGGTGTTTTCTGAGGTCCTGCTCCTGGCCCTTCATCTGTGAATATATAGTAACATAGTAAATGACGGCAGATAAAGACCAGTATGGTCCATCTAGTCTGCCCAGTAAGATGGCAGGAGTAGGTGCACCAGCCACTCTGTGCAGGCCACCCCTCCCCATGTCTTTGTTTTAGGGGTGAACCTGCTGCTCTGTGTAGGATATCCCTATTTGTTGAGAAATTAGATGGTTCAGTTTATTTTGATTTTATCCTGTTGCTGTAAAGCCAGGGTCTCAAACACGCGGCCCACGAGAGAATTTTGTGTGGCCCGCGATGGCGCCAGCGTTACGTAACTGTCCCCAACTGCAGCCTCCTCTGGACATTCCAACAGCATGTTAAGCAGCTATGGAAAGGAATCGTGTCTGTCTCTAGTGACTAGCCTGAAGGGTAAGATCTGCGCGCCATTTCTCTCATGTCCAGTTACATCATGACTCACCTGACGGTACGTCCGAGTCTTCTCCTCTCACACGTGACAAATACGAGCGAACACATGACCAAGGCAGGCTAAAAGTGGCTGCCAGCCACGCGCCCATTTCCCTGCCCTGCTGGGGCCTGTGCTTCCATTCCAGTTCAGTGGAGGAAAGTGGAAACTGCACTCAGGCACAGAGAGCAAACAAAGCACATTTCCTCTGCACAGCTCTCCCGCGCTCTCCGAGGTACCGTGGCAGGAAACAGTGGTGGGGTGTCAGCCCTAAAGTTTAGGAGCAGAGAAGCAATTTGAAGGGAAGTTATTAGGGAAAATCAAATGTGGCACACCACAGTGTTCAGAAAACCTACGGACCGCAACAACCTCCTGCACTATACCAGCGCTCACCCCCGAAAACTTAGGGATAGCCTTCCGCTTTCTCAATTTTTTCGGTATCGAAGAAATTGTTCCAATCTTAAGGACTATAAACGACAAGCCAAGTTATTAAAACAGAAATTTACAATTCGGGGATATCCTCATCAAATAGTGGATGCAGCATACAAACGAGCTTTGTATATTAACAGAGAGCTACTGTTGTCACCTGCATTAAAACAAACATCCTTGGAAGAAACAGTGCATTTAGTGACAAAACATTCTCCATTTAGTAACCAAATTCAGAAGATTTTAAAAAAACACAGCAATGTTTTACAGAGCACCCAGGGACTAGAAAATCAAAAAATTCAGTGTGTATGGCAACGCCATAGAAACTTTAAAGAGATCCTTAGCCCCGCAATATTACGATCACCTGCTAATAAAATATGTCAGATGCGGTTGGCCACTATAAATGCGGACATTGTACCATATGCGACATAACGTTGGAACTACAAGAATTCACACATCAAGGAAAAATCTACCGGTTACGGCATCGGACCTCATGTTTTTCCACCCATGTGGTCTATTGTATAATGTGTCCATGCCCACTGTTATATATTGGAAAAACTATTCGTGAATTTCACATTAGGATGAAGGAACATCGCAGTAGATTACATTGCAAGGCACTACAAGCCCCCATAGTGCCACATTGTGTGGAAAGAAACCATTCCTTTACAACATTAAGATGTTTTTGCATTGACCAGATCACTCAGGGGGAAAGAGGTAAATCAAAAGACCAAACATTGTTATATCGTGAGCAAAAATGGATTTTTCAGCTGAACACTTTAAGCCCTACAGGTTTAAGCACATCCATTGAATGGGGAGCTTGTCAGTGAAAGCTCACCAATGAACGAACGGAGTTACTCTCTCCTGACTTTTTCCCGAAGGAGTTTAAATCCAAGCATGAATTTCATTCCGCATGCGCGGCGTTTTTTAAGAGTTGGACTTGAATCGGAAAGAGCCGTGAGTAACTCACAGGAGAGCATTACGACTTATTCTCACTTTATTTTAAATTTTATTAAGGTAAATGCTTTTCTTTTCATCAAGGCATTCCCCTGAAGAAACGATACATGTGAAACGCTACGGTGCCACAATAGTGCGTTGGGAACAGAAGTCAGTAATACTGCTCGGGAGCAGGAGTCAAGACTACAGCCCGGGGAACATAAAAGTTATGAACACTGCTCGGAAGCAGGAATTGTAAATATCGTCCGGGAACAGAAGTTAATAACACCGCTCACATCACAACCTGGCAACAGGAAGATATCGATTGTGAAAAATCGTTTTCAGGCTTATGTCTAGCCTAATGGATAATAAAAGAATACCGTCTAAGTCGACATGACTCATAAAGATAAGTAATCGTTTTGATAACAAATCTTCCGGAAAACATGGTTGTTAATTGCAGTTCTGATAAGATAAGGTAACAAAAAAAGCAAAACAAACCTAGGAGAAAAAAAATTAAAAAAATATATAGCGATAACAACAGGTCGTTGATGTATTAAAGGCGTTTTTCACTGCATCATACAAGTAGATCCAGTGAGTAGCCGATGGTAATTCTGAGACCTGATCGCTAATTAAATAAATAAATAAAAAAACAAATTACAAATAGTAACACTTTATTAGTGAGCTAGTCAAGCAAATTAATGGTAAATAGTGGAGCTTAATTAATATTTGTAGCTAAAAAGTATTTCCTGACATTGCCTTTCAATTTACCACCTTGCAGCTTCATGTTATGCCCTCTAGTTTTACAGCTTCCCTGTCTTTGGAAGAGGTTTGTTTGTTCATTATTTCTCTTTAAGTATTTAAAGGTCTGAATCATATCTCCCCTATCCCTCCTCTCCTCCAAAGTGTACATATTTAGGTCTTCAAGTATTTTCTCATAAGACATCCTTTACAAGATATGGTCTCCAAATCTGAACACAGTATTTCAAGTGAGGCCTCACCAGTGACTTATACAGTGACATTAGTACCTCTTCCTTTCTACTGGTAATTCCTGTTTGTATGCAGCCCAACATCCTCCTGACTTTTGTCACCGCACTGTCGCACTGTTTTGCCACCTTGAGATCTACAGAAATAATCACACCGAGGTCTTTCTCCTGTTCTGTGCAACCAACCTCTCGCCCCTTATCGTGTACATTTCACTGGGATTTGTGCTACCCAAGTGAATGACACTGCACGTCTAGGGTTGCCAACTGGCTCCAGATGCGCCCGACAGACTTGATCCAGTCCTGGGTTTACCCCATTGCATGCAGTGACTTGTAGTTTTTCATTTCTTATGGAGTGCAATGGAGAAATCAGAACTACATATCCCTGCATGCAATGGGGTAAACCCAGGACTGGATTGACACTGTCGGGCGCATCTGGAGCCAGTTGGCAACCCTATGCACGTCTTTGCATTAAATCTTCATTGCCAAGCATTAGACCATTCTTCCAGCTTTTGTAGCTCTTTCCTCATGTTAACCACTCCCTCAGGGGAGTCCACTCTGTTGCAAATTTTCGTGTCATCTGCAAAAAAACATACCTTTCCATTCAGTCTTTCAGCAATATCACTCACAAATACATTGAACAGTGCCGGGCCCAGGACCGAACCCTAGGGCACCCCACTAATCACCTTCCCCTCATCCGAGTGAGCTCCATTTACCATCACCTTCTGTCGTCTGTCAGTCAACCAATTTCTGATCCAGTTTACCACCTTGGGACCCATTCCCAAACTACTGAGTTTATTGATAAGCCTCCTAAAAAAGTATTTCCTGACATTGCCTTTCAATTTACCACCTTGCAGCTTCATGTTATTCCCTCTAGTTTTACAGCTTCCCCGTCTCTGGAAGAGGTTTGTTTGTTCATTATTTCTCTTTAAGAATTTAAAGGTCTGAATCATATCTCCCCTATCCCTCCTCTCCTCCAAAGTGTACATATTTAGGTCTTCAAGTCTCTCCTCATAAGGCTTCTGACGCAGGCTACAAATCATTTTGGTCGCCTTCCTCTGAACAGCTTCCATTCTTTTTACATCCTTTGCAAGATACGGTCTCCAAAACTGAACACAGTATTCCAAGTGAGGACTCACCAGAGACTTATACAGTGGTACTAGTACCCCTTCCTTTCTGCTGGTAATTCCTCTTCGAATGCAGCCCAACATACTCCTGGCTTTTGCCACCGCCTTGTCGCACTGTTTTTGCTACCTTGAGATCTACAGAAATAATCACACCGAGGTCTTTCTCCTGCTCCGTGCACACCAACCTCTCGCCCCCTACCGTGTACATTTCCCTTGGATTTCTGCTACCCAAGTGCATGACACTGTACTTCTTCGTATTAATCTTAATTGCCAAGCATCAGACCATTCCTCCAGCTTTTGCAGATCCCTTCTCATGTTAAGCACTCCCTCAGGGGAGTCCACTCTGTTGCAAATTTTCATGTCATCTGCAAAAAGACAGACTTTTCCATTCAGTCCTTCAGCAATATCACTCAAAAATACATTGAACAGCGCCAGGCCTAGGACCAAACCCTGAGGCTCCCCGCTAATCACCTTCTTTCATCTGAGTGAGCTCCATTTATCATCACCTTCTGTCGTCTGTCAGTCAACCAATTTCTGATCCAGTTTACCACCTTGGGACCCATCCCCAAACTACTGAGTTTATTGATAAGTCTCCTATGAGGGACAATATCACAGGCTTTGCTGAAATCCAGGTAGATGACATCCATCGCGTGTCCTTGATCCAGTTCTCTGGTCACCCAGTCAAAGAACTCAATCAGATTTGTCTGGCAAGATCGTCCCTCAGTAAAACCATGTTGCCATAGTTGTGGGCTTTTTGCATTTTATTGCAGAAACAGAACCAGAAGAAGCAGTGGAGTGAGGTGCTTAACCCAAGACCCAAAGAGAGACGAGCAGAGGGGAAGAGTATCAGAGGAGAGCTTCAGGTCCAAGGATTTTGATACTCTACTTACTACGAATAGTAAAACATTGCTATTCATTAATTTCCCTTTTACTTCTTCCTTCTGCCTTGTTTATACCGGCTCAGGCCCTGAACACTGTACTCTCCTCCCCTCACTTTGTATGCATGTGATGAAATATGTTCATTCTTTTTGCTGATAATACAATGCATGTTCAAAGAGCCATAAACACCCACACAGCTCTGCAGGTTATGTAAGTATATCCCGAGTGAGTTTTTGTTCAGTAATTGTGCTTCAATGATCTATTACATACTTTGTCATACTTGCTTTAAAATGTATAGGTTATGCATTGATTCATTTTGTATATGTTTTAATATGTATTTTAAATATTTTTTCACTCAGCACATAATCAAACTCTGGAATTTGTTACCAGAAGATGTAGTAAAAGCTGTTAGTTTAGCTGGGTTTAAAAGAGGTTTGGACAAGTTCCTGGAGGAAAAGTCCATAAACCGTTATTAAAGAGGACCCAGGAAATCCACTGCTTAACCCTGGGCAGTGGCAAAAATTCCAGTGGGGGGGCCCCCAAGCAAACCTTTGCTGAGGGTCCCCTTATTTTTTCCCCTCCCTCTGCGGTGCTCCCTCCCCCCACTCCAGCAGTGGCAACATGACACCACCCTATTCGGGTGGTGGCAGCATGACCACACACCCCCATGTGCTTTGGCAGCCGTGGCATTACCACACCCCCCCCCCATGCGCTCCAGCAATGGAAAAGCAGCAGCGTCAGAGGCCCGCAGCAGACTTACTTCCTTTGCCGCATTGCCTCTCTTCCAGGCCCAGAAGTGTTCCACGGTATGGCTGTTATTGCGAGACTTCAGCCTGTGAGCTAACAGCAAGGCTCGGAATGGAGTTAGCGTGGCAAACCAATAAAAGTAATTTGCCGCACTGCCATGTAGGCCCCTTTCCTGCCAGGCTCCCCCGTATTGCGGGGGGCTGCTTGGACAGAATTTATGCCGCTGCCCCTGGGTAAGCAGCATCGAATCTGTGCACCTTTGGGAACACTGTCCACTGCTGATCGTTTTTAATAACGGTTTATGGACATTTCCTCCAGGAACTTGTCCAAACTTCTTGTTACCTGGATTGACCGCTGTTGGAAACACAATACTGGGCTGGATGGACCCTTGGTCTCAACCAGTATGTCATATCCTTTGTTCTTATGTTTGTTTATATTTATTAGGTCTTTTAATTGTATTTATTATCATTAATTGCTTTTAAGGGAAAGTGGCTCACAAATGATTGATTTACTGATTGGTTTTCTGATGCTGTCTTGCAGGATTGAAAAGGGCACGGCTCCAGCAGTCCCTACTGCTTTGCTTTTCAGCCAGTTAGGACTGCAGTTCCCAGGTAGTGCAAAATATCCACACTCGAAACCGTTTTATTATGTTCATCTCCATGCAATAAGCTGACAGCGGGTTTTCAACCATTTTTGTTGCTAGGCATTCAAGAAGTAACCGAGAGAACCAGCACAAACAAGAATTCCCTGAAAGCCAGCACCCAACACTGGAAGTTTAGTGAAATAATGTGTCTTATAGAAACAAAGGTAGATCATCGTTATTTATTGATGTGCGACAGATCAAATATAAAAAGCAGGCTAGAGCCGGTGGTATTGAGCATCGTAGGCAAACCTTCAGCCTTGCTCCTCCTCTATCTCACCAAGATTTGCATAATTCAGTGCAACATTCATGATCATGCCCACGCCAGCCATCCCACAACAATCCTGTTAGAATGTATAACATACATACAGGACTGTACCAACGGTGTGTGAGCGGTGCAGCCGCAGTAGGCACCAACATGGTAGGGGCACTGATACGTCAGTGGGCTTCCAGGAAGCTCAGAAAGAGTGAGTTACTGCACAAAGCTGGGTGGGTGGTGGGCACCAGATTAGTTAGTCGCACAGGGTACATTTCTAGCTTGACCTGGTCTTGCTTTTACATATTAAACTTTGCTTTGGGCATATGTGTGTACCCACTCCAATGCAACTTTATTGTTTATTGTTTATAATCACTTGATATACCGCCCCCCATTACATCGAGGCGGTTTATAATAAAACTATAAAATATATAAAATGATTAAAAAGAAAAGGAAAATAGCAATACTTTAAAAAATACTTTTTTCTTAAAAAGGATAGGAGAAAAAGAAGGTCAGGATAGAGAAGATAGATTGCAAATAGGAGCAAATCATAGGAGAAGCAGAAATCACTGGAAAAGATTAAAAGCAGTAGAGAAAAAATGTGTTTTGAGACGGGAGCGGAAATTAGGAATGGACTGTTCTAACTTAACACGCATTTTCACTCATGTGCACCCATATTTTATAAAGTCAAGGATCGTTCTTGACTTTATAAAACAAACATGAAATGCTTGCAGAAAAAGGCACCTTAACTTGCGGGACTTTGTAAAATGACTCTCCACCTGTCTGGATGAACATTTCCCAACTACTACAAACATCACTGCTGGAATATAGATGATTCTGCGTGAGCCATTTATTATTATGCGGTATTATTGCTTCATGGGTGTCCATAATATGCTGACCTCAGCAAAAACAGATACTGCAAATAATGTAGACATCAGAATGATAAATCAGCACTTGGACTAGGGGATACTCCATAAAAATAGCTGGATTTTTAAAGAAATGTAAGCAAGCATTTTTTCAGTCAACATACAATTAAGTTGTGAAATGTGTTAAAAGGGCTATTATCAAAGTTAATAATATAGCTGGGTTTAAAATATCTTTGAATCAGTTTCTGGAGGACAGGTCCTTTAACAATCATTAGCGAGACAGCATGGAGATAGCCACCTCTTACTTCTGGGAGTGAGCAACAGGGAAGGGATTTCCCCACTGGGCTCTGTCAGGTCCTTCCAAGTGGCCTAGATTAGTTACTGTCTAATACAGGACGCTGGGTTCAGTTCCCATATGGCACTTCTAATGTCCTGGTCCCATGCTAATTACAGATGCATTTTACTGGAGACTTACAGTAAGTCAAGTGAAGTAAAGCCATGTAAAATTTGAGCTAAAGTCATATTCTGACAGTCTTTCAGGAATCTTAAAAGCATTCTACTAAATCGAGTGTATTTCTTAATGGTAAACATAGTGGACAATGTTAAAATATTAAGGGACAGGTTTACAAAAGTATGGTAACATTTACCATGGGATCTAGCATGCGCTAAGTGCTTAGCATGGGATCATGGTACCTGCTACCACATGCTAAAAATGGCCAGCATGGTAAAATATACACACTAACCCAGGGGTAGCCAACTCTGGTCCTGGTGCACCACAATTCAGCTTGGTTTTCATGATGTCCCTAATGAATATTCATGAGATATATTTGCTCCCACTGCCTCCCATTGTATGCAGATATACCCATGAATATTCATTAGGGACATCATGAAAACCAGGCTGGGTTTTGGTGCATCAGGACCAGAGTTGGCCACCCCTGTACTAATCGCTTAGCATGTGATGGGGCAGGGACTGAATGGGTTAGGGGCGCAGACTGATCGTTGACGGCAGATTGGGGTTAGCATGAGGGGATATGAAGACATGCTAAGGGATATGTTTACTAAACCGTCTTAACATCGCAGCGGTGGTATTATCGCGTGATAAGTAACGCTATCGTGCGATAATGTAACATTATCACGTGATAACGTCACTTATCATGCGATAATGCGGTGGCGGCGTTAAGGCACACTAATGCTGTGAAATCCGGGTCTGAAGGGCGGAGTAAGGCTTCCCAGAGGGCAGAGAGAAGGGGTCAATGGGCGGAGAGTGGGAGGGGAGAGGCTCCAGGCACACTAACGCTGTGAAATCCGGGTCTGAACACTAACACCAGTGAAACCCTCGCGTTAAGGCACTTTTTTTTTTTTTTTACCTATATTTATTTGAACAGCTTTATATACCGCTGCTTCCAAGGATCAGCAGCGGTTTACATTACAACAAAAAGTCAAAACAGATACATAGAACATTATAAACTATATTACATTATAACATGAATTGTATGGAACAGATTAATGTATTACAATATAACAGAAACAATATTAAACTATTAAACTATATTACATTAAATTGTGTACCATTAATGTATTTGCAGGAAAGAGAAACCATTTCAGTCAGCAATGTGCAGCAAAGACAGGAAAACCCAGAAAAGTGATAGTTGTGATACATGTGCAGGAACCAACATGGCAAATAAACATATAAAAAGACCAGACCCACATTTGAAATCCCAATAACCAAGCTGGCCAAAAGTGATATTAATGATAAACATAAAGCAACACTACTGACAAAGCGTAAAAATTAAGATATCATGTTTGGAAGGGTCTATGCTCTGTCCCCCTATAAAGTGAATGATCCCACATTGAAATAGCGCTGATCAGAGTTTCTGTCATTTAGATTGGGAAGGTTTGTTATGGCGTGCACATGTGCAGCAACAGCAGAGTGGGCACGTAGGAAAGGGCAACTGTACTGATGCTGTAAATGGGATACAGGGGGCTGCAGGCGGCACATGCTGTGGTCCAGCTGGGGCACAGTGCGGACTAGGCAGATGCCTAGGTGGCACATAGGAATGCCGAAACTGTAAAGCAGCAAGACAGCAACTGATGAGGGTCCAACATGGACATGCGTGTGGGTCCCACAGTGTCATAGGGGATATTACCCAGCAGGTACCCCCAAGGGCACATAAAATTGGCAGGCGGTGCCAGGGGAAAGCACACATGTCCATGTAGGCACCCCTACCCGAGAACCCACACCATAGGCAGCTGCCTACCAGCAAACTGGATGGCCTGGGGCTGCGCACCACCAGCACCAATGTCATAATGGCTTGGCAGCATGGTGGCGGAGGGGTGCTGGTGGCGTAGGGGGCAGTGGCATCTGCCCACAGAAGACCATGACCAAGCCCCGTTTAGGTGGGTGCCGTGCACTGCAACAGACAGGGTCTGTCTGACGAACAATCATGGTATCCCCAGGGAATGATCTGTCCCTGTGGCAACAGTGTGGTGCAGTACACACAGCCAGTGTGTTCAGGAGTAGAAGGTCACAAGTTCAAGTCCCAGCTGTGGCTCCTACCAACCCTGTCCCCATATTTTTCCCAGTAATAAAGACGGAACCTTTATTGCAGATAAAATAAACATGCCTGAAACGCCTATATTTTACCCTACAGAGCACAGACACCATAAACATGTGCAATCCCTAGAGCAGAGTTTCCCAACTGCAGTCCCGGAGGGCCAAACACCATTCAGGTTTCATGCTGTCCCTAATAAATATGCCTGTGCTTCATTTGTATGCGCCACCCCCATTGTATGCAAATGTATCTCATGCATATTCATTAGGGACAGCATGAAAACCTGAACAGTGTTTGGCCCACTAGGACCAAAGTTGGGAATCTCTGCCCTAGAGCAGCGGCCAACAGGGGCATAAACACCCACACCCACAGGCTCCACTATCCAAAGCCTCATGGAGAGTCAGGCTGTTGGGCCCTGCGTGGAGCAGCATCTCCCAATACTGGAACCTTAGCAATGCCGTCCTAAACTTGGGAACACGTTCCACATATATCAAAAGGTTGCTATAATTAATGTCAGCTAACAAATCCTAAGTTAAACACAATTTGTTGATAGAGATTCATCATAGCAACCTTTCTGATATCTGTGGAGTGTGTTTCAGTTATCTATTCTGACAGTGTTTACCACCCCAGGGAGTGACCCTAACAGTATTGAGTACCATAGCAATGCCCACACTGTGCCCAGGACTGGTGTGGCGGCCAGGGCTGCCACAAACCTCTATATTTGCACAATGCTGGCATAGGTGTGGGAGTGTGTGTCTGTCTATCCAGTGTGTTGTGGCTGCCTACACCTTACTGAGCCCACATTGCTTGCACTGTTTCCAGTGTTAGTCTGCCAATGTGCATAATGAGGAGCAAGGTACTGTGGGTATGGCCCGGACAGGGTGGCATGGGCAGTATGCATTTGCACAGGGTATAGGGAAATGGCTGGGACATTGTAGTGCCCGGCCAACACCTGCACGGACAGGGTGGCCACAGCATGTCATGCTGGGAGGTCGCTCTCACCCTGACTGAGCAGTGAGCACGGCATGGCTAGGTTCCACCATAGTGCTCTACAGTGTTTTTCTCAAGTGATATTTATGGGTTCTTTTTTCTGGGGCCTGATCACTGACATCCCAGTTTTGGGTGCACACAGTTTCTCCAGGAACATGCACTATGTACTAGCTAGCAGACTGTCTGCAGTTAGTATCTGTGTGGCTGCACCACCTTGTAGGGTGCAGCAGGTGCACACTGACTGCCCTCTGCTGGTGAATGTCAGATTGTAGTGGGGGGCAGCTGAGCTGACTGGGCCCACTGTATATCTGCCAGTGGCCCTGTCCCAAGTGCAGATCCTCAGCAGCTGTCTGTTTGCCACCAGGGCTGGGGTTGCTGGTCCCACAGCCTGTCCTCATGTACCTCCGCTGACCCCTTTGCAAAGGGTGAGAGTGTGGGTCTGTTGGGGCAGATCATGTCCCCCACCCTGACCCAGAGAGGGTGGGTTGCCATGTGAGCCCTGAAACACCCCTGCTCCCTGAACAGGTGACCATAGCAAGCACAGTGGATATGCACTATGTTGTGTACATCATGGTCCACAAGGGCCACACATGACTGGCAATTACAAATGGACACAGAGACCTCCTAAAGGTGCACTCTTTCTGTAGCTAGCCATTGGTATGATAACTCCCATAGTGATGTAGCACAATGGTTAATGCAATGACTTTAGTAGCAGAGGTCATGGGTTCAATTCCGCTCTGTTCCCCTTTTTTTATGGCTGTCCTACACAACTACGTTTCATTTGTGTAACAGTCATATCTGTGCTGCCACCACATTATACCCTCATCGCTGTTGCCATCCATCCTTCTGTCCGTCTATGTGTGTGTGCCAGCTGTGTGGCGTCCTGCCCTAATGTGCAGGCTGCTACCCCATGTCCTGCACTGGCACACTTTTCTGAATTGTGGCTCTTCATGCTTGCCTCTCCTGTGTCTGCTCTGCATGCCACTACTCTCCTCTGTCCTCTTGTCATTGCACTTATCCTGCCACCTCTACCTCCTCTGGTGGACACGTATCCCCATCCTCTGCCACACACTGTCATTGTTGCACTGTACATTACCATCACCCTGTACATCAGTACAGCTTCCCCGATATGTTTGTCCACTTTACCTGCTGCCAAATGGGCTGCATGCAGAGTTGGCTGGTCCATGAGCTCTGTCATCTACTTCCTTCCATCACTTGTTCATTGCCTTTCCTTGGTGCTCTGTGCAGTGTTATGGTTACATCTGTGTTTGAGCCATACATTTCATGCTTGTGACCAATGTTCCCTCTAATTTTCTGTAGGCTGTGTGCGCATAAAGTATCAGCTGTGCAGCTTTTGAAGGAAGGATAAATTTTTGTGCGCCACATAACAACACTCGGAGTTATATACTTTAAAATTTGACTACACGTCAGAATACAGTATGTACACCACATTGATTGCACTAGAAAATATTGTAGAACTTGTGAAAACCCTAAATACACAACAACTTTTAAATTTTAAGACATCTGTGTTGTTTTCTATCAGAATCAGAACCGTAATTTTTGTGCGCACTGTTATAAAGTATGTGCGCTCGCTCAGCGAGGTGTGTGCACACGCACACGCGCACAGCTTAGAGGGAACAGTGCTTGTGACTTTGGGCACCTTTGTGCCCCTGGGCACCATCTCTTGTGTCACCTTGGCATCCCTGGGGCATCTTTTGCGGCACCTTAGGTTTGGCCAGCTTATGGGGCACCTTATATGCTGCCAACCTTTCCTGCTACCCTCTGGGGCACATTATGACCTACCTTGGATGACATGGTGCTTTATGATGTGCTTATTGTTGCGGCACTAGGGTGAGGCTTTTTTGGCTGGCAGTGCAAATTGTTGGGATGTGTCTGACTGTTACAAGCAGGATAAGGGATTGCCTCAGACAGGCTTTTAACTGAGCCCACTGGGGGATCAAGCTCATGACCACTGTAACAGCAGTCAATGTATTAACCATTGTGCTACACCTCTGTTGCTGTGTTTGCAGGTCAGCACGCCTAATTAAGGCTAACACGCGTTAACGTGCCGCAGCTCCCTCTATCGCGCGATAACGGACTTTATCGTGCGATAACCCGAAATGCTACCTTAAGACCGGAACGCCCACTCCTTATAGGGCATTCTTCACATTATCGCTGGAGCTAGCTCCGGGAACATTAAGACGGTTTAGTAAACATACCCCTAAGTGTCAATGTTGCAGTTAGCTGAGGAGCAGATAATGCCATCTCAATGGGTGGCATTTAGGGCACCTGCGTTCATTGCGAATGAGGTTATAGCATCCTGAGGTGCTTTTCAGTGCAGTAACTGCTGGGGGATATGCTGGGCACACCCCCAAACGTTAGCGCTCAATCTTTGTACTTACTGCGCATTCGGTTTTACTCTTAACACATGCTAAGGGCAAAAATTTATTGCACTTTAGAAAACATGCCCTTAACAGTTGTATTAAAAACTTTGGGGGGGGGTCAACTTTAAATATTTATGCAATGACAGGATTCCAGTATACATGATATTGCTGATTCTGGGTATTTGGGTAAAATATCTCAAAAATCATTCATTGAAGTTGAGTCTTGAGGGACCAATACATTTTGATTTAGATATTTATAGAATAAACTGCTCTGATTCAAGTCAGAAATGGATTAAGGATCCCTTGACTCTGATCTCAGAACTCAGATGTCATTTTTAGCTTTTCATAAAGTTGCAAGAAATAGGAGGTATTTTGGAATTCCTATTCATGAGTTAGACATCTGAAAACAGGCACTTAGCAATGCAAAGCATGGAGACATCCCCAGGCCATTTTGGAAGCTGGGTATATAGACATCCGCAGCGTGAGAACATCCATGTAAAACAGGGGCATGATAGAAGTGTGTTTGCATGGAGCAAGGGAAATGCATGTTGTGGTGTGATTTCAGAACGGCATAAGCACATCTGGCCCTGGTTGGTGCGGCGTCCATGCTTCTCCCCGCTCCTGACCACGAATAAGGGGGGGAAAGTGCTTGTTTCATGGATGTAATGCTTCCAGGGGAAACACAGCTACTGAAGTACACTGGGTGGTAGCATGGGGCTTAGCGCCGGTTTCACAAGCATTTGGGCCACGTGGTAGCAAGGAGCACATGGTCAAAGACAATCGTGCTAAAAGTCCCACGCTAGCAGCCTAGCGTGTGAATAGATGGCGTCAAGGCATAGAAAGGGTGCAGTTGGGGTGCACAGTTGCAGCAGGCATGGTAGCTGTGCCCTAGGTACACAACCACGCCACTAGCGCAGCCACAGCTAATGCTAGCTTCTGACAGGCAATAGCCGCACTCGCCATGCTCCCACATGCCGACCGCATGGTTTGGATGCACAATTTTTACGCAAGTATTAAGAAATATAAAGGGTAGGAGCAGGGCAAACACATTGGAACAATAGGGGGCCAGTAGGAAATGGGAGATGAATAACAAGGTGCTACCTGGACATTCATTTTTTGGGGTGGAGATGAAGCGTTTTTAGAAGGCGCGTATACATCCTCCCTTCACTGCTGCCACTCAGCCGGGTTTTTGGATGCTCTGCTCTGGTCATCCCAGATTCTTCCTAGACGTCCCTTCTAAAATGCCAGAATAACTGATGATTCTTATTCGCCAAGATAATAGGGTAAAGTGTTATAAGCAGTTACCAGATGAATTAAGAAAAGAATAACCTCTACTGGAATTGACTGTTGTATTGCACATTGAATTTTTGTATTGTTTACCTAGTAGAACTTAAGTCTGCAAAATTCATTGTAGGCAAAAAATGTATTTTCTACAATATCTGGTAACAAAATTATTCTTGATTTAAATTGAAAAATGCAGATTTTCAACATGCTAGCCCTTTTTATGTAACTAGAGCCTACATGATGTCCAAGCTCCACCCTTTAGCATCTAGCCTCGACTATCTCATTCATTCATCTCTTACACATCCCTTATTGAGTTTACTTTCCCAGTGGCCCCATGCACATCTGGAAAAGAGAAAGAGGATAACTACTGTGCTTACCCTGACAGCAGTAAAAACTGTGGGCAGGAAGCTAAAATCTCTCTCCATAGCTCTGGAAATAGGAAAAGGATTTTTTGAAATCTTCTGCCATCACTGCCTGTGACAGTCTCATAGTTGCCAACCATATTTGAAATAAAGCATAGATTCACTCTGACACCCCAAAGTAGAAAAGGACTGCTGCCTGCATGCTCAGGGATGTTGCACAGAAGAAAAATGTCTGAGGAAGGCATCTGTATGCCCTAAACTATAGGACCAAGAGTACTGACCATTGTGTGTTTTGCAGATGACACAAAATTATTCAAAGTGCAGTGGAGGAGTAGCCTAATGGTTAAGAACACTGGCTTGGGAACCCAGAGACCAGTGTTCAATTCCCACTAGCCCTCCTTGTGGCCTTAGGCAAATAATTTAACCCTCCATTGCCTCAGAAAAATCCAAGTTATCAATATCCCTGTTTAATGTACATTGCCCAGTTTAAGTTACAATGTAAACTGCTTTGATTGAAATGATAAAGTGGTACATAAAACCTATTAAATAAAAATATAAAATAAAACACAAGACAATTGTGTAAAATTGCAAGAGGACCTTGATAAATTGGAAGACGGGACATCCAAATAGCAAATGAAATTTAATGTGGACAAGTGCAAAGTTATGCACTTAGGGAAGAACAACCAAACTATGGTTACATGATGCAAGGTTCCACATTAGGACCTACCGCCCAGGAAAAGGATTTAGGTGCCATTGTGGATAATATGTTGAAACCCTCCACCCAGTGTGCAGTAGCAGCCAAGAAAGCAAACAGAATGCTAGGAATCATAAGAAAAGGAATGGAGAATAAAACTAAGGATATTATGATGCCTCTGCATCATTCCATGGTGCGACCACATTTTGAATATCGTGTCAGTTCTGGTCGCCATTTCTTAAAAAGGATACAGCAGAATTAGAAAAAGTACAGAGAAGAGCCACCAAAATGGTAAAGGGGGTGGAAGGATACCCCTATGAGGAGAGGCTATAAAAGTTAGGGCTCTTCAACTTGGAAAAGAGACAGCTGAGGGGGTTATGATAGAGGTCTATAAATTAATGAATGGAGTGGAATGGGTAAACGTAGATTGGTTGTTTACTCTTTCAAACAGTAGAAAGACTAGGGGACACTGAAGGAAGCTACAATCTAGTCCATTTAGGAATAAGAGAAAATATTTTTCACTCAACAAGTAATCAAACTCTGGAATTTGTTACCAGAGAATGTAGAAAAAGCTACTAGTGTAGCTGGGTTTAAAAAAGATTTGGACAAGTTCCCAGATGAAAAGTCATAAACCATTATTAAAGTGGACCAGGGAAATCCACTGCTTACCCTGGGATAAGCAATGTGGAACCTGTGTACCTTTTTGGGAATCTGCCAGGTACTTGTGACCTGGATTGGCCACTGTTGGAAACAGGATACTGGGCTTGATGGACCTTGGTCTGACCCAGCGTGGCATATCTTATGTTCTTATGTAACTTTATGCGATTACCTATCCGGTTAGCAAGCTGAAAATTGGCACTGACCAGAAAGATGTGAGAATCGCCCCAACTCCACCCGTGAATTGCATTGGCACTATCCAAATTGTGCCAAGGTGGTCTGTGAGAATATTCAGCGGCACTGGCTAGCTAGTGTCTTTGAATATCAGGCAAACCGCATAAACCCTTTTGAATATCAGGCCCAGAACAGTTAGGGCCCGATTCCGATCCCAATGTACATCTCCTATGTCTGGACTGACCCAGACGTACAAAGGAGATCGCGATTCTGATCCCGCAGGACACGTCTAGCCCTGCGAGATCAGAATCACGAACAAGCCTGTACATGCAAGCCAGGACTGCAATTCAGTCCTGGCCTGAATGTACAGCCACTGCCCGGCTAACTCAGCCAGGGCTTTTAAATGAAGCCACAGTGCCATGGCGTCACGTTGTCATGGCACTGCGGCTCCATTTAAAAGCCGTGATGCCAGCTGCCTACCCAAAATGTTAATTCCCCGCAGCTTGACCCCTGATTCAGCCTCCTAAGGCCAGGGCCGGGCTGCGTGGAATTAACACTGCCCCGCCCACAGCCCCTTCCACCCCCCAGAGCAGCAAAATTGAAACATCCAGGGACGTTATTCCACCCTGGGGGTGGAATAACTTCCCCGGACATTTTGCCGGCCCTAGCCGTAGTATCGGCCCTGTATGTCCAGGGCTGGCAACCACCCAGTGCTCACCCATTCACTCTCCCCCTGTGCCATCCCTTCCCCGCACAACTGGCCTCAGAATGACCCCCTTAGGATCTAATATTCCCCCCTTGGGAGAGATATTTAGCAGCACTAACATGGAATATTCATAGGTCCCACTGCTGCATGCTCCAATGCTAACTGGTCAGTATTGGGGCATTCCTGGAGCAGCTCCCAGTGATATTGAG
Source organism: Ichthyophis bannanicus (assembly GCA_033557465.1). Lineage (NCBI taxonomy): Eukaryota > Metazoa > Chordata > Amphibia > Gymnophiona > Ichthyophiidae > Ichthyophis > Ichthyophis bannanicus. Next base: position 475,715,278 of record CM066037.1, on the reverse strand, counting down.
CCGCTGCCTGGTTATTGCAACATGGCAAAAGTCAGGCACAGTAAAGGCTGGCCTAACTTTCTCCTCTGAAGCTAACTGGGCAGCAGCTGAATATCACAACAATCCGGGCAACCCAGATATTCAATGCCAGGGCCTGGATATGGTCCTGGCATTGAATATCAGAGTCTAATGTTCAGCAGTGGTGGTCAGCCACTTTAGCAGCCTTGGCTGTCATCACTGGATATCAGATCCTTAGGGGTAGATTCTGAGATCCAAGTAGCATGGTTGTATGTCCAGCTTGGATGTACAACACGTGAACGGGACTGGGATGCAATTCCAGTCCCAGTGCTCCCCGTACATATAGAGGTTTTGTGTGGGGAACGCTGGACAGGGGCGGGATGGAGGTGGAGTGGAGGTGGACTGAAGTGCCCAGATGAACAGAGGCTATTCAGGTCTGGCCTCTATACATCCGGCAGCACCTACTTGGATGCCCGGCTTATTCCACCTCGAAGGTGGAATAAGTGCCAGGTGTCCTGATGATTGTAGCCTGCAGTCCCCCCCCCTCCCAGCACCATGGTGCCACTGCAGAATAGCATCAGCTGGCCAATCCTGGCCATGGGGGCCTATGACAGTGATCAGGCGGCAGGGTGGCGGGCCTCTTGGGGTCCTGCAATTCTTTGCCTTCAGCTGGACATGCAGGTACCATAGCGATGGGATGCCATGGCCCCAGCACACCAGCCGGATTGTTGGGCGGGCTGGCCAGGCAAATCCCCGGACATCTCCCCCGTCGGAACAGATTGCATGCCGTGCCATCCAAGTGCTCTGATTCTACAACCGCAGGAATGTATAGCTCCCGCGGTTGCAAAATCAAGTACAAATGTGCCCCATCCATTTTCTGGATGTCCAGATGGCCAGGACGTGCAGACTTCTGAATCGGCATAGGTCCTTATTATCCTATAGTTTGCTGCTATGTATATTTTGTGCATGTGCTAGGGGTATGGTATGTGTGTACACATTTTGTCCTGGGACTTGGTGGAGGGAAAACTGTGAAGGAAGAGAAGTTTTGGGACGGGTACAAAAGGAAAAGATAATACTGTGTTCACTATAACACCTTTCATATATTTGGCTCTTCAGAACAGTCCATCAAATATGCATATGTATGTTTTCATTTTCTATTGCAGTTAAATGAAACCTGCACATCGATGTTACAAGAGTTTGCTAAGTACAGTGCCTCTGGAAATGGTTTGGCAAGTTTTGTTTTATTTTATTTTAAATGAAGTCAGGTGCTTTGAATCAGGAAAAGAATGAGATCTGTGCCTCATTCTGAAAATGTTCCCCTCTGACCCAGATCATGGAAAATTGCAAGACTTGGATGCCAGGTGCTTCTTTTCATAAAGTAAAATTTTTGCATGAGTGGTGTTCATCAGGAAAAAAAATAATTGATGGTCATTCAGTCTTCTTTTAAGCTGCATTAAGTTCTCATTAGATTTCCTGGTATGTAGAGATGGTTTTGTTGCCCCATATTACTCTTAGGGGCATGTTTACTAAAGGACACATTTGAGCCACAAAATTAGTGCAGACGCCCATCTTAACTTTAGGAGATGTGTGCATCCATCCCCTTGCTATTAGCACATTGCTAACCGCCACATAGGTACACTTACCATTACCCCTTGAGGTGGTTTAGTGCACCCATGTTAACAGCAACATTTGCAGTTAACATGCACCATCAATGTCCAAGTTCTGACCCTAACCCACCCAGTCCCCACACGTTTGAGCACTATCCAGTTAATCTCAGATTTTTAGCATGGTGCCCCACACTCTGTGGCAAAACCCTCGCTGTTAGCGGACGTTGGTAAACATGCCTCTTAATGCTTTTGCTGTTTCTGCACCAGTTTATGGACATAGGGGCATGTTTACTAAACATTCCTAACGTGCGGGGCCGTGGTAGTGTGCGTGTGCCATATAAGGAGTGGGCGGTTCAGGCAGAAAGAAGAAAAAACCCCTACCGTACGTGTGCGCGTCGCGCTAATTTGCGGGGCCCACATTAGCGCGTGGGAAGGCTAAGTGGGGCGCTGCTGAGCACATATCAGAACAGAGCTGTAGCACAACAGTGAACACACTAACCAATAGTGCAGGGGCCACAGGTTCAATCCCCCATTGTGCACAACAAAAAGGCCAGCTGAGGCAACACCTTGAATGTGTAAAAGTGATTCAGGAGGCAAAGTACTTTTGGACGGCATAAGGCGGCACACTTTTCGTTTTGGACGGCATAAGGCGGCGCACTGTACTATCTGGGCGGCACAAGGCGGCGCACTGTTCTTTTTGGGCGGCACAAGGCGGCGCACTGTTCATTTTGGGCAGCACAAGGCGGCGCACTAATTGTGGGCAGCAGGAGGTGGCGCGCTGATGGGCATAAGGCGGCGCGCTGATGCCCAAGCAAAGGAACACAGCCACAGCACAATGGTTAAGACACTGACCAATGGTGCAGGGACCAGGGGTTCGATCCCTCATAATGCCCAGTGAAAAAGGCTAGCTGAGGCAGTAAGTTATATGTTGTGGAGTGCTGTAGGAGGCTTTCTAATTTTATTTTGTGATAACTACTAGCAAACGCACTCTCACAGCATATTAATATAAGGCGGCCCATAAGGCACATGTTACAGTGCACCGTCCGCCAAGGCACCCTAGAATGTCCCCTATAGGGCAGCATGTATGTTGCGACACAGGATAATGTATAGTGCACCCTATATGGCGGGCAACCGTAACGTGCCCTATAGGGCGCCCCATAAAGCACCCTCAGAGGCACCTTATGGGTACAGTACGCTGAGGGTGGTATTGCTGGCAGCAACATATGTACAGTAAATTAAAATAAATCTGTGGACACCCCTACCACATAACCCCACTGTGGGTTTGAACCCATGACATCTGGCTGCACAGGCAGTGACGTAACCATTGGGCTACAGCTCTATAGCTGTAAGCAGCCCCTGGCTGGCTGCAGATAGCCTGTACGTCACCTCACTGACAGTCTGCTGTTGTGAACCACCCGTACCCATGATGCACTGCACATGCAAATCAGCTGTCCATGATTTAACACAGGATGGGAAATGCACCCCTAAAGCTCCCCGGCCTGGTAGGGGGAAGTGTCCGTGTGCACCCACACAGCACCTCGGCCTGGTAGGGTGTCCTGAGTGGGTGGACAAACGGCAAAGAGTAGCTAAACACCATCACATTGTGTGGTTACTGTGCTCACCCTGAGTGTAAGATGTTGCGCCCAGGACCAGGTCCACAACACCAGCCATGGCTGAATGCGGCCATGTCAGAGCTCCAAAGCAGCAATAACCTGTGGAATAGGTAGGTGCTGCATAAACATTTTGGAGATCTCTGTCTGGCTCAGTTAGAGGGAACCCCCACCCCATGGACCCCCAGATGGACAAAACAGGGCTTCCCCTCAACAGATCCCCACCCCGATGGCAGTAGAGTGGACCATCAACCCCAGTCCTGCTAGGGAACAGACACCCTACAGCACAGTCCAAGCAGCTCCCCACACATCCATAACACAATATCAGACAGACATTAGCCTGGATATTCAAAGATGCACCCCACCACTATCTGATATTCACCTGCAGCAAGCCATCAGCCACTGCACCCTGCAAGGCACTCCATCACAACACATATCAGCTGTGAACAGTCTGCTGGCTGGTCCTGATGGACATGCATGCACACACAGACAGAAGTCCATGAAGAGGCCCCCACAGGACACCCATACATATCACATGGGAGAATCACAATATAGCACTATGGGGGTGCCTAGCCATGCTGCCGTCACTGCACACTCAGGGTGAGAGTGATCCCCCAGCAGCACATACAGAGGTCACCCTGTCTGTGTAGGTGGTGGCCGGGCACTACCATGCCCCTGCCAGTGCCCTATGCCCTGTGCAGCTGCATCCTGGTCAGTCCACTCTGTCTGAGATATACCCATGGTCCCTTGCTACTCATTATGCACATTGGCAGGCCAATACTGGCAACAGTGTTGGCAGTGTGGGCTGTGGAAGAGGCATGCAGCCAACACCCACTGTATAGACAGACACACAATTCCACACCTATGCCATCATGGTGCTACTATTGAGGAGGTAATTAGCCTTGCCCACCAAACCGGTGCTGGGCACGGCAAGGCATGGATATGCTACGCAGTACTGCTGGGGGTCACTCCCCAGGGTGGTAAACACCATCAGAGGCAAGGGCTGGAGCACGCACCGCAAACACCAAACAGATTGTTCGGATGGGGTCGACTAGCAGTATGTGCGTAACGTATGGATATCTATCTGCCAGTACTCCTAGCAAGGTCTCAGAGCTGTGTACCGTATACCTCAGGTGTAGGGTTCCATTGCTAGGGTATGCAGGTGCTAGTATTGGGAGATGCACGCAGGGTCCAATGTTCTGCCTCTCCAGGATACATTGGCCAATGGGGCCTGTGGGTGTGGGTGTGGGTGTGTCTGCCCCTGTTGGCTGCTGCTTTACGGCAGAGATTCCCAACTCCAGTCCAGGTGTGCATCACACTGATCGGGTTTACCTGCTGTTCCTCATGAATATGCATGAGCTACATCTACATGCCATGGGGGTGGTGCATAGATATACAGCACAGGCATTTGTATGAGTGGCAGCATGGACCCTGACTGGTGTGTGGCCCACCAGGACTGCATTTGGGAGATTCTGCTCTAGGTACTGCCCCTGTACATGGTGTCTGTGCTCAGTGGGGTAAAGATGGACGTAGTACCATTGCATATGTCCTCGCCACGAAAGGTTTGTCCTTACTATCACTGTGTAGCTGTGGGAAAAATATGTGGGAAGGATTGGTGGTAGCCCCAGCTGGGCTTTGAACCTGTGACCTTCTGTTCTTGTATGCACTGTCTGTGTGCACTGCACCACCTTGTAGCCACAGATTGGCTGGATTCCCTGGAACGTCCATGCCTGTGGATCCGGCAGGGCCTGTGTGTTGCAGTGGACTGTGCCAGCCTGCACATGGCTTGGCCTCTGTCCTCTGTGGCTAGCTGCCACTGCCCCCTGCACCACATGTACTCGTGCGCCAACATGCTGGCATGAGCTTCTCTCAGAAAAGGCAGATGACCTGATTGCAATGTAGCAGTACGGGACTGCATTTGGGGGACTTGGCTGTAGGTATGCCCATTGTTGTGGTGTGCGGTGTTGGGTAACATATGGGTGTTTCCCCCATGCTTATGTTCCCTGCAATACAGGGGTGTCTGCTCTATCTTTGTTTAGTGGTGGGTAAAATAAATGGATGGGGCTGGCAAGTGCCCCAGCTGGGATTTGAACCTCTGGCTTTCTAGTCCTAGAGGTCATGGCTATGTCCTCTGCACCACACTATGGCCACAGAGATAGTGCAGCCCCTGGAGGTAGTAAACCTGGCAGGATGGAGTCACAAACCCTGCTGTATGCATTTTTACTGTGGGCTCCTTCACCCTGTGTGGTGACAAACGTGCAAATAAAACCCGGGAATGACCACGGAACAAAGGGGGAAAACATATACCCAAGCTGGGCAACAGTGATATTAATGGGCAACCCTAGATAACACTCCCAGGACAGCTCCAGAAAAAGGGAAATGTTTTTTGGACGGGTCTCCGCTCCGTACACCTTTCCATAAATCATTTCCTTTTTTTTGGAGCTTTCCTGGGTGTGTTATCTAGTTTTACCCATCACTATAACTGTTCCCCAACTGAATTACTATTTTTCATATTTTTGTGGTGGTCATTTTCTATTTATAATTGCACTTTTGTGCTGTGCACATGTATCACACTGCTCACGTTTTGCAGGTTTCCCCGGTTTTGCTGAACATTGCTGACGGAAATGGTTTCTCTTCCCTTTAAATGCATTCTAACGCGAGTGATTCACTCGCGCTATTTTTTTTTGGAAATTCAGCCCCGATAATGTGCGGGGCGCCTCTCCCCTCCCCTTCCCCGCCCAGTAACCCCTTCTCTCCGCCCCTCCGGGGCCTTCCTCCGCCCTCCGTTAGCCTTTCCACGCCTCTATCGGACATTTGCGGGCACGTACTTGTGCGGCACCCGTTACTGTGACGCGCAAGTGTGTGGGGCTTCATCGCACGTTTGCGGGGCGTTTAAGCGCTCTTAAGTACCGCTTTTAGTGCGCTATTTTGCGGCGCGCTAATTAGCGGTTTTTAGTAAACATGCCCCATAGTCTTGTAATTGTGCTACTCTCACGTTTTATAAATTAATAGCAAGAACCCCATCTCCCCAGAAGGGCATTAGTCAGAGCCGTCCATTTGGACATCTGGATAGTAATTTGCTTAACCACATTTGAAGAAATGATTATTGTATTAAAAAGGGACCAGACACATCATAGATGTGCTCCAGTGCACAAAATGTTCCAGGTTCATCAATGAAAACATTCTAGTAGGGAAAATACCAGGGCAAAAATGATATAGATTCACCCTACAGGCCTCTAGTCTGCAAATGTCAGAGGCATGCAAAAATTAATATACAAGATCATCACGAAGCAGAGCTGAACATCCCCTAAACTAGTCAGAGAGCTGTTTGGTGGTGCAAGACAAAATTATTCACAAAGGGGGTCAATATTCATATATCCAGCAAAGCTGCAAATGCATGGTTGACTTGTGCCTAAGTTTCAGAGAGACTCTTCTAGGCTGGTTTCTCCTATTGTAAAATGTGCAAGCTAGATGCACCTGCATACTGTGTACCCGCTCTTTGTATGGGCAGCAGGGATGAGACTAAACAGGAGAGAAGCGGCCTAATAGTTAGAGCAGGGCCACATTTCTTATCTGAGCACTTATAAGCAATGGGGGGAGGTGCTTCTCCCCCTCCCCCTCTCCATGTTGGCTTTACTCTCCTCCCCATCCTGCCCTCTCCCTGCATCCCACCTTCCTCTCTGCCCTTGAGCCATGTCAGAAAACGAAGTTCAAAGATTCAGAATGGGGCCTGCAAGCCCTCATGCTCTAGACATGCCCCATTGCACCCCACCTCTTCTCCCACACATGCAAGAGGAGAGGTGGGGTAGCACAGGGCCTGTCCATAGCGCAAGGACTTGAGACCCCACACTAAAAATCTTTGGAATGCATTTGCTACTGCTGCTGTCTGCCTTTTTCTCAACTCACGTCACCCCTCTTTGGGAACACTGCTCACCAGGCAAATCACTTTTATCTGCGTTCTTCTCTTCCATGGCCAGTTCCAGACTCTGTTCCACCTTGCTGCACCATATGCCTGGAATAGACTACCCGACTCAATATCTCAGGCTCCATCTTGGTCCTAATCAAATCCAGGCTAAAACCCCACACTTTAAACATCGTTTTTGGATCTTGACCCCCTTAGTCTCCTGTTTTTTACCCATATAAGTTTTTTTATCAGTTCCCTTAAAGAAATACACTAGTCCCTTGTTTGATCTGTTTGTCTGTCTTGAATAGATTGTAAGCTCTGTGGAACAGGAACACTTTCTTATGTGTAAATGTACAGCTCTATATATGCCTAGTAATGCAATGTGAATGATAAGCAGTAACCGTAGTAGCACTAGTAGAAATAGCTACCCGTGGACCAGGCCGTTGAAGGAGACAGCAGGATCAGCCCAAACTGACAACAGCAATTCTCCAGTGCATATCAAAGGTTGGCACTGAACGCAGTTGTCTATGACTAAATCCAGGACAGGATAAGAGCAGTGGGCTAAGTACCAAATCTCGCTTCTGCCACTAACATTATTTGTGACCTTGGGCAAGTCGCTGTCTCCCATTGACTCAGGTACCCACTTAGGCTGTAAGTTCTTTGGGAAAAGGAGACGTTGTACCTAGATACTTAACATTGCACAGCATATATACAGTAGCACTGCAAAAATAATAAGTATTTATTGTTATTATTATATATTGGATTCTTCATTGGAAGACACAGTCTATGACTGCTTTTAATCCTGTGATACGGGTTCTACCCAAGAACCTAGGAATCATACAGGTATTGGTACAAGATGTAAGCTGTTCCAAGTAGGGTAGTCTTTTGTAGAATTTCCGGAGTCAAGTCCAGTGTCCAAACTTTGGGGTATGTTTACTAAACCGCGCACACGTGCGCGGCGCACAAGAGCGGACGCTAATGATGCACTTAAGTGCTCTTAAGCGCCGCGCACGCATGTGCGTCACATTAACGGGCCGGCGCACGTGTGCGGGGCGCTGATGTGCGATAGAGGCGGGGAAACGCTTACGGAGGGCGGAGGAAGGCTCCCGAGGGGCGGGGGAACGGGGTCAATGGGTGGAGAGTGGGAGGGGAGAGGCTCCCCGCACAGGAGCAGGGCTGAATTCGGCATTAAAAATACCGCGAGTGAAACCCTCGCGGTAGAGCCGATTTAAAGGGAAGAGAAAACATTTCCGTCAGCAATGTACAGCAAAACCGGGGAAACCTGCAAAACGTGAGCAGTGTGATACATGTGCACAGAACAAAACAGCAAATAAAACACGAAAATGACCACAACAAATTTCAAATAAATTATAATCCAGCTGGGCAACAGTGATATTAATGGGCAACCATAAAAAACACTCCCAGGAAAGCTCCAAAAAAAAGAAATGATTTTTGGAAGGGTCTACGCTCCGTAGACTCGTTCAAAAATCACTGCATTTTAATGGAGCTTTCCTGGGAGTGTTTTTCATGTTGCCCATATCACTGTTGCCCAGCTTGGTTTTGGATTTTTCCCCTTTTTATGGAGGTCATTTTTGAGGTTTAATTGCACCCCTGTCCCCATACAAGGTAAACGAGCCCACAGTAATATTATGCAGAGCAGGGTGTCTGACTCGTGCGGCCAGGTTTCCTATCTCCAGAGACTGCAATGTCTCTGTGGCCCCAGTGTGGTGCAGTGGACACAGCCAGTGCCTGTAGGACCAGAGAGTCACAGGTTCAAACCCCAGCTGGGGCTACTGCCAACCCAGTCACCATAGCTTTACCCACCACTAAACAGTGATAGTACAGACACCCCTGTATGGCAGAGAACATAAGCATGGTTCCAACACCTACATTTTACCCTACACAAACCATAACAATGGGCATTACCGACAGCCAAGTCCCCCAAATTCAGTCCTAGAGTGCCACAACTCAATCAGGTCATATTCTTTTTTCCAGATAGGGACATGTCTGCATGTTGGCAGAAGGGTACAGGTGGTGGAGGGGGCAGTGGCTGCAAACCACAGCAGACAGGGGCCTAGGCCTGTGCAGGCTGGCACCGTCCACCGTAACAGACAGGCTCTGTCGGATGTACAGTCATGGACTCCCCAGGGAACACAACATATCTCTGTCAACACGGTGGTGCAGTGCACACAGACAGCGTGTGCAGGAACAGAAGATCACAGGTTCAAAGCCCAGCTGGGACTACTGCCAATCCAGTCCACATATTTTTCCTACAACTAAACCGTGATAGTAAGGTGAAACCTTTATTACTGAGAACATACGCATGGTGCACACGCCTATATTTTACCACACCAAACACAGACACCATAAACAGCCGCATTACCCAGAGCAGAGTCTCCCAAATGCAGTCCTGGAGGGCCCCACACCATTCAGGATCCATGCTGCCTCTGCTAAAGATGCATGTGCTGCATATCTATGCACCACCCCAATGGTATGCTGATGTAGCGCATGCATATTTCTGAGGGACAGCATGAAAACCCGATCAGTGGTTGGAACACCAGGACTGGAGTTGGGACACTCTGCCGTAAAGCAGCAGCCAACAGGGCCAGACACCCCCCCCCCCCACCCCCGCAGGCCCCATTGGCCAATGCCTCCTAGAGAGGCAGGACATTGGGCCCTGCCTGTATCCCCCAATACTAGCAGTTGCATACCTTAGCACTGCCACCCTACACCTGGGTATATGGTACACAGCTATCAAACGTTGCCCATGATAACTGGCAGATATAAATTCCTATGTTAAGCACATTTTGTTCATTGATCTCCACCATAACAATCATTGTGATGTCTGTGGTGTGCGCTGCAGTGACCCCCAACAGTAGTGCGTACCATATCCATGCCTGTACTGTGCCCAGGACTGGTGTGGTGGGTATGGCTGCTGGACTCCTCTATAGTAGCACAATGCTGGCATAGGTGTGGGGGTGGCTGTCTGCCTATCCAGTGTGTGGTGGCTGCAAACACCTTCCACAGCCCACACTGCCAGCAATGTTGCCAGTATTGGGCTGCCAATGTGCATAATGAGGAGCAAGGTACCATGGGTAGAGGCCGGACAGGGTGGCCTCGCCAGGGTGCATCTGCACAGGGCATAGGGCACTGACTGAGACATTTTAGTGCCCGGCCACCACCTACACAGACAGGGTGACCTCAGTAGTCCTGCTGAGAGATCACTCTCACCCTGACTGTGCAGTGACCACAGCATGGCTAGGCACCCCCATAGTGCTATATAGTATTTCTCTCATGTGATAGATATGGGTTTCCTTTTGGGGCCCAGTCACTGATTTATCTGCTTGCTGTGTATGCTGACATCCCAGTTCTGGGTGCATGCATCTCCACTGGGAACATGCACTGTGGACTAACTAGCACACTGTTTGCAACTGGTATGTGTTGTGAGGGAGCAGCTTGCAGGGTGCAGTGGCTGATGACTTGCTGCAGGAGAATATCAGATAGTGGTGGGGTGCAGCTCACCATATCCAGGCCTAATATCTGTCTGCTATTGTGTTTTGGATGTGTATAGAGCTGCAGTGACTACCCTGTGGGGGTGTCTGCTCCTCAGCAGGACTGGGGTTGATAGACCCCTCTACTGCCACCGTTGCAGGGGGGTAGGATGTGGATCTATTGATGGGAGACCCTGTTTGCTACCCTCAGCCCTGGAGGAGGAGGGTGGTGGTGGTACATGGCCCACGGCCCACCTGGGGGTCCATAGGAGCTACACCTGACTGAGTCAGACAGATATCCAAGGTGTTTAGTGCAGGAACTACCTATCTCACACATTAACACTGCTTTGGATCTCCGGCATGGTCTCTTTCAGCCATGGAAGGTGTTGTGGACCTGGTCCTGGGCGCCTCATTGCACCCTCAGGGTGAGCACAGTATCCGCACAATGTGACGGTGTGTAGCTACTCTGTGCCAGTAAAACACACGGTCAGTACCCCCTACCAGGCCGAGGTGGTGTGTGGGTGCACATGGTCACTTCCCTCTAACGGGCCGAGGTGCTGTGGGGGTGCATTGCCCATCTTGTGTTAATCTGTGGACAGCTGATTTGCATGTGCAGTGCATCATGGGTATGGGTGGGCTAACCCTATCCTGGTGACCACAGCAGACTGTCTGTGTGGTGACATGCATGCTCTCTGCAGCCAGCCAGGGGTTTGCTAGCAGCTGTAGCCCAATGGTTACTTCACTGCCTCTGAGGCCAGAGGTCATGGGTTCAAACCCACAGTGGGGCTATTTGATAGGGGTTGTCTAACACATCTTTTTTAATGTACATATTTTGATGCCAGCAAAAACACCTTCAGCGTACTGTACCCATAAGGTGCCTCTGAGGGTGCTTTATAGGGTGCCCTATAGGGCACCTTATGGTTCCCGTCCACATAAGGTGCACTATACAATATCCTGTGACGCAACCTATAGGGTGCCCTATAGGGGACATGTTAAGGTGCTGTGGCGGACAGTGCAATTTATAATGTGCCCTATGGAGTGCCTTATAGGGTGCCTTATACGGCACCTTCAATTACGGTACGTGAGGGCGTGTTTGCTGGCAGCAATGAATAACATAAAATTAAAGTGCTGCAGGACAAAATATGTACAATGCAAAGCTGATACCACAGCCAGCCTTACGCATTAGGCACACTGGGGAGTAAACTCATGACCCCTGTATCAGCAGTCAGTGCCTTAACCATTGTGCTCCACTGCTGCTCCTCCTTGCCTGTCAGTGCACCTACTTATGCTTTTCATTCCTTAAACTGCACAGTGCTGCCATAAAAACCAGTACACTGACCTTGCGGTACCTCATACGGCACCCTCTAAAGCGCCCTATAAGCAACATTCTAGGGTGCCTTGGCTGACAGTGCACTTTAAAATGTGCCTTATAGGGCACCTTATGTTAACACGCTTTGGGAGTGCGTTTGCTAGTAGTGATAATTAAAATATGAATAAAATGCCTCCTAAAGCAATCTTCCCCTTAATATGTTATGCCTCAGCCAGCCTTGTTCATTGGGCACTGAACCCCTGATCCCTGCACCATTGGGCAGTGTCTTAACCATTGTGCTGTGGATCTGTTCCTATGTGTACAAATCAGCGAGCCGCCATATGCCTCACAATATTAAAATGCCCCCAAAAACATTAGCGTGCCGCCTTATGCCGCCCATTATTAATATGCCTCCAAAAACATTAGAGCGCCACTTCATGCTGCCCATTATTTCAATGCCTCCTAAATTAATGCCTCAGCCAGCAGTCTTTATTGGGCTCTGTGGGGGTTGAACCCTTGATGCCTGCACCATTGGTAGGTGCCTTAACCATTGTGCTGTGGCTCTGCTCTTCTGCTTGCCCATCAGCATACCACATATGCCTCCCGCACAGCCATCTGATGCGCTAAGGTGCGGGGCGCACAAGGGTGCCGCGCACCTTAGCGCATATTTAAATTCCGGCTTTTCTTTTTCAGGACGGAACGCCCACTCCTTATATGGCATCCGCACTCTACCGCAGCCCGCACTCTACCGGGGTTTTAGTAAACATACCCCTTTGTAAATGAAGTATTTAGGGAATCCCTTAGGTGTAATCTCAAGGGCTTCAACCACAACTGGTATTACAGTAGATTTTTTTCTTCCAAATCATTTCAACTTCAATCTAAAACGCTCTATATTTTGTCAATTTTTCTTATTCTTTCTCCTCAATTTGGGTATCACCTGGGATTGCCAAATCTATAAACCATACTTTTTTTCTTTTCTATAACAGTAATATCAGATGTATTGTGTTCTAAATGTCTGTCTGTTTTTGGAAGTCCCATGGGATCTTGACCAATTCATTTTCTACAACCTTCTCTGCAACATGTTCCCAGAAGTTTCTTTCAACAGGAATACCATATTTTTAACACAGATTCCAGTGGATGATCTTTGCCACTCTGTCGTGCCTTTGTCTGTAGTCAGTCTGTGCAATTTTGCTACAGCTGCAGTATGATCAATAGTTTCATCCTTGACCCACATTCTCTTCATAATCCCATCCTCACGTGCTCTTTTTCTTCCCTGACCTCAGCATAGCACTGGTAATGTAGCTTTTTAATTGAGCTAAAAGTAGGTGTGCTATGAAAGCTCACCAATACTTTTAGCTGGGCAGAAGTGGGTAATTTTCATAAAGGCTATTTTACCCAGAAAATTTACCAACATAAATAGTTTTAAAAATGTGTCTCCGAATGAATAACCAGATATTCATCCATTTACACAAGAGCTCAGTAATTTTGCAGAATTGAGGATGTAGAGCACTGCTGAATAGAAATCTATGTAATTAAAGTCTTAGACTAAATTAATGCACTCATTTATTTTATTCATCAAGTTAATCAAATGACAAGATATCATCTGCAGCTTGTTTGACACAGTTATTTATAACAAGGATTAAACTTCCACTATTGGTCTAGATAGCATTGCACACTAATAGAGGCAGGATCAGCACTATCCATAGGTGAACTAGGAAGCCGCCTAGAGTGCCAACCCTAAAGTAGCGCCCCTTGCTGTCGTTGTCACCCCCCCCCCCCCAGGGACCTATAGCGATGATAATGGATGTAAACAGCCCCACAGCACTTACCTGCAAACTTCAGCACCTTGAGGCCGTCTGCTTCTGCCCCCTCTGTTGGCCAACTGCCTATTTGCAAGTGAGTGGAAGCAGACAGGGCTGATTCAATTCATTGCCACCGCTGTAGGTCCTGGTGAGGGGCGACAAAGGTGGCAATGAGGGGTGGCCGGTCTGCTGGCCGGGGAGGGGGGGAGAGCTTTGTCAGTGAGGGGTGGCCGGTCTGCTGGCCGGGGAGGGGGGGGAGAGCACAAGGGATAAGGTTTGCTTAGGGTGCCTTATCTCTTTGCCCTGAATAGAGGGGTCAATGCTCAGTGATAAAGTGTGTGTCTAAGAAAAGTGCACTGGTAATAACAGAAGATAAAATACAAACTTGTACATTTTATCTAGGTCAGCCGATCAGCTTTTCGACATGTTCTGTCAACTTTCCATGTTCCCATGACAGCTATGGATTCTGAGCATCTCTTAGCCAGGTCAGTGAAAACCCTAGTTACGATTTTCCAGAAAGCAGGGTGCACCCCTTCCCATGTCTTTTAGGGAGTAGGTGCACCCCAAGTCTTTGCTTAGTGGTGCACCCACCAGGAGCAGGTGCACCCCTCCCCATGTCTTCACCCCTCCCCATATCTTTGTTTCTTTGTTTAGGGGTGAACCCCCCACTCCTCCCCCCCTCCATCGCTCCATATAGGACACCCCTATTTGTTGAGAAATTAGATGGTTCCGTTTATTTTGATTTAATCTTGTTGCTGTAAAGTGATCCACTGTGTCTGTCCAGTAGATCAGTTCTCACCAAAAGCTTTTCAAAAGAAGCCACTTTTTAATCCCTAACTTGAATTTCTTAATGGAGCTTTCTAATCATAACTCAAGGAGGGCAGCATTCCATGATGATGAGGCCAAAAAGCTAAAAAACTGCTGTATGGGCCAATTCAAGTCGAAATCAAGATGGAGGGGGAATTGTCAATAGATTCAACTTGGACCATGTGGGATAAGCAACGACTAAAAGGAGGAAGGAATTCCAGAGTAGTAAATTCTTTGTGTGAGAGTTTGGATCTTATTTGAGTCTACAGGAAACTGGAAGCCACAATTCCTTCAGAAGTGGCGAGATATGATCAAAGTGTTTAGCTCAATAGATAATTCTATTTGCGGTATTTATTTATTTAAATTTATTTTTATACCGCTTTTCTACAATTCAAAGTGGTTTACAGTGAACAATAAATTAACAGGACTTGAGAGGTGCACTGTTTTACAAGGAATTGTAGCATAACTCAACATGCTATAGTAACGTAACAACGATTACAATTAACCTTGCTGTGAGTGAGAGGTAGTTAATGTTTAATAGTGAGTCATTGTTACATTTATGTACATGTTGAATTGGGGGTTGTTAACTGTTTAATTTATGGTAGGTGCATAAGTTGGTACAGTTTATGGTGGATGAGTCTCTTGGTCTGCATCCATGTTGTACTCTTCCTTAAAGTTGTGCGTTTTTAATTCTTCCTAAATTCAGCCAGGTCTGAGAGTTCTCTTAATATAGGCAGTAAGTTATTCTATAGGGATGGGACGAATAAAGTGAATGATCTATTGCAGGTGGACTGCTTGCTCCTTGTCCTCTGTTGTGGTATGGCGAGTAGGTTGTTAGTGGAGTGTCTTTATAGTCTCTCATTCTTTGGGTTTGAGATCAGGGGCTGGAGACACAGGGCAAGGTGCAAGCTTTTGAGACTGCTGAGATCTGCTCCACAGTCTTGCAAGAGAGATAAAATGGTCAGGAGGTAAATATAGAAGCACTTCAGATTTCAAAACATATGACTCTATGCAGTAAGGTTACTAGGCTCTTCTGTTTTTAGGAAGCAGTTCAGCATATGTATGCAATCGACTGTGTGTCATATGTCCCACTGCTCATGATGTACAGCCTCTTCTTGCAAAGCTGGAGCATCCAGAGGGGGATGGGCAATCAGTCATTCCCACACTTTTCTTTTTCCCCACCAAAATCCTGGGTTTCTGCAGAAGCTTATGGAAAAGTTCCTCTAGTTCTGAACCTCTGATTTCAACTGCAGCTCCATCTTTCCCTGATCCTCTAACATTTGCTGCAAACCTGTATGCTGCACTTTTCTATCAAACACAAAGTGGGAATAATTATCTTAAGCTTTTTCTGCACCTAAAGCCTGTTTTACATGCAAAACAAGGGCTCTTATAAAACCTCACAGCTGCATCCATGTGTAAAAAGTAGGCACATGCAAAGACTGCACTTATGCTTACGCAACCTGAATGTAGGCAATCCTGAGCGTTGAGCATGAGAGATGCCAAGACAGAGGTATAATATAGGAGCACATTTTAGAAAACGCACAGATACACACACAAATTCACACCTCTGGCACAGATTCTATGGTGCCCTTATAAAAAAAACTTAAAAATGAAAACCTTTTTTGGACTTTTCACAAAGATGTGTTATTATAAAATAACTCCCATGAAGTCTACCAAAAACCCACACACACATGCACAAGCGCACACATAGGGGTATGTTTACTAAACCGTCTTAATGTCACCGGCGCTAGTTGCAGCGCTACTGTGACGAATGCCATATAAGGTGATGGGCATTCCGGTTCTAAGGTAGCAATGGCGGGTTATCGCGCGATAGAGGGCGCATGTCAGTTATCGTGCGATAGAGGGAGCCATGGCACGTTATCGCACGTTAACCTTAACTTCGCGCACTGAGCTGCCTTCACAGCAATAGAGGTGTAGCACACTGGTTAATGCAATGACGCCTGAAACAAGGGTCATCCCTCAGTGGGCTCAATGAATAAAGGTGCCCAAGGCAATTCCTTTTCCTGCTTGTAACAGTCAGACACATTCCAACAATCTGTGCTGCCAGTTAAAAATACCCACACCCCAGTGCTGTAACCAAATGCACATTTTAGGGCGCACCAGAAGGCACATCATAAACCACCACGTCAGCCAAGGCGGGTCATAATGTGCCCCAGAGGGCGGCACGAAAGGTTGGCAACCCCCAAGGCACCATATAAGGCGCACCATAAGCTGTCAGAATCTATGGTGCCACTAAAGATGCCCCAAGGATGTATAGGTGCCTCAAGAAATGGTGGCCAAGGGCAGTAAGGTGCCCCAAGATGACAAGCCAGAAAGTTATGTCCCAAACACAGATGTAACCCTAAGATTGCATACAGCAACAAGGAAAGGCAATGCACAAGTGATGGAAGGAAGTAGATCAGAGCTGATGGACCAGACAAATCTGCGTCCAGCCCATGTGGCAGCTGGTAAAGTGTACAAACATATTGGGGGCAGCTGTACCGATGCACAGGGTGATGGTAATGTACAGTGCAACAATGACAGTGTGTGGCAGAGGATGGGAAGACGTGTCCAGCAGAGGAGGTAGAGGTGGCAGGATAGGTGCAATGACAGGAGGACAGAGGAGTAGCAGTGCACAGCAGAGCAGACACAGGAGAGGCAAGCAGGTGGAGCCGCAATGCAGAAACGTGTACCAGTGCAGGACATGGGGTAGCAGCCTGCGCATCAGGGCAGGATGCCACACAGCTAGCAGACACACATAGACGGACAGAAGTATGTTTGGCAACTGTGACAAGGGTATAATGTGCCAACAGCACAGATCTGCACAGATATGACTGTTACAAGAATGAAAAGTAGCTATGTAGATCAGGCATACAAATGAAAGAGAACAGAGAGGAATCAAACCCATGACAATCAGCACAAATGTCAATGCACAAACCAGTAGGCTATACCACCAATGTGAATTCATTAGCAAAGGCTGCATACAAGAACACTGCAGGGCACCACACAAAATGCCTGCTGTCTGCCAGGATAGGGCAACCCCCAACAGTAACCATGATGAAATGTACATGCAGAACTGGTGTGTACAGCTCAGATCACAGTCTGTAATTTGGATGAGAGCCACATATAACTACATGCACACACACAATGAAATGTTATGCAGTGGATACAGAATGCAAAAGAGGAAAGAACCTAAACCCAAAGGGCAGCAGGGGATGCTCTGTGGAGCAGGGCAAAATAGGGAACAGAACAGAAGCATGTGAGAATTGAACCTGCAAACATGCATAGCCCAGATCAGCTGAACAACAGCAATGCCAATCCCCCAAGCAGACTGCCTACATGGACAGTACAAAAAAAGAGATATGTAACAGCTAATATGTGATGGCTAGGCAGCACAGAGGGCACACTGTGGTGTACAGTGAAGAGATGGAAGGGTGTGTGGAGAGGTGACGAACCTGCAGGCAGCTCATGGTCAGGTTAACACAACCCCCCCCCCAAAAAAAAAACCATGTGGGAATCAAACCTGCAACCTATGGTGTTCCAACACATGTCTGTAACCACTATCCCAAACAACCACTGCAAGCATGATGCAAAGATATTACCTCAAAGGGAATGTGTGTAGGGGAACCCGTAGCACCCAGTGATGTGGCAGACAGCTCGCAGATAGACAGCTGGCACCGTACAAGGATGTGAGCACAGGTGGGCCATGTTCCTGACAAGGAAATCACTAAATACATGTGTTAGTGTGGTCAAGCAGCACCAGAGACAAATGTACGTCCAACACATATTTTTATTTTGGTTAACCATGAGACATAGCGCAGATACTGCCTTACATAATATCAAGGTGTATGTATAACAGCGAAGAAAAGTGAAAACACATTTGGCAGGCCATCAACCCACATATCACAGAAAAGTCACTGGGCCATCTACAGATGATGGGCTGGAGAGATAATGTGCAGTAGGTGCATGGTGTGCACTATGCATTAGCCCCCCGCCCCCCCCCCCGCCCCCCATATGCTGCCGCACACCCCAAATGCCTCAGGCACATATGTGTGCATGTAGACAGTAGGTAGTGCATGATGAGGGCCCAACACTGTCGTGACCCCCTGCCTGGGCCGGTGGCTCACAGGCAAAGGGCTGCCATATTTGTCCTTAATTAAAGCTATTTTTGTCTCCAGCAAGGAATTCTGGGACTTGAGGTTTTTTTCATTAAAGACAAAGTAGTGTGTGACCACTGGGGTTGTTTAAGGCAAAAAAAAGAAATTTATTTTTGGGTTCTTTCCACGCATTAAATTCAACGATAACGCAGGCAAAATGATTATTCTCCAAAACAGAAAAACTTACAGGAACAAAAGTACATGTGAAGTTAAAGAACTGAAATACTTCTTTAAACACGGCAGCTGTTTTCAGTACACATCTCAGCATAGGTAAATTCTGGTGATTTTCCAATAATGCTGCTTTAATTCAAATTCTGTTCTAAGCAAAGTTCTTTAGCTTTAAAGAAACCCTTAGCACTTTCCTGGCTAAGGAAAAATTGCTCTCCAAAAGGCCTTTTTACAGTCCTTTCTAGCAGTTTTCAATTTCCCTCATGCACAAAGAACAATCCATCGGTGATTCGTCATACACTGAATCTGACAAGAGTGTCAATTTGCATACCTTCCTGTTCTGCAAATTGCTTATCTCTTTCAGGATTTTCAACACTGTTTTCCAACTTACTATTCTGTAGAAAGTTCAAAAGTCCTTTCCAGAACTGCTCTCCCTGGTAAGCATTGGCTGTATCAGGAGCGTGGGGCTTCTTTCCCTGGAGCAAAAGCTTAACTGCTTCACCTGTGTTCAGCTTTACGTCTCTGCCTTTGGCTGGGTCTTGGCTACGTTTGTTTGTAACAGCTTTCACCCCCCTTCTGGCAGCTTGGGTTTTCTGACCTGTCTCTTGCACACACTGCACTGCACCTTGTTCCAGCTCTTCAGCAACCTCCCCAGCTATACATCTGCTGGTCTCTAGCTCAAACGTACCTTCCACCCAAGGGTTGCTTCCTTTGCTGTTGGAACTGCTTCTCCCACGTGGAGTTAAACTTCCCCCATCTCCTTGCTCCTTCCTGTTGCTGCTCCTCTCTCCTTCCTTCATCCTTCCTCCTGCTCTCTCTCTCTCTGCACTGAAGCAGGTTTAAAAAGCTGCTTACTAGCTACCACACCCTTCTCTCTGCACAGGTGGTTGTCATTAAAATCCAAGCCTCCACTCACGTTGGGGCTTGGGCGTGGCTTAGCCTCAGCAAGTATGTGTTTCTTTTTCTTGGCTGTAGCTTTAGCCCTCTGAAAAGCTTGCCTGTCTCCTGTCTTAAAGACATAGTCACCACTATCCTGTGTTTCCATGGGCTTAGCACAGCTCTCCTTATCACAACACACATCAGTCATGATATTTCCCCAAAAACATATCTGTGCGCAAATATAGGAGGCACAAAAATGAAACAGCATATGTTGTTAAAAGTAAGCAAGTGTAAACACAGATATCGAAATATATGTTACAGTTGTCACATAATGCCTGATATAGGAATCAAAGCTGCAACAATGTAACCCAAAACAATTGCCAAATGCAAAATGAGGATATGGTAACAGGTACAAGAGGCACATGAACACAGAGAATCCAAATAAAATGAACCACAGACACATGCAGAGATAACACTATGCAGAAGGTCCCCTGCAATGGGTGGTGTGGATACAGTGTCTGTACACATATATCACGGTACATGGAATGCACAAATGAGGAAGAAAATGGACACCCACACTGCCACACTCCAAATATAACAGGGCAATGTGAGTGCCAGAACCTCAGAGGATAAACAGGACTGTGCAGACATGCAATGCTAGGTTTGTAAATCAATGTAGAGCGACACGTCTGTACAGTAAACAAACACAATAACCTGTCTATAGAGATTGAAAGAAAGGTTAAACATGTTTCAGTAACCCACACAGAAGCCATATTGTCACATGCTGTGTTGCACCAACATATTCAGTCACATGCACATGCACCGTATACGTTGAAACATGATACAGTGATGCCACACATGCACTGTAACACCCTTGGTGAGGGCAAACATCAATCCAAGATGTTGGTGTGCAATAACGTGGAGTGGTGGCAAATACTGTCTCATGTCCAAGTGGAGGGTAGGCTGACATGGACAAGAGGACCTCTCCAATGTGCCCCCTGTGCCACATGCATGGCTGTATGCCCCTGCTGAACTAAACAGATGAGGGTATCCTGCAGTTCAGGTCAAACACATGGGCAAAACACACCAACACAATGTCAGATGGATGTACAACATACAGTGACAATGTCAGTCCCTGCTGCACACGTAGGGACCAGTACACAGTGTCCACAGTGCAAAGGGTGTCTGCAACCCAACAAGTCCCGTTAAGACTGTCCTTGAAACCATGGGCATGCATAGTCAAGTGTGACATCTCAGTATGCCACAGTACTGGAGAGGTCATATATGTCTCCTGCAATGACACAACACTCAGCCAGAGCACGGTAGCAACGGTGTGTTGGACAAGCCTGTTATGTGCAAAGTAGCAGTCCAACAATAATGTCCATCCAAAGCAGGTGTCCCACTCGCAGAGGTCAAACATCCTATGGCACCTTCTCCCAAGGATAGCTGCATGGTGATTTTGTGTCCACAAACAGGTGGGTGATGGTGACCGCGGATGCACTGTAGTAGATGTGCTGTGTGTGTCCTCTGACCTGTTCAGAAGAAGGAGAAACAATGTATTGGTATTCTGCTCGCAACATCAGGCCAAATTGCAGGGAGTCAAACATAAATATGTACGTAATGAAAAGTCACACAGGCAAACATAACATGATCACAACACAGAACACACTGCATGTTGTGGACATTTGGAAATGTAACCACAGACGAGGGTGTCACATGGATATGGTCATTTCCATGCCCATGTCACACAGGCATTGCAGAGCAACACCCCATGTGCATCAGCGTTGGTGTACAGAGACTCAACAGAAAAGGTCCATGAAACAAACAGCAAATCACTAACATGTAAAGGGTGATGTCATTCCCAAAAGACCCAAGGTGCAACCTACCGTGTGTCTGCAGCAAGTGTCTGCTCGGGATCCTCTGAGGTTGGCAAAGGCCACAACACGTCACAGTGAAGGGAAAAGATGTCATCAAAATGTGTAGAATTACCATGTCCCCATGTCCAGCCACTGTTGATGCATATCCAAATTATGGTGATAGGAGGGAGGAGTGGCTCAGTGGTTGGGACAGGTTACCTCAGGCCGGAGGGCCGGGGGTTCAATTCCCACATGGGGACAAATAACCTCAGGCCGGAGGGACTGAGGTCTCTAGTCCCATGGCTGCTCCTTGTGGCCTTGGGCAAGCCACTTAACCCTCCATTGCCTCAGGTACACTTAGATTGTGAGCCCTTTGGGGACAAGGGAATAAAAAAGTACCTGTTAGTATATACATGTAAACCGCTCTGATGCGTAATGTGACAAGGCAGAGGCTCAGAAACAGGAGAAAATGGGTTTAAATCACTTTCTGTCACCTCAGAGGCTTGGAGAGGCAGGACAGGAAGGGGTTAAGTTTCCTGCACACAAACATTCTCTGCAGAGAAGAGCAGGGAAAGAACCACACCCTAGCTCTAGGCTAACCCAGAGACATAGCCAATCAGGGAGGTGGGCGGAGTCAGACCGGATTGGGCCACTCAGCACTCATAACCAGGAAGCAGCAGTTAGCAGTAGATTCGGATTCGGAGGGAGAGAGAGGTCCAGACTCGAGAGAGGAATCAAGGAGAAGAGGAACTGGTTACAGAGCAGTGCAAGCAGAAAGGCTGAGCCCAGAGGAACTAAAGAAAGAACCAGGGAAGGGAGAGTTCCTGCAGGTGGTCCAGGAAGAGGGACGGGCAGACCTCAGCTCCATGAGAGAGAAAACCCTGGAGGTGACCCAGAGCTGGATTCAGAAGCCTGGAATACTGACTTGGAGTCAGGGGAGTTTCCCAGAGGCAGACGCTGCAAAAACCAGGTCAGAGCAAACTCTTCTAAGCCTTGTAAAGTAAAGAGCTTTGAGAGAAGTCAGTCTATAGGAACCGACAATAGACTGCTTGCTAAAAGAGGCAGGGGTAAACCAGACCCTGAATATAAACCTGAAGTTAATAGAAGAAAGAGGGGCTATAGAAAAGTCCCTGTTAGAAAGCTGCAAACATTTCCATGGTATAGACAGTGTGACCTAAGCTCTAGTTCAGAGGAACACACACCTGCTTGCCAGCAAGAGGCTAATTGGCAGCAATCGTGCAGAGAGCTAAGGGAACCCTTTGAGGACCAAGAGGAAGCAATGGAATTGGGGGCTCCATTATCTAGTTCCAGTGAGTCAGAAATGGAATGTGGAATTTGCATGTTAGAGTGAAGAACTATAAGTATCCCTAATTGATGATTGAGTGCTGAGAAGCCTTAAGCCAATGTTCTAGAACTTGCATGAGAGACAGCAGCGTTCTAGTGAATGGAATGAATCAAAGCTTCAGGTGGTACAGCTGTGAATAGAAGGCAATATAGAGAAACTGCTCCTACACACGAAGGCAGTCATTAATAAGCCAGAGTTGTGGAGATTGCCATTTCTATGGGAAGCTGTTTGACACTAGAAAGAAGTACAACAGGAGAAAGATTCTTTATTACCAGTAGATACTGAGAAAGCAGTACTAGAAGATTGAAGCCCTGTTGTAGTAATGAAGCTGGAAGAATGATGAAAGCTTGTAAATATTTTATGTGTCCCTGAGAAGTATCAGGAGAAGCTATATAAACACTTGAACTTTTATTTGGTACAGAAGGTTACCATTATACTTCTGTGGCGGGGGAGTAAGTCCTGTACGGTGTCCTTTGCTATACTTTGTGCAAATACCTTATGCATGAATAAAGCATTACTTACTTTGGAAACCCAACCTTGGCTGTCGTCACTCACTCCACAACTACAGTAGGAAGGCTTCAGCACTAACAAGGACTCTTTTAAACTCACCCCACTGTGTGGCTCACATCCCCTTGGCTTGCTTACGCCACAGGCTAGGCGGTGCGTTGTCACAGTAAGTAAAGGGCGGTATATCAAATGCCTAAACCATAAACCATAAACCATATCTGTGATACATAAATGCTGTTGCGCAGTGGTCTGTCAGCACACAAGAGATAGGTCAGCTCACAACACACAACACATGCCCACAATGTTAACAATGTTCACAAGGTCAACAGCAGTAAGGTAGAGATAGCACAGTCACCACCGCTCCAAAGGTGTACAGATCCCTCACACCACATGATAATGCAAAATGCCTGCAGATTGTATCATCACACAGCCAACCCAAAAACACACATACACACACACAGTATGCTAAGGAGAGCGTGCCACCAATAGCATAAGGCCTGTATGTGCACAATTGGAGATTAGTGGAGATGAAGGCTTGTCAAATGCAATGATACACTGCTGTTGGCTGATGCTACAATGTCAGGGAAGGGTGTATGTGCAACCCACCACCAGAACACCAAGGACCTGCAGACACACGCAGCTTTGTTGGATGTGTCCCAGAGACAGTGCTGGAGATGACAAACTTGCCAGGCACACATGTGGATATGTACGCCAACAGCAACATATGGGGTTTGAGGGGCAGTGCAAACAGGTGAACAACAACATATGAGCACTATGACAGATTACCTCAGACATGTGCTCCCCTGATTGTCCTCACAGACAAATTACCTGTAGGTCCACCTACCCCAGACTACTGCATGTTGAATGACATACAGTCAGCTGGCACTGCACCACAGCACCAGGAGGGTCACCAAGGAAGTCCTGTGGATTGAGAAACACAAGAGAAACATACATATGTCATATTGGAGCTGTGCAACACACACAGCACCTTCACGTTCTGAGCTCTCATACCCCCCAAGATCCTTTACAGACTGGCTGTTCTCCATCACACGGTACCGACTCGATTCATGCTAAAGTTTTCACTGAAGTGTGTGTGGCAAAATACAAGGGCCCATACTCTGTCCGTCCCCATCCTGACCTCTCTGCTGCCTCCAAAACTGTTGAACACAACCATCTCCCTACTGTGTGCCTGCTCATCTCTAAGGCCTCTGTACTATCCTGCGCCCCCCCATATCTCTCCAACTGGCCCTTAAGGGTGTGCTCTAGTGGCTCCATTTCCTCTGCTACCCTGCTGCAGGTTCCTGTACCACAGGGATATATCCAGGGGCTTCTTCCTTTCCTTCTCTCGATATCCAGTTCCTTATTGTGGCTATCTCATCCCTTGACTTACATTACCATCTGTGTGTTGATGAGTTGCAAATATATCTCTCCACACCTGAGCTATTTCTGCCAAACCACACACCAATGTCTGCTTGCCACCTGACATTTCTGGCTGCATGTCACCCCACTCCGTGAAATTTACAATGGCAAAGAACAGATATCCCAGATTTCCACCTAAACCCTACCCTCCCATTACAGCTTGTGTGTGTGGGTGGCCACACCTTCCTTTCTCCAGGGTCCTCAATGTAGGAGTTGTCTTGGACTCCACTTTCCTCCTCTCCACACATACCCAGCTTGTAGCTGAGGCTTGGGGTTTCTTTCTAGATGACATCAGCAATATTTCCCTAGTCTCCCCTGAACACACAACTAAAACGCCAACCCACCCCTTAATCAGCTCCTGGCTTGCCTACTGTAATCTACATCTTGCTGATCTTCCTTTGAATCATTTGCGTCTGCATGGAAATATGCAACACTGCACTGCATGGCCAATCTACCGCCAGATGCATAATGGCAATAATACGCCCCCTGTCATGACACCTCACAGGCTCCCTATCCGTCTCCGCATCTATGCCAAGGCTCACCTGCTGACCCATACATGCAGTCACACTGTGGCTTTGCAGTACCTTTCTTTGATGATCTCAAATACCACTAATACAACTACTACTGAGCATGTATATGGTGCTATCTGTCATATGCAGTGCTATACCGAAACAAGTAACACACAGTCCCTGCTCAGCAGAGCATACAATCCAATCAAGCGCCTCATATCATAAAATGTGAACCACAAACGTCTAGGCAGCTGGTCCCATCTATGGGCCACTCATCTTCTGCTGACCCTAGACTACACGCCTTTCACCTTGCTGCACCCAAAGGCTGGAACTAACTACCTGTGGCTGTACAGCAGCCCCTTTTCCAATCAGCTACAAATCATGTGTGACAGCTTACCACCTCCCCCAAGCCTATTAATCCTAACACACATAATCCACCTCCACCTGCTGTGGTGCCCTGCTCACATCTTCTGTGTTTGTGTCATGACTAGATTGTAAGATCTGATGGCTAAGCATTGTCTCTCATATGTCAGTGCAGTGTTGCGTCTTACTGCTATTGCGATACAAATGTTCACCAGTAGTAGCAGTAAACACATATGTAAAGAAATGTATGTTCCAACATATGCAGTACTTACATGAGAAGACTTCCTCAATCACCCACCACCTGACTACTGGGCCTTCACGTGTGTCAACACGGCCACGTACAGGAGGGCACGTAGGATCATCTTCCAGATCCTCATTAATTTGGACATGCAGATCGTGCCTGAGAGCAATGTTGTGCAGGATGCAACAGGCTATAATGATCTCCGCCACAGTCTGGGGTGTGTATTGTAAGGCCCCGCCGGTCCTATCCAGACACCTAAAATGACTTTTCAAAACGCCAAAGGTGCACTGTATGACGGAGCGGCTGGAGGCATGGGCCTCATTGTACCTCATCTCTGCACATGTCCATGGTTGACGCACAGGGGTCAGCAACCAGGGGCGACACCCATATCCTGCATCACCTGCAGAAAGAAATGTGGAACGTTAAAGCAGGAGCTGATGTCCACATACATGGTGAAATGTATGTACGTGCAAACCAAAAGCACAGGCAAGTCTGACACAAACATATGACATCACATAATGGGACACCACAACTATGCATCAGCATTTGAAGGTCTGACACACAAAACAAGGGGTAGGTGTAAGGACTGCAATCAACATAATCTGTAACCACGACACAAATGCTAGCATGCATCCTACCATCAACACACAGCACCGTAGCAAGGAAGAGCTGGAGGGCACTCCCCCCCCCCCCCACGTTAGATCACACACAGACAGATGAGACACACACACAACTAGGGATACACTCCAAAGACAGACATGTGCACATACGGTTAGTCAAAGGATCACCATGTGTATGTCAGAGATGCGAAATACCCACCCAGCAGTATACAGTCCTCATACTGTCCTGCCTTAAATTATCTGAATAGTGCCAAGTGATGCAGGATATAGGAGTCATGGGTGGACCCTGCAAATCTAGGGACCACATTCAGAATATGCATATCTGCATCACATACAACCTGAACATTCAGGGAATGGTAGTGTTTGCGGTTGCGGAACACTGCCTCCCTGTCTCTGGGCGGGACCAGGGCAACATGTGTGCAATCAATAGCTCCCATCACGTATGGTATCCCAGCAAACACCTCAAAGGCCTGGTTCAGGGTCCCCCACTGTTGCCTAGTGTTGGGAATGGCAATGTAATTCCCCACCCGGCTGATCACGGCACGCAGTACCTGGTGGAGAAAGCGTGAGAAGGTGGGGTGGCTCATGCCACCCACTGCGGCCACAGATGACTGGAAACAGCCAGAGGCAAAGAAATGTAGGGCACCAAGGAACTTGACCAAACCTGGTATGGCATGTGACCAACCAGTGAGGGGCTCGAGGTCAGGTCTTCGATCCTCATAGAGCTCCCTAATAGCCCCTGTGCTCAGACGGTAGAGGGAGATGACCTGGTCCTCATGCATGTCCTGGAGCTGGGCCCTGGGCCTGTAGAGGCGAGGCTGGCAAGTCTGCAACTCCACACACCTCCTGCGCCGTGCCCGCACAGCCCCTGCCTGGCCTGCCCCCACAGCTGCAAGTCTGTGTTGCAGTAGCACTGCACCCATGTCCTGTGCCTCAGCCCCATGGACACCATCTCCCCCGTCAGGCAACTGCAGCCCTTGCACACCTCCCAGTGCACATGCAACAACAACAAAGCCCACCATACACTCAACCCCCCTCACCTCCTCTAACTCACACAAACCCAGCCACTCACCTCACCCACCACTCACCAACCCAGCCACACAACTCCACCAGCACTCACCAACCCAGCCACTCTCCACACCAAACCTGCCTCTGACACTCTCCTTGCTTCACCAACAATCAACACCGCACGCCTCATCACCCTTGCCTACAAAAACCCCTCAGTGTGTACCACGCGTGCATGTGTATTTATTTTGTTTACATCTGCACATTGCGCATGCGAGTGTGGTGACTGCGCATGTTGCGCATGTGCAGGGGAGATGCAGAAGGTGCGTGTGCATGACCCATGTGATGAGTGCCGCTACATGCATGTGATGTGAGGCCGGCCACATGCACATAACGGCATGCAGCACATGCATACGTCTCATGCTCACACACACACACAGTGCATGCACAATGTGGTGTCCCCACGCACACAACTCCCGCATCTCCCCTGCATATGCACGTGCACAGCTGCCACGCTCATGCCACTGCGCATGTGCAATGTGTGCAAGGACGCGCAGATGTAAAAAAACACATAAATACACATGCACACATGGTACACGCTGAGGGTTTTGTGTAGGCAATGGAGACAGAAGGCGAGGTGTAGAGCAGGCGAGGGTGAGGTCAGGACTATAGCAGGTGAGGAGAGGTGTGTTGCGGAGCAGGCGAGAGAGAGAGAGAGAGAGGAGGGGAGGCGAGAGAAACAGGAGGTGAGTTGAGGAGCAGGTGGCAGGGAGAGGAGGGGAGGGGAGGTGAGGAGCAGGCGTGAGGTAGAACAGAGGAGCTGAGGGACAGGGGAGGGGAGATTAGGCGGGGAACTGGAGGGGTAAGGATGTGTGACAGGGAGGGAGAGGGCACAGATGGCATGGAGATGGAGCAACAGGACATGGCAGGAGGGGAGGATGGGGGGACACATGTTCAATGGGACCCAGAGCCGGCAGGGAGAGGTGGGCCTGTGGTGGTGGCTGCAGGCCCATTGGGTATGTTGCAGCCCACTCAGGGGCCACCCAGTGCCAAATGTAGGCATATACCAGTGCCAGCCGAGGAACAGAGGAGGGCTGTTAGATTCTGCCAGCAGGAAAACAACATCCTGCTGGCCAGTGTTTTGAAGCGGTATGAGGTGCTCTATGGCTAGCTGAGCACCAGCACCACTGTGGGCACACGCATACATGTGTGGGAGGAGATTCATGAGGTCATAGCCCAGGCAGGGGGACCATCTAGGGACCTGGATAGCCTGCGGAAAAGATTTCATGACATTAAGCATGGTGTCTGTGCACACATGGTGGCGGAGAGGCAACATGCCATGGGCACCGGAGGGGGTGCCCCCTTAGCCCCAACCCTGACACCCTGGAGCAGGAACTCACAGACCGTCTTGGCCCCATCTATCTGCATGGACTGCCTGAAGAGCTGGACACCGTCCATCCACAGGCAGGTAGGTCAGAGATATGCAGCACTAGTACAGCTCACGGCCCAGCACATGCCGGCCAGGGACGGGAAGGTGGGGGCCTATGTCCTGAGAATATATGTGCCCTAACACAGGCAACTGGGGGCCACAAATCCAGCAAAACATGGCTGGGTAAGTACAGGGTGGGTGTGACAGGTACCTGGGGCTGTGTGCATGACAGCCACAGTCCTGGACATCATAGAGCACTGCACAGATGTACAGAACCGGGGGCGGGGCATTCCCTCAGCCAGGCAGAGTGCCATCCCCCCTCCACTGCGCATGAGTGGGAAGGATGACCGTACATACAGGGAGGGCCCAACACCCTCCACCTCATGAACCCAGCACATGCAGCAGCTATTTGTAGCTGGCATATAGGTCACACAGAACATCATACATCTGCAGCCAGCCACGCAGAACAATATGACAGGGGGACACAGACAGGAGGGACATACAACTAGGCCAGAACACATTGACCTGGGGGGACCCACACACAACACCTATAACAGCTATGATGTGTGTCTGAGATTACCTGTTCAGGGACAGGAGGAGGAGTGGCCTAGTGGTTGGGGAAAGGTACTACAGGCCGGAAGGTCGGTGGTTCAAATCCCACTAGAGGACAGCAACCTTGGGCCGGAAGGACTGGGGTCTCTAGTCCCACAGGTGCTCCTTGTGGTCTTGGGCAAGCCACTTAACCCTCCATTGCCCATGTTCCCTGTAAATATTAGTGTATGTGTCTCATATCCCCTCGTGTTAAATGTATCCCCCAACCGCTTTGACCCGGTGAAAAGCGGGATATAAATGCAGATAAATAAATAAATAAATAAATCCCAGACCAGTGACAGAGGAAGGCCTATCACACTGTGATGGCGAGGTAGATGCAAACAAACCCCAATGACATCACACAGATGTCAGACACATAACACTCTGTCATTGGCCAACATACAGTGGGGATCCCCCAACCACCCTCACCAGACATTGGGGTGCACCTTGCAACAGCCGTACCAACTGCACCTAGCCATAACCCCACACCACCTGGGGCAGCACTTATACAGGTACCGCAGTGCCGCAGACACATTCCCATGACCCCCACCCATGGTGCAACCACATTCCCAGCATCACTCCACCCATCCCCTGAAACAACCCACCACACACATTGAGTATGTGATAGCTGTCCACCCACACCGCACAGTGGCTACCAAGGCGGCAGTCCCCACACACGTCTGGTTGACCCGGACGAATGCTGTACCACCTACCGTGCATACCACTCAGGCCAATGCATACACCTTGCTCACACACTCTATGACAGGCCAAAATCCCACTCAGGGTTCCCACATGCACCCTGGCCACATGTAGCGCTGAGCCCACATCCAAGGTCACACGCACAGTGCATACCTAGTGCTGCATATAGTGGGCCCGGCAGTCACCTCCCCATCCTCCCAAAAATAACAGCAAATGTGTCACAGCTCCACCAGTGCAAGAGGCCGCCCCTCCCCCCCTGTCAGGTATAGCTCACAGTACGCACATGTGCTGTCCCCATTGTAGGCGCAGTAACAGCATGTACAGGCGGACATCACATTGCTTTTGGTGGGGATCTACTACACAGGTGTACATATGTGCCCTGCGCAAACTCATCTTTGCTGTGTACCTTGTTCCACCCCCCAGGTGACATCCAGGCCATGGAGGCATATGGGGAGGAGGATGTGCCGGCGCCAGAGGATGCTGAGGGGCCAGAGGCTGGTGAGTCTGGGGACACGGCCAGCACTGGCGGGGAGACCCCAGGAAACAATGTGGTGCCCAAGGCAGAGGACAGGGCAGTGGATGCCAATGCACAAGTGGGGGTCAGTAGCAGCAGCACACAAGCTGTGGAGGACACGGAGTCGGAGGGGAGTCACCACACAATGCAGGTGCCGGGGACATCAGGCACCCCACACACCAGCATGGATGCCATCCTTGCGGAGCTGCGGGCTCATACTGCCTCATCAAGGCACGATGCGGAAGGTGGGCAACAGAATACACAACAAGCCCCCTGGGGGTTGACGTAACATCCACAATGACATTCCATGTGCTCTCCAATATTATGACACCATAGCACGTAGATTTGTATGTTTAGTGGGGGTCTGTGCCATGTGCACTCACCCCCCCCCCTTGTAGCATGGGTCATCTGGTGTCATCATGTTAATGAGCTCATACATCCGCCCACTATTCACCACCAAATACCCCAAGGTGATGTACAGTGGTACACGCCTACCCCATATCACCTATACAGCTTACTCAGTGGACCCCTCTCCCTGGGTAATGGTACCTAGCATAGATAGTCAGAGTAATCAGTACTGTGCATCAGGTGTAGAGCAAACTGCGCCCCCCAGATATCCATCTGTGTGGCATGAATTCCCACGTTATCCGGCCTATCCCACATAACCAGTGCGCAGATCAAGCAGTGACACAATGAACTGCAACACAGTACCATGTGTCATATCTGTGATTTCCACGACCCCTCAGCAGGATCATTTCCCGGCCTGTGCATAGATCATGGGACACACAGATGTAAACATGGTACTGCGTTGCTAGTCATCACATATATGATTGCTCTGCGGACCGGTCTGTTGGAATATGCCAGACATGTGCATGAGTCACGGTGGGGAATGCAACACATGTCTCACACATCACCTTGTGTCTCACCCACAGCCATTCGTCAGGCTCTGATGGCCATTCAGGAGGAGGTGAGCCAGCTGCGCACCACAGCTGAGATGATAGCAGCAGCACTAGTGCACATTGAGGATGCCCAGGAGGCCATGGCTCGGTGTCCCCAGCAGCCAGCACCAGTGCCAGAGGCGGCACCAGCGGACCCAGCACAGAGGGGTGGGTTGGCCCGTGGGCACCATGGGTGCCGTGGGCGTGGGCATGGGCGGAGATGCAGGATGTGAGGTTGGGGAACAGGTCACCACATCTGTTACAATAAAAACATCATAACCTATTTATACCTATGTGTACATCTCCAGTGTGGGCCACTGTGCTCCCCTGCGTACCCTGCAACCCATGTTATCACCCTGGCCACATGTGCCTCCCCATTTCCCATAGGGGTGTGGTGTCTGCACTGCCACCAATCATCGCCCAAACATTATACCATTCCCTGTGTGCCATGCACCATGCCATGTGAGCGCCCTTCTACCTATGCATATGGGTATACCCTACCTCTCCCGTCGACCAGCAATATATTTATGGTGGTACATGTATCTTTTACGGATCTGTCACTCTCTCACACCCCATGTGCTCTACATTAGTCTACCCACATGTGTGACCATCCTCTGCCCACACCAGAGCCTACGTGGCTGTCTACACACATATGCTTGCGGGGGCACAGGCAGACAAAGGTATCTACCTACAGTCAGCTGGTTACTCATCCCCAGTGCTTGTAGTGAGCCGTTGCTCATCCTCCTGACCAACACCCACCTGTCACAGCCTCACCAGCTATCGTGCAGCTCCTAAGTACAGCAGTCCCTCCTATCCTTCCTGCCACATACCTGCTGCTATCCTTTCCCTCCATTCCCCCCGAGCATGGTGCATCAGATATGCAGCCTATACATCACAGGCAGCATGCATGTGACCATAGCTGCTGGGACACACAGCACATCAGTACATCACAGGGGCACCAGGGGACACAGATGCCTATGCACATGGGCAGCCCCCACACCTGAGTGTGGAGACGGTCCATGTATGTTGCCTATGTCTAACATGCATACACATATGGATCTACACACATGTCCCATGCTCATGTCAACAGTCTGTCTGTAAGGGAGACATGTGACCATTCTGTTGTATTTACAAACTAGTTTACTTTTACATTTACAATGGGTAATATGTACATAAAACCCCAAGTTGTGTCCTGGGTGACAGGACAGCATAGGGCATGTGTGTGGGCACCCCTGTGGCCCTCAAATGCTCCTGGGATGCCCATCAGGGGATGGTTATCAAGATGCACTGCCCATACCAGCTGCACGCTGCATGTGCATCTCGGCAGCCAGCCACTGAATGGCGCCTGCCAGCCACCGGATGGTGCAGTCCTGGGACCGCTGGCATTTCAGCACACCACCCACTGCCACAGACAGGTCCCTCACACACCTGCCACCACATCCACACCAGGTGCCCGGTGTTTGTGTGGTGGCATGTGCGTGGGCCCTGTCTGTGGCAATGGGTGATGACGCTACACCCAGGTGGCCACCATTGCCGCACACATGTGGCAGCTGGCAGGGCCCCATAGTGCCCTGTGCTGTCCTGTGTCCCCTCCCACCCACAGGGCCACCCTCCCCCCTCCACAACCCCTGCCTCCCTCCCTGACACCTCCCAACCACCCTCTCTGCCCCCTCCCCACTCTCCTCCTCCTCCTCTGCCTCCTCCTCCTCCTCGACCTCCTCACCCCCTGCCACATACAACACACCCTCCCCCTCCCCTACCCCACCCCACCCTCCGCCTCCTCCATGTTGTCTTCTTCCGCTTCAGCCTCTGCCCCCTCCTCCTCCTCCTCTGGCTGGACTGGAGCTGTGCGGCATGTTCTGGGGGGCCCTGATGCAGATGGGCCCTGATGCAGATGGGCCCTCACCAGCAGCAGCATCCTCTGTGGGGGAAGACAGTCATTAGTACACCATCATGTGAGTCACACACCACATAAACATAGTTTGGCCTCCCACAGGCTGTTGGGCCACTGTAACATGCTGTACTGCACTGCAGAGGCCGCAACACTCACCACCACTTTGCTCCAGCGCCCTCCTTGAGCAGCGGGGTGCTGCTGCTACTGCTCTGGCCAGTGTGTCCTCTACTACCTGTTGGCAGCACTGCCTGCATGTGTGACTGTGGGTCTGGGCATGTGTGGGGTGCCACCTATGTGTACTGTGCACAACCCTCCGGACCCCCCATACCCAGTTCCTACACTCTCCTTGCAGGACATGGCAGCACCATGCCATGTGTGGGGTGGGCATGCTGGTCTCCAGGGGAGGTGTTTCCTACCTCTCTGTGTGGTCCAGAACACACCTGTGTGTTTGCCTGACCTACACACATCAGCCGACACACCCGCCATGGCACCATGATATCTTTACAAAACATGTGTGTTGTGTTCTGAGATAGAGCGGGAGATGGGTTGCCCTGAACACATCACCAGGCACCACTACCATGACACCAGGCCTTCTACTATACCTCTATGGTCAGGACTAAGGCCTCCTGTGAATAGGGCAGTTGTGAGCGAATGCAACAGGAGCATGAACCACCACACCTAGCTGAGCTATTAACATCTGTGATCTGGTCTGGGGCCTCCTGGAGTTAGGGCAGAGCTGTGAAACCCCAACAGATGCAGGTACCCTAACACCAGTATCTATAATAGTCCTCTGCGATCAGCTATGGGCCTCCTGCGGATAGGGCAGATGTATGAATCTTGCAACAGCAGCAACTACCATACCACCAGGATGAGTAACAGACCTCTGTAAGCAGGTCGGGGGCTCCTGGGGGTAGGGTGGATTTAGACACATCAACAGCAGCAACTACCATACCAACAGGACTTATTACAGACCTCTGTAATCAGGTCTGGGCCTCCTGGGGATAGGGCAGATGTGTGAACCTGCAACTGCATAAACTACCATAGCAGCATGCTGTTTGCAAGACCTCTTTAGAAAGGTCTAAGACCTCCTGGGGGTGGGGTGGATTGGAATACATCAACAACAGCACCTACCATACCAACAGGATCTATAACAGACGTGTGTAATCAGGTCTGGGCCTCCTGGGGATAGGGCAGATGTGTGAACCTGCAACTGCATAAACTACCATAATAACTGGATTTATTACAGACCTTTGTAAACAGGTCTCAGGACTCCTGGGGGTAGGGTGGATTTGAACACATCAACAGCAGCAACTACCATAAAACCAGGGTGACTGACAGACCACTGTCATGAGGTCTCAGGTCTCCTGGGGGTAGGGCAGATGTGTTATCCTGCAACTGCATAAAAGACCATAACACCAGGATGAATAACAGACCACTTTGATCAGGTCTCAGGACTCCTGGGGGTAGGGTGGATTTGAACACATCAACAGCAGCAACTACCATAACACCAGGGTGACTGACAGACCATTTTCATTAGGTCTCAGGACTCCTGGGGGTAGGGCAGATGTGTTAACCTGCAACTGCATAAACTACCATAACACCAGGATGAATAACAGACCACTTTGATCAGGTCTCAGGACTCCTGGGGGTTGGGTGGATTTGAACACATCAACAGCAGCAACTACCATAACACTAGGGTAACTAACAGACCACTCTCATCAGGTCTCAGGCCTCCTGGGGGTAGGGCAGATGTGTTATCCTGCAACTGCTTAAACTACCATAATGACAGGATTTATTACAGACCTCTGTAATCAGGTCTCAGGATTCCTGGGGGTAGGGCAGATGTGTTAACCTGCAACTGCATAAACGACCATAACACCAGGATGAATAACAGACCACTTTGATCAGGTCTCAGGACTCCTGGGGGTAGGGTGGATTTGAACACATCAACAGCAGCAAAGCACAGTTACTTACCTGTAACAGGTGATCTCTGGGAACAGCAGGAATAAGTCTTCACATATGGGTACGTCGGTACCGACGAAGCCTGCACGGGAACGCTCCCCAGCTTCCCAAAAAGGAAAGCTTTTGGGAGCATCCCACAGCGCCTGCGCACTGCCTTCCCGCCTTTCCTAACCGCCTCTCCCCAGTTCGAGTTTTAAAGCTGAGACAAAGAGAGAGAGGAAAGGAAGATAGATAGAGAGATACAACTCCTAGGGGAGGTGGGTGGGTTGTGAAGACTTATTCCTGCTGTTCCCAGAGATCACCTGTTACAGGTAAGTAACTGTGCTATCTCAAGGAACAAGCAGGAATGAGTCTTCACATATGGGGACTCCCTAGCTAGAGATGCCTGGAAGATCCCCAAGGTTATGAGACCCTGAGAAGGGCTCTACCTTCTCCTATGGATCTCAGGCATCCATCCAGGGAAGGAGGGCAGGAGTTGATTAAGCATGGAACATGTGTTTGAGAACAGCCTGACCAAACAAGGCATCCCGGCGGGAGTCCTTGTCCAAACAGTAATGGGCTGTGAAGGTATGAACCGAGGCCCAGGTGGCCGCTCGACAGATCTGGTCGATGGACACAGAATTTAGATGAGCCATAGAGGTGGCCATGGCCCTCACATTATGAGCTGTGACATGGCCCTCCAGAGAAAGGTTCTTACTCTGGTAGGCGAAAGAAATACACTGAGCAATCCAATTGGACAGTGTCCTCTTGGAGACTGGAAGTCCCAAATGAGAGGGATCAAAAGCAACAAAGAGTTGAGAAGACTTTCTATGTTGCTGTGTCCTTTGTAAGTAAAAGGCAAGAGCTCTCTTACAATCCAGGGTATGAAGATTCCTCTCTGCACTTGATGCATGAGGACCTGGAAAAAAGACAGGTAAATACACCTCTTGATTAAGATGAAAAGGTGAGACCACTTTAGGCATAAAGTGTGGATTGGTCCTAAGGACTACCTTATCATGATGGAACCTTGTATAAGGTGGATTAGCCACTAAGGCCTGCAGTTCACTGATGCGGCGAGCTGAGGTAACTGCAATGAGGAAAATAACCTTCCAGGAAAGAAATTTCAAGGAGGTGGTGGCTAAGGGTTCAAAAGGTGGCTTCATAAGCTGACCAAGAACCAGATTTAAGTCCCATGCCACCGGAGGAGGCCTAATGGGAGGTTTAGTTAAAGTTAGGCCTCTCATGAATCTTGCAATAAGAGGATGAGAGGAAATAGGCTGTCCATTGAGAGGCTTAAGGGATGCTGCAATAGCACTCAAATGGACCCTTACTGAATTCGTCTTAAGGCCTGCATTGGAGAGAAGCAGGAGATATTCCAATAGAGAATTCAAAGGTAGTGCTAGAGGGTCAAGACCCTTCTCAGTACACCAAATGGAAAACCTTTTCCATTTAAAAGCATAGGAACGTCTAATAGAAGGTTTTCTGGAAGCATGGAGGATATCCTTCACCTTCTGAGAAAGATTCCAACCTTGAAGGTCTAAACCTTCAGCAACCAAGCCCTGAGGTGAAGGGACTTGGGGTTTGGGTGCCACAAAGTCCGCTCCTCCTGGGACAGAAGGTCTGGAGCAGCTCCCAAGTCTAGGGAGGGAGCTTGAGAGAGATGCAGAAGTAGAGGGTACCACACTTGGCGTGGCCAGCGTGGAGCTATGAGGATCATAGATCCTTGATCCCTCTGGAGCTTGAACAGAGTCTTGGGAATTAAGGGAATGGGTGGAAAGGCATACAGGAAGTCTTGACCCCAGTGAAGGAGGAAGGCATCCTTGGCCTGAACTCCCTGACACGGAATTCTGGAACAGAACCGGGGAAGTTTGGCATTCCACGGACTTGCAAAGAGGTCTATGTCCGGGGTTCCCCACTCTTGAAAGATTCTGAGTACCTGGTCCATGTGCAGGGACCATTCGTGTGGAAGCAGAACTCGACTGAGTCTGTCTGCCCAAGAGTTTTGGATTCCTGGAAGGTATACGGCCAGGAGATGGATTTGATGCTCTCTGGCGAAGGCCCACAATCTTAAAGCTTTGTTGCAAAGCGACAGAGAGCTAGTTCCTCCTTGCTTGTTTATGTAAAACATGGCTACCTGATTGTCCGTATGAATGAGGACTGTCTTGTAGCTGAGCAGGGTATGGAAGACCTTGAGAGCTAGAAAAACTGCTCGGAGCTCCAAGTGGTTGATATGTAGGGAGGTCTCCTGTGGAGACCAAGTGCCCTGAGTGGAGAGATCTTGTAGATGAGCTCCCCAACCTGTTTGGGAGGTATCTGTTGGGAGGGTTGCCTGGGGCAACAACTGTTGGAAGGGGGACCCCAGCAACAGATTTTGGGTGGACATCCACCACTGGAGAGACCAAAAGAGGCGCCTGGAGGTTGCTATTTTGTCTGACAGAGCCCCTGATGCTTGAGTCCACTGGGTGGACAAAGTCCATTGAGCTGCTCTCATGTGAAGGCGAGCATAGGGGACCACATGCACTGTGGATGCCATGTGGCCTTGTAGCATCTCCCGAGCAGTTAAATGGCTCTTTGACTGAATCTGGGAGGCTAACTGCACTAGGCGTAGGCAACGGGCCTGAGGAAGATAGGCCCTTGCAGTGGTAGTATCTAGCCAGGCCCCTATGAACTCTAGGGACTGCGTAGGGGTGAGCTGGGAC
The DNA here is from genome assembly GCA_033557465.1 of Ichthyophis bannanicus. Taxonomy (NCBI): domain Eukaryota; kingdom Metazoa; phylum Chordata; class Amphibia; order Gymnophiona; family Ichthyophiidae; genus Ichthyophis; species Ichthyophis bannanicus. The sequence goes on along the minus strand of CM066037.1, from coordinate 475,676,977 downwards.
TTTGGGAGGTTTACCACAAGTCCCAGATACTGCAGAATGTGCCTTGTGCAGTCCAGGGAAGTCTGGGCCTCTGACTGAGATGGAGCTCGGATGAGCCAGTCGTCCAGGTATTGGAATACAAATATTCCCAGAGTGCGTAGAAATGCAGCTACTACTGCCATGCATTTGGTGAACACTCTTGGAGCAGAGGCCAGACCAAAAGGAAGCACCCTGTATTGGTAGTGCTTTCCTTGGAAAAGAAAACGGAGGAACCTTCTGTGAGATGGATGGATGAGGACATGGGTGTACGCATCCTTGAGATCTAGAGAACAAAGCCAATCCTGACTCTGAAGGTATGGAAGGAGAGTGCCCAGAGAAAGCATCTTGAATTTCTCCTTGCATAGAAATTTGTTCAATTCTCTGAGATCTAATATGGGTCTGTAGCCCCCTGTTTTCTTTGGGATCAGAAAGTAGGGGGAGTAAAACCCTGACCCTTGTTGAAGAAGAGGTACTTCTTCTATTGCCCCTTGGGCAAGAAGGGCAGACACCTCCTGACCTAGAAGGTCTAGGAGAGATGTTGGAGAATTGAAATGTCTCACCATGGTGTGAAGAGGAAGGTTTGAGAAATGAAGTTTGTAGCCCTCCCTTATGATGGAGAGGGTCCACTGCTCTGCTGTAATTTGCTCCCATCTGGGAGCAAAATGAGCTAACCTTCCTGGAATGGTGAGAGGCTCTGGCTGTTTCAGAGCCAGAAAGGCTAAGTTCTCTAGCATCAAGCCAAAAGCCCTGAGGAGGCTGGGTCTGCTGAGTCTGCTGAGTTGCAACAGCCCCTGTAGGCTTAGGCCTGGCCTGTTTAGGTTGCTGACGCTTAGCAGCAAAACGACCTGTAGATGATTGTTGGCCAGAAGCAGGATGGAATCTGCTTTCTTGAAAAAAAACTTCTTGAAAGGTTTTTTCTTGGCAGGAATGGAGGTTGACTTTGAAAGTCTATCCAAAGCAGAATTTTCTGCATCCATTTGAGTGGCTTTTATTTGCCAATCTTTGCCAAACAGGTTTTCTCCTGTACAGGGAAGATTTCCTAAGCCATCCTGGACCCAAGATTCTAGATCAGAAGCTTGGAGCCAAGCAATTTTGCGTGCAGCTATGGCAATGGCCGAAGCTCTGCTGGCACCCTCAAAGGAGTCAAAAGCTGCCGGTTGGAAAAACTTTGAAATATCTTGAGTATGCTTAAGCCAAATAAGAAATTCTTCCCTTTTATCCTCTGGAAGAAAAGGGAGGAAAGTGTGCAGCTTATCTGCAAATTCTTTCAGAAACATTCCCATATAAAGACTATAGGAGTTGATTCTGGCAATGAGCATACTGGCTTGGAAGATTTTCCTACCAAAAGCATCCAAGGTCCTGCATTCTCTTCCTGGAGGAGCAGAGGAGTGTCTTTTTGCACTCTTTATCTTTTTCATAGCTGACTCCACCACAATAGAATGGTGAGGAAGCTGTGTTTTATGAAAACCAGGACAAGGAGGGACACGGTACATAGTGTCCAACCTACGAGAATGAGGAGAGATAGTGAGAGGAGTCTCCCATAAGTCAATCATGTGATCATAAAGAATCTCATGAATTGGCAAGGTGACTGCCTCCTTAGGAGCCTTAGAATAACCTAAAATATCTAATTTTTTAGCTCTAGGCTCTGATTCAGAGGTTACTGAAATAGAGAGCCCTTTAGCCACTTCTCTTATGAAGTCTTGAAAGGACAAGTCTTCTGGAGGAGACATTCTTCTTTTTGGAGAAGAAGGCTCTTCAGGAAGTGCTATGGATACTTCAGCAGATGCCTCTGATGAATCAGAATCTTTGGAGGAATCAAAGTATCGACTATCAGGGTGCTCTTTCAAAGCTCGATACGCGTACCAAGCCATATCGACATCAGGCGTTATCGGTACTGGTTCGGTACCAATGGGCATCCCTAGGCAGGGAACCGCTGCAGACGACACCATGGCTGACGTCGATGCAGTCAGTACCGGTACCGGCATTGGTGCCGGTACCTGGGCCGATACCGACAACGGAGTTTGTTGTGGTATCAGCGGCGTCGCAGCTTGAATGAAGGCCGTGATAGCCTGCTGCATGGATAGAACATTCTGATCCATTGACGCCATGAATGCCTGGAATTCGGTACCGGAAGGTTGTGCCGGTACCCCAGAGCATTCTAACAGGTGATCGGTCGAGGCCGTGCCATCGATGTCAACCTGTAACCCCATAGGTGGAGCTTTGGAAGCCGTAGCTTCCCGCCAGGGTTGTTTTGCCGGTGCAGGATCCTCGAGGGCAAGCCCGGAGGCATCTCGATACTTGGAAGGAGATCTACCCTTCGTGGACCGGCTGGATTTATGTTTTGTTACCATGGGAGGAAGAAGAAGCCCTGGAAAACGTCGATGCCACTGAAGCTGCATCAGAGGGAAACAGAACATGGAGCTTGGCTGCTCGGTTCTGTAAACCTCGTTTGGACATCAAGGAGCAGGACGAACAATCCAAAATGGAGTGGTCTGGACCCAAACATTTGAGACACCATTCATGGGTGTCGGTAACAGAAATAGTACCACTGCACTTAATGCATTTTTTAAACCCGGAGGCTGGTTTATCCATGAAGAAAATTTTTCGTGAGGCCTAAGGCCCAAAAGAGGAAAAACACACTAAGTGAGGGAAAAATATGTTCTTTTTTTTTTTCTTTTTTTTGAAGAAAAGAAAGAAAGACCGGCGGTACCGGTCCGACGTCGGAGAAGGCAGACGCGCGACTAAAGAAATAAAATAAAACAAAGAACTTCTTCAGCGGTGACAGGAACATGACCTGCTGGCTCCGCGGAAAAGAAGAACTGGGGAGAGGCGGTTAGGAAAGGCGGGAAGGCAGCGCGCAGGCACTATGGGATTCTCCCAAAAGCTTTCCTTTTTGGGAAGCTGGGGAGCGTTCCCGCGCAGGCTCCCATATGTGAAGACTCATTCCTGCTTGTTCCTGGAGATCTACCATAACACCAGGGTAACTAACAGATCACTCTCATCATGTCTCAGGCCTCCTGGGGGTACGGCATATGTCTTAACCTGCAACTGCTTAAACTACCATAATGACAGGATTTATTACAGACCTCTGTAATCAGGTCTCAGGCCTCCTGGGGGTAGGGCAGATGTGTTATCCTGTAACTGCATAAAAGACCATAATGAATAACAGGACCAGGATGAATAACAGACCACTTTGATCAGGTCTCAGGACTCCTGGGGGTAGGGTGGATTTGAATACATCAACAGCAGCAAATACCATAACACCAGGGTGACTGACAGGCCACTTTCATCAGGTCTCAGGACTCCTGGGGGTAGGGCAGATATGTTAACCTGCAACTGCATAAACGACCATAACAGCAGGATGAATAACAGACCACTTTGATCATGTCTCAGGACTCCTGGGGGTAGGGTGGATTTGAACACATCAACAGCAGACACTACCATAACACCAGGGTGACTAACAGACCACTCTCATCAGGTCTCAGGCCTCCTGGGGGTAGGGCAGATGTCTTAACCTGCAACTGCTTAAACTACCATAACAACAGGATTCATTACAGACCTCTGTAATCATGTCTCAGGACTCCTGGGGGTCGGGCAGATGTGTGAACCTGCAACTGAATAAACTACCATACTGACAGGATTTATTACAGAACTCTGTAATCAGGTCTCAGGACTCCTGGGGGTAAGGTGGTTTTGAACACATCAACAGCAGCAACTACCATAACAACAGGATGAATAGCAGACCTGTGTAATCAGGTCTCAGGCCTCCTGGGGATAAGGCAGATGTGTGAACCGGCAACTGCATAAACTAGCATATCAGCATGCTGTTTATCATGACCGCTTTAGGCAGGTCTAAGGCCTCCTGGGGTTAGGGTGGATTTAAACACATCAACAGCAGCAGGTACCATAACTCCAGGCTGACAACTAGACCTCTGTGATCAGGTCCACAGCCTCCTGGGAATAGGGCATACTTACACATAGCAGCATACGCAGCTACATTCAGCACTGGTTGGCCAACAGACTGGTGTCTATACCATGTTGTACATGTATGATGTGTGTTCATTGCTGGATATTGTGTTGCACACCTTGCATTGTGTGACCTGTCCCCATACACTTACCTTACGTGGGTAGTCCGCAATACGATTGTACTGCCTCATGACATGCTCCCATGCCCTCCTAAGGCAGCAGAGGTCCTGGCGTTTGGAGGAGCCGGGGAATAATTTGTGCTGCCTAGCGCAGATTAGTCCTGCAAGTTGTCGCAGCTCCCGACTGGTGAAGGCAGGCTTCCTTGACCGTGTCGCCATTTTCTCTGATGCCTTGCTGATGCATGCATGCATGTCGCATATGCTCGCTGCAACGCATCATTATGGTGCGCTAGCTACATGCCAGTGCCACGCCCGGTACACAGTGAACAATGGTGGTGCCGCCAAGATACACGGCGTAGCAGGCTTTCTGCCGTTTGTCCAGGCCGCTTCATAGGGCGCCTTATGACGCAGTTTCTGCCACACCATGCTGTGAGGCACCTTGGGGTACACGGCTACAGTGAAAACTTTTATGCTGCAGACACCCATTGCAGAGATGTGTCTGACTATTCTTGCCACGATAAACATCTTAGGCATTTATCTTGATGTTGGCACACTGGGATCTTGAACTCATCACCACTGGCTGTGAAGGCATTGTATTAACCAGTGTGCTATGCCTTTTAACATAGCAATGGCTGGCTACACAGCAACACCAGGTCATCTGCACACACTTTCTGCTCTGCTTACCGGGATAGTGTAAGGCACAGCTAAGGCACCTTAGGTTGGGCAACTGAGGTGAGGGTGCTTTGGGGTGTGAACACTGATTTCAGATCTATGTCTGACTGTTACAGGCATATACGGGCGTAGCCTCAAATAGTTTTACTAACGGACGCACTTTGTATATAGCTCACCAGCAAATCTAGCAACCTGCAGCCCACACCACTCTTCCAGCATACCCACTGCATGCAACTGGCCAAACTTTTAACAATTGTTTCATGTGCTAAAATGCTTTTATGTACTGATAATGTGGTACATTATATCTGTCCAGATAAATCAATATACAGGCCCACTGGGGTATTGAACCCATGACCTCTCTGAGGTCATTATATTAACCATTGTCCTACATAATATTGATTGTAGCTAAACTATGGCTAGCTACTGAACCAGTGCAGGTCACCAGACACACTGTCTAATGAGGCTAACAGGATAGGATAGCACCAAGAGTACCTATGATGCAATTCACATGCAGAACAGCAGTCTACATCTGCTCACCAGATGGGGTTTGCACCTCTACAGCATGTTAACTGGGTAGGTGGACTGACCGTGCATGTTACTGGCACAGTGTACCTACTGACCATGCCATTGTGCATGTTCTGTGATCACCCTGAGGGTAAAGTCGTGTGGCCAGCACCAGGTCCACAGTACCCAGGTTGTTTGCGGTAGGTTTTGCTGCAGTTCACCATCACTGCCAGTGTGTGAGGTATTCTTTGCAGACAGCCTTAGGAGTTTTCTATGCCCATTTCTATTTGCCAGTAATGTGTAGCCTGTGTGGACCATGATGCACACAACATCATGCACATTCAGTGAGGTTGCCATGGATACCTGTTTTTTGAGCAGGGATGTGTCTGGACTCACATGACGAAGATATATGTAGCAAGCCCGCCCTCTCTGGGTCAGGGTAGGGAACATGACCTGCAAACAACAGACACACACTATCACCGTTTGCAATAAGGGCAGTGGAGGTACATGATGACAGTCTGTGGGACCAGCAACCCCTGTCCAACTGGCGAACAGAGAGCTGATGCAGATCTGCACATGGAACAGGACCACTGGCAGACAGGTAGTGTGCCTGGTCAGCTCAGCTCAACTGCCCCGCACTACGCTCTGACATTCACCAGCAGAGGGCAGTCAGTATGCACCTGCTGCATCCTGCAAGGTCTTGCAGCCATACACATGCTAACTGCACACAGCCTGCTAGCACATACATAGTACATGTTCCAAAAGAAACAATGTGCACCCAGACATGGGATATGGCACACACAACAAGCAGGTTTGTCAGTGATTGGGCCTCGGAGGTGGGAACCCACAAATGTCACTTACAAAAACAGTGTATGGTATTATGTGGGAACCTGGACATGCCATGGTCACTGCTCAGTCAGAGTGGGAGTGACCTCCCAGCATGACATGCTGTGGCCACTGTGTCCTTGCAGGTGGTGGAAGCGCACTACAATAGCCCAGCTATTGCCCTATGCCCTGTGCACATGCATCCTGCCCAGACCGCCCTGTCCAGCCCATACCCACAATATCTTGCCCCTCATTATGCACAATGGCAGGCTAACGCTGGCAACTATGCAAGCATTGTGGGCTCAGAAAGGTGTAGGCAGCCGCAAAACACTGTATAGACATATACACACTTTAACACCTATTTCTGCATTGTGCAACAATAGAGGTGGCTGCCAGCCCTGGCCGCCACATCAGTCCTGGGCACTGTGCAGGCAGGCGAAGGAATGCAATACTGTTAGGATCACTCTCTGGGGTGGAAGACAGTGTCGTAAACACATATGGCAGCACACTCCAAATATATTAGAAAGGTTGCTATGATGGATCTATTTTACCAAATTGTTTTAAATTAGGATTTGTGGTCACATTAATCATAGCAAGTGTTTATAAGAACATAAGAACATAAGATATGCCATACTGGGTCAGACCAAGGTCCATCAAGCCCAGTATCCTGTTTCCAACTGTGGCCAATCTAGGTCATACGTACCTAGCAGTTTCCCCAAAAGACATAGGTTCCACAATGCTTGTACTGGGTCAAGCATTGATATCCTGGGTCCCTTATTAATAATGGTTTATGGACCTTTCCTCCAGGAACTTGTCCAAACCTTTTTAAACCCAGCTACACTAACAGCCTTTACTACATCCTCCGGTAACAAATTCCAGAGTTTGATTACACACCACAGAAAACCCTCATCAGCACTATTTCTATGCTGGAACATTCACTTTGTGGGGGGACTGAGAATTGACCCATCCAAAAGTGAGCTTGTCCTTTTTATTCTTTATAGGTTGTGTTCATTACCGTTTGTCATTATTTGTTCTATTGGCCAGCTCGGTGTTTTGGATTTCACTTTTGGTTCTGGTCATTATTTATAGTTTTTGCCTTTTTGGTTGCTGCACATGTATCACTACTATCACTTTTCTGGGTCTCCTTGCCTTTGCTGTACACTGCTGACTGAAATGGTTTCTCTGTCCTGCAAATGTGCCTCTAGCGCGAGCTTTTCACTGGCGCTAATTTTCAGACCTTCATTTCACGGCGTTAGTGTGCATGGTGCCTCTCCCCGCCCACACTCCGCCCATTGACCCCTTATCTCCGCCCCTGGAATGCCTTACTCCGCCCTCTGGACAGCCTTACTCCACCCTCTGCGCACCTTAAGGCCACCAGAGACATTATCGCGTGATACGTGACGTTCTCGCACGGTAATGCGCCATTATCATGTGATAATGTCATATAGCGCCGTTTAGTAAACATATCCCATAGTCTCAATCTTGCTCATCTACATTTTGGACATTTGCATTCGATATAAGGAATGCCTTTGGAAAACCTGCATATTCCAGGGAGCACACCTTTACAATACTGTTATTTATTTTTTAATTTTTTATTTTTTAAGAGTTTAACAAAATTTACAAGTATACATGTGGAGCCTGATTCCAGTAGATGCACATCCAGGCCGCCTGGATGGCCTCGAACAGGACAGGCCCATTAGGACTCGATTCTGCACCATGGGAACCAGACGGTCCAGTGGGTGCAGGATCAGGATCTGGGAGACGGCCCGGCTTGCTCCTATATCACCATGGGGACATCTTCCCCATGGCACAACCTGCCCGCTGCCTTGGAGTCCCCGTTTCCTTGTCGCCTGACCCTGAAGGATGTAGCCGGAGCCTGGATTGGGCAGTGGGGACTCACCCTGCTCACTGTTGTCACTGCTGGGGGGCTGGACCTCCAATCTGGAGGGGCAGTCAGCACTTATTCCACCTCTGTGGCCTTGAACATACATGGCACTAGCACAGGGATCTCAGAACATGGGTGGGAGGGGGCAGAACAGGGGCATGGTCAGCAGTGGAAATGTGCAATGCATATTCAGGAAAGGCCCTTGTATGTTCTGAGTGTCTCCCATGGACGTCCACGTTATACCAGCAGAAATGTGGAATAATGTCAGGACTTAGACATTTTTCTGCTCTGCAATGCGTCCCATATAGATGAATGGCTATGACAAAGATGTTGTGAACCACTGTGTCTGCAGTCTGGAAGACCACAAGATGCAGTTGTACAGAACAGAATACAGAGGTGAGGGAAGGTTGTATGGTAAAAATACATTAATAAACACCCCTACAGAAATATTCAGAGGTGCAGTGGTGATTATTCCGGCTATGCTGACAATTGCTTTGTGAGCTAGAGGAGGTGATCTAGGGCACCCTAACAATCCATCAACCGAGAAGTGGGACTGTTGATGTAGGGATTGTATGTGGGTGAGTATAGGATACATCAGAAAGGGGTCTCTACAGCTAAATGTCAAAGCATATCCCTGTCAGTGATAAGGGACCCTCAGAAAGAGTGCATGCAACAGTGCACACAGCACCATCAGTAGTCTCGCAAATGTGCACATTTATATAGACAGATGCTGGTGCCCTTGGGCATCTAGTGGTGCTGTTTGCGCTGGTGCAGGCACTAAATCTGAGGGTCCCTAATTATTGTCAGGGATATGCTCTGACATTTAGCTTTATAGGACCTTTTCTGATGTCCTCTGGTCCATAGATAGCATTGTACAGACCGATCAGTGATGACCAATGCAAGCACAATTAAAATGTTCTCCTACAACCATGTACGTCTTGCTGCAAGGTATGTCAGGACACTCATATCATTTTCTACTTGCTGTTGTAACATCTCTGAGTGCACAGAAATCACTTTGCAGTGTTCTGGTCATGCAAAGGACTAGCTTATATGGTCTGTATCAATACATCTGTATCATCTGTGTTCATGGGTAGTTTGCATGACCACCCCACCATCAGTGTGAGGAACAGCTTTGGGGATGCAGAGGCATGGCCACACAGAGATGAGCAGCAATGGATCTATACATCTTTTTGGAATTCACCGATGGCAAGGACGCCCAGGCTGCTTGCTGCGAATACCCATGTCTCGGGATTTGTGTGTGCCACACCAAACATGTCTATGTCCCCAATTCCACACTTGCAGTCATGTCCAGTCCCATGCATGAGGAATTAGGGTCAAAAGGGCCCCATTTTTAATTTAGACATGTCCGCGGGCCGGGCATGCACTTTATGGATTCGTGCTCCACCTTCAGTAGCAAGAGTGTCATATACAGAAGAGAATTATAAAGCAGCAAGAAAAAGACTTAGTAAAATGAAGTGCACCCTAATATTAGACCTCAATAAAATGGTTGAATGGAGGGAGATATACATGGGGATATTATAACAGGAAACTGACTAAGGGGTATGTTTACTAAACTGCGGTAATGTCATTTGCGTTAGGTTCCGCGGTAAAGGTACAGATGCCCATATAAAGGCGTGGATGGTGCATCGTTACAGCAAGCCGTATCAGCTAGCGCATGTTACAAACTAAAGCACTACAAGGCGCCTCATAAGGCACCTTACAAGGCACATTACAAGGCGCCTTGTAAAGCGCCTTCTAAGGTGCCTTTTAGGGCGCCTTGTAAGGTGCCTTTTAAGTAAGGTGCCTTATAAGGTGCCTTGTTAGGTGCCTCGTTAGGTGCCTTATAAGGTGCCTTGTTAGGTGACTTATAAGGTGCCTTCTGAGGTGCCCTATAAGGTGCCTTATAAGGTGCCTCATAAGGTGCTTTGTAAGGTGCCCTATACAGTAGGGCTCCTTAGGCTAAGCGCCATATTAGGCACCACTGGACAAGGCACCGTAGAGGGCAACCTGGGTTACAGAACCATAGGTTAAGGTGGCCTAACAAGGTGATGGTGCCCTAGGTTAGTGTGGCCTAAGGGCTGCACGGTGCTTCAGGATGACATGCATGACCTGTGAGGAACAGACACAGATGTAGCCATAACACTAGATAGAGCACCCAGGAAAAGCAATGAACAGGTGAGTGGAGGGGGGAGAACTGGGAGCAGCTGGACCTGCCATATCTGCGGGCATCCCATGTGGCTGCCAGTACTGATGACAAACATGGTGGGGGCAACTGTAGCACAGCACAGGGTGTTGGCAATGTACAGTATTGGAAAGACAGTTGGTGGCAGACGATGGGAATACGTGTCCCCCAGTGGAGGCAGAGGTGGCAAGATAGTTACAATGATGAGTGGACAGAGGAATGGTGGTGCCATGCAGATCAGGCACAGGTGAAGCAAGCATGAAGAGGCCCAATGCAGGAAAGGGTAGCAGTGCAGGACATGGGGTGACAGCCTGCACAGGCAGACAGGACTCTACACAGCTGACAGACGCAGATAGACGCACCGAGGGAATGTTGGCAATTGTGGCAAGGGTATTATTGGCTGGCAGCACAAATCTGCAAAAATATGACTGTTACAGGCATGCACACTATTTGAGCAGAACAGGCATGAGAGGAGGGAACAATGAGGAATTGAACCCATGAACACAGCCAAGAATGGCATTGTATTAACTAGTAGGCTATACCTCTGTGGTATATGCCACAGCAATGGCTGGGTACAGAAGAACTGCAGGACACCACACAAACTTTCTGCTCTGAGTGCCAGGATAGGGTAATGCCACCAGTACCCATGATGCAATGCACATGCTGAATAGCTGTTTACAGTGATCAGCAAATGGGGTCTGCACCTCTCCGGTACCTCAGCTTGAAAAGACGAACTGACAGTGCGTGATACTGGCACAGAGTAGCTACAGACCATGCCATTGTGCAGGTTCTGTGTTCTCCCTGAGGGATAGGATGGGTGCCCAGCACTAGGTCTGCAGAACATGTGATGCTAGGGATAGGCCCTGCTGTACTTCCCCATCACTACCAGTGTGTGACAGGTGTTCCTTGCAGTGCAGCTGAAGGTAATTTGGTGTCCATCTTTATCCTGCAGTCACATGTGGCCCTCTGGGACCAGACACCACCCAGATTAGTGTGTACCCCGTGTTAGGGTCTGGCTGACATGGACACCTGTTATCAGGGCAGAAGGGTTTCCAGACTTGCAGGAGGTTTGTGTAGCAGTGCCTTTATAGGTCAAAGTGGTATACATTACATACTCCAAAGGGCTCACATCACCCTTTTTGCAGGTAAGGGACATGTGCCCTAGTCCCCATAAAGCAACCTCCATCCTGCTGGTATGCAATAGCCCTCCAGAGTTGGTGGGCCAGAGCTGGGGTAGTGACAGATCAGCAGTAATGATGGGGTTAGCTCTGGAAAACCCCAACTGCCTCATAACACTGTCTGCCAGTCACCAGCAGACAGCACCATATAGGTGTTCCAACCATGCAAAGTCTAACTGCAGACAGTCCACTAGCCAGTCCATAGTACATGCTCACAAAGGAACTATGTGCACCAAACAAGCACCCCTCCAAGAAATGACCCAATCTAGAAATGCCCTCACACTGCAGTGTAAATAGTTTATGTATATAGTTAACCCAGTTATCCAAGTTTGTACTCCTGTTCAATGTAAAACCTGACAGTTTGTCGTTATGGTCGTTTTGTTATAATGTAAACCGCGCTGATTCTAAATAGCGCGGTATATAAGAAACTGTAATAAATAAAATAAATAAATAAATCTCAGTGATTGGGGGTCCCAGCACTGGGAACACAACAGGATCACTGGAGACAAATAATGTAGAGCGCTATGTGGGAACCTAGACATGCCATGGTCACTGCTCGATTAGAGTGAGTGCCCTCCCAGCATGCCATGCTGTGGCCACCCTGTCCATGCAGGCGGTGGTTGGGCACTACAGCGTCCCAGCCATTGCCCCACACCCTGTGAAGATGCATCCTGGCCAATCCGCCCTGTCCGGGCCATACCCACAACACCTTGCTCCTCATTATGTACATATTCAGGCTAATGCTGGTAACAGTGGGACATTGTGGGCCCGGTGAGCTGTGGGCAGCCACAAAACAATGGATAGACATACACACACACACTCCTATTGCAGCATTGTGCAAAGATAGGGGTGGTTGGCAACCCTGCCCACCACAGTGGTCCTGATCACAGTGCCGACATTGCTAAACTTTGCAGGAGGTAGTAGTAGTGCCCTGGTGATAACTGCAGCTCCGTGCTGGGGCCAACAGCCTGACTCTACATGCATCTTTGGATTGTGGAGCCTGTGTGAGTGGGTGTTTGTACCCCTGGTCGCCGCTGCATTGGGCTTTGCACATGTTGCTGTTGTATCTGCATTGTAGGGTAAAACATAGGGGCATGCTCTGTAGGAACCACAGCTGGGGCTTAAACCTGTGACCCTCTGCTTCTGGACATACTGGCTGGGTGTACTGCACCACACTGCTGCCACAGATGTATGGTGGTCCCTGGGGCTACATGTACTTTTCCTCAGCCAGACGTTTTATGTTGCACTGCACACCACGTACTGGTACAGGACATGGCCTCCAGCACGGGCACGGGCACGGGCCCCCCCCCCCCCCCCCGCCAAGCTGACATGGCTATATGCTCTCGGTGCTGGTATTGCGCAGCCCCAGGCCATCCACTGTGTGGGTAGGTGGTCGCCTAGGGAGCAGGGTCTGGGGCATGCATGTGCATCCTCACATCCCCCCCCATCACCACCTACCAATAGTCTGATCCTTCCGCTTGGGGGAGTGTTGGCTGGGGGGGGGTTGGCAGGTCAGTGCCCTGGCAACTGTTAGCTTGGGTGGACCAGGTAGATGTAGATGAATTGTGTTTGGTCTTTGTCCGCTGCTGTCATGCTGATTTCCGGTTTCTATGTTTCTATGTGCCACCTAGGCACCCGCCTAGTCCACCCTGTGCCCCTGCTGAACCCGCTACATGTCCCACCTGCAGCCCCCTATGCCCCACTTGCACCGTCGCTATAGTGGCCTTTCATACTTGGGCACTATGCTGGTGCTGGAAATGGAGCACTACTATCACTTTTTTCTTGGGCTCCCTGTCTATGCTGTACATTGCTGACACTGAAATGGTTTCTCTCTCCTGCAAATGTGCATCTAACGGCAGGTTTTCATTCGCGGTAGGATTCAGCCCTTCAGTTCAGCGCATTAGTGTGCAGGGAGCCTCTCCCTGCCCATTGACCCCTTCCCCCCACCCTCTCTCCACCCTCTGCAGTGTTTACTGCGGCCGGGGACATTAACGATAGTTAAGTAACGTTAACGCGCGTTAACGTTACATACTGCGCATTAACATTACCTAACAAGCGTTAACGTTACATAATGCGTGGTCTGTAATGTTACCGCAGTTTAGTAAACATACCCCTAAGTAAAGTAACAGTCATAAGGGCAAGCCCTAGACAAATCTCCCAATGCCACCCCCCTAACCCATGCTCACTGAACTAAGGCCTTCTTCAGGTCCAGGAAAGCACAAAACTGTTCAGGGGAAAAGAAAATATACTTAACATTTACATAGGTAGCAAAACATTTACAGGGATATCTCAATTGGAAGCTAGCTCCCAGGGATAATGTCTCCTGTCTCACAGACAAAAACAGATGTCTCCTCTCCTGAGTGGAGCGACTCACGTTTGGATATATCCTGCTAGTTTGTCCCAAAAATAGAACATCCATTTTCTTGAAGAATAAAGACAAAATTCTAGATAAATCAGATTCAAATACAAAATGAATTAATAACGTAGCCCTCTCAGTAACTTCACTCAGCGAAGTCTCCTGGAAGTCACTCAGTTCTTGTCCGCCTCGAGATTCGTAAAGGCTTCAGATGGGGAAGAAAGTAAACCTCTGGGATCTGGAGCATCTGATATAAGTATTTCTTAAATGTCTCTAATGTAGAGATGATAGGAACCTGGGGAAATTTTTAAACCCTCAAATTCAAACTTCGCAGTTTATTTTCAGATTACTCCAGTTTTTAATGAATCAAAGTTTTATCCTTAACTAATAGATCGAGTATAGAACTTTATACTCGCTTACTTCCTTGCTCAGTCCGGTAAATTTCTCCTGTGTCTCCTTGGTAAGTGTCTCATGTTGAGAGGAAGCATGTCTCACTGCTTGTACTAAAGTTGAAATATCTTGAGAACATTTAGCTACTGTTGCTACAAGCTTAACTAGCATGGACCAACTAGACTGCAATGTAATTTCTGACAAAGCTTGACTCACCAGTGTTGCAGGGAGGGCTTCCAATTGGATTGGAGAATGGCCAACATAACGCCAATTTTTAAAAAGAGTTCCAGGGGGTGATCCGGAAACTATAGACTGGTGAGCCTGACGTCAGTACCAGGTAAAATGGTAGAAACCATCATAAAGAACAAAATTGCTGAACATGTAGATAGTCATGGCTTAATGGGAGACAGCCAACATGGCTTTAGACAAGGAAGATCTTGTCTTACTAATCTGTTATGTTTTTTTGAAGGTGTGAATAAACAGGTAGACAAAGGTGAGTCGGTTGATATAGCATATTTGGACTTTCAGAAAGCCTTTGACAAGGTCCCTCATCAGAGACTTTTGGCAAAACTAAAGAGTCATGGGATAGGAGGCAGTGTACTACTGTGGATCAGGAACTGGTTAAAAGATAGAAAGCCAAGGGTAGTGCTAAATGGCCAATTTTCCCAGTGGAGAAAAGTGAATAGTGGTGTACCCCAGGGATCTGTGCTGGGTCCGCTGCTTTTTGACATATTCATCAATGACCTGGAAAAGGGAATAACGAGTGAGGTTATCAAATTTGCAGATGACACAAAACTATTTAAAGTTGTTAAAACCCATGAGGATTGTGGAAAATTGCAAGAGTGGGCATCAAAATGGCAGATGAAATTTAATGTGGACAAATGTAAAGTTATGCACCTAGGGAAAAACAACCCAAACTATGGTTACACGATGCAAGGTTCCACATTAGGAACCACCACCCAGGAAAAATAGTAATTACGCTTACCTGGTAATTGTAGTTCCTTTAGTTCTGACAGTGCAGTCCTCATACATCTGGGTAGTCAACCTCTTCCCGCAGCTAGGAGACTGGCATATTAAAATTATGACATCACTGGAGATATATACTGACCCCCTTTGCTCCTCCTCCTTCCAGTGTGAACTATTAACAAAGCAGACTCAAAGGAGCAATAAAGAAATAAGAAGCAATAACCATACAAACGCGTTGAAAAACAAAGCTCAGCTTATCAATCACTAAAAATTGTTTTGTTTTTTGTTTTGTTTTTGGAAATGTATGATACGTTACCGCATGTCCTGCCTGCTACTCGACCCCTGCAGCATCTGAAACAGAGGAACACAGTAAAGCAGAGACTGTAAAACAGAGGAGTCGGCTCACCGCCTACCTTTCTTTAGCTCGAACTCCAAGCAGAAACCCTGAAAAGAAAGATCAAGGGTGGGAAGGAGGACTGCACTGTCAGAACTAAAGGAACTACAATTACCAGGTAAGCGTAATTACTATTTCCTTATCGTTCCTCCAGTGCAGTCCTCATACATCTGGGATGTACCAGAGCAGTATTCACGGGAGGGGATCTTATCGAGCGACAGATAACACCGCCGCTCCAAAGCGGGCATCAGCAGCAGAAGCCACATCGAGGCGGTAATGTTTACTGAAAGTATGCAACGACGACCAAGTCGCCGCCCGACAAATGTCCGCGGGCGGCACCAAGCGACTCTCCATCCACGAGCAAGCCTGCGCTCTAGTGGAATGTGCTCGCAATCCGATCGGCACCGAACGTCGCTGAAGCAGGTACGCAGAAGAGATTGCTTCCTTAATCCATCTGGAAATGGAAGCCTTACTCGCCGCTGCGCCCTTACGCACTCCTCCAAAGAGAACAAACAACCGATCCGTTTTACGAAAGGGCTCAGTGACCTGTAAATAACGCCGCAAAACACATCGCACGTCCAAGCGTCGGAGGACCGGGTCCGACCCTCCCCTATCAAGGTTCCCTAAAACCGGCAGAGACACTACCTGATTGACGTGAAAGGGAGAAACCACTTTCGGCAGAAAGGAAGGAACCGTACGCAAGGTTAGCTTACCCTCCAAAAAGACAAGAAACGGTTCGCGACAGGACAAGGCCTGCAATTCAGAGATACGGCGAGCAGAGCAAATCGCTACCAGGAAAACTACCTTCAAAGTCAAATCTTTCAACGAAGCGCGCTTCAACGGTTCAAAGGGCGAGTTGGACAGGGCAGTAAGCACCAAATTAAGATCCCAAGCCGGGACCCCGGAACGAGAAGTGGGGCGCAGCTTAGTCACCGCAGTCAAGAATCTCTGAACATCCGGGTGACAACCCAATGACACGCCGTTGATCTTGCCCCGATAACAAGCCAGCGCCGCGACCTGTACCCGCAGAGAACTGGCTGCCAAGCCCTTGGAAAAACCGTCCTGGAGAAAATCCAGAACTACCGGAACGGCGACTGTGGACGCCCGAACCCAGCGCCTTGAACACCAATCCTCAAAGAGTCGCCAGATACGCACATACGCCAGCGACGTAGAGCGACGTCGCGCACTCAGCATGGTGGAGACCACCGCCGCGGAATAACCACGCTTCTGCAACTTCGCCCGTTCAATGGCCAAACCGTAAGCGAGAACCGACTCACTTGAGGCATGAAGAGCGGCCCCTGGATCAGAAGATCCGGGCGCTCCGGAAGCCTCCAGGGCTGACCGTCCAAGAGCCGGACGAGATCCGCGAACCACGGACGACGAGGCCAATCGGGCGCCACCAGGAGAACCCTCCCCGGATGCTGCCCGATTCTTTGTACCACACGGCCTATCATCGCCCACGGTGGAAACACATACAGCAGACCGTCCAATGGCCACTGCTGGAGGAGGGCATCTATGCCTTCGGACATCCACTCTCGACGTCGACTGAAGAAGCGAGGAACTTGGGCAGACAGGAAAGTCGCCATCAAATCCATCACCGGCGTCCCCCAGCGTTGAACAATTTGACAGAACACCTCGGGGTGTAATTGCCACTCTCCGGCATCGACGTGTACTCTGCTGAGAAAGTCGGCCTGCACATTGTCCTTTCCCGCAATATGGGCTGCCGATATTGCTGTCAAACGGGGCTCCACCCACAGGAATAACAGAGATGCTTCCGCCTCCATGGCGGTACTGCCCGTGCCGCCCTGACGATTGATGTATGCAACCGTTACCGAGTTGTCCGAAAGAACTCGAACCGCCCGGTTGGACACTGTCCGCTCGAAGGCTAGAAGCGCTAACCGAACTGCTCGAAGTTCCAATCGATTGATTGACCACGCCGCCTCCGGGGGAGACCATAGACCCTGCGCAAATAGGCCCTGACAATGCGCTCCCCAGCCGCCGAGACTGGCGTCCGTCAACAAGGGAAGCCAGTGTGGCTGTTCCAGAGGCATTCCAGCCGCCAGAGACTGAGGAAGTAACCACCACTGAAGAGACCGGCGAACCGACGGAGGACAGGGCAGCCTTTTTCGGAGAGAATCGTTCTGATGAGACCAACGACGGAGCAGAGCGCGCTGCAAAGGACGCATGTGCACCTTCGCCCAAGGCACCGTCTCCAGAGTTGCTGCCATGGTGCCCAGCACGCGTAGATAATCCCAGGCCGAAGGATTCGACTGCGATCGGAAGGTTCGTAAGAGCAACCGTAAGGCCTCCGCCCGCTCGTGGGGGAGAAACACTTGTCCTGCCTTGGTATCGAATTGGACTCCCAGATACTCGAGATTCTGAGAGGGCTCTAAATGGCTCTTGGTCAGGTTGATCACCCAACCCAGGCTCTGGAGAAAACAGACCACCTTGTCCGTCATCCGAAGACTTTCTTCGTAGGACTTCACCCGAATCAACCAATCGTCCAGATACGGGTGGACAAGAACGCCCTCCCGCCTTAATGCCGCCGCTACGACCACCATGATCTTTGTGAACGTACGTGGCGCCGTAGCTAGACCGAAGGGAAGAGCTCGAAACTGGAAGTGACCCCACGGAAGGGCAAATCGCAGAAACCTCTGATGGGAATCGAGTATTGGAATGTGGAGATACGCCTCGGAGAGGTCCAGCGATGTCAAGAACTCCCCGGGACGCACCGCCATGATGACGGACCAAAGGGTCTCCATCCGGAAATGAGGGACCTTTAGGCAACGATTGACAGCCTTGAGATCCAGAATGGGCCGTGATGTTCCCCCCTTTTTGGGGACGATGAAAAAAATGGAGTAACGACCCAACCCGAACTCGGCCTTGGGGACTTCCGTAACCGCGCGCAACTGAAGCAGATGGTTGATGGAAGAGGCCAGCGCTGCCGCTTTTGCAGAGCCTTTGCATGGGGAGCGAACAAAGGATTCGCGCACGGAACGGGCAAACTCGAGAGCGTAGCCGTGTTGAATAATGTCTAGAACCCACTGATCTGTCGTAATGAGGGTCCAGGCAGAAAGAAACTCTCGCAGGCGTCCGCCAATGGCAATCTCTTCTGCCGGGACCCGCCTCATTTCATTGCGACTTGCGCGAGGCGGAGGCCGCGGAAGCGGAAAACCCCCTGCCGCCGCTCCGGAAATTTTGAAACCCCTGTCCTCTAGTCGGGAATCGGCCCCTCTGGAAACCACCATAACGGGAGGATCAAAAGCGACGAAAATCGCGAGAGGAACCGCGATACGCAGTCGCCGACTGAACTGTTTTGGGCTTATCTTCGGGGAGTCGACCAGGCTTAGACTCGCCCAAGTCTTTCACCAACTTATCTAAGTCCTCCCCAAAGAGCAACCCACCTTTAAAGGGAAGCTTAGTGAGCCGGGACTTAGAGGAACCATCAGCCGACCAGTTTCTGAGCCACACTGAACATCGAGCGGCTACTACCGAAGCCGTACTGTTAGCCAGAACGCGAATGAGATCGTAATGGGCATCCGCTAAATAAGCGGCACCAGACTCCAAACGATCTAACTCTTTAACGTCGTCGTCCTCCATGCGGGAAGAAAGACGAAGACGTTGAGCCCAGCGCAAACAAGCACGCGCAACCCAAGCTCCACAGACGGAGGCCTGAAGACAAATAGAATTTGCATCAAAAGTTTGCTTCAAGAGCCCATCCACCTTCCGATCTTGAGCATCCTTTAACACCGCACCACCTTCCACCGGAATGGTGGTCTTTTTGGTCACCGCAGACACCACCGCGTCCAACCGCGGAGCTCGAAACCACTCTTTGTCCTTGTCCGCGAGCGGATAAAGCCTGTTGAGAATGCGGACTCCCCGCAACCCGGCTTCGGGCTTGTCCCACTCATCCTGGATCATTTTGGTGACCACCCGGTGTAATGGGAAAACCACCTGTGTCTGACGTTCAGCCTCAATCACAGGGTCTTCTATGGCAGCGTCCGAGACAATCGGAGAGGCCATGTTCAAAACCTGTAACGCCTCGGCCACAAGAGAAGACAACTCTTCCCTCCGAAAAATTCGAATAATTTTGGCCTGGTCCTCGGGCTCCGGTATTTCCCCCTCCTCCAGGTCTGGAGGAGAACCTTCAGCCTCCCAGGCCGGCTCAGAGACATCCGGCCATTCGTCATCAGCCACTGTGGACTCCAGCTTTCGCGCCCGCTTAGCAGCCGGCGGGTCTGTACCTGTCGCCGCGACAGAGTCACGCGATGTGTCAGGCACCCCCGAAGTTCCAGAACCGGAAAAGGTACCCTGCTGACGCAGACAAAAAGCTTGATGCATCATTAAAATAAACTCCAGGCAAAACGCCCCAAGTTCCAAAGAAGCACCCCCCTGCGAGACGTCTGAGGGACCCGCAGTGACCTCCGGAACTGGAGAAGGCAGTAGCGTCCGAGAAGCCACCTCCGGGACTAGGGCTGGAGCTCCTGCATCCTCCACGTTGTCTGCTCTCTCAAGCTGCTGCTCCATGGCAGCCGATAGAGTGGCACAGCCACTGCAGACACCTGTGACAGACAAAGACCCTCTCCCGGTACCACAGACCAGGCAGAGATGTCTTTTGGGCATTAGCCAAAAGAGCTGGAGTCAAAACTCCTGAATCCTAAAAGAACACTTGAAGCTCCTCTGGAGCCCCTCCCCCTCCCTCCACTGAAGCGAACAGGGAAGTAGGGAGTACCTTAGAAAAAAATGGCAGAAAATGAATAAACTAAAAGAAAACAGGAAAAGAAATCCGAAAAGTAAAGGGTACTTACAGATTTTGAGGATTTGCAGAGAATGAAATCAGAGTTGTGCAACACGAGGGTTTGATTCAAAATGGCCGCCGCAAATTCAACTCCAGGAAAGAAAAGGGCGCCAAAAAGCTGCACTGAAGAAATCAAGGTGCTCTGCAGCTGCCTAGTCCGGTGAGGTAGACCGACTAGTGCAGCAGGGAAAATTACAAAGCCTCAGCTCAACCGGCAACTCTCCACGAAGAAAAACAGCCTCAGGGCACAAAGGGAAATCCCCAATTAAGAGAGGAATCCCTGAGCCGGTTTAGCAGAGAAGGGCTCTCTCCCGTAGTGTTCGGGGAGAGAGAACTTCTGCCGTGCATATGCAGCACAGGCACACATCCAAAACTGCAGAAAAAAGAAAAACTTAAAGAAATGAAAGAAATTAAAGTCTGTAGCTGCTGAGGGAAACAGGCAGAAGGCAGAACTCACTGCAGGAGCACTCGCCCCCCCCCCCTCCCCTCCTGAAGGAGCCTGTGTGAAAGAATTAAAGGCACAGGCTCCTGATAAACCAAAACAAAATGTAAATGAGAATTGAAACCCACAAATGCTGACAACACTACCAGCTTCTTATTAGATGATCAGTCCAGAGAGCCCACACTTGGGCTCAACCACCTCCTGCTGCAAGGAGACTGGCAACACTGGAAGGAGGAGGAGCAAAGGGGGTCAGTATATATCTCCAGTGATGTCATAATTTTAATATGCCAGTCTCCTAGCTGCGGGAAGAGGTTGACTACCCAGATGTATGAGGACTGCACTGGAGGAACGATAAGGAAAGATGTAGGCGTCATTGTGGATAACATGTTAAAACCCTCTGCCCAGTGTGCAGCGGCAGCAAAGAGAGCAAATAGAATGCTAGGTATCATAAGGAAAGGAATGGAAAATAAAATAAGGATATTATAATGCCTCTGTATCGTTCCATGGTGCGACCGCACCTTGAATATTGTGTGCAATTCTGGTCGCCGTATCTTAAAAAGGATATAGCTTTATTAGAAAAGGTTCAGAGAAGAGCCACCAAAATGGTAAAGGGGATGGAAGGATACCCCTATGAAGAAAGGCTAAAAAGGTTAGGGCTCTTTAACCTGGAAAAGAGACAGCTGAGAGGAGATATGATCGAAGTCTATAAATTAATATACGGAGTGGAACGGGTAAACGTAGATCGATTGTTTATGTTATCAGAATATAGAAAAACTAGGGGACATGCAATGAAGCTACAGGGTAAACTATTTAAGACTAATAAGAGAAAATATTTTTTTACTCAACTTTGTAATCAAACTCTGGAATTTGTTACCAGAGGATGTAGTAAAGGCTGTTAGTGTAGCTGGGTTTAAAAAAGGTTTGGACAAGTTCCTGGAGGAAAGGTCCATAAACCATTATTAAAAAAGGGACCCAGGATATCACTGCTTGACCCAGTACAAGCATTGTGGAACCTGTGTCTTTTGGGGAAACTGCTAGGTACATATGACCTAGATTGGCCACTGCTGGAAACAGGACACTGGGCTTGATAAACCTTGGTCTGACCCAGTATGACATATCTTATGTTCAATTGACTCCTTCTCTCCTTGAGTGGGGCCTACAGACCAAGTCCCACCATAGCTCCGGATTTCTCCAAACCCAAGTCGACCACCTCAGCTCACCCGGGATCAGTGATAAGTGGCGTTGAGCATGAGGCGGGCTCCCCAGCACTAACACTGGCTCTCTCAGCAAGGGAGGGAGACACCATACCAATGGAAACAAGGCTCAGGTCCATAGGCTCTGAGCCAGGTGGAGATCCAGACAGATGCAGCCGCAGAACATGAGGTGACTCACGCTGCAGCGTGGGTGTCTCCCCATTGGGGTCCCGCGCAGCCAAGCTCTCCTTCAAGGCTAAATCCGGGTTTTTTAATTTGCAGATTTAACTTAAGGCAAAAGGATGGAATGGTGAACTACGTGAGATTTATGGGAAAGCTGCAAAGCAGATCCAGACTCAGTCTGTTGCACAAAATGCTGGAGAAGCTGATGGACAGGTATTTATTTTTATGAAAGTAGCTGCTTAGATGTTGATCAGAACTATCACTTCCTAACCTCTCGAACTGGTGCTACAAATTGTTTGTTAAATTGAACTTTTATGCTGGAAAAATCAGCTACTAACTCCTATGATGGAAGTACACAGTTCAAGTGACAATTGAAAGTAAGTTTTAAAAAAACATTATAAAAGCCGTTGCATCTTTTACAAAGTCCATTTCCCAAAGTAATATTCTCCTTGTCACCAAAGTAATTTTCTTTGATTTCATTTCTTTAATTCAGGACACTTACGTTCAATCTCAAGCCATTATCTGGCGACTAAGCATCCTATCCTGGCACTATTGTGAAGTAGAGCCATCAATGCAGAATTGCAGGAGATATAAGGAATAGCCACACAGAATCTGCAGCTCTCTCTTCTGCACTTATTGCAAACCAAATTGCCACTATTCACTGTTTTCAGTGGGTCTCCTTTCTCATGGTCCTTGAACAGTTCCTATGCTATAGATTCAACAGTTCTGTGTCATTGTAGCATAGCATAAACTGGATAGGAAGATGCCATGTCTATCTTATTTATTTAATGAAACATTCTTCTATATCACTGATGTCAACATTCTCCAAAGTTTCCATTAACACATAGACAATGTACATACTAATAACACACAATTACAATCAACAATACATATAAAATAGTCACAATACCGTATCATCTATTTCCGATAGAAGTTTACAGCTAAATCACTGAGATAGGAGCTTGCAAATAAATAGCATTTTATTTTTTTCCAAAAGTCTGTAATGGAATAAGTTCCCTGGTTATCCTCCATCACCCAGACGTACAGGGCCACCAGCAGTATAGGCCCTGTAGGTCCGGGTGATGGGTCATGCCTATGGCCCGCCCTCGCTCCTCCCTCGGCCTGCCCCCTCCTGCCCACGAACAGAGCTCCCTGCACATCTAGCCTGTACGTGCATGGAGCTCTGTGGCCTGAATGCACTTAGCAGGTCTGGACATCTAGATTGGACGTCCAGACGCCATAGGGAATGCACATGTAAACCTAAAATTGACCATGTGCAAATTTTCACCTGCTGCCACTGACATGTACAGTATTTATAAAGTGTTCCTTTTGACAAACCCCTTAACCCTCTAATGTGTATTTCTCCCTCCAAATTGACATGGGGTAAAGAGAGAGTCCTCTATACTTAAGAGCATCTGCATGTCCACATTTTCAAAATGGCCCAGATACACATGTACGTGCCTACATTTACACATGTTTATTGTGATATGTTGGCACATACACATTAGGTTGCCTGGTTCACCCCTACCCCTGTTGATTTTTCCCACGTTTATCTTTCTGGAATAGCCCCTCCTGCTGCATAAGAATGTGTATTGCAGAAATGTTTGCACATATAGCACAGCTGTTCCTAAAATAATCAACAAAACTGAGCATGTCCTGACCACAACATCTCAATTCCGATCTCCACGTCCTTCTCATTTTCAGGATGCAGTATGATAAGGGAACACTCAATAATACCACAGTGGGCTTGATTTCTTCTGAAGCTGAATTTCGACTTTTGGAGCTATGTCAAGGAGTTTTCCTTAACGTTCTGGCGCATTGCAGGTATCAGCCATTTTGTAAACTAAAGCCAGGTCCCGTCTTTAAGTCTTACAGTACATGTACATTTTAATTATGAAGAAAAGTTAGTGTATTTCTGATTTCCTACAACCAGGAATATGTATGGTATCATCAATAACTTGTAAGAGAAATAATATTTTCCTGCAAAACCTCACATATATACAGTTTTAATAGGCAAAAATAGCTGTATTAATGAGAAATGTACTGTATTGTAAGACCACATTGATCAATATATATTGTAGCGCCCTCTACGGGTTAGGCGGTTGCCTATATGTAGTGGGCGTACCTCTTTATGTCCCTTATCACCTGAATTCCCAATGCTGAGGCTTCTCAATAATGTAGTTGTGTGGTAAGTACCAAAACAGCCGAGGGTTTCAAAGGTAACAGGAATTTTATTTTCTACTTAACCATTGAACTTCTTTATCAGCAGTTCAGATATAACCAGAACAAAAATGGGATACTTCTCCATTCAAAAAGGAAAAACAAACTTTACAGCACAGTTCAGGCATTAGCTGTTTCAAACAGCTTGTTTTAAACGAAGCAATAAACCTTGCCTTCAGTCAAGATTACATTCTTAGGTCCCAGGCTTGGTATAGCACAAATCTGTATCACCCAGGGCTCTGCACAGCACCTTGGCTTCCTGGTTACAAGCTGCTAAACCCATGTATCATTCCTTTTATAAGATATTGGCATTCTTCACTTTCAAACTGCAAATATTGTCTTTTAACTTCCAGTATTCATAGCCTTCTTTGAGCCTGTCTGACTAGCTCAACATTAGTGCTTCAATTAACCAAATTCCCAGCAGGTCATAAACTTTCCAAAGCTTCTGGCTTTTCACTACTTTTAAAAACCCATACAGCTTTTACTTCTTCTGACTCACACAGTAAGAGCAATCCATTTCAACATCAGAACATACACTTTCTGAAAGGCATTCCTCTACTTCCATACTTTCCTCATTTGGTTCAATTAGCACTTGGCTGGCCTCAGCGTCTCTAACGGCAGGTTTCAACTGCTCCAATAATTTCAAAACCTGTTCCCATTGGGAATCCTCACTACGCTGAGTTGCAGGGGAAGGATATAGGAGATCTTTCTTTTTTAATAAACCTTTTAAAACTTGCAAGGGGCTCACCTTGTTCCCAGCAACCTGTCTTCTCTCAGGCCGTGCCACAGGTAGAACCTTCTCCACAGACTCTCTCACAGAGATTCCTGTTCCTTGCCTTCCACCAGCATTTCCCCCAGAATCAACTCTCCTGCATTCCAAGCCAGCTGTACTCTTCCTACCAGCTAGGCTGACTTCAGGGCTTGAGTTGTCTGAATGCTGCATGCAATAAGGATGTCCTTTGAGGCTTCTGATAGAGCACTTTTCTCTTACACGTGCCCTCCTAATCTCTTTACTTCCTGTAGTTTCAACAGATTCTCCGCTAGTGTCCAGCCTGCTAGGGAACATCTCCTCCTCAGAGAATTTCCCTCCTGGACTCCGCCCATGGACACGATCTCCTCCTGCCTTCCTTCCTCCTTTCGTTTTCCCTTTCGTTCCTCCTTCTCTGGAAGACTCTCCCTGCTTATATGATTGGGGCTGCCCTATAGCCTCAGACTCCACCCCCAGGCTTCCCTCATCACCTCCCCTGGTCTCCATGGAGCTAGGGCGTGGCTCATTCTCTACATCTCTGTGCACAGAGTTCTTTTCTTTGGTTAGAGCTTTAACCCTTAACTCCCTGAACTTTTCTTCTGCCCAGAGGTAAAAGGCTGTTTTTCCACACTTTCTTTGGGCTCTATACCTGTCTCGCCACCACAATATTAAGCAACTGGCTAAAGCAGGTAGTAAGTCATATCATAGGAACTGATTCACATCCTCAAATGTCATTTTTCTATATGTCTGATGGTCCCTAGAATACAGTAATGATATTTGGGGAGACGTTTTCCCATGGTGGATGCCTTTATAAAATAGGTACCTTTTTGGCCTTTACACTAGAGTTGCCAACTTTTTAAAAGAGAAACACCCACCACCTGTGGCTAGCCATGCTCCACCCATGCTTGCCCCTGCCCCGCCCACCTCACAGGAGGATGAGGTGGACAGAGAGTTAATTGAAGACATACGCAGCATTGCTAGGAAAGGGGAAGTGCTACTGATAGGGAATTTCAATATGCCAGATGTTGATTGGCACATTCCTGCTGCAGTATCATCTAGAAGTAAAGAGATCCTGGATTCTCTACAGGGAGAACTATTCAAGCAATTGGTAACAGACCCCACTCGTGATGGGGCCATACTGGACTTGGTGCTTACCAATGATGAAAGTGTTTCTGATGTTATAGTGGCAGATCATTTTGCATCGAGTGATCACCAGATCATGTGGTTCAGTATTAGAACTAGGGCTGTTAGAATCCATTCAAAGGTGAGGGTCTTAGACTTTAGGAAGACTAACTTTGCGAAGATGGGCCAATATCTCAGGGAGTCGTTAGCAGGATGGGAACAATTGGGGGATGTAGAAAAATAGTAGGCAAAACTGAAAGGAGATATTTTAAGGGCAACCAACCTTTTTGTTAAAATGGCAAATAAAGGTAAAAGGAAAAGGAGACTGTTATGGCTTTCGAAAGAAGTAGCTGAAAAAGTGAAGAAAAAGAGGGAGGCCTTCATGAAATACAAGAGGAAGACAGGCATCTATATTTGGGAAAACTTAGAGAAGCTAGCAAAGTAGTCAGGAAAGCAAAGATTCAAAAAGAGGAGGAAATAGCCAATGCAATAAAATGGGGGAATAAGACATTTTTCAGATGTTAGTGAGAAGAGGAAGGGCAAAAATGGTATTTATTTTATTTATTTCTTTTTTATACTGCACTATTTAGAATCAGTGCGATTTACATGTATACTAACAGGTACTTTTTATTCCCTTGTCCCTGAAGGGCTCACAATCTAAGTGTACCTGAGGCAATGGAGGGTTAAGTGGCTTGCCCAAGGCCACAAGGAGTGGCTATGGGACTAGAAACCCCAGTCCCTCTGGCTTGGAGTTGCTTGTCCCCATGTGGGAATTGAACCCCTGGCCTTCTGGCCTGAGATAACCTGCCCCAACCACTGAGCCACTCCTCCCTCTAGGAGGGAGACTTGAGGGTGAAGGGAAGGAATATGTAGAAGCTGATGAGGATAAAGCGGAATTGCTTAACAAATATTTCTGTTCTGTGTTCACAGATAAAGAACCAGGAGCAGGACCTCAGAAAACACCCACAAACAGGAACAGAAGCGAGGGGCATCTTGAACAATTTTCAGAAGACTGTGTTTGTGAGAAACTAGCTCAACTTAAAGTAGACAAAGTGGTGGGACCGGATGGGATACATCCTAGAATACTGAGGGAACTTGGGGACATTCTAGCAGCTCCACTGACTGACCTTTTCAATGCCTCGTTGGAGTCGGGAGTGGTGCCAAAGGACTGGAGAGAGGCTCATGTGGTGCTTTACACAAAAGCGGAAGTAAGGATGTGGTTGAAAACTACAGGCCGGTTAGTTTAACTTCGGTGGTGAGTAAATTATTAGAAACGCTGCTGAAAGAGAAAATAGTGAGGTTTCTGGAGTCCAGCGGATTACAGGATCCGAGGCAGCATGGATTCACCAGAGGCAGGTCTTGTCAGACAAATCTGATTGATTTCTTTGACTGGGTGACCAGGGAGGTGGACCCAGGGAGAGCCCTAGATGTGGTGTATTTAGATTTCAGTAAAGCTTTTGACACTGTTCCTCACAGGCAACTTATAAACAAACTGAGCACCCTAGGGATGGACCCTAAAGTTACTGCTTGGGTTAGAAATTGGTTGGGTGGGAGGCGACAAAGAGTACAGGTAAATGGAGCTCACTCTGAGGAGAAGGATGTTACTAGTGGTGTGCCCCAGGGATCTGTCCTTGGTCCGATTCTTTTTAAGGTTTGCCTTTTTGCGGGTGATACCAAAATCTGCAATAGAGTAGACACCCAGGAAGGTGTAGATAACATGAGGAGGGATCTAGCTAAGCTTGAAGAATGGTCTAGAATTTGGCAGCTGGGATTTAATGTTAAAAAATGTAAGGTCATGCATTTGGGCTGCAGCAATCCAAGGGAGCAATATAGTATAGGGGGTGAAGTACTTTTGTCCACTAAAGAAGAGCAGGACCTGAGCGTGGTTGTGTCTGATGATCTTAAAGTAGCTAAACAGGTAGAAAAGGCAACGGCAAAAGCTAGAAGGATGCTTGGGTGCATAGGGAGAGGAATCGCTAGCAGAAAAAAGGAGGTGATAGTGCCTCTGTATAAGTCTTTGGTGCGACCTCATTTGGAGTATAGTGTGCAATTCTGGAGACCGCACCTTCAAAAGGATGTGAACAGGATGGAGTCGGTGCAGAGGGTGGCTACTAAAATGGTTAGTGGTCTTCATTATAAGCGTATGAGGACAGACTTAAGGATCTTAATATGTACACCTTAGAGCAGGGGTGGGCAAGTCCGGTCCTGGAGGGCCGCGGACCAGTCAGGTTTTCATGATATCCCTAATGAATATTCATGAGATCTATTTGCATCCACTGCCTTCCATTGTATGGAAATAGGTCCATGAATGCTCATTAGGGACATCATGAAAAACCTGACTGGTCTGCGGCCCTCAAGAACCGGAATTGCCCACCCCTGCCTTAGAGGAAAGGCAGGATAGAGGTGATATGATTGAGATGTTTAAATACCTCCATGGCATAAATATTCAGGGGGAGAGCCTCTTTCAATTGAAAGCAAGTTCTGCTACGAGGGGACATGAGATGAGGGTGAAGGGGGATAGATTCAGGAGTGATTTGCGGAAATATTTCTTTACGGAAAGAGTAGTGGATCCGTGGAATAGTCTCCCAGTGGAGGTGATAGAGATGAGGACAGTAACTGAATTCAAAAAAGCATGGGACAAACACTGAGGATCTCTAAAGGGAAAAAGGGGACTGTTGTAGTTGTTGATATGGAAGGACAGACTAGATAGGCCATGTGGTCTTTTTCTGTTGTCATATTTCTATGTTTCTATGTTTCTAACATTAGAAACACTTTCCCCATTGATAAGCACCATGTCCAGTATGGCCCCTTCATGTGTGGGTTTTGTTACCAGTTGCCTGAATAGTTCTCCCTTACAGAATCCAGGATCTCCTTACTTCTAGATGATACTGCAGCAGGAATGTGCCAATCAGCATCTAGCATATTGAAATCCCCTATCAGTAGCACTTCCCCTTTACTAGCAATGCTGTGTATGTCTTCAATTAACTCTCTGTCCACCTCTTCCTCCTGTGAGGGAGGTCTGTATATCATGCCAATGTAAATAGATTTCTCTTTCCCTCTTTCTAGTTTAACCCACATTGCCTCCTCTCTCCCTTTTAAGCTCTGTAGCTCCAAAGCTTTAATATTATTTTTTACATATAGTGCCACTCCTACTCCCCTTCTTCCTACCCTGGTCCTTTCTGAATAAAGTATAGCCTGGTATAGTTACATCCCAGTCATGGTTTTCTGTGAACCATGTTTCTGTAACTGCCACTAAATCCAAGTCAGCCACTCCCACCAAAGCTTCAACATCAGGGATCTTATTTCCCATGCTACGGGCATTTATACACACCGCTTTCCATATGTTGCCCCTTTTACCCATTTCCATAAAGGTATTTAATGTTTCACTTACCTGTGGGCTTTCACTTACCTGGGGACTTTCTTCACCCATCCCCAACGAATCTAGTTTAAAGTCCTGTTCAGTTGATTAGCCTGTATGCTACTGAAGACACATCAACCTTTCTTGGACAGATGGATGCCATCTCTGATCTGCAACCCTTGGAACAGCATCCCATGATCCAGGAAACCAAAATGCTCTCGATGACACCATACATGCAGCCATGAATTCATCTCCAGAATGTGAGCTTCTCTGCCTTGGCTTTTACTTTCAATAGGGAGGATTGAAGAGAACAACACCTGCACCCCTATCTGTTTCACCCTCTGTCCCAGAGCCATGAAGTCACTTTTGATATGCTCAGAGGGATACCTGGCAGTATAATTTGTGCTTACATGGAGCAACTTTTGGTAATGGTCAGTGTGCTTTATGAGTCTTGGCAAACTCTCTGTAACATCTCGGATTTTGGCATCTGGTAGAAAGCATACCTCTCTGGATATCAAGTCTTGTTGGCAGATGGACGCCTCAGCACCCCTCAGAAAAATATCTCCAACCACCACTACCCTTCGCTTCCTTGTGGTCACTGATTCTGCAACTTTGGGGTGCTCGAGCTCTGGTTCTTCCCTTTCCAGGGATGCTTTCATCTCCTCCACTTCCAGGGCTGCATAATGGTTCTTCAGTTCAAGGACTGGAGAAGTTGGATTGGTGATTCTGCAGGCCCTGGTGACTTGTGTACAACCTTCATCATTCTGTAGGCTCCCATCTTCTCCTCTGCTGGAGAGCTTGGATGTTGCAAGAAGCATCTCATCAATGTACTTCTCACAGTCTTGAATGCTCCTCAGCCTCGCCACCTCCTCTCTGAGTTCCTCCACTTGTTTCCTGAGAGCTTCAGCATGCAGGAATGTACTGTCCCTTTAATTTATTCAGCCGTCTGTGCAGAAAACTTATTTATCTTTCCTTTTTTTTTTTTTGGCAGGTTGTGCAGTCACTATTTCTCCCGACCGGATCTTCAGCACTTCTGCCCGCGGGGGTTGAGATCCACTTGGGCAGTCAGGGGCATTCCTGGCCAAAATGGTGGCCATTTCTTCACATCTCCCCACAATGGTTGGGATTCCCATGGTCAGACCAATATGCAAAACCGGCCGGTTGGCAACCCTACTTTACACATAAGCATCATATTATATAATTACCCTCTAAAACCAATGCTTTTAAGTCTCAAGCTAGAGCAAAATAGTTTACCTTATTTACACAAGCATAGTTTGTTGGGATGTACTTCTAGACACCAGGAAGCACATCTGTGATGATGCAGTTTGGGACCGCAGAACACTAACAGCAACAAATTCAGTTTTTCTGAATTCTAAAAGAGCACAACAGTGGAGGAGTAGCCTAGTGCTTAGAGCACTGGCTTGGTAACCAAGAGACAAGGGTTTGATTCCCAGTAACGCTCCTTGTGGTGTTGGGCAAGTCACTTAACTCTCCATTGCCATACAAGAAAGGCTTGGCAATCTACTTCCAGTCACACTGCCAAGAAAACCCAGGAGCTGCTGGGTTGCCAGGGTCATCATTGACTTGAAGGTGCACACACACACAGGGCAGCTGTTAGATGTGAAAAGGAAGCTAAAGATAGTCATACAAGATCTGCTTTACCCTAGAACTTCAGAAAGACAGACATTATAAGAGTGATCATTTTAACCCTATTACACTATGGCCCCAATTCAACAAGGCGACTTGTGAGGCTGCATATCCAAGTGGGGTGTAGAGCCCCGCAAGCTGTCCTGCCCGTATTCCCCCGCAGGCTCTCCACGCATGGCCAGAGCAGCAGAGCAGGCAGGGGGCAGAGCGGGGGCGGGCCAAGGCAGCAGGATGTATAGGGCCGATTCAGGTCATGGCCCTGTACATCCTGTGACTGGGAGTGAGACGTGCTGCTTATTCCACCGTGGAGGTAGAAAAAACAGCTGCAGAGACACTGTTCGGGCCTGGGAACCCCTCTGACGGCTGGCAGCAGCGCAAGGTGGGTTCCCGATGCCCGATCTGGGTGCAGCCAGCCCCACTGAGTGTTGGGCAGTGGGGTAGGGGGTTGGCAATTCTGCAGGGGGACCAGCATGCGGGGTGGATGTCCCCATATGCATGCAGGGGCATGATGGGCCATCTCAGGGCCCAATCCTGCACCTGTGGGAACGTCTGGTTCCCACGGTACAGAATTGGATCCTAACAGGTCCATCCTGGTCGGAGCCATCTAGTCCTCCCAGACGTGCCCCTAGTGGAATCAGGCTCCATATGTATCAACCATAAACAAAGCTGTTTCTTTATTTTAGAAAAGTTGATGCTTTGGGAGAAGGTTCCATTGAGCGTGACGTTTTCAGAGAAATAATAGAGAAAACAATGCAGATCCAGATGGAAGAAGACCAGATCTTTGCCTTTGTGAATGCTTTTGACAAACCAGCATCCAATTCAGTTTCTTACATGAAGTTTTTGTCGTTCTTTCAGGACAGGTAATAATATCTCATGTGCTCCTTCATATCCAGCAGAACGTTTTATCATAAAAGTTGTGTGAGTGCTGTGCTAGTTGAATGGAGCACATAGAAACAAGGGTCACCAAAAAGGTTGTTGGCAATACCCTTTTGTTGGACTAACTTATTGCATTTTGTTGTTTTATGTATTATTAAGCTTGTTTACGTATTACTATGCCTGTTTTTTTAATGATTTGTAAACCGCTTTGATGCTTTTTATTATAAGCAGTATATCAAGTACAGTAATAAATCATAAACCAACTTTTTTTAGCTTTTCAAATCTACATTTCCTTCTAGAGATCAAAGGAAAAAGTGAAAAGTCATTAGCAATCCTGCTAGGAGCTAAACTGATTGTCAGGTTATCTTATACCAAAATCAATCTCAACTGAAGGCATTCTATGGTGCACTATCAATTGCAAAATACACATGGCTGGTACTATCCCAAATAGCCTCAAAAAATTGAGATCCTGACAATAAAAGACCCCTATAATCTAAATTACTTTTTTTGTCAGAGATAGTCAGCAAAGTGAGCAGAGTAACTACCGCACACCACCGTGACTGCTCCTATTTTTATTTTTAAATAAGAGCATTGTACTTAGCTCATAAGAACTTCTCCTGTCCCATTTCTGGCAGCTGTCAAAATGGCACCAGTGTTTTGGTGTTGACCCCTGGTAGTAAGATGTCTTACCCTTAGAAGTGTGCTATTGCTTTAAAAGAAAGTGTAAACATGGACGATATCTAGTTATATCCATTCAATTCCTTCTAATATGAAATGGTACAAATTAATAACAAAATTTTGTTTAGTGTTATGTCATTTAAGCATGTGCAAAAAGCCTGAATGTGCAAAGGGCGGCTAGTTGGGAAATGGGACGTCTCAAGTTGTAATGTTTATATTTTCACGTGTATTTCACAGTCAGCTCTGCCGTACAAAAGACTTATGTAAACATATATCAGGATTTGCAAGAATACAAATATACATGCAAATACCAGCTCATTTAGCAGGAGCGGCAATTTTGGTAAGAAACGTGTTCAAAGAAAATACCATCACTCAGGGTTTTGAATGTGTAAGTAGTGATTTTACAACCTACATATATGTCAGCATTTAGGCATACTTAAGCGCCAGATTTTACAAAACTAGTCATCCAGAATCAGCCAGTCAAGGAGTCCAGCAAAATAACTCTTTTTGAGGGGGGGAGCTTAGATACTATAGTAAGCCTAATTACCACCTTAATCATTTGTGCAAACCCCAAGTCCAGAGAATATGTTAGCTGACATGCTTGACTTGGAAAAGGTGTAAAGCCAACATCCATATTTTTTACAGCATACATGTACCCCCACTATTGACATGTGCAACAGTCACATATGTACACGTTAAAGAATTTTGACACGATACAGATGTTCCAAAAGCACAAAAGGCAGACAATGAAATAATATAGATGGAGAAATATAACAATAGACTGATCATAAATCTGAAATGACACTGAATGGTATTTGTTTGCATGCACACACATAATTATGACATAAGCAGGTAGGATGAAGAGAATCTACATTGAATTTTAGGGATATGTATTCATTAACATATCATGCTAAATCGGTTTTATAGGTCTTAACCTATGAATTAATGGATGTTAAATCAATTAGTAGCATTAGGAAGGTCTAACATGCATTAACATAATTTTATTAAAAGAAATATGAGAAACAAATTGAAAGAATGTCTGAAGATCGGGGGGGGGGGGAAGGTCACAAATGACATACAACTTTTCTGACAATGTTTTCCATGCGCATCCCTAGTGGAACATGCAGCTTAAATTTGGTGCCTATTATTCTCTTGCATCTTGCATCCTGTTTTACCATTTGAGATGGCTGAAGAGAATGTAAAATAACGTAGCTCGCAAATCCTTTTCGAGGAAACTAGAGAACATATTATAATCATCAACATTTTAACTTTTTTGGTTTTACAGACCTACCACAGCTGAACTAAAAGAAGAGGTGGAAAGTTTGTCTGCACTTATTACTGTCCGCCATCGCCTAGATAAAATTAGATACAGAAAAAGTATCGAAATGGATTTGTCGAAATATACTCATGTGCAAAAATCATATTCCCTGCATGAGGTAATCCCATATCCAATTATATAATACAGAGGTAGAATGAAATAACTTTATTTAAAGCATAGTGCACAACATGACCAGGTACTACAGGGGCACCATTCCTTTACCTTACCCAGATCCTTTCCTTCTCCCCCTCCCCCCACAAGTGAAGAAGGGATCAGATGTAAGCAAATTAGCTGCTTTGTCCAGCCCCTACCCCTATCCCTAGAGCCACTTCATCAGACATAGGTTGGGAAAAATTCTGCTGCCAAACCGGGAATCAGCATAGACCTCCACCCAACAACATCCACCACCAGCCCTTCTTTCCCATTTCCCCACTGCCTCTACTTGACAAACAAATATTGGTGGAGGTCGGGGTGACTGGCAGATGTTGAACTGGGTCTTTTGGGCCTACTATCAGGCAGGTGCCTGAGGACCTCCCAGTTTGTGGCCTTCCTCCCGCATGTAGGAGTCAGACAACTGCTCAAGTGTAATAATCATTAGCATAGCAATCATAACCTAAGACCCCAATATTTGAAAGGGCTTATCTGGTAAGCCGGACCTGCTAACTGGATAAATCCTGCTGAGAGTAACAGTTTAGTGGCGCTAATATTCCCTCTGGCCATCTCGGCACCATCCAGATAGTGCTGTGGCACTCCGAATCCAGAGCTGGGGGCGGAGCCAGCAATGGACCAGATAGCAGCAATTTTCGTTGTCGTTCAGTATCTGCATAAATTAGGACAGCAGTTGAAATCACTGATATCTGGATAGTGCTGGCACTGATTGCACTATCCAAATATTCACCGCCAGTCACTGCAAAGACTGCCGCCAGTGACTATGCAGAACTGCGGTGGCTGACGTTTTTTTTAAATGCTGATCGCTGCAGTTAGATATCGGGCGCTATGTTTCTAAGTTAGTTGACTGCTAACAAGATATGGAGCCAAGGGCAAACTCACAAAGAATTTTGGAAACAAGAAAGATAATTTCAAATGTCTTTGTGAAAGATACAGAAAACAGTGGAGTTCATCGAGGCCAGGGCTGCTTCAGTTCCATCTTTTGTAGCTGGCTAGGTCACGAGAGCTAATCTACCTATGAATAAGGATCCTGGGAGATAGAAGGAAATAGCCGAGTGATTATGTCAATAATTGCAGTAGGTGGATAAAAGTGTCTTCGTAGACACTTCCTGAAGAAAATTGCTGCTCTTTTATTTTTTCACTGTGCACCTTTCTGGGTATTTTCAGTGGGTTTTATTTTTTACTTGTTTGTGACATCTGAAGAACACATGACCACTATGGAGCCTGGCGTGCTGTGAAAGGAAATTCAAAGCAGCATCCTGATTTCTGTGTTCTATTACTCCAAGCTGGGCCGCTGGTTTAATAAGAGGGCAGGGCGCCTAGTCTGAGAAGAGACAAGGGTACCTTTGTTTAAGCGTGTGCTTGTAGGAAACAGCACTTTATAAGGCCCATGCATAAGTGTCGACACCAAATCCGCCCTCGGGAACGCCTCCGTGTATATCACAGAAAAGCAGATGGGAGGTTTTCCTAGCACCTAGTTTTATGCAGATATATGCCGAGGCAATTTCATAAGCACCTGCTTAAGCATCTAAAATGTTGCTCTGTATGGTCAAGTCAATTACAAAACTACTCCCCAAATGCCCAGTGTGACTAGTTCCCCTACAGGATCAGCAAAGGTAACTCTTGCGCCATGGTTTTAACAAATAAAATAAGAAACACCATTTCCTTCAGCATCCACTGGGGCTTTTTGCCTTTTCAAAAGGTTTTAGAAGACTTCGCTAATAATATATTTCTTATAGGCAAAACAAGGTCTGCAAGTAGATTGAGAAACATCACACTCCATCGTTGTGTGCACAGCTGTGTGAGCAGGTAATAGAAAAGAAATTAGGTAGTAATACTACAACCTATCTTTTTTATAGCACCGCTGGATGTCCTTTTAGAAACTTGATTCATGAATTGGATGTCTGAAAATAGGCAGTCGGAGATGCAAATCTCCCCAGCTGATATTTTAGAAAGCCGAGGATATAGATATCCTCAGCAGAAGCATGTACATGTAACACAGGATCATGGTGGAGGTGTGGCCTGGACAGAGTAAGAGAAAAGCACGTCACAGTGCGAGTTCACAATGGGACAAGCACTTTTGACTGTGGTTGTTGAACCGTCCGTGTCTATACCTGCTGCTTATCACAAATAAGATGCATAAAAAGTGCTCGTTTCATGGCAGTAATGCTTCTGAAGGGAAGAGCAAAACAGGTGTTCATCACCGCAGTTAATATTTTCCGGCCTAAGTATCCAGCCCTGCTATATGCACAGGCCTGTCGCCAGAACCCGTTAGTAGGACGCTCATATTTCCCACTGCCGCCACTCCCCTGCATTTCTGAACGTTGTGCTTTGGATTCTTTCTAGACGTCCTTTCTAAATCCCCACTTTATCTATTTAGCTCACACCTTTCCAGGGAGGAGGGCTTACAATCTAAATTTTGTACCCGAGGCAATGGAAGGTCAAGTGACTTGCCCAAGGCCAAAACGAGCACCACTGAGATTTGAACCCTAGTTTCTTTGGTCACCAGGCTGCCGCTCTCACCACTAGGCGACTCTGACACTGACAAGCGTTTTGCTACAACGTGTCACGGTCCTTGTGAGCTTACAGTGCACTTAGGGCTTCTATCCCTAGGTGTTTAGAAATTGTAAAATATGCTTATTTTCCAGCCAAAATA
The DNA here is from genome assembly GCA_033557465.1 of Ichthyophis bannanicus. Lineage (NCBI taxonomy): Eukaryota > Metazoa > Chordata > Amphibia > Gymnophiona > Ichthyophiidae > Ichthyophis > Ichthyophis bannanicus. The sequence continues at coordinate 475,640,115 of CM066037.1, read as the reverse complement.
GATGCTTTTTGAGGATATAAAAATCAGCGTTTACTGGTGTTTTGACACCACAGGTGCTGCTGCCGGGTGCCTTTTCACAAAAACTGAGCGCAGCAAAGAAGAAATAGCGAGAGGGGTAAAAGAGTAGTGGGAACGTGCTGTTTTGCCAGTTTATCCAACAACCACCTATTTCCATTTTTTTGCACCAAGGATGTTTTATCAGTAAAAATCTAAAATCAGAAGCCTTAAATGTAATGGAGGCAACAGAAAATAAAGTGACTTATGCAAGGGGCATCTAATGCAGGCTTGGAACCCTGGTTCTGCTGATTCTTAGCCCATTGCACTAACCATTAGGCCACATCCTCTCCCTAGAATGAAACCACTATAGAATTGTTCTCCAAAGCACTACAGGAAAAGCAAACATTCATCATAGACTTACTTAGAATAATGTAAGGGGCCATCACTATAGAATAAAATGCAGCTTTGTTATACCGCCTTCGTAGGTAACAAGGACAAGGTACAGACTTATAATCACATCAAACTGAGGGGCCCTTTTACTAAAGTGCATTAGATTTTTGAACTTAAAAAACGGTAAGTACAGAGCTTCTGTGGTAGGGCCAGCATGTTCCACGCAGACACATACCCTAACGCACAGCGCGATTAATGTGGGTGCACTTTACACCAGACGGTATCCATAAGTGCTCCTGTATTAATTGCAGTATTGACAGAATGTTCTGTTTCCCTGTACTAACTGTAGTAAGCTGTCCACGCCCATTTTCTGTCCTTACCCCACCCATCCTTGTCTTCAATGTGCAATTTGCCATTAACGTGGCAACTAGCGTGCAGTAGCTCTTATGCCCATGTGGTAACAGTTACCACGTGCTAAAATGTGTGCCAACCGCCTAGCACGTTGGAGAAAGGGCACCTAAAAGATAAAATATAGAAAAATAGAAAGAATATAGTTTAAATTACAAAAATGATAGACCGAGACTAAACCAGTTCAGTGGACTCTAAGGATTTTAAGAGCACGGGATTAATGCTGTTGGAGGGTGTAGTGGGTGTTTCAGGGTTTAAACCACTTTATATTGGGTTTTCATAAAGATTATTCCAAGTTTCAGAAAAGAAACTCAAATTTTATCTGAGCTGCTTCAGGACAGAAACTGGCCTTATCATCCTTGTTAGGTTGCAAACTGGTTCCAGTTTCACCCAACAGATTTAGTCCAGCCCTGCTGCAAGTAGGACTCAGGGGCTCTGTTACTAAAGGGCATTAGCTGTCAGCGCAGGTCTGGCACATGCTAAAGGCACATGTTTGACATGCATTGACTGCTAGCACTGGGTCATGACAGCTAGTGGGACCGGATTTCAGCACTAACTATCCATGGCGAGTTAGGGTTGCGAGCGGGCAGGCTAGGGGCAGAGAGTGGGCGGGGTGAGCAGCATGCATTCAGTGTACCCCCGCTACCTGCACAATGAGTAAGGAGCACAGGTACACGCACTGCCAGCTCCACAGGGGGCAGTGTCAGGAACATGCTTTCCATGCCCTCAGTAGGTAATGCCATAGAGTTGTCCTAATACGCCATTGATTAGCACGTTATTGGCACATTAGGTACAACACCGCTGTGCCTTTAGTAAAAGGGCCCCTCAGTCGTGCTTTTTATAGACAATACAATTGAGAATCAGCACTAGAATACCCTGTATGCAGTGGGGTAAAACCGGGACTGGATCAAACCTACTGGTGAATCCACTGCTCTGTCATTGAGGGGAGCTCTATTGAATCCAAAACATCCCGCCCAGCCTGTGTTTCTAGACCATTAATTATAAGAAAGACGTGATAAGAGCACAATTCTCCAAATAACTGTGACTCTGTTTGTCTCCACATAGCTATCTATCTGTCCTTAGTACTGGGTTCCCTTACCCACTCCATTGCTGTAGAGGTCTAAGTTTTAAACTTTCTCTTATCCTTCCCTGAGGGACTACCCCTCCCCCCTGCTGAGTTAGTGTTGTGGACCTCCATTTCCTGTGCTGCACGTGGGCTTGCTCAGATTGCCTTTCTGTTCCTTAAGAAGAGGAGTGCTTCCAGAGCTCTCCCAAAAGGTGATTTTTGCTGAGTTTGCTGCATAACTGTGAGTCTTTGTCTCCAAATAACTGTGACTCTGTTTGTCTCCACATAGCTATCTATCTGTCCTTAGTACTGGGTTCCCTTACCCACTCCATTGCTGTAGAGGTCTAAGTTTTAAACTTTCTCTTACCCTTCCCTGAGGGACTACCCCTCCCCCCTGCTGAGTTAGTGTTGTGGACCTCCATTTCCTGTGCTGCACGTGTCTATTTGTCCTTAGTGGTGGGTTCCCTTACCTACTCCACTGTGTGTGCCCACAGTTCAGGAACAGCCTACTGGCCAGAGACACTTAGGTTCCCGCCCACCCTACCCCTCACCCCACCCACCCCAGGGGCTACATTACCTATATAGTGGTCACATACGTGCCATCTATCGTTCCTAACCTGGGTTAAAAGCCACATCTTCATCTTTCTTCTTCTTCCTCTTCTGGGACTGCATAAATAACATGTCTTGTATTCAGTGCAATAACTGTGGTACTTCATTCAAAGACGAATCATTTGGAGCCTAAGAGCTTGTCCTATATGCCTAAAGTCAGCTGCCATTCATGAAGAACTGACGCTACTAAGGAAAGACCTAGCTGCCATGCATAAAGAAGTGTCTCTACTGAGGGAGGAACTGGCTGCAATGAAGCGCACCTCTTCTAGGATACAAACTGAACAAAGTCCACCATCGCTCCCACAAAGAATCAAATGCCCTAGGAACAAATGGATCACAGTGGGTTCTGGTAGATTGCGACCTGTAACACAGAGACATCCTGTACATCAAGAGATATCCCTGCACAATGCCTTCTCTGCCTTGGCTAATGAGGATGCCCAATCCAAAGAAACTGAAGAGCCCTTAAATGAGTCAGACAATGCCCAATCCCCTGCTAAAGCACCAAATATGAAGAAAACCTCACCAAACAGAAAACTACTACTACTTGGAGATTCCATCATCAGAGGCACTAACTTGGGAACACAATTCAAAGGAGAGAAGATAGTAATGTGCCTACCAGGCTCTTCAGCCAGCAGGAATACAAACCAAGTTGTTGAATTACTTAGCGCAAAAAGTGAACACTCCAAACTTGATGTTATTATCCACTTAGGCACAAATGACCTGGTTAGGAACAGTGCCTCCACCACAGCCCAAAAGGACTTCCAATCTCTGGGAGAGAAACTCAAGCGCGTTGTTAACACTGTTGCATTCTCAGAAGTTCTACCTGTTCTTGGTAAGGGGACAAATAGGCTGCATCGCATTAACAGCTTTAATACATGGCTCCAGAGCTGGTGCAAACAAGAAGGATTCAGATTTATTGGCAACTGGGACAACAGATGGACCAACAAAAGACTATAATGTGCTGATGGACTACATCTCTCTGTCGCAGGGAAAAGAATCCTAAGTGAAAAATTCAGGCAGTATGTGGATATACATTTAAACTAGGAAAAGGGGGTGACAGATGTGGAAGGTCAACATCTGCATGCCACCCCCAGTAAAAGCAGAACACCATCAGAAACAGCCACACTTTTAAACCACACATCAAAAACATGTGGGAAGAAGTAGGCAGAACAAAATCAATGCAAAATACACACAAGCCAGGAAAATGCTGGAAAGCAATGAGCACAAATGCTCGAAGCTTAGCCAACAAAATTCCAGACCTGGAAGCCTTAATGGTGGAAACGAATTTGGACATTGTGGCCATTACAGAAACATGGTTTAATGAATCGCACAATTGGGATATAGCCATAGCTGGCTATAATCTATTCAGAAGAGACAGAGAAAATGGAAAAGGAGGTGAGTCAGAGGCGTAGCGTGGGGGGTGCAGGGGGGGCCGGCCGCACCGGGCGCAACATGGGGGGGGGGGCGCTCGCACTCGCAGCTCTCTGTTGCCGATGAGGGGGAAAGGCAGGTCCCTATGATACATGTTGGCGCGTACGCCATCTGGTGGTGGCACTGCAAAGAGGTTTGCGCTATAGCCCTCGAGCCCGCAGTCCTGGGAGTCGCATTGTTCTTGGCAAACCCTCGGCAACAAAGCGCAGGCGATGCGATTGACCCCTCTAGGTAGCTATTTCACACAAGCTGCCGGGGCGGGGTGGGAGGGGGACTGTTTATCGCGTCGTCGCCCCTCGATCTCAATGTAAAGCTGGGGTTGGGGTCGGATCGCCCTGTGCGCTCGAGAAGGCGGAGCTGCAGGGCGGCATCGCGAGTTTCTGGTTCCGGATCTCCTCCTCTTCCCTGCTGTTGGGTGTTTAACCATGCTTGTCGGGCTCTTGCTGCTGTGCTGTTCGTTTCCCTGGACTCCGGCTCAGCGAGGTCAGTGCTGACGATCGCTCCCTCCCGGGGTAGGATCACGGTCGGCTCCCCCGCGCAAAGAAGCTCCCCGGCGGCTAAAATCCACGGGTTAGGGGGCGCAAATTACTTGCCTTGCCCTGGGTGCTGACAACTCATGCTACGCCACTGGGTGGAGTAGCCTTGTATGTCAAAAGCAATATTAAAGCTACTGAAATGCAGGGGACATGGGGAAAAGAAGAAGCGCTCTGGATTGCATTGGAAAGAGGAGATGGCACTGTCATCCATATTGCTGTAGTCTACAGACTTCCGACTCAAATTGAAGAGAGAGATAACGAATTGATTAAAGATATTGCCAAGATAGCAGCAAAGGGGGAAGCGATCATATTGGGTGACTTTAATCTACCTGATGTGAATTGGATTACTCCTTCTGCACATCTGGAAAGAAGCAAAAAGATTGTGGATGCTCTCCAAGATGCATTATTTAGACAAATGGTGATGGAACCAACCAGGGAAAGCTCAACGCTGGATGTAGTGCTTACCAACGGTGGTAGTGTGTCGAATGTCTGCGTGAGTGCCCCTGTGAGCAACAGCGACCATCACACGGTGTAGTTTGAGATAAAAGCCATGGTACAGCAACTCATAGCAACTCAAAGTCCTAAACTTCAAATACACTGACTTCAATAAAATGGCAGAGTACTTAAAGGAGGAGATGACGGGGTGGAAGGAGATAAAGGAAGTGGAATTGCAATGGGCTAAACTAAAGAAGGCAATAAATGGGGCAACAGATAAATATGTAGGAAAAGTAAATAAAAACAAGAGGAGAAGGAAACCTATTTGGTTTTCCAAAGAGGTGGCTGCTCAAATATAGGCAAAAAACACAACTTTCGCAAAATTCAAAAGCTTGCAAACAGAAGAACACAGAAATGAATACAGGATCCAACTCAAAGAGTCTAAAAGAGTAATAAGGATAGCAAAATCAAAGGCAGAGGAAAGGATGGCTAAAGATGTTAAGGGTAGCAACAAAACTTTCTTCAGGTATATTCGGGAAAGGAAGAAGATCAGAGTTGGAATTGCAGGACTCAGAAGTGCTGGGAAAGGACTCGTGGAACGTGACACTGAAAAAGCGGAATTGCTAAACAAATACTTCTGCTCTGTTTTTACTAAAGAAGATCCTGGAGATGGACCAGCTGTGACTCCCAAATATAAAAATGGGAATGAAGTAGATACCACACCATTCACAGAAGACGAGGTGTTAGAACAACTTGCTAAACTGAAAGTGGACAAAGCCATGGGACCGGATGGGATACATCCCAGGATACTGAAAGAGCTCAGAGAGGTTCTTGCACGGCCGTTAAAGGATGTATTCAACAGATCCTTGGAAACAGGAGAGGTTCCTCAGGACTGGAGAATGGCTGATGTCGTACCTTAACACAAAAGTGGTGACAGGGAAGAAGTGTCAAACTACAGACCCGTGAGCCTTACCTCGGTGGCAGGAAAAGTAATGGAGGCGCTCCTGAAAGAGCGAATAGTGAACTTTCTCAAAACCAACAGGATGCAAGATCCGAGGCAACATGGTTTTACCGAAGGACGGTCTTGCCAAACAAATCTGATTGAGTTCTTTGACTGGGTGACCAAGGAACTAGATCAGGGGCATGCAATGGATGTCATCTACCTGGATTTCAGCAAAGCCTTTGATACTGTTCCTCAGAGGAGGCTTGTCAACAAACTCAGTAACTTGGGGATGGGTCCCAAGATGGTAAACTGGATTAGAAATTGGTTGACTGACAGACAACAGAAGGTGATTGTACATGGAGCTCACTCGGATGAGAGGAAGGTAATTAGCGGGGTGCCCCAGGGTTTGGTCCTGGGTCCAGCACTGTTCAATGTATTTGATATTGCTGAAGGACTGAATGGAAAAGTCTGTCTTTTTGCAGACGACACAAAAATTTGCAACATAGTGGACTCCCCCGAGGGAGTGGTTAACATGAGGAAAGATCTACAAAAGCTGGAAGACTGGTCTATTGCTTGGAAACTACGATTTAATGCGAAAAAGTGCAGTGTCATGCACTTGGGTAGCAGAAATCCAAGGGAAATGTACGCGATAGGGGGCGAGAGGTTGGTATGCACGGTTCAGGAGAAAGACCTTGGTGTGATTATCTCTGATGATCTCAAGGTGGCAAAACAGCGCGACAAGGCGGTGGCAAAAGTCAGGAGGATGTTGGGCTGCATACAAAGAGGGATTACCAGCAGAAAGGAAGAGGTACTTATGCTACTGTATAAGTCACTGGTGAGGCCTCACTTGGAATACTGTGTTCAGTTTTGGAGACCATATCTTGCAAAAGATGTAAAAAGACTGGAAACTGTTCAGAGGAAAGCGACCAAAATGATTTGGAGCCTGCGTCAGAAGCCTTATGAGAAGAGACTTGAAGACCTAAATATGTACACTTTGGAGGAGAGGAGGGACAGGGGAGATATGATTCAGACCTTTAAATACTTAAAGAGAAATGATGAACAAACAAACCTCTTCCAAAGACGGGGAAGCTGTAAAACTAGAGGGCATAACATGAAGCTGCAAGGTGGTAAATTGAAAGGCAATATCAGGAAATATTTTTTCACTGAAAGGGTGGTGGATGCTTGGAATGCCCTCCCGAAGGAAGTGGTGGGGGCAAACACGGTGACGGAATTCAAAACAGCATGGGACAAACACAGTGGATCCTTTACGGCAATAGGATAAAAACAAAATAAACGGTACCATCTAACTTCTGAACCATATAACATCTCAACAAATAGGGGTGTCCGACATGGAGTGGTGGGTTTACCCCTAAACAAAGACATGGGGAGGGGTGGCCTGCACAGAGTGACAGGTGCACCTACTGTTGCCATCTTGCTGGGCAGACTAGATGGACCATGCTGGTCTTTATCTGCCGTCATTTACTATGTTACTATATCACTGTACCCTGTCCGATAGAATTACACGAAGACTTTCTTTCTTTCTTTAATAAATGCAACAGCATCCAGTAAGTAAAATAATTTGAAAGAAGGAAAAACTCTTCTATTTGTTGCAAGTTCTAAGTTGGAGCAAAATGTACAAATTGTCTTTGGTTTTTTCTTTTTAAAATTGTGATGGGGAGTAGTGAAAACCTGAGCTGTAATTACAGAATGAACTGAGCTAGATTGTTTTCTCCAACGCCCTATTTGGTGCCAGGAGGGGGAACTGAGAGGGATCGGGCAATGCAGATAGCAAACCTCTATCCAAGGTTTTTCATTAGTCAGATCTGTTTTTAAAAACAGAAAAAAATGTAATAAAATGTCATCTTTCTCTCTTTCAGTCTCTTACGCATTGCAAAAGTCCACTTGAGCACATATGGGGGGGGGGGGGGGAGGTGGCTGTAGTTTTACAAAAGTCGTTCCAAAGCCTACCAGCATAATATTCCCATTGTCTGGATTGTGTCACACTCATAAGAGCTGTTTCATTCTTCATTTCAAGGTATCGCTTTTTATGAACCTTTTTGACATAAAAGCATTTGATTCCTTCCTTTACATATTTCAAGGTCTTTTCGAATACAAGGTTTATTTATTTAAAATAAGTATATGCATTGTATGATGTTGTTTTCTTTGTACACCGCACTGATTATAATAGCGCGGTATAAAAGAATTGTTAAATAAATAAATAAATAAATAAATATAACCTGTATCATACACAGTTTTGGTGGGATACAACATACACATAATTAAAACATGTATGCTATATACAATTCGCTTCTAACATGACTCACATAAACAAAAAAATTAAAATCAGACCAAGCTCACACGTAGGCTGGCTTGGAAATCATTAAAGTTTTTAAATATCATAAATCCAGCCAATATGACCTTTGCTCTTAACTACCAGTTTACACATCAACAATGGAAAAATAAATATATTGTCACGCCCTTGCCCCTGGCCTCTGGCTTAGAGGGGCGAGGTAACAGAGAACTTCTCTTGGTGAGCTCAAATAAACTAGCTTTTCCTCAGGTGGATTCTGGGACATGTAGTTTGGCTCTTAAGAAGAAGTGTAGTCATGGTCCGCTGTTAAGGCAAATGACAGAATTTATTTTAAAGTAAAGGTTCAAGTAAACTGTACAAAGGAATTTTGTCCATTCAGGATTGTTTGCAACAGAGCATTTAGATCAGTATAATTGCTTCACAGTCTTTTAAACACATGCAACTGGTCAACAACGTTGCTCAGTCTTAGAGAAACAGTTCTGCTCAGCAAGGTAAAAATACTTCTTTTTAACCTTGTGTTTGTGAAGCACTTAACAGCAAAAGAATAACTCAGTTCCTCTGGAACAACCTCTTCTTTCCCTCCTTCCTTTCAGGATAGGTTTTAAACTCAAAATAAGAAAACAAGTAACATTCACAAGCTTTCTCTTCAGCGTGACTCAGCACTTTCCTGAGAAATGCAAACACGTGGCGTTTTCTTCATACCCAATTCCTGGCTCAATTCCAGTTACCTGCTTCTAGGAGACTCTCATTCAATGCTAGCCTTTAGCATAATGATTCCATGCTTGTAGCTTGACACAGGGTACAGTCCATGGGGATATCTAGATCTTGCAATTCCTCCCCTGCCGACTCAATCTGCATATCCTCTGGTGTTGTTAGGGCATTGTCCCGTTCTGAGCTCTGGACACAGTGCTCAGAATACAGCCTCCCTGGGGGTTCTAATGTCTCTCCTGAGCTCAACTCTCCCCGATAAAGACAGTCAGTACCTGAAGCACTGGGCAGTTCTCCCTGGTTGTGCTCGCTACAGTTCCTTGTCTCCTTCCAGCCTCTCTGGAACAGCTCTCTGTATTCCTCTCTGGGTTCTCTCCTGGAGATCTGCAGGTGCGTCTGGTTCCACTCCTGATTCCCTTGAATCCTCTGAGTCTTCCGAACCTCCTGAGACCTCTGCCTCCCCAGAGCTTCTTCCTTCCTTTGAGCTTCCTCTTTCCTCTGTGCTTCTCCTTTCCTCTGAGCTTCCCTCTGAGGTTCTCCTTTCCTCTGCTTTAGCAGAGGTCTATATTTCCCTCTCCAGGGCTCCAGCCCTTCCTCCACTCCTCCCAGGTGATTGTAATCACCTCTCAAGCCTGCAGTTACGTCATAGGAGTTAGGGTGTGGCTGCCTGAACTTTCTCTCTCTCAGGTTTCTTTCTCTATGAGGGGCCTGAAATCCATGCCCTGCAGGGATTTCTCCTTCCTCTAAGTTAAAGTCATTGGTCTTTTCTATACTCATAGGCTCAAAACAGGCTTCCTTGTCACAATATGCATTCATGTATTTATTTGCATATATGCATCATTTAAACTATACAGGTATATGCACACATTTACACCTTTGGAGCAAGTGTAAACTTCTGCAAGAGAATCTGTGCACTCCAGGGTGTCTTTGCAGGAGTCTAGGGTACAGAGGCATATGGGCACAATTAGGCACTCATAAAATGAGACCAGACAACCTCATAAAATCATAAATATATCAGACATGTAGAGACTCATCATCTAGTACCATTGACTGCCGAAGGAAGCCCTATGCCGAGACCTGTGTGTATTTAATACTTTGTATATGTCCTATCTATATTTTAGCTACAGACAATCGTTTGGGATCTTCTGCAAAAGAAGTTTTGGCCCTTTTGCAAAGTTTTCATTGATGTCTGCAAAAATGAGGACTGCACGGCCGACAAAGAGAAGCTGGATGCCATACTGCAGAGGTGTTGCCCTCTTTTCATTTTGCACAAAATATTTTATTCACCATGTTTGTAGTAAACAAAATGCTTGCGCTGCAAATGTTCCGCATATCTTCATGTGTAGCCTGTACTAGCATAACATGTAAACTCAAATAATAAGTTTAAGCAGCATAAACTTACCAGGCCCAACACTGAAAAGTGCCACTGACTGGGTCTAGCCAGCTGTTTTCTATGGCACTATATGGATAGCGCTGGTGAAAATCATCACCGACTATCCTGGCATTATCCATACAGTGCCAGGGTGGTACATGAGCAGAACATGGACCCAGAGGTTCTCCAGAGGGCAGCAATAGCCAGTCTACTAGCCAGATAATTTTAGGACAGCTAGGATAGCAGTCTCGGTACCTGAATAGCGGCACTTGCTGATCTATCCAGATACTCAGTGCCAACCCAATCTAGAGACTGGCACTGAACACCCAGATTTTATTTAAATACCATAGCTGGCATTAAAAATAAGACAATGCCCACAGGGTGTAAATATCAGGCCTGTCCGTTTTAGTTATTTCTTTTATCACTAGATGGCTCTGTAAGCCCTATATTAACTTTCATTTTACTTGATCTCTCAGAATGAATGTCAATCTCCTACCGGACGAATTAGAGAAACTGTGGCGCATTCTGCCTCTCAGCTGTCCTGTCGAAGCTATTTCATTAAGAAACCTGCTTTATTATTTCACCAAATTTAAAAAGCCAAAGGATGATGGTAAGGGCTTATTTGTGCATCTTAACGGCATTTTTCATGTCCTAAAATGCAGAGATATAAAACATATGGCCCAACGAGGCTCTTCCTAGGGCTAGTGGCAGCATTACAAGAAGCAGCTGTGGACTTGGACATGAAAGGGAAAGGTGTCGGAGATCATCTCCGCTGCCACTTTGTTTGATGGGTCAACTTGTTCATGCCAGTGTTTACCCCGCTCCAAAGCAGGTTTAAATGTCCCTAGCTTCATTTTTAGCTACAATATCTGCAGCTTTTCTGGGGCAATGTTATGAAGACACATAGGGGTTATGGGGCTAGATATTAGAGAGAATAGTGGGCGATAGTTACCAAATAAAGGTGAGGTAAGGTAAAATAATACAGGATTTTGCCATCTAATGTGCATTGGTTTACCACAACATGCGTTACTAATGATGTGCAAAGTATGCAATGCATGCAAAGCATCTCATTATTATGCAAATCAGTGCAGCCTGTGATATTTTACTACAGCTTAGTAACCATGCCCATGTGTCTTCATAATATAGGCTACAAATAGGCACCTTCTTAGCCTCTTGACCTTTGTGATTTGTGATAAAACAGAGATTCTTAACCTAGTCCTTGGGAGACATCTAGCCAGTCAGGTTTTCAGGATAACCACAATGAATATGCATGAGAGAGATTTGCATACAATGGAGGCAGTGCATGCAAATCTCTCTCATGCATATTCATTGTGGCTATCCTGAAAACCTGACTGGCTAGGTGCAACCTGATTACTCGGTTTGACATCCCTATACTAAAAGGTTTCTCCCTTTTGAGGGTAATTTTATAATATGGCATCTAGAATAAGAGGCTAAGAGGGTGCCTATTTGTCTTTATAAAATACTAGTATAAGTGGCAGGGATCGTGCCTTAAAAGTGGGCACAGCCATTTACACCTGCTCGATAGCAGGTGTGAATAAAACACAAGTAAATTGTTGTGGCATTTTATAATTAACGCATGTACTTGCAAACTCTGCCTGTGCGCCACTTAGACCACGCCCCCAGCAACATATGTGCGTTCATGCCAATGAGTGTACTTTTATGCTGGTTGGTATTTTAGAAGACATCATTAACATGCATTATTTCTTTATTTACAACGCTTTTGTATATTGCTAATTTGCAATAAGGATATAAATTACTCCCTTTGAGTCGATGAGAAAAATAAAACATGCTTAGGGCTCTGACCCTAGAGCTTATAAAATAAACTGTGAGGTATTCATGCGGTTATGAATATAGAATAAATATTAGCGAAGAATGAGCCATAGCCTCTCAAGAGTCTGAACACATGTTGTCTGTCTTCAGAAACTGCTTGAATGTATGTTCATTCAGTAACTCTACTAGGAAAGCTAAATGGAACTCACAAAGTCCAAATCTGTTCCTCTAAACTGCATTTTAACATCGAGAGACTGAGCGTATTCCACCTGAGTCAGCATGCGGTTTGTAAGTGGTGAGTCACTAAAGCTTGTAACGCAGAAAGAGACAGATGTGGTATAACAATGAATCATTTGGCAACTAGAACACCCAGATGAGCAATTGCTGCAGCTTCCAGTTTCTGGCAAAAAATGTTTCAGGATTCTGCAAATTATGTGGCAAATTTGCATAATTCTGTGTCAGTTTCACATGTCTTCATGGTAAATGAAATTAATGAAGGTAAATATTACACATGAAGGGGGGTGTTCTAGAAGCCTTATTCACATGTTACATGTGGATATGGTAGCAGAAAAAGGGCCAACCACATCTACGTGTAAAACGCAATTATAGAATAACCGTGATTTACATGCATCTGCCCCAGCCATGTCTAAGTTACATTGGGTGAATGAGGGGCATGGTCTGTGATGAACAAAAAGCTACACATGTATTCCCACTTTATACAGGAGATGCACACAGAAGACAGAAATTGTCCACTTATCGATTTGCACCTGCTTCCTGGCCCGAATAGGTTTTCGAAAAGTGCTGGTTTTGACCAGCCCTTTACAGGAGGTATTAAAGGTGGTGGCCCCCTTAATCTCTCAATGTGGCATTTTCCCCTCCAATTTGACATGAGGTAAACTATGAACCTTCTGTGACTAAGAGAAGTTGACAGTCTAGCTTTGCAAGATGGTCAGGGTCCTCATGTAAGTGCTGACAGTTGCATGTGCGCGTTCTGCATGTGTAGGTTTCGGAGATCCCCATGCTGATTTTTCCCCACATGCATGTTTGTGAAATAGTGTCTCCCACTGCATATGAATAGCCACCCCCATGCATTCCTGCATGTCCTTCTTTAATTTAAAAGCACACGTCTGTGGTGTGCCCATACTCTCTTCTAAGATTAACATATATCTGCAGTCATTGTTATTTGACATTCCTGCATCCATAGATGGCCTTTCTAAAAATGTTCCCTCTCATAAATTTAAAATTGGATAAATAAAATGATTGGGGCAGCTGCAGACTACTACAGAGAGAAATCTCAGAAGAAAGCAAACAACACATGTTCTACTTTTACTCTCGATAGAAAATGCTACAGTGTGGGTCAGCCCTAAGCCTCAAGACATGGCAGTCTCATGCTGGTGAGGTGGAGGGAGAGGGGAACAAAAGCTATGGAAGAAGGGACAGGCCTAGTGACCCATTTTTTCTCACTCTGCTCCTGTTATCCCTAACTTCTTGCACCCAAAACTCTTCCCTGCCTCTTTCCTCGCCAGTATGACAGCGATTCTCTAAGCGGTCCTTAGAATACACCCAGTCGGTCAGGCTATGCAGTCCGTACAATGGAGACAATGCAGGGAAGTCTATCCCATGCGCATTCCTTGTGGATATCCCGCAAACCAGAGTGAGAACCGGGCTAAGAACCTCTGTTCTGTGGGCAGAGGCAGAAGTGATGCACTTGAAACTGAAAGAGATGCTTAGGACCTGCAACCCCCCCCCCCCCCCTCTGCCCACCCACTTTCAGTAATTCACTCCTTTTGAGCTTCCTGACAGACCAGTGCCGACCTCAGCGCCTCCTTCTGTGTCCGATCCCTGTGCAGTCACACCGCTCGCAAAGCCCTTGGTATGACCCTGAAGATGCTGCAGCAGCAGCAAACTCAGCCACCAAGAGAAATTTTAGCAAATTCTTTTAAGTTTTCAAAGCTAGCGAGAGTTCCCCGCCTTACCCAAGCATACCTCTTGGACTGATAAAATCAATATCAATGCTTAATGTATTTATAGAAAAAAATATATATAAAGATATAAAGGAGAAATGGGAATACACACCTAACATAACATTTAAAAAATATTTTGAAAAATGCTATTTTTAAAGTATCTCATATAACTTTCAAAAATGCAATATATACCTCGCATTTGGTATCACGGCAACAGCAAAAGCAGCAGTGAGAGCAAGCAATTATATCTCTTCACCACTAGATGGCAACAGTAATACAAGTAATGGGTCTGGATGGACAGCCATTTATCTTTTTAAGTCTGTGCCCTAGTGACTTAAGTCAGTGGTTCTCAAACTTGGGGTCAGGACACTAAATGGGGTCACATCATCAGTGGATGAGGTCAAGGGTCAATTCTTCTTCTCTCTGGACTTTCACTGTGACCTCTTCCAAGTAGTGGCATTCACTAGTCAGCATGTGGCTTGTGAGCTAGTGAACATTCATAGGCCCTTCTCCTCTCCTGGATAAGTTTCCAGTTAGACTGAAAACCCATGCCGAGTACTGGGATCTGTAAGCACACACTGCACATTCACACAAGCGACCTTGTGCTGACTGCTGTTCCTGCTGCCTTCCTGCTTTAGATGAGGGAGAGAGGAAAAGAGGCTGGAAACCTGCTATTTTGATTTCACCATCAGTGGGAGTCATGTGAATCCTCAGTTATTAAAAAGGGGTCATATTGGATAAAAGTTTGAAAAGTACTGACTTAAGTGCTTCCTAGCTGTGCTGATTGGCTGTTACAGGGCCAATCAGCATGATAACAAGCTGGTCCTGCAAGTGTTATTTGGCTTCCTTTGGATGACTGACTGTCAAGTTTGTGGATTGGAGGGTTGTAAATGATAGAGTGAGATGTCATTTATTCAACTTCCTCAGGGGACCCCAGCATCACAGGACAGGGGCAGGGGGGAGAGAATACAGTAGCAATTGCAGTGGCCAAGTCATTGGAATGCTAGCCTTGCCAGGAGGTATACAGAAATATAGAAACGTGGCGGCAGAAAAAGACCACATCCTATCTAGTCTGCCATTCCATATCAACTACGATAGTCCCCTTTTTACCTTTAGAGATCCTGTGTTTCTCCCATGCATTTATGAATTCAGATACTGTCCTCGTCTCTACCACCTCCACTGGGAAACCATTCCATGCATCTACCATTCTTTCCACTAAAACATATTTCTATATGTCAGTCCTGAGTCTATCCCCTTTCACCCTCATTCTATGTCCCCTTGTAGCAGAGCTTGCTTTCAATCGAAAGAGACTCTCCTCCTGTGCACTTATAATAGAGATATTTAAATACCTCCGTGGCATATCTCCTTGATTCTGCCTTCCACTAAAGTATACATATTAAAATCTTTATGTCTGTCTTACATGCTTTATAAGGAAGACCACTAAACATTTTAGTAGCCACCGATTGCACTAACTCCAGCCTGCTTATATTCTTATATTTAGTAAAAGCTGTCACTGTATCTGGATTTAAAAAAGGTTTGGACAAGTTCCTGGAGGAAAGGTCCATAAACCATTATTAAAAGGGGACCCAGGAAATCTATTGTATTATCCCAATTAAAGCACTGTGGAACCTGTGTCTTCTGGGGAAACTGCTAGGTACTTGTGACCTAGATCAGCCACTGCTGGAAACAGGATGCTGGACTTGATGGACCTTAGTCTGACCCAGTATGGCATATCTTATGTTCTTCTGAAGGTGTAGTCTCTAGCATTGCACACAATACTCCAAATGAGGTCGCACCAAAGATTTATACAGAGGCACTATCATCTCCTTTTTTCTGCTGGCCATTCCTCTCTCTATACACCCAAGCATCCTTCTGGCTTTCACAGTCACCTTTTCTACCTGTTTAGCTACTATAAGATCATTAGACACAATCATGTCCAGGCCGCACTTTTCTTTCATGGACAGAAGTATTTCACCCCTACACTGTACTACTCCCTAGGAATTTTTCAGCCAAAATGCAATGTGGGAGGAGTGGCCTAGTGGTTAGGACAAGGTACTTCAGGCCAGAGGGTCAGGGGTTCAAGTCCCACCTGGGGACAGCAATCTCAGGCTGGAGGGACTGGGATTTCTAGTCCTATAGGCACTCCTTGTGGTCTTGGGCAAGCCACTTAACCCTCCATTGCCCATGTTCCCTGTAAGTATTAGCATATGTGTGTCATATCCCCTCGTGTTAAATGTATCTCCCAATTGACCGCTTTGACCCGGTGAAAAGCGGGATATAAATACAGATAAATAAATAAAATAAAATGCATGACCCTGTATATTTTAGAATTCAATCTCAGCTGCCAAATTCTAGACTATTCTTCAAGCTTAGCTAGATCCCGCCTCATGTTATCTACACCTTCCCGAGAGTCTACTCTATTGCAGATTTTGGTTTCATTTGCAAAGAAGCAACCCTTACCCGGTAGCTCTTCCGCAATATAACTAACAAAGATGTTAAAAAGAATCGGACCAAGGACATATCAATTAAAATGCTGAACAAATGCATAAAAGCAACACCTCTTGGCTTCTGTGTTTTATTTGGATGAAAGAACTACTCCCTACGTTATGCATTCTACTAAAATCAGATTTCATGCATCTCGTTATTGTAAAATGAAGTTGATGGAAGTGGTGGAAGAAGGCAGAGTAGACTACCCTAGGATGAGACTATAGTTCTGGTCCCTTCATTATTATATGGATAATGAGAAAATGAAGAGGGGTCAGAAGGGGTGGAGGGTGGACTTTGAGTGGAGTTGGGGGGAGGGGGAGGGCGTAGGGAGCTGGGGGGGGGGGGCTGACACCAACCTGATGTGTCTGCAATACCAATAGTTATCATCCCTAGATCAGTTATTAGAACATTCCTGAGGATCCTGCTATCTACCTCAGCAAGCAGTCAGTCTACATGTGGTGGTCACCACAGGGCTATATCTGCCATGCACATTCCAACCATGCCCAGGCAACTAGGCATCACACACTGCATGCACAAAGAGCAACCATGTATACCCTGGCTTTGTACAAACTACATGTAGCTCTAGCAGCCGGGTTCAGTGATTGGAGTGCCAAGAAAGGAACAGCACCCACATGACTGCAGCTTGAGACTATGCAGTATATATCATAATGTGAATACATAGCCATGACATGGTCACAGAGCGAGTGTGGCCTCTCAACATGAAATGCTGTGTGCACCCTGGTCATGCTTTTTGCAGACACATGGAAGGCTGGTGCTGCCATATACCTAACCTCTGACTTATATACATCCTGTGCAAATGGGGCCATTTCTGACAATACCCAGAATCCTCTGCCCATCATTTGCATACCATTTTTACTCTGGACGTGTGTAATAGGAATACAATGCATGGTACACAGGATATCGAACCATAAACAGGCTGTCAAGTGCATTTTGGGGCAGAGTGGCCTACGTCTGACACATCCCCAAACACTTTGTCCCCCCTACACAGCATGTGGCAGAGTACATGGCACATAGTACCATGCCTGTACACTCACAACAGAGATTCTCCCTCCCCCCCCCCAAAAAAAAAAGGGTTTAGTAGCAGGTCAGGGCAATGCTCAGTGCATACAGTCTCGGATAACAGCAGATTAAGAGAAAAAGCAGTTAAAAGGACAGCTTAGGAACAGGTAGGTCGCTCTCTTACTTCAATGGGTACCAAAGCTCCTTCAACTAAGCAATGGTTGGGAAACATCATAGTGCTAAAGTTGTTGCCCCCATTACAGCTTCTGCCTCCATCCAGACAAAGATCCCAATGCTAATTGAAGGACCGGTTCCATGTGCAGGATGCCTGCATGCTGAAGCTCTCAGTAAACAAGTGGAGGAGCTCAGAGAAGAGCCGGCGAGGCTGAGAAGCATTCAAGACAGCGAGAAGTACATTAATGAGATGTTTCTTGAAACATCCAAGCTCTCTGACAGAGGTAAAAATGGGAGGCTACAGAATGAAGAAGTTTGGACACGAGTCACTAGAGCCTGCAGTATCAACACTCCAACTCCTCCAGACCTTGAATTGAAGAACCAGTATGCAGCCCTGGAAGCGGAAGAGGTGGAAACATCCCAGGAAAGTGAAGAATCACAGCTTGAGCACCTCAAAATTTCAGATTCAGTCACCACAGGGAAGCAAAGGGTAGTGGTGATTGGTGACTCTCTTCTGAGGGGTACTGAGGCATCCATCTGCCGACCAGACTTGATGTCCAGAAAGGTATGCTGTCAGCCAGGTGCCAAAATTCAAGATGTTATGGAGAGTTTGACAAGACTCATCAAGCCTACTGACTGTTATCCAATGTTGCTCAAACATGTCGGCACAAATGATACTGCTAGGCATCTCTCCAAGCATATCAAAAATTACTTCATGGCTGTGGGACAGAGTGTGAAGCAGATAGGTATGCAGATGGTGTTCTCTTCAATCCTCCCTGTTGAGGGTAAAGGCAGAGGCAGGGAAGCTCGCATCCTGGAGATGAATGTAATGCTGCATGGATGGTGTCATTGAGAGCATATCGAGATTTTTTTGGTTTCCTGGACCATCAGATGATGTTCCAAGGGCTACAGAGCAGAGCTGGTGTCCATCTGTCCAAGAAGAATTGAAGTGGCTTCAGCAGCAGACCGGCTAACCTACTAAAGAAGGCTTTAAACTAGATTCATTGGGGATGGGTAAAGAAAGTCCCCAGGTAAGTGAAACATTAAATACCTCTGTAGAAATGAGTAAAAGGGGCAACATCTGGAAAACAGTGTGTATAAATGCCCATAGCATGGGAAATAAGATCCCAGATGTTGAGGCTTTAATGGAAGAGGCTGACTTGGATTTAGTGACAGTTGCGGAGACCTGGTTCACAGAAAACCATGACTGGTATGTAATTATACCAGGCTATACTTTATTCAGGAAGGACAAGGTAGGAAGAAGGGGAGGAGGAGTGGCACTATATGTAAAACATATTAAAGCTTTTGAACTACAGAGCTTAAAAGGGAGAGAGGAGGCACTGTGGGTTAAACTAGAAAAATGGAAAGCGAAATCCATTTGCATTGGAGTTATATACAGATCCTCCTCATGGGGAGTAGAAGTGGACAAAGATTTAATAGAAGACAGATGCAGTTTTGCCATGAAAGGAGAAGTGCTACCAATACATGATTTCAATATGCCAGATATTGATTGGCACATTCCTGCTGCAGTATCATCTAGAAGTAAGGAGATCCTAGATTCTCTACAGGGAGAACTATTCAGGCAACTGGTAACAGAACCCACACGTGAAGAGGCCATACTGGACTTGGTGCTTACCAAAGAGGATAGTGTTTCTCATTTTACAGTGGGAGATCATCATATCCAGTGATCGCCAGATGGTATGGTTCAGTATTAGGACTAGGGCTGATAAAATCCATTCAAAAGTGATGGTCTTAGACCTTAGGAAAACTAAGTTTGCCAAGATGGGACAATACCTCAAAGAGTTGTTAGCGGGATGGGAACAGCTGGGGGATGTAGAAAGACAGTGGGCAAAACTGAAAGGGGATATTTTAAGGGCAACAAACCTTTTTGTTAGAAAGGTAAATAAATGTAAAAGGAAAACAAGGCTACTATGGCTCTGAAAAGAAGTAGCTAAAAAGGTGAAGAAAAATAGGGAGGCCTTCATGAAATACAAAAGATCATAGAGAGAGGAAGACAGGCATCTATATTCGGAAAAACTTAAGAGGAGCTAGCAAAGTAGTCAGGAAAGCTAAAGACATTTTTCAGATATGTTAGTGAAAGGAGGAAGGGCAAAAGTGGTATTGTCAAACTCAAGGGTGAAGGGGAGGAATATGTAAAAACTGATGAGGATAAAGTGGATTGCTTAACAAATATTTCTGTTCTGTGTTCACTGATGAAGGGCCAGGAGCAGGACTTCAGAAAACACCCATCAAATGTACATAGTAACACCCATCAAATGTACAAACTGAGCACCCTAGGGATGGACCCTAAAGTTAGTGATTGGATTAGAAATTGGTTGAATGTGAGGTGACAAAGGGTACAGGTAAATGGAGCTCACTCTGAGGAGAAAGCAGTTACCAGTGGTGTGCTGCAGGGATCTGCAGAAGGACTGTCAGGTAGGGTTTGCTTATTTGCAGATGATACCAAAATCTGCAATAGAGTAGATACCCAGGAAGGAAACAACATCACCCAGGAAGGAAACAACATCACTCAATGATTTTAAAACGATCATTGAATAAAACACACGACCTATTTAATATAGTAAAATCATTAACGGGGGACCCAGCACCGGCAAGTCCATTCATGCCTCAACCCCAGGATTATTCGAACTACCTGCAATCCAAAATGATCCAATCCAACATGACCTCAACCACCTGTGACTCAACCAATGCACTCAGTACACCAAAGCCTACCCTACTACTCAAATTCTCTGCAGTATCTACTAAAGAAATTGAAGACACCATTGCTTCCATCAATCTCACCACGGCTCCTAATGACCCTTGTCCAGCAAGCTGGATAAAGGAACTTCGACATGAACTAAGCCATTCATTATGCAATATAACCAACCAATCATTATCAAGGGGTATCTTCCCACAAAGTTTAAAACATACGTCGATCAGGCCCCTGCTAAAAAATAGTCGCCTTGACACATCCAAAGTCGAATCGTACAGACCTATATCGAGTATTCCCCTGCTTGCTAAGATCATCGAGAAAATAGTCCAGTGACAGATCCATCAGCACGTTGATGCCGAGACACCTCTCGATCCAGCTCAACATGGCTTCAGAGAATTGCATGGGGTAGATACCATCTTGACTACCCTCTTCGACAAACTAATTACAGGAATTGACAATATACACAGAGGATTCGTCCTTATATTTCTCGACATTGCAGCTGCCTTTGATTCTGTGAATCATAAGATACTATTATAACGTCTCCAAGAAAAAGGGTTACAGGGCACTACACTACAATGGTGCGAATCATACTTAACTAATAGATGGCACCAAGTAAAAACAGGCAACATGTCCTCTGAGCCTTTCCTACAGAAGCAGGGAGTGCCCCAGGGATCATCCCTGTCTGCTTTACTATTTAACATTTATATGCAGCCTATCTGTTCTTTGATCCGCTCCTTAAATGTAGAATGCCTCGTGTATGCTGATGACATACTACTATACATTCCATTCACTATCGAACAGCCCGATTTCTCCCCTATCATCAGATGCTTTGATGTAGTTGCTGAATGGCTTCTCACACAAAACCTGAGGATCAATCACAGCAAGACTGATGTCCTCTTTGTCACAAGGAATCAGAAGTTCGTCCCACCACCCTATCTGCAAGTTAAAAACGCTGAACTCAAGACAAGAGATACAATCCGATATCTAGGCATCACCCTAGATCAGCGATTAGATATGACAACCCACGTAAAGACCGTTACAAGATCAATATACCACAAGATACGAACCCTATGCCACCTCCGCCCATTACTTGATTTTTCAGACTATCGAACGATATTTCAAGCCCTAGTGATCCCACACCTAGACTTCGCGAACACCATCCTCCATGGCCTACCACAAGCAACCCTCAGCCCGCTTCGGCTGGCCATGAACTCAGCTGCCAGGGTTCTCATAGGTGTATCAAGATCGGAACATATAACTCCAGTAATGAAAAATTTACACTGGCTACCTCTACAAGCCCGAATTCAATACAAGGTACTAGTCATGACTTTCAAGGCACTGAAGAATCAATCTCCCACACCAATCAGCAAACTGATTAACAACATCCCTGACAACAGAATCAGAAGACCTGCACTACTGAACATGTTAACAGTCCCTAAGTTTACCACAAGGTGCACAAAGGCAACTACCAATAAAGCCTTTTCGATTTATGCTCCGACAGCCTAGAATGACCTTCCCACCTGTATTCGATCCATATCGAGCCTCACCACATTCAGAAAAGCAATAAAACACCATCTGTTTCAAATCCACTATCCTGAAACCAGTCCCGAAAAACACAAGTCGCACGCACTCACCCCCCACCTTAACTATCCCAACCCCCTAACCCAACATGAGAATGGTTAGTCGCTCCTCGCCCTATAGTTGTTATCCGGGTTCCCACTTGACCTAGCTATGCTCACCCGTAGATCTTAAGTATTAGTGTATATAGCTCTATGTAAATATTATGTATATATCGTGTAAATAGTTTCCCCAGTTATCCCCTTCATGATTGTCCCCCTGTTCTATGTAAGCACATTGTGATATTAATGCATTGTTGCACTGTTCAGTTCTAATGTAAACCACACTGATTTTAATAGCGCGGTATATAAGAAATAAAAATAAATAAAAAAATAAATAAATAGATTACATCAGGAGGGATCTAGCTAAGCTTGAAGAATGGTCAAGAATTTGGCAGCTGAAATTTAATGCTAAAAAATGCAGGGTCATGCATTTGGGCTGCAAAAATCCAAAGGAGTGGTACAGTGAAGGGGATGAGGTACTTCTGTCCATGAAAGAAGAGCAGGACCTGGGCATAATCGTGTCTGATGATCTTAAAGTAGTTAAACAGGTAGAAAAGGAGACAGCGAAAGCCAGAAGGATGCTTGGGTGTATAGGGAGAGGAATGGCCAGCAGAAAAAAAGGAGGTGATAGTGCTTCTGTATAAGTCTGTGGTGCGACCTCGTTTGGAGTATAGTGTGCAATTCTGGAGACTGCACCTTTAAAAGAATATAAGCAGGTTGGTGTCCGTGCAGAGGGTGGATTCTAAAATGGTGAGTGGTCTTCATTATGAAGCATATAAGGACAGACTTAAAGATCTTAAAGGGGTTTATTCTGTAACATGAATATTCGCCCCCCCCCCCCTTCTGTCCCTGGCAGAAGCCTCCCAATACGAACAAGGAGTTTGTATGGAGAGGCTTAGTTGGAGTGGGATGGGGCATTCTGGAGGCAGAGCAAGGGTGGGGTATGGGCGGTCCGCAACCCAAGATGTACAGGGCCAATTCTGAGGTCAGCCCTGTATGTCCAGTTTTGGCAGACTGAATGGGGGGACTTATTCCACCTCAGAGGTGGAATAAGTCCCCTTGGACATCAGGGGATGGCAGACCTGGGCAGCAGCGGAAAAGGTGAGGGGTGCAGGGGGTTCCCCAGAGCTCGACCCTGGCCATGGCAGGGCAGATCGTGGGTCAGGCTGCGGGGAAAGGTGAAAGTGGTTGGCAACCGGGGATCATGGCTCCATTCAGGAGCCTGACTGAGTTAGCCGGGTATGGATCTGTACATGCAGGCCAATCAGAAGCGGGTACCAGCCTGCACGTATAGGCCCAGGCCCAGGCCCAAACCCAATTCCGATCCTGCAGGGCACGTCTAGCCCCCACGAGATCAGAATCAGGACTGCCTCTGTGTATCCCGAGTCCGATCGGGCGCACAGGGGCCTGGAGGCACATATTAGAATGTGCCTCAATATGTACACTTTAGAAGAAAGGAGGGATAGGAGAGATATGATAGAGACATTTAAATACCTCCATGGCATAAATCCACAGGAGAGTCTCTTTCACTCGAAGGCAAACTGTACTATGAGAGGACATACGATGAGGGTGAAAGGGAATAGACTCAGGCGTAATATGCAGAAATATTTCTTTATAGAAAGAGTGGTAGATGCGTGGAATAGTTTCCCAGTGGAGGCGGTAGAGACTAGGACAGTATCTGAATTCAAGAAAGCATGGGACAAACACAGAGGCTCTCTAAAGGAAAAATGGGCACTATTATAGATGATATGGAAGGCCAGAGTAGATAAAAACATGACGGCACAAAGAGACCACATGGCCTATGTTTCTATGCAGCACATGGCTGCAGTTCAAAATGACTCTATGAGCTATGATCCAGTAGAACTAACAGAAAAATAAGCACCAAGCATACTCACATAAACTGCTCAGCAGTAGCTATGGAGTGAAGGGCGAACCATAGGCAGCGGAAAGGGGTAGGCCACAGGGACTATGGTCCCAACCTATAGTTTGCCCAACACAGCATCAGGAATAGAGAGCTTAGAGGCAGTGCTGGTCTCTTTGGCCCCTCCAACTAAAAAGTTGTTCTGCTGCTCCTGGGGTGAACAGCATCACCTAAGAGAAATACTGTCAGGTCGATATACAGTACAAAGCCATATATCTATAGAGTGCAGCGACTACCCACATTGAAACAGACTAGGCCTATCCAGATAGCACCAGGGAGAGTAGCAAGTTATCTAGATAAAAGTGATATTCAGTCCACCATCCAGATAACTGGCCATAAAATTTTAAGACAGCAAAAAGTAATCTTTAAATTATCCAGTTAGCGAACTCAGTATTGCTACTGTCCAAATAGCACCACCCACAATCCAGAGAGCAGTGCTAAATATGCATGATTTAAACATTGTTGAGGTGTTTAAAAAAAGCATTACCAATCCACATTACCTTGAGCTATCATTTTTAAGGCTTGTAAACTCCTGCTTTTCTCTTCATTGCATAAACACATTTCTGCTCTTAGTCAACTGGTGTTCCTTGTAGTACAACATATTGTATTAGCCAGTCCGTTGCCACCAGGGACTGTTAGATGAGGAAACCCCTTTATAATAATCAGCCCCTCATGCTGACAGACTATGCACCAAGCCATAACGTGTAGCACTCAAGCAAAAGGCTTATCTCTGCACATGGTCTACCAGAACTGTTAAATATCCAACTCAAAATGAACGAATGAGGGGCACAAGCTTGCCATGACAACAAAAAATCAATCGCTCGGTATAAAATATATTTTCTAAAGATTTCATTTCCAATTTTTTTAAACATTAGGAAATCTGATTTTATACTCCAAATGCCATTCCCACTGTCTACCTCCTTAAAGGTCTAAGCATGTAAATATTGCAGCATGTTTATACTGCAGAAGGTAACTTGGACTTCACTTTGTTTGTCTACCTGCAGTTCCCAGAGACATTAGTGCTGTTGCTCTCATTCAGGGGAAATTGAGATCAAGTATAATCAAGCAATGGAAAGAGGTGAAATCTATCATCAAAGCCAGAGACCCTGAGGGCTGTGGACAAGTCTCATTCACAGAGATCTGTGCCCTTTTCCTAGCCCTGAAGCTGAATGTTACCCCAATGGAGTTTGATACCCTCTGCCAGACGTTTGATCTGAATCAAGACGGAAACTTTCATTACATCCCATTTCTGAAGTTCTATTTGGAGAGGCAGCAAGATGAAGTAACTCATCATTATCCAGCCGCATTGATAGGTCAGTATTAGAACTTTACGGTGGACAGAGTGAACCACTGACGGTTTACCCATAAGGTCCAGGGAATTCTTATTTAAGATAAAGAGGGGCAAATGCCCATTTGGTTTACTGCTACTTTTCAAAAATTATTTTATTCTTGAAGAGTAAAAGAAACAAACCTACACACTTCCTCTCATGACCTTCAACTTTCAGCCACAAATAAGCTGCATCACCAAGTCTGTTTATTTCAAGATCCGTACTTATAGAATCTAGACAAACCCCTCTCCCACGTGGACTTCTGCACATTTGGTCAGGCAGTAATCACCCCAATATTTGTTTACTGCAAGCAGGGCCGGCCCATCCATTGAGCAAGAATGTTTTTTGCACAGGGCCCCGCGTTTCAGGGGGCCCCGCGCAAAAAACATTCTTCAGCATCCCAAGTTTTAAAAAAAAAAACCAAACCGGCTGCTTCTGCCGCGGCAGCAGCAAGAGCTCTGCCGCGGCAGCAGCAAGAGCTCTGCCGCGTGCCCCCCCCCCTGCCCGGCAGAGCCTCCGTGCATCCTCAGCAGCTTTCTTCAGGTCCAAAACGCGGGCTTCTTTCAGAGCCGCGAGAGTTTCCTTTCTCGCGGCTCTGTTAATCCCGCCGAGGGTGATGGGATTTCCCATCAGCCCCGCGGGATTTAGAGAGCCGCGCGAAAAGGAACACTCGCGGCTCTGTAAGAAGCCCCCGTGTTGGTACAGAAGAAAGCTGCTGAGGATGCACGAGGCTCTGCCGGGCAGGGGGGGGGCCCCGCGGCAGAGCTCTTGCTGCTGCCCGCGGCAGAGCTCTTGCTGCTGCCGCGGCAGAAGCACCATTTTGGTTTTTTTTTTATTTTAATTTGGAATGATAGGGGGGGGGGGTGGTTAGACTGGTAATGGGCTATGGGAGGGGAGGCTAAACTGGAAGTGGGCTGATGGGGGGGGGGTGGTGAGGACTGGTATGGCCGGGGGGGGGGGGGGGGCTGGTTAGGACTGGTAATGGGCCATGGGGGGGAGCTAAGACTGGAAGTGGGCTGATGGGGGGGGGGGTTATGACTGGTAATGGGCTATGGGGGGGGGCTAAGTGGGCTGATGGGGGTGGGCTAAGTGGGCTGATGGGGGGGGGGGCTGCTAAGTGGGCTGATGGGGTGGGTTAGGACTGGTAATGGGCCATGGGGGGTGGAGGCTAGGACTGGTAATGGGCCATGGGGGGGGGGCTAAAGTGGGCTGGGGGGGGGTTAGGACTGGTAATGGGCCATGGGGGGGGGGAGGCTAGAGACTGGTAATGGACTGATGGGGGGGGGTGTTAGGACTGGTAATGGGCTATGGGGGGGCTAAGTGGGCTGATGGGGGGGTTAGGACTGGTAATGGGGCTATGGGAGGGGGCTAAGGCTGGAAGTGGGGGGGTAGGACTGGAAATGGCTGAGGGGGGGGGGCTAAGACTGGAAATGGGCTGATGGGGGTGGGTAGGACTGGTATTGACTATGGGGAGGGGGCTAAGGCTGGAAGTGGGGGGGTAGGACTGGAAATGGGCTGATGGGGGGGTTAGGACTGGTAATGGGCTATGGGGGGTTAGGACTGGTAAGGGCCATGGGGGGGGAGGCTAGGACTGGTAATGGGGGCTGATGGGGGGGGGTTAGGACTGGTAATGGGCTATGGGGGGGCTAAAGTGGGCTGATGGGGGGTTAGGACTGGTAATGGGCTATGGGGAGGGGGGCTAAGGCTGGAAGTGGGGGGGTAGGACTGGAAATGGGCTGATGGGGGGGGGCTAAGACTGGAATGGAAATGGGCTGATGGGGGGGTAGGACTGGTAATTGACTATGGGTGAGGGGGCTACGGCTGGAAGTGGGGGGGTAGGACTGGAAATGGGCTGATGGGGGGTTAGGACTGGTAATGGGCTATGGGGGCTAAGACTGGAAGTGGGCTGATGGGGGGGGGGGTTAGGACTGGTAATGGGGGCCATGGGGGGGGGTAGGACTGGAAATGGGCTGATGGGGGGGGTTAGACTGGTAATGGGCTATGGGGGGGCTAAGACTGGAATTGGGCTGATGGGGGGGGTGGTTAGGACTGGTAATGGGCCATGGGGGGGGTTAGGACTGGTAATGGGCTGATGGGGGGAGGGTTAAGACTGGTAATGGGCCATGGGGGGGGGGTTTAGGACTGGTAATGGGCCATGGGGGGGGATCTAAGACTGGAAGTGGGCTGATGGGGGGGGTAGGACTGGTAATTGGCTATGGGGGGGCTAAGACTGGAAATAGGCTGATGGGGGGGCTAGGGACTGGAAATAGGGTGATGGGGGGGTTAGGACTGGTAATGGGCTATGGGGGGCTAAGACTGGAAATGGGCTGATGGGGGGGTAGGACTGGTAATTGGCTATGGGAGGGGGCAAAGACATGAAAAAGGGCGAATGGGGGGCTAGGACTGGAAATAGGGTGATGGGGGGTTAGGAACGTAATGGCTGATGGGGGGTTTAGGACTAGTAATGGCTATGAGGAGGCTAGGACTGGAAATGGCTGAGTGGAAGGAGGCTTGAACTGCAAATAGCTGATGGGGACGGGGCTTGGAATGGAAATGGTTGTGAGGGGGAGGGAGCTAGGACTGGAAATGGTGAGGGGGGGGGGGCTAGGACAGGAAATGGGCTGATGGAGGGGCTAGAATAGGACTGGAAATTGGCTGTTTGGGGTGCTAAGATTGGAAATGGGCTGTGGTGGGGGTTTGGATTGAAATGGACTCATGAAGGGGCTAGAACTGGAAGTAGGCTCATGGGGGGCTTGGATTGGGGAAATGGGCTGAGTGGAGGGGAGCTAGGATTTGACATGGGCTGATGGTGGGGCTAGGAAAGGACTAGAAATGGGCTCATGGGGGGCCTGGGATTGGAAATGAGCTGATGGAGGGACTTGGATGGGACTGCAAATAGATGGTGGAGCTAGGACTGGAAATGGGCTTATGGGGGGCTAGGACTGGAAAATGGTCTGCGGGGGACTAGAAGGGAGCGGATGCTGGGTGGGACTGGAACAGAATGGAGCTGATGTTGGGGGAGGATTAGAATGGGATGGAGCTGGGAGAGTGAAATGGAGAGGGAAAAAATATTTTGTGTGGGAGCGAAGACAAATCTACAATTGTCCGGATATTGTGAGAGTAGGTGGGCATTGAGGATGTAGGAGAAAAATAAGAGTGGATGAAATAGGAATCAGTAAAGAGCAAAAAGGATAAAGATAAGTATGAAAAAGCATATGTAGATAGATAATTGAAAAAAACTAAAATAGAGAATAAAAGACAAAATGACAGCAGACGAAGAAGAAATAGCGGAAGACACGAAGAAACCAGACGACAGTGGCTGGAGCAATTGCAGCTGAAAAAAAATGCACAAAAGGTAGAACAATATCTCTTTATTTTGAATTTATTACTTGGAATATGTCAGCTCTGGGAAATGTGCATCATTACCGTCTGCGCTTTGTTTAGTACAAGAGCAAAATTAATGTATAGTTTTATTTCTACAGTGTTTGTACATTCCAAGTTTGGCTTTTGGGATTCCCAGTTTTAATTATTGTCTTCCTGTTTCTAAATTGTGATTCCTTGTTTGGTGATGGTTTTATGTTCTGTTCATGTGTAACTGAGCTGAGGTATTCTGTTTGTGTATTCCTATTTGACAATTGCCACTTGTTCTCTTTCCCCAGTAGGTCATGTATTGTTGTTTCTCTGAAATGTATTGGTTTAATATTTGCAGCGTTTCCTTTTGGATAGTTAGGGTAATGGTGCTTTATGAGTCCTGGTAGTGCTGTTAGGATACGGCGGGTTGTTGCTATGGGTTCTAAATGGGCAGTGTTTGTAGTAGTTCCTAATGTGTCTGGCGGTTGGCACTGGATTATAGTAAGTAGAAGTCTTTTAGTCTTTCTTTTATTCATACACTCATTAAGAGGCATGTTTACTAAAAGTTCGTGTATGGTAACATTATGCAAATATTTATGCAAATGAGGACCCTTATGCAAATGAGGCCCCGCACCGAGTCTCCGCACATGGCCCCGCACCCCCCTTGGGCCGCCCCTGACTGACCATGATCTCCCAAAGAGCACATTATACCCCCTGCAATTAGCACAGAAGACTGTAGCAAGAATCATAATGGTGAATTCCCAACAAACTCATATCACCCCTCTCCCTAAACAGTTTCATTGGCTACCCATTACAAGCAGGATCAAATACAAAATCCTACTCAACATTCACAAAATTTTAATTTGCCAATCAGCAGATAGCTTCACTCTTTTATTAGCAAATAATGGTTCTGCCAGACCCAAAAGAAGAACTACAGTAAACACGCTGGAAATACCCAGAGAAAAACCCACCAACACACCCTCAAGCAGCCAAAGAGCCAATAGCAGAGTTTTTCTCTATACGCTTCCACCATCTGGAACTCTCTACCATCTCAAATAAGATTCAGTCAACTCACCACAGAATTCTGCAAAAACCTAAAGACTCTGCTGTTCCTAGAACACTATGGACCAAACACAGAATAAGGAATAGCGCTTCCAGCACAATGTAAATAGCATTAAATTGTTGATGTTGAATACTTATTGTACTGAATGTTCCTTGTAATGCACACTTTTCCATTCAAGTTATAATGTTATTGTACCACATTCTCTGTAAACCATCTTGACTTGTAGAAAGATGATTTAAAAAAGATGTTAAAACAATAAATACATAAACTTCACTCTGGAAATCATGCAAAGGGTGGCAGGTGATGATGTTTTGGTACTAGGCTCCCACCTGACTTTCCAGGGTTCTGTTGGCCTCAAGCCACACCCTCAGGGGCTGTTCTGCTAGTGGGATGACTGAATCCTCCTGTCTTTAATAAAGGTGTGCATGGCCAAAAATGTTTTTGTGCGGATTCATTTAAATGGAATTTTTTTCTCATTTTCAGGCATTTTTTCAGTGTATTTGACATTTGTTTTTTAGGCATGTATGAAAGGACATCATTACGAACTGCATCAGCATTGTAAAACTCCCATGCCAACTGCTCTGCACAGGATGGGGCAGTGGCTGGGCAGGTTAGTAGCGGATTGTGGGTGTTGACAGGATCTGCGTTAGATGTGCTTGCAAGTCACCTTGGGGAGAAACACCTCTCCACGCTAACTTCAGGCAAACATGCCAGGCATGCGCCCAACAAGTTGCCTGGGTCTACGCCACCTCCTGCGATAATTTTTGGGGCTTTATGTGTGATAAACTACTGCATTTTAGTATACATCCCCCTATATGCACACAATAACTTTTTTAAAGCATGCAAATCAATGGTGGGTGTGTTTACTCATAAATAGATTGTGTATGTAAAGTATCTGCACAGGCTTAAAATGCCTAGGAGCCCAAACAAAATGAATGCATGCTCATGCAAACACCCCCCCCCCCCCCCACTCTTCAATCCTCTTTCATAATCTAAGGGCTGCACATCTACCAGCTTGCATAACTCCATACTACAGTACCTATGACCTAAGTGTTGTATTAAGTTATCTACACAAAGATATTTAACTATTTTGGAGCCCTATCCTACCTAACATAATAAGAATATTTCAACAATAAGCAGTGTCAAACAAGATGAAAAAAGATATTAAATTTTCCCACAGGACTACAAATTCCCTTCAACTATGCAAAACCATAGAATAATGCAATTGGAATATGGTAGATTCAACATGACAATTTAATATTGGCATGGAGGAGTAGCCTAGTGGTTAGGGCAGCAACCAGGAAGACCAGGGTTCAAATCTCACCAATGCTCCTTGTGACTTTGGCAAGTCAATTAACCCTCCACTGCCTCAGGTACAAGCTTAGTTTGTGAGCCCTCCAGGGACAGAGAAATAACTACAGTACCTAAATGTAACTCACCTTGAACTACTGCTGGAAAGGTGAGCTAAATATTAATAATCATAATAACTGCATGACAAAAGAGGGTGTGGAGATTGTATGCAAACTAATACTTAAAGTAATAAAGCAAGTCTGACATAGTGGACATTTTGTGTATTACAACCTCAGAGGGCAGCGATACCTCATCCTCACCCAATTCTAAAAAGTCCAAAAATAGTTTAGTGTCGTCTCATTCCCATTGTGGGGGAAGACATTTTTGAAATGTGCCCCTTCTTAGTGCTTCCCAATTGTATCTCTCTCAGTAATGAAGAAATAGCCCTTTTCAATGCAGGGGTTTCCCGCTTTTCTTTCAGGCAGCTGAATTCAGAAGAAAGAACTGAAAAAGAAAAATGGATTCAAATGGAAAAAAAAAAGCCCGTTTAGAAAAGTAATGTGGGGCTGACGCTATGCAGCAAGAATTTAACAAAAACGCACATTACTACGCTACTTGGGTGCATTTTTACAAGAGCTAAATTTTCCTTGGGTTAAAGGTGATCAGATTTCAGATGTACTTGTGATTAAATTAGATCACAGTACGACATTGTATTTTGTTATTGTTTTAAATGTTTTTTATGCCATTCAAAAACCTTGAACAAGTGAAAGTTTGGAAAAGAGGCATATAAACTTGTAAAAATACATTTTAAGCGTCATTTCTTTAGGTAAAACAGTGTCGTGCCAAGCGTGTGTGTGTGGACTTATTCACATACCCCCTGCATATGCAGAAGTACATTCAACTTGTGCATAGATGTTCCAAGGATAGTGGTTTGGGAAGCTTGGTGCGTGTATTTGACAAAACATGCGCATAAAATAAAACCAAAAATGTATGTCCTTTTATGTGTAACTTTGTGCAGGAACCTCCAGCAGGCAGGGGATAATTTTATAAGAACACACTTGCATGTTACCTTTAGAAAATTTAAGAAAAGTGTTTAAGATATTTGAGGCAGATTAGATCAAATTTTTCTGAGGAGTATTTAATAGCTCAGGTTTTAATTACACCTCAACTGAATTATTGTAACATTGTTTTATTAAAGTTAACAAAAAACAATGAACAGGCTACAATTACTTCAGAATGTTAGTGCTAGAATGATTTTTCAAGCTCATGTTAATAAGTTTCCCCTTTCTTTTTAATCAAGGTAAATGAAAAAATAATTTGAGCTTTTTAAAGGTAAACTATTATGTTTTATTTGTAGGATTTTACATGAATATATGACTAAGTAGTTTTTGCTGAAAATAAAAGATCACTCCATGAGAGTTTTTCACTATAAGAGAGAACATAAGATATGCCATACTGGGTAAGGTCCATCAAGCCCAGTATCCTGTTTCCCACAGTGGCCAATCTAAGTCATACGTACCTAGCAGTATCCCCAAAAGACAGAGGTTCCACAATGCTTGTATTGGGTCAAACATTGATATCCTGAGTCCCTTTTTAATAATGGTTTATGGACCTTTCCTCCAGGAACTTGTCCAAACCTTTTTTAAACCCAGCTACACTAACAGCTCTTACTACATCCTCCGGTATCAAATTCCAGAGTTTGATTACACGTTGAGTGAAAAAATATTTTCTCTTATTTGTCTTAAATAGTTTACCCTATAGCTTCATTACATGTCCTCTAGTCTTTCTATATTCTGATAGCGTAAACAATCGATCTACATTTACCCGTTCCACTCCATTCATTAATTTATAGACCTCTATCATATCTCCCCTCAGCCGTCTCTTTTCCCGGTTGAAGAGCCCTAACCTTTGTAGCCTCTCTTCATGGGAGTAGCCTTCCATCCCCTTCACCATTTTGGTGGCTCTTCTCTGTATCTTTTCTAATAACGCTATATCCTTTTTAAGATACGGCGACCAGAATTGCACACAATATTCAAGGTGCGGTCATACCATGGAATGATATAGAGGCATTATAATATCCTTTGTTTGGTTCTCCATTCCTTTCCTTATGATACCTAGCATTCTATTTGCTCTCTTGGCTGCCGCTGCACACTGGGTGGAGGGTTTTAACATGTTATCCACAATGACGCCTAAATCTTTTTCCTGGGTGGTGGTTCCCAATGTGGAACCTTGCATCGTGTAACCATAGTGTGCGTTGTTCTTTCCTCTGTGCATAACTTTGCACTTGTCCACATTAAATTTGCCATTTGGATGCCCAGTTTTCCAATTTATCCATATCCTCCTGCAGCTTTCCACAGTCCTCTTGGGTTTTAACAACTTTAAACAGTTTTGTGTCATCTGCAAATTTGATAACCTCACTAGTTATTCCCTTTTCCAGGTCATTTATGAATATGTCAAAAAGTAGCGGACCCAGTACAGATCCCTGGGGTACACCACTATTCACCTTTCTCCATTGGGAAAATTGGTCATTTAGCCCTATCCTCTGCTTTCTATCTTTTAACCAGTTCCTGATCCACAATAGTACACTGCCTCCTATCCCATGACTCTTTAGTTTTTCCAAAAGTCTCTGATGAGGGACCTTGTCAAAGGCTTTCTGAAAGTCCAGATACACTATATCAACCAAGAGCTTTGGCTACACTTGTTTTCTTACCAAGCAGGTAGGGAATGGAATCAATTATCTCAAGAGATTAAGGGCATGTTTACTAAATCTCTTAGCTGTTCATGTGGGTAGATAACGCATGCAAAATGCAGAAAATGAAGCAATTTTCTGCACTGTTACCACATCCAGATAGTATGCGCTATCTGCAGAATGCATGTTATCTGTATGAGTGAGTGGGATAGGCGAGTGGATGTGTCTGCAATTCATTACCACAGGCTTCAACAGAGTGCAGTAACCATCAGATTTGCAGACGGCACAGGTGTTCCTAATACCACCTCAATGGGTGGTGTGAGCTGCGTCAAGGCTTGTGTCCAAACACAGTCTCTGCACATTTAGTGCATTACCTGCTGGGGAAATGCTGTGCATGCCCCTAACAGCTAACACCATGCTATCTGTGCTTTTTTGCCACAATCTCTACAAACTCACACAAGAAACCTTTTAAGCCAAGCCAAAATATAATCCAATAAGAAAGGCCCGCTCATATAATCCCTATCACACCATCATTAACATGTTTTAATAAACAGTGTACTATAGACTTTTATATTTTTTGTCGGATCGTCTGTAATGAGGATGTGAAACATACTCTTGTAACAGACCCTCCTTTTTATTCAATTTTAAAAGGTCTCAACGACCAAATTTGCCTGAGGCTATAAACGGCCCAAAAGACCAGCCTCTGCAAATAATCAACTCTTCAGTTATCATCAATCCACCCTGTCTGTAAACAGCTTCCTGTAATCACTGAATGTCACTCAAAGGAAAATCACATTACTCATCTGAAACATTGTAAGATGATATCCGGTGCGGCTTAAGCTTGCTTCAACGTGTCTCCCCCGTTTGATTCAAAATTTCCAATTCATCGCATCGGGGTCCAAGAGCTTGCTTGCCTTTGCTATTTTCCTTATAAGACATTCCTACCTGCCGTTGGGTAATCATACGACACAGTCATGAAAGCTAGCTCAAGGCAATATCCTGTATGCAGCACTCACTGATTGCCACGCCCACTTTGCCCTGCTCCTACCCTAATGTGCTAAAATCAGTAACAGGATGTTCACCATGCTGGCTGATTTTAATATGTGGCAGTTGTTACCGTGGACCGTTAGCATGTGCTAAAACCCATGCTACCCACTACCACCCTTCAGTAAGCACACCCCTTTATGTAGTCCGTGACAATGCAGACTGCATGCGTGTGGGTTTTAACATTTTCCCCGATTATACACAATTTGATGTGTAGACCACACCATCATGCATTCTATACATAAACTTACATCATTATTGACTGTTCTGAACCCCACCTGCTTGCAAAGTTAGATGTAAAATGGCAAAATTCAGCCAATCAGCATATTATTCCTATACATGAATTAAGCCAGCAAAAAAAGCAGGCCTTACTTATGCATATTTATTTTATTTATTTGTACATTTTTCTATACCGCTATATAAGCAGAGTGGCACCCTCTAAAGGGTTGGGGCCAATGAATATACAAATAAAACACCACTAGCAATTTATTTTATCTGACGATCCGTAGCTGCTGAAAAATGTGTCTCTAAAAAAACCTTACTGAACAGGCCAAAGGAATAAGTTAGCACCAGCTCAGAATAATCTGTCTCTCCAGTGCAGTAGCTGCTTGATGGAAACACTTGTGCTTCCATGAGGGGGCTACTTGCTGGAGTCAGTTTGCTTATTTTTAGTCGAACATTAAGGGGAAGTTTTACATTTTAGAAAAGCTGTGCTTGTCTGCTTCATTTTGCCCTGTTACAATCAATCCTGCTAGTTTACGCACTTTGCTCTTCTTGCTATTATTGGCCTGATGCTGCGATCAGGATGGTGATTCAAGCAATTACAGTACTGGAAGGATATGAACGGTCATCAAGTTTTAACTCTGAGTCACCGATTAATGCTCTAGCCCATGGGCCACTTCTCCTTTTTTTTCAGTTATAGAAACTGCTCCCTGAGCAATTTGACAGGTCAAATTTCTCCAGCTAGAGCATTATTTCACCAGTTTACAAACAGTCTCCCTCCAAAGGCAACTCCCGGATCATGTGGTCATGCTAAATATATCTAAAGCATACTCTAAATTAGCTGATATAGTTCTCTAAGGCACATTATACGCAGAGAGTGAACTTCTACCAGGGTACTCGGTTAACTGGGCAGGACCGTGAACACACCAATGTGACCTTAAGCAGTGGTAGCGTAAATGCAGCAGCAATAGCGCCTACTTTGAAGGGTGCAGGCATTACATCTGTGCAAGAGCAGGTGTGCACAGTGCATTGCAAAAGTATTCATCCCCTCTGCGTTTGTCCTGTTTTGTCGCATTACAACCTGGAATTAAAATGGAATTTTGGGGGTTAGCACCATGTGATATACACAACATGCCTATGACTTTGAAGGTGCAAAATAGCCTTTATTGTGACACAAACAATAATTAAGACAAAATAAAACCTGAAAGCAGAAGTGTGCATATGTATTCACCCCCCAGTCAATACGTTGTAGAGCCACCTTTTGCTGTAATTACAGCTGGAAGTCTCTTGGGGTATGTCTCTATTAGCTTAGCACATCCAGCCACTGGGATTTTCACCCATTCCTCAAGGCAAAACTGCTCCAACTCCTTCATGTTAGCTGGACTGCATTGGTGTACAGCGATCTTCAAGTAATGCCACAGATTCTCAATTAGATTGAGGTCTGGGTTTTAGCAGTATCCTTAGTGTCATTGTCCTGCTGGAAGGTGAACCTTCGTCCCAGTCTTAAATCTCTGGCAGACTGAAAAAGGTTTTCCTCAAGAATTGCCCTGTATTTAGTGCCATCCATCGTTCCTTCAATCCTGACCAGTTTTCCTTTCCCTGCCAATGAAAAACATCCCCACAGCATGATGCTGCCACCGCCGCACCCTGCAAGAACCTGCCCTCTCTCCTTCGGCCATCCACACAACGCTCCTGCCTGAGCCCTCCCTTTCCGGAAGTGCCGCGGCCGCGCCCTGCAAGGTATCCTGTTTCCCTGGCATAAATTTGGAGCGCCTGCGGCGCGCACCGAAGGAGCGCACCTAAGGAGCATGACGTGCTCCTTAGGGGCGCTCCTTGGGGCCGCTCCGGCAGCGCAGGCCTATCTGCCTTCCCCATTTCGTTCCTTCTTTTAATCGGTCTCCTCTGCACCTCCACATTTCCTGGGACACTGTCTTCTGCTGTTCTGACTCAACCCATTGCTGGTTCCCTTCAGTTCTCATCTACAACAATCACCCCCTTGTCTACTCCTGTTAGTTTCCTTTTCTCTCTTCCCTTTGGCTCGCCTATGTCTTCCATTCCTGTAATCTGGGGTAGGCGTCCGGGCAAGTCTTTTCAATCTCACTCGCGATGTCTCTCTAATTTGCTCCCCTGTTCAATCTCTACTTCATTTCAGTCTCCTGCAACATCTAGCACTTCTCACCCCTCTCTTTCCATTGGCTTAATTAACTGTCGGTCTCTACGGAATAAAACACTTCTCATTCAAGACCTGGTCCTTCAATATTCTTTTGTTCTTGCCCTACTGACAAACTTGGTTAAAGGATGGCGAAGACGCTCTCCTGGCCTGCTGTCTCCCCCCTAGCTATTCTGCCGTCTCCACCCCCCGTCTTGGCCATTCAGGAGGGGGAGTGGCATCTCTAATTCACTCATCTCTCCACTTTACTCAGCTCACTCCCCCGTCTTTACGTTATCCTGAATCCCTTTTGCTTCAATTACATACCTCCCCTCCTATCCAGGTACTTCTTATCTACTCGCTTCCTGCTCTGCGACCCGAGCTCTGGGACTCTCTTCTCGCAACACTCACTGACTTGTCCTTAGCTTTCCCCCATCTACTTATCGCCGGAGACTTCAACCTCCACGTGGACTCTCCATCCTCGTCCCGAGACCACTCCTTTATCTCTCTTTTACACGATCTATCACTAATACAACATGTTACTATCCCTACTCACCAAGCTGGTCATACTCTTGATCTGTTCCTGACTTCATCTTCTTCTTTTCTTACATTACAAAATATCTCCCCT
The DNA here is from genome assembly GCA_033557465.1 of Ichthyophis bannanicus. Classification (NCBI taxonomy): domain Eukaryota; kingdom Metazoa; phylum Chordata; class Amphibia; order Gymnophiona; family Ichthyophiidae; genus Ichthyophis; species Ichthyophis bannanicus. Next base: position 475,602,456 of record CM066037.1, on the reverse strand, counting down.
CTATCTCTCCCTTGGACGGACCACGTCTGTCTCTCCGTTTCCTGTTCCCACTCTTTAAGGTCCTCCTCTCCCTCCTCTCCTTTTATATCCCCTACAGTATCCCCCCCCCCACGTCTCTCACGTGCTATCACATCCTTTACCCGTCAGCAATTTCCCACTGCCACCGAGCTCTTTCCTCCGGACTTTTCCTCGCTCTCTCCCAACTCCCAAGTCACGCTCTGGTCATCATCCCTCACGGCTGCTCTTGATCGTGTCGCCCCTTTACGTCCTCGGAAACCCCACCGTCGGCCCCTTCACCCCTGGTACCATCAAGGTTTACGGCTCTTGTGCACTCAGCTCCGTAAATCCGAACGTCAATGGCGTAAGGACCCCACACCATCCACCCTAGCTATCTTCAAGTCTATTCATTCTCATTACCGCTCTAGCGTTCATCAGGCCAAACGCTCATATTTCTCTAATGCAATTCTGAATGCTCCAAACCAGACCCGATACCTCTATTCCACTTTGCGATCCTTAACTTCTCTTCAACCCTCAACGTCAGCTGTTCACATTCACCCCACTCCATCCCCCTCTCTTTTGGCTTCTTACTTTAGCAACAAGATTTCCACCCTAAGAACATCGCTACCCTCCTGTCCTGCCCCAATACCTTCCCCTCCTCTGGTCGCCTCTCCCCCTCCATTGGCTTGTCTCTCTCACTCTTGGGCCTCTTTCTCTTTAATCACGTCCCCGGAACTTCATCACCTTATTTCTTCCTCCAGAAAGACAACTTGCCCCCTTGATCCCATTCCCTCCTCTTGGCTTCTAGATCCCTCTTTGGCACTCTTACCTCACATCCTTACTATGTTTAATTCCAGCTTGTCCACTGGTACTTTTCCCTCTACTTGGAAACATGCCCTAATCCGCCCTATCCTAAAGAATCCCTCTCGATCCATTGGTTCCTGCTCACTACCATCCTGTCTCTAATCTTCCTTTCCTCTCTAAACTTCTCAAAAAATTTGTTTTTGCACAACTCTCCCACTATTTAGATTCTATTAACTTTCTTCACCCTCGTCAGTCTGGATTTCGTCAGGGTCACAGTGTTGACACTATTCTACTTGCTTTCACTAACGCACTGCATGTGGCACACGATCGTGGGGATATTTCGGTGGCGGTTGCTCTTGATCTTTCTGCAGCTTTTGATCTTGTTGACCACTCTCTTCTTCTCCAACGTTTACGGGAAGCTGGTCTATGTAGTACTGTTTACCACTGGTTTCATTCTTTCCTTTCTTCTCGTTCTTGTGCGGTTCTTTCCCCTTCTCCTTCTATCCCCCTCTCTGACCCTTTCCCTCTCTCTTGTGGAGTCCCCCAGGGCTCTGTCTTAGCACCTCTTCTTTTCAACCTGTTTCTGTCTCCGCTTGCTCTTTTAATTCAACAGTCTGGAGTTTCTGCTTTTCTCTATGCCGACGATATTGTCCTATTGCATCACACTTCCCCTTCCTGTCCTGACCTTTCTGCACTCAATTCCTGTCTCTCTGACGTAGCTAATTGGTTGACTCATCATTGCCTTCACCTCAATCTCACTAAGACTGTGGCTATTTGGTTTTCTCATGGTTGTTCACCCCCTCAGTTGGTTCCCTCATTTTCTGGCTCTGCTGTTCCCCTAGTCTCTTCTTTTCGTTACCTTGGTGTTCACTTTGATTCGGATCTTTCCTTTCAGACGCACCTTTCTCACATTACTAAATCATCTTTTTTCTTCCTTCGTCAAATCCGTGTGGTGCGTCCTTTTCTGTCCCCCTCAGCTCTCTCCACTTTGTTAATGTCCCTAGTTATGTCTCGTGTAGATTTCGCTAACTCTACTCTCATTGGACTCCCCAAATACCGACTATCTCAACTCCAACGGATACAGAACACTGCCGCTCGTCTTGTCTGTCATGCCTCTCTTCGGGATCACGTCACACCTTTGCTTTTTCATCTTCACTGGTTACCCTTTCCTTACCGCTCTCAATTCAAGCTGCTCACTTTGGTTCACAAGGCTCTCCACACTGGCACCCCTCAATATCTTGCTGATCTTCTTTCCTTTCACTCTCCCCGGTACACTCCTCGCTCTTTTCACCTCAATCATCTCACTCTTCCTTCCCCCTCCCGTGCCCACCTTCAATCCACACGGTCCTCTGCTTTCTTCTTTATTGGTCCGGCTCTGTGGAATTCTCTACCCTCCTCCCTCTGCTTAGAAGCTCACCATCCCACTTTCAAAAAACACCTGAAAACCCACCTTTTCTCCCTTGCTTATGATGTGCCCTCCCCTTTTGTATGACTTCCACTCCCCTTGCTCTTACCCTCCCTTTGTTCCCTTCCCTACCCCCTACCCTCCTCTTTGTCCCCCCCCCTTTCCTCTCCCTTTCTGTTTCTTCTGTCTAGACTATGGTTTTATGAAGAAATTGTAATTGTACTTTTTTCTATCCTTTTCTTTCTTCTATCTCTTCTATCTGTACTATGGTTTTTATAAAGAAATTGTAACTTCTCTTCCTTTTCCTTTCTATGGCCTTGGCCATTTTTATGTTGACTTTTAATTGTACATCGCTCTGATTTTTGGAGAAGGGCGATTTTATCAAGACACAATAAACATAAATATAAACACCATGTTTCTCTGTAGGAATGGTGTTCTGGGGGTGATGGAAAGTGTTGGGTTTGTGCCACACATGGCATTTTCCATGATGGCCAAAAAGTTCAATTTTCGTCTCATCTGAGCAGAGAACCTTCTTCCATGTGTTTGGGGGGGGGAGGGGGGTCTGCCACATGCTGTTGTGCAAACTCCTAACGTGTTTTCTTATTTTTTTCTTTAAGCAATGGCTTTTTTCTGGTCACTCTTCCATAAAGCCCCACTCTGTGGAGTGTATGGCTTTAAGTGGTCCTATAGACAGATACTCCCTATCTCCGCTGTGGATCTTTGGAACTCCTTCAGTGTTATCCTTGGTGTCTTTGTAGCATCTCTGATTAATGCCCTCCTTGCCCAATCTGTGTTTTGGTGGGTGGCCTTCTCTTGTCAGATTTGTAGCGGTGCCATATTCTTTCTATTTTGTTATAATGGATTTAATGGTGCTCCATGGGATATTCAGAAGGTAGGATATATTTTTATAATGCAACCCTGATCTATACTTCTCCACAACTTTGTCCCTGACCTGGTTGGAGGGCTCCTTGGTCTTCATGTTGCTTGCTTAGTGGTGTTGCAGAGTCAGGGGCCTTTCAGAACGGGTATATTACACAGGCATCATGTGACACTGATTGCACACAGGTGGACCCTAAACAACTAATTATGTGAGGTTAATTGGTTGGATCAGATCTTATTTAGGGGTTTCATAGCAAAAGGGATGAATACAAATGCACTCACAACTTTTCAGTTTGTAGTTGTTTTTATATAGTATTTTATTGTCATTTCACTTCACCAATTTGGACTATATTGTTAGATCCATTACCTAACATACAAATTAACTTCCATTTTCATTCCAGACTGTACGTAATGTGACAAAAACCAAGGGGATGAATACCTTCGCAAGGCACTGTACGTGCACATATTTTATGTGCATATGTGCATAAAACACAACTCCACCCCCTGTGCACGCCTATTGTGAAAGCATGCTCTAGCTTGCAGTGTGTATACTATAAGAGCTATTTTACCCTTGAAAACTGTTTATAACATTATCCTCTACAAGTTCAATTATGTTCAAATTATAAAAAAAAAAATCACATTTTTTAAACCTTTCCTATATTCTTGCTGACCACAGAAACATGATGGCAGAAAACCACCATATGGCCTATCCAGTCTGCCCTTCCATATCAACTCTATAGTCCCTTTTTTTCCTTTAGAGATCACCTGTGTTTGTCCCATGCTTTCTTGAATTCAGATACTGTCCTCATAATTTATTTAGTTCTGCTATCCTTATTGCATTTCTTCAAGCATTTTTCATGTTCATCTTCAACTTTTTAAAGAGACCTTTTTATATAATGTTTTGCCCAAATACATATCTTGGGTACATGCAACTTCCTTTATTTATAGCCTCCCCGTCACACCTCTTTTTCAGAAACAGCATCCCTGCAAAGTTCAGCGGTCATCTGTTTAACTCTCTGGTGAGAGCTCGATTGGAGTACAATTGAATCATGTATTCAAAAAGATACAAACAGGATGGGGTTGGTGCAAAGGGCAGTTACTAAAATAGTTAGTGATCATCAAAGCAAATGAGGACGAAGATCTCAGTATGTATACTCTGGAAGAAAGATGGGAGAGCGGAGATATGATGGAAGCATTTAAATGTTTCTATGACAAACACACAGCAAACAAGCCTAATAGAGAGGAAGGAAGCTCTTGAATGAGAGAGCATAAAAATAAAGGTGAAAGAGTAAAGAGAAAAGGTAATAAAGTTTGGGGGGTTTTTGTTGTTTTTTTTTTTACAGAAAGGGTAGTGGATGAATTCAAAAAGCAAAAGAACATAAGAAATGCCAAACTGGGTCAGACAAGGTCCATCAAACCCAGTATCCTGTTTCCAACAGTGGCCAATCCAGGTCACAAGTACCTGGCAGGTTCCCAAAAAAAAGAGTACACAGATTCTGCAATAATGGTTTATGGACTTTTCCTCCAGGAACTTGTTGAAACCTTTTTTAAACCCAGCTACACTAACAGCTTTTACTACATCTTCCGGTAACAAATTCCAGAGTTTTATTATGCATTGAGTGAAAAAATATTTTCTCTTATTAGTCTTAAATGGGTTACATTGTAGCTTTATTGTGTGTCCCCTAGTCTTTATACTTTTTGATGGCATAAACAACCAATCTACAATTACCTGTTCCACTCCATTCATTAATTTAGAGACCTCTATCATATCTCCCCTCAGCCGTCTCATTTCCAGGTTGAAGAGCATGGGACAAGCAGAAGAGGTCCTCCAAGGAAGAGGAAGGGATTTAAGAGCTTAGTAGTTGGAATGCCTGGGCAGACTGGACAGGCTGTATGGTCTTTATATGCTGTCATTTTCTCAGCTTCTCCTGTTCCCATAATCCTCAGCATGGTAATTCCATTCACCTCTTCCCCTCCAATCTTGAGGAGCTCATCTCAAGAACCTCCCCTTCCCAGGATCAGTAGATCATCTCAGGTCCTTGCCCTCCTAAAATTAGCAACTACTTATCTCACTTCAGGTACAACAGTAGCCTTCCCGAAAAAAAAAAGTTGCATGTGCTCCACCGGCCACCAGATGACCACAAATTAGACAAAAAACCTTTACTAAATAATTAAAATTTACATTTATCTTTCATAACTTTATTTTGTTGAATTATTGAATCAGTGCAATATAAGTCATGTCAAACAAACGCAGTAGTGACTATTTTTATTAGTGCCATGCATCGCCATTTACATTCTTCCCACAAGAACAGCAGTTAACATATTTCTCTTATGAAATAGGATATACATACAGAGAAGATACCAGAACAACAGGATAAGCATAACACAAACATTCACCAAGTTAATGCTCAGTCACCAAAGACATGAACATGATTCACTTTATCAGCTTATAATACCTCATATGAACAAAGCAATGGCAGACTAGACCATGCACCATTATAATTCAACGCAGAAACAGCTAAAAAATAACAATGCATAGGAAATGACACCTCTGAACTTATCTAGAATTACAAAGCACATCTTTGGAGGGTGAGAACAATTAATGAGGATGAGATGAGTTCAGTGAATGATCATGGGAACCTAAATAACTGTAATGATCTAAGAGACATGCAAGTGAAAACTAAAAGGTGGTTGGATTTAGCTTGGAGAATGAACTGTGAAGAAAGCGGCAGGATAGTCCCACCCTAACAATTTACAACACTGTAGAAACACAGGGCTGAACATGGACCAGTTCAGGTGGTCATCCAGTTCTACGTAGGATGTATGGTGCTTACATCATCCCAGAAAATATTTGTCTACCCGCTTAAAAATATCCACCGACATTGTACCACGTCACACTGTACGGGATATAACATTAAGGATGTAATTACCATGAACGTTGTCAAAAAGATACACAGACATAAGCAAAGTGCATAAAGAGATAGAGGGATAGGTGCAGTTAATGAAAAGTGCAAGTAGATGAAGCTAAAAACAAGAGGATTTTTTTTCTGGTATGCAGGATGGAACTTATGCACATGACCTGTAACTGCATTATGAAGAGAAACAGAGGCATCGCCAGGAAATTATCTAGCTTAGTAAAGAGGTTTCACGTGAGCAGCTTGACAGTGGACGCTGGTCCAGATCTTAAGGGTTATTACAGTATATCATCACTGATCAGTTTCACATGTATTTATTTAAAGTGACCCCCCAAAGGCACAAAAGCAATGTTACATAAATGATATTAGTGCAAATATGAATTCCTATTAAAAATAAATTTAAAATTAGTAAACAGAATGTAAACCAATGCAATAAATTCATGGCATGAACTTTAATAAGCACCCCCCCCCCCTAACATTCAAGTACGCTTTCCGATTACTATTCAAAGGTACAATATTTCCCTAAATACAGTTTCTAATTAATGCCGCCAAGCCACTGGAGAAGGTTAAGCAACTGCATCCACGATCAAGCCACTAACATTCACTCGATTATCTTGGGCTGTAAACTGTGTAAACGCCCATAACCAAGATATTCAGAAGTACTAACACAGTAATGGCGCTATACTCCAGATGCTAACCACTTCGCATCGGGGCATGTCAGGAGACATTCTGGGGGCCGTACCCGGGGATAAGCATGCAGTGGCGACATTCAACCGCTGCCTGCTTACCCCTCAGCAGAAAAAGTTATGCACAGCAAAAGCTGACCTAACTTTCACCAACGGAGCTAACTAGGCAGCAGCTGAATATCGCTTCTGCGCTGTGTGGGGCAACCCCAGATATTCAATGCCAGGTGTGATGCACCTGAGAAACCTAAGAAAACAGCCAGTAGGATCAGCGGGACCCAGAGAATGATTAGGTGAGAATTTTCTCCAGAATGTCTATACAAACTCCCTGCAGTAGTGGTGTCATGATAAGACCAAAATCAAACCATTTGTTGCACTTCTAAAAACCGAACACAATAGTGGGCTGGATAAAAACAGACTCCATCTCTGGCAGAAAAGAATTAATGGCAAAAGACTTGCTGGAGATAAAGCGGTTTATAAATTCTAAAACCCGAAACAGTGCAGCCACTCTAATATTTCATCCAAAAAGGTGCACAACATTCAATCTCTATTTAGCCAACCGAAGATTCCCGTAATCTAATGGACAGGACTACCAATGTTTAATTTATATTTTTTTGACGGATCGTCTATTATTGAGGATGCACAAACATACTCATGCTACAGACCCTCCATTTTAATCAGATTTAATCCGACAAAAAATATATAAATTAAACATTGGTAGTCCTGTCCGTTAGATTATGGGAATCTTCAGTTGGCTAAATAGAGATTGAATGTTGTGCACCTTTTTGGAGGAGATAAAGTGGTAGCACAGACCACAGGGGATCAAAAAGCCGTAACAGTCAGAAACCAAGAAAGAAACAAAGCCAAAAATTAATGTCCATCTTCTAATAGCAAATATGTTCTCATCACCATCAGATATTGTCATGGAATATCTACCACTATCCATCATAGATTCAACCTCATCTTAATTGCTTGTACTGACCAATGCTTACAAAACTCTTTTCAGCTGAAAGCGCAAGCAGTTAGGTGGATTTTCAGCCAAACCTAAACAATAAGCAGATAAAATTAGCAGATCCCTAGAAAAACAAGGGTACTTCATTGTATTCTGAACAGAAAGATGGTAAGTAAAAGGAAATGTGGCTGGGCTTTTCCCTAAAGCAGTGGGCATTCTCATGAGTTGTGAAAGTCCTATGGATGGCTCATTTATCAAATTCCATGCCACAAGTAGTCAGGTTGAAAAGTAACCTCTTTTTTTAAAATCACAGAACAATATCAGCACATAACATGAAACTATTGATACTGGTTCTGAAAATGTGCAAAGCCTAACCTAACCTCCAATAGTTATATCCTTTGCTATTTCAATGATCACAGTAATTGTGGCAAAAAAGGTGTCTTGTATGTTTGTTTTTTGTTTTGTTTTATTTTTTTTAAAGATGCTCTCCTGACATATACATAAGTAAATACTGAAAGAAATATGTATGGCCAAAAAAACAAATTCAGTTCATTTTTGGATATTCTGGATTTGTGGTCATTTTCTCAATTCATTCCACATATTGTCCAATAAAAAAATATTTCTGCAATCAGTTCCATATGTGCATGAATTCATAGCTTAATGTTTATTAAATTGATTTTGCATGCATTGTTGTTGTTTTTTAAATACCAAAAACATTATAATTAAAAGTACATCCCTAAAATCTGGTCTGCAGCAGTTCTGGATAGACTTCTCTTGAATCACCAATACAATTTTTTCTGCCTTATTTTGTTACAATTATTTCTATAAATTGTTTTCCCCTTTTCTGAAAGCAAGCATATACAGTAGCATGCATGTAAAATCCACTGAATCTCATTAAACATAGTCAATGCAAGAACTGGCTAGGATAAAATATCATCAATGCATATATAGCGCTAAAATGAAGAACCGTCCACTTACATAAGGAGAAGCATCATTTTTGACAACTGAATTTTCCTGCAAATCTGGACTTTGCTTCCAAAAGCCATACATCTGGCAACCTCTGTCCTCTGACAAGCCTAACAGGGAAGTTAAGAGTGGTGTACAGGATGCAAAACAAAAAAGTTGTTGACAAGGTAAAATGTTTCTCCAAGTTCACCACCCTCCTAATGAAAGCAGAAATTCTATCAAACAGATTTGGGGCCCCTTTTGCTAAAGTGCTTTGTTTTTTGCACCCAACACTTATTTAACACAAAAACTAATGTGCATTAAATGCAAAGCCTCTACGGTAACTGTTGGGGACACAATCAGCACATTCAACAGTTAAGGTGCAGATGAGTACCCTAATGCAGAGCATTATTATTGGGGATACACTTACCCTCCAGCTATTGAGGTGCACTGGGTACACCCATACTAATGACAGCATTGTCCCCCTGTGCTAACTACAATTATTTATTATTAGTAGTATTTAGCTCACACCTTTCCAGGAGATCAAGGCAAGTTACATTCAGGTACAGCATGTATTCCCCTGTCCTCAAAAGGCTCACAATCTATGTTTGCACCTGAAGCAACGGAGCGTTAAGTGGCTTGCCCAAGGCCACAAAGAATGCCAGTGTTCACCATGCCCACTCTCCACCCCTAATTTGCCAATTTGGCAAGCTAACACATGATTGTCACTTAGTGTGAAAATTGGTAAGCATTAACTATCATGGCCCCATGGTAACTTACAGTAACTGCATGCCGGGGTCTGCAGTAACACGTGCCAAATCGCGCATTAACCGCATAGTGCACTTTAGTGCAAGGGCCCCTTCGAACGTTTTCTCAATTGAAAACTAAATTAAATTAAAGATTCTTATTTCATTTTAATCCTAAGATATCAACATATCAACTTTACAAAAGCATAAATGCAACTTGAAAATATTTATTTATTTGTATTTTATTTAACTAGACTTATATATTGCTTTTCTACAAGTCAAAGTAGTGTACATTCAGGTATTCTATATATAATTTCCCTTGTCCCCGAAGGGCTCACAATCTATGTTTTGGTATCTGAGGCAATGGAGAATTAAGTGGCTTGCCCAAGGCCACAAGGAGCACCTGTGGGACTAGAAACCCCAGTCCTTCTGGCCTAAGATTGCTCTCTACTAGCTGGGATTCAAATCCCTTGCCCTCTGTTGCCCCAACCACTAGGCCACTCCTCCCCTGGCCTAATAGTTGGGGAAACACATGCATGGGAAGTTGGCCTTTCAGAAAAGATGCTGTGTCTATAATATACATTGCAAATCCTTTATAAAATCTGAGAAAGTATCAAATTAGAAAAAAAAGAAGATCTAGGAGTAATATCAAAAACAGCAATAAAACCAAGAAACAGCCAAGCTAACACATTAAAGCATCTTGCTAAAACTGCTTGTTTAAGGCAAAAAACAGGCCACATGCCAACTTAAATAAACCTATAATATCTAAATAACCATTTCACTTTGGCATTCTCAGCTAGCAAAGGCTTGGTGGAATTGTGGCTTAGGGACATATGCTCTTGCAAAAGCGTAGTTACTCACCTGTAAAAGGGACAGCAGGAATCAGTCCTCACATATAGGGTGATGTCGGTGCCTTTGGGACATGTACCAAGGGTGCCATCTTGCTCAATCAGATGACATGGCTAGGACAACAGTAAAAAAATGAAACAAGGTAGGGAGGCAACTCTCAGGGGAGGAGGAACGGTTGTGAGGATCGATTCCTGCTATCCCTGGAGAAAACCTGTTACAGATGAGTAACTATGCTTTCTCCAGGAACAAGCAGGAACATATGGGACTCCCTAGCTCCAGGTTGCCGAGGACCAAACCATGACAGTACGAACAGCGACCAATGGGGTAGCCGTGAGTTGCAGAAGATGAGTCCCCAATGAGAGACTCTGCAGCAACCTAGCATCCAGAGGCACTAACATTCCGGTAGACTAAACACAGAAGGGTCAGAAGGCAAGAGTTGCCTACACCCCGAGAATATTATGGAGTACTGCCTGGCCCAAACATACTATCCCTGTGGGACTCACTCTCCAGGTAGTAGTGAGCTGTGAATGTATGAACTGAAGATCATGTGGTGGCCTTGCAGATCTCCATCACAAGCAATGAGTGCAGGTTGGCCACAGAGGTGCAGGTTGGCCACGCGATGCACTGTGAACTGGTGCTCTAGGGAGAGGCAGCTCGCTCATAGGTGACGGCAATATGATCCGCCACCCAAGTGGACAGGTTTCACTTAGTCACAGGGAGTCCCAAGTCTGCTGGGGTCATAAGACACGAAAAGCTGAGGAGCTTGGTGATGGGCCTGAGTCCACTGTAAGTAGAAGGGCTCGTTTGCAATCCAGTGTATGAAGTACTAGTTCCTCCCGGCTGGTGTGAGGATGTGGGAAAAAGGTGGGGAGGACCACCTCTTGGTTGAGGTGGAAAGGAGATACCACCTTCGGGAGGAATTTGCGATGCATGTGGAGCACTACCCTGTTCTTGTAGAACCTTGTATATAGTGGATCTGCCACCAGGGCCTGGAGTTCGCTCACTCTTCGAGCAGACTTGAGGGCCACCAGGAAGGTCACCTTCCAAGAAAGGTACTGCAGTTGGCAAATGGCTAGGTGCTCGAATGGCAGTCTGGTGAACTGTGAGAGCAGCACGTTGAGGTCCCACTCTGCTGCCAGAGGGCAGAGAGGGGACTTGAATAATAAGAGGTCTCAGAGGAACCTGGAGAACAGGGGCTGGCCCGAAAAGGGTTTTCCCTCAATAGGGTGGTGGTAAGCATCTATCGTGTTCAGATGTACCCTCACGGAGTTGGACTTCAGCCCAGTATGTGACTGGTGCAGTAGGTACTGGAGTACTAATTGCACATGGCAGGAGAAGAGGTTCTCGCTCCTTTCCGCACATCAGGTGGAGAACCTTCTCCACTTAAAGGTGTAAGCCCATCTGATGGAGGGCTTTTGGGAGACCAATAGCATCTCCTCAACTTCTCTCAGAAGACTGAAAGGGGCCAATGTAACCCTCTCAGCAGCCATGGTCTTAGCGTTAGCAACCCCAGATTGGGGTGCAGGAGCAAGCCCTCCGCCTGGGACAGGAGGTCTGTGGCTCAGCCCAACAGGACTAGGAATGCCACCGACAGGGAGAGCAGCAGTGGAAACCAAGGCTGCCTGAGCCACCTGGGGACAATTAGTATAACTGACGCCCTCTCACTCTGGATATTGAAGAAGGTCCTGGAGACCAGGGGGATCAGTGGGAATGCACAGAGTAAGCCATCGGACCACAAGATCAGGAAGGCATCGGCCGCCACTCTCTCCAAGTGCAGCTGACACAAGCAGAAGCTAGGCAGCTGTGTGTTGTCCGGAGAGGCAAATAGGTCCATCGCAGGCCTGCCCCAGAGGTGGAAGAGTCATTTTGCCACCATGGGGTACAAATGCCACTTGTGCGGCCAAAGGACTCTATTCAGCCTGCCCATTAGGAGTTTTCCTGGCCCGGGAGGTAAACCCTCGCAGAAGCATGCTGTTGCTGGCTGCAAAGGAGAGGAGGGCCACCGCCTCCTAGCAGAGGGAGTACAAACCCATGCCCCCCCCCCCTGTTTGTTAATACAAAACATGGTGAATTGGTTGTCTGTCTGGATCAGTACGGGTCGGTGTTGCAGGTGGTGGTGGTATGCTCGTAAGGCCAGGAAGACTGCCCTGAGCTCCAGGAGATTGATCTGTAGCAGCGATTCCTCCTGAGACCAACTGCCCCAAAATGTGCCACCAAACCCAGGAGGGAGGCATCCGTGGTCAGGGTCCTCTGAGGCGTGGGTGCATGGAAGGGCATTCCTGCCCAGAGGTGGCGCAGGTTTCGCCACCAGTTGAGGGATGCCACCAGTTGGCGGGTAACTCTGACCCTGTCCTGTAGCCTACCCGTGACACGAGTCCACTGTAAGCAGAGGCACCACTGGGCTGTCCGCATGTGCAAGTGGGCTGAGGGCATTACGTGGACCGTAGAGGCCATATGACCCAGCAGGCAGAGGAGACGACGAGCTGGCACTGACTGGCAGCATTGTACCTCACCTGCCAGTTGTCTGACACAGTCTACCTTTTCCCTGGGAAGGACGGCCTTGACCTGTAGCGTGTCCAGCTGAACACTTATGAATTCCCAGGCTGAAGGGGTAGCACCCTGTATTGGTAGTGCCCTTCTCCTACCACAAACCTTAGGTACTGCCTGTGGGAGGGGTGCATTAGAATGTGTGTACTAAAATGTGTACACACGCATCCTTTAGATCCAAGGAGTACAGCCAATCTCCCTGGTGGAAGTAAGGCAGCAGTGTTACAAGGGAGAACATCTTGAACCTCTCCCTCAACAGAAACTTAAGCTTCTCAGGCCCCCAGTTCTCTTTGGGACAAGGAAGTACCTGGAGTAGAAGCCTTTTCCCCATAGGTGCTTGGTGAAGGAAGGGTCACACCGGTTCCCCTGGGTGGTATCTGCTGTAGGTGGAGGCGGTATCCCTCCCTTATCACTTGCAGTACCCACTGGTCTAATGTGAAATTGGCCCATCTATGAGCAAAATGTGCCAGACCCCCCCCCCCCCCGGTGGGCTGGTGAAGGTCTCCTGGGGAGGGGAGGCCCTGCCCTGGGAGTCAAAAGCTCCCCCGGGCTGGGTGGGGGGTGGGGCCTGGGGATTTAGTGTCTTTACCTTCTGAGCTCCATGGCCTTGCCTCTTAGGGTGAGAAACTTGTTGTTAATAGCCGAGAAAGGCTGGTAGTGGCAACTCTGAGCAAAGGGATGAGATCTTTTTGGAGAGCCTCTGGCAAGTCATCATATCAGCCCCTGGTGAGTCATCACGTTTGCCAAACAGGTTCTCCCTGGTGCAGGGGTCATCGAGCAGCTTGTCTTGGACCCATTACTCGAGGTCGGAAGACTGCAGCCAGGCTTAATGTTGAGCGCCGATGTTGGCTGCTGAGACTCGGGCCGCCGACTCAAAACAGTTGTTGGCTGCTTGGGAGAGCAACTTGGAGCAGTTCTTGATCCTGGAGGTCAGAGATTGAAACCGTTGGAGGGGCCTCCCCAACAAGGCCCGCCATAAACCCCAACAGATCCTAGGTTAGAGCCTTCAGGTACATTCCTATGAATAATTCATAGGCTCGGATCCAGCAACCCAGCTTACAGCCCTAGTGACGCTTGGACCAGAGGGTGTCGAGGGCCCTGGTCTCCCTTCCGGGGGGGGGAGGGGGACACAGGAGTGGATCTTTTATCTCTTACATTTTTGCATGGTCGACTCAACAACCATGGAGTTATGTGCAAACTGGGGTTTGTGGACCTCCAGGCCTTTCTGGATGCGGTACATGGTGTCGAGGCTCCGGCTCACCACCGGTACCGGCACTGGTGACTCCCACATTCTGAGCAGTAGCCACTTGAGGATCAGCTGCATGTGCACTGTGAGGTTTCCTTGGGTGGAGACTCGTCTTGGAGGATCTCCAGCTCCTCAGTGCACGGGTCTTCCTTTGCCTCTTTCTGCATTGAGAGGGCTCTGGACATGTCCTTGACAAACAGACACAAAAAGAGCACCAGCTCTTGCAGAACCAACAAGAAACACAGAGAGCAAGAGCGATGATAACACAGCGGCTTTATTGGTTGTCCCCGACGTGTTTCGGCAATATGCCTTCCTCAGGGGGAAAAAAACACTTACAAACAAACAATAAAAACATAAAATATTAAAATATTAAAAACTACTATTAGGACATAACATCAAATAAATTAAAGCTAACCGGGCATGTTGTTAGATTCTAATGACATACTTATAACACGCAAAATGCAATAAATAGTTAAAGATGATAAAAATAATACATAAAAAATGTAAATAGTTAAAAATCACATGTAAGTCAATAATAAGAAAGCATTAGATACCTATTAAATAGTAAATAAATAATTAAAAACAATAAAAATGGTGAACGAGGTAATGTCAATAAATAAGGAACATGTAAAATTAAATCATTTTGACCATGTGTATAATAAAAAATAATAAATAATAATATACAATTATAATGTAATCAATAATAAATCCAATATGGACATAAGAAGGCTACACTATAACAATAAAAGCAATAAAAAATGATAAAAATCTAAAACGTTAAAACGTATTCTACAATGTGAGAGATAAACCTTTTGTTCATGAATAAAACAGGGTAGGGCAGAAGTAACCTCAAAAAACTGAATGTGAGATTCTAATGTCAACCCGTATAGCAACGTTGTGCTAGTTACCTTACCGATCCTATCCGGTGCAGTAAGTAACGCTCTTTTGTCAGTTCCTATGGTTGCTTTAATATGATATAAGCCATAATGTCAAGGTGCTGCAATATTCTACAGTGTTAAGTGATATGCATTACTTAATATTTCCATTTTATAATCTGTATTGAGTGGTGTCTCCTCAATTTTTTTCAATAGATTGGTTATAACTACTCTCTGGCCCACTGGCCCCACCACATATTACCATTGTATGTCTGGTTGATGGCGATAGTGCAGTGAGTATTATTTGTCATTATAACTAGTTTTCATCACCGATCTCCGTATAATTTCCCCTATACGGGTTGACATTAGAATCTCACGTTCAGTTTTTTGAGGTTACTTCTGCCCTACCCTGTTTTATTCATGAACAAAAGGTATATCTCTCACATTGTAGAATACGTTTTAATGTTTTAGATTTTTAATATTTTTTATTGCTTTTATTGTTATAGTGTAGCCTTCTTATGTCCATATTGGATTTATTATTGATTACATTATAATTGTATATTATTATTTATTATTTTTTATTATACACATGGTCAAAATGATTTAATTTTACATGTTCCTTATTTATTGACATTACCTCGTTCACCATTTTTATTGTTTTTAATTATTTATTTACTATTTAATAGGTATCTAATGCTTTCTTATTATTGACTTACATGTGATTTTTAACTATTTACATTTTTTTATGTATTATTTTTATCATCTTTAACTATTTATTGCATTTTGCGTGTTATAAGTATGTCATTAGAATCTAACAACATGCCCGGTTAGCTTTAATTTATTTGATGTTATGTCCTAATAGTAGTTTTTAATATTTTAATATTTTATTTTTTTATTGTTTGTTTGTAAGTGTTTTTTCCCCCTGAGGAAGGCATATTGCCAAAATGTGTCGGGGACAACCAATAAAGCCGCTGTGTTATCATCGCTCTTGCTCTCTGTTTCATGTCCTTGACAAAGTCATAGAAGGCCACATTCTCTGGAGGAGAATGACACCAGGGCGTTGGGGGAGACAGGTCCTAGGGAATATCTCAGTGCCATTTGTATTCCGGGGATGCCTCGTCATTGGTCTCCCACTCGGAGTAGAGTGGTGACGATGAATCAGAGGCCCTGCGACTCATTGCCTTGAGGCTGTTGCCAAGGGGTCAGCGGCCTCTGGAGGACCTGGGGTCTGAGTCGTGGAAACTAACCGGGGAGGATTGGATACTTGAGGAATGGGACTGGGACCTCGACCGGCGCCGAGGGCTTACCCGAGGCCAGTGGTGTCTGCAACTTGGCTCGACCACCGGGGACTCCCTCACAGTCAGGGGCCTGGTCATTGGGATAGATGATGCAGACGAACCAGCCATCATTGCCTGCTAGAGAGCCAGGATAGCAGTGATATTTGGCTCCAGGTCCACCATTCTGGTTTCCAAATCAGAAGGCTCCACAACCTTCGGCATGGGCATCGAGGATCTCGGGCCTGGCACAAGCACTCTCGCTAGTGCATTCTCAATAAGGACTACGGCCTCTAGGAACCTTGCACGGTCTCCTCTGGCCGAGGAATCCTTCCTTTGGACCTTGGTAGGGCACTTCTTGGAGCCACCCGAGTCTCTCTGGGTGGTTTTACCAGGTTTCTCTGGTACAACCTCAGCAGACTTAAGAGTACTTTTTCTTCTTCTTCTCCAGGTCTGAGGTCTTCTCAGAGGAGCTGCCACCGCAGGACTCCGAGGACACTCGGGCCTCATGGGAAGTGCTGGTCTTGGAGCTTTGCGTCAGGGAGGCCAGGGCTGCGTCGGACCCAGGGAACCATTTTTCCTACAATTCTGACCTCTTTTTATTGGTCTTAGGCATCATGGCCTGGCACAGGTTGCAGGAGGTGCAGTCATGGTCTGGGCCCAGGCAGCACAGGCAGCAGTCATGGGTGTCAATCAACAACATGGTCTGACTGCAGCAGTCACATTTTTTTTTTAACCCACGAGGGGACATGGTGGGGAACACCTGGACGGGATCAATGACCCGTGGGTGAAAAAAGGCACGAATGCCGGTCAAGGCAGGTCTCTATCAAAAAAAGAAAAATGGGGCTGAGAACAGTGCCGAGATTGGCACCGGCTCGAAGCAGGAAGAGGAACCGGTACACAAACCAGGAAAGCTAACTTTTAAGGATAATTAGCAAGGATTTTTCCAGGGAAATAGGACAGACAACCGTTGGGCTCCACAGAAAAAAGGAGACTGAGCAAAATGGCACCCTTGGGCGGGAAGGGGACCATGCATGCGTGGTGCATGTCCCAAAGGTTTTCTTTGAAAGCTAGGGAAATGTTCTTCGAGGGTTCCTTCAGTGCTGACGTCACCCCGTATGTGAGGGCTGACCTCCTTGTTCCTGGAGAACACACTAATACTACTACTACTCATCATTTGTATAACGTTACAAGGCACACGCAGTACTGTAGAGAGACAATCCCTGCTCATAAGAGCTTACAATCTAATCAAGACAAATTGCTTAGCAAAACTGAGGACTACAGTATGGTAAGATACACGTAAATAGTGGACAAGAGAGAGTGAGGAGCATCAGGATCTAAAAGTGGCTTCAAAGAGGTGGGTATTTAGCCTGGATTTGAAAAGGGCTAGAGAAGGAGTCCAACGCACAGATACCCATATAAAGTGACCATGTAAATGCTATTCAGCCATGAGCAGCATTCCAACCTAGCAAACATTTTGAATCAGCTAAATTGGAGCACCTTCAAAACTACAATTTAATATCAAACCAGCAGGCCAAGTACTGCTTTGTAATCTAAACTCTTAAAATGTAGCTTATTAACAATGACAACTTAAATTCTCAATTATACAAAAAAAACCAAAACCAACATTTCTTAGATTAAGTAGTCTTTTCTTAGAAAGATGTTTGAGAATTTGAGATATACTGTCTTGTTATGAACAAAAATATTTGCAAAGAGAAAGAACAAATCTAATAAAGAATTCAAACTTTTTAGCAGGTGGTTGAATCTTCCTCCTTTGTCAATGGTTTTAAATCATGTCCCCAGTGGGCTGAGAGGGCAGGGTGCTAAAAGCTCCAAGGCAAGATTCATCACTTAGATCTTAGCCAGAGTGTTCAAACCAAAAAATTAAAAACAGTTGAACTCAAGATCGTATATTTATTTCAGTAGTAGTTGTATAGTTCTAGTAGCTGTACTGCAAATGCAATATCCGCCATTGAGTCAATGCAGACTCCTGGTGACCCAGCAACCTCTGGGTTTTCTTGGCAAGGTGTGACCAAAAGTAGATTGGCAGACCTTTCTTCTGAGGCAATGAAGGGTAAAGTGACAAGGCCACAAGGAGCGCCAGTGGGTATCAATCTTGGTCTCTTAGTTACCAGGCCGCTGCTCTAACCACAAACTACTCTTCTGCTCCAGTAGCTGTACTATTTCTGTAGAAAACTGGAATGTTTGTAGGGTTGTGATATCTTTTTGAAGGAAAAAAAAAAAAAAAGCCCTAAAGAGCAGGCCTTGATGGTCTCAAAATTAATGTACTAACTCTTTGATGGTCCTTGAAAAGTTATCAAAACCTAAAACTAAAAATATAGGTGCCTACAGTGAACAGTTGTAACAGACACACTCCAACCCTTTTGTGAACCTATGAAGGCACATGGTTAAACACTTAACTACAACAGAAAAATGTGTGTTTGCCTTTTATAACCATATACTACATATTACAAATGAAGAACACTAGGAACTCAGTTTTCCATGAAACCAAGATGAATGGATCAAGCACCAACTCTGAGGAGAAAAATAAATTTACCTGTACTAAAATCAAATCAGAAGAGAGCAAAATTTCAGGACTGCTGAAGAATGTACTCTGAAACAATGGGGCCCTCCTACTAAAGTGTGCTAAGCAGTTAATGTACGTTTTTGTGTGAAGTAACTTAATTTAAGGTTGTTTTTCTTCTGAACTGCCATACTTTTATTCATTTCTGGCCAGTACATTTACTGCTATAGATATAGCTTTGTACCTGGGTAGTTAAACATCCAAAAGGTAAATAGACCCTAAGACACAAGAGAAACTAGCTACAAATCAAAAAAGGACATGTACTGTGCACTGATCATCATTCAAATTGGATCCTCAAAATGAAAAATAACCAAGCAACAAATGATTGTTAGCAGAACATTTCAAATCATAGAAGTACTATGTTAGGATATTAAGCAGTAAAAATGTTGCTGCAATGGTATGCTGGATTATGTCTCACTAGTCTGAGGAGCATTCGGAGACTTCATCCATCCCACCAGCACAATTTATTGCCTTTTGGAAGGGAGGAAAATGTATCCAGGGACCTTGGCCCAGGATAGGCAAGGAAGGCCTAGTGTTCCGAGCAGGGGGTTACCCAGATGAGCTGGAGCATGAAGGTGCTCTCCTCTTCTGGCATGCATGTGTAGGCTGTGGATCAGGGGAGGAGGGTGCAGCTGGTGATGTAGTGACCAACAATGTGGCTGGGCTGGGCCTGGCACGATGTTGGATGAGGATGACTATGTCCCTGCACATTCCCTAGAGCTTATGCATAAGGACTGCTGCTGCCTCCAGGTGTCTCTCTTTCAGGTCCAATCTCCATTTCTCAATGGTCACCAATTCGGCAAAACAGCTGTTTCTTTGCCCACTGCACCTGTAACTGTTCATTCTGCCTCAGAAGCCACTCCAAGCATTGCAGTAGCTGGAGGCTTGGCCAACTGGCCCAAGGCTCATCATGGTCCCCGGCAGCTAGTTTCCCCTCCAGAGATTTCTGGCCATGACAGAGAGGAGGGATGGCATTGGGAGCTGGATACCATCATCTACATCACCAGTGTTCTCATCCTGGACATCAGTGTGCTCAGTGACCAACACAGTCCCTCTGGCTCCTCATGTCAGAACCCGTGACGCACTCTTCTCCCCCCTGCAAGAATGTTTTCTGCGGGGGGGGGGGGTTGGCTTCAAGGGTTTCTGCATCTGCACCAGTGCTGAAACCTTCCAAAGAGATTAAGTTTACACCTCTTCTGTAGATAGGACAGCATAAGCAACCTGTCAAAAAGTGCATGTCATGTTCACACCTTCGCGAAAGCATCCCTGACCTCTAGTGCACAGTGAAAGTGGGTGGGGGTAGAATGGGTTGGAATGGCCAATACACATATCCATACACCTCTCATACACTGCAGTGGTGTAAAATAGTTGACCACGTCACATATGCATGGAGAACACAACCCCATTCCAATGCAACATCAAGTGCACAGCAGGCCAGTGGGAACACCACTGTTGGCCAAGAAAGTGGCAGTGAGTCTTTTGTGGGGCACAGATACACGGCCCATTACAGGAGACAGACAGAAAAAAAAAGTTGTTGGTACCCCAGCTTCCATGGGGCAGCCCTGGGAATGGCCCAGGAGGCACAATGACCCTCCTTCCATATCTGTGTGTCTCATGATCCGTGGCAGAGCTCTGTCATAAGAATAGTGAAACCACTGGCCCACTGTGGTATAGGTCACTACAGCTGCATATACACTTGCCAATAGAGGGCATATTCCCAAAGCAGCAGGCATAGCATGGCAGTGAAGGAGCTTCAGAAAATGGATATTAATGCACCCTTGAAGAATGGAGGGCACCCATTTCCCATGGTGCACACCACTGGAACCATAGGGGAGACACACCCCAACCATTGGGGAGAGCAATAAGGAAAGAATGGGCAGTGTTTGCACAGCACAACATAAGACCTAGGTGGAGGGGAGGTATCAGCACTAGGTAGAAGGGCATGCAGGGAGGGATAAGGTGGTTGGTCATAGTCTTGTGCGAGATAACCTCAGGACTCTTGTGAGGTCCTTGAAGGGTCCAGCTCACTGACACCCCTCATCTATTGTTTGCAGCATCTGGTGCTGCAGATCACTGAGAGGCCTTGGCTGCCCATCCAGACCAGTCTCTTAGGCTTTCTTTTTGGTCTTTCATTTTTATCTCTCTCACTTGTGCTTCATGTTCTCTGGATCCCTATTTCTTTGGCAAATGACATTTTCCTGCTTGCTGATATCCAGCCAGAGTTTCTGCTTGTGATATGCAGAAACTCTGGCTGGATATCAGCATGGATAACAGCATGACCTAGGAGAACATGCTGGTGCCCGAGGACCTCCCTGTGCATGAGGTCCACCTAACCCTGGCAGAAATTGTCCTTTCTGGTCAGGACCTTAGGCAGTGGGGCAGTGATTGGAAAGAGGGATGCTGTCCAGTGCAGCATCCTGGCCAGGGGTGTGTCCAGTCATAGGTTGCCACATTAGTGGTAATGCTTGTGGTGGTGGCAATAGCAGTGTTGCAGCCTGCACTCCTGCTGCTGCAGCAGCAGCAAAACATATGGTACCTTCCTAAGTGTTAAGGTGCTAGGTGGTGCATTGCAGATATCTGCACATCTCTGGGGACAGCCAAAGGACCTCCAAATTAACTGATGTGTGTCCCTCCTTCACCTGTCCTGTCCATCAGTGGCCTGCTGAATGGCAACTATGTCATAGGGGTACTGTGGCTTCAGTGGCTAGCACACCTTTTCGGAAGGGGATGTGACCCATATGCTCTATTGCAGGAGCTGGTCTGTCCCTGTTGGAGTGTACCTATTGCATGTTAGCATGTTTCACCTCTGTGGTGAGTAAATTATTCAAAACCCTGCTAAAACAGAGGCTAGTGAGGTTTCTGGAGGCTAAAGGATTGCAGAATCCAAGGCAGCTTGGGTTTACTAGAGCCAGGTCTTGTCAGACAAATCTGATTGATTTCTTTCACTGGGTGACCAGGGAGCTGGACCAAGGGAGAGCCCTAAATGTGGTGTACTTCGATTTCAGTAAAGCCTTTGGCACTGTTCTATACAGGTGACTTATAAACAAATTGAGCAACCTAGGGATGGACCCTATAGTGTCTGACTGGGTTAGAAATTGGTGGAGTGGGAGGTGACAAAGGGTACAGGTAAATGGAGCTCACTCTGAGGAGAAGGAGGTTACCAGTGGTGTGCTGCAGGGACCTATCCTTGGTCCGATTCTTTTTAACATCTATGTTAGTGATATTGCGGAAGGACTGTCGGGTAAGGTTTGCCTCTTTGCGGATGATACCAAAATCTGCAATAGAGTAGACACCCAGAAAGGAGTAGATAACATGAGGAGGGCTCTAGCTAAGCCTGAAGAATAGTCAAGAATTTGGTAGCTAATATTTAATGCTAAAAGAATGCAGGGTCATGCATTTGGACTGCAAAAATCCAAGGGAGCGAGACAGTGTCGAGGGCAAAGTGTTTCTGTCTATGAAAGAAGAGCGGGACCTGAGCGTAATTGTTTCTGATGATCTTAAAGTGGCTAAACAGGTAGAAAAGGTGATGGCAAAAGCCAGAAGGATGCTTGGGTGATTAAGGAGAGGAATGGCCAGCGGAAAAAAGGAGGTGGCAGTGCCTCGGTATAAGTCTCTGGTGCGACCTCATTTGGAGTATTGTGTGTAATTCTGGAGACCACATCTTCAAAGGGATATGAACAAGATGGAGTCTGTGCAGAGTGTGGCTATTAAAATGGTTAGTGGTCTTCATTATGAAGCATTATGGAGATAAAGATCTTAATATGTATACATTAGAGGAAAGGCAGGATAGAGGAGATATGATAGAGACATTTAAATTCCTCAATGGCATAAATGCACAAGAGGAGAGCCTCTTTCGATTGAAAGCAAGCTCTGCTACGAGGGGACATAGGATGAGGTGAAAAAGTGATAGACTCAGGAGTAATATGCAGAAATATTTCTTTACGAAAAGAGTGGTAGATGTATGGAATAGTCTCCCAGTGGAGGTAGTAGTGATGAGGACAGTATCTGAATTCAAGAAAACATGAGACAAACACAGAAAATCTCTAAGGAAAAAAAGGGGACTTTTGTAGCTAATACGGATAGGCCAACTAGATAGAAACATGATGGCAGAAAAAGACCATGATTTTAGGATAGTGCCAGGCCTACTATACAGTCTTGCATAATATTTAGCCCACTTCTGCCTTTCATTTTTCCCAATCTACACACTGGCTGTCAGCCTGCAGGTAGGTGCCCCCTGTGGGATTTCATTGTTTGTCTATTGATCCTTTACCTGGCTAGGGCTATACAGATCCTGTCCTAGACTCTTCTTGCTGCAATATGCGGAGGCCTGGACCTTTCAAGATGGGTACATTATCTCCTCATTTTTGAGGACCAGGCAGCAACGCATCGGGTCCTCAGACCCGCTAAAGTTGAGCTGCTATTTGGCTGCCATTATGCTCCAGGGCTGCACCTGGTAATATGCTCATGGATATATTGTGACCAGAAGCATGCGGATATGTTCCACAGGGGATTACATGTGCAGGTAGGATAGTCATGTGCTGTTGGTGCCGTCCCATGATCAATGTTCGATCTGCAAGTCCAGCACACTGCGATCATCATCGTTACACCTGCATGCCCTCATTGGCCTCCACGATCTTTTCCATGTCATTTGGTGTCACAGACAGGTGTGTACAGCTTTCTTCATTTCCAGACATAGATGCGCAACAGGCCCAATGCCGCCAGCTGGAACTAGCTATGTGTATGCTGGTTTATTTCCCATCCTTTGCATCAACAGAACACCACGAGCTTGAGGGCTCTGCAAAACATGTTTTATCATGCACCGAGATATGCCGATTTCAGAACAGCCATGCATGCATAAGCAGTCGTTTGTTCTGAGATTGCCATAGTTTTCGCCACAGTTTCACTTCCACATCCTAACACCTCCCTAAAAAGCTCTTTCTAAAATTCACCTTCACGTTTAATATAATTCAAAAATTACCAGAAAAATATTGGTTAAACAAACAGTAACTTTATATTGTGTTCTTCTTTTTATCTTACAAAAAAAAATTGTTTAAAAACAAACACACTTTTTCATATCAGACCAAAGTAACAATAAAACATGCGCAGGCTGTTAACCCCCCTCTCCCCTCCATCTGTGGATTTTCAGCTGCACGGGGGCATTCTGCCTAACTCTACAGATACAGTGGTAGACAATATTCAGACAGTATCTGTATAGCTGTGCAGTTTAACTTAGGACAACCAAAATAGATATTCAGGTCATAGAGAAAAAGGACATTTTGGGTTGGATCCTCATTCAATAAATAATTTTTCTTAAACATATTTTCAGTAAAGGTCAATATTTAAAACTCATGGTGAGCAGTTTCTTTAATACAGACAGTGTTTAAATAATTTATGTATATTCAGTGTTGTTGTCTATACAAGCATGGCCCTGAATATTATTTATACAGTGGTAAATCGGCGCTGTACATATATTCAGCCCCCAACAGCACTGAATATATATAAAATTAATTGAAAGCTGTAGCTAGTATTAAAAACG
Source organism: Ichthyophis bannanicus (assembly GCA_033557465.1). Classification (NCBI taxonomy): domain Eukaryota; kingdom Metazoa; phylum Chordata; class Amphibia; order Gymnophiona; family Ichthyophiidae; genus Ichthyophis; species Ichthyophis bannanicus. Next base: position 475,578,219 of record CM066037.1, on the reverse strand, counting down.
CTGACCGTGAGGTTTTAAGTATTGACCTTTACTGAAAATATATTTAAGAAAAACCATCTATTGAATGAGGAGCCAACCCAAAATGTTCTCTCTGTAACAGCTCTTTGACCTGAATATATAAGAAAACAAAAGATTAGCTTTGTGCACCATGATTACCTATCTAATAAGTCCATGGCTGACATATAAATCTCCAAACCTTGATGTAAAAATGTCTTGTGTTTCAGAGAGGTCCAGATGAAAGCTGCAGATGCAATAAAATATGGGCAGTTCTGGCTTAAAATTTTCCTAAATTTTATTTTTGAATTTTTTTTTTTTATAGTAACATATTGCTATTTTTTTTGTTTTATATTTCCACTGATAACAAAATAATTATCTTCTTTCTTTGCCTTGGAAGTCACGTCTTTTGAAGGAACTGTACCTTTTCTAGATGCAGATGGAGTTTTTGAATTCAAAAGCCCTCTTCTTGTTGTAGAACCCTGCATGTATGATGTTTTTGACGATGGCTGACTGTTTGTAATAACCCGGGCGGTTTTTGCTGAAGTCTGTGCTTTGGTTGAAGACTGGGGAAGTCGGACTGTAGACAATGGAGTTCGTTCAGGCATTTTTATTACACTAGTTCCATTCAGAGGAGTCCTACTGTTGTGAGTCTGCCTGTTATTTTTTACTGCTGGCTGTTTAACAGTGGAAGACAGATTTTCAGTTGGTGTATCTTGAACCATAGCTTTTCCACGTAAAGAGGGAGATGCCACAGCTGGGTGTTTAACAGGGTATGTAGCTTTGTGATTCCTTTGTTCCACCTTTGGCCTCTGGTGGAATTTAACTACATTCAGAATTCTGTTGTCGGAATTGTATTTTTCTGTTTTTGAAGGAGATTGATGATACTTGGATAAAAGATCATGTTTTTCAGAAACAGGTGAAACCAAAGTTGACATTTTCGAGGGCGGATCTGTAAACTCAGAATCAGTTTGAGGTGGTGTGAAGAATGTTCTGAGGGACCTTACTGATGGTTCTGAAGCAGCAGAGTCCATTCTTGTTAGTTTTGTTACAGATGTGCACTTAGGTGGTGTACATGTTTGCTTTGAAGCCATTATCTTTTTAGATGAAGGTGGTATGGAAGAAAGTTTACTTGAAGAGCTAGAATGGATCAAATGTAATGATGGGGAAAAATATGGAGAAGAACTGGTGGGAAGGGCTGGTTTGGGTGTATTTTTTCGCAAAAAACGTTTCTCAGAACTTTTATTAACAGGCTGTAAACGTTCTGAAATATAAGTAGATGGTGAGTTCTGTGCAGATTTCAGGTTCTTTGGAACTTTATTTAGAGGTTCGGCATATAGCTGGGAACCTTTTGCTGAGGAGCCTTGAAATTTAGGGTGTGTTGACAAAGAATTTAATTGATTGGGTTTTACAGTGGAAGGTGACTCCTTTACTGCTCTTCTGGCTGTTAAGGCAGGAGATGGAGTACGTTTAGACGAAGTCTGAATACTGCTAAGAGTAGCTTTGGAAGTCGTGATAGGTGTGCCAGGCCTAGAGCTTTGTTTCTGAACTACATTAACTGCTGACAAAGGGTTCATGATAGGAGTCTGTGGAGCTCTTCCCGATGACTGCGGATCATTTCCATTTTGGCCACCCTTCTGAAACTGCAAAATTTTCTGTTCCAGAGTTGTGAACTGCAGTACTCTGCAGGGATCATATTTAAGCAAAAATCCTTGAAGAGTGTCCCAGCCTCCGCCAACACGTACCATCACATGTTTCCCATGTAGCATCTGAAAATCCAAGATATACATTACTGAACTCAGAGGTGAAATGCAGTAATAAACTATAAGGTTGCATGTTTTTACATTTAATTCCTAGAATACTGGCAAAAGGAGCCTGTTCCATTTACAAGAAAGTATAGCAATTGGCCTTTATTTAAATGCAAAGTGCAAAGATTAATGGGGTAACTCAACTGCTACAGTCCTCTTTCCTGTTTCCTGCCTTAAAAGCTGGCCATTGTGACTAAATTATATCAGGCTATTCAGTGTCAGATTTTAGATTGCAGTAAAAGCTGATCGTTGATGTTACTCTTAAACACAGCACAAAAGCTGCCTTAAGTTATACAAGTGAGTAATTCTGAAGACAGCAGTGCTAGAAAATCAACGCTATCCATACAAGTACTGGTTCCATCTCAGCTGTGCCTCTGGATTGTGCCTTGGCAGTCGGAGGAGATATTAGTCGCATTATTCGGTAGCAGGGTCTACTATATGGATACGTGCCTTTGAAAATGGACCCTTAACATTTTAAGTCCTTCTTATTATTCTTACAGAGTGAAATTTAAATCATCTGTCCTGAGATTATATTTAATTTCTGTACTCCAAATAGATAAGGAAACCGGATTAATCTCAAAGGTTACGATACGGCACTCATTACTAAGCCAGAAAGCAGCAAGGTTCTTGGCCTACCTATTCAAATCAATAGCAAAAGGATGCCCGTCACCTTATGCTCGCCCATTCTTTTGCAGTACTCAGCAATTGCTTTCAAATCATCATATATTTGCTATAGCAGCACCGACACACTCACCACCCTGTTCTCGCTAATGCAGAGAAACACAACATTGGGATGATTTTTAAATTTAGAGGAATACTATACATACTTACCTTTATTTAGTTTAATCTAAATGGTCTCCTGCTTGCTAGAAAAGACCACTACTATAAATGAAATCAATGAAACCACTTGTCTGTATCAAGAGAAGGAAAAGCTCATATCAAACAAGAAGTATTTCATGAAACTAATATTGTATTTGTTTTCTAATATGACCTGGAATTCACGAGACCTAATTCACTAGACTGAACTAGTTCAGACATTTAAGTAGCCAAGGGGTCAACTCAAAGCTATCTTTTCAAGGGTCAAGACAGAAGGTGCAGAATTTGTTCCACATATACAGTGCCTTTTTCAAAAAGGACCCTTTCCTCATTCTGTACCTATGGAAACATAAACGTTTACAACCCAATTCCAAAACATGTATGTCTGGCACAGGGGAATGGCCAAAGCAAAGCAGGGCCCGATCTAAACCAGATTCTGAAACTGCAGGTTTGGACGCACCCACGATTCTGGAATCAGGGACCTAGATGCAGCAGCTGCAACATGCGCAAAACCACAGTTAAGAAACACAGACCCTCCCCGACAGTACTACACGCGGGGATATGCAGCTAACAGCAGCACATTCTAAAAGGCTTTATGCTTCTGGTTGTACATATCCCAAGCTCCACCTCTCACCAACAGTGATGTGCTGATGACAGCTACACATGGAAACAGCTGCTAAAGATATGCCTATGCATACCTAGACCATAAGTACAGGTCTGTTGCATGGCCAGCGCACTGCCAAGTAATCAGAGTGCATGCCAGGATAATCGAAAGGCAAGCCGAAAGCTGGATATTTGTCCCGCTATACCTGGCAGTGGTACGGACATGTCGACGGAGGAACGGCTTACATAGCCATGTGCTGGGCAGCTCAGAGAACAGTCTGTACAATGGAAGTTATAGACCAGAACAATTGGAGGAGGTTCCCTACAGCGAGGTGTGTGTACATACCCGGCCAATACGAAGGGACCATCGGAATAAAAGCATGCAACAGTGCAAGCAGAACTATGACGTGTCCATAAGCACCTTGGCCGGAAAAACTATATCTGTGCACATCTGTTGAGACCGATGATGTTGCCATATGGCATATGCGAGTGCCGCCTGCACTGTTGCATGGTCTTATTCCGACAGTCCCTTCGTATTGACAGGGATATGTTCTGACAGATTGCTGCAGAGACCCTCATCTGATTGTGTTGATCATACTTAGCATCGTCGCCTGGGAAGTGCAGGTGAGCACCCCATAACTTCCGGTGCTACCCTCAAGACACACATAATTTGCAATGATGGGATGCATTGCAGAGCAGAGTACAAAACTAAGTCCTGGCCTTATTCCACATTTCCCCTGGTATAATGGGGATGTCTGAAGGAAGCTCCGAGTACTTACGTATCTTTATGTAGAGCTCCTTCTCTCCTCTTCAAATCCATGCTAAAGGCTTACCTCTTTGAGGCCGAATTTGGTTCCTAATCCCTTGTTCACTTTCCCTATTTGAACCCCCTTGTTTCTCTTGTATTGTTCTGTCTGTCTTGATTAGACCGTAAGCTCTACAAGCAGGGACTGTCTTCTTTATATGTTTGTACCACGCTGCATACGCCTTGTAGTGCTACACAAATGATTAATACTAGTAGTACATGTGCCATCCCTGAATACACGTTCTGCTTCTCCATGGCTGGCCCTGCCCCCTTTCCACTCCTTCTCACCCATGGTCTGCGATCCCCGTGCTAGCATCATGTACGTGCAAGGCCACAGGGGTAGCAGAACACGATATGGGATATTTGCAATTGAAGACAGTCCACCGCGCATGTTTAACTGTCTTAATCATGTTATGGAATGACCTCCGTACTGAATAAACCCCTGGGGTGAAAATTTCTGCAAGCTGACTTGCTGGCCTCTCAGTAATTAAATTAAGAAAATAAATGTACCTTATTTAAATTTGAAGACACATCTACCGTTGTCTTCAGTCAAATGGCAGTACAAAACGGACTGCAAAAGCTGCCATGCACAACAATCCACAAACAAGAATATAAAATACTAAACTAACTAAAATGACTATAAAATCAAAATATAGCATAAAAAAAATACTAAATTGTAAAAGCTGCAAAAATGATAGTTCAGTCTGCATTAAATTCCTAATTTTAAGAAGTCAGACGAAACCATTTGCTGCGCATCAAAATGTGTATAGAAGGCACAAGAGGGTGATTTTATAAACTCCCATGGCGCTAATACGCATCAGTATATGCATATTTTAGATCTATTTTATAAAATAGGTGCATAATTTGCTTTACAAAAGACTGCCAAGAGTGGTATAAATGCTCTATGGCGTAGGTTTGTGCTTTGCCAGTATTCTGCCCCAAACTCCACCCCTGTGCACACCCACAATGAAAGCACTTTGTGTGCACTTAGAGAATAGCACCTGATGAATGCACATGCATAAGTTCTTGAAAACAGGCAACTTAACACCTGTAAATGTTGTATTTCTTTATGTGGTTCCTTATAAAAATTACCCCCACAAGGTCTAAATTTGTAATGAATAGAGCTCTTACATCTTAAGAGTCTTGGGTAACAGACCAGCCAACTGCAAAGCAATTGGGAATTAAATGGGGTTCAGACAGACGTTATGTTTTTGGATCTCAACACAATGAAATCAACTACCTGGTGAGATTCGGTCAGCCGGCTCCCTTCTAAACTGCATTTTGAAAACCTGGTTATTACTTTATAGCCTGGTGGTGCTAAAGTGGAGTCTTCATACAGCAGTTATTGGTTTCATAAGGCAGAAATTGATAAGGGCCTTCTGTAATGGCCGGGCCAGCCCAAGCGTTTCTGCTGCCCTGGCATGCTGCCCCCCCCCCTTCTTCTGGGCCATGCAGCCGCACTCCCCTCCCCTACTGCACCAATTCCATCGGCAGGGGTTGGTGGAGAGGGAACGCCTACCACACAAAGCTGAGCCTATGTGCTTTGGCACACATGGCCTGCCACTTCCGACACACCGCCAACTGTCAGAGAGGGGTCAGAAGCAGCATGTGTGCCGAAGCACATGGCCTGCCACAGGTGCTGTGCCGCCCAGAGGTCTGCTGCCCTAGGCAGCCACCTAGTGGATGGATCGGCCCTGTGCATCGGACTATTTTAGTTGGGCTTTTATTATCAGTTTGTGAGGTGACGGAAGGATGTTAAGCGAGGTTGGGGGAGGATTGAACATCTTGAGAAAACTAGCTTATTTGTATGTGGGGATTTAAATGACAACAAAACAAAATCATTTATTATGAAATAAAGATTGCTTTATTGTTTTAAATCATGAGACGTTTGATTTTCAGAAGAAAAATCAGCATATAAAAAAATATATGTTAAACAAAATAAATGCTTATCATGGTAAAAATCTGAATAAGCTGAAAGACAAGTTTTCTGCAGCCTTAGAGGAGAGACTCAGTGAAAAAACATACAAGTTTTAGAACATAAGATATGCCATACTGGGTCAGACCGAGGTCCATCAAGCCCAGTATCCTGTTTCCAACAGTGGCCAATCTAGGTCATACGTACCTAGCAGTATCCCCAAGAGACACAGGTTCCGCAATGCTTGTACTGGGTCAAGCACTGATTATCCTGGGTCCTTTTTTAATAATGGTTTATGGACCTTTCCTCCAGGAACTTGTCCAAACCTTTTTTAAACCCAGCTACACTAACAGCTCTTACTACATCCACCGGTAACAAATTCCAGAGTTTGATTACACTTTGAGTGAAAAAATATTTTCTCTTATTTGTCTTAAATAGTTTACCCTGTAGCTTCATTATGTGTCCCCTAGTCTTTCTATATTCTGATAGCATAAACAATCAATCTACGTTTACCCATTCCACGCCATTCATTAATTTATAGACCTCTATCATATCTCCCCTCAGCGGTCTCTTTTCCAGGTTGAAGAGCCCTAACCTTTGTAGCCTCTCTTCATAGGAGTAGCCTTCCATCCCCTTTACCATTTTGGTGCCTCTTCTCTGTATTTTGTCTAATAACGCTATATCCTTTTTAAGATACGGTGACCAGAATTGCACACAATATTCAAGGTGCGGTAGTACCATGGAACGATACAGAGGCATTATAATATCCTTTGTTTTGTTCTCCATTCCTTTCCTTATGATACCTAGCATTCTATTTGCTTTCTTGGCCGCCGCTGCACACTGGGCGGAGGGTTTTAACATGTTATCCACGATGACTCCTAAATCTTTTTCCTGGGTGGTGGTTACCAATGTGGAACCTTACATCGTGTAACCATAGTGTGGGTTGTTCTTTCCTAGGTGCATAACTTTGCACTTGTCCACATTAAATTTCATCTGCCATTTGGATGCCCAGTCTTCCAATTTATCCAGATCCTCCTGCAGTTTTCCACAGTCCTCATGGGTTTTAACAACTTTAAACAGTTTTGTATCGTCTGCAAATTTGATAACCTCACTAGTTATTCCCTTTTCCAGGTCATTTATGAATATGTCAAAAAGTAGCGGACCCAGTACAGATCCCTGGGGTACTCCACTATTCACCTTTTTCCATTGGGAACATTGGCCATTTAGCCCTACCCTCTGCTTTCTATCTTTTAACCAGTTCCCGATCCACAATAGTACACTGCCTCCTATCCCATGACTTTTTAGTTTTGCCAAAAGTCTCTGATGAGGGATCTCGTCAAAGGCTTTCTGAAAGTCCAGATACACTATATCAACCGACTCACCTTTGTATACCTGTTTATTCACACCTTCAAAAAAACATTTCAGATTAGCAAGACAAGATCTTCCTTGTCTAAAGCCATGTTGGCTGTCTCCCATTAGGCCATGACTATCTACATGCTCTGTAATTTTGTTCTTTATGATGGTTTCTACCATTTTCCCCGGTACTGACGTCAGGCTCACCGGTCTGTAATTTCCCGGGTCACCCCTGGAACCCTTTTTAAAAATTGGCGTTACATTGGCGACCCTCCAATCTTCAGGTATTACAGATGATTTTAATGAAAATTCACAGATTACCAATAGCAGGTCTGCAATCTCATATTTCAGTTCTTTGAACACGCTTGGATGTATACCATCCGGTCCAGGTGATTTGCTACTATTCAGTTTATCAAATAGTTGTAATACATCTTCCTGGTGTAGTGATATTTCTCTCAATTCCTCTGCAGTATCACCTTTAAATACCACTTCAGTCTTGGGTAACATCCCTACATCTTCCTCAGTAAAGACTGAAGCAAGAATTCATTCAATCTCTCCGCTATAGCCTTGTCTCCTCTTACTGCCCCTTTTACCCCTCTCTATCATCTAACGGTCCAATTGACTCTCACAGGCCTTTTGCTACGAATGTACTTGAAAAAGTATTTATTTCATGTTTTTGCTTCCGTAGCAAGTTCCTTCTCAAATTCTCGCTTTGCCTGCCTTATCAATGCTTTGCATTTAACTTGTCAGTGCTTGTGCTGTTTCCAGTTTTCGTCATTTGGCTCTTTTTTCCATTTCCTGAAAGATGCTTTTTTGACAGCAACAGCCTCTCTGACCTCACCTTTAAACCATGCTGGCAGTTTTTTGGACTTAATTCCACTTTTCTTAATGCGTGGAATACAGCTGGTCTGGGCTTCGAGGATAGTATTTTTAAATAACACCCAAGCTTGCTGTAAGTCTTTAACCTTTGCAACTGCTCCTTTTAGTTTTTTCTTATCTATATTCCTCATTTTATCATAGTCTCCCTTTCGAAAGTTAAAAGGTAATACTGTGGATTTCTTTACTATCCCTCCTCCACTAATTAAATCAAACACGATCATGCTATGATCACTATTACCAAGTGGTCCCAACACCCTTATTTCTTGCACCAGATCTGGTGTTCCACTAAGGACTAGGTCCAGTATGGCTTCCCCTCTGGTTGGTTCATGAACCAGCTGCTCCAAGAAGCAGTCATTTATTTCATCTAGAAACTTTATCTCCCTAGCATGTCCTGCCGTGACACTGACCCAGTCGATACCGGGGTAATGGAAATCACCCATTAGTACTACTCTGCTGTGACTTTTGTTAGCTTCCTTGATTTCTTTGAGCATTTCATCATCCATTTGTTCATTCTGGCCAGGCAGTCGATAGTACACCCCCACTGCCATCACCTTCCCCTTCATACATGGAATTTCAATCCATAGAGATTCTACAACAAATTTTGTTTCCTGCAAAACTTTAATCCTTTCTGACTCAATGCCCTCTCTAACATAGAGCGCAACACCTCCACCAATTTGATCAGTTCTGTCATTATGATATAGTTTGTATCCAGGTATCACAGTGTCCCACTGGTTATCCTCCTTCCACCATGTCTCTGAGATTGCAATCATATCTAACCTCTCATTTAGTGCTATATATTCTGTGATGAAGCAGAGGCCAGTGAACCTATGGAGATAGGAAAAATCACTGATCCCTTTAAAGAAAGTGACAGACCTAAAGTGCATTTACTGCAAAGTGCGCCAGAGGGAGCAAGCACGAAGAATCAAAGGGTAGGCTGACACACTCAAGCTTGGATGATGCAATAACCAACTCAAGGGATAATCAGACACACCTGGTCAGGGTGAGAGAAACCCTAACTGAGAAGCAGCTTTATAAGCATGGCTTAGACAGGACAGAAGGGGCAGCAGCAGACGCAGAAGAGAGAGGAAGGAGACGGCTCAGAGGAGAGAAGGAGAGGCAGTTGGATTTGCGGTCCTTACAGAGAAGGAACAAGTTCCAAGAGAAACTGTTCCACGGTGAAAAGCTCCAGGGAGAAGTCTTCAAGGAAGACAGAGAAAGGAGAGGGACCTGGAAAGTGCCTGGTAAAGAAAGTACCAGAGAAGCCCAGCTCAGAGAGCAGAGGTACCTGCATACTTCCTTTCCTGACCGTGAGCTACAAGGAGTTCAGAGGTGGGTGCACAAGACTCAGCCCAGGAGTCTGAGGAACACAACACTGAACAGGGAACTGTGGCCAAGCCCTAGAAAAGCATGGAAGCCAGAGAGCCATAGGTGAAGTAAACACAGCTGGAGAGAGGTTTGGGAACCTGTAAAAAAAAGTGCTAACAAAAAGTCCTGTTACCTGTTTTCCAGACCAGGTAGAGCAAGGCTGGAGAGTTTTAGAGAGAAACTCTGAAGTGAAGCCAGAATTACATGAGGAAAGCTCAGGGCCAGCAGATATATCATCAGAACAGGAGGAGATGCAAATAGACCCTGCTGAACCCGGTTCATTGCTACCTGACTGTCTCATGGATTGTACACTTTGTCTAACCGGGAGTTTGGAATCCTTGGCAGAAGTATAGCTTGCAGGATATACATTAAAATACAGTTTTGATAAGCTAAAAGAAGAAGCTTGCTTTTGTTTGCACGAACTGGTTTGTTCTAACACCTGCATAGCTAATAAGACTGTGAAGCACGTCTAACTTTTGAAATCTGTAAATACCTTTTTGAAAATCCTGAATGAGGTGAGAATCCTGTTTTCCTTCATTGAACCTTTGTTTGTGCATTATGGGAATAAACCTTATCCTTTACCTTACACATGGCTTTCACAACTAATTATTTCAACAAAGGGACTACTAGTACCAGCATGCATCTGGGCTAAGAAAAGTTTCACCCTTTGATGAAAACAATAATGTCCACCCTGACCCTTTAAGCACGTGGCTCGGGGGCTGGGGTTGTGACAATTCTAACTCTCCCATCTTATTGTTTAGACTTCTAGCATTTGCATACAAGCATTTTAGAGACTGTATTTTATTAATATTAATCTGGCTATTGGTAGGCATGGATAATTTGGAATCCTTACGCTCTGTCTGCACCATACTCAAGGGCATTTGGGCTACTATACTCTTTTTTGGAACCTCACTGCTTTTGGTAGTATCCTTCAAGGATACCTTCTTCCGAACCATCCGCTCTTGGGCGACTGTCGGCTTTCCCCTATTTTCTAGTTTAAAAGCTTCTCTATCTCCTTTTTAAAAGGTTAATGCCAGCAGTCTGGTTCCATCCTGATTAAGGTGAAGTCCATCCCTTCGGGAAGAGCCCATCCTTTCCCCAGAATGTTCCCCAGTTCCTAACAAATCCAAAACCCTCATCCTTGCACCATCGTCCCATCCTCGCATTGAGACTCCGGAGCTATGCCTGCCTTTTGGGTCCTGCACGTGGAACAGGAAGCATTTCGGAGAATGCTATCCTGGAAGTTCTGGATTTTAACTTCCTACCTAAAAGCTTAAATTTAGCCTCCAGAACTTCCCTATCACATTTTCCTATGTCATTGGTACCGACATGTACCAAGACAGCAGACTCCTCCCCAGCACTATCTATGATCCTATCTAGGCGGTGCGTAAGGTCCACTACCTTCACACCAGGCAGGCATGTTACCAGGCGATCCTCACGTCCACCAGCCACCCAGCTATCTACATGCCTAATGATTGAATCACCAACTATAACAGCTATCCTAACCCTCCCCTCATGGGCACATGGCCCTGGAGAAACGTCCTCGGTGCGAGAGGGTTTTACATCACCTGGAGGACAGGTCCTAGTTGCAGGATCACGTCCTGCCACACCAGGGTGATGCTCTCCTGTCACGTGACCTCTCTCCTCCATGGCAACAGGGATGCTGCCAGACTGGAGGTGGGACTTCAGGACTATATCCCTGTAGGTCTCGTCCATGTACTTCTCTGTCTTTCTTATGTCTTCCAGGTCTGCTACTCTAGCCTCTAGAGAACGGACTTGTTCCCTGAGAGCAAACAGCTCCTTGCACTTAGTGCATACGTAAGACCTCTCACCAACTGGGAGAAAATCATACATGTGACACTCAATGCAAAAGACTGGAAAGCCCCCATCTTGCTGCTGGACTTTTGTCTGTACCTTAGTTTAAAGCTTGGGTTTAGGTCTTTAACTTCTGTATTTAGTAAGGTTTGGTGTAGCTGCTTATACTAATAAAAGTGTATCTAATACCTCTAATATACCTTGTTCAACTGAAGCTTAATTAAATCTCAGGTCCTCAATGTATGACTGATTTGGATAAAGAGCTGCACCTGAGAGCAGCCCCTTTCCTCTAAGACGTGTAAGTACCTATAAAGCTACAATTACCCCAGGGGTGTGTGGGTGTTGGGGAGGGAGGGATGGAAATAAGACCTATTAAAAGAGGGCTGTTACAAGGTACCCTGTCCTGTACCCTCAGCAGGGGGGGGGGGGGGGGGGTGGGGGGTAGTCCCTTAGGTAGGCTAGAGCAGGAAAAAAGTTTAAAACACAGCAGGTTCTGGGGACAGAGCAGGGAGAGATATTTAATTTAAAGTAACAGTTAACTTGGCTACCACATATGAAGTGCTCACCTTTAGAAGCATGTTAAAGGTTAGCACCCACTAACAAAAGTTAGTGTGCTAAAGTCCTGCTATGATCCATCTATTTTTATGGGCTATGGTAGCACCTAACGAGCATTAACATTTGTTACCATGTTAATCTTTACTAAACATGCCCCTTACAGTCTATATTCGCTTTTAAGCACTATCTATCCAGTCTGCACATCCATAAGAATTAAGTTGCTCAACAATCCCTTCCTCTCCCTCTGTACTCATACCTTGCTTTCTTGAATTCAGACCCAGTCTCTCCATTGGGGTTTTACATACTGAAAATAATGGTCTACGACAAAACCTTCATGCATAGTTCCATTATATGCCTATTTGCAATGGCAGGGGCCTGCAGTTACTTACACATTCTTGAATTTTCTAAATTCCGTGGGTAGTATCTCTCAGGAAATCTACTCACGCAAACTATCAGGTGTAAATACATGCATGCAGCTTTCTGCAATAGCTTTCAAAATGAAAGTACATTCACACTTTAATTTTGTAAACTGGGGAAAAGTCTATGGGTAAAAAGTACACTTGGCCTTTGCACTAACGCTTAAGAAAAAATTGTTCCTCACCTCCCCTTGGTTTCTAGACATACATAGATCATCATGGGGCATGTTTACTAAAGGGCGCACTGGTAAGCACACATTTGAGGCCAAGAATTAGTGTGGGGCCCATGCTAAATTTTGAGGGCATGTCCGCCTGTCCCCCTGCAGTTACCAGGGTGCCTCACAGTTTTGATGCGGTAACTAGTATATAGATGAAGATACTGCCATACACTGAGGCAGCCTCAATAGCACCAATTGCAGCTGGTGTGCCAATGTCACCTGGTTTAAATATAATGTGCAGTCCACACCCACGTTGCACTCCAACCTGCCCAGTCCCCGCCCCATCAAACGCAAAGTGGTTTTCCCATGCTGCCTCGTGCTAACTGCTAGCATGACACACTTAGTTCACACTGAACCACACACTAGCCATTAGCATGTTTACTAAAATATACCCCCATGCATGTAAAACTCTTTTCTCATCGGTGCCCCAATTTCACACCCTCCTCCCACCCATATAGCAAGTCTTAGAACAGCTCAGTTCTTTAGGGACAGAAAAAGACTGAAAGAAGAAAACACCACAGAAGGGAGAACTAAATAATTTTTCACAATGTTTTGAAGTATTTTTGAGTACAAATTTGTAATCAAACTATATATACAAATTAGAACAGCTATTTTAAATGTTGCAGAAACATAAAATAATGTTATCTCCATGAGCTGCTTTTTTTTCTGTTTTACTCTGAAACTTGCCTAGTAAAGCAGTGGTTAAATTTAAATAAACAAAATCAATTAGGCCTTCCCTTCTGGAAGCAAGTTATATAGACAGGAGAACTATTTCAAGAAGATTCTGAACAGAGAACTCAGAAAACGTTATGGAAGTGGTTAAGGAATGCACTTACTCGTATAAACAGAATTTTATCTCCTAACCGGTAACGCCCTTCTGATAGATACTCAATAGAAAATCGATGGGAACAATTGCAGGGAGGGTCTTCTGCTATGTGTTTCACCTGAAAAAGACAGTTTATTTTAATGGCAACTATAAAGTGGTATTAACCACATTTTGTTTTTTATACTATGCATTATAGAGTTTTTATCAGGATTTTGGCATTACACAAAAGTTGCTTATCTGTTTAAGAACATCAAAGCCCTTTTTACTGAAGTGTAGTAAGTTTTTGTACTTACAACGCATTATTTTTTACTCAAAGCATGTAGTAAGAGCAAATGTCATGTGGTAACCATCAGGGGCATGCTAAGCATGTTCCCTGCAGTTACTACATTAAGAAAGCGTAGTTACTCACCTGTAAAAGGTGATCTCCGGGAACAGCAGGAATTTAGTCTTCACATATGGGTATCGTCGGTACCGATGGAGCCTGTGCGGGAACACTCCCCAGTGTCCAATAGGAACGCTTTTGGGAGCATCCCTCAGCACATGCACGCTGCCTTCCCGCCTTTCCAACTGTCCCTCTTCAGTTAAGTTTGTAGCTGAGTGAAAGGATAGAGAGAGGAAAGAGACAGAGAGACAACTCCTAGGGGAGGTGGGTAGGTTGTGAAGACTAAATTCCTGCTGTTCCCGGAGATCACCTGTTACAGGTGAGTAACTACGCTATCTCCCGGAACAAGCAGGAATGCAGTCTTCACATATGGGGACTCCCTAGCTAAAGAAGCCAGGGAGATAGACCCAGAGGGCTGCCACCTATAGTAAGGTGGGCCATGTTTCCTCCCATGGATCTCTGGCATCCCACCAGAGTTGGTGGGTAGGAGTTGAATTAGGTCTGAAAGAGATTTTGAAGAACAGCTTGGCCAAAGAAGGCATCCCGACGGGAGGCTTTATCTAGGCAGTAGTGGGCTGTAAAGGTGTGTACAGAAGCCCAGGAGGCTGCTCGACAAATGTCATCGATAGACACAGAGTGAAGGTTAGCCATAGAGACTGCCATGGCGCTCACATTATGAGCTGTGACATGGCCGTGAAGAGGAAGACTCTTAATCTCATAAGGATATACATTGTGCAATCCATTTGGATAGAGTTCTCTTGGAGACTGGAAGTCCCAAATGACTAGAATCAAAAGCAATAAAAAGTTGAGAAGACCTTCTATGTTGCTGTGTTCTTTGTAGGTAAAAAGTCAAGGCTCTTTTACAGTCCAAAGTATGAAGGATCCTTTCTGCATTAGAGGCATGAGGCCTCAGAAAGAATACAGGAAGATAAGTTGATTGATTTAAATGAAAAAGCGAAACCACCTTTGGCATAAAGTGTGGATGAGTTCTGAGAAAGCATAGTTACTCACCTGTAACAGGTGATCTCCGGGAATAGCAGGAATTTAGTCTTCACATATGGGTATCGTCGGCACCAATGGAGCCTGCGCGGGAACGCTCCCCAGCATCCAATAGGAAAGCTTTTGGGAGCATCCCACAGCGCCTGCGTGCTGCCTTCCCGCCTTTCCCAACTGTCCCTCTCCAGTTGAGTTTAAAGCTGAGACAAAAGAGAGAGGGAAAGAGAGAGAGATAGAAAGATACAATTCCTAGGGGAGGTGGGTGGGTTGTGAAGACTAAATTCCTGCTGTTCCCGGATATCACCCGTTACAGGTGAGTAACTATGCTATCTCCAGGAACAAGCAGGAATGTAGTCTTCACATATGGGGACTCCCTAGCTGCAGATGCTAGGGAGATGGCCCCCGAAAGTTGTGTGCCCTTGTGAAAGGGCTCCACTTCCCCCCATGGATCTCTGGCATCCTACCAGGGATGGTGGGTAGGAGGAGTTGATTAAGCCTGGAACAGGTGTTTTACAGCCTGACCAAACAAGGCATCCCGGCGGGAGTCCTTGTCTAAGCAGTAATGGGCTGTGAAGGTATGTACCGAAGCCCAAGTAGCTGCTTGACAGATGTCGTCGATAGACAGAGAGTGAAGATGAGCCATTGAGGCTGCCATGACTCTCACATTGTGAGCTGTGACATGGCCTTCAAGAGGAAGGTTCTTACTCTCATAGGCAAAAGATATACACTGTGCAATCCAGCTGGACAGTGTCCTTTTGGAGACTGGAAGTCCCAAATGACTAGGATCAAAAGCAACAAAGAGTTGAGAGGATTTTCTATGTTGCTGTGTCCTTTGCAAGTAACAGGCCAAAGCTCTTTTACAGTCCAAAGTATGAAGGTTTCTTTCTGCATTTGAGGCATGAGGCCTTGGAAAGAATACAGGAAGGAAAATCGCTTGGTTTAAATGAAAGGGCGAAACCACTATTGGCATAAAGTGTGGATGAGTCCTAAGGACTACCTTATCATGATGGAACCTTGTATGAGGAGGATCAGCCGCCAACGCTTGCAATTCACTGATGCGACGTGCTGATGTGATTGCAATGAGAAAGATAACCTTCCAGGAAAGGAATTTCAAAGAGGTAGTGGCTAATGGTTCAAAGGGCGGTTTCTTGAGCTGCCCAAGTACCAGATTCAAGTCCCATGCCACCGGTGGTGGCTTAATGGGAGGCTTCGTTAAAAGAAGGCCTCTCATAAATCTCGCTATGATAGGATGAGAGGAAATAGGTTGTCCATTCAGAGGCTTGAAAGAAGCTTCAATAGCACTCAAATGGACTCTCACTGAATTGGTCTTAAGCCCTGCATTTGATAAATGAAGGATGTACTCCAGTAATTATTCCAGAGGTATCGC
The DNA here is from genome assembly GCA_033557465.1 of Ichthyophis bannanicus. Taxonomy (NCBI): domain Eukaryota; kingdom Metazoa; phylum Chordata; class Amphibia; order Gymnophiona; family Ichthyophiidae; genus Ichthyophis; species Ichthyophis bannanicus. The sequence continues at coordinate 475,562,086 of CM066037.1, read as the reverse complement.
AAGAGGGTGAAGACCCTTCTGCGAGCACCATATGGTAAACCTTTTCCACTTAAATGCATAAGAACGTCTTGTGGAAGGCTTCCTGGAAGCATGAAGGATATCCTTTACCTGCTGGGAAAGGTTAAGACCGTGAAGTTCTAGGCTTTCAGCAACCAGGTCCTGAAATGCAGACTGGGGATTGGGGTGCCACAGCATCCCGTCCGCTTGAGAAAGAAGATCTGGAGCAGATACTAACTCCAGAGGCGGAGCTTGAGAGAGACGTAGGAGCAGAGGGTACTACGGTTGCCATGGCCAATGTGGAGCTATGAGAATCATATGACCTCTGTCTCTCTGAAGCTTGAACAGGGTTTGAGAATTAGGGGAATGGGTGGAAAGGCATACAGGAAGCCCTGACCCCAATGAAGGAGGAAAGCATCCCTGGCCTGACAACCTCGAGCTGGAATTCTGGAACAGAACCGGGGAAGTTTGGCATTCAGTGGACTTGCAAAGAGGTCTATGTCCGGGGTTCCCCAAATTTGAAAAATTTGGGCCACCTGGTCTGCATGGAGAGACCATTCGTGTGGAAGCAGAACTCGACTGAGTTTGTCTGCCCAAGAGTTTTGAATGCCTGGAAGATACACCGCAAGGAGATGAATCTGATGCTCTCTGGCGAGGGCCCATAGTTGCAAAGCTTTACTGCACAGCGACAGAGCCTGTTCCGCCCTGCTTGTTCACATAGAACATGGCTACCTGATTGTCAGTTTGAACTAGGACTGTCTTGTAGCTGAGCTGGGTGTGAAATACTCGAAGAGCAAGGAAGATTGCTCTGAGCTCCGAGAGGTTGATATGGAGATAGGCCTCCTGTGGAGTCCAGGTACCCTGGGTAGAGAGACCGTGCAGGTGGGCTCCCCAAACCACCTGTGAAGCATCTGCTGTTAGAATGGCTTGGGGTGGGGGTTGCTGAAAAGGAGACCCCACCAGAAGGTTTTTGGGTGAGTGCCACCATTGGAGGGACAAAATAAGGTGATCTGAAATTGCTATTTTGTCTGACAGGCAACCTGACGCCTGAGCCCACTGAGTGGATAAGGTCCACTGGGCTGCCCTTATATGGAGGTGAGCATAAGGAACCAGATGCACGGTGGATGCCATGTGGCCTTGCAACTGTAACATTTCCCGAGCAGTGAGGTGAGGTTTTAGCAATGCTAGGGAAGCTAACTGCACAATGCGAAGGCAGCGGGGCAGTGGAAGGAAGGCCCTTGTCTGTCTGGTATCCAGAAGAGCTCCTATAAACTCTAGGGATTGAGTGGGAGCAAGGTTGGACTTTGGGAAATTTATGACAAGTCCCAAATACTGAAGGATGCGCATTGTGCGAGACAGAGCCATCCTGGCCTCTGGCTCTGAAGGGGTTCGAATGAGCCAGTCGTCTATAAGGGAAGACGAATATTCCCAGGGTGTGGAGAAATGCTGCTACCCTGCTACCACAGCCATGCATTTTGTGAACACCCTTGGTGCAGAAGCCAGGCCAAAAGGAAGAACCCTGTATTGGTAGTGCTTCCCTTGAAACAGGAATCGAAGGAACCTTCAGTAAGTTGGATGGATGAGAAAAATGAGTGTACGCATCCTTGAGATCTACAGAACAAAGCCAATCCTGACTCTGAAGGTATGGCAACAGAGTTCCTAGAGAAATCATTTTGAACTTCTCTTTGAACAGGAATTTGTTCAATTCTCTGAGGTCTAGAATGGGTCTGTGTCCTCCTGTTTTCTTTGGAATAAGGAAATAGGGGGAGTAAAACCCTGTACCCCATTGGGGAAAGGGCACCTCTTCTATTGCTCCTTGAGCAAGGAGTATTGTGACTTCTTGACCTAACCCGTCGTTGGGAGAGGTCTGGGAATTGAACTGTCTTACTATTGTAGGAGGGGGCATGCTGAGGAAATGAAGCTTATACCCCCTCTCGTACAATAGACAGAGTCGAATTTTCTGCTGTTATCTGACACCATCTGGGGGCAAAATGACATAACCTTCCTGAGATGGTGGAGGGTTCTGGGCCGTTCAGAGCAGGAAGGCAAAGTTCTCTAGATAGGAGTCAAAGCCCCTGTGGAGGCTGAGCTGGTTGAGGCTTAGCTGCTTTTGGCTTTCTTTGTTGCCTAGGTTATTGCTGCTGTCCCTTTTGGGCAGACTGACCTGAACGATGTCCCTGCTGGATATAGGAGGGATAAAACTTCTTCTTCTTACTGAAGAATGGTTTCTTAGAGGATCTTTTCCTCGCAGGATCAGCTGTAGATTTGGACAATCTATCCAAAGTGATATTGTCAGCATCTCTCTCATTAGCTTTTTCCTGCCAATTCGTGCCAAAGTGATTCTCTCCTGTGCAAGGTATATTCCCCAGTTTGTCCTGTACCCAGATTTTTAAGTCAGATGCCTGGAGCCAGGCAATTCCGCGTGCACCTATGGCAATAGCAGAGGTTCTGCTTATGCATTCAAAGCAGTCAAAGGCTGCACGATTCACAAACTTGGAAACATCCTGAGTATGTTTTAACAAGAGTAAGATAATCTTGCCTTTTATAGAAACATAGAAATATGACGACAGAAAGAGACCACATGGCCTATCTAGTCTGTCCTTCCATAACTACAACAGTACCCTTTTTACCTTTAGAGATCCTCTGTGTTTCTCCCATGCTTTTTTGAATTCAGTTACTGTCCTCATCTCTACCACCTCCACTGGGAGACTATTCCACGGATCCACTACTCTTTCCATAAAGAAATATTTCCGCATATCACTCCTGAATCTATCTCCCTTCACCCTCATCCCATGTCCCCTCGTAGTAGAACTTCCTTTCAATTGAAAGAGGCTCTCTCCCTGAACATTTATGCCACGGAGGTATTTAAACATCTCAATCATATCACCTCTATCCCGCCTTTCCTCTAAAGTGTACATATTAAGATCCCTCAGTCTGTCCTCATATGCTTTATAATGAAGACCACTAATCATTTTAGTAGCCACCCTCTGCACCGACTCCATCCTGTTCACATCCTTTTGAAGGTGCAGTCTCTCCAGAATTTCACACCATACGTCAAATGAGGTCGCACCAAAGACTTATACAGAGGCATTATCACCTCCTTTTTTCTGCTAGCCATTCCTCTCCATATGCACCCAAGCATCCTTCTAGCTTTTGCCGTCGCCTTTTCTACCTGTTTAGCTACTTTAAGATCATCAGACACAACCACGCCTAGGTCCCGCTCTTCTTTGGTGGACAAAAGTACTTCACTCCCTATACTATATTGCTCCCTTGGATTGCTGCAGCCCAAATGCATGACCTTACATTTTTTAACATTAAATCCCAGCTGCCAAATTCTAGACCATTCTTCAAGCTTAGCTAGATCCCTCCTCATGTTATCTACCCCTTCCTGGGTGTCTACTCTATTGCAGATTTTGGTATCATCCGCAAAGAGGCAAACCTTACCTGAAAGCCCTTCCACCTTATCACTAACAAAGATGTTAAAAAGATGTTATCATCAGGAAGGAGAGGGCTCATAAGCTCTAAGTCTCCTGTGACTTTAAGGAACATTCCCCATATACAAGATATAGGAACTGATCCTAGCAGAAAGCATGGAAGCCTGGAAGGATCGACGTCCAAAGGCGTCAAGAGTCCTACACTCATGTCCTGGAGGATGAGATGCGTGCCTTTTTGCACTCTTCATCCGTCTTATGGCTGATTCCACCACCATGGAATGGTGTGGTAATTGAGCTTTCTGAAACCCAGGACAAGGAGGAACTCGATACATGGTGTCGAGTCTTCGAGAATGAGGAGATGTGGTTAGAGGTGTTTCCCACATCCTTAACATAAGATCATGCAAGATCTCATGAATAGGTAAGGTAGCTGCCTCCTTGGGAGCTTTCGGGTATTGTAGGATTTCTAATTCCATTGCCCTAGGCTCTTTTTCAGGAGCCACTGTGATGGAAAGACCTCTGGCCACATCTCAGATAATATCCTGAAAGGACATATCCTATGGTGGAAACATCCTATGCTGAAGAGGCGAGGAATCCTCGGGAAGAAGTACTCTGGTATCGGCAGAGCCTTCAGAGTCTTCAGACTCATCTGAGGATTCGAAGTATCTCCGATCCAGGTGATCATGCAAGGCATGGTACCGGTACCGTTCGAAGTCGGCATCGGAGTAGTCCGGTACAGACTTGTCGATGCCGGATAGAGACACATGACTCAGTCCCGATAGAATACCTGCTGATGTCAATGCAGTCGGTGCCAGTACCGAGTCGGTGCCGGTACCGGTTGAATTGTCTGAAGCGGTTTCAGGGGCATCGAGGCCGTGAGAAGAGCCGCCAGACTGCATTCAATAGCCAAGAATCTCTGGTCTATCGATGCTGCCAATGCTTGGGTATTGGTGCCGGTTAAAGCGGCCGGAACCCCACAGCATGGCACCAGTAGTTCTGCCGAGGTTGAAGCCTCGAGAACATCCTGGAGCCCCAAAGGTGCTTTGGAAGCCGAAGCCTCCCACCAGGGCAATTCTGCCGGTGAAAGTCCCTCAAGGGCAACGCCAGAGGCATCTTGATGTTTAGAAGGAGATCTACCCTTTGAGGACCGTCTAGATTTATGTTTAGTTACCTGAGATCCATGGGAGGAGGATGAAGTCCTGGAGGCTGCCGATGCCATGGAGGCTGCATCGGAGGGAAAAAGGGTGCTGAGTTTAGCAGCTCGGTTTTGCCGGCCCCTTTTTTACATCATTCCACTCTGAAATAGAGTGGTCAGGACCTAAACATTTGAGCACCACTCATGAGTGTCGGTGACGGAGATGGTACTGCCACACTTAGAACACTTTTTAAAACCCGAAGCGGGTTTTTCCATTCTGAGGGAAAAAGTTGGGCCTAGTGCCCAAAATGGTGCGTGGCACCCAAGAAGAAAATTATTGGAGAGACTCCAGAAACAAAGGGGTTTTTTTTAGAAAAAGAAAAGAACCACCGGCGATACTGGTATAGCATCGAGGGAAGGCAAATTCGACCACAAAAAAAGAAGAAGTATAAGAAGGGAATTTTTCTGCGGTGACAGGATGTGCGACCTGTCGGCTCTGCGGAAAACGAAGAACTGGAGAGGGCAGTTGGGAAAGGCGGGAAGGCAACACGCAGGTGCTGTAGGATGCTCCCAAATGCTTTCCTAATGGACGCTGGGGAGCGTTCCCGTGCAGGCTCCGTCGGTACCGATGATACCCATATGTGAAGACTACATTCCTGCTTGTTCCTGGAGATCAGCCTTATCATGGTGAAACCTAGTATAAGGAGGATCAGCCACCAAAGCTTGCAATTCACTAATGTGACGTGCAGAGGTAATTGCAATTAGGAAGATGACCTTCCAGGATAAAAGCTTTAGGGTTGTAGTGGCTAAAGGTTCAAAAGGCGGTTTCATGAGCTGCCCGAGAACTAGGTTTAAATCCCATGCCACTGGTGGTGGCCTGATAGGAGGCTTTGTTAATAGAAGACCTCTCATAAATCTTGATATGAGTGGATGAGAGGAAATTGGTTGTCCATTTAGAGGCTTATAGGAAGCTGCAATTGCACTAAGATGAATTCTTACTGAATTGGTCTTTAGACCAGAATTTGATAAATGAAGTAGATACTCTAGTATCGATTCCAAAAGTATCATAAGGGGGTTTAACCCCTTCTGCGAACACCATATAGTAAAACGTTTCCACTTGAAGGCATAAGAGCGTCTTGTGGAAGGTTTTCTAGAAGCCTGAAGAATATCTTTTACCTGTTGGGAAAGGTTAAGATCCTGAAGGTCTAAGCCAGGGGTGATCAATTCCGGTCCTGGAGGGCCGCAGACCAGTCAGGTTTTCATGATGTCCCTAATGAATATTCTTGAGATCTATTTGCATCCACTGCCTTCTACTGTATGGAAATAGGTCCATGAATATTCATTAGGGACATCGTGAAAGCCTGACTGGTCTGCGGCCCTCCAGGACCGGAATTGCCCACCCCTGGTCTAAGCTTTCAGCAACCAGGCCCTGAGATGCAGGGACTGGGGATTTGGGTGCCATAGCATCCCATTCTCTTGGGAGAGAAGATCTGGAGCACACCCTAACTCCAGAGGTGAAGCTTGAGAGAGATGTAGACGCAGGGGATACCACGTTTGGCGTGGCCACCGTGGTGCTATGAGGATCATACGACCTCTGAAGCTTGAAGAGTGTTTTGGGGATGAGGGGAATGGGTGGGAAGGCATAGAGGAAGTCGTGACCCCAGTGAAGAAGGAAGGCGTCCCTTGCCTGGCAATTTTGAGCCAGAATTCTGGAGCAAAACTGGGGAAGTTTGGCATTCAGTGAACTTGCAAATAGGTCTATGTATAGGGTTCCGTAGATCTGAAATATCTTGGCCACCTGGTCTAAGTGGAGAGACCATTTGTGAGGCAGCAATACTCAGCTGAGTTTGTCTGCCCAAGGGTTTTGAATGCCTGGAAGATATACCACGAGAAGGTGAATTTGATGCTCTCTGGCGAGGGCCCATAGTTGTAAAGCTTCGTTGCATAACGACAGAGAGCCCGTTCCGCCCTGCTTGTTCACGTAGAACATGGCTACTTGATTGTCTGTTTGGACTAGGACCGTCTTGTAGCTGAGCTGGGCACGGAATACTTGAAGAGCTAGATTGCTCTGAGTTCCAGGAGGTTTATGTGAAGACAAGCCTCCTGTGGAGTCCAGGTACCCTGGGTAGAGATGATGCAGGTGTGCTCCCCATCCCACCTGTGATGCATCTGTTAGGGTGGCCTGGAATAGGGGTTGCTGAAAAGGAGATCCCACCAGAAGATTTTCCAGTGATTGCCACCATTGGAGGGACAAAATCAGTCGTTGTGAGTTTGATATCTTGTCCGACAGATGTCCTGTGGCCTGTGTCCACTGTGCGGATAGGGTCCACTGGGATGCTCACATATGAAGGCGAGCATAGGGAACCACATGAACCGTGGATGCCATATGTCCCAATAGTTGTAGTAGTTCTGGAGCAGTTAGGGAGGACTTCACTGCTGCTTGAGAAGCTAGGTGCACTATGCGAAGACAGCGGGATTGTGGGAGAAAAGCCCTTGACTGTCTGGTATCTAAACGAGCTCCTATGAACTCCAGGGACTGAGACGGAGCAAGCTGAGATTTTGGGAGGTTTATGACCAATCCCAAGTATTGAAGGATGCACATTATGCAAGACAGTGCAGAGCTGGCTCCTGAAACCGTAGGGACTCGAATGAGCCAGTTGTCTAAGTAAGGGAAGACGAATATCCCTAGGGTTCGCAGAAATGCCGCTACTATTGCCATGCATTTTGTGAATACTCTTGGTGCCGAAGCCAGACCAAAGGGAAGGACCCTGTATTGGAAATGTTTTCCCTTGAAAAGGAATCGTAAGAATTTCCTGTGATCTGGATGGATCAGAATGCAAGTATATGCATCCTTTAGATCTAGAGTACAAAGCCAATCCTGACTTTGAAAGTATGGCAGAAGAGTTCCCAGAGAAATCATTTTGAACTTTTCTCGGAACAGATATTTGTTCAATTCTCCGAGGTCTAGAATGGGTCTGTGTCCTCCTGTTTTCTTCCTGCACCCTGTTGAAGAATGGGCACCTCCTCTATTGCTCCTTGAGCAAGGAGTGTTGAGACCTCTCGATCCAGTAGATTGTCTGTAGAGGTTTGGGAATTGAACTGTCCTACGATTGTAGGAGGGGGTACACTGTGAAAATGAAGCTTGTAACCCTCTCCCACAATGGACAGAGTCCAATTTTCTGCTGTTATTTGGTGCCATCTGTTGGCAAAATGACACAACCTGCCTGGAATGTTTAAGGGTTCTGGACCTTTCAGAGGCAGGAAGGCTAAGTTCTTTATGAAGGAGTCAAAGCCCTTGAGGGGGCTGGGCCTGTGGAGCTGGTTGAGCTCTAAGGCCTTCTGGCTTCTTTTGTTGTCTGGATTGTTGTTGTTGACCTTTCTGGGCAACTTGACCCTGAGCTTGCCCTTGCTGGGTATAGGACAGATAAAACTTCCTTTTTCTGCTAAAAAAGGGTTTTTTAATAGGGTTTCTTTTTGTCTGGAGTGGCTGTAGATTTTGACAACCTGTCTAAAGTGAGATTGTCAGCATCTATCTCATTAGCCTTTTCATACCAATTCTTGCCAAAGAGGTTTTCTCCTGTGCAAGGGATGTTTCCTAATTTATCCTGTACCCAAATCTCCAAGTCTGATGCCTGAAGCCAGGTAATCCGACGTGCACCAATGACAATAGCAGAAGTTCTGCTGATGCATTCAAAGCAGTCAAAGACTGCACGATTTACAAAACTTGGAGACGTCTTGAGCATGCTTGACAAGAGTAAGGAAGTCTTGTCGTTTGTCATCAGGGAGAATGGGGCTCATAAGCTCCAAATCTCCTGTGACCTCTTTGAAGAACATTCCCATATATAAAATATATGAGCTGATCCTAGCTGAAAGCATGGAAGCCTGAAATGTTCGACGCCCAAAAGCGTGAAGAGTCCTGCATTCACGACCTGGAGGATTGGATGCATGTCTCTTTGCACTTTTCATCCTACGCATGGCTGACTCCACTACCACTGAATGGTGTGGCAGCTGAGTCTTTTGAAAACCACGACATGGTGGAACTCGATACATGGTATCGAGTCTCCTAGAATGAGGAGATGTGGTCAAAGGTGTCTCCCACATTCTGAGTATCAAATCATGAAGAATTTCATGAATGGGCAGAGTGGCTCCCTCCTTAGGAGCTTTAGGGTATTGAAGAATTTCCAATTCCTTTGCTCTAGGTTCTTTTTCAGGAGCTACTGTCATTGAAAGGCCTCGGGCCACATCACAAATAAAATCCTGAAAAGACATGTCTTCCGGAAGAGACATCCTGCGTTGGGGAGAAGAGGAGTCTTCCAGGAGAAACACTCTGGTACCTGCAGAATTATCAGAGTCTTCGGAATAGGAGGACTCGAAGTATCTCTGATCCCGATGTTTGTGCAAAGAACGGTCTCGGTATCGATCGAAGTCGGTCCGGTATATATTTGTCGATGCCAGAAAAAGTCGGCATGGGAAGAATTCTCACCGGGGCCGGTACCGTCGGTGCTGATACCGGCATCGGTATCGGTGCCCGTTGAACCGCCGGTGTCAACGGTACCGCAGCTGTAAGGAGAGCTGCCAGACTGCGTTCGATAGCGAGGAATCTCTGGTCTATCGACGCTGCCAATGCCTGGGTATTGGTACCGGTAAAAGCGGCCGGAACCCCTGAGCATGGCACCAGTAGTTCTGCCGAGGTCGAGGCCTCGAACATCCTGGAACCCCATTGATGCTTTGGAGGCCGAAGCCTCCCGCCGGGGCTGTTTTGCCGGTGTAGTTTCCTCAAGGGCAATGCCAATGGCCTCTCAATGCTTTGAAGGAGAGCTAACCTTTGAGGACCGTCTCTTATGTTTAATTACCGGAGATCCATGGGAGGAAGACGAAGTTCTTGAAGACGTCGATGGCATCCGAAGAAAAGAGAGTTCTGAGCTTTGCAGCCCGGTTCTTTCTTCCTCTTTTAGTCATCCCCATACAAGAGAGACACTCAGATGGAGAAAGCACAGTTACTTACCTGTAACAGGTGATCTCTGGGAACAGCAGGAATAAGTCTTCACATATGGGTATCGTCGGTACCGGCGGAGCCTGCGCGGGAACACTCCCCAGCGTCCAGTAAGAAAGCTTTTGGGAGCATCCCACAGCACCTGCGCGCTGCCTTCCCGCCTTTCCTAACCGCCTCTCTCCAGTTCGAGTTTTAAAGCTGAGACAAAGAGAGAGAGAGGAAAGGAAAGATAGATAGAGAGATACAACTCCTAGGGGAGGTGGGTGTGTTGTGAAGACTTATTCCTGCTGTTCCCAGAGATCACCTGTTACAGGTAAGTAACTGTGCTATCTCCAGGAACAAGCAGGAATTAGTCTTCACATATGGGGACTCCCCAGCTAGAGATGCCAGGGAGATCTCCAAGGTTGTGAGTCCCTGAGAAGGGCTCTACCTGCCCCCATGGATCTCAGGCATCCAACCAGGGATGGGGGGTAGGAGTTGATTAGGTATGGAACAGGTGTTTGAGAACAGCCTGACCAAACAAGGCATCCCGGCGGGAGTCCTTGTCCAAGCACTTATGGGCTGTAAAGGTATGAACCGAGGCCCTGGTGGCCGCTCGACAGATTTGGTCGATGGACACAGAGTTCAGATGAGCCATAGAGGCTGCCATGGCTCTCACATTGTGAGCTGTGACATGGCCCTCCAGAGAAAGGTTCTTACTCTGGTAGGCGAAAGAAATACACTGAGCAATCCAATTGGACAGAGTTCTGTTAGAGACTGGAAGTCCCAAATGAGAGGGATCAAAAGCAACAAAGAGTTGAGAGGACTTTCTATGTTGCTGTGTCCTTTGTAAGTAAAAAGCGAGCGCTCTCTTACAATCCAGGGTATGGAGATTCCTCTCTGCACTTGATGCATGAGGTCCTGGGAAAACGACAGGTAAATACACCTCCTGGTTCAGATGAAAAGGAGAGACCACTTTAGGCATAAAGTGTGGATTAAGGATTAGCCAACAAGGCTTGCAGCTCACTGATTCGGCGAGCTGAGGTGACTGCAATGAGAAAAATAACCTTCCAGGAAAGGAATTTCAAGGAGGTAGTGGCTAAGGGTTCAAAGGGTGGCTTCATAAGCTGGCCAAGAACCAAATTCAAGTCCCATGCCACTGGAAGTGGTCTAATGAGAGGTTTAGTTAAAAGAAGGCCTCTCATGAATCTTGCAATAAGAGGATGAGAGGAAATAAGATGTCCATTGAGAGGCTTAAGGGATGCTGCAATAGCACTCAAATGGACTCTTACTGAATTCGTTTTAAGGCCTGCATGGGATAAATGCAGCAAATATTCTAGTAAAGAATTCAGAGGTATTGCAAGAGGGTTAAGACCCTTCTCTGTACACCAAATGGTAAACCATTTCCATTTAAAAGCATAGGAACGTCTAGTGGAAGGCTTTCTGGAAGCATGAAGGATATCCTTCACCTGCTGAGAAAGATGCAAATCTTGAAGGTCTAGGCCTTCAGCAACCAGGCTCTGAGATGAAGAGACTGGGGATTTGGGTGCCACAACGTTCCCTCCTCCTGGGACAGGAGGTCTGGAGCAGATCCCATGTCCAGGGAGGGAGCTTGAGAGAGATGAAGTAGAGGGTACCACACTTGGCGTGGCCAACGTGGAGCTATGAGGAACATAGACCCCTTGTCTCTCTGAAGCTTGAACAGTGTCTTGGAAATTAGGGGAATGGGTGGAAAGGCATAGAGGAAGTCTTGCCCCCAGTGGAGGAGGAAGGCATCCCTGGCCTGAACTCCCTGGCACGGAATCCTGGAACAGAACCGGGGAAGTTTGGCATTCCACGGACTTGCAAACAGGTCTATGTCCGGGGTTCCCCAAATTCGAAAGATCCTGCCTATCTGGTCCCCATGGAGGGACCATTCGTGTGGAAGCAGAACTCGACTGAGTCTGTCTGCCCAAGAGTTTTGAACCCCTGGAAGATACACTGCCATGAGATGAATTTGATGCTCTCTGGCGAAGGACCACAATCTCAAAGCTTCGTTGCAGAGTGACAGAGAGCCAGTCCCGCCCTGCTTGTTCACGTAGAACATGGCTACTTGGTTGTCTGTGTGGATGAGGACTGTCTTGTAGCTGAGCAGGGTGTGGAAGACTCAGAGCTAGAAGAATTGCTCTGAGCTCTAAGAGGTTGATATGTAGAGATGTCTCCTGTGAAGACCAGATGCCCTGGGTGGAGAGATCTTGTAGATGAGCTCCCCAACCCTTTGGGGAGGCATCTGTTGTAAGGGTTGCTTGGGGTAGCAACTGTTGAAAGGGGGACCCCAGCAACAGATTTTGAGTGGACTTCCACCACTGGAGGGACCAAAAGAGGCGACTGGAGGTTGCTATTTTGTCTGACAGGCAACCTGATGCCTGGGTCCATTGGGTGGACAGAGTCCACTGAGCTGCCCTCATGTGAAGGCGAGCGTAAGGAACCACATGCACGATGGATGCCATGTGGCCTAACAGTTGTAACATCTCTCGAGCAGTTAAATGGGACTTTAACTGAATTTGAGAGGCTAACTGCACCAAGCGTAGGCAATGGGCCTGGGGAAGATAGGCCCTTGCAGTTGTGGTATCCAGCAAGGCCCCTATGAACTCCAATGACTGAGTAGGTGTGAGTTGTGATTTTGGGATGTTTATTACAAGTCCCAGATACTGAAGAACACGCCTGGTGCAGGCTAGGGAAGCCTGGGCCTCTGACTGGGATGGAGCTCGGATGAGCCAGTCGTCCAGATATGGGAATACAAATATTCCTAGAGTGCGTAGAAATGCAGCTACTACTGCCATGCATTTTGTGAACACTCTTGGAGCAGAGGCCAGACCAAAAGGAAGCACTCTGTATTGGTAGTGCTTTCCCTGATAAAGGAACCGAAGGAACCTTCTGTGTGTTGGATGGATGAGGACATGGGTGTACGCATCCTTGAGATCTAGAGAACAAAGCCAATCCTGACTCTGAAGGTATGGAAGGAGAGCACCGAGAGAAATCATCTTGAATTTCTCCTTGCATAGAAACTTGTTCAATTCTCTGAGATCTAATATGGGTCTGTAGCCCCCTGTTTTCTTTGGGATAAGAAAATAGGGGGAGTAGAACCCTGAACCCTGTTGAAGAAGGGGTACTTCTTCAATTGTCCTTTGGGCAAGAAGGGTAGCAATCTCCTGACCCAGAAGGTCGAGGAGAGATGTTGGGGAATTGAACTGTCTCACCATGGTGTGAGGAGGAAGGTTTAAGAAATGAAGCTTGTACCCCTCCCTTATGATGGAGAGGGTCCATTGCTCTGCTGTGATTTGTTCCCATCTGGGAGCAAAGTGAGCTAACCTTCCTGGAATGGTGAGAGGCTCTGGTTCTTCTAGAGCCAGAAAGGCTAAGTTCTCTAGTTGTAAGTCAAAGGCCCTGAGGAGGCCGAGGCTGTTGGGCTGTAGCAGTCCTTGCAGCCTTAGGCTTGGCTTGTTTAGGTTGTTGCTGACGCTTTGCAGCAAAACGACCTGCAGAAGATGCCTGGTGACCATAACCAGGATAATATTTCCCTTTTTTGGGAAAGAAAGCCTTTTTGAATAACCTTTTTCTAACAGGAGCAGAAGTAGACTTTGAAAGTCTATCTAAGGCAGAATTCTCAGCATCCATTTGAGTGGCTTTTGCTTGCCAATCCTTGCCAAAAAGGTTTTCATCTGTACAAGGAAGATTTCCTAATCCATCCTGGACCCAGGGTTCCAAATCAGAAGCTTGTAACCAAGCAAGTCTGCGTGCACCTATGGCAATAGCTGAGGCTCTGCTGGCACACTCAAAAGAGTCAAAGGCTGCACGGTTGGAAAATCTGGAAACATCCTGGGCATGTTTAAGCCAGGTGAGAAACTCCTCCCTTTTATCTTCTGAGACAAAAGGAGATAACGTTTGCAGATGATCTGTAACTTCCTTTAGAAACATCCCCATATAGAGACTATAGGAGTTGATTCTGGCAGTAAGCATATTGGCCTGGAAGATTCTCTGGCCAAAAGCATCCAAGGTTCTGCATTCTCTTCCTGGAGGATTAGATGAGTGTCTTTTTGCACTCTATCTTCTTCATAGCAGACTCCACCACAATAGAGTGGTGAGGAAACTGAATCTTATGAAAACCAGGACAAGGAGGAACACGGTACATGGTGTCCAACCTGCGAGAATGAGGGGAGGTAAGTAAGAGGTGTCTCCCATATGCCCAACATGTGATCATAAAGGATCTCATGAATTGGCAAAGTAGCTGCCTCTTTAGGAGCCTTAGGATATTGTAAAATATTCAATTTCTTGGCTCTAGGCTCTGGTTCAGGGGCAACTGAAATAGAGAGGCCCCTGGCCACTTCCCTAATGAAGTCTTGAAAAGACAAGTCTTCTGGAGGAGACATTCTTCTTTTTGGAGAAGAGGGCTCCTGAGGAAGGAGTACCGATGCTTCGACAGAAGCCTCTGATTCATCAGAGTCTTCGGAGGAATCGAAGTATCGCCTGTCTGGATGCTCTTGCAGAGCCCGATACGCGTACCGAGTGGTATCGACATCGGGAGTGATCGGTACCGATTCGGTACCGATGGGCATCACAGAACAGGGTACCGCTGCAGTCGACACCGAAGCCGATGTCGATGCAATCGGTACTGGCACCGGAACCGATATCGGTGCCGGAACCGGTACCGCCAACGGAGTTTGTTGCGGTACCGGAGGCGTCGCAGCTTGTATGAATGCCGTGATGGCACGCTGCATGGTCAGAATATTCTGATCCATCGACGCAACCAATGTCTGGATGTCAGTACCAGTGGAAACCACCGGTACCCCAGAACATGGCAACAGGTGATCGGTCGAGGCCACGCCATCGATGTCAACCTGTGACGCCATAGATGAGGCTTTGGAAGCCGGAGCCTCCCGCCGGGGTAATTTTGCCGGTGCAGGATCCTCGAGAGCAAGCCCGGAGGCATCTCAATACTTAGAGGGAGATCTACCCTTCGAGGACCGGCTGGATTTATGTTTGGTTACCTGAGATCCATGGGAGGAAGAAGAAGCCCTGGAAGATGTCGATGCCACCGAAGCTGCATTAGAGGGAAACAGGGTACTGAGCTTGGCCGCTCGATTCTGTCGACCTCTTTTAGACATCATGGAACAGGACTCACAATCGGTGATGGAGTGGTCAGGACCCAAACATTTTAGACACCAGTCATGGGTGTCGGTGATAGAAAGAGTACCGCTGCAGTTCGTGCACTTTTTAAACCCGGAAGCGGGCTTTTCCATGAGGAAACTTTTTCTAGGCCTAGGGCCCAAAAGGAAAAGTTGCACAGAAGTGGGAAACAGTAGTTTTTTTGTTAAAAGAAGAAAAGACCGGCGGTACCGGTCAGACGTCGAAGAAGGCAGACGCGCGACCAAAGAAATAAAGAAAAATAAAAGAACTTCTTCAGCGGTGACAGGAACACGACCTGCTGGCTCCGCGAAAAAGAAGAACTGGAGAGAGGCGGTTAGGAAAGGCGGGAAGGCAGCGCGCAGGAGCTGTGGGATGCTCCCAAAAGCTTTCTTACTGGACGCTGGGGAGTGTTCCCGCGCAAGCTCAGTCGGTACCGACGATACCCATATGTGAAGACTCATTCCTGCTTGTTCCTGGAGATTGGTCAGGGCCTAAACATTTGAGACACCAGTCATGGGTGTCGGTGACGGAGATGGTACCGCCACACTTAGTACATTTTTTAAAACCACTGGCTGGTTTTTCCATCTTTTAGGAAAAATGGGGCCTAATGCCCAAAATGGCGCCTAGCACCAAAAGAAAAGTTTCTGAAGAGAACAGTTCAGAAAGTTTTTTGTTTTTTTTTAAGAAAAGAAGAAAAAATAACCGGCGGTACCGGTAGGTGCCATGCGGAGGCAGACGCGACCACAAGAAAACAAGTTTAAAGAAGAAATTTTCTGCGGTGACAGGGAATGTGTCCTGTCGGCTCTGCGGAAAACGAAGAACTGAAGAGGGACAGTTGGAAAGGTGGGAAGGCAGCACGCATGTGCTGAAGGATGCTCCCAAAAGCATTCCTATTGGACGCTGGGGAGCGTTCCAGCGCAGGCTCAATCGGTACTAATGATACCCATATGTGAAGACTACATTTCTGCTTGTTCCTGGAGATAGCTCTTTATTGTGCATTACGGTCACTCTCAATTACTGCGAGTGCACTTAACACCACCTACTGAGGCAACAATAAGTGCAACCATGCTAACTGCGATATTCACAGTATGCAGTTAGTACACAGTATTTACTGTGATGTGCAATCCACGTCCACTCTCCGCCCATTAACTTGCTTAGTCCCCACCCCGTTGTGCAATGAGCAATTAATGTGGGAATTAGTGTGCCAAAATTGTCATGCTAGCGCTGTATCTTCATCCCAAACCCCGCCCATGGGCAGAGACCCTTCCTGTTCTGCCTGCCAGGATCCAACAGGGCAGGCAAGAAGGGTTTTTGCAGTGATCGTGGCCGGCAGGCAGTAGGCTACCCACAGTGCTCCTATTCTCCACAGGCAGAAGAGGGGAAGCTGCGATCACAGCAAAGATCCTTCCTGCCTGCCTGTGGTGATCCAGTCTCCCGTGAGCAGACAGGAAGGGGCTTTTCTTCTGCCCCCGAGACCCTTTACTAAAACTTACTGCACCCTAAAACATGCATTAACCACTAGCACTTTAGTATAAGAGCCTCAAAGTTTTCACTTAAAATGGATAATGGTAATACCTGTGATTTCATTTGATAGAACATAAGTCAAATCACTGGATTTTATAGGACAAATAATTGCATCTCTCTCATATCAGACTAGTTAAGGGCGCCATGACTGCGACTCTCCATAGGAACCGGCTCCAACAGTAAGCTCAAAATGATTTTTTTTTTTTTTTAATGAAAAGGCAATGTTGAATATAGAAAAAAGTTGTGCCCACAGAACTGAAGCCACAGCAGCTCTTCAGCTTTTTGTTGTCACTCAAAAAACAAAACAAAACCCCACACCTTTACAATACATAGTACATGACAGCAGATAAAGACCAGTATAGTCCATCTAGTCTGGCCAGCGGAGGCTAGAGAGGCTGCATCTGCCACTCCCCCTCTATTTATTGAAGTATAAAAGATATTTAAGTTTGCTTTGATTTCATCCTCTTGCTGTAAAAGGGATCCACTGTGTCTGTCCCATGCCATTTTGAATTCTGCCACTGTATTTGCCCCCACCACGTCCATCGGGAGGGCATTCCAAGCATCCGCCACCCTTTCAGTGAAAAGGTATTTCCTGATGTTGCTTTTAAGTTTACCGCCTTGCAGCTTGATCTTATGCCCTCTAGTTCTATAGTCTCTCCTTCTTTGAAAAAGGTGTTTTTGTTCATTAATACCCTTCAAGTATTTAAAGTCTGTATCATGTCTCCCCTGTCTCTCCTCTCCTCCAGGGTATACATGAAAGAGGGAGGGAGAGAATCTTTTCCCTCTAACTGGGCTGACATAAGAGACGAGGGCCTGAATGATGGTCCTGGAGAGGGTGGGGCAATTGTATTTTTGTGTCATGCCATGGTTGGCCCATTCAGTGCCAGAATCAACATCAGAGAACACTAGTAGGCTCCATAGGTCTGGACACAAGATGAGAGGTGGGATTTACACCGCTTTTCCCTCACTTTTGCTGAAATGTTTTCACTACCTTTCAGGGTTGGTGCTACCACTAGGCGACTGATTAGAGTGCCAGCCTCCAAGGGCACCCATTGCTATCTCTTCCAAGGGCCTGCAGCGGCTTGCTTCTTTTCACAGTACGCCATTCCCCATCCCCCCTCCAAAACCAGAAGCAGAGTTGGAGGGATATGGAAACAGCACAATGTGAAAAGAAGGAAACCGTACGCAATGCCAGAGTGTTTTATTGAGCCTGCACCACAGTTTGGGAGCTATTACCACTGCTGCACACCCTGGAGAGGGGCAGCAGGGAGGGTGAGACCATCTAGCAAACTGCCAGTCCTTGTGCCAGCCCTGTTCCCTTCCTAATTATCGGTTGAGGTGTAATTTGTAGTGAATAGCTGCAGAAAACCCAAGTCCACATGTATCAGCTGCTGCATTATATGTTACTTGCTTATTTCCACCTTTTTTGGGGGGGGGGGGTTGGAGGGGGTAGGGGGGTATGAACGATGGGAAATTTTCAGACAACTATTTCATCTAGCATCATTGGTATTAAGTGGGTAAATTAATTTTGAAAAATGGCCTTGAAATACTTACTGCCTGGTCAAGTTCTCCATGATGACAGCATGACTTTGGGGTGGTGGTGGGGATCACCGGTCCTGATGTAATTAGCAAAGTCTCCTCTAACTCAATTTCCTTCTCTAGTTTGACAAGAGCAGGGGGTTCTACGCCATATCTGAAAATGCAGCAAAATGATGTAATTAGGGTAAATGTAAGAATGTGAGAACATAGTGTGGAACATGGAGGAGGTGACAGAATGTAAATAATATATATAATAAGACAATGAACAGAGGAGATGGCAGAAGGAAGGAGCACACAAAAACAAAAAAGCAAATAAGAAGCAAAAGAAACTCCATCAACCAGCTCCAAAGCTTCAGTGAATGCAGGGGCAGTAGGTCTTTTCCTACGGTGAGGCCCAAGTTCCGCCCTAACTCCACCCCCAAACCCAGCCCCACGGACAGAAACCCTTCCTGTTCTGCCTGCCAGATTCCAAATCGGGCAGACAGGAAGGGTCTTTGCAATGATTGTCAGTAGGCTGCCTCTGGGGCTCCTATCCCCCTCCCCGGGCAAAAGAGGAGAAGCTGCGATCACGGCAAAGATCCTTCTTGTCTGCCTGTGGTATCCGATCTCCCACGGGCAGACAGGATAGGTTTTTTCTTCTTCTGCCCATAAGGGATGGGATCTCTGCGGGCAGCTTGCTGCCTGCCATGCTATAACTTTTGGTGGTGTCAAGGCTCGTGTGGCCCACCCCTTTCAGACGCCGATCAGAGCATGCCTTAATTACTAATTAGTTGGATTGTATTTGCATTAAAAAAAAAACCTCTTTGGAGGTGTCTCTATGGAGCAAAGAACTCCCTTGTGTGCATTTTTTCAAATCGATTCTCATTTTCCTTGACATGTATTATCTAATTACTTGTTTGATATTTTAATAATTACGTTACCCTTTTTAAGTATACTACATTCATGCCAGCTTTAGGTTTACAGATTATCCCTAATGAATATGTACGAGATATATTTTTATGTAATGGAGGCATGCAGTTCTGTCTTAAACCTATTCATTAGTGAAATCTCGAAAATCCAAACTGTCTGCATCCCTCAAGAACCAAAAGTAAATGCTACCAGCTTAGTACAGAGTAAGGAATGGGATTTAGCTTAAGCCTCTCTCAGAAGTTCAAGGTGAGTTACATTCAGTTACAATAGGTACGTTTGTTATGCCCACAATGGCTTATAAGCCAAGGCAATTGAGAGAGTTAAGCGACTTGCCCAAATTCCCAGAAGCAGGAGTGGGATTTGAACCAGGTTTGTTTCCTCTAAATCATTAGGCTCTTCTAATCATTAGGACTACGCATACATTGTGGTTCATTTGGAAACCTAAATATTTAAAAGTGCATGCGCATATACCTATGAATTAGCACGTATATGATCTGCATGCTTATAAAAAGTATAAAGAACAAATATGTAAAATAACATACAAAATTCCCAAAAATTAAAAAAAAAATCTGTTAAAAAAAACCACCTTTCTTTTGGCGCACACACCCCTGTACATAGGCAATATACTGGTCTGTTATTTTGCATGATAGAAAAATATAAAACAGATAATTTTAGAAAACTGTTTGGAATAACCTATCAAAATTAACTACTGCCAAATAACTTATTATTTATAACTACTCCAATGTTGTCCAAAGTAACAAAAGAATATCTTTATATTCATGCAATTTGCTTCAGGTAGCGTACCAACAACCTATAGAGTTAACCCACTTGTATCCTTCAAATTGCAGCTAAAAAAATTTGTGTTTGATCAGTGATTTCTACTCATCTTGTACCAAAGATATATCAAAATCATCTTTCAATAAACCTGAATTTGACTTAAAAACTGTAAAACTAAGAATAATTTTCTCTAAATAGTTTATATTTCATTGAACACATACCTTGAAATAATTCGGCCAATATCTAGGAGACAGAGACACACCTGCCTTGGATCTTTGTGCAGAACTATAAATATGAAAGTGATAAAAAGAAAATCCAAGATACAATGTAACAAGCATATGCATCCATACTGCAAGAGTCAGTGTTTAAAAATCAGCCAGTCTCCCTTTCTATTAACTGATTGTACGCTACAATTTTTTTTCCAATTACAATTGTGGCAGAAAGCATTAATCCACTGAAGTTTCCCCTCATCTACAGCAGAGTCAAGTACATGCTGGGAGCAAGAGCTATCATGTGCTTTTACTATACATGAAAATAGAGAGCCAATTTTATGTTTAATGACGTATTTTATCAGGAAGCAAAATGATTTATCCCATTCAATTATCTTCTAAATTTAAACAAGTGTAGACTGCTCAGCTTAAAGATTATGCATCACAGAAAGCAACTGCAACATGGCTACACAATCAGCTTTAGTTGTTCAAGAGTTTCCAGGGAACTATATTGTTCTAAATTGCCTCCTTCATGTATATCATCATTCAGATCAATTTTAGAAGAGAGTTATGCTTTTCACACATGCAAACATTATATATTTAAACATGGAAATCAGCATGCATATTGAGTAACAATTTTAGAAAAGCCACTACCTATACACATATATATGTGCGTTCTGTATTCTGAAATGGTAATAGACGCATAGCTTGGAAAATCCTTCCATCAGCATTTACACTGGCCTCAAGTCATACATAAATCCCAGCTAGGTTATCATTTGGACCTGGTGTTTGCAGGATTCTGGTGTTCAAATTGCAAAATATTTGCATCAAAGTAGAAAAAATAAATGATGGCGAATAGACTCTCTGGCTTATACAGTCAGTCCATCCAATCCAACTACTAAGCTCTACAAAATCTTTTTTTAAAGAAATCCTGTCTCATGCTTTCTTGAATTCAGATACATGATTCTGCCACGTAACGTTTGCTATTGTGAGTTATTCCCTTAATGCGCATTAGTAACTAACTACTAAAAATGGCAACTATGCCATCAAGACCGACTCAAATTTATACGTCACCTTCTGCACTTTATATTTCTTTATAAAATTAATCGCAAGTAGTTGTTATACAAGAAAATTCAGTTATCTAATGAATAGGAGCATTTTCTTAGCAAGATGCTACAGAATTCCTTCAGGCAAAAAATGAGGTTGGCAGTTGTTTGTCACAAGGTTACATAGAAACATAGAAATATGACGACAGAAGACGACCACATGGCCTATCTAGTCTGTCCTTCCATATCAACAACTGCAACAGTCCCCTTTTTACCTTTTGAGATCCTCTGTGTTTGTCCCATGCTTCTTTGAATTCAGTTACTGAGGGGAGATATGATAGAGGTCTATAAATTAATGAATGGAGTGGAACGGGTAAACGTGGATCAATTGTTTACGCTATCAGAATATAGAAAGACTAGGGGACATGTGATGAAGCTACAGGGTAAACTATTTAAGACAAATAAGAGAAAACATTTTTTTCACTCAACGTGTAATCAAACTCTGGAATTCCTTACCGGAGGATGTAGTAAGGGCTGTTAGTGTAGCTGGGTTTAAAAAAGGTTTGGACAAGTTCCTGGAGGAAAGGTCCATAAACCACTATTAAAAAGGCACCCAGGATAATCAATTCTTGACCCAGTACAAGCATTGTGGAACCTGTGTCTTTTGGGGATATTGCTAGGTACGTATGACCTAGATTGGCCACTGTTGGAAACAGGATACTGGGCTTGATGGACCTCGGTCTGACCCAGTATGGCATCTCTTATGTTCTTACTGTCCTCATCTCTACCACCTCCACTGGGAGACTATTCCACGGATCCACTACTCTTCCTGTAAAGAAATATTTCCTCATATCACTCCTGAATCTATCTCCCTTCACCCTCATCCCATGTCCCCTCGTAGCAGAACTTGCTTTCAATTGAAAGAGGCTCTCTCCCTGAACATTTATGCCACGGAGGTATTTAAACATCTCAATCATATCACCTCTATCCCGCCTTTCCTCTAAGGCAGGGGTAGGGAACCCTGGTCCTGGAGAGCCGCAGACCAGTCAGGTTTTCGGGATATCCCTAATGAATATGCATGAGATATATATGCATTAGAGATATCCTGCCAACCTGACTGGTTTGTGGCCCTCCAGGGCTGGATTTGGAGACCCCTGCCTTACACCTCTGTCATTTAAGATTGTGAGTGGGCAAGGTGCAGATGTTCTAGACATCGAAAGGGTATATAGAATGTGTCACATTCCTCCTCGATTCTCACCACCACCAAAAAGTTGCTAATAGACAATATTTTGGTGGTGGTGAGAAGTGAGGAGGAATGTGACACATTCTATCTAACCTTTTTGATGTCTTGGACATCTGCATCTTGCCCACTCACAATCTTAAATGACAGAGGTGTAAGGCAGGGGTCTCCAAATCCAGCCCTGGAGGGCCACAAACCAGTCAGATTGGCAGGATATCTCTAATGCATATATATCTCATGCATATTCATTAGGGATATCCCGAAAACCTGACTGGTCTGCGGCTCTCCAGGATCAGGGTTCCCTACCCCTGCTCTAAGGTGTACATATTAAGATCCTTCAGTCTGTCCTCATATGCTTTATAATGAAGACCACTAATCATTTTAGTAGCCACCCTCTGCACCGACTCCATCCTGTTCACATCCTTTTGAAAGTGCGATCTCTCCAGAATTGCACACTATACTCCAAATGAGGTCGCACCAAAGACTTATACAGAGGCATTATCACCTCCTTTTTTCTGCTAGCCATTCCTCTCCGTATGCACCCAAGCATCCTTCTAGCTTTTGCCGTCACCTTTTCTACCTGTTTAGCTATTCTAAGATCATCAGACAACCACACCCAGGTCCCACTCTTCTTTAGTGGACAAAAGTACTTCACCCCTTATTGCTTCCTTGGATTGCTGCAGCCCAAATGCATGACCTTACATTTTTTAACATTAAATCCCAGCTGCCAAATTCTAGACCATTCTTCAAGCTTAGTTAGATCCCTCCTCATGTTATCTACACCTTCCTGAGTGTCTACTCTATTGCAGATTTTGGTATCATCCGCAAAGAGGCAAACCTTACCCGACAGCCCTTCCGCTATATCACAAAGATGTTAAAAAGAATCGGACCAAGGACAGATCACTGGGGCACACCACTGATAATATCCTTCTCCTCAGAGTGAGCCCCATTTACCTGTACTCTTTGTCGCCTCCCACCCAACCAATTTCTAACCCATGCAGTAACTTTAGGGTCCATCCCTAGGGTGCTCAGTTTGTTTATAAGCCACCTGTGAGGAACGGTGTCAAAGGCTTTACTGAAATCTAAATACACCACATCTAGGGCTCTCCCTCGGTCCAACTCCCTGGTCACCCAGTCAAAGAAATCAATCAGATTTGTCTGACAAGACCTGTCTCTGGTGAATCCATGCTGCCTCGGATCCTGTAATCCGCTGGAGTCCAGAAACCTCACTATTTTCTCTTTCAGCAGCATTTCCAATAATTTACTCACCACCAAAGTTAAACTAACCGGCCTGTAGTTTTCAACCACATCCTTACTTCCGCTTTTGTGTAAAGGCACCACATAAGCCTCTCTCCAGTCCTTTGGCACCACTCCCGACTCCAATGAGGCATTGAAAAGGCCAGTCAGTGGAGCTGCTAGAACGTCCCCAGGTTCCCTTAGTATCCCATCCGGTCCCATCACTTTGTCTACTTTAAGTTAAGCTAGTTTCTCATGAACACAGTCTTCTGAAAATTGTTCAAGATATCCCTCACTTTTCTGTTCCTGTTTTGGGTGTTTTCTGAGGTCCTGCTCCTGGTTCTTCATCTGTGAACACAGAACAGAAATATTTGTTAAGCAATTCCGCTTTATCCTTATCAACTTCTACATATTTCTCCTCTGCACCCTTGAATCTGAGAATACCACTTTTGCCCTTCCTCTTCTCACTAACATATCTGAAAAATGTCTTATCCCCACATTTTATTGCATTGGCTATTTCCTCCTCCTTTTGAATCTTTGCTTTCCTGACTACTTTGCTAGCTTCTCTAAGTTTTTCCAAATATAGATGCCTGTCTTCATCTCTCTGTGATCTCTTGTATTTCATGAAGGCCTCCCTCTTTTTCTTCACTTTTTCAGCTACTTCTTTCGAAAGCCATAGCGTCTTCTTTTCCTTTTACCTTTATTTACCATTTTAACAAAAAGGTTGGTTGCCCTTAAAATATCCCCTTTCAGTTTTGCCCACTGTTTTTCTACATCCCCCAGCTGTTCCCATCCCACTAACGACTCCCTGAGGTATTGGCCCATCTTGACAAAGTTAGTCTTCCTAAAGTCTAATATCCTCACTTTTGAATGGATTCTAACAGCCCTAGTCCTAATACTAAACCACACAATCTGGTGATCACTCGATGCAAAATGATCTCCCACTACAACATCAGAAACACTTTCACCATTGGTAAGCACCAAGTACAGTATGGCCCCTTCACATGTGGGGTCTGTTACCAATTGCCTGACTAGTTCTCCCTGTAGAGAATCCAGAATCTCCTTACTTCTAGATGATACTGCAGTAGGAATGTGCCAATCAACATCTGGCATATTGAAATCTCCTATCAGTAGCACTTCCCCTTTCCTAGCAATGCTGCACATGTCTTCAATTAACTCTCTGTCCACCTCTTCCTCTTGTGAAGGAGGTCTATATATCACACCAATGCAAATAGATTTCTCTTTCCCTCTTTCTAGTTTAACCCACAATGCCTCCTTTCTCCCTTTAAGCTCTGTAATTCCAAAGCTTTAATAGTAGTTTTTACATATAGTGCCACTCCTCCTCCCCTTCTTCCTACCCTGTCCTTTCAGTAGAGGACTGAAAGCATATTACCACCATGGGTAGTTTCATTTTTGGTGGGCTTTTTTTTTTTTTTTTTGCTGTTGTAGCCATTACAACTCATCAAGATTAAAAAAGGAGGAAGGTTTGAATGGAATTTGCCGAAGAAAACAGCAGTTACAAAAAGAAAAGAAAACCCTCATTACTGTTCAGCAGACATTTATCTTGTAATCTAGCAATCGTGAGCAGGGATTTCCTACACATTTTTAATTCAATAGTCATCTTTTTATTTAGTATGCGACTCATGCTTCCTCTTGCAGACCTCTCAATCTCAGTGTAATTCCTGGCATTACTTCACTACAAAGAGCACGTGCTATGTCATGCCATTGTTACTCTTTTATAACCCCAACTGGATACCATTACTTGGAAAAAAATACTTACTTATAAGCCTACTTTTTTTTTTTTTTTTAAATGCCCAAAGTTTAAGGTCAGGGAAACTTTAATATATTTTTAGTTTTATTTGAATAAATTTCAAAAAATTAGAGTAAGTGATATTTATATTTGTCAGCTTAAAAAGCAAATTGTTATATTTGCAATGAAATATGCATTTTTAATTTAAAAACTGTGGTTAATTGTTTTATGCTGTATTTTATTGTATATTATGGTCCATTTCATTCTGGCATAAGCTAGTAAAATATACAATATGAATATTTCATTATATAGAAATAAAAACTTTTCTACCAAAAGTTCGTATCAGTTGTGATTTCACTTTTTTGGAAATAAGAAATAAGAGTCTGTTAAGATGACATTTTACTTACCAGATAATGTCCTTTCCTGAAGTTCTCCTAGACTAGTCCAGACAAGTGGGCTGTGTTCCCCCTACCAGTAGAACTAAAGACAGAGGAAAAAAAATCCCTGCTACTATAGCAGATGCAGCTAGTGACATAGTTCAGTATTTATATCCAAGCACAGACAACAATCCCCAAATGCATACTACCTCAGTGAGGGTAAAGGAAGGATCAAACAGAACAAGGAAATGTCTGAAGACCATCCTGTACACTGTTAAGTCTGTGAAGGTGTTCATGAGCCCACAGGGCTAAACCACAGCGTGACACAGCAAAACATAGAGGCAGGTTCTGGACTGGTCTAACAGGACTTCAGGAAAAGACATTATCTGGTAAGTAAAATGTCAGCTTCAATTTTGTCCTGTGAGACCAGTCCAGACAAGCGAGATATACCAAAGCTATGACTTCACTGTGAGGGAAAGGAGATACAGCTGCCTTCCAAATCTCTACAGCACAGGTCATGTCCACCCAAGCTTGAACATCCAAGCAGTAATGCTTGGCAAAAGTGGAATGTGAGGACCATACTGCCACCAGACAAAATGTTAATGGGAGCAGCCAAGTTCTGCCCTGCCCAGCCACATAAGCATCAACCTGAGGCAACTGCAGCCATGCATTAAAGTCCTCCTGAAGGAGGATATAAAGCTCGTTCATTACCCTTCAAATAGGAAGATGAGGCAGGTCCCACTCCATGCGGACCCTATGTTATAGAATCTCTGGGAAGGGAAAGGTCTTAGAAAATTTCTGAACCCCCTTGCAAGAGGGGCTGCACCTGCGGCCTCCATCTCCACAGCCAGGGCATCAGTCAGCAGCAGGGAAGAAGATCCTTGCATAGTCAGAGCTGCCAATTCATCCCTCTTGAAAAGACAGATGAGAGAATCATCTTGGTCCTCTGGTAGAAAAGGCTGACCTTCCTCAAATCTGGAGTCTTCATCAGAGCTCATCTCAGGACCCTGAGCAGAAGGGAGACAATCACAGTCCCCTGAATGTTTCTGCAGAGGAGCCTCTACCAAAGACTCTGGCCACTCCATGCAATGGGTCCCTCTCTGAACAAGTGGAGAAAAATCAAGAGAGGACCAGCAGCCCTCTCAAAACAGGAGTTGTCTCGCCAGAAAGCCCATGCTTTCTGAAGAAAAGAGAATAATTCTGGGGAAGACAAACCAGAGGCTGAGAACTCGTAATTCCCACCAGTGTAAGGGGGGGGGGGAGGGCTCACCGTCACAGGCCACCTATTGAGAAGCCCCAAGAAGCAGCAGAGAATAACCAGCCAAGTGAGAGGAGGAATACAATACTGAGTGCTTTTCTTCTTCATAGGCATCCCTCGCTGCACCCAACTGAAAGGCGATAGAGGGGGAAACCCCAAGAGATTACCAGGAGCCTCCAAGCATAAGCCATAAAGAAGTCCAATGAAGTAGCTCAACAATTGCCATAGACCAGGCAGCACTTCTTCATAGCTGGCATACGCCTAATTCAGGTAGAGTGGCTCAGCAGAAGTACACCAGCAACTGATGTGCCAAAGTATGTGCACTAAAGATGTTGGCACAGTGTCACATACTGTGGATGTGTCCAGACTTCACGTGCAGCATAGGCACAAGAATGGTGCGCTCAACTCTCTGCATGCACACAACACCCACAACATTGGGCGCAGCCAACGCAAAGCTCAAACACATGTAGACAGCACAAACATGTGTCGGAAACCAGCATGAGAGACTATGCTTCACCAGCAACTCACACCAAAATGATCCCAAACCAGATTGTCAAACCTCCCGATGAGGCTGGATTGCCTTTAGAGACAAAGTACATGGTTAGTAATTAAATCTTTACTCGCTCCCAAAGACTCCAGACAGGGAATCTTGTTGGGCTCAGTGCTTCTCCCCTACTGCCAAGTCTTGCAGACACATACCTTTGAAGAATGTTTGTCCTAATCTTTGGGGGAGGGGGGAGATCACGGGAGGGGGGGAGAGAAGATGACAGCACCAAGGCTTTGCAAGACAAAGACTTCATCCAACAATCCTGGCCAATCAACTGGCCCTCAATATATCTGTTAAGGACTGGGAGCGGAATCCATTTCCCCTCTTCTGTGTGGGAAACCCCAGCAGAGCACCATTTTAAGGCGACCCTGTTGGGGCCATCCGTTGTCAAGTTCTAGTGAAGACATTATCCCAAAGAGTGGCTACTCACAAGCTAAATAAAGGTTCTCAATAGAGCAGCATCAGACTACATCCACCATCTGATGGAGACAAGAGAAATACTGAAGTATGCCCCTAGCTGCATCAGCTATAGTGATGTAATCACACTTCCTCTTTGGTCAAATTACTGAACGTCTAAATCACAACTTACACAAAAAAATGCGTTCACGTATAACTGGATGCTTAATTTATCTTCAAAAAATTATTATAACAAAGAATATATCTACTAATTTGAACTATTGAGGTCTCAGACTTATTATAGCTCTGCCATAAGGACTAAACGTCCGTTATCGTGGCAGCGAGCCCTTTTGCATCAACGACCTCGTGAGTGTGAGCAGATGAACAAGCACAGCCCTACAGACCCAAATAAATTATTTAAAAGTCCAAAACTCGTGTTCTTATCTGTGCTAAAAAACAGCCCACTCTCATGGATTTGAGTGTTGATCCCGACGCCTCCCTTTGGTACCAGTATAGCGTTTCACAACGCCAATTTCATCAGGGGATCTGTCCACTACTCCGATCCAACTCTACCGTTCCTAATAAACCACACATAAAAAGAATAATCAACCCTCTATTAAAAACATCCTAAAATGAAAACTTACAAACCACCCTAAAACCTATGTTCCAATTACTAAAAAGAACTAAACCCACCTTTTAAAACTCCATAGCTGCCCACGTTTCACCAAGAGAATCTCCAAGTCAATGAAATGGTAACACGAAACGCCGCGCATGCGGACTAACAAACGCGGCTCCTATCATATAGGAGCCACTCCTACTCATACAGCCAATCAACTACCTCCATATCACCTTCGGCTATTCCTACTCGTTAAATGTGTTTCAGGCAAAACTCCACACAGCTGCCAACCTCACATTTAACTCCCGTCTCACAAAAACCCAGGAATCCCCCTGTACTAACACCATACTCACTACAAACAAGCTCTAAAAAACAATTCCTAAAGAATAACACCAATACCCATTACTACAGCAAATCTCAAGGGGTCTCTCACTCAGAACCTATCCATGGATACGTCCCATCCCCCATTCAATCCATTATCGGAGACATCGAGCCCATTCCACCTGAGCATTCAGCCCCTTAGGAGATACAGTGTCACACGTATAGATCCACCATTGTTCCCGTCGAATGAGAACCTGATCCTCTAGTGCTCTAAAATCATCTTGTAACACCTGATCTACACATAAAACACGAAGCTGTTCAAACTGATGTCGCTGCTCCACACAGTGTTGAACTATAGGAGCCTCCATTACTGCATGTTTTAAGCGGCTCTTATGTTCACGAATTCGAATCCGGAACGCCCGCTTGGTCTTCCCTATATACGCTAGACCACAAGGGCACAAAATAACGTACACCACATTATGGGAACCGCAGGTCGTAGAAAATCTTAACGTCCTACGGAAGCCATTGTATTCAAAAACCGAGGCCTCCATAGTCAACATACAAATATCACATTCTCCACAGCAGCGATGACCTGCTTCTGAGGGTACAACCGTATCCATCTCAATTGGTCGCAAAACCGCGGGACTTAAAAACTCCTTCAGATTACGATCTCGAGTCCAAACACATCTTACTGTCTTCCCGATTAAACCTGGGACAGCCATCAAAACATTAGAATGTTTCTTAATAATTTTCTGTATTTTAGAACTAATCGGGGAATACTTTGTAATCAAATTTATATGGGAAGTGGCTACTGCTCCAATAGACGTTTTCTCACGGGACCCCAAAAGTAAAGCACGATGATTGAAACGTGCCCGAGTATACGCTCTCTTCACCACAGATTTAGGATACCCTCTAGCTATAAAATCAGCAAACAATGATTTAGCTCGCCGTTTAAAATCCTGTAAATCAGAGCAGTTCCTGCGGAAACGCAAGAACTGTGAGTAAGGGAGGCTCTCCTTCAATCGGCGGGGATGTAAACTACGAAAGTGCAGAAAAGTATTCCTATCAATCTGCTTTCTAAAAACGGAAGTATTCCACCCTTGAGAAGAGCGACAAATTTCAACATCTAGATATTGTATAATGTCTTTATGAAACGTATGAGTAAATGTAATGTTAATATCTAAGCGGTTCAACCACTCAAGAAACTCAATTAATGACTGTTCCGTGCCATGCCACATCAGAAAGATGTCATCAATGTATCTACACCATAGTAAAATCTGAGCAATATAAACTGATGACAATATCCACTTCTTCTCAAACAACCCCATATAAAAATTAGCCACAGATGGGGCGCATGTGGCGCCCATGGCCACCCCAGTAACTTGCTGATATAGATCCCCCTGAACAAAAAATAATTATGTTTGATCGCTAATCGGGCTAAGGACATTATAAATTGTTGTTTGGGCTCGGATACATCTCCTCGCAGCTGAAGTACTTCTAAAATAACTTGTAGCGCCGCATCCTGCGGAATATGGGTGTACAAAGACACCACATCGAGTGTCACTAACAGGACATCCTCATTTTGAGACCATACATTCATCTGCTTTAATTCCATTAAAAAGTGGGTTGTGTCCCGGATATAGGAGGGAATAGTTTGCAGAAGAGGACGTAAATAAGAATCAATATACGTGGATAATGGCTCTAAAATGGTGCCTCGGGTGGACACAATAGGACGACCCGGTGGGTCTTGAAGGCGTTTGTGCACCTTGGGAACTAGGTAGAATTTTGCAGTTGTAGGCGCAACCACATTTAAATATGAGAACTCCTTCTTAGATATTATCCCTGCCACTAATGCCCGTTGAGTGAGGGAATGAATCATCTTCTGCAAAAACTCCCGTGGATCGCATTGTAATTTATTATAAACTGCAATATCCCGTAGTTGTGTCAAAGCTTCTTGTAAATAGCTTGTTCGGGAAAGAACAACCACGGCTCCCCCCTTATCCGCACGTTTTACAACAATATCTGGACGATGTCGCAATTCCTCCAAGGCCTTCTGTTCTTCTCGGGATAAAGCTGTGTTCCTCAGATTATAATTCTGCTCCAGCTCCCGCACGTCTGCTAATACTAGACGTTTGAATATTTCCAAAGCCGGATGTAGTGGGCCTGGAGGAGACCAGGTAGACCGAAAGGGCAACGGTACCCGTGGCACTACGTCTTCACCCGTGGAGGGATTAAGCACTGATTCACACTCTCCAAAAAACTGCTTAAGACTCAATTTTCGCAACAGACCCTCAAAATCTAGCCTAAATTGAAAAGAATCAAACCGAATATAAGGTACAAATGATAAACCTTTATTCAAAACTTTTATGGCTGCAGTAGATAACGGGGTTCCAGAAATATTTAACAGAAGAGCTTCCTGAGAGACTATTTCTTGCGAGTGCTGTAACGCTGTTTCGTTTGCCCTTGGCCTTGTGATT
Source organism: Ichthyophis bannanicus (assembly GCA_033557465.1). NCBI lineage: Eukaryota > Metazoa > Chordata > Amphibia > Gymnophiona > Ichthyophiidae > Ichthyophis > Ichthyophis bannanicus. The sequence continues at coordinate 475,531,163 of CM066037.1, read as the reverse complement.
CTGCTGCTTTCTTCAACTTCTCTTTGTGTCCCGAGCCGTCCTCTAGGGATCAACACTCAAATCCATGAGAGTGGGCTGTTTTTTAGCACAGATAAGAACACGAGTTTTGGACTTTTAAATAATTTATTTGGGTCTGTAGGGCTGTGCTTGTTCATCTGCTCACACTCACGAGGTCGTTGATGCAAAAGGGCTCGCTGCCACGATAACGGACGTTTAGTCCTTATGGCAGAGCTATAATAAGTCTGAGACCTCAATAGTTCAAATTAGTAGATATATTCTTTGTTATAATAATTTTTTGAAGATAAATTAAGCATCCAGTTATACGTGAACGCATTTTTTTGTGTAAGTTGTGCATCAGCTATAGTAGCAGGGATGATATCATAAGAAGCTTCTGGATTTTTTTCTCTGTCTCCACCTCTGCTGGCAGGGGGAAACAACTCACTTGTCTTAACTGATTTGGCAGGACAGTATGAAAGCAATAATTGATAAAGCAATTCTTGGGGGGCATAACTTTCTTATAGATTAAGAAAGGCCAAATCTAACTGGATAAGTACTTTTCCTGGTTAGTAAATCCAACATCCCCATTTGAAAATTACATGCCAGAAAACAAGAGTCTAAAGTCACCCCTGGTTATTTACTACTACGGACTACTACGGTGGTTCTTAAACTGTTTTTTGGCCTTTCAGACGTTCAAGGGTGGTAGCTACGAGGACATATTCTTGAAAATAAAGGATAAATGGGGCCAGCCTGGTAGCTCAGTGACAAGTGCCTGGCTTCTGTTCCCCTTCTGATCACAGGTGGGGGATAACAGAGGCAATAGCAATAGCTCTGAGGGGGAGGAGTCCTGGTTATCACTCAGCAGCGACACATGGAGGGTAATTTTTTATGTTTTTTCTGTGTGTAATGTCAGTATTACTTTTACATAAAACGAGAGATTCTGCATGTATTGAATAGAAAACAGACTATCTGGTGGTTTACCAACCAATTGCAACATAGCTATTTACATAGAAATATGACAACAGAAAAAGACCAAATGGCCTATTTAATCTGCACTTCCATATCAACTACAATAGTCTCCTTTTTACCTTTAGAGATCCTCTGCGTTTGTCCCATGCTTTTTTAAATTCAGATACTGTTCTCATCTCTACCACCTCCACTGGGAGACTATTCCACGCATCTACCACTCTTTCCGTAAAGAAATATTGCTGCATATTACTCCCGAGTCTATCCCCTTTCACCCTCATCCTATGTCCCCGCATAGCAAAGCTTGCTTTCAATCAAAAAAAAGAGGCTCTCCTCCTGTGCATTTATGCCACAGAGGTATTTAAACGTCTATCATATCATCCCTATCCTGCCTTTCCTCTAAAGTATACATATTAAGATCCTTAAATCTGTCCTCATATGCTTTATAATGAAGACCACTAACCATTTTAGTAGCCATCCTCTGTACCGCCTCTAACTTGTTTATATCCTTTTGAAGGTGCAGTCTCCAGAATTGCACACAATACTCCAAATGAGGTCGTACCAAAGACTTATACAGAGGCAGCATCACCTCCTTTCGTCTGCTGGCCATTCCTCTCCCTATGAACCCAAGCATCCTTCTAGCTTTTGCCGTTGCCTTGTCTACCCTTTTAGCTACTTTAAGATCATCAGACACAATCACGCTTAAACAACCAAGTCAGATTTCCCCAAGGACTGTGTGCACTTTAGGTACTGATGCAAAGCCCGATGGATATCAAAGGATTGGAGCCGGGGGCCTGTGATGATTCCCCCAAGAACACAGGCGGAATCCCCTCCTGATTCATGTGAAATGGAGACACCACCATTGGAAGAAATAATGGAACAGGCCTTAACATCACCTTCTCCCTAATGAGAATGAACAGCTCTCTGCAACATAATGCCTGTAACACCAAAATGTACCGCATGGAGCAGATGGCTACCAAAAATACCACCTTCAGAGTTAAATCCTTCAGCAAGGCACCCATGAGGGGCTCAAAGGGAGCTCTAGTCGGCGCCAACAAGACCAAATTGAGATCCCAGGAGGGAACCAATCAGATGTATATGGGGGGGGGGCGCAAACATATTTAGCTGACCATAAGAGACGCACCACATCCGGATGGGATGCTAAACGCCGACCCTTGGACCTTGCCTCTGTAACAGGCCAAAGTCACCACTTGTACTTTCAGGGAATTCCATGCTAGATCTTTGTCCAGACCTGCCTGAAGGAATGCTAAAATTTCCACCATGGAGGCCTTGAGAGCCAAAACTCCCTGATTCTTGCCTCAGCCTTCAAAGACACACCACACTCAGGTGTATGAAAGAGAAGTGGACCGCTTACACGCCTTCAAGGGGGTAGTAGTCACCCCAGAAGAAACGCCTCACTTTTTCAGGTGTGTCCTTTCAAGAGCCAGGCCATAAGCAAGAATCGATCCACCTGGGGCATCATGACCGGCCCCTGTTTCAGCAGGTCTGGCCTGGCCATCAGATGCCAAGGGCTGTCTACCAGCAGCCTGACCGTTGGCATACTATAGCTGTCTGGGCCAATCTGGTGCCACTAAAATTATCCATCACCAATGTCATGCTATTTTCTGCAAAAGATGGCCGATTAAGGCCCACGGGGGGGGGGGGGGGGTGTGGGGGGGGGGAAGATATGCGGCCAGGGTTGGGCCAGGGCATCCAACCCCTTGGACATTCTCTCCCGCCACCGACTGATGAAGCAACTGGCCTTGGCATTGTCCGTGGATGCCATGGGGTCCATAACCGATTGTCCCCATCGCCATACTAATTTGCCGAACGCAGACTCTTCAAGGGACTACTCTGCCAGATCCAGATAATGTCTGCTTAGGAAAATCGGCCTGAACATTTTCCTTGCTGGCCACATGTGCCACCAAGAGCACCAGCAGATAGAGTTCTGCCTACTGCAGGAACGGAGTCACCTCCGCCGCTAGAAGAGCATTGCCCATTCCCCTCGGCCAACTGATGTAAGCTTCTGCTGCCACATTGTCAGAGAACATCCATAGTGCCTTGTTCTCCAAGCGGTTCATTGACCAGGAGCTCTCCTCCTCTGACCACATCCCTTGGGCTACTTGCGCTTGATAATGCACTCCCCAGCCCAATAAGCTGGCATCAGTTGTGACGATCACCCACTACAGGGTGTCTAACAGCATTCCTTTGATGAGGTTCCGATGCTCTAGCCACCAGTTTGGCTGTATTTCACTTCATGTGGGCACCGAAGCCTCCTGGATAGTGGGTAACTTTGCAGGGACCAGCGTGACAACACTTCCCGCTGTAGTGGTCTCATGTGTGCTCTGGTCCAGGGCACCAAGTCTAAGCCTGCTGCCATCAGACCAAGCACCTGCAGGGACTGCCAAAACATCAGAAGCTCCATTCGCTGGACCTGCCTGATTTGACTTCTTAATCGGTCTATGCGCTCTGGTGGCAAGATACTACTCCGCTGTTCATATCGGAATCTTCCCCCAGGTACACTAGGCGCTGAGATGGGGTCAGCTTGCTCTTGGAAAAATTGATGACTCAGCCAAGTTCCTGCAGAAAGGAACACCCGTCCTGTAACCATATGACTCTCCTCCACAGACTTTGCTTGGACGAGCCAGTTGTCCAGATATGGGTGCACCAGGATACCCTGCTCTCAGAGCCACTGCCGCCACGACCTTTACCTTGGTGAAGGTACAGGCGTTGTCGCCAACCCGAAGGGGAGTGCCCATAATTGAAAGTGTCCCATCAGGGTTACGAAGTGCAAAAACCTCTGGTGCTCTGGGTTGATAGGAATATGCAGATATGCCTCCTTTAGGTCTATGGCCATGAGAAATTCTCCTTTTTGCACGGCCACAACAGACTGTAGGGTTTCCATGTGAAATCAAGAGACCATGAGCATCCTGTTGATGTGTTTCAGGTCGAGAACTGGTCAAAACGTTCCCTCCTTCTTGGGCACCACAAAATAGATCAAGTATCAACCGGTGCCGCAGAGGTCTTTTGGACCCTCCATCATCTTGGAAGCCATGTGCAACCTCTGTAAAGTCTGTTGCATCGCCCATGCTTTCTACCAGGACCTGCATGGTGAAAGCATGAAGGCATCTGCGAGTGGTCGAGCAAACTCCAAGGCATACCCCTACCTGAGAACTTTGAGGCTCCTCTGGTCCAACATGATATGGACCCAGGAATGCTAAAACCCTTGTAGGCAGCTGCGAATCAGCTGATCCTCCTCCTGGGCCCACCTTGCCTCATTGTTGCTTCTTGGGGGCTGTGGCACCTCCCGAATAACCCCCATGGCCGAATCCACGGCCACGAAAGGACTGACCCCGAAAGGGAAAACATCCCCACTGGGGCTGTGAAGATCAGGAGGACCAGAAACGTCGGGATCCTGAGAGCTTCCTCAAGTTGGCGGTTGCTACTTGGCTCCCTGGGACTTGTCCTCCAGTAAGCGAGCTCCCTTGGTCTCGTTCAGCTCCTTAACAAGATCTCTCAGCGCATCTCCATAGGATCTTCCCTTTAAAGGGAAGCTTACTGAGACAGATCTTGGAAGAGATGTCTGCAGCCCAATTGCATAACCATACCAATTGGCGTGCTGCCACCATCAAAGCCATGCTCTTCACCGAAGCCTGGACCAGATTGTAACAGTGGTCCACTAAGCAGGCAGAGGCCGTCTCCAACTTATGGAGCTCCACCAGGGCCCTCTCTAAACCAGAGACTTTCTCTGATACTGCCTCTAACCAGCACATCGAGGCTCTTGCCAAATACGCACCACATATGGAAGCCTTCAAGGACAAAGCATTAACCTCAAAGGCTTGGTGGAGGAGTGCTTCCAACCGCCGGTCTTGCGGATCCTTTAGGGCTGTCCCTCCCTCCACAGAAATAACCATCTTCTTCGTGATTTCCGTTACCAAGGAGTCTACCTTAGGCATCGAGAACAATTCCTTCTCTACCGGAGGAACAGGGTACAACCAAGCCATAGTTCGACCACCTTTCACATTTGCCTCTGGCAGCTCCCACTCAACCTCAATCATTTGCATGATGGCCTTGTGCACTGGAACGAGTTCCCAGGAGTTTGCAAACCCTGCAGAAGAGGATCCTCCAAGGGAGGGTCCTCCTCTGCCCTCTTATAGGGGATATTCAGAGCCGCCAGGGAGTGTGAAATAAGGGGCAAGAGTTCTTCCTTCTGGAACACCCTGACAACGGATGGGTCCTCTCCAGGGAAGTTTTCCCTCTTCGAGCTCCAGAGCCTCTGGTTCCTCATACCGGCTGGATGGTCCTTTCAAGAGATCCTCCAAGTCCTCTGATAGTTCTGAGAGGAGATCCCTCTCCTGGGCCTCCTCTGATAGTCTGTTGCAGAACCATTAGCAGAGGCCCCCCTCTTCAGTCCTGCAAAGGGGCCCCCTCTAGGCAAATCAACACCCTTTTCCTTCTCCAATCTGTAAGCCCTATGGAGAAGAATGGAGAAAACAAGGTCTCCTCTGATGAGGTCTTTTCCTCCGTCAACTGTGCTCCCCCTGGCCAGGACTCTTCTGATGTATGCAGGCTCTCCATGCTGGCTGCCAAAGGGATGGGAGCAGTCGAAAAGATGGCTGCTGGGTGCAGGGCGCGGGAAGATTCCCACTGCTTCGCTACCAGCTCCGACTGCCTTCCCTCCATCTTCCGCATTCCCTGCTGCCTGTCAGATGGATGTTCCAGGGCCCTGCTCTCTACCTCACAACCCTTGCAACACCCAGCTGCTGACAGAAAGCTCTGTGGGCCCCACAAGTGAGGCACATTTGTTTTGTCAGCATCGCAACAAATGTCACTGCCTTTCCTTGGCAACACACTAACCTGAAGGCTGCAACGCTGACTCACTGAACCCTAATGCACGCACACCAACACACACGCACTTTGAGGTAAAGCAGCTGATGGAAGGCTCGGAGCTCTTGCACCCTCCTTTCTTCACTCTGCGTGGAGACACCGCATGCTGACCAAATGGGTCACAGTGCTCCGGCAGAGGCCGGTTACCCCCACCAAAGGGTTCTTAACCTGTCTGCAGCCTGGTTAAGAAAAAAACAATACAACAAACTCTAAGTCCATCTGGACGGTTGTTCTCTTAGCTGCTGGAGACTGCAAATACTGAGATGCCGGGTGGGCGAAGGGGGGGAGGATGTAAGGGCTCTTATCCTGTGACATCATCAGATTTTGAAGATGCATTCTCCAGCTGCTGGTGGACGGGCACAATCAATCAGATTATCTGGACTGGATGGATGGGAATGAACTAATGTTAGATACCTTTTATACAATAGGCTTAATGTGTGTAAGGTGCCTAATGGTTTATTCAGACTTGATATACTGCCCTTAACCAAGCATGTCAGAGCGGTTTACAATTATAGGTGCCTTTTTGCGATCCTCATAGAGATGACCCATTATAAAATCAAGCCCCTAAAGGCCAAACTTGGGGTCCTCATTAGTAACATCTAAAGGAAATCATTATTTCCAACGCCTGGTCATTGACCATCTGTTAGTATTCAGCTACTGGTGCCATGGCTGCCTCGAGTAGAAAGAATATAAAATTGCTAGTGATGAATTACAAGTTGAAAAGTGCACACTTAAAGCGTAACACCAAGGCATCTTTCCCCTATATCCATTTGCATCCCTCCCCATCCAGAAGCTCCCCTAAACCTTCGAGCTTGCTTTTGCAGCACCTTCCTGTCACCATGACAACTTAGTCATAGATGTCAGCCATAAAAGTTAAGTCATAAAGAATCCTAGCCTCTGCCAAGTCCCACCCTCACGGCAACAAGAAGTGTGCATCTGAGGGGGCAGGACTCAGATTAGCAGAGGCTTGAGCACCAAGGCTCTTTAGCACCCTAGTTTTTCTTTTAAAGCTGGACACTTGTGGCTGTCAAGGAAACAAGAAGCCAGACAGCAATCCGGAAAGGAGGCGCATCATTTCCTGTCTGAGTGGGAGTTACTGCTTCCTCAGCGGGACCAAGTGCAGGAGCTCTTCACTGCCACCTCCTCCTGCCTGTCCTTATACACAGGATTGTCTGTGCACGTGCACAGAAACCTATGGATACAGCAAGGCAGACATATGGACTGGACCTCATTAATAGGTATATCACATTAGCGAAATGTACGTAAACTCAAGGCACCATAGCCCAAATGAGGCTAGTTCAATTCAAGTTGGAAGCCCAAAGCAAGAGGAAACTGCTAGTTTAAAAAGCACACACAAAAGTCCTATTTTTACTGTCATCTGAATTACCTATCACCACCATACATACTGATAGCTTTAAGTTTATAAAACATTATTTCTACTGGAAAAAACCTGCCTCAAATTCTAGCCAGTGTTTTAATAGTTATTAAACATACATAACATTTTTCATTCTGAACAGGTGAACTATACCAAGACTGTTACACAAATAAGGAAACTGAAGGCAGAAAAAAATATAATTAGAAACAGTTATCAAAAGAGAGTTACCTAAACCTTCAGACTCAAACAGGTAAGTCTCATCAACTCCAATGCTCCGGCACCAGCGAAGGAAATTGGCTGTATTATCTCGGGCAAAGAAGGATCCCGAGGGAGCATCCTTTTTATATGGAACTTTCCTCATGGGAAAATGCTAGCAGAAATCCAAAATATTACAAGAAAATTACATTCAATATAATATTCAGGTCCTGATATCCTGCAGTCATATGAAAGTATCTATCTTGGAATTGCACACCTTATTTACGCAAGCTCCATGCAAACAAAAATACCCTTGCCAGTGAAGTCATAAATTTCATTAGCCGATCTACAATGTTTCAAACCTTTATATCTGGCATTTGCATGTAGTTCAGTCACTTCTGCACTGCACTTGTAACACAGATATGCGCTGTATAGCGTTACAACTATACCAAAATTACCTTCTAACCAAACAGTAGAGCAAACATGTATTCCCAAATACTAAACGACATACTAGTTTGCAACTTGGATGAACCGCAGATGATTTGGTTTTCTAGTTAAACATAAACAAAGAGGGACGGTTCCTGCAATTAACCAAACCAAACCAGAATAGTAGTGGGACCACCATAGAGACTTAAAAAATGCAAAAAGGCACATTTTAGGAAGATGTTTATGTGGTTGCAGCAATGTCCAAATGAAAAGATCTGCAAATTTATGTCAGTTTTAGGAGGAGAAGATGAGCATGTGTAAATCCTCATCATGGACATGTGCTTTTTGCAAAGAAGGAAGCGCAGGAAAGCATGGGGATGGGCATCCACATGCAGCAGAAGGAGTCATTTCACAAAAGATACATGTGGGAAAAATCAATGTTTAAAACCCAACTATTTACACATTTATGTGTCAGCATTTTACAATTGGTGCATGTGTATCTTTGCCATTTTGACAGATCTAGATGTGTAGATACTGCTAACCATAGAAGCCTCTCTCTCTCAATGAGAGAGAGAGAGAGAGAGAGAGAGAGATAGAGATAAACACCGAGTATAAAGGGGGATATCCTCCTTAATCCCTCATATAAAGGGAAGGGCAAAAAACACCCTTATGTTTCTTCTATTTGTGTCAGGGAGCAAGCCTAAATTCAGACAGGAACAATTTTAGTCGTACACTTGAGAGTGTAGTTACTCACCTATAACAGGTGTTCTCCGGGGACAGCAGGAATTAGTCCTCACATATGAGACTCCCCAGCTACAGACTGTAAAAAGCCATGGGCGACCAAAAATGGTGAGCCGTGAACGACCTAGACTCCCGAGATGCAACCCTAGTGTCAAGGATGGAATCACCTCTCCATTAGCCTGGATGTAAGGGCCAGAGGGAAGAAGTTGCGCTAATCCCCAAAGAGATGACAGAGTACTGCCTGGCCAAAAGCACTGTCATGCTGTGCGCTCTCCTCCAGGCAGTAATGAGCTGCGAAGGTATGGACCAAGGACTAGGTGGCAGCCCCACATATGTCTTGCAGAGGGACCAAGCACAGATGTGCCTCTGAAGCCACCATGGTGTGCATATTGTGGGTGGTGACATGACGCTCCAAGGATAGTCCAGCCTGCTTGTAGGTAAAAGAGATACAGTCCACCACCCAGGTGGACAGGGTGCACTTATAGGCAGCAACACTGAGCCTATTCGAGTCACAGGAAATGAACAGCTGTGAAGATTGGCGGTGGGCCTTCATCTGCTCGAGGTAGAAGGCGAGCACCCTCTTACTGTCGAGGGTATGAAGGGAAGCCTCCGCCTGAGACGCATGAGTCTAGAGAAGAAGGTGGTGAGAACCACCACCTGTTTGAGATAAAACATAGATACCAGCTTTGGCAGAGACTTGGGATGGGTGTGTAGCACCACCCTATTTCTGTGAAATCTAGTATATGGGGCATGAGCCACCAACACCTACACCTCAATGACTCACCAAGACGACGTGGGCGTGACAAAAAAGACAGCTTTCCAGGAAAGGAATTTTAGATGAGCCAAAGCAAGTGGTTGAAAGGGAAGAGTCGTGAGTTTCCCCAAGAACCACATTCAGGTCCCATGCCACCGGGGGTGGCTGGACCGGGGATCGCGAGAGGAGGAAACCTCTCATGAAGCGACCCATGAGATAGTGAACAGAGACGGACTGTCTGTCCACCGGATGCTGATGTGCAGCCAGGGCTCTGAGATGCACCCTGATGGAGCTGGACTTTAAGCCAGCATGAGAAAGGTACAATAGGTATTGGAGTATGGATTGCACCAGGCAGGAGAATGAGCTAAAAGCCTTGTCAGCGCACCACAGTGAAAACCAGTGCCACTTGGAGGCATACGCCTGCCTGGTGGAATCCTTATGGGAGGCCAACAGAACATCCTCAGCCTCCGTGGAAAGATAGAAGGGGGCCAGAGCTACTCTTTTAGCAGCCAGGCCATCAGTGCCAGAGAGTGTAGATTGGAGTGCAGGAGAGACCAATCTTCCTGCAATATCAAGTCCAGAGAATAACCCAATGGAACCAGGAGCACTCAAGAGAGCTGCAGCAGCAGTGGGAACCATGGTTGCCAGGGCCAGCAAGGAGCAATGGAGGATCACCACGGCCTGGTCCAAATGAATCTTGAACAGAGTTAATGGAACAAGCAGATTGGGAGGATATGCATAAAGCAGACTCCTTATCCACGGAAAGGGAAAAGGCATCGGTCGCCTCTCAGTCCCAGGTTGGTATCTGGGAGCAAAAGCAAGGCAACTGAGCATTGCTGGGGCTAGCAAAGAGGTCCATTGTCGGAGTCCCCTAGTGTGGGATGAGGGAGCGGATCACAGCTGGATTCAGATGCCACTTGTGTGGCTGAAGGACGCTGCTGAGTCTGTCCGCCATAAAATTCTCATGACCCGGGAGGTAGGCTGCCCGGGGAAGCATCCTCCTCACCACGGCAAAAGGTCCAGATGCGGACCACCTCCCAGCATAACAGATATGAGCCCATGCCACCTTGGTTTGTTGAGGTAGAACATCACTACCTGGATGTCCTTTGGATGAGCTGAGTGGAGGAGTGGAGCTGAGGAGTGGAGTGGAGGACCTTAGAGACTCCTGAGGAGTGGAGCTGAGGAGAGGAGTGGAGGAGTGGCCTAGTGGTTGGGGAAAGGTACTTCAGGCCGGAAGGTCGAGGGTTGAAATCCCACTAGAGGACAGCAACCTTGGGCCTGAAGGACTGGGGTTTCTAGTCCCACAGGTGCTCCTTGTGGTCTTAGGGCAAGCCACTTAACCCTCCATTGCCCATGTTCCCTGTAAGTATTAGTGTATGTGTCTCATATCCCCTCGTGTTAAATGTATCCCCCAATTGTGTTGTGACCACTTTGATTGAAGGATAAGGTGGTATACAAAACTGTCTAAATAAAATTCTCATGACCCAGGAGGTAGGCTGCCTGGAGAAGCATCCCCCTCACCACGGCAAAAGGTCCAGATGCAGACCACCTCCCAGCATAGCAGATATGAGCCCATGCCACCTTGGTTTGTTGAGGTAGAACATCACTACCTGGATGTCCTTTGGATGAGGACCACCTAGTTCAAGAGTCGACTCTAGAACACTCGAAGGGCATTTGCCACTGCCTAAAGAGTGAGGAAGTTGATTTGATGCAGGCTTTCCTGCTGTGTCCAGACAATCTGGGATCGGAGCCCATTGCAGTTTGCTCCCCATCCGAGCTTTGAGGCATCCATGGTGAGAACCCTCTGGACAGGTGGGGCCTGGAAGGGCAGACCAGACAAGAGGTTTGGCAGATGCCATCACAGGCAAGGGAAGTTGCGAGGGGCCTGGTGACCTGCACACGATCATCAAGATGACCAGCGGCCTGAGACCACTGAGTGCTGAGGGACCACTGTGCCTGCTGCATGTGCAGCAGGCATCTGGGGTCATATGAACAAAAGCCATGTGCCCCAAGAGGCACAGCATGAGACGGGCTGATCCCATCACGCAATCCTGCACTTAGGTTGCCAGGGACGCAAGCCGCTAGGCTTTGCCTAGAAGGGGGAATACCCTGGCCTGAGTAGTATTGAGGAGGGCTCCTATAAAACTCCAGATATTGCGAGAGTTGCAGATGGGACTTGGCAAACCCCAGACCTTTCAGCAGCGAGAGGGTGTGGTGGCCTGCTTTGTGGACTCCCTTAGGTGAGCCTGCGCGTATGAGCCAATCGTCCTGATAGGGGAACACGAAGATGCCTTGTAGCCGGAGATAGGTAGAAACCACCGCCAGGCACTTGGTGAACACTCTTGGGGTGGCTGAGAGGCCAAAGGGCAGAACCCTGTACTGATAGTGCCACCTGCCTATGATGAAGCGGGGGAATTGATGGTGCCTGGGATGAATCAGGATGTGGATATAGGCATTTTTTTAGATCCAAGGAGCACAGCCAATCTTCCTGCTGGAGGGAAGGCAGAAATGTTCCAAGGGATACCATTTTGAACTGCTGCCCAGAAAGCGGTTGAGGTCCCACCCAATCTAGGATGGGACAGAACTCACCTGTCTTTTTGGGGACAAGGAAGTATTGGGAGTAAAACCCCCTTGCCCCACAGATGTTGGGAGATGGGCTCCACTGCCCGGTCCGCAAGGAGAGTACAGAGTTCCTTTTGCGAGAGATCTCAGTGGATAGAAATCATGGGGAGTTCCACTGGAAAGAACAGAAGGGGTAACCCTCCTGCACCACCTGCAGAGCCCAGGCAGGCATCAGTGGGGATGCCTGGCCAGAGGTGACCCTCAGGAGGGAGAGGGGCTATGCCCAGGGAGTCAAATGCCCCCCCCCACCAGGTTATGGTGGGGGCACTGTCTGGGGCTTGAGGACCTTAGAGACTTATGAGGGCCATGACCCTGGCCCCTAGCCTGCTGACCCCGTTGGTGAGCTTGGTAGGCTGGAAACTGTGTGTAAGTTATGTAAGTCTTCTTCTTCAAGTAGAAGGACTTTTTCCCCAAAGCCTTCCACCGGGAAGGGTTAGCGTTCTTCCGAGAACCTAGTCCTGGTCATATATTCAGACTCCAACTCTGCTGTCTTGCCAGTCATGGTTTTGCTAAAGAGGTTGACGTCCCATGCCAAAGGGACAACCAACTTGTCCTGAATCAATTGCTGTAGGTCTGAGAACTATAGCAAGGCCAGGCGGTGGGCACCAATGCCCATAGCAGCTATCTGGGCCACAGACTCAAAGCCATCTTAGGCCATTAAGTAATATACTTGGAGCAGTCTTTGACCGAGGAGACCAGGGTCCAGAACCATGCTAGAGGTTCATCAGTCAGACCAGCAGAAAACCTGGCAAGCTTCTTTGCCAGTTCTCTCAGTTACATGCCCATGTACAACTAGTAAGCCTGGATGCTTACCACAAGCATCGAGCCCTGGTAGCACGTCTTAACAAACCCAGCCATGGTGCGGGCCTCCCTACTGGGGGCACAGAGCACTGCATCTTCTAGTTTTTGATCAGACACATGACCGACTCCACCACCATGGAGTTGTGTGGCAGCTGTGCCTTTTCAAACCTGGGGCCTTACCGACTCCATACTGGGAACAGAGACATTTACTCACAATTGGTACAGTCACTGGGGATTCCCACATCCTGAAAAGCAAATGCTCTAGAATGGGTGGGACAGGCACAGTCAGTGCCTCCCTCAGAGGGACATCTTACTGGTCCTCAGCACGAGGCACATCATCCAGCTCAGCCACAAAAGACAGGGGCCTTGGACATTTCCTGCACAAAGTCAAGGAACGCAAGGTCCTCGGGTGGAGACTGCCTCTGCTCTTGCTGTGGGGAAGGATCCAATGGGATAACCCTGTGAAGCATGTTACCAGGGAACTTATCCACAGTCTTCCACTCTGAATCAGAGAGCACCTCAAGGACTCAGTGGGCATCAGCCCGATGGAGTCATCGATAGGGATAGAGGGACCTGATGCCCCAACATGGAAGCACTCAGGGGCGAGGCCCGAGGCCTCACGGGCAAAGAGAAGTGCCATGGCTTGGCTTGGAGCACATGCTTCTTGTGCACCAGCTGGACATTCTCTGAAGAAGCCCTCGAGGAGGAGGGCCTCAACATCGATATCGATGACCCAGACACACAGGGTATCGAACCGCGCTGCAAGTCCAGAAGGCAGCCAGGCTGTGCTCCAGAGTTACCATCCTGGCTTTGAGGCCAAGTGGCATCACAGCCATCTGCTCGGGCACAGATGGAATCGGGCACAGAGCCAGCTCTCCTGATGGGGAATCACCAATAGTGATGGGTTTGTCCTCCCATCAGGGCATTCGGGGGGGGGTGCTCCCAGACATTGCCCTCTGCCACACATCAAGGGCTTTGGGGCTGTGACTGGAGGTGTTACCTCTTGCTCTGGTCTTCGACCTCGACAATGACTTGAGCAAAGACCTTACCTTACAGCGGAGGTCCTCGAAGGACAATACCTGATCCGATGCTCTGCAAGCCTGGGACTCGGAATGAGCTCAGCTGCACGATGACGAATCATTGGATGGGCCCCCGAGGGCAGAGATTACACACTCTATGCTGGGGCAGAAACTGAGGACTTCTGGCCTAAGATTGATTCCCACTTAGATTCACAATTCTTCAGACTCTTGCTCGACATCTGCAGGCAGCGCAGACAGGTGGCGTCGTCATGATCCACACCGAGGCAGCAAAGGCAGCAGCTGTGGCAGTCCATGATGGACATGGTGCGGGAGCACTTGCTGCTCTGCTTGAAACCACTGACCAAAAACATTGCGTGAAAGACTGCTCTCGCAAGAACAACCTTGAACAACCCAGGCAGTGGGGCGCGAGCAAACATCCATGCACCCAGAAAAATAAAAAAAGAAGAAAAATGGACCCAAGGAAAAAAAAAAAGTGACGACAAGGCGAAGATGATCCCGGGTGAAGGGAAGATGATTGGAACATGAATCGGTAAGAGGGTGAAAATGTGCCAAGAAAAAAAAATCAACTCTTTACTGAGTGAACAGACAGGACATCTGCTGAGCACCCTGGAAAAAAGAAGACCTCAGGTAAGATGGCAGCCTTGGGCAGGAAGGTGACCACACATGCATGGTGCATCTCCCAAAGGCTTTCTTTGACAATGCCATTGAACAACTGTGTACAGAGTGCAGAAGCCAGGACCATCTGATGCCATACCTTCTTTTCTGCTTCTATGCTTATATCCAAAAGCATGCCACACTTAGATTTATAATTTTGCAGCATAGAAGCAGAAATGAAGGCAGAGGACGGCAGGCCCGGGGCTGGGAAGCGGCGGGAGGGAGCACAAGAGATTCCCCGCAGCCCGACCCTGGCCTTAGGAGGCCATATCAGGGGTCAGGCTGTGGTGAAAACACCTTTGCAGCTGGCAGCCGGGGATCGCAGCTTTTCAATGGAGCTGCGGTGCCTGGCAATCAGACAGCATGGCGCCACGGCTCCATTGAACAGCCCTGACTAAGTTAGCCAGGAAGGTCTGTCTGTGCAGGCCTGTTCACAATTCTGATCCCACAGGGCTAGATGTGCTCCGCGGGATCAGAATTGCGGCTCCTTCTGTGTGTGTGGTTCCGGCCAGGCGCACAGAGGGCCAGGACATTCAGGATGGAATTGGGCCCTTTAGAAGTAAAAGAGAGAAAGCAACTCTACTACATAATGTGAGAATGAAAAAAAATTGATTTAGAGAGGCGCTAAGTTAGGCAAAGGGCCAAGAGAATATCAGGGCTTTTTATCATTTCTTGAAAGAAAAAAAAAAAGACAAGGTGAGAAACAACCCAAAATGTTTCATCAGTATGCATCCAACACAAATTACTGTTAGTAATAACTAAAAAGTCTTGCATACATACAAATGGATTTTTAAAATCAATCCACAACTTTGTATGGCTCATGCAGGAACCAAAATAAATCCAGTCCAGTGCTTGGACTGAATGTATTATTGAGGGAGTGGGAGTGTGTTTATTCAGTTTCTGATTTGTGACAAAGATTTGTTTATGGCACAGTACAAACCAGACTAGGCTATGGCATTAACTTTTTATCCTCAGCTCTCATGATAATTAAAGATAAATAGTGCATATAACATTTGTAAAGCATCACAACAAAATCATTTAAAAAGTAAGTTTATATACAGATGTATTAAAAAAAATTACACTATATGTGGAGGGTAACCTTGTAACTGGGTGTCTAAGGTAAGGGCAAGACGGCATCTATTTTTCATCTATGTGTCTTTATAAAACATTGGCATAAATCCTGCAGAAATTGTGCCTACATTGAAGATGGAGACATTCACGCCTGTTCAGCAGTAGTTTAAAAATGTTAGCATGAAAAATGTGTGCATAAATTGTGACTGCCCACACTCCTAAGTGTACCAAGCATACTATTTAGGTATGGTCCAATTTTATAAGAGGCCTTTTACTTACGTAAATATGTATTTTATGCACAGAAAAAAAGATTTATAAAAAAAAAAAAAAGAGTTACCTCCAAAACAAGTAACATTTTTTTTTGCAGATACGAAATGGGATTGTCATTTAAGTACACATGTACATTGTCAGACAGCACTGTCAATATACATAAGGGCCTGTTTACTAAGCTGCGCGAACCATGACCCATGAACACCTGAGTGTCATTGTCTGACATGACAACCCCATATTGCTATGCAACGGCAGGAACATTTTCCAACAGCACAGGTTACCAAACAGGCTGCAGTTTTATTTGCTATTTAGTGGAGATATCACTCCAGCTTAGATCATCCATGGTAAGCCTTCTTCAAATAGGACAGAATGATTAAGAACTAGCAGGAAAAAAATTTCACCATACCATTAGCTCCTCTGATGTACAACATCTTTTAAGTGCATTTTGAATGGCAAAAATAAGCTGACAAAGTAGCACGCCATTATCAAGCTCGGTCATAAATCTGTTTGCTTTAACTTCTGCATCTGAAAAAGGAATAATAATGGTCTAAATTAAGAGATGATGACATTTTATTTACCAGTTAATGTCCTTTCCTGGAGTCCTGCTAGACCAGTCCAGACAAGTGGGTTGTGTTCTATCAGCAGATTGGTGGAGACAAAAAAACCAATGAAAAGCCCAGATTTCAATGACATCATTCCCATGCCTGGTTCATGTGAAAGAGAGCAAGCACCTTAGACAAGAAGGAAGGCACAGGCCAAATGGAAATGGCCTCACTTGAAAAAGAAAGATAAGGATCTCGGCAAGACAGAGCTGCAGCTCAGATATCTGCCTTGTAGAACAATTGCAACAAGAAGAATATCTTGAGCGTTAAATCCTTTAAAGTAGCGTGCTTCAATGGCTCAAAAGTCACCGCCATTTGATACCAGGAAGGAATCACAAACCGGAGGGGAAGACGCAGATGCTGAAACCACTGGAGAAAAAGCGCAAGATGTCTGGGTACAAGGCTAAATCACTTACTAGCCACTGGACCACTGAAACAGGTCAAAACTGCCACCTGCACTTTCAGAGAGCTAACAGAGAGGGCACCTTGACCACCTCAGAAGCCAACTTCTGAGCGCCACACCATCGCTCAAAAAATGCATCAGATCTGCACACTAGCTTGGTAAACCTCCTCCAGGCTCGAGCAAAGTGGAGACCAATGCTGGAGAGTAGCCCTTATGCACTAGATGTCTCCTTTCAAAAGCCAAGCCATAAGTAAGAAGGAAACTGGGATCATCAGGATGATTGGTCCCTGCCACAATAGGCCCCGAGATGGGAGCAACTGAAGAGAAGGTGCCTGCAGGAGTTGCATCAAGTCTCCGAACCAAAAAGGAGGGCGCCAAATCACACACTCTACCAGGGGCCACAGAGAAAACATACAGCAGGTGCTGACTTGGCCAAGACTGGGACATGGAATCAATGCCCTTAGACCCCATCTTCGTGTAGTGACTGAAGGTGGTCTCCATCAGATCAATTTGGGGGTGACCCCAGTGGTGCAAAATCAACTGAAATGCCTCCTGACTCAACTCCCATTCTCCGGAATCCAGAGAGTACCAGCTGATGAAGTCTGCTTCCACACTGTCTATCCCAGCAATGTGCTGAGCCAACAAGACTAGGAGGTTCTTCTACACCCAGGCAACAATAGAGCCATCTCCAGAGCTACCGCTGCACTCCTCGTGCTGCCTTTCCGATTGACATAAGCCACCACCATAGCACTGTCTGGGAACATGTGAACCACCCGACCTTCTACCAGGGGCCAGAAATGCAGAAGAGCCAACCTGATGACCCTCACCTCAAGGTAGCTGATGGATCACACTGCTTCCCTGTGGTTCCAATGGCTCTGGGCCATACGGTCTTAGCAATGAGCTCCCCAGCCCGAGAGGCTGGCATCCATTGTCAGAAGGATCCAGGAGAAACGTCCAGTGGTACCCCTTCCACCACAGGCTGGCTTTCAGCATTATTGGAAGTGGGAGCCTGCACTAGTATTCCTGAGAACTCAGGGATCGCAAAGTTAACATGCATCGCTGGAGAGCTGCACGTGAGCACACACCCACAACATCTCTCCAAGGAGCTGAAGATAAATCTCAGACTCTGGGAGTCTGCTGCACCCAGAACAGTGCCAGGCAATCCAACAGCCTCTTGACTTTCTCCTCTGGATGGAAATCTCTGCCCACTCAAGTGTTGAAATGTGCTCCCAAGAACTCCAAAAGACTTCGAAGGCAACAGTTGGCTCTTTCCCCAAATGATTATCTGGCCAAGGCTTCCCAAAAAGACCACCACTTGGGACCTCACCTGAGATGCCCCTAAAAGGGAATGGGCCCAGATAAGTCACTCATCCAGATAGGCATGGAGACAGATCCCTCAGCACTGCAGTGCCGCAGCTGCCACCACCATGGCCTTGAGGAATGTCCTTGGGGTGGTGGATAGCCCAAAAAGCAGGGTCAACCCAAGGGTTTCTGCCACCTTAGGTGGAAACCCCAGCCTCGCCACCCCCCTGCTGACACTGCCCCCTCTCAGCTGCCACTGTTGCCACCTCCCCCCCCCACCAGCTGCCGCCGATTCCATCTAGGGAGGGGGGAGAGGTCAGCAGCAGCATTTCCAAAAGCTGCATCCCCATCCCCAAATGGAAAATCGGCAGCAGCTGGTGGGGTGGCAGTGGGTGCCGCTGCCACTGCCGCCCACCAGGGGCCGGCCGTCTCACTCATCTAGTGGATGAGCTGGTCCTGCCAAAAAGGAGGGCAGCGAACTGATAGTGAGAGCCAAGCCCGGCAAAACACAGATACTACTGCTGATCTGCCTGGATTGGGATATGAAAATATGCCTTGGCCAGATCCAGAGAAGCCAAGGACTCCCCTCAGCGAACTGCTTGAATCACGAAGCACAAGACTGCCATCTGGACGCGCAGGATCTTCTTCCGCACCCTTAATCCCTTAGGCAAGGAGATGAGTCCCACTCAGACTGGATCATATCCTTGATCACATCCGGAAGCAGGAAGACAATGAATTTTGGCAACCCTTGAAGGAGTGGGTGCACGTTCAGCTCCTGCTCCATGCCAAAAGCATCCGACAAGTTCAAGGTGGATCAGACACTGGCAGTCAGCTCCACCAGCTCCTTCTTCCAGATTACTCCAGCCTCTTCACAATCTTTTGAAGGCAAGAACATCTCTTCATCCACATCAGAGCCTAGTACCGAGCCATCTGAATCAGAATCATAGTAGATTCTGACAGCTCCCAGCTGTTCCCCATCTCCAAGGGGGTGTCCCTCACTGGGAGTGCTTAGCCCAAAGTAATCAAATACGGCTTTCACTCGCAACCCACTCCACATGAGACTGAACCCGGGGCACCCAAATGCTGCAGAGTCTAAGATTGCCCTGCCAGAAGGACCAAGCCTGATGCAAAAAGAAAAGAATTACTGGGAGGACAATCTGGGGTCTGGAAGCTCCTCTCAGGAATGACACCCCCCCCCCCCCCAACACCAGCAGGCACTGCTGCCACAGACCTCCTAGAGGACGAAGAGCAGCTCACAGTACAGTCACCGGACCCTCCAGCCGGCTACATATCCTTACCCATAGTGCCATCCATCAACTCCTGCCCTGAAGCAGACAAGGCCATAGTAACTGTATCCCCCAGAAGAGAGAGGTGAGGCAGGCCCTCCAGGGATGACTCAGAAGCTGTCATGAAAGTACAGCAGAGTCCAGAATCCAGAGATTAGGCACCTTGCTTGTGACAGGTCAAACAACGTTAAGGCAAGTATTACAACAGCATGTGCTAAGGCCACAGTGGCCCAAAAGGTGCGTGTAACTGCATATTTTTTTTATGGAATATGCGTTCAAGCCACTTGGACTGTGCTCTAGGACCTCGCAACTACCGGGCACACAATAGGTAAAAATGCTACTAACTCATGCAGAAAATGAGAGGAAAGCTGCACACTGCACCAACTTTACCAAAAGTCCACCCCGAATTGCATCCCAGGAAGACTGAATTGGGAGCCCCCAAAAAGGACAACAAGGTCAAGCCTTGGTGCTCACCCCCTGAGAGCCTCAGGCAGAGAATCCATGATGGACTCAGTTCTTCTCCCTGGAAACTGGTTTACTGACTTTGCAGCACTGTGTTTAAGGTGGCTGGCAGGCAGGCAAATCTCACCGAGAGCCTTATGCAATCTTCAGGAAAGAGCAGGGGGGACAGATGAAGAGTGGGGGGAGGGGGAAAGAGCGCTGAGATTGTGTTAGGCTGCTGCAGTCTTCCAGATCCTTCCAATTTCTGGCTGCTCAACAGGCTATTATCATAAGGACGTGGAACTGAACCAATAGTCCCACCTCCTATGGCTACCGAAAAGACCAGTGTCTAGTGCAGCCTCCCACATCACGATCAACTCAAAACGGTCTGTCACAAGCAGTTTTAGTCAATCTTTTCATCTCCAACTTCAGATTTTCTTCAGAGAGGAGAAAACCCATCTGCTGGAGACAAAGAAATACTGAAGGGACATCTGGTGGCCGAGTCAAATAGAAACATAGAAACATAGAAATATGACGACAGAAAAAGACCACATGGCCTATCTAGTCTGTCCTTCCATATCAACAACTACAACCGTCCCCTTTTTTCCTTTAGAGATCCTCTGTGTTTGTCCCATGCTTTTTTGAATTCAGTTACTGTCCTCATCTCTACCACCTCCACTGGGAGACTATTCCACGGATCCATTACTCTTTCCGTAAAGAAATATTTCCGCATATCACTCCTGAATCTAATCTCCCTTCACCCTCATCCCATGTCCCCTCATAGCAGAGCTTGCTTTCAATTGAAAGAGGCTCTCTCCCTGAACATTTATGCCACGGAGGTATTTAAACATCTCAATCATATCACCTCTATCCCGCCTTTCCTCTAAGGTGTACATATTAAGATCCTTCAGTCTGTCCTCATATGCTTTATAATGAAGACCACTAACCATTTTAGTAGCCATCCTCTGTACCGACTCCATCCTGTTCACATCATTTTGAAGGTGCGGTCTCCAGAATTGCACATTATACTCCAAATGAGGTCGCACCAAAGACTTATACAGAGGCATTATCACCTCCTTTTTTCTGCTAGCCATTCCTCTCTGTAGGCACCCAAGCATCCTTCTAGCTTTTGCAGTCGCCTTTTCTACCTGTTTAGCTACTTTAAGGTCATCGGACACAACCACGCCCATGGAGTGATGTCATTGAAATCTGGGCTTTTCATTGGTTCTTTGTCTCCACCATTCTGCTGGTAGGGGAATGCAACCCTCTTGTTTGAGTTGGTCCAACAGGACAATATGGAAACAGATGTTCTATAAATAAAGCGTGCATTGAGTGAATCTTAACAGCCTGTCTCTAGCTGCTTAGTTCAGACAGAGAATAAAACAAGAACACTTTTCCAATCTTCAAAATATAGAATAATTGAAAATCTTAGGAAAGCTTTAATAAAATGAAAAACAAAATAACATTATCTATAAATAAATAAAAAATAAGAAATGTGAGAATCTCAGAGTGGGTTCACTCAAGGGTTGTAACCCATATTCCCACTGCTTCATCACAAGCTATGCACATAGGAATGCAATTGGTAAAGTGACAAATAAAGCAAAGAAAAAAAAAGGTTTTAAGCACAAACAAAAAAAATCACTTCCTTGGTAGCCAGGCAATCCAAGGAAATTGAAATTGATCTTGTTAAAACAATTTCATTATTACTGGAGAAGAGCAAGCCCATTATAGTATCACGTTTTGCAATCTGCATCAAAGTTTGGGCATTAAGTTGGTCACGTCATCCTCTCTGACCATGTCCCTAGGTTACAATGTCATACGACTGGCAGAACTAGTGCCAATGTATTCCCCATAAAAGATAACATATTTAAATCTCTTTATCTGTCTAGATGATGAGAAACGCTGCTGAAATAAATCGCAGTCGAATATTTCCTCTACCAGTGAAACAGAGCACTATCAGCATTTTCACTGGCAACAGCATATGCGTTTTGTATTAACATAATATTGAAGAGCTCATGACCTAGTTGAGCCTTATTCCAGTTATCACCATCATCACCACCACCACCACCAGGATGAGAGCAGAGAGATAGAATTTTAAAACTTACCTAATAAGCTACTTAACCAGATCGAGAGATCTTCCTGCATTGGGATCAATGTGGCTTCATGTCGCACAGTTAGCCACTGGTCATACTGTGAAACATCTCCTAGTCCTGGACCATGTCTCGGAATCAGAGGGCTCCGGGAACTTAATGGGAGATCTTCTCCAAACCACACCTAAAGAAAAGGTAATAATAAATCCATTACTTTTCAGCACCTACTTTTCTTTATAAAATACCAGTGTAAGTGGACAAAAACACCCATTAATTTAAAGCAGAAATCACCAAATACCTGCAACTAGCTTTCTAATGCACACACATAAATTACAATAATTTATCGTTTACGTATCTTTGCACCCCACCCACTCTGCCTGTACATCATCCCCATGCATGCCCATTGTGAAAGTATGTGCCATTGGTTGCACAGGGGTACTTAGAGAATAGGGTGCAGCGCAAGCATGCTCATTTATGCACTTAAGTGGATATATGTGTTTAAATGACTTATATACCTCCATTTGTGTGCCTTCTTGCTGCCTAAACCTAGGCGACTCCTTATATAAAAAATAACCCCTGAGGAGATGTCTATTTTAAGTGTGAAAGTAGGCACTTAAATGGGACTATTTTTGCTATTTCCACAAGTATAAAAAATATATAGATATAGATACCGATTGCCTCCTAGAGCCACAAATTTCTGTCATACTGAAGAAAACACATTCTAAATTGCATTTCAGAAAGCAGCTGAGATCCTGTTTCTTCCATTTAGCTTTTTTGTTCAACTAGTATGTATTGGTCGTTAATACTATAACACGTACACTACTGTTAACTCCCTTTCTGTTGGCCTCCCTGTAGAGGTTTTAAAAAAAGCTTCAGACAAGTCTTAACATTGTAGCATAGGAGGCAATAGGTGGGCCAGTGCATGCCCACTTTTTGCCAAATTACATTGGCTTCCCGAAGAACTTTTAAAACGCTTAGTTTTTGTTTGAGTCCTTGTACTTAACAGATCAGTTGCATTATTCCTACCAGAAAGTTACAATCTAGTCAAAAACATCTACTGGCGATTCCAACAGGCAAGTCATTATTGAATAATCTATCTTGTGAGGCGTTTCAGGAGGCCTAGTGGTGTTCAGGAAAAAGAAAAAAGGACCATTTCCCAAAAAGTTAAGGTCAAGGAATAGTTATCTACGTTGGGGATTTCTCTCGCCAAACTTTGTGGCCACGGCCCCATTTTAGCAACAATGAACATGACTCCTAGCCATACCGTGCTGCCCATGATGCTGCTCTCATCCATAGGGTAGAGTTAGCTGCAATGCTGCTGTATTCCCCTGCCTCCCATGGAGCTCATGCAGGCCTAGTTACAGCGCAGGTGTGACTGGAGCTGCAGGCAGGTGCTGCGTTTAAGAACATAAGATATGCCATACTGGGTCAGACCAAGGGTCCATCAAGCCCAGTATCCTGTTTACAACAGTGGCCAATCCAGGTCACAAGTACCTGTCAGGTTCCCAAAAAAGTATCCAGATTCCATGTTGTTTGTCTCATGAGTAAGCAGTGTATTTCCCTGGTCGTCTTTAAATGGTTTATGGACTTTTCCTCCAGAACTTGTCCAAACCACTTTTAAACCCAGCTACACTAACAGCTTTTACTACATTCTTTGGTAATGAATTCTAGAGTTTGATTACATGTTACGTGAAAAAATATTTTCACCAATTAGTCTTAAAAATGTGCCACATTTTAGATTCATAGCATGTCCCCTAGTCTTTCTACTTTTTGAAGGAGTAAACAATCTACCTACATTTGCCCATTTCACTCCATTCATTATTTTACAAATCTCTATCATATCTCCCCTCAGCCGCCTCTTTTCCAAGTTGAAGAGCCCTAGCCTTTTAAGCCTTTTCTTGTAGGGATATCCTTCCATCATCTTTACCATTTTTGTCACTCTTTTCTGTACCATTTCTAATTCTGCTATATCCTTTTTAAGATATGGCGAGCAGAATTGTGCACAATATTCAACGTGAGGGTCGCACCATGAAGCGATACAGAGGCATTATAATATCCTTGGTTTTATTCTCCATTCCTTTCTTTATGATTCCTAGCATTCTATTTGCTTTCTTGGCCGCTGCTGCACACTGAGCAGAGGGTTTCAACATATTATCCACGATGATGCTCAGATCCTTTTCCTGGGTGGCGATTCCTAATGTGGAACCTTGCATCATGTAACTGTAGTTTGGTTTGTTTCCTTAAGTGAAAACTTTGCACTTGTCCACATTAAATTTCATCTGCCATTTTGACACCCAGTCTCTCAATTTATCAAGGTCCTCTTGCAAATGTTTTTTTAACAATCCTCTTGTGTTTTAACAACTTTAAATTTGCAAATTTGAACACCTTATTCATTATTCCCATTTCCAGGTCATTTATCAATACATTAAAAAGCAGCTGGTCCAGCACAGATCCCTACCCACACCCCTTAGTTTTGAAATGCTACTTTAATGATTGCTGTTTATTGCTTCTGGAAAACGGTGCAGAAGCTGTTATAAATAAAAATATGACAAGCAAGCAAATCCTATGGCTCAATTTAACAGAGGAATCTCTCTTATTCTCAGTCTGAAAGGCATATTTAAGAAAAGCCATGCAGATGCAGTCTGGGAGGACCACGTCAGAAATTCCATGGGAGGGACAGCAGAGAAGATGGACATGTGTAGGTGCCTCTAAAAATCATCCATCTCCACCCTAAAATATAAACATCTCTGGAAAAAAACAAGAACTGGATTGTGCAGAATTATAGGCCAAGCACATGCAAGTTTCCAACTGACTTTAGAAACTTGCATGCGTCCAATATGAACACTGGCAGCTTGGCTGACAGAAGTTTCTGCCATTGTATTTCCAAACTAGCCTGTCTGATGCCACATGTGCTGGCCTACTATTTTGCAAGCAGAGATGTGTAGAGGTGTGGCAGCCATAAAGACTGTATTTACCTGCATGCTTTTTTGTCATAGCGAAAAGAATTGAGGGAATGAAAGGGCTTTTTTGTCTCATCTCCACAAATATTAGGTTGCCAAAACAAGTCAGCACCTACTTGTCCTTATAAAATACCGTGTTTCCCCGAAAATAAGACCTACCCTGAAAATAAGACCTAGCACGTTTTTCTGAGATTCCCATAATATAAGCCCTACCCCGAAAATAAGCCCTAGTGCAGATCATGTCTGACAGATTCGGAACCTGGGGGGTGGGGGGGTCACCAGGGAGGAGTTAGCCTCCTGCTCCACTCCCCGACGCCGATCAGGTGCCAGTGCTGTGCTGCGGGCCTCTTCTTTCGCTCCAAGGGCGCTCTCCTTTAAGTGGTTGGTGCTGTTGTGCCTGATTGGCTTTGGCGGGTGGACCGGGGAGGAGCTTTCCTCCTGCTCCACTCCCCGACGCCGATCAGGTGCCGGTGCTGAGCTGCGGGCTGCTTCCTTTGCGCCAAGGGCGCTCTGCTCTTTGGAAGATGGTGCTGTTGTGGCCCGATTGGCTTCAGTGGGAGGACCGGGGAGGAGCTTTCCTCTTGCTCCACTCCCCGACGCCAATTGGATGCCTGTGCTGTGCTGCGGGCCACTTCCATCATCTGTGCTGTGCAGCGCCACTCATTCTGTGCTGTCAAGCTGTATATAAAAAGAAAAGCCCTACCCTGAAAATAAGCCCTAGTGCATCTTTTGGAGCAAAAATAAATATAAGACCCGGTCCTATTTTCAGGGAAACACGGTAGCAGGGCAGGTATAGACATGGATGCGTATGCCAGCGAGTTCCAATGTGCAGCATTGTTTTAAAATTGAAGGCAAATACGTATCTTTTTAGTTACACCCTGAGCATGCCTCCACCATGACCCTATGAGACATGGACATGATAGCCCAAATGTTACATTTTGGTGCATACTAAAAATGGCACTTGGGCCATCAATGTGATTTCCACATCTGAATGGGCATTTTTAGACATTCTATTCACGAGTTCCATATCTGAAATGACCCCCTTAGTGAACAGGCCTCGGAATATGCATTCACCAGCTAATCTTTAGTCCCCTCGCCTTGCTCCCACTTCAGAAGTCAAAAGAGGTAACATAATGCTCCATTAGCCAGAAATTTGACTAAAGGAAGTGATGGGGCTAAGCTAGTCAACTGCACCTCTAACTTCCATGAGATAAGTTGATCATCGTTGAGGAAGCTAAAGAAGGTCAGAGGTAAAGTGAGCAAACTGCTAGTCTCATTGCACTCTCACAGGGTTAATCCAGAGGTACTGACAACTACAGAGTTTTATGGACTATTCAGTATTATTAATTAAGGTAGGGGTTCTTGCAGGCATCCCAACCATGGCTTGCTCCTTTTAAAACTGAAGTCCCCAAATCTGGATATATGCCTATTCGGGTCTTATGAACCATTTTATTAAAGAAAGATCATAACCATTTGTTATTTTCACAAAAAAAGAAGGAGTACCTGAACAGCGTGTTGCATGGTGAGCTGAACACACAATCAAACTTTTTTCCTTAAGAGAAAAAAAAATTAATTTCACAGATTTCTTTACACAGCAAAAGACTATTTATTTCTCACATTATAATTACTGAAGATAAAGCAACTATCTGTGCCGATTGTGGAAGGCAGTATTTTCCATGGATTCACATTTTGCGACATGATCTGAAGCTTCCCTAGGCTGAGTGTTCTAAAGTTTTAAATTCTGTTACCAGGCAACCAACTGCCATCGGGTTGCTCCAACTGTCAGTTTGTCTTTTGTCCAGGGCAGGCTGTAGGTCCCCAAGCACCAATGTAAATATTTTTGCAAGTGTGCAGCACCCTCTACCTCTGGAATTTCTATTTTTTTAAAGGAGTGGGCCAAACTAAAATGAAGCACAGCACCGGAACAGAACAGAAAAGAGTAGCACAGATATCCCTCTGATGCACCTTTTCCTGCAGAATGTTTTGTCTACAGAGGAAGAGACCCAATATAGGAGAGGAGCTCTTTTTCTGTTAAAGTCCAATGATCTGCTGCATCCAAGAGAATTCTACTTGCTCATTGCCATATCTTGGCCTCTAAAGGCAACAAAGCAAGGGAACATGTTGAGGCAGACACATGATCCCTTATCAGGGCTACAACTCCAGAGTCAGGAGTTTCTGCTCTAAACTGAAAGCAACTGTGGAGGTGAGAAAAAAGCAGCTGCCACAGGCTTAGCAAGTACCTAATCTGCTGGTAGGGGAGCACAACCCACTTGTCTGGGCTGGTCTAGGAGGACTCAAGGAAAGGATATTAACTGGTAAGTAAAATGTCACCATGTAATTGCTGACTTTCTAAAATTGCCAATCTACATGTGTAAATATATTATAGTTCCTTATCGGTCCTACAGTTCAGTCCTCCACCACTGGGTAGTGCACCTCCTCCTGCAACATGGAGACTGGACAAGTCAAACTTGTGACATCACTGGGTATATCCTGCTGGTCTTCTCCCATGATCCCCCAGTGTGTCCAGTCTCCATGCAGCATGAGGACGTAGTGAGCCTAGGTGCTGGGCTCACTTGAGAAGTAGTTTAGGAGCAGTTAGTCAGGATTTGATTTACCTTGCATTTCTTTTGCCCTTCTTTAGGTGTAATCCTGTAAATTGAATTCATTTTCATTTACTTTTACTTTATTTATTTTCACCTAGTCTGCCTTAGTGTAAAGGAGGGTTCTGTCCCTTTTCAAAGTTCACGCTGCCAGCTAGCCTCTCTGCTTGGGATTCTTCGGTCTCTGTGCCCGGTGATGATCTCCCCCAGGACTGTACGGGGGAGAGCTCTGTGGAACACCTGCATTTTGGCAGTGTCCATGCGTCAGATTCCCATCGCGGCGGGAGCCTCAGGCCGTTTGAGGTTCTTTAGCCGGTGGGCCGGGGCTCGCAGCGTCTGCTACTTCTGGTGGCGCGAGGCAGCAGCATGTCTGGACAGCTCTTCACCCCGCAGCTACAGCGGGGTAACTGCTGCATCCCGACGCCACAAGGGAGTCTCTCGAGTCCGCATGGAGGGGCTCTGAGCTCTTGCCGCCTCTGTGGTGTTTGGCGCCAAACGGGCCTGCTTCGGATTGGCGCCATTTTCTCGGCAGGGCTGAGGCCTCGTGGCGGAGAGCGGAGCAGCCCCGCGTTTGAGCAGACGACGCTGTTCCACGCGGCTACACCCAGATAAGGACTTCCTTTTGCTGTTACTTTTAATTTTAATTCTAATTTTAAATTTCCTTTTAATTTTAATTTCCTTTTAATTTCATGATAGTTTATAGTTCTTTGAATGCAATGTGATTGGTTTGGGTCTTACTTCTTGGGGGGTGCCTTTACCTTTGTCTGCATTCTGGCAGTTAGCGACGTCTGTCAGCAGCAGGTTTCCGTGCTAGGATTTGGCCATTCAGGGTCATCGGCGGCACAACCACCTACAAATTGAGCCCTTTCTGAAATTGTCATTTACATAAGGATGCTATTTCCATGTTTATACGCTTGGAAATTGTGCAGACAGCCTCTAAATGTCGTTATGCCATCTGCAAATTTGATCGCCATGCTTGCTGATCTCTTTTCCAGATCATTTCAGTGCAGTAGATGTTACCAGATGCCAGTTCCAGTGCAGATCCCGAGACATTCCACTATTTACGGGTCTCCTGTGAGAAAACTGGCCATTTAGTCCTATTGTGTTCCTGTTTTTGATCCATTTCCCATTCTATAATAGCACATCATCTCCTTCCTCAGGAGAAGTTCATTAGGGGCTTTGTCAAGTACCTTCTAAAACATCCAGATACATATCATTTGGCTTACTCACATGTTTATTAACCCTTTGAAAAGACAGCTTGGTGCTGCTTTTCAGAACAAGTTCTATCATTTAACTGGCACTGAACTCAGATTCATTGGTCTGTAGTTTCCAAGATCGCCTTTGAAGCTCTTTAAAAAAAACAACAAAAAAAAAAACAATTAGTGTTACATTAGTAACTCTTCAATCTTTAGAGATCATTAATACTAATGTTATGATTGAGCCTGGCTGATATTATGAATGATCACTATTCGACAAAAATTAGCTAGGTTAAGACACTTTGATTTGGTTTTCTGCACTATGTTATCAGAGCGCAGCTTGCCCATTTGGCGGGAACACTGCCCATCTGGGCCATCTGGGGAAAGGCCCCTGCTGGGGATCGTGAGAAGTGTTGCTGGATGGCACAGTCCGGGGCTTAGTGTTCTAGGGTCCTGGAAGGGTTGATAGCGGCAGTCAGGCCTCCCTGTCTTTGCTATGACGGTCACCTAGGTTCAAGCGTCCTGTGTTTTGGGTGACAGGAGTGGGACACCTGGACATGTGGTGCTGGATGTTGGATAGGCTCATACTTCTTAGGTGCACTCTCCTTGAGTGTGTCTGCATGTCCGTGTTCCGTCTGATCTCATGCTCAGGTGATTGTTGCAGCAATGACAGAGGTCGCTTGGGATATCGTGAGCGGGGTTGTCATGGTGTTGCATGGGGTTGCCAATGCAAGACGGGGCCATCCTGAGGAGTTTGGGCCTCAGTCATCAGCTTTCCCTTCGATGGCCCGGCTGTCCAGGAGGCACCCCTCCAGATCCGCCGGTCCAGTTCTTCTCTGCCTCTTCTCAATGTGGGCAGGGGGGCTGGCAGATCTGGAAATTCACGTCCACTGCACGTTCTACTGTTTTACCTCTGTCTTGGGGTTCTGAGATCATATATTCCCAATCATTTGTTTGGTGGGGTGCTGCTGTCTGTTGTGCAAGACAAGGTGGTCAACAGTCGGAGGCTGTTGTCTATTCCCCTTACCCCTGAAGGTGCTCACAATTTAAGTTTTTTGTACCTGCGGAGGTGTATGTTGTTAAAGGCTAGCAGGCGCACCTGTGGGACCAGAATCCTCGGTTCTTCCGACCTTCCGTTGAGGTGCGCGTGTGGGGTTTACTCCCTTGGTCGGCTAGCAACTTGCTTCACCCATTGGGCCTTCCCTTTCCTCAAGGCATCGTTGCGTCCCACTTCTTCGTGGGGGCTCGCCACAGGGCCTGGAGTTATGCTCAGCCGGTTCCAGCCAGGGCTGAGTCCTTGGGGGGAGGCTCCGATCCTAACGATACAGGGAGTGCTGGGATCCGTTCAACCAGGTTCCTTCAGGCCCAGCGTACGTCGTCTTTTGCTGGCCGGTTTAGGTCTTCGGGTCATGGCGGTGCTCCGAGAAGACCAGTAGGCTGCACAGTGCTTGTCTTGGAGCAAGCGCGGGATATCTGGAGGTTCATATTCAAAGCCGTCCGGTTACATGTCCCTCCATTGTGGAATGCTGTACTAGTAGGCATACTTCATATGCTGGGCTTACAAGTTGGCTTCCGCGCTGCTCGGCATCAGCCAAGGTGACTGCCGGTTTAGGCTGTGGAGTCAGCCTGGAGGAGGGGCCTTGCGTTCTCTGGACAATGCCCTGTTCGGTTGTGTGCCTTGTGGCCCTTATGGAGTTGTAAAAAGGAAAAAAAAAAAAAAAAAATATAGAATAATCAAACAGGAAAGCCTTCCTAATTGTCCCCACTTCTTTTTTATAAGGTTCTGTCCCTTTCTTCCGGGAGCTTGGCCGGAGCGTGGTTAGACTCAGCTACATTTTGGGGATCCTTTAGGTACAAGGCGTTTTAGTGTACGCAGCACGCCCAGTGTTCCATCGTCTGACTGGAACGGTACGCGGTACGTCAGCCGTGGCAGGCGTTCACGGACACGGTAGCGGATCGAGCGCTGTAGGTGCTGTCTGAGATCTCCGGGATGGTGGCTTATTTCGATCGGCAGGGTGGAGTCGGTCGGGTGGTCAGGGTGGCCCGAGCGAAGGGACAGCGTGCGCGGTTGAAGCCTTGGCGGCCTGCGTTTCGGTGGGGACACTGTGGTGGCGAATGTCCTTAGCGGGGTCCGAGTGTTTGCCGGAGGAGTGAGATTGCATCAGGCGGTGTGCGCGCCGCGTGTGCTCAGATGCGGTCAGCCCATATTGGACCTCATGGTGACCTGTCAGTCTGCGGCGACGGGTCGATGTTTAGCAGAGGACATCTGAGGCTACTGGATAGCGTTGACGCATTGGTACGGGGCCGTGGCCCGGTCCATTCTATGCCTTTTAGAGGTCATAGTGAAAATGGCCGACTGGGTCTGGTTGCTAAGATATGTGCTCTTCATTAGTCAGTGGGGACCATTACCAGTGTATTCTGCAACATTTGCGTGAGCTTGCATAATCTTTACTTGCAACCAATCGAAATAACTGTCCAAAACCAGTTGATGCAGTCACTACTTAAATTTGCCTCGCTTGACAGTAAAAAAAAAAAAGACATATTTATTTTATACCGATAGGTCACTCACAGCATATTTGGCGATTCCTCGTCCTGGTGTTAATCATGCAGATAATTTCTGCTCTAGTTGTGGTGATGTGACTTTTACATCACAAAAATGGCATATGACTGTGGCGGTTCAGAAAGCCTACAATTTATATTTTGGCTGCAGAATAAAAGATCAGGATAAAAGCTAGGCGCCACACATATGCTGCAATACATGTGTAGCAGATCTCAGGCTGTGGATGGATGGGAAAGGACCATCAAAGTCTTTTGCGGTTCCAATGATCTGGAGAGGGACCATGGATCACGTCGGCGATTGCTACTTCTGCATGGTTCCTCCAATTCCGGAGGGCATATCCAGGTGATGTAAGCGGTTGGCCTACTGGCAATGCGTCGTGGGCGTGGCTACCAGAGTCTCCTTTCTTTTTTGTCACACCATGTAAGACTCCACATCTTCTGAAACAACGCTGGACTCTGGGGCACTTGACACCCTCTTATATGCCCTTGGTGGATCACGCTTGGTTTATTGCAACTCATTGCTTAGCTGCATTCCACATTCTCAATTAAAAAGACTCCAACTGGTCCAGGACATAGCTGTAGAGCTACTTTGTGTTGCAAAGAATAAAGCCCTTAAGAGGTGTGACAAATAGGGTGTTTGACGCTGGTGGTTTTTCCATTTCCCTCATTTTGCTTCCCACCTCTGTCTGGATGGACCTCGGTTCCGTTCTCCCTCGTGGAATCCGGCTGTGCCTGTCTAGTTGTCGGTTTGGGACTTACGCAAGAACACTTTGCTTGTAACCTGCGTTCCTTGGACCTTATGTGAGGTTCCGTCGCTTTCTGGGAGGTCTCTTCGCTGCCTGTCCCTCCGTGGAGGCGGGTTCTGCGGGAGAGCAGCGGTTGCTAAACACTTGACACCCTGGTGGGGTCGAGAGCCAAGGGGGAGCTCAAGCGGATTTTTCAGGCGGAGCTCCGGTAGCCTTCTCAGTAGGTCTGTTTCTAGGGCGTTCAGTGTGTTTGCGATGGCGAGTTTGTCTTTCTGAAGCACTAGCGCTGCTTGGGGCAGAGTTCTGTGCTGCTTTCACCAGTGAAGAGGATCCAAGTGGGCTCTCGGTTGTGTCTTCCTGGTTGGCTTACCGCCTGTTGACGTGAGGAGCGGGCTGGGGTTGGTGCCTGCTCTGTTCGTTTAGGGGCCGAGCCGACTGGATAGGTCCCTCCCAATGATTACTGCTCTGGTACATCCCAGTGGTGGAGGACTGAACTGTAGGACCGATAAGGAAATGGAAATTACACTTACCTGGTAATTGATGTTCCTTGAGGGAGTACAGTTCAGTTCTCATTCCCGCCCGGGGATGGATGTTTCAGACGCGAGGCGTCAGTTCCGAGTATGCTTTCGGATCCTAGAGTCGGCAACGGGCTCTGATTGGCAGGTAATCGCGAGAGCAACCTTTTCTGCCTATACTCTTCCTTAGTTCTCCTTCCTTCTAGCTCTCTGTCTTCCGCTGTTTGGTGCGTAGGGGGACAGGGGCACGGAGGAGGGTGTTTTCGGCCTTTCTTTTTGGGGCCCTGTGATTTTAAAGTTGAAGTTTGAGCATAGCTTTGTATTTAGTACTTTAACTGGTTGTTTGTTTGCTCCTTTGAGTCTGCTTTGACAGTAGGTCACTGGGGGATCATGGGAGAAGACCAGCAGGATATACCCGGTGATGTCACAAGTTTGACTTGTCCAGTCTCCATGTTGCAGGAGGAGGTGCACTACCCAGTGGTGGAGGACTGAACTGTACTCCCTCAAGGAACATCAATTACCAGGTAAGTGTAATTTCCATTTATTTACACATGGAGATGCTTTTAAAAATAACTTTGTATGGCTGGCTTGACCTTCAGTTATCCTGGGTTAAGATTACCCATACTCTGAGCAAAAGCAATCTTTGGACTTGGCACAATTAATCTCCGAATTCTGTTACAAACTTTTGACATGAAACTTGAAACTAATTGTCCCATAAGAATAATGCTAAAATTGACATTGGTTTTGTCAGCAAGACCTGATTTTAGCCTATTTTCACCAAAATTACCCAGAATTTACTTCAAAAAGCAGAGAAATGTACTTTTAAAGCATTTTTTTAAATAATGTCTAGAGAAGAAAGTTTCCAGGCATGTCTGCAGTGTGTTATATTGACATTGCTTAGAAGAGATGATGACCCTGGCTGTCTTCTGCTGAAGTTTCCATTCTGGCCCTCCAATTGTCAGTGTACCTATGCACACCTGCTATGAGATGCTCATGTACTATGAAGTCGAAACAAACATTTTGTGGAATAATGCGCAACTTTCTAAATCCATTGTAGCCTCAGATGATTACTCTGCACAAGGACCGATTGTGCTGCTTAGGGGAGTGTGTGCCAAGGATATTGTCATTTTCACTAGGCTCTCTGACTGTGCCTGGTCTATATTTATATAGTAACATAGTATATGATGATAGATAAAGACCAATATGGTCCATCTAGTCTGACCAGCAAGGTGGCAAGAATAGGTGCACCTGCCACTCCATGGAGGTCACCCCTATTAAGTTATAAAATTGGCATCTTTGTCAGGTTGTCCTTGCAGTGAGAGACTTTGTACTTTGTTAGCAAATAACACACAATTGCTGAGGAGGTTACAATAATAATACCCAGTAATCAACACTAATGCATTTGCAATCAACACTAATTGTCATGGGACTATCAGGAACTATAATAGACCAATAGCACTAAATGATACAGTCTTTTCTTTTCCTATCTGCATAAATCTTTCCTTTCAGTCATTTGTGAGTTTACACTAGAGAAGAACCTCGGCACTAGCAGTAGGAATTTCTATAAAAAATTTAAAAAAAAAAAAACACACACACAAAAGCCCCTTGGAGGTTTCAACATATTCCTTTCAAATCTCCCTTATACCCCCATCTTTCAGCCCTCTTCCACTTTTCTTACTCCTTTGTTCTTTCCTGCTCAAAACCTCTCTGAGTTTGTCAGCTCTTTAGAGCCTACAGGACCTATATGCTGGGTAATTTTGGTGAAAATAGGCTAAAATCAGGCCTTGGTGACAAAACCAGTGTCATTTATAGCATTATTCTTATGGGACAATTTGTTTCAAGTTTCATGTCAAACTTTTGTAAAAGAATTCGGAGATTAATTGTGCCAAGTCCGAAGATTACTCATACTCTGAGCAAAAGCAATCAACCCGAGATAACTTTGGTTGGCTTGACCTTCAGCTTTTTTAACAGCATCTCCATATGTAAGTAACTACAGTACATTTACACATGTAGACTTTCTAAAATTGCCAGTCGCATTTTGTAGTCAGTCACCAATTACATGGTGATATTTTACTTACCAGTTAATGTCCTTTCCTTGAGTCCTGCGAGACCAGTCCAGACAAGTGAATTGTGTTCCCCTCCAGCAGATTGGTTCTTTGTCTCCAACAATGAAAAGCTCAGGTTTCAAAATGACATCACTCCCATGCCTCTATTCACCTCAGCCACCGTCTCAGTATTTGTCCCAAAGCATATGGGACAGACATGGCAAGCCTCACATGACCTCATCGTGGGCAACAATGAATAATCAACAAAGAACTATGTAAAGGAAAGCATAAACAGAAAGCTGTCAGTAGAAGATGAACCTGCAGAACTAAGTATAAAAATCATAGCAGACCTAAGGGTAATGCAGCAGCAGAACAGAGCAAATACAGTTTCAGGGGTAGAGCCCTGACCTAATCTAGCAGGATTCAAGGAAAGGACATTAACCAGTAAGTAAACTGTCACCTTCCATATCGTCCTGCTAGACCAGTCCAGACAAGTGGGATGTAACAAAAGCTATGACTCCACTGGGCGAGAAGAAGACATCAGCTTGCAAAACAATTGAGCAAAAAGTCATCTCCGCCCATATGTGAACATCCAAGCGGTAATGCTAGACAAAAGTGGAAAATGAGACCCATGTTGCCACCCGAAAAAAGTCTGCAGCGACTACCAAGCTCCGCTCCACCCATGAGGATCTTGTGCTCGAATAGAATGAGTATGCAAACCCTCTGGAACCAACCAGAAATGCTGAGGCAATTGGCTGCTTAAGCAATTGCCTGCTTAAGCCAGCACCCCCAAAAGTCAACTTATCTGCCACATCACCCTTGCACTGGCTAGCAAATAGCACAAACAGATGGCCGGACTTACAAATTTTTTTCTTAACCTCCAAGTAAAGAAGAAGTACCTCCGGACAGCCACAAGGCAAAAATCCTTATCCTTCCCCCGACACTGCTCCATACAGAAGTAGGGCAGGCGGACCACTTGGTTCACATGAAAGGGAGAAACCACTTTAGGCAAGAAGGAAGACACAGACCAAATGGAAACAGCTTTCCTTGAAAAAAAAAAAACAGATAAGTATTTTGGCAAGAAAGAGCCCGCAGCTTGGAAATCCGCCTTGGGAAAAAATTGTGATCAAGAGACACAGTCCTGAGCATCAAATCCTTCAGAGCAGCGTGCTTCAATGACTCAAAGGGTGCCGACATCAGGGCCCTGAGCAGCAGACACATATCACAGGAAGGGATCACAGACCGGAGGGGAAGACGCAGATGCCGAACCTTCCTGGAGAAAGCATGAGATATCTGGGTGCAAGACTAGAGAGACTTACCAGCCACTGGGCCTCAGAAACAGGCCAAAGCTGCCACCTGAACTTTCAGGGAGCTAAGGGAAAGGCCCTTCTCCAGGCCATCCTGTAGAAAAGCCAATGGAGATGGCAACTTGGCCACCTAAGGAGCCAACTGCCAAGCACCACACCATCGCTCAAAGAGGCACCAGACCCCCAAGTATGCTAACTTGGTAGACCTCCTTCGGGCTTTGAGTAGAGTGGAGACCGCTGCTAGAAAATAGCTCTTATGCGCTAGCCATCTCCTTTCAAGGGCCAAACTGTAAGCAAGAAGGGAACCAGGTCCTCCAGGATGATTGGTCCCTGCATCAATAGTCCCCGAGGCGAAGGCAATCAAAGAGGTACATCAGGTCTCCAAACCACACTCTCATGGGCCAATCCAGCACCACCAGGATAATCCTGCCCAGGTGGCATTCTATACACTGAATCACATGCCCCACCAGGTGCCATAGAGGAAACACATAGGCAGGTGCTGACTTTGCCAAGGCTGGGACAGAGCATCAAGGATCTCAGACCCCCATCTCCGTGTGTCGACTGAAGAAGCGGCAAACTTTGGCAATGGAGCGGATCACCATCAGATCCATTTCAGGGTGACGCCAGTGGCACCGATTCAACTGAAATACCTCCTGACTCAACTCCCACTCTTCAGGATCCAGAGTCCACATTGTCCACCCAAGCAATGTGCTGAACTGACAAGGCTAGGAGGTTCTTCTCTGCCCAAAAGAATAGAAGAGCCATCTCCAGAGCTACCTTGGCACTCCTCATGCTGCCTTACTGATTGACATGAGCCACCACCTTGGCATTGTCTGAAAAGAGTTGAACTGCCTGGCCCTCAACCAGGGACCGGAAACACAGAAGAGCCAGTCTGATGGTTCTTGCCTCAAACCAGGTGGACCACATCACTTCCCTTCGGTTTCACCGACCTTCCCAGCCCGAAACTGGCATCCATTGTCAGGAGGATCCAGGAGAAATCATTCAGCGGCATGCCCTTCCACAGATGACAGGGCTTCTGCCACCACTGCAGGCTGGACTTCACCATCAATGGGAGCGGGAGCCTGTGATCGAACTCCTGAGAACTTGAGGACCACCACAACAGCAAGGACTGTTGGAACAGTCAAACGTGAGCATGCACTAAACAGCACCATCTCTATGGTCATGGTCATCAATCTGAGGAGCTGAAGATAATCCCAGATACTGGGAGCCTTTTGTGCATAGAACTGTGCCAGGCAATCCAACAGTACTGACTTTCTCCTTTGGCAGGAACACTCTGTCAAAACATAGCCTGGGAAATCCAGGGACTAAGTAGGCAACAGCTGGCTCTGGCCCTGGCCCCGATTGATCACCCAGCTAAGGTTGTCCAAAAAGGACACCACTTAGGATGCCACCCAAGACACTTCTGAAAGGGAACAGACCCGGATGAGCCAGTTGTCCAGATATGGATGGACATAGATCCCTTGTTGCTACAGCCACCACCATGACCTTGGAGAACATCCTAGGGGTGGTGGATAGCCTGAAAAGGAGAGTGGCAAACTGATAGTGAGAGTCAAGCACAGCAAAAATGCAGATACCTGGCTGCTCCGCCTGTATCGGGGTATGAAAATATGCCTCGGCCAGATCCAAAGAAGCTTCCCCTTAAAATCCAGTTGGGCCAACCAGGCTTTGGAAGATGAGTCCACTGCTCAGTGCTGTAGCCAAATCCAATGCCATGACACCATCATCAGACCACCATCTCGAGCCGCCAAATACACCACGTCATATATGGCATCAGAAAGGAAGGCCATAGCTGACTCCAAAAAGAGGGGTAGTATCATACAGTAGAAGAGACTGAATCCACTGGAGAAGGGCTTGAGACATCAGAATGGCACATACTGCCAGCTGCAGAACAGAAGCCACCACGACAAACTGGCTCTTCAACAACAAATCCACCTCACAGTCCAGAAAATCCTTTAAGGCCGATCCACCTTCCACAGGAATGGTGGTCCATCTGGTAACCACCATGATTTGTGCATCCACCTTGGGAAAACCAAACCACTCAAATGCACTCCTTCTCTAGGAGAATGCAGATTTTCTTACAC
This sequence comes from Ichthyophis bannanicus, assembly GCA_033557465.1. Taxonomy (NCBI): domain Eukaryota; kingdom Metazoa; phylum Chordata; class Amphibia; order Gymnophiona; family Ichthyophiidae; genus Ichthyophis; species Ichthyophis bannanicus. Next base: position 475,493,210 of record CM066037.1, on the reverse strand, counting down.
ACCCTTAACCCCTTAAGCAGAAAGTTGGGAGAGTCCCACTCTGACTGGATCATATCCTTGAATCACATTTGGCAACAGGAAGACAGTAGTGAATTTCCGCATCCATTGAAGGAGAGGGTGTACCTTCAGCTCCTGCTCCGTGCTGGAAGCATCTGTCAAGTTTAAGGAGGATGAGACCCTGGCAATCAAAGCCTCCAGCTCCACCTTCTAGAATAGGCAGATCAATCACTCCGGCCTCTTCACAATCTTCTGAAGGCGAGATTATGTCTTCATCCAAGTTCAGAGCCCAGTACCAAGCCATCTGAATCAAAATCATAGTCAAAATCTCAGACAGCTCCCAGCTATTCCCCATCTCCAGGAGGCACCTCTCACTTGGGATATTTAGCCAAAAGCAATCGAACCAGGCTTCCACTCTCAACCTGCTAGAAGGACCAGGCCTGCTGCATAAAAGAGAATTCTGGGAAGGACAATCCAGAGTCTGGAAGCTCTCCTCTCGGAAATGAGCCCCCCCCCCCTCAACACTAGGGGCACATCTGCTGCAGACCCCCTAGAGGATGAGGAGTGGCTCACAGCTTGGTCACCAGACTCTCCAGCTGGCTAGATATCCTTATCCATAGCACTGCCACCTCCTGCCCTGAGGTAGACAAGACCAGACCAACTGCATCCCCTGGCTGAGAGAGGGGGAGCAGGCCCTCCAGAGATCATTCAGAGGTTGTCAAGTGAGAAGAGCATAGTCCAGAATTTGGAGAAGAGGCACCTCACTTGCCACAGGTCAAACGTTTCCTGGAAAACAGGAGAGTTGAGGCAAGTTTCACAACAGCGCATGCTAAGGCCGCAGCAGCCCAAAGGAGCACATTAACTACACTTTTACTGTGGTGCACATTACAGGCACTAGGTGGAAATACATATTGGAGCCGCTTAGGCAGAACATGCGTAAAGAGCGCGAGAATGTCAGACAAACAGTAGGAGAAAACGCTACTAATGCATGCAGAAAATGGCAGGAAACCCCCAGACCGCACCAATGGTCTATCCAAATCTGCTTCCCAGGAAGGCTGAATTGGGAGCCCCCAACCATGATGAAGTCAAACCTTGGTGGTCAAACCTTGGTATTCAAACACCCCTCTCCCCCCCCCCCCCCCCAGGCAGAGAATCCATGCCAGGCTCAGCTCTACTGCCCTGAAACTGTTTTACTGGCTTTGCACTGTGTTTAAGGTGGCTGACAGGCAGATCCTTCTGAGTACCTTCTGCAATCTTTGGAAGAGGAGCAGGGGGAACAGTGGAGGAGGGAGGGGATGCTGAGGTTGTGTAAGGCTGTTGCACTCTTCCAGATCCTTCTGGCTGCTCAACAGTCTCTTATCATAAACACATGGAGCTGAACCATTTTTCCCCAGCTCCGATGGCTACCAAATAGACTGAAGTCTAGTAGAGCCTCCCACATCACATTCAAGTGGGAGTCGCCCTCAAGGTGGTTGTTCATCAATCTTTTCCTCTCAATCTTCAGATTTTCTCAAGAGAGGAGAAAATCCATCCACCATCTGCTGAAGACAGTGAAATACTAAAGAGACCTCTGGTGGCTGAGGTGAATAGAGGCATGGGAGCGATGCCATTGAAACCTGGACTTTTCATTAGTTCTTTGTCTCCACCAATCTGCTGGTAGGGGAACACAACCCACTTGTCTGTTCTACTCTAGCAGGACAATATGGAAGTGGAGATTGCCAGGATGTAGAGTTCATGAGGCCATGGTGTGGGCAACATTAGGGCAGGTCAAATATTTATCCCTGTATTATTCATTTTACAAATCATCCAGGATGTTACTCAAAGGATTAAAGAAGTAATTTTCTCCTAATTGCCCATTTCTTACTTTTGCCTCAAAAGCATAAAACAAACCTTTTTCAGCTTCCATAGTTGTTGATCGTCACTACTTATATGTGGAATTTTGAGACACTGACCAACTATACATAAAAGGTGTTGGCATTTATATGTGAAATCTGCAAAGTCACCACTTCCACGTATAAAAAAAAAAATAGTGTTTATACATTCAAGCTGTTAAGTGATGCTGCTCTTTTTTCTGCATGCAGCTTGGTAATATTGCTACTCCTACTGAGCATGCCAAATACATAGGACAGCGGTATGTGTATTTTACAAAAAAGCTCTTCATTCAACAGATCTGAGCATGCCTTAACCAGGATTTTTCAAATTTAACTAAACAACCTATGCAAAAATGTGAGACTTATAATGTGCTGAAGTCCTGACACAGAGGATTTCCTCAAAAGTATCCTACACAGTATTGGTAAAAAAAAAAAAAAAAGTTAGAAGTAGTAGAAAAACACATGCTTTATAGAGAATGAAAAACATACTCCTCACTGCTACTCAAGAAACAGACAGATGAAGCAAAATCGCCGACTACTGGTATCTAACAAATGTAGCAAACATTTTATAATTTCTTGCTCAGTCAGCAGCACTTGACCAAATAATGTGATCCATCAAGCATAAATGCACACAAAAATATTTAGTTTTAAAAGGGCCCATAAAGCAAATGCATCCGATCTAAAAAGCAAACAAAAAAATTAGCATATTATCACATAGCATATTATCACAGCAACTAATCTTATCCAGGTACTACATTACAGAACTACTGTGATCTCAATAGTAGTATCAAACAACTTGGATTAAATTAAAGGGATCCTGGTGAAAAGAGCAGCATCCAAACTATTTAAATTATAGGTCCAAAATGTTTAGAAACATTTTAAATAAAATCCCTTCATATTTACTTGGGTATGAAAAACTTCTTTGCATCATTATATTCACTAAAATGTTCCCATAGAACAAGTGATCACAAAATACATGGAGGGCTACATGAAGCACTTCCAAATGCTGGCTAAAATTCTTAGTTTGCTGAAGAGGGAGCATTTAGTGAATTTAACCATGTGTATAAAACTCTTCCTTTTTACTTACATCTATACAAAAAAACCTCATAAAAACATATACTCTTGGCCATTTGGGAACTTTGATTGGGACCGGGGACAATTTTCAAAGGTATTTTCCATTGGCAAAACAAGGGATACTAGCAAAGAGGGCCCCTTTCAAAATCAGCCTCCCCCAGGAAACATTTCTGTGCAAGCACCATATTGTATCTGACGAACTGACATATGTGCTTTACTTCTGAAAAGATAATCAAATAAACAATTATTCAGATACAAAATTTCAAACTGTATCAAATCATTTAAGCAGACTATTTTTAGAGTCAGAAGAGATTATTCTGCTTTTCTTCATTTATAAGAGTCCTTATGCACATAAGGAGTAGAGGAGTCGCCCAGTGGTTAGAGCACTTGCCTAGTACCCAGAAGATCAAGGGTTCGATTCCCACTAGGCACTCCTTGTGACCTCATTGCCTCGAAGGAAAAGGCCAATCTACTTCTGTTGATACTTTGCCAAGAAAATCCAGAGGCAGCTGGCTCACCAGGACTGACTTGACAGCACTTAAAAAAAAAATGCACATATGTATAACATGACCGACAGACTTACCTTAAAAAGCTGATAGTATAGATGTAATCTTCAGACCCAATGTCTTCATTTCTTATGCTAACTCATTTGCGTTCCCACTACAGTTCTCACATAAGTGCTGCGCCTTATCTGAATATGTGAGAATTAAACTTCCTTTTCTTCCCTGGAAGTGGAGAAAATTGGGAGGTGATTTTTCAGGCAATCGGTGCCCAAGCTTTGCTCTTGGGAAGCGTAAGACTATATTCTGCGTATTCCTAATAAATGTGTAATGTTAGAAGGAAAATCTGCTCCCTTGAAATTCACTGGTGGGCAGCACAAGGAAACCTTTGTGCCAAATGAAAGCCGAACATACTCGTGGTAAGAAGCTACACTGAACTATTCAGGAGAGAAAGGGGGAGAGGGGGGGGAAGAGAACAAGCTACAGTAGAGCAGAGAAGTTGCTTTCATTTTACCAAATAGTCTTGACATAATTAAACAAGATTTAGCAATAATAGCTGCCAACTAAAGGACAAAAGAACACCCAATTTCCAGGGAGTGAACAAACTAGAGACAATATAAAACATTCACAAAATGGGTAGTACAAGAATGTTTAGCATCTGTCTCTCGGAGAAATATGTAACATTTCTCCCTTGTTGAAGTAATGAACTTTTACAAGCTCTATACAGCAGTTTCACATCATGATCACACAAGTTTCCAATTTGACTATTGCAAAAGGGAGGACTTCTAGGAAAAAAAAAAGCAAGGCATCTGGAAAAACTAAAAAGCTACTTAAGAAGCTTATTGTGAAAAGAACCAATGAGATGTTATTCAATCACTTCATCATAAAAATACAACCTATTCACAGCGTTAGGTCAGCAGTTCATTCCTAATGCACCGATTTAAATTATTTTTTTACCATTTAGAGCACACTAGCTCGACATGTCATTCATGACATGGAGTTTACAGACAACTCTGATCAGAGGCAAAAATCAACCTCCTAACCTCTGTCCTTTATCAGAAAAAAAAATCTCAATGAAATGGGGTTTCATTGAGATAAGCTATGGCATTATAATATAATGTATTTAAAGTCATTATAAATTACCGTATTCAACATCACAGTTTTCATTCAACTACTGAAGGGTATTTGTACAAGTGAGTCGTTGATGCAATCTGGCATTTTGGCTAAGGACTTTGGTCTGTTCGGCCATTGCTACAAGAAGTCTGAGACTCATATACCCTTTAGTTTCTTTAAATGTAAAAAATATACAGCAAGTTCTATAGTGGTGTTGTAAAACGATTAATGCACCATTGAAATACACAACCATAATAACGTGGAGGGATTCCTTTAATGTGTACAGTACATTTAAGAATGGGCATATTGGATTATTTATGACTCCACTTCAGAGGGTCATATCCGCCCAGTGGCACATCATAGAATATGCACTGACTCTACATTATAATACAAAAATGTCTTATTCTTATTGACAGGCGCATCCTCCCCCTCTCTCCCCCCTCCAGATGATTTTAAACCCTTTGTGAACAATCCCCATCCTTTGAAGATTCTGGAAGAGATGACCCAAGAAATTGAGGGACGTAAAATCAGCACCAGAGAATTAGGGAGATTTATGGCTGACGGTCTTACTTAAAGCAAAGGACACCATTCTCTGCTCTACTTAAATTTGGTCTGACCACATAAGACACAAGCAGAACAATGGAGTCTTTAGAGATACCACTGTGTACGATGGAGCATGTTTACTAAAGGGTAGCATGGGGGAAGCACATGGTCTTGGGAGAGTCTGAAATGCATCACGGGTCCTCATGCCAAAAAAGCCCCCGCTCTTCTGGTATGTGTCAAGGCAGCAACTGGGCGGGACAGGGTATTCCCACTGTGGTGCAACTATTGCAGGAATTTGTAGTCCGTGCAACCTGCGCAAGTAGAGTGGGTGGAACCAATGTCACTTCAATGGGTGGCGTTAGTTACTCTTGCAGCTGAATTGCCACACTGATGTGGTAACTTCAGGGGGACAGCTATACCACCCCCCCTGCAGTTAACCAGATGCACATTACCAGTGTAGACTTAGTAAACATACTCCAAAGTACACAAAAAGCAAAAAAGATCTCTCCTACAGTTGCAGTTTGGAACCACATGACATGAACCTTGCTCCTTGACTTACAAGGCTATCAACTCTATCTGCTAACATCTTATGATTACATTTAAAAAAGGAAGTAGCAAGACAGGGAGAGCTGAAGAAGATACAAATCAGCCTTCCGGAAGAAGAAACCCCCCTTAGCACAGAAGAAACAAGAAAATTCTGCAGGCCCTACTTACTAAAGCGTGCTACAATTTTGCAATTCCGTCCATGCAAATGCAAAGTAACTGCAAGATCTCTGCGCTGCTGGGAGGATGTTCCCAGCAGCTTCCCATTCAGTTAAAGCAGAGAAAAGATGTTTTTATTTTTAAATGTGTTAACCCTACCCCAGATAATACGGTATTGTTAGAGATGCAATTAATACCACCTGCATAGGTGTAGCTATCAGTTAACACACCATGACTACCTCCCATTTTAACTGTAAGTCATAGTCCCTGCCCATTCTCATGTTAATACGTGTTATTTCGTACAATAATAGCAGTTAGGGTGGTGCCTAAGTGTTAACAGAACTTAGTAAATAGGCCCCCAAGACAGTTGCCACCAGGCCTCCTTTCTGAGAAAAATGCAGACGATGGCGCATGGAGAACAGCCTCAGAATTAACAGTGCTTTGTACATCCTTCTTTACTGACAGAAAGAAGGAACTCCTTTAGTATGGAAAGGGAAGGAATGTAATAAAAAGAATTAATTTCTGAAACAGTTAAAGAAAAACGTTATGAATGCAAAATTTAGCTTGCTATTTCTTTTTTGTCCATCTCAATACTGTTATCAAATTTAAACAAACAAACAAAGGCATACCCTTTCTGCCAATGACGATGAAATCTTCTTTTAGATCAGTTCACAATTAAAGAATTACACAAAAATGTGAAACTCAAAATAATTTATTTGTGCTTCCTTAATGTTAAATTGCTTTTAAAAGATGGAATAAAAGCAATAACAGTTTTGAAACAGGTTATTAAGGAAACAAAGTATATACGCTGACAAGATGACCTGCAACAAATCAGTCCATAGTTTTAAGATTCAACTTCATCCAAACACAGCTAATTTCTATGACATTCTTAAGTTGCTGGCCTCAAAATGCAATAATGCAGCCAAATGCTTACATCATATAATGCCATGTCTCTAAGGGACAGTTAACTAAAGGAGGATGTCCCAAAGCTATCCTGCGGACCGCCAGAGACAGTTAGGTTTTCAGGATATTCAAAATGAATATTTCATGAGATAAATCTGCATACAACAGAAGCAGATCTATTTCACGCATGTTCATTATGGATATCCTGAAAACTCATCTTATTTTGGGGTTTCCATGACAGGTTTGAGAAGCCCTGAACTAAGCAGTTCTAATATTCCTGGAGTTCTGCAGAACTGGGCAATGCAGCAATTGAGGAATGCTGCGCAACCGTGCTGTATCTGGCCAAGGATCGATAAGAAACCTGAAGAGGAGGGATGGGTAACATGGGAAGGGAGGCAGGATGTGCAGTGTTGGCAGTGCAGGTAAGAGGAGGAGGTTTAGCAAGTTAAAACATGGAGGAAGGGAGTGTAAGCTTGAGAGGAACTGAGCCTGGGGGAGCAGGAGCAAATCAAGCAGAGATCTTACCTCCCCTGAGTTGCAGCAGCCTCGGAAGAATCTCTGCACTGGTGTGGATCCTGCGGCTGGTGAAATGTGCAAAGTCTCCATACTGGCCTCTTTGGCATCTCTGCTGGGACCGATTGCAGGTCTGGTGGCAAGTGGAGGTGTGGGCTTGCAGGACCAGCAATTACCAGCACAGAGTACCGAGGCAGGAGCTACCTCATCGAGGATGAATGAAGGTGGTGCTCTATCTTCGGTAGAGCTCTTAACTCCCACATCTTTGCCGGACAGTGAGCAGCGGGTATTGGCTTTTGTTTTTCCTTTGCAGCGACCAAGTCAATTCACTTTGGAATCTATTTGGTTGGCCATAAACCAGCTTGGAGGCAATTATGGGTCAGATGCAGGGACTTCAAGGTCAGGTACAGTTAAACTATGGATTGATTTCTAAGAATGTTGGAGATATTGTCCAGATGAAAACCTAGTTGGAGGGGCTGGCTTTGAGAACTGAATGCTTGGAAAGTTTTTTTGAGGCCTTTATGAAAGGCTCCAACAGTTCGAAAACTCACATGGGACAACCGGAAACTTTTTCTAGACTGGCAAATCTTCGTTTGACTAATTTTCCCCACGTATTTCTGCTAAGAAAATGTTCAAGCAATATTTACTTGAGGTGCAGGGGGTACCACGGGAAACATGTCCACCTATAGCTAAAGTATATTATTTACCGTTGGGCCAGAGAATTTCCGCTGAGACAACGTCCCCTGGCCCTGGGCAAGTGGATGTTTTGAATGTATCAGCTATGTTGGAGTCTTCGGATTCCAACATTATTATACCTGCAACATGTTTAGTGACCTTGGCCCTTGTATCAGATAGAAATGGGCTGTTGAGATTATTGTTTCAGAAAAGGCATATAATGTTTAAGGGCTGCTTGGTCTGTATTTTTCCAAACCTGGCCAGGAAGACTAGGTGGCGCAGAAAAGAATTTCTAATTCTGCGCCCTTGGGTCTTGCAGGCTGGGGGTTTATTTTTCCTTAAATACCCCTGTAAATGTCTAGTTCAGTTGCAGGGTAATTCCTATGGTTTTTTTTTTTAATACCCTTCGCAATTGCTTTCCTTTTTGAATGCTGGGGGGCCTACAGGGGTGGAATAGCTTGTCTTCTTTGCTGTGCATTTTTTGGTTTGGGCTGCTTAAACTCTATTTTTCCCTTCTTCTTTGGATCAGAATTGTAATTTCCTTTTTGGATCTCTCCTTATAGTGGGCTAGAGTAGGGGCTTCTTGTTATATTTTCCTTCAAATGATGGGTATGTTACTGTAGGATGCTCCCATTTCATGTAAGTGATAATACTACTTGTATTGTTTTGTTGAAATTATAATTATTAAATTAAAAAAATAAAATAAAACAGTATAAAATGTGCTATGGTTCTTGCTTTTTCTTTTTTGCTCCTTCATATGTGATCACCTTATCAATGTCCCTGTTTAATGTGCTTTACCAAGTTTAAGTTACAATGTAAACTGCTTTGACTGAAACGATACAGCGGTATAAAAAACCTGTTAAATAAATCTCCTGTGTCTTTTGCGGAATACATATTTAGATTAAATACCATGCATGTCCGGTGTGCTGTGTCAGAAGTCTATGGCCTGATATTCAAAGGCATTTACATGGTTTTCAGACCCGAATATCCACAGGTAACGACATTACATACCCTAGTGCTAACTGCTTAGCATTCTGGGGCAGCACCGGGGGATAACCGGTCAGCGGCAATATTCAGATGTGGAATGGGATGATGGGGCGAGGGAGATGAAAACTGCAGTTAGATGCAGTAAAAAAGGGAGAGAAGGAGGTACAAAAGCAGAATAGATAGAGAAGCAGAAAAATAAAATGGAAGAAAACTGAAAGAAAGATCAATGTCATAAGGCTGTAGGAGAGAAGTGAAAACAGAAGGTGAGAAGAGACAACAAATGGATAGGACATCCTGGGAACAGTGTTAAGAGAAGACCAGACAGAAGCAGAAACCAGAGACTGGAAGTGAGATGAAGTAAAAATGGCCAGACAGGTAGAAAAAAATCATTTTTATTTTCCATATAATGATTGGAATGTGTCAGTTTTAGAAATTTACATCTGCAATGTTTACATTTTGCATAGTACAGTGGGGAAATCCATCACTGTTTCTATTTCTTTGGGATTCATTTGCTTGGACATGATATCATTCGTCATGGGATAGTTGGGGAGAAGAAAATGACTTCTTCTCTCCCCCACCCACTATTGCACAATTTATTTATTTATATTTATTTATTTGCATTTCTTATATACCGCGCTATTACAATCAGTGCGGTTTACATTTGAACAAAGTATACAAAATGTAACATGTTACACTGAGTTTACAATAAACAGGGGATACAAACTTGGATGAACAGGGGAGAAAAACCATGTACAGTGTTATGTAAGTAGAGGTTTAAACATCATATGAAGGGTATGGTTAGGCATTGTAATGTGAAAAACGGATAAGTAACAGGAGGAGTGTCAGGCTAACGAATTTTCTAGTTGGGGTTGTGTTAAGTGTGAGTTTTGGTGAAGATGTGTATTATGTTGGGATTGGCTGGGGGGAATGAGATTGGAATAGTATTTTAGGAACAGATGATGTTTGATGGCCTTTCTGAATGAAATGATATTAGTGATGGAACAAATTTCTGGGGGGAGAGAGTTCCATGCTCCTGGTACAAATAGTGAGAAGGCTCTATTGGATGTTGCCTTTGAACATTTCGTGAGTGTTTTAGGCATTTCTAGTTTGTTCAAACATGACGAGCGTCTGCTTCTGTTGGGTGGCATAGGTTGGATGAGCTTGGTGAGCGGGGTGGGGGGCTGATTTTTTGAGGCCTTGAAAGTTAGAACGAGGGCTTTGTATATGATTCTAGCATGTAGAGGCAGCCAGTGTAGGCTCATCAGGACTGGAGTTATGTGGTCCGATCTAGATGTTCCGGTGAGTATTCTTGCTGCAGAATTCATGGCTAACCTAAGCGGGTTCAATGTTGCTTGTGGGAGCCCAAGGAGGATAATGTTGGCAAAGTCAAGGTGGGGGGTTACCAGTGCTTGGAATATGGAGCGGAAATCAGAAGGGTCAAGTAGTGGTCGAAGGTGGCGTACTGACCGTATCTTGTGGTAGATAGATTTAGTGATATTCTTGATATGCGGTGACATGTCCAGCTTTTGATTGAGGATGATGCCCAAGTACCGGATGGTAGGTTTGACTGTGAGGTCGAAGTTGTTGACTCGAAGGGATGGCGGTGGTATGAACTTCTGATTTTGAGTGACAAAAAGGACATCGGTCTTGCTGTGATTAATGCGTAAGTTTTGGGAGAGGAGCCATTCGGAAACTGCATCGAAGCATTTTGTTATTGCTGAGAAATCCGGTTGGTCAAGCTTAAAGGATGAGTACATCAGGATATCATCTGCATATGCTAAGCACTGAATGTTGAATGAGCGGATCAGGTCGCAGATGGATTGCATATATATATTAAACATGAGAGATGAAAGGGACGAACCTTGGAGGACTCCTTGTTTGAGTATGAATGGGTCAGATGTAGTGGATCCTACTCTGACTTGTTGTGGCCTGTCACTCAAATATGACCTGCACCATGCTAAGGCCAGACCTTGTATACCTTTGTCTCTGAGGCGGAGTAATAGTGTCTTGTGGTTCACAGAATCAAACGCGGCCGCAATATCCATGAAAATAAGGATGAATCCTTGGTGTAGATCATCAATTCCCATGACTAGGTTGTTGAATAAGGTAGTAAGGATGGTTTCTATACCGTGTGCTTCTCTGAATCCATGTTGTGAATGGTCCAGTGGTGCTTCAGTGTCGATGTGCTGTTGAATTTGTAGTTGAACTACCTTCTCTATAATTTTTGCCAGCACAGGGATGCTTGAGATGGGTCTGAATGACTCGACTTTGGATGGGTCGAGTTTGCAGTTTTTTAGCAGTGGGCGGATTGATGTGAATTTCAGGCTTTGTGGGAAGGAACCTGTTGTAAAGGATTGGTTGAGGATCCTGCTTATGGTTGGGCTGAGGGTAGATCGCAACTCTTTGATCCAGCTGGAGGGACAGGGGTCATTAGGTGCTGTGGTAAGGTTAATAGAAGAGAAGATTTCTTCGATTTGTTTGGAAGAGACCTCGTGGAATTATGACAGCACAGTTGGTTGCGGGATGATGTCTGCAGGGATGGGGGGTGTGGGGGCGGCGTTAATGTTGGTTTGGATGATTTTTGACTGAAGGTAGTTTGAGTAGATTTGTGGGTGAGGCATTTGGTCTTGGGGAAGGGTAGAGTCGCCTGTGAGGGTTTTCACAATGGAGAATAGGTCACAGGGCCTGTTCATGGATCTTTTCAAAGTTTCAGAGTGGTGTTTTCTCTTTTCCATTGTCATCTGTCTATATACCATAAATAAGGCTCCTCCCCCTCTCCTGACATTGGAGGAGTGTTCCCAGATTTGTCTCCAAAATATTTGGTAACTTTATTTACAACTTTCTATTATAAAGTGAAAAGGAGTTCTTAGTTGGTGTAATATTATATAATGTAAAATAAAAATTTGCCTTACCACAGTTCAGATCTTGATTTAACTCATTGCTGTCCTGAATGTCTACGAATCCAACAATGGAACAAATCTCACAAGTTCAAAGCAGCAGTCAGTCAAAATGGCCAAAATTCCATCAGAGAACTTTCAGCACCTCTGAAACATTAAAAAAAACCACCTCATTTTATGTCTGTCTATGTTTCCTCATTTCTATAGGTATTTTCACTGTATTTAAAAATTGTATTTATGCACTGCATCATCTAATGGCCACAGGTACCCTCAGATTAAAATTTTCTGTTCAGGGATATCATACTGCATCAAGTATATTCGTGTCCGAGATCTCATAAGCCCCTTTCTTCAAATGACATCTGAAAGGTCTTCAAAAAACTTTATTACAAACATTTTTTGTTTTGCCCATTCACAGGTCACACCCTACAAAAGATTGACTCAATTATTTTCCATATTTATTTAATTAGTTTTATATACCGCTTTTCTACCAGTCAAAGTGGTGTGTATTCAGGTGCTGTATATACAGGTTGTCCCAAAAAAAGTGAGAACATCTCGCAGCATATAAGTTACTTAAAAATTCAAAAAGACAGATGTAAACGATTGACAAATTAAAAAAAAAAGAAAAGATGGCGACCGGAAATTGTCGAAATAGACGTTATATAGCTAAAAAAGGTAAATAAGTAAACTATTTAAGCTTTTAATTTACAAGATGTTCTCACTTTTTTGGGGCCACCCTGTATATACCGAGTTGGATTCCTTTTTATGCGTATCCTCTCATTCCAATGGCATTTTTTCACAATAGGCTCATTCAGGTGAATTAATATAGCCTGAGATGATCAGATCATTGCCAAACAGACTCCGCCCCCCCCCCTCCATCATGATAATATATGACCCCAAACACCCATTTTGATTTATGTGGAAGAACAAACACACTCGACTGCACTGAGATATCTGTCTTTAAGGCGAGTAGGTGTCACCTCCTCCACTATGAAAAATGTGCCTCATAAGAAATTTGGTACAATGGCAATATTGCAGCTGGGCTGGGCAAAACTTCCAAACTACTCAACAGGCTACTTGTGGACATGCAATGAACACTGGTTCACTTCCCAGTTTCTGAAAAACACTCAGCATCTCCCTCTTACTCATCATCACAATTTTTACTGCATACTTGATATTGGATACACATTAGTTTTGGTTGGCAAGACATCTTGGAGGTGCCTAAAGCACAGAACTGCCAAACTTCATGATATTAAACATTTAAAAATTCCCAAGAGGTGCCACTGGTCAAACAAATAGCCATTTGTTATAAAAGAAGCTTTATTAAAGTCAAAAAGCATGACATAAATCCAAAGGAAACTGTGCACAACATGCAATGCCAGAAGTTGGAATACAGTACAATCAAAAAGTGATTCTGAAGAAAAAAAAAGATGATCTAAAACAGCAAGTGCAGACATGATAAAGTGACAGAACTATTGATGTATTATGCAGTCTTACCAATGGCACTCTTAGCATATAAACAATATGGGAATTCCATTGATCCCCGCCAATAGCACTTTAATTCTACTGTTTTCCAGATCTTCCCAGATTTGAGAAGTTTCACAATACAGAAATTAATCCAATGGGTTTGCATGGTTAATTTCTACTTTTCCCCATTATAAAGGGCAATTGAGGGTTGAGGGTTTTGGGGGTTTTTTTGTTGTTGTTTTTTTTTTGCTTTCCACTGTTTAGGTTTGCGTTTCAAAATAATAATAATATGATAAAATTAATGAGGGTAATTTTATAGCAGATTGCCTATGTGAGAAGGGCATCTATCCTTAGTCTATTTTATAAGGATAAAAACATCCATCAGGAATACTGCAAGGATACTGGGTACCCTAGGCAAGCCTTCAGACTTAGGCCCTCCCCAGATTTTGATAATTAAACAATCGTGACCTAAACCCCACCCCTCCCAAAACCAGTTTTGTAAAAATGCATAACTGATCATACTTTTAAATACTAAATGTTGCTTTGTATCTGTGTGTGGGTTTGCGCCCGCAGGTAAATATTAGCACGCTCCTCCCCTAAACACACCTACTCTAAAGTCAGTACAAGAAGGTACTTGCTGTACCGTGCGCACTTTTACAACTACCAGAATACTTATTTGTCAAAAGAATCACGCACCTTAATGAAGTAATGCCTAACTTATCCTAAAAACAACTCGGAGAGTGCTCATTTTCAAGCTAAAACAAATATCGGAGTCCTCCACAAAATCAGCCGACCAAAAATTCCTGGAGTGATCAGGGTGGTATTAATATTGTCACCAAGGCTTCCACCCACCGCACTCTCAGTTTTTTGGCTGCGTGAGATCATGCCCTCACTAATTCATTTCAGCCACATGCTCCTTACTATCGCTCACAACGGGACCTGTCAGATGCATGGTAAGATACTCACAATCTATACACCCCCCCGCGAAAACAGTACACAGCACAAGAACTGCATTCTGAGATAAACGCAAGAGGAAACCACAGAGAGATACTCACGCAACAAAAGTAACCTTTTCCCTGGTCTGTTTATTCAACGAAGGCTAAACCAAACTTACACCAGCGCAGCACGAACTCGGTGCTGGACCCTGTACTAATTCAGAAGGAGCGCCGCAGCCCTCATTGGTCGCCACAGGCAGCTCTGTTCGAAACGGCCAATCAGACGTGAAGGGGTGGAGCTCCTCCCGGAACAGACCTGGCCAATCCCTCGCGGCGGGTGTCGGTCTCCAAAAGATTTTACAGTCTGTGTTTTAAAGCTCAACCACAATCCAGCAGCGTGAGTCATTCAGCGGGTGCGGCCGCGTAGGGACGGTTTCCAGACAGTGTACCTCCTGACAGCTAGTGAGTGGGGCTACTGGTCTCATCGGCACGTGGTTTTGCATAGGGGTGGGATAAGGGCGTGAGCAACATTTTCCTGCCGCTCGGTGCCGGTTCCAAAAACGATAAGCGGATATGGCGGCGCACGGACAACTGCACTCGGATGCAGACCTTGCGAGCCTAAGACTGCCAGATCGACGGCAGACTAGAGAGAGTTTCCGAGCGAATTAGACTCCGAATTAAAGCATGCAGGAAAAAGGTTGGGACCGTCTCCTCCTCCCTGCGGCTGCAGCCTGAGTTACTGCCGGTGCTTGTAGCAGGCTGCCAAGGGCCTCTTTTTCTGCCATGCTCGTGAAGGCAAAAGATGCTGCTTTTCAAGGCTGAGGAGAGAACGATGTTTTGGGGAGGGGCGCTGGATAGATTCATCAGCGTGGTGTGGTAGGAATAAGGCAGGTTAGAGGTGCTTTCCCATGCTGGTTATTCTTTCTGTCTAGTAGGGTGGAAAATGGAATCCCTCCCGGCTGGTGCAGGGCAGTTGATGTAATCGATTCATTCCTCAAGGCTTTGCTATCTTCTGCTATGTCTAGGAGCCTGCCAGAGCTCTTGTATAGCGCTTACGTTTTGTACACAGCTGATTTGCATACCGTTTGCTTACAGCATGGTTGCACAAAAACTCTGCATTAAACTTGCCTTAGAAAACCCTGCACTAGAGCTTTAACATTTAAGTAGTGCAGTAGAATGGTGCAACATTTTAAGGCAGACACTAAAAATTATTTTACTCCCAATGAATAAACTAATGGAAGGCACTCAGATGTCTCATGCTTTCTCCAGGGGGTTCGGCCTCTGTGTAATCCCCCTCCGGATCAGTGATCCCTGCCTGGGATCTGTGTTTGGTGCTCAGGGGCCCTGATGTTGGTGTCCTTTGAGCCATTGAAGTACACTATTTTGAAGGATTTGTAGCTCAAGACAGTCTTCTGGATCACCATTTGATCTGCAAGGCGTATTTCCAAGCTACAGGTTCTGTCTTGCCGAGATCCTTATCTGTCTTTTTCAAAGAAGGCTGCTTCCATTTGGCCTGTGCCTTCCTTCTTGCCTAGGCTGCCTTCTCCTTTTCATGTGAACCAGGTGGTCTGCTTTCGATCCCTCTCGAAGAAGCAGTGTTGGGGGAAGGATAAGGATCTGTTCCTTGTGGATGTCCAGAGAGTGTTTCTCTGGTACTTGGAAGCTTCAAATTACTTTCATAAGTCCGACCATCTTTTTGTGCTGTTTGCTGGCCCGCTCAATGGTGACATGGCAGCCAAGTCAACTTTGGGGTGCTGAATTAAGGAAGCCATTGCCTCGGCATATTTGTTGCAGAACTGGCCAGTTCCTGAGGGTTTGCGTGCCTATTCTATCTGAGCACAAGCGTCCTCGTGGGCAGGGTAGAGCTCAATAGCTCCTGCAGACATTTGTCCAGCAGCATCATGGGCATCATTTTATGCTTTTGTCAAGCATTACCACTTGGATGATCATGCGCGGGCAGACACTGCCTTTGGCTCAAGGGATTTGCGAGCTGTTATATCTTCTTCCCACCCACTGGAATTGTAGCTTTGGTACATCCCATTTGTCTGGATTGGTCTAGCAGGACGAAGTGGAAGGTGTCATTTTAATTACCAGTTAATGTCCTTTCCTTGAGTCCTGGTCCAGGGCCCGCCCCTAAAACTGTATTTGCTGTGTTCTTCTGCTACCTTGGGTCTGGTCTGCTATGATTTTTTTCACTTGGCTCTGCAGGCTCATCTTCTTCAGAAAGCTTTCTTTGTATGCTTTCCTGTACATAGTGCTTTACTGCTGATTACTCAGTGTTGCCCACGATTGAGGTTGTGTGAGGATTGCCATGTTTCTCCCATATACTTTGGGACAAATACTGAAGGGAGCTCTTTTGGCTGAGACAAATAGAGGCATAAAAGTGATATTATTGAAATCTGGGCTTTTCATTGGTTCTTTGTTTCCACCAATTTGCTGGTAGAACACAACCCACTTGTCTGGACTTAGTCTAGCAGGACTCAAGGAAAGGACATTAACTGGTAAATAAAATGTCAACTTGTTGTAAGCCAGGATTCTGGCAGAGTGCATTTCCTGACATGTACATTTACTCCTTCCATTATTGCAAATGTTCAAGTTAAATTCTTCAGCCCAAGTAGTTTGGAACTACTTATGCTAGATCCTTCTGTGTTATTCATCCATTCTTTCACTGCTGGAATAGAAACATGACCGGTGCTATGTATTAGCACTGCCAGAGATCTGGGAGTTTGGATCTCAATAGTGAAGGAAGAAAACAGAATCGGTGCTCGGCTGCTGGAGAAACCTCCATTGGTGGTGATGGCGGCATCATTGGCCATGTTTCTGTTCAAGCAGTGAAAGAATGAAGTTAGATCCGGTGCCTGGATTTAACTTGAGTCTTTCACTACTTGCATGGAAACATGACTAGCTCTGCATACTAATGCCAGGGCATATTTTAATCCCCTTTACCAAGTCGGTAAAAGCGAGATTGGATTTAAGGTGGTATTACCTAGATCTGGAAGGTCAGGTGTTTACCTTTTTCCATCTAAAACTAAAAATGAATGTGAACATAGGGGAACTAAATCTTCAATCTCATTGC
Organism: Ichthyophis bannanicus; assembly: GCA_033557465.1. NCBI lineage: Eukaryota > Metazoa > Chordata > Amphibia > Gymnophiona > Ichthyophiidae > Ichthyophis > Ichthyophis bannanicus. The sequence goes on along the minus strand of CM066037.1, from coordinate 475,475,960 downwards.
GCTCACAAGCAAGAAATGTTTGGTAGCATTCAACACGCTTGGGTAATGTCTTGAACTGTACAAAATAAACCCTGGTGGGCCGAGATTCAGTCACTACAGTCACCCAGTTAAGCTCAGTGCTAGGCCCAGCACTTAATCCATACAGAATATTCAGTGCTGCTATTCACACAGATACCAGCATGGTGCACACTTATTGAGCATTGATCATGCTGGCGCTGTCCTTTCAGCAGAAACATTTCACCGCTAAAAAAAATAATTCTGGTGCCCATTCCGCTCATCCCTTAATCTGGCCCATAATTATATCGATAACCTCTGTCCATTTTGTGATTTATTTAGCCTGATTATCTAAAATTTGAAATATACAGAAAGGGCAGTTATGCGTTCACCACCCACTGGTGAGTGCACAGCTCCTGCTGAATATGGGCCCATGGATTGATAACAGTACATCAAATTTATCATGAAAATGTGGCAATGTACATGCCATTTGCATTATGAAGTTGAATAATTTGTTATCCCTAAAAAAAGGATGTGGGGAGACAGGATCTTTATATGCAAGCAATATATTGCCGATAGACAAGAATACATCAGTTATGGGGAACATTAAGCATACCCATGTATACTTTAATTCAGTGCAATTAAAGTGGGTTATGGTCCTATATTTTGAAAGTTTTGAAGCTGGAACTTGTCCTTATATTCATAGCACTAAATACACTTAAACTCCTTGGACCACAAATTTAGCCTTTAAAAAAGAGATACTAATGATCCACAAATAGTACACTTAGAGGCCAATTCCACCAGGGGCACGTCCGGACATCCAAAAAATGGATGGGCCCAAATTGTACCCGATTCTGCAACCACGGGAGCTAAACGTTCCCGCGATTGCAGAATCAGCCACTTAGATAGCCCAGTGTGCCCCTGATTCTGCTGCGAGACATCCTCTTTTCTGCCCGGCTAGCCTGCTTTATGCTCCTGCTGGTGCCGTGGCATCCCGTCGCCATGGCACTGGGATGCCCAGCAGGAGCACTGGAAACCCAAAACAAATATAAAAGTCTTTTCCCTACTGCCTCACCCTTGGCAGGGTCTGCAAGGGCCAGGATCGGGTGGAGGGGTCTCACCTGCCGCAGCTCCTTGGCTTGTGGGGGCTGCCAGGCCCGATCGCCACCTTTGATGGGACTTATTCCATCTCCAAGGTGTAATAACGCCCATGTCCATCTTTTCACAGCTGGATGTACAGGGCCCTGATCAGAATAGGCCCTGTACATCCAGGTGCTGCTGTTCACTCTCTGCCCCCATCCAGTGCTCCCCACACAGCAGAGTCCCAGCACAAGAATACGTTCCCTGCAAATAGCGGGGGTTGCATGTCCAACCCAGATGTACATCCCCACTATTCGCAGGTCAGAATGGCCACCTTACTGTTTTATAGATGATTTGAAGCTCCAATATCACTTGGCAGAAAAACTGAATAGTGAAAAGCTTCTCTGATGATATCTGAATGACATTTGGCCTTGACAAATGCACTAAGGTGATCTTCTTTAAAGGAAAATGTAAGTAAAGCTGAAAATATCCTTTTGTATTACAAAGGAACTTTAGCAGAAAGGTAGCAAAGTAAGCAGCAGAATTTATTTTTCTTATGGCAACCCTAAATATTAAAATTGATCCTTTTGGATACTGAAGTCAGTCTCTCTTAAAAAAGATTCTGGAAAATAGACAAAGATCTTTCTCTTTTCGTTTTACCTAGTAGTTCCTCCGTTCTCTTGTTACTCAGTTTGAGCCAGTGTTAGGATTCTGTCAACATGAGCTTTCATTCATCACTATCTGGGGATTTTTTCCCTATTTTAATGGGCCTACCCTCCTCCTGTTTCTAGTCTGGTAATTGCACCGGGGTTCATAAGAACATAAGATATGCCATACTGGGTCAGACCAAGGTCCATCAAGCCAAGTATTCTGTTTCCAACAGTGGCCAATCCAGGTCACAAATACTTAGTTACTGTTTCCCCAAAAGACACAGGTTCCACAATGCTTGTATTGGGGCAAGCAGTGGATATCCTGGGTCCCCTTTACTAATGGTCTATGGACCTTTCCTCCAGGAACTTGTCCAAACTATTTTTAAACCCGGCTACACTAACAGCTTTTATTACATCCTCCGGCAACGAATTCCAGAGTTTGCTTACACATTTAAGTGAAAAAATAATTTCTCTTATTAGTCTTAAATAGGTTACCCTATAGCTTCATTGCATGTCGTCTAGTCTTTTTATATTTTGATGGCATAAACAAGCGATCTACGTTTACCCGTTCCACTCCATTCATTAATTTATAGACTTCTATCATATCTCCCCTCAGCCGTCTCTTTTCCAGGTTGAAGAGCCCTAACCTTTTTAGCCTCTCTTCATAGGGGTATCCTTCCATCCCCTTTACCATTTTAGTGGCTCTTCTCTGTACCTTTTCTAATAACACTATATCTTTTTTAAGATATGGTGACCAGAATTGCACACAATATTCAAGGTGCGGTCGCACCATGGAACGATACAGAGGTATTATAATATCCTTTGTTTTATTTTCCATTCCTTTCCTTATGATACCTAGCATTCTATTTGCTTTCTTGGCCGCCGCTGCACACTGGGCCGAGGGTTTTAACATGTTATCCCCGATGATGCCTAAATCTTTTTCCTGGGTGGTGGTTCCTTTCAAAACATCCTCGTATGTTGGAAAGAGCACTAATTTAAATGAACACTTGGTGAAAGTCTTATAATTCAAAGCTGCTGCCACTAATAACACAACCCACATGCTCGTTCTCTGAACTGTGGATCCCTATACAAAGATGTTTTGACAAATTATAAAATGTCAGATGTGTATTATCTTGTCTTCTCTCATTTTATTCAAAAGGAATGTGGCATGGCTCTTTTTATATTTTTCATATGTGAAATCACAAGAGGATTCTGTAGAGCTCTGTGTTTTTATGTTACTAAGAACATAAGATATGCTATACTGAGTCAGACCTAGGTCCATCAAGCCCAATATTCTGTTCCTGATCGTCCCTCCAGTCTAGTCCGGAAACCTCTGGGTTGTGCTCCTCTCAGCAGCTTGGAGACTGAGAAACGTCATCCTTTTCTGATGACACTGGTATATCCTCTCCGGATCCGCCTCTTCACAGCAGTTACCTCAGTCTCCAAGCAGCTGGAGGGTTGGTGAGCCTGGAGGTCCAGGCTCAGTTTGGAGAAACAATTAAGGAATAGAGGATTAGGATCAGTAAGAAGGGAAAAGGAAAGAGAGGACAGTTATACAAGAGGAAGGTTTAATTTAAGGGGGTGTCTGCCTTTAAGGCTAGGCTGAGGCCTTTTCTCCTCCTCCCCCCTCTCTTCCTCTATCCTGCTCGCGATTGTGGCCATACCGGTAATTCAAGCAGAAGCTTTCCACGGTGGCAGCAGAGCTTTGGTTCCTGAACCCGTTGCAAAGGGTGAGGAACCGGAGCGGCAGAGTGTCAGCCAGTGCGTTCAGAGGCATTGCCTGATAGTGCTGTGGAGCACGCGGTGCCGTGCAGGCTGATAGACACGGAGTACACACTCCCTCGTCGTTCCTGTCAATTTCGGCTCCCGGTGCTGTATTGCAAACAGCCCGGTTGAGCGGGAGGAAGACAACACGCTGTGCAGTAAGGTCAGGGATTGAGGCACGGGTGGCCGATCGCTGAAAAAGAGCCGGAGGAAACAAGCACGAGCCGCGTTCGTGGCAGTGGGCCTAGCCGCGTGGCAGTAGGGTGGGAATCGGCTGGGGCTGCCTCGGGCCTGCTAAAGTGCCTTGGGTCATGGGGGGGGGGAGCTTCCTTTTAGCATACAAGTTATATTTTCTGGTTTGGGGCACTTCTCTTCAGTGGCCTTGATCAAAAAGGTTTTTGATTGCTGTCACGAGAGACATATTATTTCTGGTTCAGGCGGAATGCTGGCTAGGCCGCAGTGTGTAGTCTGCTGAGCTAGAAGGGGACAGTATCTGAAACGGGTCTGCAGAGGCTGTGTCCAAGAGGCGGAAGCCATGGAACAGACCTTGGAAGGGGCTGCTGAGTCGCAGGGAGCCCTAATAGCGCAGCAGGATTCAGTTCCACAGGAAGTCCCTGGGTCGGGAGCCGGTAGCAGGGCCTTCTTCGACGCCGGATCTGCCTACACCTCTGCCGTCTTTGCCAGGGGGGCCTGGCAGAGATATTTTCTCTGGAGTTTGTGGTGGTTATTCAGCAGGCTTTTGGAGGACAGCAGGAGGGCCTGTCCACTGGGTCTAAGGTGGCTGAGCAAAGGGGGAAAAGACTGGGAACCCCGCTCGGTGTAGGAGCTGCAGGCAGCCTGACAAAGAGAGCCAGGATAGAAAACAAACAGTCGGTGGCCTCGGAGGGTCTGCAGTCTGACGAGGGAGACCCTGATGAGGAGCTGGACGACGAGGTGGAGGAAGGAGAGATCACAGACAAGGAAGACCAGGCTAGAGTGGTTCGCCTGTTCCAGAGGGACGAGTTGCCAGCCCTCATTGCGGAGACGCTAAAGGTGCTGAATATGCCGGTCCCGGGTCCTGTGGAAGATACTATCCTGGAAGATCCTTTGCTACAGGTTTTTCGGAAAAATCAGAGAGTGTTTCCTGTGCACAGAGTGCTCAGAGAGATGATCCAGGAGGAGTGGGACATGCCAGAGGCAGCTTTGAAGGGATCCAGAGTGATGGGACAGCTTTATCAGCTGGTGGATCAGGATAAGGAGTTGTTTAAGTCTCCTAAGGTTGATGCCGCCGTTTCGGCGGTTACTAAGAAGACTACTATTTCAGTAGAGGGCAGTGTAGCGCTCAGACACCCAGGACAGGAAACTAGACACCTTGTTGAAATAGGTGTTCAACGTTAATGCTCTATCTATTCAAGCGGTGATTTGTGGAGCATGGGTAGCGAGAGGATGTCTCCAATGGTTGCAGAGGATTAAGGATGAGCAGGGAGAAGACAGTGGAGGCCCGGCACAATTGGAATCAGGTGCAGCTTACCTGGCAGATATACATTATGACCTCATTCGAGGGTTGTCGAAGAGTATGGCTTCGGTGGTAGCGGCTCGCAGGTACCTTTGCGCAACTGGGCAGCGGATGGCTCTTCTAAGTCTCGGCTCAGTAAGCTTCCATTCAGGGGTAAGCTTTTGTTTGGAGAGGATCTGGAGAAGCTGGTGAAGGATCTCGGGGAGTCCAAAGGCGGTAGACTTCCGGAGGACAAGCAGAAGCAGGGGCTGTTGACTCCCACGGGCAAGGGGCGGGCAGCAGAGGGAGTTTCGTCGGTTTCGTTTCCCACGGTTCAATCAGGCGCAGAGGGGGCGTTTTGCCAATAGAAACCAGGGATTTTGTGGATTTCCAGGAGCGGGCAGAGGTTTTGGAACCCCTTCCTCCTCCATGAATCTGCGAAAGTCACAATGAAGTCAGGAGGACCCAGGGAGAGCTGGTGCCCGTAGGAGGTCGGCTATGGGATTTTTACACTGCCTGGGTTGAAATTACATCAGACTGGTGGGTGCTGGAGGTCATTCGGGAAGGTTACGCGTTGAAGCTACAGCGGCTGGTAACAGAGTCCTTCGGTCGCCGTGCAAGGCACCGGCCAAATGCACAGCGGTGAGAGAGACGGTGGAGAGGCTGTTCTCTCTTAATGCAGTGGTACCAGTACCTCCAGACCAATGCGGTTTCGGTCGATACTCCATTTATTTTGTAGTCCCGAAAAAAGAAGGGTCCTTTCGGCCAATTTTGGATCTCAAAAAGAGTAAATCGCTGCCTGCGAGTGTCTCATTTTCGTATGGAAACTCTGCGGTCGGTGATAGTGGCAGTAAGGAAGGGAGAGTTTCTTACTTCCCTCGACCTATCAGAGGCGTACTTGCATATTCCCATCAGACAGGAACATCAGAAGTTTCTCAGATTTGCAGTTCCCCAGGGACATTTTCGGTTTTCAGCCCTGCCGTTCAGTCTGGCTACGGCTTCGCGGACGTTTGCCAAGGTGATCGTCGTAGTGGCAGCGGCATTGCGAAAGGAAGGGGTACTAATGCCCCCTTATTTAGAGGATTGGTTAATCAGAGCAAAGTCTAAAGCAAAAAGCGAAGCGGCCACGGCCAGAGTAGTAGGGTTTCTACAGAAGCTTGGTTGGGTGGTCAATATGTCAAAGAGCAAGTTGGAGCCGTCACAGCGACTAGAATACTTGGGAGCTCAGTTCAATACGAACTTGGGAAGTGTGTTTCTGCCGGCGCAATGAGCACAGGGGTTACGCAGGCTGCTCGGGCAGTTTCTGAGCAGAGCAGCGCCCACAGCGTGGCATTATTTTCAGTTGCTCGGGACCATGGCGGCGACTCTGGAGTTGGTTCCATGGGCCAGGGCGCATATGAGGCCATTATAGAGGGCGTTGCTCAGGCGTTGGTCTCATCAGGTCGATCCTCTGTCACGGAAGCTGCCATGTCTACCAGAGATGCGGACAGCACTTCAGTGGTGATTAAGGGCAGGATGCCTAGAGCAGGAGATGCTGGTGAAAGCGCCGTGTTGGGTTCCACTGATGACGGATGCCAGTCTCGCAGGCTGGGGAGCTCATTTCCAAGGAAGGTTCGCTCAGGGTCAGTGGACTGAGCAGGAAAAGGCATGGTTAATCAACAGGTTGGAGTTGAGAGCGGTGACGCTAGCGTTGCAGGAGTTTCAACCCTATCTTCTCGGCACGGCCGTTCGGGTGTTTTCCGACAACGTGACGGTGGTGGCTTATATCAATCGCCAAGGAGGGACCAGCAGAGTCCTGATGGAAACCGAAGCCGAACACTTGTTCGATTGGGCTGAGGTGCAGCTCCTGGCGCTGTCAGCAGCTCATGTGGCAGGAGTGGACAATGTACAGGCTGACTTCTTGAGTCGAGTGAAGGTGGACCTGGGGGAGTGGGTCCTCCATCAGGAGGTGTTTGAGATGGTGGTGAGACGTTGGGGAACACCGGTAATGGATCTCATGGCAACGTTTCACTCAGCAAAGGCAAGCCGTTTCTTCAGCAGAAGAAGAGAAAGGATGTCGGAAGGCCTGGATGCTTTCATTCAGGGGTGGCCAGAACGACAGCTCCTGTATGTGTTTCTGCCCTGGGTGCTAATAGGAAGGGTACTGCAACACATAGAGTAGCACAAAGGGCAAGTGATTCTGATAGCTCCGGATTGGCCGAGGCGGCCATGGTACGCGGATCTGAGGAGACTCTTGGTGGCGAAGCCTTGGCGACTCCCAGTTCAGGCATATCTCTTGTCTCAGGGTCCTCTAGTTATGCCGCAAGTGGATCGGTTCTCGCTTACGGCTTGGCTATTGAGAGGGCTAGGTTGAGAAAGAAGGGCTACTCTACATCAGTGATTGCTACATTGTTGAGAGCAAGGAAGAGATCTACTTCTCTGGCTTATATTCGCATTTGGAGAGTATTTGAGGCACAGTGTGTAGATAGACAGGTCGAAGCATTAAGAGCGTCGATTCCGGGAATGCTGGACTTCTTGCAGGATGAGCTAGACAAGGGGTTGGCGGCAGCTTCCTTGCGGGTGCAAGTGGCAGCGCTGTCCTGTTATAGAGGTAAGATAGCGGGGCAGAGTTTAGGGAGTCATCCAGATGTCAAGAGGTTTTTAAGAGCGGTTTCGCTTTTGCGGCCACCACGTAGACAGATAGTACCGAAGTGGAACCTCCCTTTCGTACTAGAAGCCTTGCAAAGTGCACCGTTTGAGCCTCTGTCAGAAGCATCTTTAAAGGATCTTACTCTGAAGGTAGTGTTCCTGGTAGCTATTTGTTCAGCTAGGAGAATCTCTGAGTTGCAAGCTTTATCGTGTCGGCAGCCTTTCTTAACCTTTTATGGGTTGAAGGTGGTGTTGAGACCCGTGCCGTCCTTTTTGCCTAAGGTCGTGTCGGATTTTCACGTAAATCAGGTAGTGACGTTGCCAGTTTTCTCCGAGAATTTGAGGGGTACGGGTTGACAAACGAATACATCTCTTGGACGTTCGGAGAGCATTGAAAAAGTATATCCAGAGGATGGAGGGTTTCCGCAGATCCGATAGGCTGTTCATCTTGTTTGGAGGACCAAAGAAAGGGGAAGCAGCATCAAAAGCTTCCATTGCCAGGTGGATTAAGGAGGCCGTCGCATCCGCTTATGTGTTGAAGGGCAAGGTGGTTCCAGAAGGGCTAAGAGCACATTCCACCAGGGCGCAGGCGGCGTCTTGGGCTGAGTTCCAGTTCATGCCAGCGGTGGATATTTGTAAGGCAGCTACCTGGTCTTCTTTCAATTCCTTTGTGCAGCACTACTGCCTGGATGTTCAGGCAGAACGGGATGCCAGTTTGGATCAGCAGTGCTTCAGGCTGGTCTGGCATGTCCCTCCTGTTGATTTATTTCACTGCTCTGTTACATACCCAGAGGTTTCCAAACTAGACTGGAGGGATGATCAGGAAGGTGAAATTAGACTTACCTGCTAATTGTAGTTCCTGGAAGAACTCCAGTCTAGTCCCGGACTAGACTAGAGTTCCTCCAGGAACTACAATTAGCAGGTAAGTCTAATTTCACCTTTTCAACAGTGGCCAATCTAGGTCACAAGTACCTAACAATTTCCCCAAAAGACACAGGTTCCACAATATGTTATGTTTATAAATAAAATTGATGGCTTTTTAAAAAATAATGTGAATTCTAACCCACCCAAAAAAAAAAAATCACCCTGTTAATGAAGTTATTTTTTTTTTGCTACTTTTATTTATCCTTATGTCCGGATGATTCGCTTTGGGCCCCTTTTCCTAAAGCCTGCTCAGATTAGCTGCCAGGGGCGTGTTCAGTATGTCCTCGGTAGCTAACGTGTGAAGGGGTTTTCTAATGAATGCTCCACTAGGTCAGGTTCACTTAATGACTCCTACAGAGGAGTCGTTAGGTGAACCCACATTAGGAGCTGCGTGGCCGCTGTGTGTGTGGCAATTTCCCTGGCGCTAGTGGTAATGCGCTCTTCATGCCCACTCGCCACCTAGTCCCTGCCCCATCCCATGATGCCAATTAACGTGCATTTTAGCATGCGAAGGCAGGCACTATCGGGTGTTAGTGTTCCCGACTGCCTGTAGCCATGCGTTAAAACACCCATTAATAGCTAGTGGCCCTTTGGCTTTAGAGAAAGCAAATTGCTTACTTCTAGGGATGCACCCTGAAGATAGAGGAATCGCCATTCACACTCCTTTACTCCCTCTTCCTCCTCTGAAGCTGAGCTTTCTTTATTCCAGAACTGAAGCATGGCTCGTTGCAAGAGCTACTCTGCACGCCCAGAAGGATTTCTGAGAATCTCCTAGAAAACTCTGGGAAAAATCTGATGATCTCCGAGAGACAATGATGTCCTCAATGAGAGAACACTTGTTGCAGGTAATTAATTTTTCTATAGTGTCTTCTCATTTACAGCAGAAGGAGCTAAATTAAAACTCTCTTTTTAAAGATGTAAATCAACAGTCCCCGATGAAAGACATTTTTTTTTCATATTTCAGAATTAACTGGTTGCGCTAACAATACAATGGATTCCATTTGTGAGTGTACAGAGAAAGAGGAATTGTTCTGACAAATCATCATTATATATATTTATTTATTTATTTAACTGTTTTTATGCCACTTTATCATTTCAGTCAAAGCAGTTTACATTGTAACTTTAAACTTGGTAATGTGCATTAAACAGGGACATTGATAACTTGGGTTTTTCTGAGGCAATGGAGGGTTAAGTGATTTGCCAAAGGCCACAAGGAGTGCTAGTGGGAATTGATCCCAGGTTTCTTGGTTCGTAATCATTAGGCTACTTCTCCACTTATAATAAGGCTCAATATAATAATGATTTTGAAAAGACGGTCCAATAATCAAAATGATCTTATTATAAATAAATATCAGCTCTGATGCCCTGTGAGGTACTTCCTTGGGCAACCAAATGCATCCATCACCCTCAGCAGTGAGTCTCCGGTCTCGAGGAGAAGGCAAAATTCAAGGCAAATATATTTAATGGATGTAAGTCTACAGTCCTTGTGGAAATTCATTACTCCTTGGTAATCATTTGGAACGTTTCTAATGAAATAGAAAACTGAATTCAAAGTGACTTCTAAAAGATTAATATTTAATACATAATAGTATTGCTTAAAAGCATATTATGATGTCTTTTACAGTATCTCCTAGAATATTAGTTACTATATCTGAGTATCTGGAAGTAAAAAATATAGCAACTATATTTTGTTTTTAACATTAAAACCCTACTTACAGAAATAGAATTGTTGAAAGCTCAATGTATTGCAAAATATTTTGTTATAAGAAAAATTAATTAGGACAAATACAATGTTGGTGAGGAGGACTATGAAAGGATTTACATCTATAAATATCCAATAGGTTGCAAATATTAGTAGTAGCTAATTAAACTGCAAAACTTACAGCAAAATAATTCTATTCAAAGCTTTGTCTGACAAAGAGAGTTAAAATTTAGGGGCATTCTGATGGGGTCTATAGTGTATTCAAAATATGAAAAACTGCTCTTAATAATAAACACAAATACTACCAAAGATTGCAACCAATAACCAAAAAATCATTTCCAGGCAAAAATGACCTCAGATGGCACAACCCCACATTTAGTGAATAATCACCATAGGGTGTTGATAGACGCTCACATCACCGGTCACTGCCTCCCTTAACCTCTTCCAACAAAATATACAAAAATCTTATACTATTTCCTATGTAGTTTATGGTATATGGTGTGAGTGTCAGTTATTGTATGTAGGAAAAACTACAAGGCCTTTGAAGACAAGGCTGGCCGAACACAAATATAGTCTCAAGAAGGTATGGATCGATACTCCGTTAATACAGCATTGTGTGGAGTCAAGACATTTGTTTGAAGATCTTCGCTGTACAGTCTTGGAATTTGTGCCTTTGGATATTCGGAGGGGAGATCATAAGAAATTACTTCTACAGAAGGAACAACGCTGGATTTTTTACTTAGGCACTTTGCAACTGGGCGGGTTGAATGACCGCTTGGAATGGACATTGTTTTTTTGACTTTTTTTTTTACTCTTTTTCAGATTTTTCTGACACTTTGCGACTCTGTTCGGTTAAAGGGTATTATCACTGTGCAGTTTAATAGCCTAGATGTTGATGGTGTGTATGTGTATAGCTTTAAGGTGTCGTCATTGTTTAGAATCGTTTTTGATTGGTGGTTGGTTTGTGATATTAGGCGCGTCACACGCTGTGTTGGGATGGCGGGAGGATTCGAGTAGCCATTGTGGAAAGTTGATATCTGTATGACGTAGCTCCTGATGAAGCCGGTTTATAGCGAAACAAAAGCTTTTGTAGGGCTTAGGTCGTCCTGTTAATGAATGGCAGAAATATCGATGATTGATATCCTTACTTCCCGTGTTGGAGGTCAGAATTGACCTATTGAAGAGCGTCTATCTTGAGGGCTGTGGACCCAGCTGGCTGCAAGACTTCTGTTAAGAGAGAGGTTTTTTGAACTTCTATGTTGGTATATCTCAGTTGGTTACTTCACCTTTTGCTATTGCTTTTGCAGGTGTCATTCTTAAAGCTGTTTCGGCTGCGTTCAGCCCCATTGCTATTATATTGCAATCTGTTTTACAGACGCTATTTTAAGAATGGAATGAATGTATTGATTGAGTGTGCTGTTTGTATGTTTGTGTTAGTGTTGTAGGTTGATTGATAGGTTTGTATAAGTTTCTAAGGATTTTTCCCAGAGTCAGATTTGTGGTTGTTTTGGAAATAGTATAAGATTTTTGTATATTTTGTTGGAGAGGTTAAGGGAGGCAGTGACCGGTGATGTGAGCGTCTATCAACACCCTATGGTGATTATTCACTAAATGTGGGGTTGTGCCATCTGAGGTCATTTTTTGCCTGGAAATGATTTTTTGGTTATTGGTTGTAATCTTTGGTAGTATTTGTGTTTATTAAGAGCAGTTTTTCATATTTTGGTTATCCTTTCCTGCTCTTGGCAGCTGTTTTGTGTGTCTATAGTGTATTGCCATCCCTCTCCAAAGGGATTATCAATAGGCCCCTTTAAGAGAGCCTGTAGCCCAGCGTTCAGAGCTGGGAGGGTGTGGCTCCTAGGGAGAGGTTAAAACCCCAGCAGGCTGCAGGAGGAAAAGAGGCCCATGGATCCAGAGGTCCTTTCCAGGCAAGCCGTGTGAAGGTAGGGGCTCCAATAGAGGAAGGGCCAGGAGAACCAGGCCGTGAAGGTTTAACAGCTGGGACAGAATAAAGGTGACACTGTTTTCTTGAAGGTTCTGAAGATTCAACAGCTAGGATAGAATAAAGCTGACATTGTTTTCTGGACTGCTGCCTGTTCTGTCTCAAACGAAACACCTTTCCACCGCACCCCACACTACCACATTTGGTGGAAGCTTGGGGATTTTCATTACCACTTGATTGGGGGAAAACCCCTTCAGGCTTTTGGCCTTTGCAATGGGTCAGAATATTTCTGTTTGTGTGGTCTAAGAGAGTTAGCCTTGCCCTCGTTAGAGAGCTTGAAGAGGTTTAGCTAGTGCCAGACAGGCAGGCTTTGTTTTGGCCACTAAAGGCTACTAAATAATTTGTTGGAGTAGGAATACTGCAGCGTTAACTCACCTGCAGAAGAGTGAGCTGTGATTCTGGTTGCAAGTGAATAGTGACAAGCCAAAATGCTAGACTCCTCCAGATGCTGGTAGAAGGGCAGAAACAACAACAATAATGTCAGCTGCAGTTACAGAATCTTGTGCAGGTGCAGGGGGAGCTACAGAGGAGTTGACCCAAGCCCTGCAGAGACCACAACTCCATCCTTCAGTGCAACCACTTCTTAAAATGGCAGCAGAAGATGAATCAGATCACATCTTGGTAAATTTTGAATGGACCGCCCACATGACCACTTATATGGAGAATCTGCTGATGGGCAGCTGTCAGGCTGCTTTCCAGGATGCCAATCCAGATGAGTGAGCTACATAGACAGCTGTCAAGGCCGCCATACTGGAGCAGGCCAGCTGTACCCCAGATGCCTACGTTCAGCAATTCAGAAAGGGGGGGAGGCTCCAGATAAAGGAGAGCCCTTGAAGTTTCCTCTATTGCTTGAAGGATCTCACACGAAAGTGGCTACAACCAGAAGGAAGGAGCAGGCCGAAGATAGCGCTGTTGGAGCAGTTTTTGGAGGACTTGACTGCCCTGGTGAGACAGTGAGTATGTCAGCGCCCCCAGCTTACACTGAAGAGTGCACTGGAAATTGTGAAGGGGTACTATGAACCCCAGCTGGTGACTGAAGCAGACAGTAAGAAGGGGAAGAAGTCGCCTGTCAGGACAGAAGGAGAAGCCAGAACGAATGTTGGCTCCCATTTTCCAACCCCCAAAGTCACCTCCTAGGTGAAGGCATGGCCCCAGCTACGACCCCTTCAACTGTTTTAGGAGCCCAGGGACACCTTTTGCTCAAGAATGTCCCCTGGGTATGGAAGAACCCATGGAGGTCAGCCTCACCACCCCTCATACCTGTGCCTTTGTGGACAGTCCCCGTCCAGGGGCGCAGAACTTTGTGATTCCTGCGGAGCTCAAGGGAACCCGCCTCCAGGCCTTGTTAGACTCTGGTTCTGTGCAGACCCTTATTTGCCGGGAAACCGTAATTTAGTTTCAAATTGACTGTGCAAAGACAGTAACACTGGCCTGTGTGCCGGAGACCAAAGGCAATATCCAGCAGGACAGGTCTCCCTTAAGACTCCAGCAGGGCAAGTCATTCGAGGTCGTGGTGCTTCCCTGGCTACCATATCCAGTGGTGATCAGTCAAGACTACTCATACTTTAGAGCGATATGGGCTCAGCTAACTGTCGGCTCTGCTAAATCGAACCAGGAAGATTTCCAAGAGATCATCCCCCTGGAAGACCCGGATCTATATGTCAAGACTCCAAGCCTGCTAAGTCCCAGGAAAAGCTATGCTACCAACAGAATTTGGCGACAGCTATCAGGGAGGGAGGGAGAGCCTAGGGAAGAAACCCCCAGGGGGTTAGCTCAGGGCTCAATGGTAGTGACCCAAATACAACTGCCCCTTTCCCAGAGTTGAGGCTGGGGGAAGACTCGGGGAGCTTCAGGATGGCCTGACAAGAGGATGAGCCCCTTAAACATGTCCGAGAGTGGATTTTGGAAGTGGACGGATTTCCTGTAAGTAATGGAGAATCTCCTGCAAGAACCTTTCCCTATGTTGCGCTACAGGGAGATCTGTTATACAGACTGGCCGAGGAGAGCTTAAGGGGGAAGCGATAGTACAACTGATAGTTCCCCAGCCCTGTCATCGGCAGGTGTTATCGTTGGCCCATAGCCATTTACCAGGAAGACACTTGATCCTCTTGCCGCTTCCTTTACCCTCCCTGTTTTTGTTCTCGCTTTTCTCTCCTATCCAATATGTAACTTCCTTTCTAATTTCTGGCCTTGCGCCTTTCGTTTGTAATTTTTTATTGTAAACCGCTCTGCCTATTAATGAAGGGCGGTCAATCAAATAAATGAACATGAACACTGGGGGTGGAGAAAACACTAGTGCATGTGTTAGTCCATTTTTAAGGCCCGGAGTCCATAACGGGTACAGTTATATTGCTAGTCATGCCCCCATCTGCCAAATTCATAACTCCGCTCTAGTCCAACCTGCCTCTCTAGGGCCTATGAAACCCCATTTGAAAGAGTAGCCATGGACCTGGTAGGTCCCTTGAAGCGCACTGCCCGAGGCAACAAGTATATTTTAATCATACTAGACTACGCTATCCGGAGACCATAGGTCATTGCTCTAAGGAATATAAAGACTACCATGATTGCAAACGCCCCCTGGGAAGTATTTTCGTAGGTGGCAATATCATCATAGATCAAGGAACACCCTTTTATATCCAAGGTAATGAATCAAGTGTGTGCCTTGCTGAAGGGTCAAGATGCTGCAAACATCAGTATATATTTTTTATGTATATATATTTTTTTTATGCCACTTTCTTTAGAATCAGTGCGGTTTACATGTATACTAACAGGTACTTTTTATTCCCTTGTCCCCGAAGGGCTCACAATCTAAGTGTACCTGAGGCAATGGAGGGTTAAGTGGCTTGCCCAAGGCCACAAGGAGAGGCCATGGGACTAGAGACCCCAGTCCCTCTGGCCTGAAGTTGCTTGTCCCCATGCGGGAATTGAACCCCCAGCCTTCCGGCCTGAGGTAACCTGTCCCAACCACTGAGCCAACTCCTCCCTCTGTATATCATCCATAGATGGATGGCCTCATTGAGTGATTCAATAAAACTCTGAAACAAATGTTTAAAAAGTCCGTGTAGGAGTACGGGAAGAATTGGGATGTTCTCCTACCCTATTTGTTGTTTGCCATCCGCAAGGTACCTCAGAGTTCCACGGGGATTTCACCTTTTGAGTTGCTCTTCGGAAAACTTCCAAGAGGTACATTGAGAAGAAGAATCCAGGGCCGGGCATAATTTGGTGGAGTACATTATAAGATGTAAAACCAGCTAAGGAAAGCCGGAGTAGTGGCCAAACTCAGTCTAGAAAAAGCCCAAGCCGAGCAGGCTAGGGGCTACAATCGGGCAGCTGTGCACTCTGGGAGACAGAGTTTTAATCTTGCTACTCACATCTGAGAGCAAGTTACTCTGTAAACGGTAGGGGCCCTATGAGATGAAAGAGAAAGTAGGGCCTTTTAACTACAAGATTGCCCAGCCAGATAAACAGAAGACAGCCAAAATTTACCATATTAACCTATCGAAAAAGTAGACTCCAGTGACTGCTGTAATGGTACATGGAGATGATTTTGGACTGGAAATTTCAACCCTGTCGGATCCAACTCAAGTCTCGATTGGAGACCAGCTCTTTGCTACTCAGAGAATAGATGTAGAAGGTTTGATCCAGCAGAAGCTCAAGGTCGAATCTACTCATTTGTCATGACATCATTACTGACCCCAGGGTGGTTATCTGACAAAGACCCTATCGGATTCCGAAAGTCCAGTGACGTCGCCAAGGAGCTGGAAGAGATGCATAACTTGGGAGTTATAAAAGAGTCCATGAGTGACTAATTGTCACCCATTATCTTGGGTCCTAAACACAATAGGAGCATCAGATTCTGCTTTGACTTCCGGAGGGTCAATGCAGCTTCCACACTGGAAGTGTATCCCATGCCCAGAGTAGATGAGCTAATCAAGTGACTCAGGAGAGCATGCTTTATATTAACCTTGGATCTGACCAAGGGGCACTGACAGGTATCCTTGACCCCAGCAGCTAGGGAGAAAACTGCTTTCTCAACACCGTAAGGTCTTTTTCAGTTTACAGTGCTGCACTTTGGATTACACAGGGCTCCTGCCACGTTTCAGTCCCTAATAGACTGCCTACTGAGACCACACAAAGAGTATGCAACTGTCTACCTTGATGATATAGTCATCTACAGCAGAGACTGGACCACCCATCTGACACAAGTACAAGCCGTGTTGACCAGCCTACAGAAGGCTGAGCTGACGGCCAACCCCAAGAAATGTTTTCTGGGCGGTCGAGACATTAAATATCTGGGGTATTTAATCGAGAATTGACAGATATGACCTCGAGTGAATATCATTGCACGGGTTCCCACCCCAAGCTTGAAGAAAGGTTTTTGCCTTCGTTGGACTGATTAGGGATGAACTGGAGGTAATAGCCAATTTTGCAGAGGTGGTGAAGAGAGCTCCAGAACGGATCCAGTGGTCATCAGACTTGGACCTGGCCATCCAGCATCTCAAGAAGGCCGTGTGCTATGAACCTGTCCTGAGTAGCCCTGATTTCTCTCTCTCATGTTTTGTACAAACCAATGCCTCAGAGGTTGGGTCTAGGAACTGTTCTGGCCCAGGAAGTCAGAGGTGAAGAAAATCCCATCGCGTTCATCAGCAGGAAACTGCATCCTCGGGAGAAGCATTATGCAGTGATCGAAGAGGCAGCTCTGGCTGTTAAGTGGGCACTTGAAACCTTGAAATATTACCTGGCAGCTATCTGTTTACGCTAATAATGGATAACCAAACCCTCGAGTGACTGGCTCATCATAAAGAGTACAACGATTATATTATGCAGTGGTTTTTGAATCTCAAACCCTACCAGTTCCAGGTCCACCATAGGGCTGGTCAGACTCACCTACATGTGGACTTCCTTTCCTGAGTGGGGGTCCCGGGTGAGGCAGACGTTCAATGGGATATGGTTGAGCTGAGGGGGAGGGTGTGTAATGGGGTCTATAGAGTATTGCTCATCCCTCTCCAGAGGGATTATCAACAGGCCCCTTTAAGAGACACTGAAGCCCAGACTTTAGTGCCAGGAGGGCATAGCTCCCAGGGAGAGGTTAAAACCCCAACAGTCTGAAGGAGGCAGAGAGGCCCATGGAGCCAGAGGTCCTTACCAGGCAAGCCACGTGAAGGTAGAAGCTGAAGGAAGGGCTGGGAGAACCAGGCTGTAAAGGTTTAACAGCTGGGACAGAATAAAGCTGACAGTTTTTTTCTTGACTGCTACCTGTTCTGTCTTTTAAATGAAACCCCTTTCCACTGCATGCCACACTACCACAGACATGTTTACTAAAGTGTGCTAAGCAGTTAATGCATGGTAACAGCATGGGCCCACAGTCTTCGTCTTTATTCCCTAGCTGGCATTTGGAGAGAAGGCCGTCCTCTCAGCCAATACGCTGCTGTAGGTGCCGCTGGATTCCATGTGTTGCTCACAATATACTTCCAACCTTGGCGATCAGTGGCAACATTTCTGGCCTCATTGATGGTCAGTCGTTTGTTCCTTAGGTCTTCCTCAATGTGTTTCTCATGTTTTCTTTGGTGCTGGTCATTGAACCCTCCAGTGGACAGGTCACTTTCGCCATAGGAGTTTGTATGGCAGCCAGCTGGTGTTTATTCTGCAAACATGGCCAAACCAGCGCAGTCTGCGTTTTTGGATTTGTTCTTCGACTGAGGACTGATGGTCACACCTTGTCCAAATGGTCTCGTTTCAATGGCAGTCACAAAGAGAGACACCCAAAATCTGTCTCGGGCATCGCATTTGAAAGACTTTGAGTTTGTTCAAGTCAGGTTTGAGCAGAGTCCATGTTTCCAATCCGTACAAGAGAATTGTCAGGATCAGCGTTCAGAAGAGGCAAATTCTTGTCTTGGTGGAGATATTGGCCTTCTTCCAGAGGCACCATTTGAATGAGGCGCATGCTACTGTTGCCTGGCCAATCCTGCTGAGGACTTCAGTGGTGGATGATACCTTCATCTCCTGTACCAGCGATCTCGGGTATTTGAATTCTTGGACCTGCTCAATTTGAATTCCATCAAGGTGAACAATGGCTTGTAATCCATCCATGGTCATTGATTTTTAGGCCGTAAGATTGGGTGATGCGGTCGATATGGAAAAGGATGTCAGTGCCCTCTGCATCCATGTCAGCAAATACAGCACTGTCGTCTGCAAACATCAAGTCAGTCAGGAAGTTATTCACACCATACTGGACCCCGCATCTGTCCTTGAATGTTTTCCTTATTATTGAAAGCAGGGGTTAGGTGACATCTCCCTGGTGGACTCCAGTTTGGATAGAAAATTCCTTGGATAGCTCATTTCGGATCCGCACACTGCTAGCTGAACCACTGTATGATGCTCGGAGAAGTTGGATGATCTTCAGTGGCACATGGTCATTCTCTAGTGCCCTCCAGAGGGCGGGCCAGTGAACACAGTCAAATGCGGATTTGAAGTCCATGAAGGCGATAATGGTTCGCTTTCCACACCCGATCCTTTCCTCTACCAGTTGACGAATGGTGAATATTTGATTGGTGCAGCCCCAATATGGCCTAAATCCTGCTTGCTCTTCTCAGCTAGTCTGTTCACGATGTTCCTGTAGCCTTGATTGTATGATCTTCATGAACATCTTGCCAACAATTGAAAGGAGGCTGATGCCATGGTAGTTCTTACATTCCTGACTATTGCCTTTCTTTAGAATTGGAACGATGATGGCTTTCTTTAATGCTGATGGAACTCGTTCCATGTACCAAATGAGTGTTAGAAGGATGTGAAGCCATTGCAGCAGGATGCCTCCCCCAGCTTTTGATCATTTTGGCAGTGACTTGGTCCACTCCGGGCGTCTTTCCATTCTTCATTGATGTTATTGTACACTTCACTTTATTAATGGCTCACCGTCGAGGAATGAATTCTCCGACAGGTTGATGGGGGGGGGGGGGGCTCTGGTGGTGGTCCCTGGGGTGGATCATGGATGTATAGCTGCTGGAAGAATTATTTCCACCATTGCAGGCGTTCACCACGGCAGCCCACGAAGGTGCCATCTGCTTTCTTGATGTTGTCATTAGTCGACTTGGTTTTGCCACTCAGTCTCCTAAGGGTCTGATATGCAGTCTGGTACTTGTGCCTGGATGCTGCTTCTTCCAGTTTGCTTCTCTAGTAGACTTCTCGTTCTGCCGTCATCTTCTGACTGACTCTTTGTTCAGTCATCAATACTTCTCCAAGTCCACATATTTGATTTGTTTCTGTATATCCATCAGATCCAGGCACTTGTCCAAATTCCATGGCTGTGTCCAATGATGAATGAGTAGGCACAGAGGGGTGGCACATTCCAGGATGGACGCAGATATCTACTTTTCTTCTGCATCAACATTATCCAGTGGTTAGAGTGCTACAAATTTTGTTGGATAGGGCAATTTGGAATTCTTGTCTGAGTGCCGGATCCCTCAGACAAGCCCAGTTCAGTTTGGCTGGTGGAGGTGCCTTGTACTTTGCCTGTTGTAATCACAGTTGTACCTTGGCACAGACAAGGTAGTGGTTGGATTCACAGTTAGGCCCCTTAATTGCACGTACATCTTTGAGCGATGATCGGAATTGAGAGCTGATCAAGATGTAGTCCAGGACGGCAGAGTCTTCGCAAGATCGGTTGCGTCATGTAAGCTGGTGTTTGCAAGGATGCTGAAAGCGACTATTTCCCACTACCAGATTGTTTGACACAGTGAAGGACAGCAGGCACAGTCCATTGTCATTGATCACGCCATGGCCAAAACTACCCAGTTTCTTCCCATCCAGACCTGTCCGCACTGGTATGAGCATTGAAATCTCCCGCCAGAATGATCAACTCTGTCTGCAGGATCGAATCTAGCATGTGTTGAAGCTGGTTGTAGAAGTCGTTCATTCTTGGCTGCAACCGGGCTGATCTCGGTTGGAGCATAGATGGACAGAATATGGGTCTTAACTGTGCTGTCAATGGTAAGAACTGCCAAATGATCCAATATTGGTTGGAAGGCAATTACAATTCTGGCAGCCCATCTGTCCACCATAAAGCGATGCCACCTTCTCTTTTTCCTCCACCGGAGTAGAATAGTGTCATTGTTTTGTCGATTGTTGGCAGTTGGATAGTCAGTGTTCCAGATCCAATGAAACATAGTTCGGATACTGTGGCGATTGAGATTTTGCACTTCAACAATTCTATGGCGATTATTTCCTTTTGTTCGTTGTGGTGTCCTGTTTGCACATTCCATGCGGCAATGCGAATTTCCTGTTTTGGTGTCATAAATTTGATTCTTTGACCAGTAGTCCTCTTCTCACCAGCACCTTGTGTTCCCAGTGCTGGTGCATCGGCTGTCCTGGGTGCGGTTGCATAAGCGAATGAGTTTATTTAAATTTCCATGTGGTTTCTTGCCTAATTTCCCTGGTTTCCATGTGGTTTCTGGCCACTGTGTGGCAGGGTGATCACCTTCCTCCCTTTGCAGCTGGGCTTGGGACCATCCTTGGCAGAAAATTGGAATGTAGGGTTAGTAGCATGCATTTCAGCCTTGGTCCATACCTAAGGTTCATGCCAAAGAGCCCTCAGGCACGGGCACGCCCCACTATGTTGACATTTAAAAAGAGCTCTGGTGTTGATTGACTGCCACTGTTCACCTCACACAGCTGATTCTTGCCTGCTTACAACTGCAGTTCTGAGCCCCACTGGGCCCACGGTAGCAGCTACCACCACATACTAAAATGCACATTAATCGGCAATGGCAGGATGGGGCAGGGAATGTGGAGAGCGCATTATCACTAGTACCAGGACTATTGCTGCATGCTCAATGGCAACACAGCTCTTAACGTGAGTTCACCTAACAACTCCTCTGTGGGAGTCATTAAGTGAACCCGCCTTGGTGAAGTGCATGTTAGATTGATCCATTATGTGTTAGCTGATGCGACCACACTGGTCATGCCCCAAAGAGCTACTGCAGAATCTTTATGATAAACGTGTGTTTCTTTGGCACATTAATTGCAGATCCTTAGCAGGTTTTAGTAAAAAGGGATAGGGGTAGGTTATGGGTGGAGAGTGGGTGTGATTTGCACGTTGTTGGTAGCGTGCGGTACGTATCGTGCATTATCTAGCTAGGAGATGTGCTGGCTATGCTGCTTAAAGTGTGTAGCGGCCTTTGTACTTACCATGCATTAGGTTTACTCCTAATGCGTGGTAATTGTGAAAACCTACCACACTTTAGTAAACATGCCCTTAATTTTAGTCCTATGACCCTCCCCATACTGATGGGCTTTAGTGAGCACAAATTTAGATAAAAAGACAATGTTGGGTTTCCAGGGCACATTTAAACATCATCTGATCAGTGCCAGCTGGATCTGGATAAAATTAGGGCATTTTGGTTGGAAAAAGCATTTACCTAAACTTATCTGGATAACTCACTTTCTGGGTAAGTTCTGCTGTACATACAGATGGATAACCCTTCTTCTCAGGGGAATTCTGAATATTGATCCCTAACTTATGTGTCAGGTGTCTGCCAAAGTTGTACCAGTTGTAAAGGGAAAATTCATGCCTATATTCCCTTTTAAAAATTACCTCATGGAAAGTACTTGCAAACATTTACACTTGCTCCAAGTAGTGCTGAAATTTGACATCTCTATTTATTGCCTTTGTGCATGTGTTTTATGTAATACATACATAAATGTAAACTCTGTCCGAAACCCCATCCACAGGAACCTTTTGCTCAGGTTGTACAAATGTAATGAGATACAGAATGTATCGCATGAGTTCAGGCACCTATACCCAGAATCATCTTTTAAAATCGCCCCCTTAGTGTATATTGCAAAATTACAAGTGTTAGGGAAAAAGTGCATTTTTGAGTCGGTGGGGGGAAATGGAGAGGTGGATAGTTTTTTATTTGTTTATTAAGGATGCAAATTAAACTTTTTTTTCCATGAAGAATGCTGACAAACCTAGTGATCTGTCTTTTTTTAAAATGCTTTCATTAGTTCTGAAGTGAGACGTCACTCTTCCTAAATAGGTGTCTCTCTTCAGCTAACAGTGGTGAATTGGAGAATTTAGACAGGTAAAATTTGTTCTTCAGTTTTCTTCTATTTCTGAGATATATGAGAAGAAATATCATAGTTTAGCCTAGATGGTAGAGACAGTAATTGCGTGTCTAACTCATATTTGACCAAAGCTGGGCTAGTACAGGGCACCGATGCTCCAAGCTTTCATAACAGATGACCTTCCCTACCCCAAGTTTTGAAAGAAAAATAACACTAAGCACGTACTAATAGCCATTAGTATGTGTCATCTGCCACATGGGCCATGTGGCGAATAGCATCCTCTAACAGCGTTAGTGCATGAAGCGTTAGGCAAAGACCCCCTTGGTCTGTTGGTCTGCTGTTATGTTAAGTAAGAATGTGAAAAACATGTGTATGCGTGAATTTTCCATTACTTTTCAGCTGTACTGTATAGGCCGAGGTCTTAAAATTCTAGGCCTGTGAATATCCTTGACTCTAAATGTCATCCTGAGTGGTCCACTCTGAGGACAGTTCTTGTGCCAATGGACAGATGAATGAAAGGATTCCATTGTCACGTAAGTGCTTTATTGTGTTTGAGCTGAAAATTACTGAGAAGGTGAGGGACTGAAAAAGTTATCAGAGTCTCTGCATTCTAATGTTTGGGACCTAATGGATCAATCTCAATACCCTAGCATAATGAAGACCTCTAAACGATGGTTATATTTGTAATCTACTGAGAATTTGTTTATATTAAAGAGGCGGCTAGTGAACAATATTACTCTGTGGGTGATGAAGCCACACACTGATTTATATCCAGCCAGGTATCATTGTTATCAATGTGATGAGAAGTTGATGAAAAATGAGGCAATTGACTTGGTCCTATGAAAACACAGGCTGGCAGGTCCCAAAATAGACCGTCTTTGATATATCAGAATAGCATGTGGATTATTGAACGTCCCAGATTTCACAAAGAAGAGGTGTAAATTTATGATCATTCACTCTCCATGACATCAGCATCTCTGCGTGGTAATGGTTGAAAGTCCGTAACTCTGTGAGACGTCCCAGGAGGCGAGCAAAGTGTTGCGGGTTCTCGGGGTGTTGAACCTGACACAGTTTCTGTAGAACTTCAAGGAGTGGTTCCTGCAACCTTTCCACGGACTCTTTATCTTTTATGTATTGTCGATCTATTTTATGATTGATTGATTGAAAAAACAAAAACAGAATGTGTGTTAAGGTATTATAGTAAACATGCTTCAATAGACTTAAAGAATCAGATGTTCTTAGCTTTTCTCCTACGCACAAAAATGGAGGAAAACTCTTTAGTGTATGTGGTCCATAATGCATTCAACCTCTTTATGGGATAGTAAAAACTTGATAGTTTTCTTAATTGGAGAATAACAGTTCTAATACTTCAGAGGCCAAGGCCAGTGAATGTTAAGGATGCAACTGAGGTAAGAAACAAAGAATGGCTTGCTCTTTTAAGTGTGGAGGGGCATTTTAGGAAAAACATCCAAATGAAGTCTGGGACATATAAGCCAGAATGTCTGAAAAAACAGTAGGCATGACCAGGTGCAGACAGTTTCACAAACGTGTACGCAGGACCGTACCTAGTCCTGTATGAGCAGTGCAGCCACACAGGGCACAAAGGCTTGGGGGGCACATTTCGGCTGCCTGCTATTGCCCTGCTGCAACCACTTTTTCTTCTCTCAGTGACGGCAGGGCAACGGCAGACAGCCGAAATGCATCCCCAAGCCTTTTCGCAGCACTTTAATTTTATTTTTATTTATTTAACTGTATTTATATCCTGCTTTTCACTGGGTCAAAGCGGGATATTAAGCAGGTCTGGTTCCTTCCTTCCTCCGACGCGATGTCAGAGCAGGGAGGGACAGATCTCAGATCTGCTTAAAGTGCCGTGACTTGCAGATTGGGTGCATGACCCCCCCCCCAAATACCTGGCGCTGCTGTGAAAAAAACAGAGGTGGCAGCATCAGAGCAAGAGCAGGCAGCAGCTGGACGTAAGTATGGGGGGGCGGGGAGGCGCCTGATCTGCAAGTCGCATAGGGAGCAATTCCAGCTCAGTACGGCCCTGCATGTACGCACCTGATACGGATTCCAGTGGGGGGTCTACATGGACATTTCCAGAATAGTATTTCAGAACCTGGACGTCTAGGAATAGCCTAATGGTTAGAGTAGTGGGCTAGGATCAGGGAAGCCAGGGGTCAAATCCCACTGCAGCTGTCATTGTGTTTGTGCTGAGTACTGGGGTTGATGGAGTGCTATCTTCTCTAAACCCTCTGGATGTTTTTCTTTTAACTCAAAAATAAAAAATAAAAAAAATAAAAAATTTCACCCTACTATAAATATAAACTTGGCTAAACATCAAAATGCCAGTAACATCTGTTATACTGGTAGTAAAAGAGAAAAAGGCCTCAGAATACACGGATTCTGGCTAGAGCGTCCTGTTAGAATCGTTGAACGAGTCGAATGAGAGTGGCAGTCAGTTGAGGTAAAAGGAACTTGGGTTCCTTTTTTTGTCTATTTATGGCATTTTATATTTTTGTGGGACCCCTTGAAAAAGCGCTATGCAAAATGCTTAGTCGACAGGATTGTTAGCGTCGGGGTGGTATTTAAAATCCTGGATATCTAAATGTGATCGTGAGACTGCTTCAGATAAGTTTCTGAATGACATGCTTAGAAGAGAGCTTGACTAACCTAATACGTTGAAGTGAAAATGTTAATGAAATTTGGATATATGAAAGTTGAAAATATTGTAAATACTTTCAGAGAGGAGTTCTTTCTGGCCGTTGATGAAGGCATGTGTTTGCTCTGATGCTCTAGCCAGAATCCGTGTATTCTGAGGCCCTTTTCTCCTCTTTTACTACCTGTGTAACGGATGTTACTGGCATTTTGATGTTTAGCCAAGTTTCTATTTATAGTGGAGTGAATTTTTTTGTTTTTCGAGTCTAGTTTTTCACTCTGGAAGTGACTATTTCTATTTTTGTTTATTTAGCCAAAACAATGCCTTTTCATGTCTGGAGCAGGTCTAAACTTAGAAATGTCCTGGACGTCCAGAGTTGCGTCTGAAATCAGGTGGGGACATCCAGGTTCCTGAGAACGCTCTAGCCATGCCTCCGTTCCTATTAGGATGCCCTCATGCTAGATCCACAGACCTAGCTTCTGAAATGGCTCTGGAGACATCTCCGTGCTTTGGTTGTCTCTATGCCTGTTTTCAGATATCCAAAGCATGATTAGGGCTTCCAAAATAACCCCTATACTGTCCCCACAAATAGAAACCAGGGCATGTGACTGATGGTAGATATGGATCACCTAGTCTGAGTTAAATGGTGCAGCTTAAATATTAAGAGGGGAATTTTCATAAGGGATTTATTTGTATAGAATAGCTTTCTACACAGATTAAGAACGTCTAATAAAATTGCTTGAGCGTATACACACACACACCTACAAAAAACCTCCACAAACACACACACATCTTTGTATGAAATGCATATGTAGTGGGGATTGGAACTTGCATATATATCTGTTATAAAATACTTGCATACGAGCTGATTCTTACTGCGTCAGAGCATTTGTGCACTCCTGGGGATGAATGTAAGAGCCTAGTTTCTAAAGGTACATATATGTATATGCTGCCTTTACAAAATATCCACTGTCCCTAGTGGACTAGGCATTCAGTAGGTGGGGTATTTCTTTTTCACCTTTTCCTTAGGCACCCTATTATAAAACCATCCCCTACCTTATTATTCGACTCATGTGACACCCCATGAATACCGGATTATGAAGTACACAGTGTAAATAAGTCAAGGTAGGAACTCTAGATGTATACCCAGTCTGGACGGTTAATAAGTTGCGACTATGTTGATTGTACAGTACAAACCTCTCCACCATCCCCGACACCCTCATTTAAACTGTATGTACATTATGACTTGCTTGATGTATCACCTGCTGTTTAATGGAAACCGCTTTGATCCAGTGAAAAGCGGTATATACTGTAAGCATAGCTAAATAAATAAATAAAATTAGATATTATAGTTCATCCAAATCCTTATCTGTCGCAGGGGGTCAATGTGTGTATATTTATTTAGTGTACACTTGTATCCCGCCACTTCCAGCGATCAGTGGTGGTTTTCTATACAAAAGGGTGTGGTTGTACAGACCAGAATTTAAGCATACAGTAGGATTGCAGGGGAGGGTGAAAGTCACAGCAAACGGTTACAGATTTACATTTGATTTCTTGAGAGGAGGGGCGGGGAGACTGGCAGATCTTCAGAGCTAAGCATCTTCCATTTATTTGTGTCCTATACAAGCAGAATTTCCCATTTGTTGCTAAGCATATTTTTATTTGTTTTATCCTTCCTTTTCCAATGCATTGGTATGTGTCGCATTCTGATATTTAGACCACACTTTAAATCAGGCTGCTGTCCAAGTCCTTAGTTGAGAAGAATTACAGTCCCAGAAGCCAGCATACTAAAGAGCATGGAAGTAAAGGCTGTGTGTGTTGTCTTTGCTAACCGTGTGTATTAAATGGGACAGTGCACAAAAGTTTGCTCTTTTTACATAGCAAGTAGCTATTTTCCACATGTTTTTACGTTTGTGAAATTTTAAATTCATAAATAATGGCTATTATGCAAAGCAGCTCATTAGCTATGAACACATATCTCAGCTATGTGGGAGAAGCCCTTTGCAAGTGTGATCTAGAGAAAATAAATTTTCTGTAGAAAACCCATGTGCTATTTTGCTTTCGGTGTTATTTGTGTATTCAAACTAGTAGCAAAGTAACATGCGCAACAATGTAAATAGTGTGAAATCCCATGCATGGTAGAGGTCAATGTGCTAACTGGGAACCTGAAGCAATGGGAGGCAAACTGACGTGTTCAAGTGCACCACAAATGTTCTCAGCCAATTACAGTAGCCACCAGGTCACCCGTTCATCTCTTGGAAGACATCTATTAAAGCCACATATTTTGCTCTATTTCATTCAGCGTATTCAGTTTAAGGCGTATATTTAAAATCTTCGTACTTTAATGGGCTACTAAAAGGGCAGCCAAAAACCACTTTGTGGTCCATAGTATGGGTAGGAGGGGTATATTTTGTACTCGGTTCAAAGTAGGTTAGGGTTTGTAAATTTGCTTCTCAAGACTGGTCTTCAGTATGAAACAAATGCAATGCAATGGGTGCCTTTGGGTCAATACTGATTCCTGGCGACCCAGCAACTCCTGGGTTTTCTTGGCAGTGTGACTGGAAGGCCAGGCCTTTCTTCTGAGAGAATGGAGAGTTAAATGACTTGCCCAAGGCTACGGGGAGTGCCAGCGGGAACCAAACCCTGGTCTGTAAGTTACCAAGCCAGTGCTGTAACCACTAGGCTACTACTGCTCCACTCCTTCAGGATAGAACAAGGACCTTAATGTATTTAAATAGTTTATTCCTATGTTTGTTTATGGAAAAAATGCTAAATCCATATGGTATGCCTCAGACTATGATAATCCAATTCTGTGGACCAATATTCTGAAAACCAGACCTGTTTATGGCCCTCAAAGATTGCATTTGGACAGCTCTGGCATCATAGGATGGTCTTGTGCCTTTCAGAACCCAGTTCCAAAGGTTTACGTTCTTCATAAGTTGTGAGCTATGTTCATCGGAGATGTATTTCTATGGAGTTTCTTGGTAAGACCAATGAGGCTGTCTGGAATGAGCATGAGCCTTTTGGAGGGGCGGCACCCTATTTAGGACATGAATTGCCAAAAGATTCCCAGCATATTCCCATACAATTACCACATAGACAGCACTCACAGATAGCACAGATGCACTTTTACTGCCTCTAATCTGCATGGGTGACAGTACGGCTGCAAGATGGAGTCCGTGCCCATTTTTCACCTTTTAACAGGGTGTGCAGCTAATGCATGAATTAGCATGTGCTGTCAGGCCACCATGGTAGTATTTATAATTGGGCACTTAACAGTTACTGTGTACTAATTCACACAGTAACTACTTACTGCTCTTTAGTGTTAGTTGAAATACAAAGACCTGCAGTAGCGGCTAGCCCAAGTAAACTGCCCCTTTAACTCTGACCTTGGATATTCAATGAAAGGGTCATATCCAGCCACTGACAATGAATATCTAGTGTACCCAGATAGTGTTCCGTGACTCCAGGGGGCTTACAATCTACGTTTGTACCTGAGGCAGTGGAGGGATAAGTGACTCGACTAAGGCCATAAGGAATACCAGTGGGATTTGAACCCTGGTCTTTCTAATCCCGGGCTGCTGCCCTAACCACTACACTACTCCTCCATTTAGGCCTAGAGCTGTCGATGGGAATCTGGTCTGCTTTGATTTAAGAGCGTATTTACTAAAGGTTGCCATGCGGTAACAGATGTTACTGTGTGTTAAGCGCTACCTTAGCCATAGGAATGAAATGGGTTATGGTGGCACTTTTTTTATTTATTTTATTTATTTATTTAGCATACATTTATAACCCGCAACTTCCAGAGTTCAGTTGCGGTTCACAATAAACAACAATCCACAAAGCAAAAGCTTAGTTTTACATTGAACATTTTGTAACAATAAAAGTAAATGTAAACAGCATGAACTTATGCATAATAGCAAAATTGGCTGGTAAATTATATACAATAAACTATTACAAATAAATTAAATTATATACACTTAACGCACGTGGTAATGTCTGTCACTGCATGGTAACCTTTAGTAAACATGGCCATTAATTTGTATGACCTACTGAATAAATATTGGAACATTTTAAGTAACTAACATATGGATATATTGTGGCCTCATTTTTGCCAATTTTAAGAATTTAAATATTCCAGGTTAGTCTAAGTCTCAGGGAGATGTTTACTAAAGGGTAATGCATGTTAATAAGTGCCACTGTGCTATAAACGTTAATGGGCATTGCAGCACTTAACATTTATTAAGACTTTAGTAAACATGCCCCTCCCTCAGCGTTGCCAGTATTTTGTGTCTCTATTGGCAGTTAGCCTAATTTGTATTTTAGTAACCTTTTAGTTTTCTTGCATTTTAACTGGATAGCTTGTTTTTTGATTATACTATTTTGACTTAAACAATGAATTTTATTTGAAATGTCTCTACATTTTAAAAAATAAAATTTGAAATGTAAATTTTAAAAACTTTACTGACATTTATTTCTTAGCAAAAATTGACTAAAGTCTTAAACGATTAATGTCATTGGATTTGTTTGAGGAGGTGAAGTATTTTACTTGACCAACATGAGGAAAATTCAAATACATACATGATTTTTTTGAGACCACATATGTGAAGAAAGGACCTGTGTCACCTGGTATTAGGACTAATGGACAAAAGAGGTAGACAACTCTTGGAGCTCAGTGGAAACTTTTCTCGTTGGTGTGTTCAGTTGAAGTAGGTAGGCCTTGTTTTGTTTTCCAGATACCTGAGATAATTGCTGTTGGCTTATAATTACCTGGAGTTAGAATAACCACAGCTGTGAGAAGAGAATATTCTTCTTGTGTCATTTTCAGTTCTCCAAGACTCTTATAAAAATTAAACATCGGCGTAACGAAGTCATTAGACATGCCTGTTAAAGAAAATGTTAATTTGCAGGATCATTCTGTTGTACAGATTTAAGCTGTTTAATACATCTGAAAATGCAGCAACATTTACAAATAAGGATCTAAATGCAACCTTTGTGCAAAGGATTTGTGCGTCCGCATGTATGTATGTGAGAAAGTAAAATCAATGCCTTGAAAACTCTGAAGCAATTTAACCTTTGACTACTTCATTCCCACTTTTGGCAATGATTTTACAAATACATAAATCAGGGTTTAGAAGAGAAGTCCATATGATGAGTTTCCCATGCAGATACTTTCTGCACTTCAAGTGTAAGATGGGCTTTAGTGGTACAATAATTCAGTTCGAAAAGACCATAGTCAGAAAGCAGGCACAAAACAGCTGCTCTATGGTTTATGGTATTTGAAATACCGCAAATCAAATTAACTAAGCAGTTTACAATATTCAAAAACAAGTAAAACATAACAAAAGTAAGTTAGGAAAGATACATAAAAATGATAATAAAAACAAACAACAAAAACAAGACCAATACTGAGGTAAATAAAACAAGTTTGTAAACTAACCATAAACAGAGTCCCTTAATCATCACCAAACACAATCCTAAAGAGTTAGGTCTTCAAAGAAGACCTAAATTCCTTTAAATCCAAAATGGTACGCAACTCAGGTGGAAGACTATTCCATCTCAGAGGAGCTACAGCAAAAAAAGTCGAACACCTAATAGATTCGTACTTAATAGCAGTTGGAGATGGTAACACCAAACGATAACCATGTAAAGACTGCAATGGTCTATCTGGAGCATAAAGAGTTACTAACGATGACAAATAATCTGGAGCAAGATCATGAATTGCCTTAACACCAGAAGTTCCAAAAGGCATTTTACCTAGAAACCCCAAAGTGCGTCAATTGACGCATTATCATGACAACTGCATTTGGCATGACATGCAGATGTGAATTAATGTGAAGTTACTTATTTGTTAAATACGTGCAGTATGTGACATCATTACATGACATCATCGTGTGTTTATTGTTTGTAATGTCGGAGTAAAACTATAGACAGTGATTGAGATGCGCCACCTAGTGGGAACATGAATTTATACCTAGAAGCCCCAAAGTACGTCAATTGACGCATCCAAGACAATTGAGTGCGTCAATTGACGTACTTTGGGGCTTCTAGTTATAAAGTCATTTTCCCACTAGGTGGTGCATCTGTCATTAATTTTTGATGCACATATTTGAACATCTTGACCTTGCTAACAGTCATGGAAAAGGACTGACATGGCTCTAGCAGTGGCGCTGGTATACAACTTCAAAGATGCATTTGCATCAATTGGCGCACTTTGGGGCTTCTAGTGTTAAGTCATAAGCAAAAGTTTGTACTGAAGCCGTTCACTAATAGGAAGCCAATGATTGATTTATTTATATAAAGTTTTTTCTATACCGCGCTCTTTAAAATCAGCTCGGTTTACATTCAACAGTAAATTTGTACAGTGCAGGCACCCCAGCACTGTACTTACAAAAAACAGGTTATGCAACTTGGTCTAACTGGGGGTAACTATGTACAAGCTATACCGTAGCCTGTACATAGTTACCCCCAGTTAGACCAAGGCAGTTAATGGACCATACTGCTTCCCAGTGGTTCCAATGCCCTGGGCCGTACGGCCTTGGCAATAGGCTCCCCATACTGAGAGACTGGCATCAGTTGTCAGAAAGATCCAAGTTATCCAATGATAACTTGCAAGCAACAGTGTCGCATCTCCCAAGTCTCTTCTGAACACTGGGTGCAGCCAAAACCTGAGTTTCAGGTCTGTATGGGTCATTGAGGAGTAGCCTAGTGGTTAGAACACTGGCTTAG
The DNA here is from genome assembly GCA_033557465.1 of Ichthyophis bannanicus. Taxonomy (NCBI): domain Eukaryota; kingdom Metazoa; phylum Chordata; class Amphibia; order Gymnophiona; family Ichthyophiidae; genus Ichthyophis; species Ichthyophis bannanicus. Next base: position 475,444,298 of record CM066037.1, on the reverse strand, counting down.
TAACCAAGCAACCAGGGTTCAATTCCCACTAGCACTCCTTGTGGCCTTGGGCAAGTCACTTAACCCTCCATTGCCTCGGAAGAAAGGCCTGGCAATCTACTTCCGGTGACACTGCCAAGAAAACCCAGGAGCTTCTGGGTCACCAGGAGTCAGGGCTGACTCGAAGGCACACATTGCATTGCATTACTCACTAATTCAGTGGTTCTCAACCCAGTCCTCTGCAACCTCTAGTCCAGCTAGGTTTTCAGGGTATCCACAATGAATATGCATATGAGAGATCTGCATGCACTGCTTCCACAATGCATATTCATTTTGAATATCCTGAAAGCCTGACTGACTTGGGGTTCTCAGAGGACTGGGTTGAGAACCATTGCACAAATTCATCATCATGCTACTCTCTGCCCTTCTAGTTCACTTCTGCTACTCTTAAAGTACTTTATTGAGTAACAGTTCATTGGAAACACTTTGAGCTGTAGATGTTGATTGGCAAACTCTTTTCCACAATGCACATCAAGTTCGATATGGAAAAATTATTCCTCTTGTTTAACATACAAGAAGATGCAATACCAGCAGCAGCCACAAAGTGCCAGTATCGCTCATTTTTTCATTCATTTATTCTATTATTCTTGCTATTCTATTCCTTCTCTTTTTGGTGAACACCTCCTGCACTTCTTAACTGATTGCAATGAATCATTACTCATTTGAATGCAACTTTGAATACCTTTTAGAAAAATTCCAGCATTTGGACAGGCATTGAGGGGCAATAACCCCCAACATCAGTTTGTCCTGTACCAGCAAGTCAGTCTTCTCCTGTCAGAGATCTTTGATTCTCTGGGAACAAGCAGGAAGTCAGTCCTCACATATGGGTGACGTCGGTGCCGACTGAGCCCTCACGGAAGCATCTCCCCAGCTTTCAACGAAAGCCTTTGGGAGTTGCCACCACACATGTTTGGTACCCCTCCCACCCCAGGGTGCAATCTTGGTCAGTCTCCTTTTTTCCCTGGAGCCCTTCAGACATCAGTTGGTTTCCCCTAAAAAAAAGGTTTTTGTTTTTTTTTCTCGACCTGAGTTTCAAACTATCTCCAGTTGTGCACCAGTACTCTTCCTGCCACGTGAACCCACTGCCCTGGTATTGAGTCTTAGTCCCTTCATTTTTCCTTTTGGTGCCTTCGCGCCTTTTTTTTTCTCCAACTAGCAGCACTGCGGGTCTTTGACCTTGCTGGGGTACCTTTTCCCCCCATGGCTACCAGTGGCTTTAAGAAGTGTGATCGGTTTGCAAAGATAATGTCCCTCACGAATATATATGACTGCTGCCTACACTGCCTAGGGCTGGAACACAACCCCACAGCCTGCAATCTGTGCAAAAAGATGTCCACCAAGGCCCTCAAGAGCCGTCAGCAGCAACACGTCAAGTTCTTCCCGGAGTTCCCAGCTCTGAAGGCCAAGGACCCCACTGAAGCCATGGAATCCCGTGGTGCAACTGCGGACCCCGGTCGATGCCATGGCTCTTCAGAAAAGGGGTATCCCTCAAGGGAACACAAGAAGAAGAAGAAACCCTTGAAGGCATAGTCTCTGAATGACTCCAACGTGTTGGGTAAGCCCAGGGCCAGGTCCCGCAGTCCACTATGGCTGTCGAAGGGATCGGAGTGGGAGATCTGGCGCCAGGCCCGAGTTTCTCAGTGCCCACGCTGATGACTGCAGAGCCTTCTGGACTTGAATCCAGGATGGTGGCCCTGGAGCGTATTCTGACTGCCTTCATGGACCAACCGTGGGTGTTGCTGTCCAGTACTACTGGTTCCTCCACCCAGACCACCAGGCCCTCGATGTCGAGGACTTCTCCAGAGGCTGAGCCAATCCTTGAGACCATATGGCCTCAATCCTTCGCCTAGGTCTCGCTCCGGGTCCCGCTCGAGGTCTTCCCTGGCTAGCGCTCATGGCACCAGCTGTGGGGCCTCTGTGGGATTTGGGCAGGGCTCTGGCCCCGAGCCCACGAACCGCACTTCCCTTGAGTCTTCCTCTGACTACTCTGAGTGGAAGACTGAGGACGAGGAGTCCTTGGACACTCAATGCCACCACAATGTCCCCTCAGACTCGCCACCCTCTGAGCCCCGGTGTTGGGCCCCGCCCGAGGATATGGCATTCCTCGACTTCGTGCGGGATATATCAAAAGCCCTCGCATTCCCGACAGAATCAGAGGAGGACCCTCGGACGGAGGAATTAGAAATCCTCCAGTACGAAGCCCCACCGAGGAAATCGCTCACAGCACCCATCCTGCTCATCCTGGAATGGCTAATGCTCCATATGTGGGAGACACCTGCATCTGTGCCAGTATGACCAAGCGGATCGACTTGATGTATCGGGTCCACCCAAGCCCGGGCTTCCAGAAGTCATATCTGCTGCACAACTCCATGGTGGTAGAGTCGGTCATGTGTCAGCTCAAGAGCCAGAAGACGCACTCCTTGGTGCCCCCGAGTAGAGAGGCCCACACCTTGGATACCCTCGGCAGAAAGTGCTACCAGGGCTCGATGCTCATCAGCCAGATGCAGACCTACTAGCTGTATATGGGCATGTAGCTGAGAGGCCTAGTGAAGGAACTCTCAGGGTTCTCAGCTGGGCTCTCCAAGGAACCCATGCAGTGGTTCAGGAACCTGTACAAGGCCGTCCGTGAGTGCTCCAAATTCATGACTCGAGCAGCCTATGACGGCTTTGAGTCAGTGAATAGAGTAGCCGCAACGGGCATCAGTGCCCGATGCCAGGCTTAGCTACAGTCTTCTGTCCTCGAGCAATGGGTTCAGGACAAATTGGTCACTGTTCAATGCCAGTGGGAGAATGTCTTTGGCAAACCCATGATAGAAAAAGTTGTAGAGTTGGAGACCAGAGTTCATGATGAAGACCAGACTCTCCAAGAAGACCGCTGCCTTTCCCCAATGGACGGGCTTGGGTAAAAAGTACTTTTACCCGAGGAAAGGGGCCGCTTACAAAAGCTACCCACATTTTGAGGCCTCCCCAGCAGGGTCAGCAGGCTAAAGAACATGGGCAAGGCCCTCGTAAGGAGAAGGCTCCCAGGCCCCAGCTCTGGCCCAGCCAAGGGGGAGCTTTTGACTCCTTGAGCATAGCCTCTCTACCCCAAGGAGGACTGCAGCCCACAGGGGGACGTCTGATTCACAATGCCCACAGGTGGCCACGATCACGACTGATTCCTGGGCACTCCATATGGTCAGGGAGGGCTACCTCCTCCATCTGGCACAGACACCACCTCCTTTCTTCCCGGAGAGCCCCCCAGGTCTCCTCTTCACTGGGACCTCCTATTGAAGGAACTCGTAGGCCTTCTCGAGGACAAAGCAGTAGAACCAGTATCCCATCATCTCAGGGGAGGTATTTCCTCATGCGAAAAAAAAAGAACAGGGGTCGTAAGGCCCATCCTGGACCTGCGCAACCTGAACCAGTTCCTGGTGAGGAGAAGTTCAAGATGCTGTCCCTTGGAACATTGCTGCCTCACCTCCAGCAGGGAGACTGGCTATGCTCCTTGGATCTGAAGGATGCCCATATCCCACATCCTTATTCACCCCAGCCACAGGCAGTACCTTCGCTTCATGGCGGGAGCAGTCACTAGCAGTATAGGGTACTACCCTTCAGCCTGGCCTCCGCCACAAGGGTCTTCACCAAATGCCTGGCAGTAATAGCTGCCTTCCTCCATCTTCAGGGGGTATTTGTTTTCCCCTACCTGGACAACTGGCTCATAAAAGGAGGCATGGCCACAGAGGTGTAGCAGACCACAGAGGTGTAGCAGACCACAGCACACACCATCCAGGTCCTGCAACATCTGGGATTCGTGATAAACTACCCCAAATCCCACCTCCTCCCAATCCAATGTCTGAAGTTCATAAGAGCAAGGCTGGACACTCTCTTCAGGAAAAGGCCTTTTTTCCCCTGGACCCAGCAGACCATCTCAGGGCACTGGCCAGAGATGTGCAATGCCGTCCCTTGGTGTCAGCTCATCTTCTACTTTGCCTAATTGGACACATGGCCTCGACGGTCCATATCATCCCAGACGCTTATCTGCACATAAGGGCCATTCAGTGGTGCTTTCGGGACCAGTGGACATAGACCACAAGCCCTCTCCAAGACAAAGTCTCGGTGACCCACCAGCTGGCAGAATCTCTGATTTGGTGGCAAAATCCCCGACACCTGCAGGCAGGGATGCCCTTCCAAACCCCATGTCCTCTAAAGGTCCTTACTATGGACACCTCCCTGCTGGGATGGGAAGCCCACTGTAAAGAACTCCGCACCCAGGGCAGCTGGTCTGAAGCCAATGGCAACCAACAGATCAACCTCCTGGAGCTTTGGGCAATATATCTGGCCCTCCGAGCATTCTGTCACTACCTGAGGCACCAGCCGGTGCTGATCCAAACAGACAATCAGGTGGCAATGTTCTATGTGAACAAGCAGGGGGGCATGGGGTCTCGCACCCTCTGCCACGAAGCAATGACACTCTGCTCCTATGCAGTTCAACAGGGAATACTCTTGCAGGCGGTATACCTACCAGGTCAGGACATTGCTCTGGTGGACAGACAGAGCAGGGTCCTCCAGTCACATGAGTGGCAGCTGTACCCCAAAGTAGCCAACCAGCTCTTTTGTCTCTGAGGGACCCCATGAATGGACTTCTTTGCCAGCCTGGACAACTACCAGTTGCCTCGCTTCTGTTCCCGGCAGCCCCACCCATCCCGGGTAATGGCAGATGCGTTTCTCATCCCGTGGTCGAACAACCTCATGTATGCCTTCCCACTCACGCCGCTGATTGCCAAAACACACTTCAAGGCTTTTTGCGACAAGGCATTGCTGATTCTGGTGGCTCAGGCAGCTGTGATTCCCGCTACCCCTCCAGTTGTCAGTGGAGACTCTGATTCCTCTGGGGAGCTCCTTGGGGCTCTTGTCTCAGGAGGAGGGCCCTCTCCTGTACCCCAACCTGGGTTCCCTATCACTGACGGGCGTGGCTGCTGAAAGGGTGATCTTAGCCCCTTTCAGCCTCTCGGGAGATCCTGTTGGCCTCCCATAAGACCTCTACCAGGAGAGTTTACACCTTCAAATGGCACATGTTCTCGGTCTGGTGCACGGAGCAGCAGGTGAACCCGGTCTCCTGCCCGGTGCAGCTGGTGCTGCAATACCTTCTTCATCTCTTGCAATCCGGGCTCAAATCAAACTCTGTGAGAGTGCACCTTAGTGCCTTGGCGGTGCATCACCATCCTGTTGAGGGCAAGCCTCTTTTGGTCCAGCCACTGGTGACCTGCTTCTTGAGAGGACTTCTGTTGTCCAAACCCCCTGTCTGCCCTCCAGTGACGGAATGGGATCTCAATGTAGTATTGGCACAGTTTGCTCGCCCACCATTTGAGCCTCTAGCTACCTGCCACCTGAGTACCTCTCGTGGAAGGTCGTGTTCCTTGTAGCGCTCACCTCCGCTCGCAGGGTCAGTGAGCTCCAAGCCCTGGTGGCAAAGGCACCATATATCAGGTTCTATAAGAACAGGTCGTGCTGTGTACATACCCCAAGTTCCTTCCGAAGGTGATAGCTCCTTTCCACCTCAGCCAGGAGGTGGTGTTACCTACCTTCTTCCCAAGGCCTCACTACAGCAGGGTGGAGACCATCCTTCACACCTTGGATTGTAAGAGGGGCCCTGTCTTTCTACATTCAACAGATCCAGGGCCACCAGAAAGCTTCTCAGCTTTTTGTTTCTTATGACCCCAGTCGGCTGGGGGAAACTGAAAATGGACACTGTCCACCTGGGTGGCAGACTGCATTGCTGTAGCCTATGAACAGGCTGGGCTCACACTGGATGGGTCTGGTCATGGCTCACAGCATCAGGGCCATGGTGACCTCTGTGGCAAACCTGCGCTCCATCCCATTGCTGGACATCTGCTGGGCTGCCACCTGGTCTTCAGTCCATACCTTCACAGTTCATTACTGCCTGAAAAGAGAGTCCTAATGGGACAGCATCTTCGGCAGGCCATGCTCCTTAATCTTTTGGGGTCTAGGCAACTCCTACCCTCCGACCCTTCTATGTTTAGGCTACCGGAGCATTAGTTCCCATCGGACACACGGGTCCTACTGTAGTATGTATCTGCGGACTCAATTGCTGCTGATCGTAGCTTCCCTTGAGGACGACTGTGGCCTTTTCTACCTGCTTTTGGTAGCCTGTAGCTAGGGAATCCCATATGGGAGGACTGACTTCCTGCTTGTTCCTGGAGAAAGCGTAGTTACTCACCTGTAACAGATGTTCTCTGGGGACAGCAGGAATCAGCCCTTACAACCGTCCCTCCTTCCCTTGGAGTTGCTCCTTTTACTACCTTTTGTTTTTAACATCTTTAGCTATGTCATCTGACTGAGCAAGATGGCACCCCTGAGTGGGAAGGGTACCACACGTGTGGTGGCATCTCCCAAATTCTTGCTTTGAAAACTGGGGCGATGCTTCCATGAGGGCTCTATTGGCGCTGACGTCACCCATATGTGAGGACTGATTCCTGCTGTCCCTGGAGAACACCTGTTACAGGTGAGTAACTACGCTTTCTCTATCTTTCTTCTCCCAGTTCCCCAGCTTGATTCAGAAACCCTGTGTTAGAGCCCGGTATTAAAACTCTAGTACAGGTTTAGCAACAGGAGTTTTGCTCCAGCGATGCTGTAAGCAAACAGCATGCAAATGTGCTTCCCTTTCATTTAGTTCACACCTTTCCTGTGCACAAAAAGCAGTAGGCAAGGACAGTAAGCCAGCTACGTGTGCACAGGGGTCTGCTTTAGTAGCACCTCAATGCTGTACATAAAGTAGCCAGTTTGGCATTTGTGTGCATGTGCTAGATTGCTATCTGACAACGGCAGTATTATTCTGAACAGAACTTGTACACAGAAAAATATTTATCTTTATGCACCACATAGCAGCCTTCCCCTGCTGGGGGGGGGGGGGGGTTCAGCACACTCTTCATCAAAGCCAGAAAAAAGTCGGGGATCCTGTACATTGAAGAAACGGGCATAAATTCTTCACCAGCAGTGACCACAGACCTCTGATGTCTCCTCAGACCTTGTGCTAAAATCTTGCATTGAGCTAAGCCTTCTAGTCTTTCACGCACTTCTCTGCATCTGTGCTGTGTAGCTAATTGCTTCATTACCATACGTTTAAATAGATTTCGGTGTGCGGTGTGCTGCCATTAGCACAGGCATTTGCACATTGTTTATGCTCTCGCTAGATTCCTTCCTGCATTCTGTGCACACACTATCACAGAATATTCTGCATGAATAGTGCACAGATGCCTGCATTAAAAGCAGCGTGTTTTTGTGCATCAAGCTGCCGGCAAAAAGACAGTGGTTTGTCATGTGCCTTCCCTGCTGCCCTGCACCTGCCTCATGATTTGCACTATGCAGTGCCCTATTGATTGACAGAACCTGCCATCCATATGTTTTGCTAGTACTACTACTGATCATTTGAAGTCTGCTCTTCTGCCAACTTGGGTTGGGGAAGATCAAAGATAGCTGTAGGGACAGGGGAAGAAAGTGAGGATTTTGTACTAAAAGGAAGAGGGCAGGTTAGACAAAGAGAAGATGTGTGTGGGGGGGGGGAGAGAAGGTGAAGGAGAGGAGCTTTGGTAGTCATACTGTTACAGAGCTTAGGCGTAAGACATGGAGTTTGTGGAAGAACGGGAGCGCCTTCTTCCTGGATTTAGTATGGGAACTTCCATGGTTATCTAAGGATGGATGGATGTTTTTCTTTGTTTCTGTAAAACTAAGAAATGTTTATTCACTGGTAGCTGTGAAGACCACGGTGGGAGGGGGAGAGCTTTGTTTTAATTAGTGCTGAGCATATGCTGTTTTCTTTAATATTGGCAAAAAGAGGCCTCATCTGACTGCCAAGTCTTTTTGAAGGGGGCCTGCGTTTAATCAAGTAATGACGGGCCTAGTCAAAACAAGGTTTAGAAATTACTCATTAAGTTCTTTCTTATCTTCAGTTTTATCCCTCACCAGCCAGGCTCAAGAACTTTCATTAAAAATCCTTCTGCTCATCTTGTTTTTGCAGTAAACAGAATGAAGAAACAATGTCTGTCTATAGAAAATATAGAGTGAGTGGAAAATTTAATGGGACCTGTGAAGGTAACTAGAGTCTTGTTGGGCTATATGGGCTCTCTTTTCCAATTTTTTTTCAATTTATGCAGTTTCTAACAAAAACAAGCAAAGCTTGTTACATGAAATCTGGTTGAGCTGTTAGAAAAAAGAACAAAAAAGGAAATGGCATATTTTTAAAAACTAAAACGGTAGTCAATGTAACGCCAATTTTGCCAATGTAATGCCAATTTTTAAAAAGGGTTCCAGGGGTGATCCTGGAAAATACAGACTCGTGAGCCTGACGTCAGTACTGGGGAAAATGGTAGAAACCATCATAAAGAACAAAATTCCCATTAGGCCATGACTATCTATATGCTGTGTAGACAGCCAACATGGCTTTAGCCAAGGAAGATCTTGTCTTACTAATCTATGTTTTTTGAAGGTGTGAATAAACAGGTAGACAAAGGTGAGTCGGTTGATATAGTGTATCTGGACTTTCAGAAAGCCTTTGACAAGATCCCTCATCAGAGACTTTTGGCAAAACTAAAAAGTCATGGGATAGGAGGCAGTGTACTATTGTGGATCGGGAACTGGTTAAAAGATAGAAAGCAGGGGGTAGGGCTAAATGGCCAATTTTTCCAATGGAAGAAGGTGAATAGTGGCGTACCCCAGGGATCTGTACTGAGTCTGCTACTTTTTGACATATTCATAAATGACCTGGAAAAGGGAATAACTAGTGAGGTTATCAAATTTGCAGACAACACAAAACTGTTTAAAGTTGTTAAAACCCCAGAGGATAGTGGAAAACTGCAGGAGGATCTGGATAAATTGGAAGACTGGGCATCCAAATGGCAGATGAAATTTAATGTGGACAAGTGCAGAGTTATGCACCTAGGAAAGAACAACCCACACTAAGGTTCCACAATGCAAGGTTCCACATTGGGAACCACCACCCAGGAAAAAGATTTAGGAGTCATCGTGGATAACGTTAAAACCCTCCGCCCAGTGTGCAGCAGCAGCCAAGAAAGCAATAGAATGCTAGGTATCATAAGGAAAGGAATGGAAAATAAAACAAAGGATATAACGCCTCTGTATTGTTCCATGGTACGACCGCACCTTGAATATTGTGTGCAATTCTGCTTGCCGTATCTTAAAAAGGATATAGCGTTATTAGAAAAGGTACAGAAAAGAGCCACCAAAATGGTAAAGGGGATGGAAGGCTACTCCTATGAAGAGAGGCTACAAAGGTTAGGGCTCTTCAACCTGGAAAAGAGACGGCTGAGGGGAGATATGATAGAGGTCTATAAATTAATGAATGGAGTGGAACGGGTAAACGTAGATCAATTGTTTACACTATCAGAATATAGAAAAACTAGGGGACATGTAATGAAGCTACAGAGTAAACTATTTAAGACAAATAAGTGAAAATATTTTTTCACTCAACATATAATCAAACTCTGGAATTTGTTTCCAGAGGATGTAGTAAAGGCTGTTAGTGTAGCTGGGTTTAAAAAAGGTTTGGACAAGTTCCTGGATGAAAGGTCCATAAACCATTATTAAAAAGGGACCCAGGATATCAATGCTTGACCCAATACAAGCATTGTGGAACCTGTGTCTCTTGGGGATACTGCTAGGTATGTATGACCTAGATTGGCCACTCTTGGAAACAGGATACTGGGCTTGATGGACCTTGGTCTGACCCAGTATGGCATATCTTATGTTCTTAGAGGTCAGCCTACATTAGACACCAGAAATAGATGGGGGTGGAGTTGAGAGCTGGCAAGAAGAAAAAAGAAAGTAGTTGCAAAAAAGGAGAAAGTAAAGGCATTAACCAGGACTATCATCATTAATATGGAGTCCAGGAAAATCAGAGCTTTGCAGGGCGAAAGAAAACATTATGCATCATGGGCCCAATATTCTAAGGCATTTACATGTTTTATATCCCCCCCGCCCCCCCCCCCCACCATAAGCAGGATATTCAGCGCACTATTCAGCAGTACTAACATTAGTGTGCTGAATATCTTCAAGTAATGTCGATCTACACCTTGGTGCTAACCACTACGTTTCCAGGGCGGAGCAGAGGTGGAGCCAATCTGGGGTTGCCACAGAGCCCAATTGCTAACTGGGCAGCGGTGATATTGAGCCACTGCCCAGTTAGTGATCTACGGTGAAAGCCAGGCACAGGAAACCCTGTCCTAACTTTCACTCCATATCGCTAACTGGTCAACTGCTCAATATCACCACTGCGGCAACCCCAAATATTCAGTGCCGGGGCTGGATATGACCCCAGCATTGAATATCTGGCTTTTAATGTTCAGTGCCGGTGGCTAGCTGCTGTAATCATGCTAGCCACCAGTGCTGAATATCAGGCCCCATAATATTTCACAATTCATTTATGAGAAAATGCATAAGGAAGAAAAACTACTCCATCAAGATCATTACTTTCTTGGCACTATGCAAGAAATAACTTCCTCCTCTCTTCAGCTGAGCTAGAAAAATCAGGAAAAATCCAGATGCTTTTCCTCAAATAGAGTGAACCTTATGAAAGTAAAGGCATATAATCATGTTAAATCCTGCTTAGATACAGGGGAGAGCAATGCTGCGATGCATGTTCTTCCAGAGTCGATCCATCTAGCATAGTCCAGACTATCAAGTGCTTTGTGTACCGTACCATAAGCTTCCACTTGGCTACCAGCCCTCTTCCACTCAAGATGGATAATGTTATTCACTGGAAGGATGGCATCAGCTAGCATATCACACAACTATTTAAAAATTTTTCCTTGATGCTATTCCAAGTAGCTAAGGAAAGTTTAGTAAATGGAGAGTACAATGCCTTAAAAAATTCTCCATTTGTTTTACCTTCCAATGTAAAAGTTCCTTGTCTTGTATCAAACTCTATTCACCAATCGTAAGGCCTTAATATCTAATATCTTTCTCGAACGTCTTCAGTTTTCCCTTGAACTCCTGAGGAGAACTCATGGTTATGAGCCAATATAGTTAATATTTTGCTATAAAGAGTTAATGTTGAAGAACAATTTCAAATTGTTATTTCAACTCTTATCAAATCCATCTGAATAGCATCTATAATGACCACCAGAGGTTTAATTAAGGGTGAGGAGCCAACTAAGATATTTTGAGGTTTGGTAGGGTTTGTTCCAGTCTTCACACAGCTTCTATACTTAGTTCCAGCCTCTCCCCACCTCTACTGTCAGCCACCCCACTTGGCATAGCCTATAGATTTTCCTTCTCTCTTAACGCCATTGTTATCCTAGGGAAGACAGGTGAGAAAATGCGCCCCACCCCCAGAGAGACTCTAATATCTGCTGCACCAGGGAACTCAGCACAATTATAGTGTGGAAGCTATGTACCTTCCCTTTCTTCTTTAGAGGAATATCACCAGAAGTAAGAAAGTAACAAGCAAAATATGCAGTTTGGAAATGCCCCACACAACCGCTCATACCCCTCCCTTTCTTTTCATGTTTTAGTGGTTAGTACAGTGGAATGAGAACCAGAGAAATCAGGATTCAGATACTGCTTCTTCCATCGATATTCCTTGTGACCTTCAGCAAGTCGCTTCACCCTCGTAGAACCATAAAATCCAGAACACGATGACAGATAAAGGCCATGAGGTTGATTTTTCAGCAACGCGCAAGCAGTCTGTATCAGGAGCTGACTGCATTAGTGCTAGGACATGAAATGCATACACTTTGGACAGATAGGTCTATATCCATCCAAACTTTATCCCTTTAGTAAAAGCAGGGGCTTAGGGCATTTTAACGGCAGGGCCTAAATTTATCCAGCTAATCTTTATCTTTATTCAAAACTTAATATACTGCCCAGACACAAGTACAAGAGCAGTTTATAGTCAAAATTTAAAACACTGGAAAAAGGAAGCAGAATGCCAGCATTCAGATAGGAAAGGGACAGAAGAGGACTGGCAAGTCAAAGAAAGTCAGTAGAGAAAGGAATGACTATACCAAGTGGGATGAGATATGGGATTGTTGTCATTGAAGGATAGGAGACAAGGGGAAGGAGGGAAGGTCAAAGGCTGTACAGAAAAGGTGGGTCTTTAGTCGTGCTTTGAAATTATTGAAAGAGAGTTCCAGGTGGAGAACTGACGGGAATGAGTTCCAGAGCCGGGCACCAAGGAGAAAGAAGGCAGAGAACCAGGTGGATTCCAGGTGGGCCTGAGACGGGAACGGGAGGGATATGCGGTTGGAATGGATGGACCTGAGTGATCACTGGGGGTGTGGAGGCAGACAAAGATGAGGATTTAGTATTGAATTCTGAAGGACACGGAGCCAGTGTAGGTGAATGAGGAGAGGTGGAATGTGGTCTGAACGGGAAGTGTGGGTCAGGACACATGCAGCTGTTTTCTGGACGAGTTGAAGTCTGCGCAGTTGGTACTGAGGGAGGCCGGCTAATGAGACATTACAATAATCCAGGCGGGACATGTCGAGTGACAGGAGCCACATGGTCAGGGAAGGTGGAGAAATGAAAGGGCGGACAGCACAGAGTTGCCTCAGGACATGGAAGGAATGCTGGACTACAGAGGAGATGTGTCCTCTAAATGAAAGAGAGGAATCGAGGGTGATACCAAGGTAGCGCAGAGAAGGGACAACAGGGATGGGGGATGAGGAAAGAAGGTGGATGAGAGGAGGAGCCGGGTCACCAAAGGAGAACCAGATAGCCATGGCTCTAATGCCTATATTCAGTTGCTATACATATACATTTTCTGTTTAGGTGGCATGCATGAACAGAGGTTGTAACTTTAAATGGATAAGTTTTTTGTTTAAGTCCTACCTAAACAGATATGCAAATGAATATCAGGCACAGAGACAATCAGATAAATTATGCACTTAGCTTTATGCAGCAGCTGTCTTTTTGAATATTGCCCCTTATTCAGCTTATCCAGTCTGCCCATCCACCGCACTTGCTCGGCTTTCCAATTCCTCCTTCTTCTTTGGAGATCTTTTGAATGTACCCTATGCTTTCTTGAATTCATATACAGTTCTGGTCTCTACCACCTCCATTCGGAGGCTGTCCCATGCATCTACAACCTTTTTTGTAAAGCAGTATTTCCTTCGGTTACTCTTAAGACTACCCTCTTTCACTCATTACTCCTCATTCCAGAGTTCTTCCTGTTGAAAGCGACTTGCTTCCTGATTTTTTATATCTTGAAGGTATTTAAGTACCTTCACCATCTCTCTTCTCCCCTGCCTTTCCTCCAAACTAGGGGTTCTCATCCCAATATTTGGGGCACACCAGCCAGTCAGGTTTTCAGGACCTCCATAATGAATATGCATGAGATGGAGACAGTGCATGCAAATCTTTCTCATTCATATTCATTGCGGGAATCCTGAAAACCTGACTGAAGGCTAGGTTCAGAATCTCTGCTCCACGATATACGTGCGTGCCTAAATATTTGTCTGTCTCCATATGTTTTATGATGAAGATCATCGATCTGCTGTTTAGACTGACTCCTCTGCTCCTTATTCATTCAAACGTTTTTATGTTTTTTCCATCATCTTTTCTATTTGTTTGGTTACCTGAAGGTCATCAGATAACACTTACCACCAGATTGCTTTTGTTTTTTGCGCAGAAATTCACCCCTTTTACTGCACTGGTCCTTTGGGTTTTTGCAGCCAAAAAACATTCCTTAAAGGAAGCTCCATGAGGCCTCATTGAGAATATTTACAAAGGAAAGTGTTTACTAAAGTGCGCAAAGAGTACAGGATTTGCCATGTGCTAAGTGCACTGCACGAAAAGCTCGGGACCCTGCAGTCAAAATCCCACACTAACGATTAGTGAATGATTGGGCAGCTTAGAAGCAGAACGTGGGCACTGATGGCACAGCATAGTTAGCATGGGCGTCCTTGGTGCGCACTAACCATGACAGTTGCCGTTAGTCCATGTGCACTTAACGCCATGTGGTTGGAACACGCTAATGGCAGAGGGACGGCTGCTCACAGGTCTACACACTAGATTCACAGCCCAGTCCACATAAATGCCTTTGAATGTGCCCCCCATAGTCTTTAACACTTGGATTGTATGCCATTTGGTCCAAATACTGCCTGTGCAGCAGCAGTGTTAATTTGACAACTTTTACACTTAGAACCAGGGTTACTATGGTACGTTAATGGAATAACGCAAGTTATTTGCCCTTAACACATGAGTTTTTACTGCAATGATGTTAACTAATAATGAGATGCAAAGTAGTTCAGCCTTATGCAACATAAATAATGTAGTTTGCTTTAAACTTTGCCAGCTATATTTATGGAAGGATAATGCCTTTTCAAGAGGCGTCAGTATCTTTCTTCACTGGGAGCATCAGCTATGGTGGTGAGTCAACATTTTGAGGCTGGGATCCACTGGAACAGGAGTGTCTGGGGATTGCTCCTGCATCTCCCTGTGCTGGGAGTGCAAGGTGTGGGGGGGGGGACTTTTAAACACTGGTCCAATCCTTTAAAACAGGCATGTCCAACTTCGAACAGGTCGTGATCTACTTTTTCCGGCCAAAAGTGCCAGTGATCTGCCACCATGAAAATTGTTTCAAATTAGTTTCAAATTAAATTCTAACCCAATAAAGTTGGAGGATTCCCCCCCCCCCCCCCATTTTTAATGAACCTTCTGTCATTTACTTGGATGTCACGCACCAGTAGTAGAACATCCTTCTCTATACCTTCAAAGAAAATTATCGAAGATACCATCTTAGCCCTAAACATCACCACTGCACACACAGATACTTGTCCGGCATTCTGGATAAAGGATCTGCGATGTGACCTCTCTCCTATTATAGCCAACATCATAAACCAATCTTTTAACACTGGGTCTTTCCCCCCCTACTCTCAAGCAGACCTCTGTCAGACCTCTTTTAAAAAACACCGTTAGACCCCCAAAAGGTAGAGTCTTACAGGCCCATATCTAGTATACCTATGCTCGCAAAAATCATTGAAAAAGTAGTACATAGACAATTACAGGATCATATTGACACTACTGCCCCACTAGATCCATCCCAACATGGATTTAGAGAGTCACATGGAGTGGAAACACTACTTACAGCCCTGTTCAACAATATAATTTCAGACGTTGACAACATACGACATGGTTTTGCACTCATCTTTTTAGATATAGCAGCAGCCTTCAACTCTGTATGCCATGAGATTCTCCTCTACCGCCTAAGAGAAAAAGGTATCAGCGGATCAGCGCTCGAATGGTGCAGATCCTACCTGTCTGGAAGATGGCAGCATGTTTGAGCAAACGGGACTACTTCGGAACCATTTCAACAACGTCAAGGAGTGCCTCAAGGACCATCCCTATCATCCTTGATGTTTAATATATACATCCAACCCATCTGCAAAATCATTAGATCCTTCAATGTTAGTTGCATGTTATATGCTGACGATGTGCTTTTATACATGCCAATATCATTAGATAAACTAGACCTCGCCCCTCTAACTAATTGCTTCAACACTATATCTGAGTGGCTCCTATCACAAAACCTGCGAATCCAACACAAAAAGACGGAGGTTCTTTTCATCTCAAGGAACCCAAATTTCATACCACCCAGCTGCGTTAAGGTAAATGATGCCGAACTACAAGTTAAACCTGCTATACGTTACCTCGGAGTGACGCTAGACCAAAATCTCAACATGAAGAAACGTAGCCAATACCGTAAGGGCGATCTACTTTAAAATCAGATCCCTCAGACACCTACGCCCGTTACTCGAACCAGATGATTTCCGCACCATTTACCAAGCCCTGATTATTCCCCATTTCGATTATTCAAACTCCATACTACAAGGGCTCCCCCGGTCCACCCTGAATCCCCTTCAACTTGCTATGAACAGTGCAGCGTGAATACTCTTTGGTGCATCCAGGAGAGACCATGTGACACCACTCCTGAAGCAGTTACACTGGCTCCCCATTCAAGCCAGGATTTGTTTTAAGACCTTGCTGATGACTTTCAAAGCTGGCAATGGGCTCTCCTCCTCCTCTCTATCTGACCTCATCCAACCACTTGCACCTAACAGACCAAGAAGATCTGCAGAGTCCAACATGCTAGTAATTCCAAAAGAAGCAACTAAATGCACCAAAACAACAGCTAACAGAGCCTTCCAACTCTGTGCCCCAAGTCTATGGAATATCTTACCAGCACATATCAGAGCAATCCCCAACTTGAGCCAATTTAGAAAGGCCCTTAAACATTTCCTCTTCACCAAATATCTCACTGACATCTCCGATCCTCAGTCCCACTCGAATAACGAGCACCTCAACAATAATAGTAGTCAACTAGGCAAGCCCTCGCAACAGGCGTCCCCTACAATGTAAACACCAAATATTATCCTTTCTCAGTACATCTCATATGTATATAGTGTACCCTTTTTCCAAGTTGCATTTCCTGTTTAATGTAATGACCAGACATATTTAAGTTGTCGGATGTTTCTGTTCCATGTGAACCGTGCTGATGGCAAATAGTGCGGTATATAAGAAATGTAAATAAATAAATGTGATCAGCTATTAAGCAAAAACAAAACAGAGAGACGAAGATCCAGTAAGAACTGCGAGGGGAAATGGAAAGTACATTTTTTCTTAAAGTTTTGAGTAATAACTTTCTTTAACTTTTATTGAGTAATTTGTGTTAAATTTAGGTCGAGTATTGATCCAGGCTGATCTTGCACAATCTTTAATATTTCGCTCTTGTTCATTAGTGAGACATCTGAACCTGCATTTCATCCACCAGCTTTTTGAAGTTGGGTGAATATTGCGTGAGGGCCAGTCTCAGGGAATCCTGGAGATGTTCATCTGTCATGTTGGAACGTTGTGTACTCTGTCATTTTCAGATGGGAAAACACAGATTCACACAAAGAAGTTGAACCGAAACAGGAGTGTACAGCTTCACTGCATCTTCTCAAGTTGGGAAATTTGTCTCTAGGCACTAGCTTCCAAAACGATTCTTGCTCAGCACGGGTCTTGAGAAAAATGTCATTTTTAAGGGTTAATATTTCGTTTTCAAGAGATGGCTTGTTCAATGACTAATTTTTACTGATAGCAGCTGCAGTTTCTTTAATGTCCACATCTACTTTGAATGGGTATGACAAATACTCCACAATTGTTCCAATTTTTTGGAAGTCACAGAATCTATATTTGAATTCCTGGATAACAGAACAGATTCCTGTCACATTCTGAAAAACAAAATTTGGATATTGTCCCAGATGGTCCTGCATATTAGGAAAATGATCAAAAGTGTTGTTTGCAAGGTCAGTCATTATTAGCTCAAATTTGCTCTTGTAGGATGAAACTGTACTCATCATCTCGCCAATGCATTTGTTTTTACCTTGTAGTTCAAGGTTCATATCACTTAGTTTGCCTGTAAAGTCAGCGAGAAATGCCAGATCACATAACCACTCCTCATCTTCCAACTCTGCGTGGTCATCTCCCCTCTCCTTCAAAAACTTCTTATTTCATTCAGCAAATCATGAAATCTTTGCAGAAATTTGTGCCTACTTAGCCACCTTACATCTGTGTGCAAAATGATTTCTACTGCCCCTTCATCAAGAGTAAGATTGAAAAGCCGTCTTTGAAGTGATCTTCCATGAACTGAATTTACAATTTTGAAAGTGATGTCCATGACAGTCTTTGTATTGAGTCTCTCTCTTGCTTGCCAAAACTTGCTGGTGAATGATGCAGTGTTAAGAAAGGAAATCTGGGAAGTCGTCATGTTGTCTACAGAGGGCTATGAAACCATTAACCTCACCTGTCATTACTCTTGCTCTATCAGTAGTGATGGAAACAAGTCTATCCAATGGAAGATTACACTTTGTCACAAAAGAATGGAAGGAACTGAATATTTCCTGACCAGTAGTTCTCTCTTTTAAAGAAATCATTCCAAGTAGTTCTTCTTTAACACTGAAGTCTTCAAAAACCATACGGATAAAGACTAGTAACTGGGCTATGTCTCTTATGTCTGTAGATTCATCCAGTTGGAGTGAGAAAGCAACACAATATGAAACATCCTCCAACAATTGTTCAGTTGTGTCTCCACACATCTTTTCTATTCACCGCACAACGGTGTTTCTTGACAATTGTACATCTTGAATAGCAGCTATGATCTCTTTCTTATTTTTAAATCCTTCAAAAAGATTGTTAGCTGCTTCAAGAGAACAATCTTTTACAAATTCCCCTTCAGTGAAAGGTTTGCATTTCTTTGTGATCAGGTTGCTGACCTTGAAGGATGCTATGGTTGCATTGACCGAATGTGACCTTGGCTTCGCCATCAACTGTTGCTGAGCAGCCAATTTCGATTTAAGTTCTTTGAGCTTCAGTTTACGAATTTCACTTTTGAGTGGAAAATCAGCATCAAACGTATTGCTATGCAGAGCCTTATAATGACGTTCCAGATTACCCTTTTTGGGCAAGGATACTGGGGCATTTCAAATTAGACAACAAAACTTGTCTTTCACCATGATGAAGAAGTAGTCCATTTCCCATTCATCATGAAAGTGGTAGGTTTTGCTCTTCTTTGGAATACTCGTCTTCGTTATACTGGGGTGGATGGATGTAAGAAGGCCAAATCTGCTAAGTTAGTATAAACACTGGCTGAATCTGGTCCAAAACTGTCACTGTCCCAAAGTATTAAAGATCAACAGGAACTGAAGACCTCTGGATGATGTGCAATACAAGGACTGGAGATGCCAAAACCACACATGCAGTTCTAAAAGTAAAAATAAAAATACATCATACTGGCACCAATAATCAAGTACCACCAAACAATCATAAAAAAAACCTCAAACACCTGTCCAGCAAACCAGATAAAATCAAATGCCGCCAAACAAGTTCAAATACCACCACACGCAATTTAATAAATTCTGCACACAGTGTAGAATCAACGCAAAGGCAAGGCAAAATAAAATTGCCGTGTAGAATCAACGCAAAGGCTAGGCAAAATAAAATTACAGAGGCAAGCAAAAGTCACAGTGGTTTGAACCAATTCGAAGGCAAGGCATAGGCAAGTTAGAACAAAATTGGAAAAGCCCGCTAAAATCACCAAATTCTTGACATTTTGTTGTGTCTGCCCAAAAACGTTTAATGAAAGCGAACTATAAAGTGACCAACGACCAGCACACGACACAACTAATGCGGTAAGTGTATTCAGGTAAAGCCCAGGCGAATGGATATCGCCCGGTATATAACACATTTCTAAGGGGTGTTGGGGCGGGGGCAGGAATGGGTGATTCTGAGAGGCAGGAGACCAGGTATGACACCGGGCCTGTGGCGTCTCGTCTCGGGGGCGCGGGCAGCAGCCCCCTGGGTTACCCACAAACTATTAGCACAAAAACAACAAGCGCCCCCAATACACCCGCAGGCAAGATTCCCGCAGGCAGGGAAAAAAGACAGGCAAAGGATCAGCAGCGGCGGCAAGCCCTCGGCAGATGACCTGCCGGCACGAGCTCACTCCTAGCGATGGGGCGAGCTGCTGGAGAGATGGAGCCAAGTGGGGCTGGCGATCTACTTCTGACCCCTCTGCAATCTACAGGTAGATTGCGATCAACCTGTTGGACATGCCTGCTTTAAAAGATAATATGCCTGACTTGAGTCTAGGGCCAGCCCCAGAGTTGCTTTCAAGTTGTTGACACCCTAGACAAACCTTAAGCCTTATGCTCCCCCCCCCAACTGTTATTTTCTATTGTTTAGCTTTGAATGTCCCGCTCTTTACTGCCCCTCAGAAGTTTGTATGATGATTGGGCTGGTCCTGCTTGGTACCCACTATCTTTGTGTGGCCACAGCCAGGAGTATACAATATTCTTCGCTGCAGCCATGCAAAATTCAATTTAACAGTCTTTGACTCCCGTGGTATAACAGTGCGTTTTATCACAGCTTAGTAACTAAGGGCCTTATCCTCTTAATTTTATCTTTTTCCTACACTCATTTACTGGCTGAGATATTATAATACCTGTATTTCTCTTCTCTTATGTATCCCTTGGGTTTTATAGTAAGGCTGGATTCCTTTCTGTTTTTTAAAGAAATAATCTAAAGGCTAAATCCCAGTAGCCACAAAAAGAGACCCTTTTACTAAAGGTTTTAACGTGCGTTAAGTCCTGTTATTTCTATCGGCACAATGGCTCTTAATGTGTATTAACCTTTAGTAAAAGGACCCCAAAGACTAGTGTAGCATATACCTTGTATTTCTCAGTAAAACCAATTAAAAACTAGACGCACATTATCATACAAAGTAAAGCCTTGTAATCAGGAGTATATCATTATGGGAGCATATTACTAAAGGTTAATGAACGTTAGCACATGCTAAGTGCTACCCTGGCCCATTATTTTGAAGAAGGCAGTGGTAGAACATGCACGTTAATGTTTCTTGACACCCATTAACCTTTAGTAAATGCCCCTATACTTTTTATGCTAAAAATCAGTTTTATGCCATAATTTTATTTTTTTTTTTATTTCACATTCTTATATACCGCCTTATCCAGCAATCCATGCAACCATTCATCGTTTTCATGCTTTTCGTTTTTTTTTTTAAATTTTAATGAATGTCGTAAAGGACTTTCCCTGTACAAATGTTTGTCATTTTTGTGATCTTACATAATTTGTGATTAATTGTGTTCACTTTGTGTGTGAAAAGTAAACAAATTACCTTAACATTTCTGGAAAGATATGAGGCGTGGAGCCCGATTCAATAACGTGCACATTTGGCCCACTGAAACGTCTAAATTAAAAATGGGCCCCCTTTGAAGCTACTTCCACAAAGGTGGCTCTGGACGTGCCCGTGGGTCTGGAATCAGGGACAGACATGTTTGGCGCGGCACATGCAAGCAGTATTCAGCCGGCCATGCATACATCTGGGGTGTGGTCTGCGCACAGGGTGCAGGCACGGCACATGCAATCTAATTGAGAAACACGTCCCCATCAATATAATGGGAGGCGGGTAAACGTTGTGGACATCTCTGCACCCACTGTAATCTAAAAAGTTACATGTACCCACAGATGTCGCCCCTCGGGAAAAATGTCCATCTCTTAAGCTGCTCATCACAGCCAGTAGTTTGCTGATGCACACTAGACATAAACACCAATGAGAAATGACTGCTGCTGCAACCTAGACCATATACCAGTCCCCCTCCTGCTCTGAAAAGTGCTAGGTAATCCCAGTGAACCCCAATATGGTATTCAAGAATGTAAATATGAACATGTATGTCAAGACATACCTTGCGTCAAATGGTACATGGCATTAGGAACCGGCCACAGTGATTCCTGCCTTGGTCATCTCTACAAACATGCTTTAAACTGCTAGGGATGGATCCTTACCAGGTGCACAAAACCCAGAACTAACTTTGCAGTTCCCCAAAGAATGCATAATATTGCTGAGCAACAAATGTATGCCCTTTTCGTGCCTCTGACCTTTAAGTGCACTCATTCTACTGCTCTGCACTACCGTTCCCCTCTTATCTTTCCCTACACCCTTCCCCGGGAACTCTGTCTTTCTGTCAGATTGCTTCAATCTGTGCCCTTCTCTTCTACTGCCAAATCCAGATATCGCTCCTTTCACCTTGTTGCTCCTTATGCCTGGAACAAACTACTTGAGTCTGTACGTCAGGCTTTGTCTCTGGCCCTTCTCAAATACAGGCTGAGCGCTCACCTCTTCGTTGCCACTGTTGGATCTGAGCTGCCTAAGCTCCCTTGTGTTTCCTGGCCATTCCTCATGGATGTATCCTGTCCATAGCTGCTGCATTGTCTGTCTTGACTAGATTGTAAGCCCTGCTGAGCAGGAATCATCTTTTATGTGTGTCTTTGCAGCACTGCATATGCTTTGTAGCATTATACAAATGATCAGTAGTACTAGTAATAGTAGTAGTAGTAGTAGTAGGGCCTTCTGGTTATGGCAACTGAGGCCCACCTATCTAGGTGCTGGCATTTCTCAGCATCTACAACTATCCCATCTTGGCATATGTTGGTCTGTATACATCAGCTATCTGTGGGGCAACACTGTCTGCCTTCACAAAGTCTGCTTTGCGGCACTGCTCCCCTGGTCAGGCCTGTGTGGGCGTGGAAGGGGGGATCCATATGCCATCACACAAAGTAGGCAGACTCCAGATATGTCACCACTCTTGCAGCTCTCATTGATCCTGGCCTGGGTAGGGATGTGGCCACATGGTACAATCCGGGGAATGTTGGCACAACATTAGTCATGTCTCCCAGTGCCTGGCACAGAGGATGTATGGCTGCCCTATCACACTGCCAACAATATCAGATCTTGTTAGAGTATCCTATATAAAATAATCCAGAGGGAATCAGCATACGTTCCGCTAAATATCGAAACATATCCCTGTCAATAATAAGAGACCATCAGAAACGGAGCATTTGGCAGTGCAAACAGCACTGATATATGCTCAATAGCACATCATTGGTCCCACAAAATGTGCATTATGGGCATGCATTAGTGCTGCTCGCACTGTTGAGTGCCCTTATTCTGAGGGTCCCTTATCATTGATGGGGATATGTTTTGACATTTAGTTATAGAGAACCCTCTCTGAGTTTGACTGCCCAATCTCATTGGCACCTGGTGACACGGCGGTCATCCATACGGTCCAGATATTGGCCAGATTTTCATGTCCCCTCTGAATTGCAGATGAATACACCAAATCCCCTCCCCCTCATGTACCCCTCAAACTACACACACAAACGCACACTCACTTTCTGCCACAAAAACATACTTCTGCCAAAACGATGCCCTGAACATATATGTAACAGCTATGACATAACATAATTGCATGGGGTACCAGGACTAAATATATGATCTTAGTTTCTCACCCAAACAAGAATCCTTTCCCTGCTCACACCCATACTATCCCTGCATTGGCAGTCCCATTTTTTGGAACATGGGAATTGTTGGATCCCCTAGATCGGCTCCTTTTGCACAAACAGCACATTAGTGCATAGCCTGAATAACCACTATGGCTCTTAATAGTTCTGTAATGGTGTTTATTAATGTGTCTATACATTACAACATTCTCTCACCTCTGCTCTCTGTACCTTCAAACTGCATCTTCTGTTTTTCCAGACTGCAGTCATACCAGTTCAGCACATATTTTCGCAGCCATTCTTTAATATGGGTCACATGGCAGAGAAGAACAGAATTTTTTTCTAAGTTCTGGCCTTATTCCATCTTTCAGCAGGAATAACATGGACGTTTCTGGGAAACAATACCTAGACGGCCTTTCCTGAATACACTTTATACGTCTCTGCAGTTGACCACACCCCGTTCCACCCCTTCTGGGCACATTCTGAGATTCTTTTGCTAGCGCTGTGGACGTGCATGTCAGCAGTGTTTCAGAATATGGTCGGGTACGTTTTTAGCACATAAACGTCTCTGCCGCACGTAGAAACCCTTATTTGTGTTCTAGAATGACCCCATAATATTTAGTGCAGCGAGGGTCATTGTTTCTGTACTTGTGTAATCAACTACTAAATCCTACGGGGTTGAATCAGTTTCCAGAGCTTCAGAGAACCTGAATAAACACTGCAGCTCCTCATTACCTGTGGCCGAGGACACTTATCCAACAGCAATCTCAATCAATAACACAACTATACCTGTTAAAAAAGAGGTAAAATACCTAGGTGTAATAATCGATCATACACTCACCATGCTACCACACATGCTACAAACTCAAAACCATTCAACACTTAAGGCCCCTTCTTGACACACATGACTTTAGATCAGTTGTTAGCTCACTCATCACCCCTCACTTTGACTATTGTAATAGTCTCCTAATCGGCCTACCACAAAACAATATCTACCTATTACAAAGAGCCCAGAACATTTGTGCAAAAGTAGTAACTAAAGCCCGCCTAGCAGACCATGTAACCCCTATACTGCTAGAACTACACTGGCTCCCTATAAACAGCCGAATCAAATATAAAATTCTCCTAACAACTTTCAAGCTCCTAAACGATATTGCCCCCTCACATCTATCCACACTACTTCACGCCCCAACGGAGTCAAGAGCCCGCAGACTAAACGCAACCCACTCACTGGAGTTACCAAAAACATTCACGAAGACTAAAAAATCCACCAGCACCAGAGCTTTCACATTCACTGCTCCCACGCTTTGGAATGAACTCCCAATAGACATCCGTATCATAAAAGACCTCTCCCAATTTAGGAAAGAACTCAAGACATACCTATTCTCCGAACACTTTGAAATCCCCTACCCTCCAAGTCCAGCTACACAGCGTCCACAGACACACAAACAAAAAACCCGCAAAAACACAATTAGTTAACCATACACAGTCCTCTCACAGACAGTTCTCCCACAGACACACCAAAAATCCACAGACAGTTCTCCCACAGACACACCAAAAATCCACGAAAAAATGGAAATAAATTCCACCACACACACACACACCCACACCCCCACTTGACTGACGAATACTCTACTCTATATCTCATTGTATTTTAACCTTTTTGTAAATAACCTCTGTAAATAACATTGGCAGTTCTTTGCCTATTCCCTGTAAAAAGTTAGAAACTTCTGATCAATATAACGATACAGAAGTATACAAAAGTATACACCTTGTAAATAGTTTTAAGCAGTTTAACGCACTGTTATTTGTAAAAAGTTAAAAATTTCTGTTCAATGTAACGGTATACGAATGTATACAAAACTGTTAATTTGTTCCATGTAAACCGCCCCTGATCTCTGGAAGGGGCGGTATAGAAGAAATAGATAAATTAAATAAATAAAATTACCACATCTCCAGTGGACTATACATTATGTCCCTAATAGAGTTACTATAACAGTGGATTCATGAACAAATCTGAATCCAAAGGACATCCAAAGAAGGAACTTCCTTCCTGCTGCAGTGTTGTTATTATGTAAAGTGCTCCAGAGGTGTTATGGACCCAGTCAGCAAGAGACGTGCTGTTGCTTTGAAATTGAATAACAAATTCGTTTTTAAAAAATGGACTTTATCAACCATTTGCAACCTTCGAATAAAACGGATCCTGAAAGGTTATCGCTAGATCTGCTGCCTGCTTTCTCTAGTGGAAAAAAGTAATGCTTAAATTCAATTGAGTCGGTGAAGGGAAATATGAATATGAATAAAGGAGAGCATTCTTCAGTGAACACTATGACAGGCAACGGGACACTGCCTCTTTTGTGACTTTCTGACAAGGCCTTTCCATTGTCAAAGACGCAAATGTCAAAACTGGACAATGGGACCATGCAGATATATATATTTTTTCTTTCCTATTGGCATCCAAAAGCTACCCTTTGGCATATATTTTAGAAAAGCTGGAGCCCTGACGCTAACTTTAATGATTTCATATGGATAGTCATTATATGGTGCATTTAAAAGAATCGACTGAATAGCAGTGGTTTGTTCATTTTATATTTTTGTTTTCTAACCAATTTGTAACTTCTGAAGCTTAGCTGAAAAAAGGGGCATGTTTGCTAAGCCGTGCTATCTGGGTAACGTGACCAAGATAGCATGCGCTGTTGGCTTCCCAAATGTAGCTAACTGTATTCATCTACTTTTAAGCATATTGAGAGAGGTCAGTTTTCAGGCAGCCAGATTAAGGGAGCGGTTACTAAGCTGCAGTAAAAGAATGCATTTTATTTTTCCACAACAGCATTTACTGCAGGAATTGCTAACCGGTAGGGCCTAATATCTCCTAAAGGGGGTCCATGTTAGGATGCATTAACCCCACCACTACCAAAATCCCTAACACCAAATCTCTCCATCCTTTCATCCCTGATGCTCAAAATCACATCCATCAATACTATCTGACACTCCAACATGCACCTCTCACCCCCCACAAAGTGCCATCCTTTTATTTCATTACATTTGTTTATATCGCCCATCCAAAATGTTCTTAGCAGCATGCAATAAACATATAAAATACCATAGAAAACATAAAATACTTTAAAACAACACATTCCATTTTGTACTTTACAGTCCCTCGTTCCCCTCCCTCCCATCCAAAAAAACCAGCCTTTACACCTAATCGAGGAGGCAGGAATGATCCCCGTCACTCCAATCCTGTTGGCCATTAGGTTCAAAATAGCACCAGTCAACCCCTTGTGGTACCACTGCTAGGAGTCAAGCTACCAAACTTATGTAGCACTGGAAAACACTAATGCAGCTAGTCTTACTGTAAAGCTCTCTATGAATAAGGGCCCTTTCTTTAAACCATATTAATTTATTGCTGAAATTTAGTGACAGTGAGCTAGGGGAGCTCAAATCTCTCTCATTTCCTTACTCTGTGTAAAAAGAGCAGATCGGTCATCTCCTTAGTTTGCTGAAGTAGCAAAGGGATTGTGCAGCACAGAAGACAAGGACCTGCTTGCTATCTGTCATTGTATCGGCTGCTTTCCACACCACTTGCCCAGACAAGAACTTCAGCGATTTCTACATTATGCCATCTTGAGACAAAAAGATATTTTTAAAGATGCATTTGCCAAAGAAAAGCATCCTTTAGTTCTAACGTATTGTTGGGGAGAGGAAAGGTCCTAAATAGTGTATTTTTCTCCAGCTAATTGAAGAATATTTTGATCCATATTTTAATTGTTCAATGATGTTTTTAAATTAAATAGCATAGGATAAGGTCAATTCAAAGGTCATTATTGCATGCAAACACTCAGGATTGGGAGTTCAGTGTATCTTGGTATTGCATTCTAGATGTTTCCCTGTCAGAATTTCTCAGATATATTTTAAAGAGGTTAAATATTCCATTTTCTTGAGGAATCCCCTTCATAGGCGTCACTATAAATATGTGAAAGGGATCCACATTGGTCCAAACATTGCTAAGAAAATAAAATGATCCAGCTAGTCTAAGTGACCAAAGCATTCATTTTCTTCTTTTGGAAATGTCACCAAAATTAGGTTCTACAATTACAATTACTAACCATTCCAATGGTTATTTTTCCCTAACATAAAGAGAAGTACTCGCTCTATATCAGTTTCCTAGTATCCCTTTGGTCCGGACCACAAGAACGAAAAGCTATATTGCTTCTAAGCAGTCTGGGTGTACTATGTTCTTTCACTTTGAAAATTCTCAGGAAAATTACCCGCACATATTCATACCTGCGAATCTGCGCAGGTAATTTTTCTATGGAAAGAATATGCACACACTTTTGAAGATGGAATAGTACATGAATATTTGCAAATCCCACCCCAAGCACTTCTGGGAATGCCTCTTCTCACTCTGGGTAAAGTCAGGGCCGGCACTACCATTAGCTGAATTAGGGGGTCGCCTAGAGCACCAGCCCTTCAGGGGCACCCATTGTCACTGCCGTCACCCTCTCAGGGATGTGCAATGGCCGCAAACGGTCCCACTGTGCTTACCTTTAAGCTTCATCGCCACGGGGCTGTTTGCTTCCGCCCCCCCCCCCCCTCCAATGCCCGTGTCAACATCGAGCAGTCTGAGGGAGCGGAAACAAACAGCCCCATGGTGCCGAAGCTTAAAGGTAAACACCGTGGGACTGTTTGCCTACCATTGCCATCATTGTATGTCCCGGAAAAGAATGACAGCGGCAGTAATGGGAGCCGTTGGGGTGGTGCAAGAGAGAAGGTTGGCCCAAGGCGCCTCATCTCGCGCTGGCCCTGGATAAAGTTACTGGATGCATGCAGTGGTTACTATGAGCTAGATTTACTAAAGTGCATTACCGTGTTTGCTCACGCTAATGCCGTGAACACACATTATTACTAATTAGGCATAAAATGGGACCTGCAGCAAATAATGAGAACTAAAGCATTAGTAAACTTAGCCCTGGGTGCATCGAGTTAGCAGAAATGGCTTACAAAATTAAGGGACCTATTTCCTAAAGTGCACTAAACAGCATGGGTTTTGGCATGTGGTAATTGTATG
Organism: Ichthyophis bannanicus; assembly: GCA_033557465.1. Classification (NCBI taxonomy): domain Eukaryota; kingdom Metazoa; phylum Chordata; class Amphibia; order Gymnophiona; family Ichthyophiidae; genus Ichthyophis; species Ichthyophis bannanicus. The sequence continues at coordinate 475,416,340 of CM066037.1, read as the reverse complement.
CTCAGGCCTACAGGAACTGCTAGCACAAGGGCATGACAGTTACCATGCACTGATTCACGCACTGCCACTTGTGCTTTGGTGAGCTCATTGCAGTTAGCATGGAGGTACATATCACTTTCGTTGTTGAAGTTAGCGTGGGTGCAATTACAGTACCTCCACCTCAATAGGTGTAGGTCAGTGTACCCGCAGTAATAGTGCCTTGCGTTATTGTGTACATCTGCATATTAACTGTCGGGAACATGCTGGTCATATCCTCGACAGTTACCACAGAGGCTTTGCACTTAGTGCATGTTAAATTTCACCCTGAACTCCATTAAGTACAAAACTATAGTGCACTTTAGTAAAAGGGCCCCCAAATTTCCTCTCTGTATATGACCATTATATTATTTGTACAGTTTTAGTTTTGCAACCACACATACCAAAAAAAATGTAATTCCCAATAGATGCCTGTCTGTTGAACCTTTAAGAAAGTGAATTTCTGGTGAAAGTAGCTACTACTGTGAATAGAAAAAAAAACCCCACCTACCACTATTGCGAATTCTCTCCTCTATTAGGTCTGCATGTCCTTGTGGTATTTTCCTGTTGAATATTTCAGCTGAGCGAAGAAACATGGCTTCCACGGCCGAGCCCTTCAGCAAAGCAATCTGGTCTTCATGGTCAAGGGTCTGGAAACCTAGGATGTAAACATTTAAATTTGTAAAAATGATCAAACACATTGCATGTGAGTGGAAATGAATGGTCATTGTATTTGTAGCTAGCATGGCCAGCTCTAGAGCAATGCACAGAGGTGCCTCAATGATTGGATCAGTTAGGGTCTGACAAAGTTTGATCTACACCTGAAACAGATACATTTAACAGCATTTAATAGCATAGACTGGAATATATCACCGACTTAATGGAGATAATTTTATGAGTCACTTAAAGATGCGTGTGATCAACTTACGTGCATGAATGGTGTGTGTACTGTAGCCGGCCCCTATTCTGTAAGTACACATATCAGACTTTCGTTGTGGGCGTGCAAATGGGCGGAGCGCTAATTTACACATGTACATTATAAAATACAGTAATTTATGCATGTTCTTCAAAAAGCTAGGCACCGGGCATTTACACGAGCCCTAGGGTTGGTGTAAGTGCTCATGCTCACATTTGTCGCGCGTATCCCATCACTTACCCTCCTGTTTTATAAAGGTAAGAATGCACATACCTGACTTTCTGAAATAGGTGCCAAATTATAAAAGTAGCCTGTACATGGATATACATGACAAATGCTAAGAACCTGTATTTGCTGAGAAAATGTGCAAATAGTCTAATATTTTTGTCAGTGATGGTAAGGGCTTTTATCCATCATTTTCTTGACTCGTAATTTAATGCTGTCATCACCAGACCACGTTGCAATTCCACCAATGCAGATTAAAACAAGTAAAGTTTTCTTAATAATGTCTTCGTTTCTTCAGTTGGAATATAGTACTTGATAAAAGAATTTACTGCATGGCTCTTTACATCTCTGTCTTGTCTGCATATGCTCTTCTTCAGGGAAACTTTGCATGTTATCTATATTTATTTCTCTAGAACCCAGCAATAATCTCACGAGCAGCCTCGTTTCTCCATGGATAGTAAGGATCGCTCCAGCCACAATGTTGGTGACGTCATTCATAATGGAGCCGAGCAGCCCTTGCTTCCCATAGCAAGGAAACGTTCTAGAAGAGACTGTGCATTTCCCACACTTCTAGCTGTCTGAAAGTCTTCTCAGTCTATTTTTGTTTGTAGTCGCCACACATTCCTGCTTCCCTCTCCCTCAGTCAGATCTTTTTTGTCACTGCTGAATTTGACTTCGCCATGGCGATCTTCACCATGCCGAAACCAGGTTTCAATCCTCAGCACACAAGGAAAATGTCCATTTTAGATACCCATAAACACTGTGTTTGGTATATGGGGCCACACCACAATGTAGTTGATTGCCCAACCTGCGCTATGATGTCCCCCCTGGTACATCCCAAACTATGTACACTCATGCTAATAGTGTGGATATTGATGCCTCTCTGATGCAGCCTTTGCCGCTTCCAGAGAAGTTGAAAGAAATTCTGTAGTAATCAGGGAAACACTGAACTAGATGTTTCTACTCCTTTAAATGGACATCACTTAAGTCTTGGTGTTGAGTTCACTCTACCTGGCCAGTTTGAAATTTCTTACTTGAAAAATACTATTTTTAGTCTCCATATCTTCAGCACATCTGTGTAATTTGCCTTCTTATTTGGGGGGGGGGAGGAGGGGGAGGACAAAGGGTAAGGAAGTCATACTGACAGTGGGAGCAGGGGTACCAGTTCACCATTAGTGCCTGCAATATTTGGAGGGCTACCGCCCCCCTCCCCCATGCCTATGCTTCAGGAAGAAGAATCAGCAAGCTTCAGGCACTACTTTATTACACACCCTAATTTATTGCACACTCAGATACTGGCAAATAGTCCTTCTCAGAAAATCTCCAAAGTTTCTTCCAAAAGTGTAGACTGCTTTTCATCTCAATCAACCTATCGTTTTACCAGTTTACTGTCCACCTCCACATTTGACTCCAGAAGAAAAAAAACACTTTGTACTCTAGAGTGTGCAAGAGTTCTGCACAGAATGGCTTATCCCTCCCAACCTTCTCAACTCTTTTTATCTATAGATCCCTAAAAGAACTCTGGGCCTGCCCTCATAGGAGCTGGCGGAATAAAGAGGTTGAGTTCTGATAGAGCAGCCAGAGTTGAGAAGGAGAAAAGGAAGGGGAATAAAGAGGAAGAAGTAACCCAGTAACATTTTTTGTATTTTTATTTATTTGTCTGTTGCTCTGTCTATGTGAATCTCAACAGATGAAGAGTTTTGGTTTTTCTTGATTCACCAAGTAAATTCTGAGACCAATATTCAGAGCAATTAACAGCCCTGCTTATCGTGTTAATCGTGGCGAGTAGGATATTCAGCAATATTGACTCAGCGAGTGCAGCTGAATATCCCCGGATGCCTCTGTTAAATGCCCCGATGCTAGCTGACTAGCACTGGGGCATTCTGGGGACGGAGGAGAGGAGGTAACTGGGGGATAAACAGGCAGTGGTGATATTCAGCCGCTGCCTGGTTATCCCTAAGTGGCGAAAGTCAGACTCGTTAAAGACTCGCCTAACATTCGCTGCAAAAGCTAACTGTGCAGTGGCTGAATATCAGCACTGTGTGGCCAACCCAGATATTCTGTGCCGGTAGCTGGATACGACCCCAGCATTAAACATCCACATTTAAAGTTCAGCGGTGACAGCCAGCCACTGCTGAATATTCCCCTCTCTGCTTTTATACAGAGCCGATTGCACTCTTTAGGCGTGCATGAATGCCCAAAAGAAGAAGTAGAGACCGATTTGCCTGCTTAAATTTTTAGCACACATATCATGCATGCCTAAAAAGTGAAGATATGAAATGAATACCAAAAAATTCCAAAAGTTCAGAAATATTCATTTTAAATTAGCATGATTTGAATTTTTTTTCTTTTGGCACACCTCCAACTACAACTGTGTTTTAGCAGATTTTTAGTTTTTCCAAGTAGCAATGGCTTTGCCGTACCTGGTAGTTTCTTGGTGAATTCCACAAGCACTTGTACATGACTTGTAGCCATTTCTGTCAGGAGTAGAAAGTTTTCTTCAGCACTAAAATCCTCTTGCAACTAAATTAAATTTATAAGTAAGAATAAAACATGCAGCAATGTGACAATGAATGAAACAGAAATATTCATATCGGTGTATTAGTCATCTGACACAGATGCATTCGGCAATATTACCTCTATTTTGTATGCAGCTTGGGCAAAAAATGGTTTTCTATAGATGCCTGTTTCTTTACTTTTTTTACAGGAAGTGAATTGACTCTGATACTCCAAATCCTTTCTTCACCACCACTACCCCCTCTCCAGGTTCCAAGTTCAAATGAGATGCATGCCATATTTTTTTGCCAAAAATGATAAAAGTCTGGTCTTGTTTTGTACCATATCTGTAAGATATGCATTTATTTTATTTTTTTTGGCTTGGCAAACTCTCTCTGCTACTTTGCGTGCCTTGCTTTATTAAAACTAATTTCCATTGGGCTATTTCCCCAAGAGTCTTAAATTGTAATAACTGGGGCTTGGCCCCTCTTTTCACAGCCCACGTAGCCAAGTCATTGCAGTGATAGCCCTTCCTCCAGAATGTGACCCTAAAACTGGCCAGTAGGTGTCGTAGTTTAGCCTTGGCTGAGAGACTTTCCTGTTTTCCCACAGCCTCCACTGGATCCTAGCCACAGTCTGTCCAGAAGCAGGAACTGGGACTCAAACGGTGGTTTTCCATATGGTGGTGGACAACACTGAGCTGACCTATAATGGGCATTTCTATTATTATGATGAAAATCTGATTCCCGCACCAGAGACTGTATCAAATATTTGCATAGTACAAAATTATTGCATTTTTGCACCATGTTCTCCATCTAAACAGTAGTTAAATCTGAAAAAAAGTATTCTGAAAGAAAACACTGCTAACTTATAACCTCTCTCCAAAAGCATGTAGTTTGATCTGTGAATAATTAGACTCTTGAATGCTACTTCCCTTTTGAGAACAACAGTTATACAAAAAGTGTTCCAACTAGATTCAGTCTATATTTTAGATTGCAAGCCCTTTGGGGACAGGGAATACCTTCTGTACCTGAATATAACTGGTCTTGAACTACTTCTAAAAAAGTCATGAGCCAAATAGATATATATGTAAATGAACTTGTATCCCATTGTGTATACTCACAAGCTTTTTGGTTATATATTGAGGAATGCATTGTCTGTTATATGAATCCATGATGTACTGTAGAAGATTCTGTTGCTCTGGGGTAAGTTCCACTTTTACCTGTGCGAACAGACAGACAGACACTTTGGCAAGGGAGGTTTACCATACTATGTAACAATAACCCTACAAGGCACTTACTTCCTTTGGGCTGTATGGGGCTAAATGTATAATAGGACCCTTATAGAGATTTCCAAAAATGTGCTTATTTTATCAAAGCAAGGAGGCTATGGGCCTTTGTAAAACAAGCTCCCAGAACTATTCCTAGTAGTGTGCAAATTTATACCTGCCTTGAGGTAGGGGCAAATGTTTATGTATTCTATATGTGTGCATGCATATTTTATAAATTTATGTGCCTAGTTTCCAACTTCACTCCAGCCCCACCCACACTATGCTCAGGAATGCCTATGAATATAGGAGGTAATTTTATAATGAGACACATAAAGTTCTCCAGGAACAAGCAGGAAGTCAGTTCTCACATATGGGTGACATCTGCGCCGACAGAGCCCCCATGGAAACATCTCCCCAGCTTTCAAAGAAAGCCTTTGAGAGATGCACCATGCATGAGTGGTCCCCTTCCCGCCCAAGTGTGCCATCTTGCCTCAGTCACCATTTTTCCGTGGAGCCCTCTGGACGTCTGTTCAGTTTTGCCCCGGTTTGCGTACAGGTTCCTTCCCACCCCTGAGCCAGCTCGCCTCAGCGTCACTCCTCGGGTTCTTCCTTGTTTTTTCCCCTTTTTATCTCATGCCTTTTTTTGGCCAAAGGCCTTGGACCCCTGCCAGGTGGCAAGGACCCCCTTTTTCCGATGGCACTGCTGAATTGTGCGATCGGTGCAGCAAAATGATGCCCCTCACCGATCCGCCTGACTGCTGCCTTCGGTGCTTCATCCTGGAACACAAAGACTCGGACTGCGAACTTTGCAGAACCATGACCTCAAAGGCCCTAAAGAGCTGTCACCAGCAGCAGGAGAAATTCTTCCAAAAGTCCGACTCCGTGCTGGAGTCTCTAGCGACACCATCCTCCAGGGCTCCCTCCAGTACCACGGTGCCCTGCAAAGCCCGAGCCTCCTCGGAGTCCCACGGCCACAGTTCCTCCGAGAAAAAATCCCCAGAAGTGGAACACAAGAAGTCGAAACCCTTGAAGACTGTCTTAGAGGACAGCTCTGGGAAGAAGAGGAAATCCCACTCCAGGCCCCGCAGTCCCCGGCATGATTCCGAGGTGTCGGAGCAGGAGCAGCCTCAGAAGCTGCCCCACAAGGAGTCATTGGTACCCGCTGACCGGCCTCGGACACCCAAGGCCATTCTCATCGAGGGCTCCCCCTCAACAGTACCAGTGCAGGGCCTGAAATCTTCAGAGCCCATGTCAATAGCTGAGAAGCCAACTGGCATGGAGACCAGGATGGTGGCCTTAGAGAGCAGCAGGCATTTATGTCCGGTTTGTCTGGTTCATCCGCCCCGATGATATCGAGCTGATTCTCGAGTGTCACCCACTTCAAGAGACCCAATGGCACCAGATGAGGTTCTGGTCCCATTCTTCAGGACACCGGTCCTCTCTGGCGAGTGCCCACGGCTCGGACCACAGATCCACTGGAGGTCACAGACCGTCCAGCGCAGACCTCAACCTTGGTGATCACGGAGCCTCGGACTCATACTCACGACTTCGAGTCCGAATGGGAGACTGAGGACGAGGAGTCCCCAGATACCTGGCGACACAGAGACATGCCTTCATACCCATCTCCTTTGGTGTCCCAATGCTGTTCCCTGCCCGAGGATGTCGCCTTCCTCGACTTTGTGCAGGATATGGCTAAGGCACTCACCATCGAGACTGAGGCTGAGGAGAACCCACGCACAGAGGAACTGGAGATACTCCAGTACTAGACCCCCCTAAGGAAACCCTTACAGTACCAGTGCCTCCGATCCTCGAGCACCTCCTCTTCCGGATGTGGGAAACACCAGCGTCGGTGCCTATTGTCAGCAGGCGACTCAACTCTATGTACCGAGTACGTTGAAACCCTGGGTTCCAGAAGACCAAACTCCCCCACAACTTGATGGTTGTTTAGTCAGCCATGCGCAGGCTCAAGAGCCAAAAGACTCATTCCTCAGTGCCACCCGGCAGGGAGGCCTGGACACTCAACGCCCTCGGCCAGAAGGCCTTTCAGGCCTCGATGCTGACTTGCAAGATCCTGTCCTACCACCTCTATATCAGCATGTACCTTAAGGAGCTGTCGAGGGAGCGAGGTGAATTCTCGGCAGGCCTCAATGGTGAACCCCTGCAGATATATATTTTTTTAATTTAACAGTTTTTACATACCGCTTTTTTACCAAAGCAGTTTACAGTAAACAATAACACATAATCTCTGGAGATTTGTTTTACATAGAACAAGGGGTATACAATTTGGAGATAAATATGGGGTTATGTTTAAGTTAACAGGTCATTGGTGGTTATTGTATATACACTTATGTAATGTCATTTGGCCCAAAGTGTTCTATGAAGAGGTGTGTTTTTTAGCAATTTCTCCCTATCTTTGATGGACTGTGCAGATCTAATGGTTTCCGGTAGAGAGTTCCAGATCATGGGGGCATATATCGAGAAGGCTCTGTTGCTTGTCTGTTGTGTGCATTTAGTCTTGAGTGGAGGGGTGGACAGGAGATTGCGGGTTACAGATCTTTTGGTCTTGTTGTGGATGCTCTTGTGATTTGATCCTTGAGACAGGTGGCAGAGAGGTTATTGAGGATTTTGTTGGTGATACTTATGGTTTTATGTTTGATCGGTTGGGCAACTGGGAGCCAGTGCAGACTTTTGAATATAGGAGTTTTGTGTTGATGACTTGATTTTCCTGTTAGGATTCTAGTGGCAGTGTTTTGTATTAGCTGGAGTCTGTATAGCACCTGTTTTGTCAGGCCTTGATAGAGGATGTTACTGTAGTCAAGGTGGGATATAATGATGACTGAAAACTGACCTGAAGTCGTTGTCTTGTAGGAGAGGACTTAGAGGTTTGAGGAGTCTAAGTTTCCAGTCTCTGGCCTCGGCAGTCAGAGTGCTTGAAGTTCTTGTCTCGAGCAGCCTATGATGGCTTTGAGTCTTTGGCCAGGGTGGCCGCTGCGGGCATTGGGGCATGATGCCAAGCATGACTGCAGTCATTTGACCCAGAACAATGGGTTCAGGACAAACTTATTGATGTCCCCTGCATCGGCGAGAACCTCTTTGGGAAATCCATGGCAGACAGAGTTGCAGAGATAGAGACCGAGTTCCTAACGAGAACCAGACTCTTGAAGAAGTCCTTGGTGCAGCCCCATAAAAAGGACCCGGGGAAGAAGCCCTTCTTCCTGAGGAAGAAAGGGGGGGTTGGCAATACCTTGCAATTTCAGGCCTTCTCTGCTCCTCAGCAAAGCCAACAACACAAAGGACAGGGGCATGGCCCTCATAAGCAAAAGATCCCCAAGTCCCAGGTGCCGGCCCCAGCCCAGCCTAGGGGGAGCTTTTGACTGCCTGGGCATGATCTCCCCATCCTCAGGGGGTCCTCTGCAGCCCACAGGGGGGCACCTAGCCCTGTTTGCCCATAGGAGGACAGCCATCATCTCCGATACCTGGGTGCCACTGTTCCCTCTAAGCTGTGCGCGTGTGCACGCGCACACACCTCGCCGAGCGAGTGCACATACTTTACAACAGAGTGCACAAAAATTACGGCTCTGATTCTGATAGAAAACAACACAGACGTCTTAAAATTTAAAAGTTATGATTGTAATTACTAGAAATTTCCCGCTTCATTTAGTAATCGTCTATTACTAGTGGGTGCCACAAGTGGTCAAGGAGGGCTACCTCCTCCACCTACAGCGGGCGCCACCCTTGTACTTCCCAGTAGAGCCCACAGACCTCTCCTTTACCAAATCCTGCTTCTCACCGAGCTAGCAGGCCTAATCTAGGACCAGGCAGTGGAGCCAGTGCCGAAATATCTCTGGAATACAGGCCTCTACTTCAGGTATTTCCTCATTCCCAAGAGGACAGGGGGCCTCAGGCCCATCCTGGATCTGCGAGAGCTCAACAGGTCTCTAGTCTGGGAGAAGTTCAAGATGCTCTCCCTTGGGACACTACTGCCATTCCTCCAGCAGGGAGATTGGCTATGCTCCTTAGACCTAAAGGATGCCTATACGCACATCCTAATTCATCCCAACCACAGACAATACCTCCGGTTTGTGGTGGGGGGACAGCACTATCAATACAGGATGCTGCCCTTTGGTCTGGCCTTGTCACCAAGGGTCTTCACAAAGTGCCATGTGGTGGTTGCAGCCCATCTCTGGCTCCAAGTGGCCTTTATCTTCCCTTATCTGGACAACTGGGGGACACAGCTGCAGATTCACAATGTGCCACTGGGTGCACCATAAAAGTCCTGCAGCACCTGGGGTTCAACATAAACTACCCCGAGTCCCACCTCACTCCGGCCCAGTGTCTGGAGTTCAAAGGGGTGCAACTAGATACCCTCGAGGCAAAAGCCTTCCTCCCTCAGGAGAGGTCAGAATGCCTCGGGGAGTTAGTCGCAGAGGTACACTAACACCGGACGTACCTACCTGTCTTCTCCTCCGCCTGCTGGGCCACGGTCTCCACGGTCCATGTGATCCCATATGCCTGACTACACATGAGAGCAGCTCAGTGTTGCTTCTGCTCCCAGTGGACAAAAGTCACGGGCAGGCTCCGGGATAGAGTGAGAGTGGCCTGCCAACTGGCGGACTACCTAGGTTGGTGGCAGATTCCCTGCCGTCTTCAGACAGGGATGCCTTAACAAGCACCTGTCTCCCAGAGGGTCCTTATCATGGATGCCTCCTTGCTAGGCTGGGGAGTACTTTGCGGGGACCTTCAGACAAGGCAGCTGGTCTCAGTCAGAATGAAATCAACTTTCTGGAGCTTTGGGCAATATTTCTGGCCCTCCGAGCATTCCACCACCAGCTACAGCATCAGTCAGTGCTGATCCAGACTGACAACCAGGTCGCAATGTTCTATGTGAACAAGCAAGAGGATATGGGGTCATACTCCCTCTGCCAGGAGGCGGTAGCCCTCTGCTCCTATGCAACTCACAGTGGGATGCTCCTAAGAGCAGTCTACTTCCCGGGCCAGGACAATGCCCTGGCGGACAAACTGCTATTGGTCCACCCTGGCTATTTAACTTGGTTTTTGGGCTTTTGATCATCAATGAGCATGCGCCGGCGTCTTGGAGAGACAGGAGACGCTGTGGTTTCCTTTTCATGGCAGTTCTTTAGAGCATTGATACAGGGCGCAAGAAATTTTGCATTCGCCCGAAACGCAGTACTGTGTTCTTTGATATTTGCTGCTGCTTCGACATTTGCTGTTGAAGTTCCTTGGGACAAAGACTTGGAACTTCCGTGGTCGCTGTCTGTTTCCCCTGGAAAAGATAGATGCATGGACAGGGAACGGCTGTTTGGATAAGTACCACGTTTTTTTCACTTTGATTCATACTGCATTTTAAATCATATGTGTATTTTGGATGAGGTGACACCTTTTGTGGTGGTTTTACCTCAATTTTAACCCTTAAGTATATTTTCATAGGGTTTATCACAAACCGAATAAAATGGAAGTTACAGCTTCAAGAGGGTAGTTTGATCCTCCGGGCTGCCTTCCGACAAAAATATTGCATATCATTGATTTGCTCACACAATTTTCACTCTATTTTTGCTTTTGGTATCATTTGGGTAGAGTGGGGGGTTTTTTGTTTTTTGTCTGGCGGACAAACTGAGCAGAGTCCTCCAGTCGCATGAGTGGCACCTGGATCCCATAGTGGCCTCCCGGCTGTTTCGACTCTGGGGTGTCCCCCTAGTGGACCTGTTCGCCAGCCCGGACAGTGTGCAGTTGCCCCAGTTCTGCTCCCACCAGCCGCACCCATCCCAGGTGGCAGCAGATGCTTTCCTCATCCCATGGACAGAAGGCCTCCTTTGCACCTTCCCGCTGACACCACTGGTCACCAAGACTCTCTCTTCAAGGTCCAGTGCGACAGGGCGTCACTAATTCTGATAGCCCCCGGTGGCCCAGGCAACCCTGGTTCCCACTGCTCCTCTCCTTGGCAGTGATGTTGCTGATTGCCCTGGGCCGAGCCCCAGGACTGATCGCACAGGAGAAGGGCTCTCTCCTTCACCCCAACCTGGGGTCCCGTTCACTCACGCCTTGGCTGCTGAAAGGGTAGCTTTAGCCCCCTTCAACCTCCCACAGGACATGGAAGATGTTCTGGCCTCTTGCAAGGCCTCCATGAGGAGGGTGTATGCCTTTAAGTGGTGTCGGTTCTCAGTGTGGTACACCGAAAGACGGGCGAATCCATTCTCCTGCTCAGTACAGGTGGTACACCAGTACCTGCTCCACCTGTCACAGATGGGACTAAGTCCAACTCAGTGAGAGTGCACATGAGCACTATTGTAGCGCACCCCCATTCTGTCAAGGTCAAACCTCTCTCAGCTCAGTCCCTTGTGTCCCAGTTCCTCCGGGGCCTCATGCTATCCAAACCCCCATCTGTCCACCGGCAGTGGTGTGGGATCTCATTGTGGTGCTCTTGTAGCTTACTAAGCCACCCTTCAAGCCCTTGGCTACCTGCAACCTTAGGTACCTTTCTTGGAAAGTCATCTCCCTCGTGGCACTCACGTCAGCTCACAGAGTCAACGAGCCCCAGGCTCTGATGACAGAGCCCCCCTACATGAGGTTCTACAAGAACAATGTGGCGCCTTGCACACACCCCAAGTTTCTTCCGGAGACGGTGTCCCCATTCCACCTCTATCAGGAGATGGTGCTTCCCACCTTCTTTCCCAGGCCTCACACAGGCACAGCAGAGACCGTTTCTCCATACTTTGGATTGTAAAAAGGCTCTGTCCTTCTATTTACAACAGACCCAGCCACCGCAAAGCACCTCAGTTTTTCATTTCCTATGACCCCAGCTGACTTGGGCTCCCAGTGACTAAGCAAACTCTGCCTACTTGGGTGGTAAACTGCATCACCCTCACCTATGAGCAGAGAGGGTTCCCGCTAGACCAGCAGGTCACGGCTTACCACGTCAGAGCCATGGCTACTTCCGTGGCAAATCTGCGTTCCGTCCCTGTGACAGAAATCAGGCCGCCACCTGGTCTTTGGTCCATACCTTTGCAGCTCTCTGCTGCCTGGAGAAGGAGTCCCGATGGGATAGCTCCTTTAGCCATGCCATACTCTGTAGTCTCCTGCCCTCCGACCCTTCTGTGTTCAGGCTATCGGAGTGCTGGTTCTCCACCGGACACTTGGGTCTTGCGAGAGTCTCTCAGTAGGGACTCTGCTGCTGCTCACAACTACCCTTTGCAGGTCACCGTGGCATTTTTACAGATTCTTGGTAGCCTGAAGCTGGGGAGTCCCATATGTGAGGACTGACTTTCTGCTTGTTCCTGGAGAAAGCATAGTTACTCATGTGTAACAGATGCTCTCCAGGGACAGCGGGACTCAGTCCTCACAACCCTCCCTCATCCCCTTGATGTTGCTTCTTTACCATATTTTAATTTTTGCCATTTTAGCTATGTCATTAGACTGAGGCAAGGTGGCACACTTGGACGGGAAGGGGACCACATATGTGTGGTGCATCTCCCAAAGGCTTTCTTTGAAAACTGGGGAGATGCTTCCGTGGGGGCTCCATCAGCACCAACGTCGCCCATATGTGAGGAATGATTCCTACTGTCCCCGGAGAGCACCTGTTACAAGTGAGTAACTACGCTTTACACACTATCAATATGTGTAAGTCACAATATTTTCAATGACCTTATGAGTGGGGATGGGAACCACTTGCTTATTCTAGGCAGGGCGATGGCACATACTTTCAGAGTGGGTGAGCACAGGGGCAAAGCCTGAATTTACACATGTACATTCCAAAATATAACTTACACATGTTTTGTACAAATCTAGGTGTGGGCATTTCCATCCCAGGTCTAGGGTTGGTGTAAGTGGTTGTGCCTAGATTTGGTGCAAGTTCTTTACCACTTCTGCCCCTATTTTATAAAGTAAAACATGCACATGCTTCACTTTATAAACAGATGCAAAGTATGCATGTGACAATGCATGTTAAATTAAGCAACCCCTCTAAAATTACCTCCACATTACATAAAATTAAGCTCTGTGTTGCTGTGCGCCAATTTTTCATACATGCATGCACCTGCATAATTTTATAATAGTCATACTTTGCATATAAACCATGCTTTATCCAATTACCCCCTACGTAAGCAGGAATGGGGGCATGAGAAACATGCTTCTAAAAAATACTTAAAATGACCACCCATTGTGCCTCTACAAGTTTTTAAGATAATGCATGCTTCACTCTCTTTACAGAATATTATAGGAACTACATGGATGATAGATGTTAAGATTCTCACTCAAGCTGAAATCCAGCTCCTCTCATGTTCATGCAGGGTATACCACTAGTATTTATCTGCTACTATGACACTTGCTTTTCAGAATTGTTTTCAATATTCACTTCCTAAAGGCCAAACATTTTGTTTGGATGAATTAGGTCCTATATGTACAAAACAGCAAAAGACTTAATAATATTTAAATGATTACTACTGTACTTTTCATATGTTTAATAAAAGATGCAATTGCTAACAGGCTAAATAAAAGCTTTAATTTACAGTATTAATTAAAAATCAGATTACTGAATAACAGAAAACCACAAAACACTCATCTCATATGAATATCTATAGACAGTATTTCCCAAAGCTGTTCTGTGGGCACATCTAACTGATCTGGTTTTCAGGATATCTGTAATGAATACATGAAAGAGGTTTGTATATGTAAATTCATTTGGCTATCCTGAAATCCAGCTCAAGATGTATCTTTAAAACTGGATTTGGAAAGCACTAATGTACATCAATGTTTCTCAGACTGGTTTTGGAGTACCCCCTAGCCTATCAAGTTTTCAGGATTGGCGCAAGCAATATGCATGAAATAGATTTGCAAAAATGGTGACTGTGATGAATTGAAAAACTATGATTCGTGTTGCAACATTTTTGTTTTAAAAACATCTATGATTTCTACTAGAAACATGCAAACATTTTTAGTCACTCAAATTGCACAGATCTAAATCTAGTACAATCTCAACAGACATTTTGGATTTCACTCAGTTCCACGGAATTTTTTATAACTATTGTGACACAGCAGACGGTACAGAGCCCATGGAGTTGGGGGAAAGTAAGGAACTTACCTCAGAATTAGCTGAGCAGCAGACAAACTCAGCACATGTAGAATTAGCTGAGCAGCAAACAAACTCAGCACAAGAAAAGCAAAAAGGCATTAGAGTAAAATGTCCTTGCACTAGTCCTGACGTAGCTAGAAGCAGGAAGGCCATTAAGTGGGCGATTGAGGCGCTTAGGTTCTATCTTACAGGCCGTCACTTTATACTGATAACCGATCATGCCCCTTTAAAATGGTTGGGTACTATGCGGAATCAGAACCCTCGCCTCACACGCTGGCATTTGGCGTTGCAGGCGTTCAATTTTTCTGTACAGCATAGGGCGGGCAAATTGCATCAGAACGCCGATGCTTTATCTAGGATTCCGTGCTGTGAGAACGGCCGTTCCCCCATCCCGTAATATCTTAAGGGGGGGGGGTGGATATGTGACACAGCAGACGGTACAGAGCCCATGGAGTTAGGGGAAAGTAAGGAACTTACCTCAGAATTAGCTGAGCAGCAAACAAACTCAGCACAAGAAAAGCAAAAAGGCATTAGAGTAAAATGTCCTTGCACTAGTCCTGACGTAGCTAGAAGCAGGAAGGCTAATCAGGAACACCTGTGCTCAGAAACCCACGCAGCATGCAAAGAGAACAAAGATAAAAGCTGCAGGGTAGAACCAGGGAAGGCCAGTAGGGGCAGCGACCTGGGAGGATTAAGCCAGCATCCAGTGAACACACGTCATGCTGGAGGAAATCCACTGAGGGAAGGAAGCAGTAGGTGTGGCAGCAGAGCAGGAAACAGCCAGCACCGTGCCCAGGACCCTGCTAGGATTCCTGGTAGTTGGAGAGCCCAGGAGAGAGCTGCCAGAAGTCCAGATATAAGAGACAGAACCACAGCTAAGAGGTGGGAACCTAGCTTTGCTAAAGAAAAGGCAAGAAGTTCTGTTTGGTTTGAAAGGCAAGGGCGTGGCACCAGAAGTAACTTTGATACTGAAAGTCATACAGTAATTCCACCAGCGTGGAGAAGAAGGGAAAGCCAGAAGGAAGCTTTTAATATACCAGGCATTCAGAGCCCTGTATTTAAAGAGCCCTTTCTAGAAAAGCTAGCCCATGACTCACAGGAGAGTTTTAAGGAAGATAGCAGATGTGAAGTGTGTGACCCATATGCAATCATAAGTGACTCTGAGTTAATGCAGTGGGAGAACAGCAGCTATAATTCTGACCCTGTGCCCATGGATTGTACAATTTGTTTATCTGACGATATTGTATCTACGTTGAACATGTGCAAAGCAGCCAGCTGATGGTGCCTAAAGGAAAGAAGATATTTTTCTGTGCAACGGTTCTTTTGTTTCATATTGTTTGTTGTATCCCAGGAATATCCCATCAGGGCAGGGAATAAAGCCCTAATATTATTTTTGCCTTACCACTTGACTACAAGACTCTTTTTATATCAAAGGCAACTTAAATCTTAACACCCTAGGCAGCCGCCTAATAGGGTTATATGAGGTAGCTAGCAATCACTATCTCTCACAAATGGCGTAGTTGTTGCGGATTTATTCCTAAGAGGAGCATACAACCGTGATACAACAGAGGAACAACGCAGAGGAATCCTACGAGTGCCAAGGCTGGACACGCCCAGAAGGTCCCAGATCCTGAGGGAAAGGATAAGCCCCTTCTCAAAGTGTGAATCTCCACCTGGCTCAGGTAACGGTATATGGGCACAGGCTGAGGGGGATTCGAGTGAGAAGGTGTAGCTAAAAGGAAGGTGGGACTAGGCACAATAACATTAGTAGTGCCACACTTGGTGTTTTCTTTTGTTTGTTTCCAGAGTGGGTGAGCATCAAGATGGACGTTCAAGAAGTCCTAAGATGGATGAGCGCACAGTTCGAGAAGCAAGCAGAGATGGCTCAGCTGAGCCAGGAGCAGGCCATGGCGGCATTGCAACTCCAGCAGAAGCCCCTGACCGAACTGGTACACACTCTGCTGGACGAACGAAGGGAGGAGAAACCACCGCAACAGCATTTCTGTGGGGTAGGCCCACATAACTGTGGGGCATTGGCATTTGGACAAATGACTGAGGCTGATAATTTTGACGATTTTATTGAGGCATTCGAAAGGGTAGCCCTCAATGCACATTGGGCCAAAGAGCACTGGGCAGTCAGGTTGGCCACCTCCTTAACAGGAGAGGCCTTATCAGCATACCAAGCCATGCCAGCTACCCTGGCAACTGACTATGGAGAAGTAAAGAAAGCAATAAAGGATAGGCTAGGCCTAACGCCTATGGTCTATAGGCGTATGCTAAGGTCTACCCGTCTCCAGCCAGGTGAAACACCTAAGGCGCTGTGCCAGAGGTTGCGCAGCCTGGTTTGGAAGTGGTTGACTCCAGAGGGGAAGACTCTGGAAAGTATATTGGATACGATTGTATTAGAACAGTTCTCGGAAGCAGTTCCGGCAGAAGTGAAAGCATTTTTAACCTTGCAGAATTGCCAGACCTCAGCCGAAGCCGCGCAGCTCACAGAACGGTTCATGGAAGCCGAATTGGCTAATAGGCCACAAGGAGGCGCTGTGAATAAGTGGGGTATGGTCAATTCTGGAAAGGCAGTCAAAGAGCCTAGGATGTGTACTCGAAATGTGAATGAATGGTTGCCTAAGAGGGATGCTAGAAATGCATTGAAAAAATGTTTTAAATGTGGGAAAATTGGTCACATGAAAAAAGATTGTATGTGGCGTACAGCTCTGATAACAGGTGACAGAAAAAGCATACAGGCAGGGTTCCGTATAGATGTTGAAGTACAAGGGGTCCCCACTAAAGCGTTACTTGACTCAGGCACGGACCAAAGTATGGTTTCGGGAAAATTATGGCGAACCATACAGGCCCGCACTGGCTCCACCCCGAGTCAAACAGAAGGGAGGTCCAAGATAAGGTGTGTACATGGGTCATCAACATATTACCCTCTCTATAGAGTGAAAGTCAAGGGTTTAGGAACCCGGAGGGAAATCCCAGTGGCCGTAATTCCCAGACTACCCTACGACATTGTATTAGGCAGGGACTGGCCACCATTCTATAGGGGAATAGAGGAAGGCACATACATAAAGGGAGGCATGGTTTCCACCAGGTCACAGGCCCAAAGCTCGGAGGCATGAGCTGAGCTCCCAGAGGAGGATTCTGACTCTCTAGAAAAGGAAAAAGAAGCCTGAACAGGAGGACAGTGGAAGAGGAGAAGCTATGTTGACCTTAATTCCTGAGCCACTATTTGCGAAGCCTAAAAAGACAAGCCCAAATGTGGAAAACCAGGTGAAAGCAGAAACCCGTGGTAGGGAGGGTTTTGTGTTAAAATTCTGTAAGACATCCCCAAATGCCCAGAGCCCACAAAGAGCGACCGCGGCAGCTGCGGGGTACAATCTCTTTAGTGCAGTAGATAGGGTGGGTAGTGCCCAAGAGGGGAAAAGCCCTGATAGATACAGGATTACAAATACAAGTGCCGACAGGTTGTTATGGACGAATCGCCCCCCGTTCTGGACTGGCCTCCAAACATTTTATCGATGTTTGGGGCAGGGGTTATAGACCCTGACTACAGGGGAGAGATCAAAATTTTGCTTTTTAATTTCGGGGAGCGAGAGTTTGAGCTTAAAGTGGGGGACAGGGTGGCCCAGCTTATTTGTGAGCGGATTGGGTCTCCGGAGCTAAAAGAGGTACCCCTATTGACGCCTACCAGCCGGGGAGGAGGCGGGTTCGGTTCCACCGGGTCGAGGGAGGTGAAGGGAATGACCGCCACCTCGGAAGAGAGGATGGAGGATGATCTGGGTCCCCAGGTCATAGACTGTAGAGAGGATCCCTCTCCAAGAATAGGACCGGAATTGTCACTACAACAGCGGCACCAGTTAGTCCAATTGCTTACGCGATTTAGGGATGTCCTCACACCCATGCCGGGAGAAACTGGCCTTGTGGCCCATGAATTCTCACCCCTCCCGGGAAAGTAGTGCGGCAAAGGCCTTACCGCCTGCCGGAGACTCGTAAGAAGGAGGTTATATCACAATTGCAGGAGATGTTACACATGGGCGTAATAGAAGAGCCCAAGAGCCCGTGATGTAGCCCAGTAGTCCTGGTGCCCAAGCCCGATGGCAGCTTGCATTTCTGCATCGACTTTAGGCAGGTTAACGCCATCTCCCTCTTCGACACCTACCCCATGCCGCGTATCGAGGAGTTGCTGGACCGGCTAGGGCAGGCACGGTATCTGACCACCCTTGACCTTACCAAAGGATATTGGCAGATACCGTTGACCCGTGCCTCTAGACCCAAAACCGCTTTCAGCACTCCTCTGGGGTTATTTCAGTTCCGGCGTATGCCGTTTGGGCTGCACGGGGCGGCAGCAACATGCCAGAGGCTCGTTGACCAGGTTTTACGTCCCCATCAAAACTACGCAGTGGCATATATGGATGACATTGTCATCCACAGCACCACCTGGGCACAACACCTGCCCAGGGTGGAAGCCGTTCTGAAGGCCCTACGGCAGGCAGGGTTGACTTTAAACCCTAGGAAATGTCTGTTCGCTGGAACAGAAGTCCAGTATTTAGGGCATATGGTTGGAAAGGGAACGGTCCGACCTTTGCTCAGTAAGATAGAAAGTGTGCAAAACTTTCAACAACCGGTGAATAAGAAACAACTCCAAAGTTTATTAGGGCTTATAGGTTATTACCGGCGGTCCTTCCCCCGTTCGCAGAAGACAGTACTGTCCTAACCAATATGTTAAGGAAAAACGCTCCCAATAATTTGAAGTGGACACCGGAAGCGGAGGGGGCATTTGCACTGTTAAAGAGAAAACTATGTCAGGCCCCGGTGCTATATGGGGTAGATTTCAAGCGGCCATTTATCTTACAAACGCCTCAGAGTCAGGGTTGGGAGCAGTCCTCTCCCAAGAATTTGAGGGTGCAGAACACCCCGTCATGTATTTGAGTAGGAAGTTGTCCAAGGCAGAAGGCATTAGAGTAAAATGTCCTTGCACTAGTCCTGACGTAGCTAGAAGCAGGAAGGCTAATCAGGAACACCTGTGCTCAGAAACCCACGCAGCATGCAAAGAGAACAAAGATAAAAGCTGCAGGGTAGAACCAGGGAAGGCCAGTAGGGGCAGCGACCTGGGAGGACTAAGCCAGCATCCAGTGAACACACGTCATGCTGGAGGAAATCCACTGAGGGAAGGAAGCAGTAGGTGTGGCAGCAGAGCAGGAAACAGCCAGCACCGTGCCCAGGACCCTGCTAGGATTCCTGGTAGTTGGAGAGCCCAGGAGAGAGCTGCCAGAAGCCCAGATATAAGAGACAGAACCACAGCTAAGAGGTGGGAACCTAGCTTTGCTAAAGAAAAGGCAAGAAGTTCTGTTTGGTTTGAAAGGCAAGGGCGTGGCACCAGAAGTAACTTTGATACTGAAAGTCATACAGTAATTCCACCAGCGTGGAGAAGAAGGGGAAGCCAGAAGGAAGCTTTTAATATACCAGGCATTCAGAGCCCTGTATTTAAAGAGCCCTTTCTAGAAAATCTAGCCCATGACTCACAGGAGAGTTTTAAGGAAGACAGCAGATGTGAAGAGTGTGACCCATATGCAATCATAAGTGACTCTGAGTTAATGCAGCGGGAGAACAGCAGCTATAATTCTGACCCTGTGCCCATGGATTGTACAATTTGTTTATCTGACGATATTGTATCTTTACGTTGAACATGTGCAAAGCAGCCAGCTGATGGTGCCTAAAGGAAAGAAGATATTTTTCTGTGCAACGGTTCTTTTGTTTCATATTGTTTGTTGTATCCCAGGAATATCCCATCAGGGCAGGGAATAAAGCCCTAATATTATTTTTGCCTTACCACTTGACTACAAGACTCTTTTTGTATCGAAGGCAACTTAAATCTTAACACCCTAGGCAGCCACCTAATAGGGTTATATGAGGTAGCTATCAGTCACTATCTCTCACACTATGACCTGGATGACCTTAAATACCATTTTGTATTTCCAGTAAATTCAAAAAGCAAGGGGTATGTTTACTAAACCGTCTTAACGTCGCAGCGGTGGTATTATCACGTGATAAGTGATGTTATCGCACGATAACGCGGCGGTGGCATTAAGGCCTACTAACGCTGTGAAATCCGGGTCTGAAGGGTGTAAGGCTTCCCAGAGGGCAGAGAGAAGGGGTCAATGGGCAGAGAGTGGGAGGGGAGAGGCTCCAAGCACACTAACGCTGTGAAATCCGGGTCTGAACACTAACGCCAGTGAAACCCTCACGTTAAGGCACATTTTCAGGAAAGAGAAACCATTTCAGTCAGCAATGTGCAGCAAAGGCAGGGAAACCCAGAAAAGTGATGTTCTGATACATGTGCAGGGACCAAAAAGGCAAATAAACATATAAAAGGACCAGAAGAACCACATCTAAAATCCCAATAACCAAGCTGGCCAATTGTGATATTAATGATAAACATAAAGGAACACTACTGACAAAGCGTACAAATTAAGATAATATGTTTGGAAGGGTCTATGCTCTGTCCCCCTACAAAGTGAATGATCCCACATTGAAATAGCACTGATCAGGGTTTCTGTCATTTAGATTGGGCAGGTTTGTTATGGCAAGCACATGTGCAGCAACAGCAGAGTAGACACGTAGGAAAGGGCAACTCTACTGATGCTGTAAATGAGATACAGGGGGCTGCAGGCGGCACATGCTGTGGTCCAGCTGGGGCACAGTGCGGGCTAGGCAGATGCCTAGGTGGCACATTGGAATGCTGAAACTGTAAAGCAGCAAGACAGCAACTAATGAGGGTCCAACAAGGGCACGAGTGTGTGTCCCACAGTGTCACAGGGGAGATTACACAGCAGGTACCCCCAACGGCACATAACATTGGCAGGCGGTGCGGGGGGGGGGGGAGCGCACATGTCCTTGTAGGCACCCCTACCCGAGAACCCCCACCATAGGCAGCTGCCTACCGGCACACTGGATGGCATGGGACTGCGCACCACCGGCATAATGGCATGGCAGCATGGTGGCGGAGGGGTGCAGGTGGCGGAGGGGGCAGTGGCATCTGCCCACAGCAGACCATGGCCTAGCCCCGTTTAGGTGGGTGCCGTGCAATGCAACAGACAGGGTCTGTCTGACGAACAGTCATGGTATCCCCAGGGAATGAACTGTCCCTGTGGCAACAGTGTCATGCACTACACACCGCCAGTGTGTTCAGGAGCAGAAGGTCACAAGTTCAAGTCCCAGCTGTGGCTCCTGCCAACCCTTTCCCCATATTTTACCCAGTACTAAACCGTGGTAATAAAGACGGAACCTTTATTGCAGATAAAATAAACATGCCTGAAACGCCTACATTTTACCCTACAGAGCACAAACACCATAAACATGTGCAATCCCTAGAGCAGAGTTTCCCAACTGCAGTCCTGGAGGGCCAAACACCATTCAGGTTTCATGCTGTCCCTAATAAATATGCCTGTGCTGCATTTGTATGCGCTGCCACCCATTGTATGCAAATGTATCTCATGCATATTCATTAGGGGCAGCATGAAAATCTGAACAGTGTTTGGCCCACCAGGACCGGAGTTGGGAACCTCTGCCCTAGAGCAGCGGCCAACAGGGGCATAAACACCCACACCCACAGGCTCCACTATCCAAAGCCTCATGGAGAGTCAGGCTGTTGGGCCCTGCGTGCAGGAGCATCTCCCAATACTAGCACTTGCATACCTTAGCGATGCCGCCCTAAACTTGGGAATATGTTACACATATATCAAAAGGTTGCTACGATTAATGGCAGATAACAATTCCTAAGTTAAGCACAATTTGCTGATAGAGCTGCATCATAGCAACCTTTCTGATATCTGTGGAGTGTGTTTCAGTTTTGGTTTCTGACAGTGTTTACCACCCCGGGGAGTGACCCCAACAGTATTGTGTACCATAGCCATGCCTGCACTGTGCCCAGGAATGGTGTGGAGGCCAGGGTTGCCAAAAGCCTCTATATTTGCACAATGCTGGCATAGGTCTGGGAGTGTATGTCTGTCTATCCAGTGTATTGTGGCTGCCAACCCCTTACTCAGCCCACACTGCTTGCACTGTTTCCAGTGTTAGCCTGCCAATGTGCATAATGAGGAGCAAGGTACTGTGGGTATGGCCTGGACAGGGTGGCCTGGGCAGGATGCATCTGCACAGGGCATAGGGCAATGGCTGGGACATTGTAGTGCCCGGCCACCACCTGCACAGACAGGGTGACCACAGCATGTCCTGCTGGGATGTCACTCTCACCCTGACTGAGCAGTGACCACAGCATGGCTAGGTTCACCCATAGTGCTATATAGTACTTCTCTTAAAGTGATTTTTATGGGTTCTTTTTTCTGGGGCCCAATCACTGACTTACCTGCTTGGTGTGTGCGCTCACATCCCATTTTTGGGTGCACACAGTTCCTCCAGGAGCATGCACTATGTACAAGCTAGAAGACTGTCTGCAGTTAGTATGTGTATGGCTGGAACACCTTGCAGGGTGCAGCGGCTGGAGACTCACTGTGCTTGCTGCTGGAAAATGTCAGATAGTGGTGTGGGGCAGCTGAGCATTATCAGGCCTACTGTCTGTCTGCCATTGCCTTATGGAGGTGTACAGATCTGCATTGACTGCCCTGTAGGGTGCCTGTTCCCCAGCAGGACTGGGGTTGATGGTCCCTTCTACTGCCACCATTGCAGGGATGTAGAATGTGGATCTGTTGGTGGGAGACCCTGAGCCCCAGAGGGCGGGTTGGGTGGTGCTACCTAATCCACTTATGGGTCCAAACAACCCCCTTCACTTAAATCATGTGACCATGGCACCCACACAGGATATGCACTATTCTGGGTGCATCATAGTCCACAATGGCTAGACGTGACTGGGAAATACAGATGGACACAGGTGTATCCTAGGTGTGTCTGCAAGGACTACCTATCACACACTGGCACTGATGGCAACCTGCAGCATAGCCTATCTCAGCTAAGCCAGGTGCTGCGGACCTGGTGCTGGGTGCCCCACCTCACCCTCAGGGTGAGCACAGTGCCCGTACAACGTGACGGTCTGTAGCTACTCTGCCAGTAACACACATGGTCAGTTCCCCCTACCAGGCTGAGGTGCTGTGGGGGTGCATACCCCATCTTTTGATCATCTGTAGACTGCTGATCTGCATGTGCAGTGCATCATGGGTACGGGTGGGCTAACCCTATCCAGGTAACCACAGCAGACAGTTTGTGTGGTGACCTGCAGTCCTTCTGTAGCCAGCCAGGAGTTTGTTAGTAGCTATAGAGATGTAGCCCACTGGTTGCTTAACTGACTGTGGAGGCAGAGGTCATGGGTTTGATCCCACAGTGGTGTTATTTGATAGGGCTGTCTGAGGCATTTCCTTTTTTAATTTAAATTAGTGCTGCCAGCAAAAACACCCTCACAGTGCTGTAACCTTAAGGTGCCTCATAAGTCACCCTATAAAGCCCCCTATAAGGTGCCTTATAAGGTGCCCTATAGGGAACATTATAAGGTGCCTTGGCGGACAGTGCACTTTATGATGTGCCTTCTGGAGCGCCTTATGCGGCACCTTAGGTTACAGCACTGTGAGGGTGTGTTTGCTGGCAGCACTAATTTAAATTAAAAAAGAAAATGCCTCAGACAGCACTGATTTAAAGTAAAGGGTAATGCCTCAGACAGCCTTACTCATTAAGCCCACTGGGGATCAAGCTCATGACCCCTGATTCAGCAGTCATTGATTTAACCAGTGTGCTACACCTCTATTGCTGTGATTGCAGGTCAGCACGCGAAGTTAAGGGTAACATGCATGGGTCCCTCTATCGCACGATAATGTACATGGCGCACTTTATCGCGCGATAACCCACGATTGCTACCTTAAGACCGGAACGCCCACTCCTTCTATGGCATCCTTCACATTATCGCTGCAACTAGCGCCGGGAACATTAAGACGGTTTAGTAAACATACCCCCAAGTGTTTCTGATGTAACAAAAGATGCTTTGGATTGGAAAAGAGGCAAAGCAGATTCTCCGTTGCACTTTAAAGTTTCCTTCAAAATGATTCACTATGCGAACTTCAAAAAATGTTTTAAAGATTTATTGGAAAAGCTGTTTTGAAACATTCACACGTGTTTATGTCTGGGTAAAAACGTGGCTTCATTAACAGCCACCAAAAGTGGTTAATTTAAAGTGAGTGTGGCTCATCTTTGTCCACTTCCATACTGGGGGGGTCTTTTACTAATGGATGCTAAGCTGTTGCATCTAATGCGCAATTAGCACCAAAACCGGGATACATTACATGCAGTATTCCCGCATTAGCCGATGAGGGTGTGGAAAGCATTTCCTTGGCAGTTAAAGTGGAGCCCTGTCCCATAGCGCATGGGGCATTAGCTCAGGTGCACCTAACACCACCTATCCAGATAGCATTAGATGAAGTCACGCTAATGCAATTAGCACGCAGCTCAGCGCACCCTCTCTCTGCCTCTATCCTTCTCATTCATGCCTCTAACACAGGTTTCGCAGTTAGCGTGAGAATCATCCTGCACTGTCTTGGCCCTGCGCTATACAGCTATGTGTATCCCAGCGCACCTTTAAGGCACGGCAGAATATGCGCTGCCAGGTAGTGCCTTTAAGTAAAGTGTTTTCTTGATGTAAACTCTCTGTTAACTTCCTTATATCCAGGAATATGCCCCAAAATGTCGTCCCCCCCTCCCGTCTTTTATCTACTTCAATTAGTAATATGCATTCCCACCCAAAGGGGTGAATTCTCTGATTGGGGAAGAAGGATTTCCCTTCAAGACTCCCTTTCAATAAATCTATTTCATTCCCAGATTTTGGTGTCCAAGTCTTTACTGATAAAACTTCAACTTAAACAATGTAACGTGAGGTTGTATTTTCTAACAGTAAAAGTCCTTCCAAAATCAAGTGTCTGTAATCCCTTTGCTCCAGATGTTCCCCAGGTGTTCTCATGGTCCCTCTCAATTCCCAAGCAGCTTAGGGTGTCTCATCTATGATCCCTTTGTGTAAATATCAGTCATTTCTGAGCAACCTGGGGCTTTTGTGGACATGCCGGATACCACTGCATAGAATCTTAGTGCAACACAAAACCATTCCACAGAGAGTGGTGTGGTTGCCAAATTGAGGCCATAGTTACTAAGGTGCATTGCCTCTAATGCAAGTTATTTTACTGCAGGTCCCATTTTATGCAACGGGAACTAGTTCCTTATAATATGCATTAATAGTAACGCGTATTAGCAATGGTGTACCTTAATAATTACGGCTCTTGGTCTACTTAGATAAATGGCAATAAAGGTCAACAAATGAGGGGGATACCATAATTCATTTTTGACTTGTAATTGAGAGTTATACTCCCTTCACCAAGCCAATGCATAATTTACCTTGACCTGGGAAAGAGAGTATAGCTCACAAAAAGCAAGTTGCAGATGTACGAAGTTAGTCCAGTAAAAAGATACCACCTGAAACTTACTTTTTTGAGCTTATTTTCTAAGGAAGAAAATGACAAATTGAATTACCCTGTGAAGTTTCGTAGTAGAAGTCACTTGCTTCAAGTCGGCGCCATTGCTGTCTTCGTTGATTGATTTTGCAGAAGATTGCTTCACATTTTTCCGTAGGCGTTTCGACTTGCACTGTATTTCGGTTAATAAACCTGAAACATTAAATACAAAACTTAGGTACTCTGGATGCTAGATGGGAAAGGAGGAGTAGTCTAGTGGTTAGAGCAGTGGACTGGGAGCCGAGGAAACCAGGAACTGCAAGTCACGTAAGCCTCCAGTGTCTCGGGTCCAAATTTAGATTAGCAAGCCAGGAGCTAAATGCAAATGACATTCATACTGCTTTGTACATAAAGGGCAGTTTAGGTGTGCTATACTGTATATTTACTGAAAATAATAGGAAAATAAAAGGGCCTTCCCCCAGTGGATGTTTATCACCTTTACACCAATCTAAAGGAGACCTTCATTGTCTGTTTTCCATGTGTACCCTTTTATTCAACACTCACCATGAGTTCACACAAGATGAAGAAGATGTGGAGGGGTTGGAGCAGAATCAAAAAGATAGGAATGGTCAAAAAGAATTATAAAAATAGTTCCTTATCGGTCCTACAGTTCAGTCCTCCACCACTGGGTAGTGCACCTCCTCCTGCAACATGGAGACTGGACAAGTCAAACTTGTGACATCACCGGGTATATCCTGCTGGTCTTCTCCCATGATCCCCCAGTGTGTCCAGTCTCCATGCAGCATGAGGACGTAGTGAGCCTAGGTGCTGGGCTCACTTGAGAAGCAGTTTAGGAGCAGTTAGTCAGGATTTGATTTACCTTGCATTTCTTTTGCCCTTCTTTAGGTGTAATCCTGTAAATTGAATTCATTTTCATTTAATTTCATTTACTTTTACTTTATTTATTTTCACCTAGTCTGCCTTAGTGTAAAGGAGGGTTCTGTCCCTTTTCAAAGTTCACACTGCCAGCTAGCCTCTCTGCTTGGGATTCTTCGGTCTCTGTGCCCGGTGATGATCTCTCCCCCAGGACTGTATGGGGGAGAGCTCTGTGGAACACCTGCATTTTGGCAGTGTCCATGCGGCAGATTCCCATCGCGGCGGGAGCCTCAGGCCATTCGAGGTTCTTTAGCTGGTGGCCCGGGGCTCGCAGCGTCTGCTACTTCTGGTGGCGCGAGGCAGCAGCGTGTCTGGACAGCTCTTCACCCCGCAGCTACAGCGGGGTAACTGCTGCATCCCGACGCCACAAGGGAGTCTCTCGAGTCCGCATGGAGGGGCTCTGAGCTCTTGCCGCCTCTGTGGTGTTTGGCGCCAAACGGGCCTGCATCGGATTGGCGCCATTTTCTCGGCAGGGCTGAGGCCTCGTGGCGGAGAGCGGAGCAGCCCCGCGTTTGAGCAGACGACGCTGTTCCACGCGGCTACACCCAGATAAGACCTTCCTTTTGCTGTTACTTTTAATTTTAATTCTAATTTTAATTTCCTTTTAATTTTAATTTCCTTTTAATTTCATGATAGTTTATAGTTCTTTGAATGCAATGTGATTGGTTTGGGTTTTTACTTCTTGGGGGGTGCCTTTACCTTTGTCTGCATTCTGGCAGTTAGCGACGTCTGTCAGCAGCAGGTTTCCGTGCTAGGATTTGGCCATTCAGGGTCATCGGCGGCACAACCACCTACAAATTGAGCCCTTTCTGAAATTGTCATTTACATAAGGATGCTATTTCCATGTTTATATGCTTGGAAATTGTGCAGACAGCCTCTAAATGTCGTTATGCCATCTGCAAATTTGATCGCCATGCTTGCTGATCTCTTTTCCAGATCATTTCAGTGCAGTAGATGTTACCAGATGCCAGTTCCAGTGCAGATCCCGAGACATTCCACTATTTAAGAGTCTCCTGTGAGAAAACTGGCCATTTAGTCCTATTGTGCTCCTGTTTTTGATCCATTTCCCATTCTATAATAGCACATCATCTCCTTCCTCAGGAGAAGTTCATAAGGGGCTTTGTCAAGTACCTTCTAAAACATCCAGATACATATCATTTGGCTTACTCACATGTTTGTTAACCCTTTGAAAAGACAGCTTGGTGCTGCTTTTCAGAACAAGTTCTATCATTTAACTGGCACTGAACTCAGATTCATTGGTCTGTAGTTTCCAAGATCGCCTTTGAAGCTCTTTAAAAAAAAAAAAAAAAAACCAATTAGTGTTACATTAGTAACTCTTCAATCTTTAGAGATCATTAATACTAATGTTATGATTGAGCCTGGCTGATATTATGAATGATCACTATTAGACAAAAATTAGCTAGGTTAAGACACTTTGATTTGGTTTTCTGCACTATGTTATCAGAGCGCAGCTTGCCCATTTGGCGGGAACACTGCCCATCTGGGCCATCTTGGGAAAGGCCCCTGCTGGGGATCGTGAGAAGTGTTGCTGGATGGCACAGTCCGGGGCTTAGTGTTCCAGGGTCCTGGAAGGGTTGATAGCGGCAGTCAGGCCTCCCTGTCTTTGCTATGGCGGTCACCTAGGTTCAAGCGTCCTGTGTTTTGGGTGACAGGAGTGGGACACCTGGACATGTGGTGCTGGATGTTGGATAGGCTCATACTTCTTAGGTGCACTCTCCTTGAGTGCGTCTGCATGTCCGTGTTCCGTCTGTGATCTCATGCTCAGGTGATTGTTGCAGCAATGACAGAGATCGCTTGGGATATCGTGAGCGGGGTTGTCATGGTGTTGCATGAGGTTGCCAATGCAAGACGGGGCCATCCTGAGGAGTTTGGGCCTCAGTCATCAGCTTTCCCTTCAGTGGCCCGGCTGTCCAGGAGGCACCCCTCCAGATCCGCCGGTCCAGTTCTTCTCTGCCTCTTCTCAATGTGGGCAGGGGGGCTGGCAGATCTGGAAATTCACGTCCAGTGCACGTTCTACTGTTTTACCTCTGTCTTGGGGTTCTGAGGTCATATATTCCCAATCATTTGTTTGGTGGGATGCTGCTGTCTGTTGTGCAAGACAAGGTGGTCAACAGTCGGAGGCTGTCGTCTATTCCCCTTACCCCTGAAGGTGCTCACAATTTAAGTTTTTTGTACCTGCGGAGGTGTATGTTGTTAAAGGCTAGCAGGCACACCTGTGGGACCAGAATCCTCGGTTCTTCCGACCTTCCGTTGAGGTGCGCGTGTGGGGTATACTCCCTTGGTCGGCTAGCAACTTGCTTCACCCATTGGGCCTTCCCTTTCCTCAAGGCATTGTTGCGTCCCACTTCTTCGTGGGGGCTCGCCGCAGGGCCTGGAGTTATGCTCAGCCGGTTCCAGCCAGGGCTGAGTCCTTGGGGGGAGGCTCCGATCCTAACGATACAGGGAGTGCTGGGATCCGTTCAACCAGGTTCCTTCGGGCCCAGCGTACGTCGTCTTTTGCTGGCCGGTTTAGGTCTTCGGGTCGTGGCGGTGCTCCGAGAAGACCAGTAGGCTGCACAGTGCTTGTCTTGGAGCAAGCGCGGGATATCTGTAGGTTCATGTTCAAAGCCGTCCGGTTACATGTCCCTCCATTGTGGAATGCTGTACTAGTAGGCATACTTCATATGCTGGGCTTACAAGTTGGCTTCCGCGCTGCTCGGCATCAGCCAAGGTGACTGCCGGTTTAGGCTGTGGAGTCAGCCTGGAGGAGGGGCCTTGCGTTCTCTGGACAATGCCCTGTTCGGTTGTGTGCCTTGTGGCTCTTATGGAGTTGTAAAAAGGAAAAAAAAAAAAAAAAAGAATAATCAAACAGGAAAGCCTTCCTAATTGTCCCCACTTCTTTTTTATAAGGTTCTGTCCCTTTCTTCCGGGAGCTTGGCCGGAGCGTGGTTAGACTCAGCTACATTTTGGGGATCCTTTATGTACAAGGCGTTTTAGTGTACGCAGCATGCCCAGTGATCCATCGTCTGACTGGAACGGTACGCGGTACGTCAGCCGTGGCAGGCGTTCACGGACACGGTAGCGGATCGAGCGCTGTAGGTGCTGTCTGAGATCTCCGGGATGGTGGCCTATTTCGATCGGCAGGGTGGAGTCGGTCGGGTGGTCAAGGTGGCCCGAGCGAAGGGACAGCATGTGCGGTTGAAGCCTTGGCGGCCTGCGTTTCGGTGGGGACACTGTGGTGGCGAATGTCCTTAGCGGGGTCCGAGTGTTTGCCGGAGGAGTGAGATTGCATCAGGCGGTGTGCGCGCCGCGTGTGCTCAGATGCGGTCAGCCCATATTGGACCTCATGGCGACCTGTCAGTCTGCGGCGACGGGTCGATGTTTAGCAGAGGACATATGAGGCTACTGGATAGCGTCGACGCATTGGTACGGGGCCGTGGCCCGGTCCATTCTATGCCTTTCAGAGGTCATAGTGAAAATGGCCGACTGGGTCTGGTTGCTAAGATATGTGCTCTTCATTAGTCAGTGGGGACCATTACCAGTGTATTCTGCAACATTTGCGTGAGCTTGCATAATCTTTACTTGCAACCAATCGAAATAACTGTCCAAAACCAGTTGATGCAGTCACTACTTAAATTTGCCTCGCTTGACAGTAAAAAAAAAAAAAAAAAAAAGACATATTTATTTTATACCGATAGGTCACTCACAGCATATTTGGCGATTCCTCGTCCTGGTGTTAATCATGCAGATAATTTCTGCTCTAGTTGTGGTGATGTGACTTTTACATCACAAAAATGGCATATGACTGTGACGGTTCAGAAAGCCTACAATTTATATTTTGGCTGCAGAATAAAAGATCAGGATAAAAGCTAGGCGCCACACATATGCTGCAATACATGTGTAGCAGATCTCAGGCTGTGGATGGATGGGAAAAGACCATCAAAGTCTTTTGCGGTTCCAATGATCTGGAGAGGGCCCATGGATCACGTCGGCGATTGCTACTTCTACATGGTTCCTCCAATTCCGGAGGGCATATCCAGGTGACGTAAGCGGTTGGCCTACTGGCATGGCGTCGTGGGCGTGGCTACCAGAGTCTCCTTTATTTTTTGTCACACCATGTAAGACTCCACATCTTCTGAAACAACGCTGGACTCTGGGGCACTTGACACCCTCTTATATGCCCTTGGTGGATCACGCTTGGTTTATTGCAACTTATTGCTTAGCTGCATTCCACATTCTCAATTAAAAAGACTCCAGCTGGTCCAGGACATAGCTGTAGAGCTACTTTGTGTTGCAAAGAATAAAGCCCTTAAGAGGTGTGACAAATAAGGTGTTTGACGCTGGTGGTTTTTCCATTTCCCTCATTTTGCTTCCCACCTCTGTCTGGATGGACCTCGGTTCCGTTCTCCCTCGTGGAATCCGGCTGTGCCTGTTTAGTTTTCGGTTTGGGACTTACGCAAGAACACTTTGCTTGTAACCTGCGTTCCTTAGACCTTAGGTGAGGTTCCGTCGCTTTCTGGGAGGTCTCTTCGCTGCCTGTCCCTCCGTGGAGGCGGGTTCTGCGGGAGAGCAGCGGTTGCTAACACTTGACACCCTGGTGGGGTCGAGAGCCAAGGGGGAGCTCAAGTGGATGTTTCAGGCGGAGCTCCGGTAGCCTTCTCAGTAGGTCTGTTTCTAGGGCGTTCAGTGTGTTTGCGATGGCGAGTTTGTCTTTCTGAAGCACTAGCGCTGCTTGGGGCAGAGTTCTGTGCTGTTTTCACCAGTGAAGAGGATCCAAGTGGGCTCTCGGTCGTGTCTTCCTGGTTGGCTTACCGCCTGTTGACGTGAGGAGCGGGCTGGGGTCGGTGCCTGCTCTGTTCGTTTAGGGGCCGAGCCGACTGGATAGGTCCCTCCCAATGATTACTGCTCTGGTACATCCCAGTGGTGGAGGACTGAACTGTAGGACCGATAAGGAAATGGAAATTACACTTACCTGGTAATTGATGTTCCTTGAGGGAGTACAGTTCAGTCCTCATTCCCGCCCGGGGATGGATGTTTCAGACGCGAGGCGTCAGTTCCGAGTATGCTTACGGATCCTAGAGTCGGCAACGGGCTCTGATTGGCAGGTAATCGCGAGAGCAACCTTTTCTGCCTATACTCTTCCTTAGTTCTCCTTCCTTCTAGCTCTCTGTCTTCCGCTGTTTGGTGCGCAGGGGGACAGGGGCATAGAGGAGGGTGTTTTCGGCCTTTCTTTTTGGGGCCCTGTGATTTTAAAGTTGAAGTTTGAGCATAGCTTTGTATTTAGTACTTTAACTGGTTGTTTGTTTGCTCCTTTGAGTCTGCTTTGACAGTAGGTCACTGGGGGATCATGGGAGAAGACCAGCAGGATATACCCGGTGATGTCACAAGTTTGACTTGTCCAGTCTCCATGTTGCAGGAGGAGGTGCACTACCCAGTGGTGAAGGACTGAACTGTACTCCCTCAAGGAACATCAATTACCAGGTAAGTGTAATTTCCATTTACAAAACCATCAGTCATTATAATCCAGGGGGGTGGGGGGATGACCCCTGTTTATCCCCCTCACATGTATACTCATGATTGGACTGCACTTAGAATTCTCAGTGGCCCTTAGCTGGAGGGACGTCTCCTCCAAAAGAACACCCTTGTAGTACTGTGACTTTCAGTGATTGTCATAGTTAGAAAAGACATCTTCCCTATCAACCCGCTGAGCTTGGAACACCTCAGCTTTGCAGTCTGCTGCATCAGACAGCAGACTCAAACCAGTGCTGCATTTTGCAAGGGACTGTTTTATAAAGGCATATAGATGTGTGGAGGGGAATTTTAGAAAGGATGTCCAAGTGTAATCTGGGGTGTCTAAGTCAGAACATCTGAAAAAAAAGAAAGCACGTCCAGTGCCCGATATCGACGTCTCCGGGGATATTTACATAGACATCCCCAGAATAGTATTTTAGAGCCTAGATGTCTAGAAATAGCCTAATGGTTAGAGTAGTGGGCTAGGTAACAGGAAAGTCAGGATTCAAAGCCCACTGCTGCTTTTACTGAAAGTGTGCTGAGTACTGGGAATGATGGAGTGCTATTTTCTCGAGCACTTTCCCAATACTTATTTATACCTGGAGCAAATCACTATCCCTGTTTTCAGATGTCAAAAGCACAAATAGGGCTTCCAAAATACCCCCCTGAATTTTATAACATGGCACCTGGATTTGGAAATGGGAAAGGCACCTATCTTACAAAGACTTATAGATGCATAAGTTTCTTTATAAAATAATAGTACGATCCTACACCAATTGTGCCTGCATTGAATTCACAGACATTATTCCTGCTCGAGACAGGTGTAAATGCTACTGGGTACTTTAGGTGTGTATGCATGCATCTTATAAAATACATGCATAAACTGTGACTCCAACCATGCTCATGAGACCGCACCTTGAATATTGTGTGCAATTCTGGTCGCCGTATCTTAAAAAGGATATAGCGATTTTAGAAAAGGTACAGAGAAGAGCCACCAAAATGGTAAAGGGGATGGAAGGATACTCCTATGAAGAAAGGCTAAAAAGGCTAGGGCTCTTTAACCTGGAAAAGAGACGGCTGAGGGGAGATATGACAGAAGTCTATAAATTAATGAACGGAGTGGAACGGGTAAACGTAGATCGATTGTTTACCTTATCAGAATATAGAAAGACTAGGGGACATGCAATGAAGCTACAGGGTAAACTATTTAAGACTAATAAAAGAAAATATTTTTTCACTCAACGTGTAATCAAACTCTGGAATTTGTTACCGGAGGATGTAGTAAAGGCTGTTAGTGTAGCTGGGTTTAAAAAGGTTTGGACAAGTTCCTAGAGGAAAGGTCCATAAACCATTATTAAGAAGTGACCGAAGATATCAATGCTTGACCCAGTACAAGCATTGTGGAACTTGTGTCTCTTGGGGAAACTGCTAGGTACATATGACCTAGATTGGCCACTGTTGGAAACAGAATACTGGGCTTGATGGACCTTGGTCTGACCCAGTATGGCATATCTTATGT
Organism: Ichthyophis bannanicus; assembly: GCA_033557465.1. Taxonomy (NCBI): domain Eukaryota; kingdom Metazoa; phylum Chordata; class Amphibia; order Gymnophiona; family Ichthyophiidae; genus Ichthyophis; species Ichthyophis bannanicus. Next base: position 475,382,929 of record CM066037.1, on the reverse strand, counting down.
TCTCTGCCCAAACTCTACCCCTGAGTCCACATGTTGTACAAATTTGTGCCAGCTTGCACCATGTGTGCTTTAATGAATGAGCTAATTTACCCTCCTGCTGGTCACTTTGAAATCACAGAGGTTTATGCACAGGAATCCTTTTTTAAAAAGTTGCCTGGACTATATGCTGATAAAATTATATGCATACAAGTTGTGTGAGCAAATGTTTGCCCGAATGGAGTGTAGGCATTCCTGGGGACAAAATCACGTAGAGAATAGTGTTTGCACACATACTTTGTAAAGCGCACAGGTGTTCTCCAGGAACAAGCAGGAAGTCAATCCTTACATATGGGTGACGTCGGCACTGACGGAGCCTGCATGGAGCATTTCCCCAGCTTTCAAAGAAAGCCTGTGGGAATGCTACCACACCTGCGTGGTCCTCTTCCCGACCAAGGGTGCCATCTTGTTCAGTCTCCTTTTTTCCGCGGAGCCCAATGGACGTGTGTCCCATTTCCCCAGAAAAAAATCTTTAAAGGTTAGCTTTTCCTGGTTTGCGTACCAGTTCCTCTTCCTGCCTCGAGCCGGTGCTGTTCTCAGCTCTTTTCCCTTCTTTTCTTTCAATCAAGGCTTGCCTCGACCGGCGTTCGTGCCTTTTTTTGCCTGGCGGTCATCAACCCTGGCCAGGTGTTTCCCACCATGTCTTCTGGTAGGTTCAAGAAATGTAATTGCTGCAGTCTAATCATGTCAGTAACCGACACCCATGGCTGCTGCCTCCACTGCCTGGGACCGGACTATGACAGCACCTCTTGTGACCTGTACCAGGCCATGATGCCTAAGACCAATAAAAAGAGGTCAGAGTTGCAGGAAAAACTGTTCCCAAGGTCCGACTCAGCACCGGCCTCCCCGATGTCGAGCTCCAAGCCAGCACTTCCCGTGTGGCCTGAGCATCCTCGGAGTCCTGCAGCGGCAGCTCCTCCAAGAAGACCTCAGACCCCTAGAGAAAGAAGAAAAAATTCTCAAAGTCCGTCGAGGTTCCACCAGAGAAAACTCGGTAAAACCAGTCGGAGGGACTCGGGCGGCTCCGAGAAGTGCCCTACCAAGATCCTTAAAAAGGATTCCTCGGCAGAACATGCGAGCTTCCTCGAGACCATCCTCAAAAAGGATTCCTCAGCCAGTGGAGACTGTGCGAGGTTCCTCAAGAACATAGTCCTCGTCGAGGACGCTTCGCTGGGCCCAAGATCCTCGGTGCCCACACCAAAAGCTGCGAAACCTTCTGGCTTAGAAACCAGAATGGCGGCCTGGAGCAGAACATCACTGCTATCCTGGCCCTGAAGCAGCAATGATGGCTGGTTTGTCTGCATCATCTGCCCTGATGATCGGCCTCCCCAACTGCAGCCAGAAGACTCATTCTTCGGTTTCCCCTGGTAGGGATGTTAGAGCCCTCAATGCCCATGGGCGCAAGTGCTACCAGGGCTTGATGCTGGGGTGTCGGATACAGGCCTATGAGTTATACATAGGTATGTATCTCAAGGCCCTAACCCAGGAGTTGTCTGGGTTTTCAGCAGGGCTTACTAGGGAACTCCTCCAGTGGTTCCAATCCTTGACCTCTGGCATCAAGAGCTGCTCTAAATTTCTTTCCCAGACAGTCTACGATGGGTTTGAGTCTGCGGCTTGGGTAGCAGCGGCTGGCATCGGTGCCCACTGCCAAGCCTGGCTGCAGTCCTCAGACCTCAAAGAGTGGGTCCAAGACAAGCTGCTCGATGTCTCCTGTACCGAGAAGAACCTGTTTGGCTAACCAATGGCTGACAAGGCGGCAGAGATAGAGGCCGATGTGGTGACTCGACAGAGGCTCTCCAAAAAGACCTCATCCTTCCCCCATAAGAAACCATCAGAGAATAGAACCCTGTTCCTGAGGAAAAAGGGGCCTTTTCACCAGAGTCACCACTACCAGCCCTTCTCGGGCCAGCAGTAGGGTTCTCACCCCAAAAGACAAAACCATGGGGCACAGAAGCCCCAGGCCCCAGCTCCCACCCAGACCGGAGGGAGCTTTTGACTTCCAGGGCAGGTCCTCCCCTCCCCTGAGAGACCTTCACCAGCCCACAGGGCACTCTTTGTCCACAGGTGGGCCAGTGTCACCTCAGAACAGTGGGTACTGTAGGTGGTAAGGAAGGGATACCTCCTCCATCTACAGCAGGTACCACCCAGAATTTTTCCAGGAAAGCCAGTGCGACCCCTCCTTCACCAGACCCTTCTGCTCTCAGAGTTCACGGAGGAAAACTTCTTTGTCCCTAAAAAAACTGAGGACCTCAGGCCCATCCTAAACCTGAGAAACAAGTTTCTGGTGAGGGAGAAGTTTAAGATGCTCTCCCTTGGAACACTGCTGCCTTACCTCCACCAGGGAAATTGGCCATGCTCCTTGGATCTAAGGGCTGCGTACATGCACATCCTGATCCATCCCTCCCACAGGCAGTGCCTACAGTTCATAGTGGGAGGGGGGCACTATCAGTACAAGGTGCTACCCTTCAACCTGGCCTCCTCGCCAAGGGTCTTTACCAAATGCCTGGCAGTGGTAGCTGCCTACCTGCACCTACAAGGGGCTTTGTCTTCCTCTACCTGGACAATTGACTCATCAGAGGAAGTACTGCCTCAGGTCAGTCAGGCTGCAGAATATGCAATCCTTCTGCTGCAGCACCTGGGGTTTGTCATCAACTACCCCAAATCCCACCTCCCTCCAGCCCAAAGTCTGGAGTTCATCAGTGCCCAGTTGGACACATTGCAGGTCAAAGCTGTCCTCCCAAGAGAAAGGGCAGAACACCTCAGGCAACTGGCAGGAGAGGTACAACACCCCCAGTCTGTGCCGGCTTGTCTCCTCCTCCGCCTACTGGGCCATATGGCTTTGACGGTCCACACCACACATTCAGCGCACTTACAAATGTGGACAGCCAGTGGTGCCTACACTCGCAGTGGATGCAGGACACGGGCAGGCTACAGGACAGGGTCAGGGTTACTCGCCAACTGGCAGAGTCCCTCAACTGGTGGCAAAACCTGCACCACCTCCAGGCAAGAATGCCCTTCCAGGCACCCACGCCGCAGAGGACCCTGACCACAGATTCCTTCTTCCTGAGTTGGGGAGCTCATTGTGGAGACCGCCATACACAGGGCAGTTGGTCTCAGGAGGAGTTGCTCCTACAGATCAATCTCCTGGAGCTCAGGGCAATCTTTTTGGTCATACGAGCATTCCACCATCGCCTACAGCACCAGCTTGTACTGATCCAGATGGACAACCAGGTCACCATGTTTTATATCAACAAGCAGGTGGGCACGGGTTCATACTCACTCTACTAGGAGGTGGTGGCCCTCCTCTCCTTGGCAGTACGCAACAACATGTTTCTGCGAGCGGTGTACCTCCCGGGTCAGGACAACTGCCCAGTGGACAGGCTGAGCAGAGTTCTTCGCCCACACAAGTGGTGCTTAAACCCCAGAGTGACGAAGCAGCTCTTTCATCTCTGGAGCAAGCCCATGATGGACCTATTCGCCTCTCTGGACAACATGTAGCTACCCCACTTCTGCTCCTGTCAGCCGCATCCAGAGAGAGTGGCAGCAGATGCCTTCCTGATCTCGTGGTCCGAGGGCCTACTTTGTGCATTCACACCAACCCTCCCCCACCTCCGGTCGCCAGGACCCTTTTCAAAGTTTGGAGAGAAAAGGCCTTTGTTATTCTGATTGCCCCCAGGTGGTCCCGGAAACCTTGGTTCCCTCTGCTGCTTTCCTTGTCGGTGGCACTCCCAGTCCCTGTCCCAGGAGGAGGGCTCTCTCCACCCCAATCTGGGAGCACTAACACTAACAGCGTGGCTGCTGAAAGGGTAGCATTGGCCCCTTTCAATCTTCCAGGAGAAGTCGAAGAGATCCTTCTGGCCTCCCAGAAACCCTCTACCAGATGGGCTTATGCCTTTAAGTGGAGAAGGTTCTCCACCTGGTGTGCAGAAAAAGAGGAGAATCCCTTCTCCTGCCAGGTGCAACTAGTACTGCAGTACCTACTGCACCTGTCACACACTGGGCTGATATCTAACTCTGTGAGGGTACATCTGAGTGCTATAGCTGCTCACCACCACCCTGTCGAGGGGAAACCCCCTTTCAAGCCAGCCCCTGGTCTCCAAGTTCCTCTGGAGCCTCCTATTATCCAAGCCCCCTCTCCACCCTCCAATGGCAGAGTGGGACCTCAACGTGGTGCTCTCTCAGCTCACCAAACCACCATTTGAGCCCCTGGCCACTTATCACCTGTGGTACCTGTCATGGAAAGTGTCTTTTCTGGTGGCCTTCACGTCCGCTCGAAGGGTGAGTGAACTCTAGGCTCTGGTGGCAGATCCACCATATACAAGGTTCTACAAGAACAGGATAGTGTTCCGCACACACCCCAAATTCCTCCCGTAGGCGGTGTCTCCTTTCCACCTCAACCAAGAGGTGGTCCTCCCCACCTTTTTCCCGCAGCCTCATGCTGACAAGGAGGAACTAGTGCTTCATACACTAGATTGCAAACGGGCCCTGTCCTTCTATTTACAGCAGACTCAGGCCCATCGAAAAGCTCCTTAGTTTTTCGTGTCTTATGACCCCAGCAGACTGGGGCTCCCTGTGACCAAGCGAACTCTGTCCAGTTGGGTGGCAGACTGTATTGCCCTCATCTATGAGTGAGCTGGCCTCCAGGATAACAGCACATCGCATGAGGGCGATTGCCCTGTTGGTGGCCAACCTCTGCACAGTGCCAGTGACGGAGATCTGCAAGGCTGCCACATGGTCTTTAGTTCATAAGTTCGCAGTTCACTACTGCCTGGAGAGCAAGTTCCGCAGGTACAGTACATTTGGCCAGGCAGTACTCTGTAATATTCTGTGGGTGTAGACAGCTCCTGCTCTCTGACCCTTCCGTGTTATTTTATTTATTTATTTATTTAGTATACATTTGTATACCGCTACTTCCAGCGATCAGCAGCGGTTTGATTACAGATTGGAAATTGTCAAATCATGACAGGAAATTTTTGAGGTATAAACACATTGATTAGACAGGAAAGCACAGCACACAGAGAACTATTTTACAGGGAACATGGGCTATGGAGGGTTAAGTGGCTTGCCCAAGACCACAAGGAGCACCTGTGGGACTAGAAACCCCAGTCCTTGCGGCCCAAGATTGCTGTTCAGGCTACCGGAGTGATAGTGTCATTGGATGCTAGGATCATGCAGAGTCTCTCAGTGGGGACACATCTGCAACACACAGCTAACCGATTGGTCACCATTGGGGCTGTCTTTCGGTCCTCAGCAGCCTGGAGCTAGGGAATCCCATATGTGAGAACTGACTTCCTGCTTGTTCCTGGAGAAAGCGTACTCACCTGTAACAGGTGTTCTCCAGGGAAAGCAGGAATCAGTCCTCACAACCCTCCCTCCTCCCCTGAGAGTTGCCTCCCTACCTTGTTTTAGTTTTACTGCCATCCTAGCTATGTCATCTGACTGAGCAAGATGGCACCTTGGGCAGGAAGGGGACCACACATGCATGGTAGCATGCCCCAAAGACTTTCTTTGAAAGCTGGGGAAATGCTCCGCATGGGCTCCATCAGTACCAATGTCACCCATATGTGAGGGCTGATTCCTGCTGTCCCTGGAGAACACCTGTTACAGGTGAGTAATTATGCTTAATCTGCCTTGCGTATTAAATAGGATTACATGGGTGAATATCATTTCTATGTGGTAGTTTTCAAATATGCGCAGAGTTTACCTTTGAAAACTGGTGTAACATGCACATCTTGATGTACAACCTAGGCCACCTGTTATACAATTAACCTCCTAGCAAGTTTAGGAAACTTTTAGGTGTTATCCTAATTGGCTATATGATGGCTGAAAATTAGTTCAGTCCTCTTACACCCTGATATGAGAGGCCTCCCACCTCTCTCACTCCCTTAAAACCCAATGTAATAGAGAACCCCTCCACCTGCCTCTGGAGGGGAAGGGCACAAAAGGGTTAGGAGAAGGGTTGGCAGGGCTTCTCTGTCACATCAGATGGGATGGGATGGGATGGCGAGCAGTCTGGCAAATTAAGTCAAGTTCTGAAAGTCCAAGCACGAGCTCTTTTTTTGGCACCTGTCTACTAACTAGTAATCAGCAGTGTGGTACTTAAGTTTACTCTGATGCTTAATTAATGAGTAAAGTGAGCTTCTCAGCAACAGAGTCCTATGTTTCCATGGCAGAGCAAACTGAAGTGACAGCACCTATTGTATATCTTTGTTTCGCACATGCCAAGATGAGAAAACGATCAGCCACTTTTAAAATTTCACGTGGCCGCCTCGGTCAGGTCTGCTTACACTGACCTATTTCCTTTCTCCAGTGTTTTTCTGTTTTCCCCAGTGACTGACAGTCAGAAAGACAATCTTGCCTGGGCTCAGAATTTCTCCTTCAGAACCAGAAAGCTGGCATTGCCTTCTGGGGCCTTTGTGTTATGTAGCTCACACTGCCTTGGAAAACGTTATCGCTATCTCAGTGACATTTAATTTGCATGGTTTATTAGTTGCATATCTCCCTTGAATGTGCTGTATCTTGGGATCTTTGAAGGCTGTCTAAAATTACAGAATGAAATATTAATGACGCTTAACTTCTTCCGAAGAATTCCGCGGTTAATTGTTTTTCACAAAGCTAACTGTTCATATAGCAGCTCTGGATCAGACGGGCAGATATTGTCAAATTATATTAAAACTCAAAGTAGATTAATTTCTTATATCCATCTATACACATTGCTGTTATGTTAGATTAAAATGGTTTCCTTCATTATAGTTCTTTTGTAGAGTTCCAATAGCTCTGTTGATCCTGGAGAAAAATTAATTTCCATGAAACTAACAGACAAATTACCCATGATGTCATAAGACTCCAAGGGCCCCCTTGCTATGGATTTGCCATTAATGCAGTGGTCTCACACGTATTAATAGCAAAAGCCGTAGGCTAGCTGTCAAGAACGTGTTCAGTATGTCCCCAGCATCTAACACACGAAGGGTTTTCCTAATGTATACTGCACTAGGTTGGGTTCACTTAACCACTCCTACAAACAATGTTGCTGTTATAGGGGTGCAGTCTGCACAGGACACATTGATTAGAAAATACTTTAATCTACAGATGTACTTGCAGACTTTACACACATTCATTTACAACTGCCCTTCAGCAGGTGCAAATGTCCACACCTGCTTTTAAGTCTCAATCTTTGCCACTTAACGCTAGTATTTCATAAAGAAAAATAGAAATCTCTGTGTCTCTATGAAATAGACACCATCTTAACCTCTTATAAATTATCCTCGGAATGTATAGAGGTGGTAAGTAAATCAACAGTAAGGGTCCAATTTAAATAAGCTTTGATCCCAAAGACACAAAAGAGGTAATTTCATAACAGAACACCAATGTAAAATTTCCCAAAAAGTGCCTGTTTTATAAAGGCAACATAGGTGCCTATACGGTATGTCTTTTATAAAGTGGGCTCTCAGATCTATCCCTAATTGCGCACACACAAAGGGGGACTTTTACTGAAGGCGCTCTGGGACACATCCTCAGCTCGCACAGGATAATTCCCGCACTAACCGTGCAACTCACATTAGGGTCACAAGTGGGCAGGTTAGGGGCAGAGTGGCATGGTGAGCTCAGCAAGGTTAGCTTCAGGCTCATACCTGCCCGATTAGTGCAAGTTCACCTAACGCCACCTCAGTCGGTGGAGTTAAGTGCACCTGTGCTAATGCAGCACATGTTAGAGGAAATGTGCCCCACATTCACTGTCCGAGAAGTGCTTTTCACACCACTGACCGTTAACGTGGTGGTGTTGCACCTAACGCGCCATAGTTTTGTTGCTTTTGAAGCATTAGGTGCAACACCCTAGCACTCATTAGTAAAAGAGCCCCAAAATTATTTATATTTGTGCCATCATAGTAACATAGTATATGATGGCAGATAAAGACCAGCATGGTCCATCCAGTCTGCCCAGCAAGGTGGCAAGAATAGGTGCACCTGCCGCTCCGTGCAGGTCACCCCTATTGGCTGGGATATAGGAAATAGTTACGTTTATTTTGATTTTATCCTGTTGCTATAAAGGGATCCACTGTGCCTGTCCCATGCCATTTTGAACTCAGTCACTGCATTTGCCCCTACCACTTCCATCAGGAGGGCATTCCAAGCATCCACCACCCTTTCAGTGAAAAAGTATTTCCTGACATTGCCTTTCAGTTTACCCCCTTGCAGTTTCATATTATGCCCTCTAGTTTTAAATGGTATGTTTATTCATTAATCCTCTTTAATTATTTAAAGGTCTGAATCATATCGCCCCTGTCCCTCCTCTCCTCTAGCATATACATATTTAGGTCTTCAAGTCTCTTCTCATACATTTTCTGGCGCAGGCTCCAAATTATTTTGGTCACCTATCTCTGAACCATTTCCAGTCTTTTTATATCCTTTGCAATATATGGTCTCCAAAACTGAACACAACATTCCAAGTGAGGCCTCACCAGTGACTTCTACAGTGGCATCAATACCTCCTCCTTTCTGCTGGTAATTCCTCTCTGTATGCAACGCAGCATCCTTCTGGCTTTGGTCACCACCTTATCACACTGTTCTGCCATCTTGAGATCCTCAAGAACAATCATTCCAAGGTCCTTCTCCTGGTCTATGCACACCAACCTCTCGCCCCCTATTGCATATAATTCCATTGGATTTCTGCATCCCAAATGCATGACACTGCACTTCTTCACATTAAATTTTAACTGCCAAGCATTAGACCATTCTTCCAGTGTTTTTAGATCTTTCCTCATGTTATCCACTCCTTCAGAAATGTCCACTCTGTTGCAAATTTTTGTGTCATCTGCAAAAAGGCAGACTTTTCCATTCAGTCCTTCAGCAATATTTCTCACAAATACATTGAACAGTACGGTCCCAGGACTGATCCCTGGGGCACGCCACTAATCACCTTCCTTTCATCCGAGTAAGTTTGTTTACCACCACCTTCTGTCATCTGTCAGTCAACCAATTCCTGATCCAGTTCACCATCTTGGGACCCATCCCCAGACTGTTCAGTTTATTAATCAGCCTCCTATGGGGAACAGTATCAAAGGCTTTGCTGAAATCTAGGTAGATCAAATCCATCACATGCCCTTGATCTAGTTCTCTGGTCACCCAGCCAAAGAACTCAATCAGATTTATTTGGTAAGATCGTCCTTTGGTAAAACCATGTTGCCTTGATTCATGCAACCTGTTGGTTTCGAGGAGGTCCACTATTCGCTGTTTCAGGAGCGTCTCCATTACTTTTCCCACCACCGAGGTAAGCTTACTGGGCTGTAGTTTGTCACTTCTTCCCTACTGCCACTTTTGTGAAGAGGTACCACATCAGCCCTTCTCCAGTCCTGTGGAACTTCTCCTGTCTCCAAGAATCTATTAAAAACATCCTTTAATGGCCTTGCAAGAACCTCTCTGAGCTTTTTCAGTATCCTGGGATGTATCCCATCCGGTCCCATGGCCTTGTCCACTTTCATTTTTTCAAGCTGTTCAAACATTCCCCTATCTTCTCCATTCCCATTTGTCAATCACAGGTGGTTCTTCTCCAGGAATTTCTTTAGTAAAAGCAGAACAGAAGTATTTGTTTAGCCTTTTTGCTTTTCCAATATCACTTTTCACGTTCTCGACAATTTTGCAATTCCACCACTGATCTTCCTCTTCTGAATATACCGGAAGAAAGTTTTGTCTCCATGTTTTAGATCTTTAGCCATCTTTTCTTCTGCCTTTGATTTTGTTATCCTTATTTCTCTTTTTGTCTCTTTTAGCTTTATCCTGTATTCTGTTCTGTGTTCCTCTGTTTGCGAACTTTGGAATTTTATGAAAGCTGTGGTTTTTGTCTTTATTTGTGCAGCTATTTCTTTGGAGAACCAAATAGGTTTCCTTTTCCTCTTGTTTTTATTTACTTTCCTTACATATGCATCTGTTGCCCTTGTTATTGCCTCTTTCAGTTTAGCCCACTGCAGTTCCGCTTCCCTTATCCCCTCCCACCCTGCCAACTCCTCCTTCAGGCACTTGGCCATCTTCCTGAAGTCAGTGGTTTTGAAGTCTAGGACTTTGAGTTTGCTGTGATTGAACTCTGCCTTGTTTTTATCTCAAACCACACTTTGTGATAATCACTGCTGCTCACATGGGCACCCTCCCAGACATTCAACACTCTATCTCCATTAGTGAGTACTAAATCCAGCATTGAACTTTCCCTGGTTGGTTCCATCATCATTTTTCTTAGCAATACATCTTAGAAGGAATCCCCAATGTTTTTACCACTTTCCAGATTTGCAGAAGGAATACTCCAATCAGGTAGATTACAGTCACCGAATATGATCACTTCTCCCTTCATGGCTACCTTTGCAGTATCAATAATCAAGTCTCTATCCATTTCTTCGGTTTGAGTTGGAGGCCTATGGACTACACCAGTATGGATGATAGTGCCATCTCCTCCCCCACATTTTAGTAGCTTTAATATTTGCTTTTGACATATAGGACTACTCCTCCTCCTTTTCTGCCTTCTTTATCTGTTATAAATAAATCATAGCCAACTATGGCTATTTCCCATTCATGTGACTCATTAAATCATGTTTCTGTAATGGCCACAGTGTTCAAGTCCATTTCCACCATGAGGGCTTCCAGGTCAGGAACTTTGTTGGCTAGGCCGAGCATTTGTTTTAAATGTGTGTCTGACTTTATTCATGTATACACATATTTTATAAAACGGCATGTACATCACACCTATGCCTCTAGGATACCTATGGATGATGTACATATTGATATAAACATACATGATTTTGTTGGCATACATACTTGTATGCACAAAGGTCACCACACAGTTTTATAAAAAAACATTTTCCCAGTGTAAAACATGCTATACACACAGAAAAAGCATTCATTATCCCCAAAATGGCCAAATTATTTATCAAATCAGACTCTAAGGGGTATGTCTACTAAGCTGGGCTAACATTAACCCGGGTTATCTGCCACTAGTTCCCATGTTATTCAATAGAACCTAATTGCAGATAGCCAGTGTTAACCGTTAGCTCGGCTTAGTAGACATACCCTTATGTTTATAACAGGGGTTCTCAACCCAGTCCTCGAGAAAGACCTAGCCAGTCAGGTTTTCAGGATTACTACAATGCATATTCATGAGATAAAGATTTGCATACAATGGATGCAGTGCATGCAAATCTAGCTCATGCATATTCATCGTGGTTATCCTGAAAATCTGTCTGTCTAGGTGTCTCTCAAGGACTGGGTTGAGAACCCTTGGTCTATAATATAATCTTGATATGTGCAAAAATATTTTATTATGTGGAAAGTTTTTTTGGAATATTGGATTGTAGCAGGGCTTTTTTCAGGGGGTATGGTGGTAGAGATTACTGACTCCTTTTTTTTATTGCCTTCTAAAATGGACCCATGGTCCACATGAATGAAAGAGCCCTGCACATGAGTACCGGCACCTTTGTTGCTAGGAAAAATGCACTGGATTGTAGTATATGACGCTACCTACATTCGGCTAACATCCCCATCTGTTGGCACTTCCGCAGTCGACATGCTTGGCATTTTCTTCTCATATACATGTCCATTTCACAGTTTCCTCCATTTTTGCATTTGTAAATTGCATTTTTAGTGATACTCCTTCGGAAGAACCCTGTTAGCACACATATACACATGGAAAAAAATAGCATTAAGATGTACAGAAATGTTCAACTGCTTAGTGGAGAGCATTGCATTAGGAGAATAATTTTATAAGAATGCATGTAGTAGGGGTTATTTGTCATTAATTTGCATAGCTAATGACCTCATAAAATACAAAAGGCCAGTGGGTGTGCACATGTGCAAAATTTGGGTGGAGTATGCAAGTATACATGTAGATCATAAAATACTATAATTTTTAAGAACACGTGTAAATTATAGCATTTTATGTTCAAAGTCATACATGCATGCCCCACCCAAACTCTACCCATGCACACACTGACCGGCAAAGTATACACCATCATGCAACCTGTGTACTTTTAAGCTGGTTTGTATTTTATAAGAGGTCATGAACCATGCACATACTTATACATGGGTATACCTACGAATTAACGTGTGTACAAATGATTGGAGAACTTAAAACTTGCATGCATGCAGTGCAAACCTGAAAAACAAATAGCTGAAACACAAAAAAATGCACAAAAACTGGGAAAATTTCAGTTTAAATGAATGCAAGTTGAACGCTTTGGTCCAATTGGTCCTTTCATGTTGTCATACACAATATTACTAAGTTTAAATAGCAGAAAACCCAAATGTGCATTTATTTTTCCTATTCTAAAATTTCAGATTCTCCAGGAACAAGCAGGAAGTCAGTCCTCACATATGGGTGACGTAGCCCATGCAGAGCATTTCCCTAGCTTTAAAAGAAAGTCTTTGGGACATGCTGCACACATGCATGATCCCCTTCCCTCCTAAGGGTGCCATCTTGCTCAGTCTCCTTTCTTCTGCGGAGCCCAATGGGTGTCTGTCCTGTTTCCCCGGAAAAATCCTTGCTAATTATCCTTAAAAATAGTGAGTTTCCCGGTTTGTGTACCGGTTCCTCTTCCTGCCTTGAGCCGGCGCTGTTCTCAGCTCCTTTTGTCTTTTTGATCGAGGCTCACCTCAACCAGCGTTCATGCCCTTTTTTCGTCCAGGGGTTGTCAACCCCGGCCAGATGTTTTTTCCACCATGTCTTCCAGTGGGTTTAAGAAATGCGACCGCTGCAGTCAGACCATGTCAGTTACTGACACCCATGACTGCTGCCTGGGCTGCCTGGACCCAGACCATGATAGAACCTCCTGTGACTTGTGCCAGGCCATGACGCCTAAGACAAACAAAAAAAGGTCAGAGATGCAGGAAAGACTGGTCCCCCGGTCTGGTGGCACCAGCCTCCTCGATGCGGAGCTCCAAGCCCAGTACTTTCTGTGAAGCCTGAGCAGCCTCGGAGTCCTGTGGTGGCGGCTCCTCCAAGAAGACCCTGGACCCTGAGAGAAAAAAGAAAATTAATCCTCGAAGTCTGCCAAGGTTGCATCGGAGAAACCCTGTAAAACCTCTCGGAGGGACTTGGGGGAGCTCCAAGAAGTACCCTACCAAGGTTCTTAAAAAGGATTCTTCAGCCGGCAGAGATTGTGTGAGGTACCTTGAGGCCATAGTCCTTGTCAAGGATGCACTTACGAGAGTGCCGGCACAGGCCCAAGTTCCTCATAGCACATGCCAAAAGCTGTGGAGTCTTCTGGCTTGGAAACCAGAATGGCGGCCCTGCAGCAGAACATCACTGCTATCCTGGCCCTGCAGCAGGCAATGATGGCTGGTTCATCCACATCATCTGCCCCGACGACTGGTTGTCGAGCCGAGTTCCAAGCGCCATCGGCCTCAGGTAAGTCCTCGGTGCCGGTTGAAGTCAAGGCAATTCTGGTCGCCGTATTTAAAAAAGGATATAGTGTTACTAGAAAAGGTATAGAGAAGAGTCACCAAAATGTTAAAGGGGATGGAAGGATACCCCTATGAAGAGAGGCTAAAAAGGTTAGGGCCCTTCAACCTGGAAAAGAGACAGCTGAGGGGAGATATGATAGAGGTCTATAAATTAATGAATGGAGTGGAACGGATAAGCATAGATCGATTGTTTACGCCATCAAAATATAGAAAGACTAGGGGACATGCAATGAAGCTACTGTGTAACCTATTTCAGACTAAAAAGAGAAAATATTTTTTCACTCAATGTATATCAAACTCTGGAATTCGTTACCAGAGAATGTAGTAAAAGCTGTTAGTGTAGCCGGGTTTAAAAAAAGTTTGGACAAGTTCCTGGAGGAAAGGACCATAAACCTTTATTAAAGGGGACCCAGGAAATCCACTGCTTGCCCCAGTACAAGCATTGGGGAACCTGTGTCTTTTGGAGAAACTGCTAAGTACTTGTGACCTAGATTGGCCACTGTTGGAAACAGGATACTGGGCTTGATGGACCTTGGTCTGACCCAGTATGGCATATCTTATGTAGGTCTCAGTCCTGTTCCTCGGGCATCCGATCCTCCCCAGCCAGTTTCCGCGATTCGGACCACAGGTCCTCCAGAGGCCGCCAACCACTTGGCGCCAGCCTCGACATAATGAGTCGTAGGGCCTAGGACTCGTCGTCCCCTCTTGACTCCAAGTGGGAGACCGACGACGAGGTATCCCAAAAAACCAAATGGCACAGAGATATTCCCTCGGACCCAGTGCCCCGGCGCCATTCTCCTCCGGAAGACGTGGCATTCCAAGACTTTGTCAAGGATATGGCCAGAGCCCTCTTATTGCAAATTGAAGCAGAGGAGGACCCCCACACTGAAGAACTGGAGATTTTCCAGTATGAGTCTCCACCCAAGGAAACTCTCATGGTGCCTGTGCAGCCAATCCTCGAGTGGCTGCTGCTCAGGATGTGGGAGATGCCGGCGTCTTTGCTAGTGGTGATCTGGCGCCTCGACGCCATGTACTGCATCCGGAAGGGTCCGAGGTTCCAGAAGCCCCAGCTCCCACATAACTCCACTGTTGTCGAGTCAACCATGCAGAAATTTAAGAGCCAGAAGACCCACTCTTTTGTTCCTCCTGGAAGAGATGCTAGAGCCCTCGATGCCCTCAGGCACAAGTGTTACCAGGGCTCCATGCTGGGTTGCCAGATCCAAGCCTATGAATTGTACATAGGCATGTATCTGAAGGCTCTAACCCAGGAGTTGTCAGGGTTTTCAGTAGGACTTACCTGGGAACCCCTCCAATGGTTCCAAGCCCTGACCTCCGGGATCAAGGACTAAGTTCCTCTCCCGAGCAGCCTGTGATAGCTTCGAGTTAGCAGCTTGGGTAGCAGCAGCTGGCATCGGTGCCTGGCACCAACCCTGGCTACAGTCTTCTGATCTCGAGCAGTGGGTCCAAGGCAAGCTGCTTGATGTCCCCTGCACTGGGGAGAACCTGTTCGGCAAGCCTAAGGCTGACAAAGTGGCCAAGATCGAGGCCGACATGGTGACTCGCCAGATGCTCTTCAAGAAGACCTCATCTTTTTCCCTTAAGAAACCATTGTGGAAAAGACCCCTGTTCCCGAAGAAAAAGGAGCCCTTTCAACAGTCACCACTGCCAGCCCTTCTCAGGCCAGACGCAGGGTTCTCACCCTAAAAGACAAGGCCAGGGAGCTCAGAAGCCAAAAGCACAGAAGCCCCAGGCCCTGGCTCCCGCCCAACCCGGTGGGGGACGCTTTTGACTCCCAGAACTGGGCCTCCCCTCCCCCGGGAAACCTTCACCATCCCACAGGGGTGCGTTTGGTGCTCTTTGCCCACAGATGGGTCAACATCACCTTGGACCAGTGGGAATACCTCCTCCACCTACAGCAGATACCACCCAGGTTCTTCCCAGGAGAGCCAGTGTGACCTCTCCTTCACCAGACCCTTCTGCTCTCAGATTGTGCAGGTCTGCTCAAGGACAACACAGTAGAGTCTGTACCCAAACACCTATGGGGAAGGGGCTTTTACTCCAGATACTTCCTTGTCCCAAAGAGAACTGGAGGCCTCAAGCCCATACTAGACCTGAGAAACTTAAACAAGTTTCTGGTGAAGGAGATGTTCAGGATGCTCTCCCTTGGAATACTGCTGCCTTATCTCCACCAGGGAGATTGGTTGTGCTCCTTGGATTTAAAAGATGCATACACACTCATCCTAATCCACCCCTCCCACAGGCAATACCTAAGGTTCGTGGTGGGAGGAGGGCACTACCAGTACAGTGTGCTACCCTTCGGCCTGGCCTCCTCGCCAAGGGTCTTTACCATGTGTCTGGTGGTGGTAGCCGCCTACCTGCGCCTACAAGGGACAATTGTCATCCCCTACCTAGACGACTGGCTAATCAGAGGTGGTATGGCCTCAGAACTCAGTCAGGCCACAGGGCGTGCAACCCCCTCCTTCTGCAGCACCTGGGGTTCATCATCAAGTATCCCAAATCCCACCTCTCTCCAGCCCAAAGCCTAGAGTTTATAGGTGCTCAGTTGAGCACATTACAAGCCAAAGCCATCTTCCCAAGAGAAAGGGCAGAATGCCGCAGGCAACTGGAAGGAGAGGTACAGCGCCACCGGTCAGTGCCGGCTTGTCTCCTTCTCCGACTACTGGGCCATATGGCCTCTACGGTCCATGTCATGCCCTCAGCCCGCTTACACATGCGGACGGCCCAGTGGTGCCTCTGCTCTCAGTGGACTCAAGCCATGGGCAGGCTACGGGACAAAGTCAAGGTTACCCGCCAACTAGCGAAGTCCCTCAACTGGTGGCAAAAGTTGCGCCACCTCCATGTGGGGATGCCCTTCCAGGCACCCATGCTGCAGGTGACCCTGACCACAGACGTCTCCCTCCTGGGCTGTGGGGCGCATTGTGGGGACCGCTACACACAGGGCAGTTGGTCTCAGGAGGAGTCACTCTTATGGATCAATCTCCTGGAGATCAGTGCAATCTTCTTGGCCCTACAAGCATTTTGCCACCGCCTGCGACACCAGCCTGTACTAATCCAAACGGACAGTCAGGTCACCATCTTTTACATTAATAAGCAGGGAAGCATGGATTCATACTCCCTCTGCCAGAAGGCGGTGGCCCTCCTCTCCGAGCGCTAAACCTTGCGCTAACCATTAACATGCTTAGTAAACATGCCCCTTAGTTACGGTTATGTAATGAATCACCATAAATATAGAAAGTACATGGCCAGGAGCCAACCTATGGGAATGCAGCCTAGTAGGTACATTTCAACTGCTTTCCACATGTTTGGTTAATTAAATTTTTTTTTTAATTTTTTTATACCATGCTCTTTAAAATCAGTGTGGTTTACATGTATACTTACAGGTACTTTTTTATTCCTTTGTCCCTGAAGGGCTCACAATCTAAGTATACCTGAGGCAATGGAGGGTTAAGTGGCTTGCCTAAGGCCACAAGGAGTGGCCATGGGACTAGGGACCCCAGTCCCTCTGGCCTGAGGTTACTTGTCCCCAAGTGGGAATTGAACCCCCCAGCCTTCTGGCCTGAGGTAACTTGTCCCAACCACCGAGCCACTCCTCCTTTTAAAATACAGTATCTTGCTTTATTGTTAAGTTGGTGTCAACTCATGTCGACCCTCTGGATAGTTGTCCTAAAATATGTTCAATCTTCAGTCAGCCGACTCACTGTTGATACAGTGGCACCATAGCTGCTGTAATTGTATTGACCCATCTCATTGCTGGCCTTCCTCTTTTGCATTGACCTTCAACCTTGCCAAGTATGTTGTCTTTCTCTAATGATCTCTTGCTTTACTGACTCCTAAAACAGATAGCCCTTATCTCCAACAGATAAGGCTTATCTCCAAAACCCAACATGGTTGCAAGATGGAGGCAGTCATATCCTTTTTCAAAGAACTATTGATTAACGGGTAGAAATTAATACTTTTTAAAAATTTACATTACAGGCTCAAGATCTGGAAGGAACACTACTGTATTCAGGTCTGGCTCAAGGAGATGAGGTGCCCTAGGTGAACCACATCCCTTGTGCCCCCCTCTGGCACCCATTGCAGCTGCTGCTGCCCCTCTCCGGGATGTACAGTGGTGGCAATGGCAGCAAACAGCCCCATGATGCTTACCTTGAAACTTTAGCGCCACGGGGCTGTTTGCTTCCCCCCCGACCACCTGATGATGACTTCCTGTTTGTAAACAGTAAATGGTAGTTCCAACCCTGACTGTGATCTAATAGTTAAAAAAAACAAAACTTTTTGAAAGCCATAAAAACATGGGCCTTATATGCAGCTGATCCAGCCAGCATTTCTAGCTGGATTTGATGTTTAATTTATCAGGGCTGACTATATTTGCCAATTTTGTACGGGCTTGAGAGCTAATTTAAAATGTGCACAAAGGGCCAGTGCAAGGAGATGAGGCAAACCAGAAGGTCAGCAACAGCTGTCAGTGGCGATGGAAGCAAACAGCCCCACAGTGCCAAACCTTCAGGCCATTGCCGCCACAGTAGGTCCCAGAGAAGGGCAGCTGCGGTTGCATGGGTTCTCATTCAACTAAGGAATTAGAGGGGGTATTTTCACCGGTGGGGACCAGCACATTTAAAATGGCTTTAATTTGAACCTGCAATACTCAGCCACTGGCTGGATAGCTAAACCAGCTTTCTGAAAACTCCTCCCCCTGGGGGGTTGCCTCCCCCTCCCAAATCCATTCCTACCTCTTACCCCCATCCTCATGGGGCCAATGGGGACAGAGGTGATTCCCAACTGCACCTTTCTACTAATGTAACAATTCAAAATAGTACCAATAACACAAGATTGGCATCATTTTAGAGAATGGCACCAGGAAAACAGAAGCAACTGGGGATGATAATAGGAAACCAGAAAGGGGAGGGGAGAACACCTAGAGGCCCCTCTTTTTAACTTCTCAGTGCATTTAGTCAGGGGGAAGATTTGGCATTAAATGAAACAAAATGAAATATGATGCTGATATTTAAATACCATAGAAATTCCTCTTGATAAAAGTTTGCATGATGTCATATAATCTCTTTATTTTTTTTCTGTAGTCTCCTTTTTGAGATTTTTTTTTTCAATTCTGAATTGGTTCTTTCCCATTATTAAGGATGTTGTGGGTTACCATTCGCAGCAAGTATTGTGGTTTGGACTTGAATTATTTTTCTTTTATTTTCTTTTGCCTATAGTGAATATAATTTCTTCAAATTATATGTTGAAAATATGGACCGGCCTAGTAGCAGGACACGGAAGGGATTTGCACAACAAAGAAATTTGTTTCGTGTTTGTTCAAAATGAATTTTACCCAATTTTCTTGCATTTTTAGTTATGTTTCACATAAGTGATGGCACCTAATGGGGAGGCTCGAACCAGTTATGGAGAGTCTCCAGTGATCAGTTCCTGGCCAAATCCAAGGCCTTTTACTCGATCCTCATCCTTCTTCAGCTGTCTGCTACTTTTAACATGGTAGATCACCACCTTCTTCTCGATACCCTGCACTCTGTTGGATTTAGGGGCTTTTCTGTTTCTATACTCATTCCCTTGGTGCCTTGATCTCTTCCCATGGTTTTCAGTACTATCATTATGCTAATGGCTCTCAGACTTCCCTGTCTACACCAGAAATCTCTCCAAGAATTCAAGCCAATCAGTATCTCCAGGGCTGGCCCAAGGGTTTCTGCCACCCTAGGCAGGCCCTCCATGCCGTCCCCCCTTCCCCCTCCTACTGTGGCACCACCCGGCCCGCCTTGCCGCCTCCCCGGCATGCATTTTCTTAACGGGTGGGGGGGGAGGGAGGGAGCAGCACGGTGGTTCCTTCATGTGCTAAAGCAGCACTTCAATCGTTGCTTCAGTGTGTCAGGCCTGAAAGTGCCCATGTGCATGCTCACGACCGGCTGCTCCTCCCCCCCTCCGACGCAACTTCCTGGCTGTGGCAACACATGAGAAATTTCACAAAACGTTTGTAAGTAAGCTCAGAGCTTCTTTGCATCTTGAAGCTTCATTTTGCAGAAATGGGTACGAACCCTGAACATAGGCCCAAAGTTAGTTTAGAGATCAAGAACAATTCTGCAGAGTTTACATGACATGTTATAAAAAAATTTCTGTTGAAAGGATCTATTTACTAAAGTATGGCACACATTAACATGTGTTATCTTGTGTTACTGTATGTTATTACTGAGCAGATGATATTAGAAATAAGAACTTCGGTAAAAAGCGGGCAAGTTGTATTAACTGAGGCACCCATTGCTTCTCATGGGGCATATTCAGCAATAGCACCTCAGTAAAGAGACCCTAATGAGTTAACCATTTTCCTGCATAAAATTCCTACCTTTGCACCCCTCACATGTTAATGCATTGTAGTGATAGCCAGAAGCTTTGTCTCCACAAACAACACACAGGTCATCTCCTTTTATCCTCCCTCCAGAGGGGCCCAGTCTGCATTTCTTTTCTGTTTCCATATCTAGTAAATCTGTGTCTCTCGTGCAAATGTTCTCAGAAGGTATTCTTCTCAGGTCATAGATTCCAGGTGAGTACCAGTCTTCGTGATGCTGAGGATAGAAGCCTATGTTGGAATAATAGGGTGATGGCAAAATCTGTGGCTGAACTGAGGGAAACTGCATTGTGCTGTATGAGGGCATATATGGGGACCCATCTCGATCTTGTAATGGGGAACTCGATTGTTCTGGAAATATATCTATAAAAAAAATATACATATATATATATATAATAACTTTGTCATTGTTTTCAAATAAGACTTGCAACGGTATCCCCATCGATCATCCACCAGGCTACAGAAAATGCCAATGAAATCAATTCAGGAATAGGATGACTTAGAAGTCAACTTTCAAAGCCTTAAGTTGCCTGATTATGGGAGTTAGATGGCTAAATTGGCCCTTTGAAAACTGAGCTGAGGAAGCACTTATATTTGCAACTGAAAATTCACTGAGGGGTATGTTTACTAAACCGTTTTAATGTTACCGGCGTTACCTCCAGCGATAATGTGACGAATGCCATAAAAGGAGTGGGCGTTCCGGTCTTAAGGTAACATTTCGAGTTATCGCGTGATTAAGTCCATTATCGCGCGATAGAGGGAGCCGTGGCACGTTAACACGCGTTAGCCTTAATTAGGTGTGCTGACCTGCAAACACAGCAATAGAGGTGTAACACAATGGTTGCTACATTGACTGATGAAACAGGGGTCATGAGTTCAATCCCCCAGTGGGCTTAGTAAGTAAGGCTGTCTGAGGCATTACCCTTTACTTTAAATCAGTGCTGTCTGAGGCATTTTCTTTTTTAATTTAAATTAGTGCTGCCAGCAAACACAGCCTCACAGTGCTGTAACCTAAGGTGCAGCATAAGGCGCCCTATAAGGCACTCCAGAGGGCACATTATAAAGTGCACTGTCCGCCAAGGCACCTTATAATGTTCCTTATAGGGCGCCTTATAAGGCGCTTTATAGGGCGCCTTATGAGGCACCTTAAGGTTATAGCACTGTGAGGGTGTTTTTGCTGGCACCACTAATTTAAATTAAAAAAGGAACTGCCTCAGACAGCCCTATCAAATAATACCACTGTGGGATCAAACCCATGACCTCTGCCTCCACAGTCAGTGAAGTAACCAGTGGGCTACATTTCTATAGCTACTAACAAACCCCTGGCTGGCTACAGAAGGACTGCAGATCACCACACAAACTGTCTGCTGTGGTTACCAGGATAGGGTTAACCCACCCGTACCCATGATGCACTGCACATGCAGATCAGCAGTCTACAGATGATCACAAGATGGAGTATGCACCCCCACAGCACCTCGGCCTGGTAGGGGGAACTGACCGTGTGTGTTACTGGCGCAGAGTAGCTACAGACCGTCACATTGTGGTGGGGGGGTACTGTGCTCACCCTGAGGGCGAGGTGGGGTGCCCAGCACCAGGTCCGCAGCACCTGGTTTAGCTAAGATAGGCTATAGACACACCTAGGATACACCTGTATCCATCCGTATTTCTAGTCACGTGTAGCCCTTGTGGACTATGATGCACCCAGAATAGTGCATATCCTCTGTGGGTGCCATGGTCACATGATTTAAGTGAAGGGGGGGTGTTTGGACCCATAGGCAGATTATGTAGCACCACCCAACCCGCCATCTGGGGCTCAGGGTAGGGGAGAGGATCTCCCACCAACAGATCCACATTCTACATCCCTGCAATGGTGGCAGTAGAGGGAACCATCAACCCCAGTCCTGCTGGGGAACAGACACCCTACAGGGCAGTCAATGCAGATCTCTATGCATCCATAAAGCAGTGGCAGACAGACAGTAGGCCTGGAAATGCTCAGCTTCCCCCCACCACTATCTGACAGTCTCCAGCCACTGCACCCTGCAAGGTGTTCTAGCCATACACATACTAACTGCAGACAATCTAGCTAGTCCATAGTGCATGTTCCTGGAGGAGATGCATGCACACACACCAAGCAGATAAGTCAGTGATTGGGTCCCAGAAAAGAAAACCCCTAAATATCACTTGAGGGAAATACTATACAGCACTATGGGGTAACCTAGCCATGCCGTGGTCACTGCTCAGTCAGGGTGAGAGTGACCTCCCAGCAGGACATGCTGTGGCCACCCTGTCCGTGCAGGTGGTGGCCGGCTACTACAATGTCCCAGCTATTGCCCTATGCCCAGTGCAGATGCATCCTGCCCAGGCCACCCTGTCCGTGCCATACCCACAGTACCTTGCTCCTCATTATGCACATTGGCAGGCTAACACTGGAAACAGTGCAAGCAGTGTGGGTTGAGTAAGGGGTAGGCAGCCACAACACACTGGATAGACAGACACACACTCCCACATCTATGCCAGCATTGTGCAAATATAGAGGCTTTTGGCAGTCCTGGCCACCACACCAGTCCTGGGCACAGTGCAGGCAAGGCTATGGTACGCAATACTGTTGGGGTCACTCCCCGGGGTGGTAAACACTGTCAGAAACCAAAACTGAAACACACTCCACAGATATCAGAAAGGTTGCTATGATGCAGCTCTATCAGCAAATTGTGCTTAACTTAGGAATTGTTATCTGCCATTAATCATAGCAACCTTTTAATATATATGTGTAACGTATTCCAAAGTTTAGGGCGGCATTGCTAAAGTATGCAAGTGCTAGTATTGGGAGATGCTGCTGCACGCAGGGCCCAACAGCCAGACTCTCCATGTGGCTTTGGATAGTGGAGCCTGTGGGTGTGGGTGTTTATGCCCCTGTTGGCCGCTGCTCTAGGGAAGTGGTTCCCAACTCTGGTCCTGGTGGGCCAAACACTGTTCAGGTTTTCATGCTGTCCCTAATGAATATGCATGAGATACATTTGCATACAATGGGGGTGGCGCATACTAATGCAGCACAGGCATAGTTATTAGGGACAGCATGAAACCTGAATGGTGTTTGGCCCTCCAGGACTGCAGTTGGGAAACTCTGCTCTAGGGATTGCACATGTTTATGGTGTCTGTGCTCTGTAGGGTAAAATATAGGCATTTCAGGCATGTTTATTTTATCTGCAATAAATGTTCCGTCTTTATTACCACGGTTTAGTACTGGGTAAAATATGGAGACAGGGTTGGCAGGAGCCACAGCTTGGACTTGAGCTTGTGACCTTCTGCTCCTGAACACACTGGCTGTGTGTACTGCACCACACTGTTGCCACAGGGACAGTTTATTCCCTGGGGATGCCATGACTATTCATCAGACAGACCCTGTCTGTTGCATTGCATGGCACCCACCTAAACGGGGCTAGGCCATGGTCTGCTGTGAGCAGATGCCACTGCCCTCTCCGCCACCAGCACCCCTCTGCCACCATGCTGCCATGACATTATGCCAGTGGTGCTGGTGGTGTGCAGTCCCAGGCCATCGAGTATGGCAGTAGGCAGCTGCCTATGGTGTGGGTTCTCGGGTAGGGGTGCCTACATGGACATGCGCGCTCCCCCCCCCCCCAGCACCGCCTGCCAATGTTCTGTGCCCTTGGGGGTACCTGCTGGGTAATCTCCCCTGTGACATTGTGAGAAACACACTCATGCCCATGTTGGACCCTCGTCAGTTGCTGTTTTGCTGCTTTATAATTTTGGCATCCCTATGTGCCACCTAGGCATCTGCCTAGTCCGCACTGTGCCCCAGCTGCACCACAGCATGTGCCACCTGCAGCCCTCTGTATCCCATTTCTAGCATCTGTACAGTTGCCTTTTCCTACATGCCCACCCTGCTGTTGCGGCACATGTGCACGCCATAACAAACCTGCCCAATATAGACGTGAATAAACCCTGATCAGCACTATTTCAATGTGGGATCATTCACTTTGTAGGGGGATGGAGAATAGACCCTTCCAAACATGATATCTTCTTTTTTGAGCTTTGTAAGTGGTGTTGCTTTATGTTTATCATTACTATCACTTTTGGCAAGCTTGGTTATTGGGATTTTACATGTGGTTCAGGTCATTTTCTATGTTTATTTGCCTTTTTGTTCCGTGCACATGTATCACTACTATCACGTTTTTGGGTTGCCCTGGCTTTGCTGTACATTGCTGACTGAAATGGTTTCTCTTTCCTGCAAATGTGTCTTAACGTGAGGGTTTCACTGGCGTTAGTGTTCAGACATAGATTTCACTGTGTTAGTGTGCCTGGAGCCTCTCCCCTCCCACTCTCTGCCCATTGACCCCTTCTCTCCGCCCTCTGGGAAGCCTTACTCCACCCTTCAGAGCCGGATTTCACAGCGTTAGGGTGTCTTAACGCCACAGCCGCATTATCGTGCGATAAGTGACATTATCGCGCGATAACGTCACTTATCGTGCGATAATACCGCCACTGCGCCGTTAGCGCCGTTTAGTAAACATACCCCTAAGTTCAGCTAAACATTTTCACCTAAATTTAGGCCAAAATCAAGTCGCTTCAATGAAACACTCAGCCTACAAACGCACCCCTTGCTCTCACAAATAATAGCATAAACATGGTCAGCTTCAGGATGTATTTAGAGGTTGGGAATAAAATGTAGAAAAAGCCAGCGAGCCAGGAAGGGCAAAAACTCCAGGTAAAATGGTAGAAAAGCCCTTGATGAGATCCATAGGCCCCAATGCCACAACTTTATTTATTTATATACATTTTGAACACATCATTGGGAATTTGCCTGGTGCAGTTTACAATACAAATGCAATAATAAAAATACCCCATGTAACCCAACCCAAAAACTAAACCCCTACAATAGCAGCCCATTAAACTCCCACATTGTCACCAAAAGGCTTCCTAAATAGAAAGGTTTTTACAGCCTTGCAAAACGACTGCAGATGATCTAAAAGCCGAAGCTTTAGCTCCCCCCCCCCCCCATTGCTGCACTAGTCTTCATAAGTCCAACATGGGAAAAAGTCAGGAAATAAACTGTATTTTGTATGAGCACAAGCACCCCTTTTTCTCCTCATTCTCACCCAAGACTCTCATGAGGAGACAGAGATAATATGCAGAAGAGTATTTTCTTGGATGGAACTTACCTTCTGTGAATCCATTAATTACAAAAAACAACAATATATTCCTTGGGGAACATGAAAAAGCAAATTCCTGAAAATTACCCAAAGAGACCATCAAGACTTCAGCATTTCTTTTGCCCTATTCCTTCGCAGGCCAAAAGAGAAAGAACAAAGCCCCTCCCCCCCAGTCCAAATTTGAGTAGATTGGATTCTCACAATTCTCTCCTGTGGGGGGGGGGGGGGAGCAAATCATGGAAACTCCCCTCCCCAGTAGTTTCAAAAGCCATCCAAAAAAAAAGGTAGAGGTTTGGAGGACCTCGAGCCCCATTTGTAATTTGGGCACTGTAGAAATGTGTGAGTCAAATGTACAAAAATTACTTTGGAATATTTGCCCAGTTTTTAAATTATCTCTTTCTGTATGAGCCCCGACCCTTAAAGAAAACTCATCTTATCACATACTAGAATCTCTAATCTCAACTGTAATTCATAAAATGGCTTTTCTATTTATACAAAATGAATGCAAAAAGGCACATTCTAGAAAGGCCATGTAGGTGCAATCTGGGACGTCCAAGTCAGAACTTCCGAAATTCCATGAGAAGGGTAGCAGTGAAGGTGGGAATGTGTAAATATGTTCTAAAATTGGCCATCTCCACCCTAAAAGATAAATGTCTCTGTCAGATAGAAAAGACATGGGATGTGCAGAATTATACCCCAGACACTTGCAAGTTTTGAGATGATTTTAGAAACTTTTGCATGTCAAATATGGATGGCCATGGGCCCTGCAGCATAGACGGGTATTCCGTAACAGGCAAATCTATCTCTCACCACACACATGTCTCGACCTGCCATTTTGCAAGCTTTTTTGGAGTGGTAGAAATTACTGGGGGAGTGAGAGGACTTTCTTTTCTGTACAGGTCTTCGATTGCCGAAACGAGCACCTTTCAGATGCCTATTCATGCCCAGGGGTGGGTGTAGAAGAACAAACGAAACAGGTGTGCCAAGACAGTAGGTTTTTAAGAAAGATTGCTTGACCTACTGTCTTGGCACACCTGTTTCGTTTGTTCCTTTAAAAACCTACTGTCTTGGCACACCTGTTTCGTTTGTTCCTCTCTTGCCCACGGGTGGTTTGTGCTCTCCTTTGGAGTCCTTAGGGGTGGATATAGACATGTACGAGTATCCACCACTGAGTCCAAACATGCAGCACTATACTACAGTTGGGCACACGCATTTATCTTTTTGGGAACGCCTCCAACACATTCATGCTTAATATAAATGTGATCGTGCCGGACATGTGTAAACTCAGGTAATTTGAAAATGCCTCTTGGGATATCAATGTGATTTGCATGTCTGAACGGGCATTTTTAGACTTGGGAATCACAAATAGCATTTCTAAAATGACCCTCAAAATGTGTTGCTACTCCTTAAAGCATGTATGTTACAAAAATTAGGGTGCTTCCTGGACGACTGAAAGCCTTTGATTTTGTGCTAAAGAACTCAACTAAGGCATACGACAACCCTAGATAAACATTTAGCGTTAAATATGATTTGATTTATGGAGCCGTTGTTTATTCAATGTACTGGTATTAATTCCAATTATATATGTATGATTTTCATTTGTATTTCAATTTGCATCTTTTACATCTTTATATTTTTAATTATTCAATTATTTATATATTTATATATTTTTTATATATGTGTATGTATATAAGTTCATATATATATAATTTTATTTATAGAGCCGTTGTTTATTCAGTATATTGGGATTTATTCCAACTATACATTGTGGTGCAGTAGAGGATACACAGCCCATGGAAGTGCAGATAAAAGAAGAGCTTACCTTAGATTCAGCTATGCAAAGAGACACGAGGCATAGTGAAACAGTTGAGCAGGGAAAACTGTTACTACGTGCCAAACAGAAAGCTCATCAGGAACACCTGATTGCAAATCCCCACGTCACGTGCAGGGCTGGGGATCACATAAGACAGGGTTCCAGTCAGTGGAGAGAAACCCAGGAAGAGACCCAGGACCAAACCCAGGAGGAGGGCAAAAGCCAGAAGGAGAGCTCAAGCCCGGGAGGACAGAAATGGACACACCTACATTCACCAGTACGAGGGAATGCTAAGAGCAGCACAGGAGGTGGAATAGCAGGTGGGCCCAGAGCAGATGACGTAGCAAGAGAAAGCAGCAGGAGGTGTGGCTACAGACAGCTGAGCAGAAACCCCAGAGGAGTGCTGGGAGAAAAGTTTGCTATCGGAGAACCAGGAAGTGAAGATAGCTACAGCACTCGGGAGAAAAGGTTTAAGGCAAGCTGTGCTGGGAGAAGGTATGCCCCTCGAGACAGACCTCAAGAAAAGCCAGGAGTGTCCTATCATACAGGAGACCGGTATGTGCCAGCAATAAGCACAGGTCAGTTCAAAAGGAGAGTGTTGGGGGATGGGAACTCCAAACATACTTGCACAGTAAGAAATAGCTGTAAAGCTGATACTAACTTTGCTACTGCACAGCCAGCCTGGGAGGCTAGAGAGAAGGGACATCGTATGCCCAGGGCCAAGACAATCCCTAAGGATAATAGGAGGCATCCCTGTTCTCATAAAGAAAGATTTGAAACATATGCATGCCAAGGGCGTGGTTCTGAGAATAGAGGCAGGAAGAAAAGATATTCCGAACCGTTACTTTGGGAGGAAAACCCAGAGAGAATCTACTTCATGCCAGACAGGTATAAACCTGGGGAGAGAGGAACCTTTACTGAAAGCTGTAGTGATTTATCACAAGGGGACGTGCCTGAATATACCACACAGGAAGAGTGTGATATTGAGAGCTTGGGGAGTGCTAGAGAGGTTATGCTGTGGGAAGACAACAGCTGCCTTCAAGACCCCATGCCCATGGACTGTAGCATTTGTTACAAGTGCAACCATTCTGCTTAATCAAGTAACAAAAGGAAATTTGTGAATTTAACAAAGAAACAGAAGTTGCTGTTACAATTTTGTTTATTGTTTGTATCTGGAGTTTTTTTGATCTTGTTGATGGTCCGAGCGGGACGGGGAATAAAACCCATCTTATTTTCCTTATTCACATTTTGCTCTAAGAGACTCTGTTATTTCATAGCAAGAGCAGAATACATATTTTTACTGACCCTAGGCAACCGCCTATATAGGGTTAGAGGGCTCTACCCACGGGCCCCATCACAACATGTATTATTTTTATTTTTATGATTTTAATTGAGATATTTATAATGGTCCCCTTTGGGTTTTAATAATGTGTTTCCAGCTTTCTTTATGATCTAAGCCATCTGTGATAGTCCAATTTAGCCTTTTTTATGTAAATTATATTTACATGTTATATTTTTTATGTTTTAACCCCCCTTTTTTTACATATTATTGTTTCAATTTTGATTTTAATAATGTAATTTTATTTTTTAGTGTGCCCTGATAGCCCCTGATGAAGTGACATACGAAACACGGTCCTGTGTTGGGCTTAGGCCACTTAATTGGTACTAATAAAGGTATTGGGTGTTGAATCTGCCGCTTCCAGTCTTACCAACTGTACATGGGCATGTACTTGCGGGACCTGGCCAAGGAGTTGGCCGGGTTCTCTGCTGGACTCTCCGGGGAACCCTTGTAGAGATTCAAGTCCTTGTCCTCGGGGATTCGGGACTGCTCGAAGTTCATGTCCCGTGCCGCCTACGATGGCTTCGAGGCTTCGGCCCAAGTTGCGGCAGCCGGCATCGCAGCTCGACGCCAGGCATGGCTGCAGTCATCGGACCTCGAGCCATGGGTTCAGGACAAGTTGGTCGATGTCCCTTGCCGAGGTGAAAACCTTTTTGGCAAGCCCATGACCGAGAAGACCGCCCAGCTCGAAACTGAGCACCTTACACGGACAAGGCTGTCTAGGAAGACCTCTGCCCCTTCTCATAAGAAGAAGGGCCCGGGTAAAAAGCCCTTTTACCCAAGGAAGGGCACTGCCTACAAACAGTACCCTCAGTATCAGGCTGCACAAGCTGCACCCCAGGGTCAGCAAGCCAAGGGGCAGGGTAATGGGCCCCGTAGGCAGAGGACCCCCAAGCCTCCGGCCCCTGCTCCCACTCAGCAGGGTGGGGGTTTTTGACTCCTTGAGCGTAGCTTCTCCGTCCCTGCTATCCCAAACCTGCACAGGAGGTCACCTCACCCTCTTTGCCCACCAGTGGCCCCTCATCACCGGGGACAGTTGGGTGTTGGACATAGTCCACAGGGGCTATGCACTACATTTTCTCCAACTGCCTCCCCCATACTTTCCAGGGGAGCCTCCAAGGCCTTCCCTGCACACAGACCTTCTCCTTCAGGAACTTCAAGGTCTGTTGGTGGACAGGGCGGTGGTACCTGTGCCTCCCCACTTGCAAGGTCGGGGGTTCTACTCCAGATATTTCCTGGTACCCAAAAGAACCGGTGGCCTTCGACCTATTCTGGATCTCAGGAACCTAGAAAAGTTCAAGATGCTTACTCTTGGAACACTTCTGCCCTACCTCCAGCAGGGAGATTGGCTATGCTCCTTAGATCTAAAGGATGCGTACACTCACATCCTCATTCATCCAGACCACAGAAAGTATCTCAGGTTCATTGTGGGAGGAAACCATTATCAGTACAGAGTACTGCCTTTTGGCCTGACCTCCGCTCCCCGGGCTTTTACCAAATGCTTGGCAGTGGTGGCAGCCTACCTGAGGAATCAGGGAATCTTTGTCTTCCCCTATCTGGACGACTGGCTCATCAGAGGTCAGATGTGCCAGAAGGCCAGCCAAGCCACTCTCAGAACTATTGCTCTTCTTCAAAGCCTAGGGTTTGTCATAAACTTTGCAAAGTCCACTTTGCTCCCCTCCCAGAATTTGGAGTTCATAGGAGCAAGGCTGGACTCTCTCCTGGCAAAGGCTTTCTTGCCAGAAGACAGAGCACAACGACTGATTGCCTTGGCAAACCAGTTTCTCAACAGGTCGCTGGTCTCCGCCAGACTCTGCCTGAGGCTTCTAGGCCAAATGGCTTCGACAGTACATGTGACCCCCAATTCCATGCTCCATATGAGGCCTGCAGAGTGGTGCCTTCGGACTCAGTGGTCACAGGCCACAGGCAGCCTCAGGGACAGGATAAGGGTGTCCAGACACTTTCTGAACCCCCTCAGCTAGTGGCTACACCCACCCAATCTCCTAAAAGGAGTGCCCTTTCAGATTCCTGGGTACAAGGTGGAACTGACCACCGACGCCTCCCTGCAGGGCTGGGGAGCTCATTGTCTCGACAAGTGCACCCAGGGCCTGTGGTCTCCTTGGGAGGCGGCACAGCAGATCAATCTCCTGGAACTCAGGGCTATTCGCCTAGCTCTCAAAGCTTTCTCTCCTGCCCTGGCCCATCAATCTGTCCTCGTTCCGACAGACAACCAGGTGGCCATGTTTTATGTGAACAAACAGGGTGGGACTGGGTCCAGGCTCCTTTGTCGGGAAGCTCAAGAACTTTGGTCATTTGCCCTAAAGCACAGCATGCTCCTCAGGGCTGTGTACCTTCCAGGCCAGAAGAACTACCTGGCCGATAAGTTGAGCAGGATTCTGCAGCCCCACGAGTGGCAACTGCATCCCCTAGTAGTTCAGAGGATCTTCCTGAAATGGGGTCTCCCTTGGATAGATCTGTTTGCCAGTCCACTGAATGCACAACTGCCAAAGTTCTGTTCCAGGCAACCGCATCCTTTGCGAATAGCACCGGATGCTTTTCTGATTCCCTGGTCTCACAGCCTCCTGTATGCGTTTCCTCCCACGCCCTTGGTGGCCCGGACTTTGTTCAAGATTCTTCAGGACAAGGCCTCGGTCCTGCTGGTGGCTCCCAGGTGGCCGAGACAACCTTGGTTTCCACTTCTGCTTCAGCTGGCAGTGGATCCCCCACTGCCCCTGGGGTTGCAACCCGACCTTCTCTCTCAGGATCAGGGTTCCCTTCTGCATCGCAATCTCAAAGCTCTCAATTTGATGGCCTGGAGGCTGCAAGGGTAGTTTTGGCTCCCTGGGGCCTGCCTCAGGAAGTTGAGGAGGTTGTCCTAGCCTCTAGGAAACAATCCACTAAGAAAATCTATGCTCTCAAATGAAGAAGGTTTTCTGTGTGGTGTCAGCTACGTACAGAGGATCCTTTCTCCTGTACTGTACCAGTAGTGCTTCAGTACTTACTGCACTTATCAAATCAGGGTCTTAAGTCCAATTCTGTTCGGGTCCACCTCTCAGCTCTAGCAGCTCACCACTCACTGGTGGAGGGACATTCTCTGTCGGTCCACCCCTTGGTGTCCCGCTTTCTCAGGGGCTTGCTTTTACTCAAGCCTCCAATCCGTCCTCCTGCCCTTGAGTGGGAGTTGAATGTGGTCTTGCAGCAACTGACTCGCCCACCTTTTGAGCTGATGGCTACTTGCCCACTACGCTTCCTCTCCTGGAAGACACTCTTCCTGATAGCCCTTACTTCGGCTAGGGGAGTGAGTGAGCTTCAGGCCCTGGTCTGTAATAGGCCTTACACTAGGATTTATAGGAACAGGGTAGTCCTCAGGACTCATCCAAAGTTCCTCCCAAAGGTTGTCTCCTCTTTCCACCTCAACCAAGAGGTGGTTCTTCCAACATTCTTCCCTAGGCCTCATGGAAGCCAGGCTGAAGCAGTTCTGCATACCCTGGACTGTAGGAGGGCCTTATTCTTCTACCTTGACCGTACGCAGGGGCATAGAAGGGCTACTCAGCTCTTCGTATCCTTTGACCCTAATAAGTTGGGGTTGGCTGTGTCCAAGCGTACCTTGTCCATCTGGGTGGCTGACTGTATCACCTGGGCTTACAAGGCGGCTGACCTTCCTTTGCAGGGTCGGGTTACGGCCCACCGTGTCAGGGCAATGGCTGCCTCAGTGGCTCATCTCCGCTCTGTGCCCTTGGTAGACATCTGCAAGGCTGCAACTTGGTGTTCAAGCCAGACTTTTGCGGCCCATTACTGTCTGGAGAGGGAGTCCCGTAGGGACAGTGCTTTTGGCCAAGCAGTACTCCGGAATCTCTTTGAAGTTTAGGCAACTCCTGCCCTCCTGCCCTCTGTTGGGCTACCGGTGGAGGTTGTGTCCTTGAAAAGCCTTTCTTTGCTGCTGAGACTAGAGGGAGTACTCTTCAGCCTGGGTTCCTTGGTAGCCCAGCGCTTGGGAGTCACCCATATGTGAGGACTGACTTCCTGCTTGGTCCTGGAGAAAGAGTAGTTACTCACCTGTAACAGGTGTTCTCCAGGAGCAGCAGGAATCAGTCCTCACAACCCTCCCTCCTCCCCTTGGAGTTGCAGTTGTACATAGTTTATTTTTCATTTTTGTGTGCTGTTCTTAGCTATGTCATTTGACTGAGGTAAGATGGCACCTTTAGGAAGGGAAGGGAACCGCGCATGCATGCCTGCATTCCCAAAGGCTTTCATAGAAAGCTGGGGAAATGCTCCGCTGGGGCTTCATCGGCGCCGATGACACCCATATGTGAGGACTGATTCCTGCTGCTCCTGGAGAACACCTGTTACAGGTGAGTAACTACTCTTTCTGTATGCATGCACAACTGCGTATTTGGGGCATATTTTACAAAGTGAAATATGCATGTACTTTATAAACAGGGGTGTAAAAATGCACCTCAATCTGGTCGTGACAGTTATGACTGCTCTAGAGGTCACAAGTACTATACCTGTCAGGTTTCCAGAAGGTAGACAAATTCAATAAATAGTGGATTTTCCCAGTCCACTTTAATAATGGTTTATGGACTTTTCCTCCAGGAACTTGTCCAAACCTCTTTTAAAGCCAGCTACACTAACAGCTTTTACTACATCCTCTGGCAATGAATTCCAGAATTTGAATATGGATTTAAGTATAGAATATTTTACAGGGGTTGACAGTTTCCTGCATTCAAAATGGAGGGAGGTAGGGGGATAAAAGTCAAGTGAAGAACCACAGGAGCGAGTAGTTACGGAAGTCACAGACGCTTTATTAAATAAACAAACCCCAACGCGTTTCGGCTGTTGCCTTCATCAGGGGGTACTAGAGGACAGCAAAACAATACATTAAAATAAAATAAACCAATGAATTATAAAATACCAAACCATTATTAAAAAGTTATTAATACAAAAAAAATATTAATTAAATAATTAATTAATAAATAATTAAAAATAAGACATAAATACACATAAAAATATACCATATAGATAAGAAAACCAACAGTATATGATAATAAAATATATATAACATACTTACAAGTGATCTCTTATTGGTACACTAGATGAAACGCAAATAGCAATAAAGATATGGCACAAAAGCAATCATATGGTGGATAATGCTAAAAATTAATGTAAAGAACATTAATATAATACTAAACAATTAAAACCATCAATTGAAACATGCACCACTAACATAACATAAAAAAATAATTGTTCCCCCGTGGCTCTGGCCTCAGCTGGGCCTACGGGTAGGATACTCAGCGGCCTGCAGGCGGAGGGGGCAATCCGATGTGGGTTGCTCCCCCTGCTTCTGTGGTTTTTTCGCCTCCCCCCTATCCCGTCTTCTCTCTCCCTTCATGCCTTTTTTTTTTTTTCCTTTCACCATTATGTTAGTGCTGTTGTGAGATTGGGGAGTTGGAGGGCTGCTGGTTAGCGGGAGCAGTGGGTTACAGCAGGCTTGCGGCTGGGTTAGCCTCTAGACGGAGGGGGGGTGAGGCAGATGCGAGGGTTAGTAACCGGGGGGGGGGGGGTGGGGGGGGGAGGGGGAGGGCACCTAGTGGGACCTGTATAGGCTACCAATGAAGGAGGGGGAGAAGGACCTAGGGGGGGGGGGTTGCTGTAGTTCAGGGGGGGGCAGGGACAAGTGGGATGGGGGGGGAGGTGGGATGAGGCCAGGCAGGAAGCTTCGGTGGGTGAGTGGTGTGGTGCTTGGCCTGATAGAGCTGATGAGGGGAATGGGGGGCTGGGAGAGGAGGGGGAGGGGGGGGTGGGTGATTGGGGGGGCGGGGGTCCAAGGTCACCGAGTGCACCTAGATTGGTCATAGTAATAGATGGATGGAGCAATGTCTTCCTAAGGGGGAGACCTCAGGCTGGGGAGGTCCTACCCCATTACTACCACATACTGGAAATATATACCCTGTTTGAATACGACCCACCCTGAAAGTAGTCTCCTGGAATGTGTGTGGTATAGGGAATCCCATAAAGCGATATAAAGTGTTGCAGAATTTAGCCAGACTAGAATGCGATGTTGCCATGCTACAAGAAACCCACCAGACGGCCGACGAGCATGCTAAACTACAGAAAATGTGGGTGGGACAGAGTTGGGGCGCCCCGGCTAAGGGGAAAAAGGGTGGAGTGGTCACTCTGGTCAGTGCCCGGGTCCGCTTTGAGATGGAACAGCAGTGCTCGGACCCAGAGGGTAGATTTATCCTGCTTTATGGCTACTTGGAGGGTAGGCCTATTGTGTTGGGTAATGTATACGGACCCAACGTTGTGGATCGGCCGTTCTACGCCCAACTGGCCTCCTGGGTGGAACAGTTGCCAGATGTGCCATTAATACTGGCTGGGGACCTGAATGGGGTGTTGGACATAGACCTGGATACGTGTGGAGGGGGGAGTGTGAGAACGCGGGTTTCGACCACTAAAACGCTGCGAGAGTTGTGTCGTCGTTTGGGGACGGTAGACCCCTGGCGCCTACTTCATCCCTTCGAAAAGGATTTTACTCACCAGTCGCGGGCGCACGGCTCTAATGCGCGCATTGACTATGTTTTGGTTTCGGAGAGGCTCTTTGAAAGGGTAATGGATGCGCATATAGCCCCGTCGGTAATCTCTGATCATGCCCCAGTCTGGGTGGAATTCCGATGGGGAGATCTGTCCACCTCTACGCGTGTCTGGCGGTTTCCCATGGACCTGTACTACGATACTAATTTCCGCACCCACCTAGGACAGTGTTGGCGGGATTTCACGACGTACAATAAGCAACATGAATCGGAATCAGAACTGTTCTGGGAGACAGCCAAGGTTGTATTGCGTGGTAATATTATTGAATATGCCGCGCGGAAGCGTAAATTGCTTGCGGCGCAAATCGTTCAGCTAGAAAAACAAGTAGTCCGTGCCCGACGGCGCTGTGCGGGGGATCCCAGTAGAACACATAAGCGCAGGCTTTGGGAATTGCAAACCTCACTCAACGAATTGGTGCATCAGAGGGCGAAGAAGTCCCACGAGTACTACCGCTATCAGCTATACCGGTTTGGAGACAAGCCTGGGAAACTATTAGCACGCTGCCTCCGCGGCAGTCGGGCATCTAGGCTGATTGTGGCACTTCGAGATGAGCGGGGGGGACTGCAGAGGGGAAAGAGGGAAATAGCCCATACGTTCCGTGCCTTTTTTCAACAGTTATATGCGCGGCGGGACGGGTCTCCGGCTGCCATGCAGAATTACTTAAGTAAACTTGACCTGCCCCAGGTGGGGGCAGACCAACGGGCCTATCTGGATGCCCCGATCACAGTGGAGGAAGTTGGTAGGGTTATACAGACAGCTGCCTGCTGTAAGGCGCCTGGCCCAGATGGATTCGGGGCAGAGTTTTACAAAATCTTGGGGGATTGCGTGCCCCCCACCTTAGTGGCAATGTATCAACAGCGCGTGGCACAGGGTAGATTTAAATGGGGCCCCAACCATGCCTATATTACTTTAATACCCAAACCAGGCAAAGACCCCACGCAGGCGTCGTCCTATAGGCCGATTTCTTTGTTGAACTTTGACCTCAAAGTGATGGCTAAAGTTCTGGCGGACAGGTTGGCATCGGTATTGGGGGATCTGGTACATGATTCCCAAGTTGGCTTTGTCCGGGGCGATATGCCGTGCGCAACCTGCGTAAAATCTTGCTATCAATGGAATGGGTGCACGAGCGCGGGACGCCGTCGTTGTTAGTCAGCTTTGACGCGGAGAAAGCGTTCGACCAAGTGCAGTGGGACTATCTGCACGGCCTCCTGCCGTATTACGGGTTTGGCGACTCCTTCTGTAGGATGGTGGAGTTATTGTATGCGGATCCAACAGCGGGAATATTATGCAATGGGGAGGTATCGGAGAAATTTAATCTGGAGAGGGGCACGCGTCAGGGCTGCCCTCTTTCCCCCCTGCTCTTTGTGCTGTCCCTGGACCCACTGATACGGCGTATAGAGGAGTCTCCCGATATTCCGGGGGTGCGCATTGGCTCACACGGGTTTAAGGTGGCGGCCTTTGCCGATGACCTACTGATGCATCTTACGAAGCCTCAACAAACATTACCCCGGTTGTTGGAGGAGTTTTCCCTCTACGGTAGATTCGCAGGCTTAAGACTTAACCTGGCTAAATCGGAGGCGCTAGATGTGGGCGAGAACTTGAAAGATAGCTGGCCTGGGATCTTTCCGCTTCGATGGGCTGCGGATTCCTTCGTTTATCTCGGCATTTTGCTGACTCGAAGATCATCTCAGATTTATAAAGCGAATTTCGAACGTATCTTCTCTAACATCAGAGCGCAGATGCAGGCGTGGGCACCCCTTCCATTGTCCCTTCTGGGGCGCGTAGCAGCCTTAGGGATGGTGGTTCTTCCCAGGATGCTTTATTGGCTGCAGACCCTTCCGGTCTGGCTATTGAAACGGGATTTGCGGCGGGTTGAAAGAGCCATTAGAGGGTTTCTTTGGAAAGGTGGCCGAGCACGTATCCCGTTGGTCCGGATGAAGGGGGGATGGAAGTCGGGAGGGGTGGGAGTTCCGGACGTTTGGAAATATGCCTTGGCGTGTCAGGCCCGATACATTGCCGATTGGATGGGGGATACGGAGGTTTATACTCCCCGGGCCTTAGAGGAGGCCTTTGTGGCGCCGCAAACTCTTGATGCGGTGTTGCATCTTGGGCGGGGGGTTTTGCCGGCACGCCTGGTTGGAAGTGTTCTGTTGCAGGCTACTAGACGTACATGGCAGCAGTTGAATAGATATTGGGGGAGTAGCCCGGAGGTCTCCAGCTGGCTACCCCTGCGGGGAAATCCCTGCTTTACTCCGGGGTCAGACTCTGTGTTTTTTCAGCGTTGGGAGCAAGCGGGGATTACGCGGTTAGGCCATGTGGTGGACACCGAGGGGCGATGTAAGGCCCTGGACGTTATTTGTGGGGAATATGATCTGAACCCTGGGAACTCAGTTTTTGCATACATGCAATTGTCTCATTATATTGGAACACTGCCTGGGCGAGAACTGCAAGCGGAGCGTTCTGCGAAGATTCTGGATTTTTTTTGCCCTGGGGTCGGAAACGCCCCCGACGATTGCTCTGTTTAAGAGAAAACTCGATTCATTCGACCCACCCCCGGATCATGCGGCGGTAGAACAAGCATGGGCGAGAGACTTAGGTAGGGAGATACCCGCGGGCTCGATCCAGGGCGCGTTGGGTAGGATTGCGTGCCTTGTGGAGGGGGCCCGGTGGCGCGAAATCCAGTTCAAAAGCATTCTTCGAGCCTATTTTTCGCCGCGAAGAGCACTGAGAAGCTGTCTTACAACACATGGGGGGTGTCCCAAATGCTCCTGTGACCTGGCGGACTTGGGCCATATGTGGTGGGGGTGCCCAGTCATTCGCCGGTATTGGCTTCGGATCGGCGAGTACCTGGGTGGTTTGCTACAACAGCGGATTAGCTGGTCCGGGCTGTCGGTAATTTTGGATCAGACGGGACCACTCCACCCTAAGGGCAGATGGGAAGGTTTATTGGTGCGAAAGGCCTGTCTGGTGGGTAAGGGTCCCATCCTTCACCGGTGGAGGGATCCTACGGGCCCTACGTTTTGGGAATGGCGTAACACCTTGCATCAGTTTATGCTTTTGGAACGGCGGAGTGCGCAGCGGCACCCCCGGAGATGGGCCACCTTTTTGTTAATTTGGATGCCTTATATACAATCACTAGAGCCCAAAATCCGCAGCGAGATACTCAGGGTAGCATAGCGCCGGGGGAGGAATAAGGGGGGGGCTCCTTAGTTAGGAATGCACCGGTGACTTTGGATTGGGGGGGACGGGGGGGGGGTAAGGGGGGGATGATTGGGTGCACTTGATGTGATACTTTGCTGTATTTGTTTGCTGCTGATCTACTCCCAGGGTGGTGGACAAGACACAGCCCTACCCGGGAGGTGCTATGGAACAGGCCGATTGTACCTACTTGAAAATTGTTTGGTTGTTTGCTTGTTATTGTATTCTTTACCATCAATAAACAGATTTATCAAAAAAAAAAAAATAATTGAAAAAGAGACAAAATGGAAAACCCAGACCTAAGGAGTGGACCCACTCCAAAATATTTTTTTAAATTGAACCTTAAAATAAATAATCTTCTAAAATATCTTATCGTCTTGCTTCCAGTCTCTGCTTTCGGCTTTCGGCTGTCTTTCTTCTCTTAATGCTGTTCCCGGGCTCTTGACCACTGGTCATTTCTTTCCTCTCCTCCTGTCTTCGCTTTCTCCCCTACGTCCATCTCTGACATTGATCTTTTAGTTTTCTTCCATTTATTTTTCAGCTTCCCTATCCATTCCGATTTCACCCTTCCTCTTCATTCAGTCCTCAATCTCCCCCTTTTAATGCATCTACTCACAGCTTTTCATCTCCCTCAACCCAGCCTCCCATTCCTCATCTCTCTCTCTCCCTCCTTCCCCACCCTCTCACTCTCTCCATCTCCCGCCAGAATCCAGCATTTCCCCCTATCTGCCCCACCTCCTCCATAGTCCAGCATCTCCCTTCCTTCTCTACTCGTGGTGTCCAGCATCACTCCCCTTCTCCCCATATCCAGCATCTTTCCCCTTCTCCCTGATCCATTTCCTCTCCCTGCTCTGTATTCAGCATCTCTCTACTCTTCTCCCTTCTGATTGTCCAGCATCCATCTACTTCTCTCCCCCTTCTCCCTTGTCCATGTCCAAAATCTCTTCACTTTTCTTCCCCTCTCCCTGCCTGCTCTGTGTTTAGCATTTCCTTCCCTTCCCCACATTTCCTGTCCAGCATCTTCCCTTCCCTACCCCTCTGTAGTCCAACATCCCTCCATCCTACTCCCTAGGTGTACAGAATCTCCCCTTCCTTTCCTTACCCGTCTCCCAAATGTCCAGCATCTCTCCTTCTCTTTTACCTCCCCTTTCTCCAGCAGGTCATGTCAAGTATTGTTTCCTATCTTCTTGCTGGGCCTGCTCCCTCTCCTT
Organism: Ichthyophis bannanicus; assembly: GCA_033557465.1. Taxonomy (NCBI): domain Eukaryota; kingdom Metazoa; phylum Chordata; class Amphibia; order Gymnophiona; family Ichthyophiidae; genus Ichthyophis; species Ichthyophis bannanicus. Next base: position 475,343,757 of record CM066037.1, on the reverse strand, counting down.
ATCCACTGCTGGTGCATTCACCTTCTCTATTCAGCTTCCCTCCTGCCTCAAACAGTAGTGCACATGGTGCAGATTCTTTGCACATGTGTGTGCACAAGGTCTTCTATGTTTCACTCCCTCCAACATGAACTTCCTGTCAGAAGGACTGGGACATGGCAGGCCTTGAGCATGTACATGTGCTCCAAAGCCCCAAGCAACCTGCTGCTTAGTACCTGTTCGGCCGTCCCAGCATTCCGCCTCCTGCTGCCACCTCCCGCCAACATTTATTTATGTATGTGATCTTATATAGAGGTGATATGATTAAGACATTTAAATACCTCTGTGGCATAAATGCACAGGAGGAGAGCCTCTTTCGATTGAAAACAAGCTCTGCTACGAGGGGACATGGGATGAGGGTGAAAGGAGATAGATTCAGGAGTGATATGCAGAAATATTTCTTTAAGGAAAGAGTGGTAGATCCGTGGAATAGTCTCCCAGTGGAGGTGGTAGAGATGAGGACAGTATCTAAATTCAAAGAAGCATGGGACAAACACAGAGGATCTCTAAAAGAAAAAAGGGCACTGTTGTAGTGGTTGATATGGAAGGACAGACTAGATAAGCCATGTGATCTTTTTCTGTCATCATGTTTCTATATATCACCTTTCCATCATGAAGGTGATTTACATTAAACCAAGAACCTAGAACTATTATATAAAACACAGTGTTAGTTGAACCATAAACTAGATTACATTTAACATTACATCTGATTTTGAACTTATTTAGATGAATATTTATGTAGTTCAGTCTTAAGTCCTTTGAGGTCTAGTTAAGTTATGTGAACTGTATAACTAGGATCATAATGTCGTTCAATATCTTGGTCAGGTCACCGAGTCCCCATAGTGCTCTTTAAATAGGAAAGTTTTAAGGAGCTTGCAGAAGGCCTTTGGATCTTTGGTGGTTCTTATATCCTCTGGAAGAGCATTCCAGAGGTCCAGTGTGGAAAGTGAGAATGCTCCTTTGGTTGTAACTGCATTACATCTCATATAATATCTCAAAAATGCAATGTGTGCCTTCGAGTCAGTCCTGACTCCTGGCGACCCAGAAGCTCCTAGGTTTCATCCCGCACAATATTCCAAGCACTTGTCACACCCCACTTTGACTACGCAAACGTTATACTTCAAGGCCTCCCCAAAAACACACTTAGGGGTATGTTTACTAAGCAGTCTTAATGTGCAGCCGGCGTTAGTGTGCAGGATGCCATATAAGGAGTGGGCGTGTCTGTCTTAACGTAGCATTTCTGGTTACCGTGTGATAAAGGGAGCCGTGGCATGTCAATGCACATTAGCCTGAAGTAGGCGTGCTGACCAACAAACACAGCAAGAGAGGGGTAGCGCAATGGTTAATACATTGACTGCTGAACCAGGGGTCATGAGTTCAATCCCCCAGTGGGGTTAATGAGTAAGGCTGTCTGAGGCATTACCCTTTACTATAAAGCAGTGCTGCTAGAGGCATTTTCCTTTTTACTTTAAAGCAGTGCTGCTGGAGGCATTTTCCTTTTTACTTTAAAGCAGTGCTGCCAGCAAAAACACCCTCACAGTGCTGTAATCTTCATGTGCAGTGCATCATGGGTATGAGTGGATTAACCCTATCCTGGTAACCACAGCAGACAGTTCATGTGGTGACCTGCAGTCCTTCTGTAGCCAGCCAGGGGTTTGTTCAGAGCTGTAGCCCACTGGTTACTTTACTGCCTATAGAGCCAAAGGTTGTGGGTTTGATCCCACAGTGGGGTTATTTATTGGAGCTGTCTGGGGCAGTTCCTTTTTTTAATTTAAATTAGTACTGCCAGCAAAAACACCCTCACAGTGCTGTAATCCTCAGGTGCCCCATAAGGCGCCTTATAAGGCACCGTAAGGTTATAGCACTGTGAGGGTGTTTTTGCTGACAGTACTAATTTAGATTAAAAAAAGAAACTGCCCTAGACAGCCCTAATAAATAACCCCACTGTGGAATCAAACCCACATCCTCTGGCTCTAAAGGCAGTGAAGTAACCAGTAGGCTACAGCTCTACAGCTACAAGCAAGCCTCTGGCTGGCCACAGAAGGACTGCAGGTCACCACTCAAACTGTCTGCTGTTGTTACCAGGATAGAGTTAAGCCACTTGTACCCATGATGCACTGCACATGCAAAGCAGCAGTTTACAGATGAGCACAAGATGGGGTATGCACCCCCACAGCACCTAGGCCTGGTAGGGGGTACTGACCGTGCGCGTTACTGGCACAGAGTAGCTACAGACCGTCACATTGTGCAGGTACTGTGCTCACCCTGAGGGTGAGGTGGGGTGTCCAGCACCAGGTCCACAGCACCTGCTCTCCCTGAGATAGGTTATGCTGCAGGTCCCCATTAGTGCCAGTGTGTGATAGGTAGTCCTTTCAGATACACCTATGATACACCTGTGCCCATATGTATATCCCAGTCACGTCTAGCCCTTGTGGACTATAATGCACCAGAATAGTGCATATCCTCTGTGGGTGCCATGGCCACATGATTCAAAGGGGGGAGGGGGGGGGGGTTTGGACCCATAGGCGGATTATGTAGTAACACCGAACTTGCTCTCTGGGGATCAGGATCTTCCCCCCAACAGATCCACATTCTACAGCCCTGCCAGGGTGGCAGTAGAGGGGACTATCAACCCCAGTCCTGCTGGGAAACAGATGCGCTACAGGGCAGTCAATGCAGATCTGTAGCATTCCATAAGGCAATAGCAGACAGAAGGCCTGGAATTCTCAGCTGCCCCCCACCACTATCTGACATTATCCAGCAGCGAGCATAGTGAGTCTCCAGCCGCTGCACCCTGCAAGGTGCTCCAGCCATACACATACTAACTGCAGACAGTCTGCTAGCTAGTCCACAGTGCATGGTCCTGGAGAAGATGTGTGCACCCAAAACTGGGATGTGAGCACACCACCAAACAGATAAGTCAGTGATTGGGCCCACAAAAGAGAACCCATATACACCACTTGAGAAAAATACTACATAGCACTATGGGGGAACCTAGCCATGCCATGGTCACTGCTCAGTCAGGGTGAGAGTGACCTCCCATCAGGACATGCTGTAGCCACCCTGTCTGTGCAGGTGGTGGCTGGGCACTACAAAGTCCCAGCCAGTGCCCTATGCCCTGTGCAGATGCATCCTGCCCAGGCCGCCCTGTCCGGGCTATACCCACAGTACCTTGCTCCTCATTATGCACATTGGCAGGCCAATACTGGCAACAGTGCTAGCAGTGTGGGCTGAGGAGGGTGTTGGCAGCCACCACACACTGGATAGACAGACACACACTCCCCACACCTATGCCAGCATTGTGCAACTATAGAGGTGTTTGGCAGCCCTGGCCACCGCACCAGCCCTAGGCACAGTGCAGGCATGGCTATGATACGCAATACTGTAGGAGTCACTCCCCAGGGTGGTAAACACTGTCAGACATCAGAAAGGTTGCTATGATGCAGCTCAATCAGCAAATTGTGCTTAACTTAGGAATTGCTATCTGCCAGTAATCATAGCAACCTTTTGATAGATGTGTACCATATTCCCAGGTTTAGGGTGGCATTGCTAAGGTATGCAAGTGCTAGTATTGGGAGATGCACACAGTGCCCAAAATCCTGCCTCTCCAGGTGGCTTTGGATGATGGAGCCTGTGGGTGCGGGTGAGTCTGCCCCTGTTGGCCGCTGCTCTAGGGCAGAGGTTCCCAACTCCGGTCCTGGTGGGCCAAACCCTGTTTGGGTTTTCATGCTGTCCCTAATGAATATGCATGAATACATCTGCATACCATGGGGGTGGAGCATAGAAATGCAGCACAGCCATAGTTATTGGAGACAGCATGGGACCTGAATGGTGTTTGGCCCTCCAGGACTGCTTTTGGGAGACTCTGCTCTAGGTGATGCGCATGTTTATGGTGTCTGTGCTTTGTAGGGTAAAATGTAGTTGTTTTGGGCATGTTTACGTTATCTGCACTAACGGTTCTGTCTGTATTACCGCATTTTAGTAGTGGGTAAAATATGGGGACTGGGTTGGCAGGAACCACAGCTGGGACATGAACCTGTGATCTTCTGTTCCTGAACACACTGGCTGTGTGCCCTGCACCACCGTGTTGCCACAGAGACAGTGCATTCCCTGGAGATACCATGACTATTTGTCAGACAGAGCCTGTCTGTTGCAGTGCACGGCACCCACCTAAACAGGGCTGGGCCATGGTCTGCTGTGGGCAGCAGCCACTGCCCCCTCCACCACCAGTACCCCTCTGTCACCATGCTGACATGCCCTTCTGCTGGTGGTGCGCAGTCTCGGGCCATCCAGTGTGCGGGTAGGCGGCTGCCTATGGTGCGTGTTCTGGGGTAGGGGTACCTGAATAGATGTCCATGCTTCCCTCCAGCACCGCCTGCAAATGTTCTGTATCCTTGGGGGTACCTGCTGGGTACTATCCCCTGTGACACTGTGGGAAACACACTCGTGCCCGTGATGGGCCCTCATCAGTTGCTGTCTGGCTGCTCTACTGTTTCAGCATGCGTATGGACCACCTAGGCATCACCCTAGTCCGCACTGTGGCCCAGCTGCACCACAGCATGTGCCGCCTGCAGCCCTCTGTGTCCCCTTTTCCAGCATCTGTCCAGTTGCCCGTTCCGACATGCCCACCCTGCTGTTGCGGGACATGTGCATGCCATAGGAAACCTGTCCAGTAACAAGGAAAAGCCATGATTAGCGTTATTTCACTGTGGGATCATTCACCTTGTATGGGGACAGAGCATAGCCCCTTCCAAAATTGATATCTTTTTTTTTTTAGCTTTCTCGGTAGTGTTTTTTGATGTTTCCCATTGATATCACTATTGCCCAGCTAGGTTATGTTTTTTTTCCAGTTTGTTCAGGTCATTTTCAATGTTTATCTGCCCTTTTGTTCTGTGCACATGTATCACACTTATCACCTTTTGTAGGTTTCCCTGGCTTTGCTGTACATTGTTGACGGAAATGGTTTCTCTTCCCTTTAAATCTACTCTAACGCCAGGGTTTCACTGGCGTTAGTTTTCAGCCCCGAAATCCACAGCGTTAGTGTGCAGGGAGCCTCTTCCCTCCCACTCTCCACCCATTGACCCCTTCTCTCCGACCCTGGGGAGCCTTTCTCCACCCTCAGGGAGCCTTTACTCCGCCTTCAGTGCTCGTTTGCGCCGCTGAGCACGTTAGCGTGCGATAAGGTACCTTATCACACGGTAAAGCGCCATTATCGTGCGATAAGGCGCCTTATCGCGCACTAACGTGTCAGAGCGCACATTAAGACGGTTTAGTAAACATACCCCTTAATCCTCTTCAATTGGCGATGAATGCTGCTGCCCGTGTATTGTGTGGGACATCAAGAAGAGATCACATATCCCCCATCCTAAGAGATCTTCACTGGCTCCCGATAAGCTGTAGGATCTCCTTCAAGGCCCTCTTAATCACTTTTAAGGCCGTAAACAACATAGCGCCCCCCCCTCAATCTCCATGCTCCTCTCCCAACCCCCCGACAACAGATCCAAGAGGTTGCATTCCGCCAACATACTTATTATCCCAAAAGCTTCCACAAAATGGGCACAATCAACCAATAAACATGCATTTGTGTCCTACGCACCTAGATCATGGAACAACCTCCTGCATGACATCAGAGCAATCAAGGACATCATTCAATTTAGAAAGGCCCTCAAGCACCATTTGTTCATTACTCACTTTCCACAATACAATAATTCCTTCATGCCTCATACCCTCACACATACCATCCCACAACCTGATAGCTTATCAGCTAACACAAGTTTGATAAGAGGAAGCGGTCTGTAAATGGATTACGGTCCACTCTGGATCACACTCCCCTGTTCTACCCTTGTAACATTACTTTATTGACACAGCAACATGTAAATTGTACATAGTTTCCCCTGTTCTTTCCAAGTTGTTTTCCCTGTTCGATGTAAACTCGGGAGTGCCCTGCGGTCCTCGAGTCGTTCTGTTAACTGTAAACCGCACTGATGATAAAGAGCACGGTATAAAAGAAATGTTAAATAAATAAATAAATATACTCCCGTGCTACTAGTAATGTGTTCTTTGCATAGCTTCTACGGTCTCTGTTTTTTGGAGTAGTTTGAAGGAGGGATCCCAAGTAGGTGACAGTGTCATTTTGAAGGATCTTGAATATTATGTGTAAAATTTTAAATTTAATTCTGCTTTCTATTGGAAGCCAGTGGAGCTGTTTCAATACTGAAGTAATATGTTTGTATATTGGCGTCTGTGATATGAATCTTGCCATTGCATGTTGAGCCATCTGTAATCTTTTCATGGTTTGTTTTGGTAGACCTTTCAGGATACTGTTACAGAAGTCCAGGTGGGGATAAACCATTGCTTGTACTGTTATGCGGAAGTCACTCGTGGATGGGAATGACTGTAGATGCTGTGGAATACCCTTTTAGCTTTGAATATATTGCTCTGATGGTCTTGCTGATATGTGTATTTAAGGTTAACTGTTATCCAACGTGATACCCAAGTATTTCACTTCCTGCTCTACTTCTAGGGTCGCATCCCTAACCTTTAGATTGGCTGGTGGATTGAATGTTTTATCCTTTGAGATATAAAGAATCTCTGTTTTATTGAAATTGATATGAAGATTACATTCAGCTAGCCATGTAGAGATATCATTGAAACGTAACTATTCCTGAATTGTTAATCTGGTTTGTGTCAATTTGGGTGTATAACATAATATTGTCTGCGTAAATGTGGTAATGGACCTTATTTCTCTAGATGATCTTGAAGATAGGCTGTATATAAATAAGAACATAAGAAATGCCATACTGGGTCAGACCAAGGTCCATCAAGTCCAGTATTCTGTTTCCAACAGTGGCCAATCCAGGTCACAAATACCTGGCAGGTTCCCAAAAAGGCACACAGGTTCCACAATGTTTGTCCTGGGGCAAACGGTGGATTTCCTGGGTCCTCTTTAATAATGGTTTATGGACCTTTCCTCCAGGAACTTGTCCAAACCTTTTTTAAACCCAACTACACCAACAGCTTTTACTACATCCTCCAATAACAAATTCCAGAATTTGATTACATGTTGAGTAAAAAAGTTTTACTCTTATTAGTCTTTATTGCGTGTCCTCTAAACGTTCTACTTTTTGATAGCATAAACAACCGATCTACGTTTACCCACTGCATTCCATTGATTACATTTATAGCCCTCTATCATATCCCTTCTGGATTCACTGCAATCTGGCTTTTGTTCTTTACATTCCACAGAAACGACTCTTGCCAAAGTCTCCAGCGAATTGTTCCTTACCAAATCCAAAGATCTCTACTCGATTCCACATTCTTCTTGAGCTTTCTGCTGCCTTTGACACTGTTGATCAGCACCTTCTCCTCGATGCCCTGTCCTCGCTTCGATTTAGGGGCTCTGTTCTGTCCTGATTTTCTTCTTATTTCTCCCAGCACACTTTTAGAGTCTGTTCTGGTGGATCCTCCTCTACTGCCATCCTGCTTTCAGTTGGTGTACCTCAGGGCTCTGTCTTCGGACCCAGAGCTGACCCAAGGCAGAAAAACCGGCCTCGCCATCCCCCCCCCCCCCTCTCCATGTTACCGCCGCCCTTTCCCCCAGCTGCTGCCGTTTCCGTCTCGGCAGGGGGAGGCAGGCAGCACCCTCAAAAGCAGCAGCTTTTTGCCACAACCCCTGTAAACACTGCTGTCGCCCACCTCTGTTAAATAACAGAGCTGATAGGGCAGAACCTTGTGGTGTACCCTGTTTTTGTGAAAATGGTTACGATGTGGTGTTACCCATTCTTATTTGTTGCCTCCTTTCAGAAAGGTATAACTTAAACCATAGTAAAGTTGTGTCCTTAATTCCATTCTCGTGTAGTCTGGTCGGCAGTATGTTGTGGGCTTTGGAATCATATGCTGTCTTAATGTCTAGGTCAGGATTATGACACTCCTGCCCATTGCTAGAATTGAGGATAGGAGGTTACCAAAGAGGTGCGAGTGGAGACAAGGGTCAAAAATTGGGAACAATCCCTAAAAATTGGGGTCATCTAGTAATGTTACAGAGTGAGTCCATACCATTGTTTCCTCTTTCTACACACATGAGCACACTGTTTCTCATTATTCATCTTCCCACGGCTTATAGGTAGCAAGGAATCCAGTATGGAAAGGTGTGGCCTTTAGTTTAGCAGAATTCCAACTAAGCCACCCAGCACTTGCAAATACTGCACTCTATGTCAGAGTTTAAGTAAATGTAATTATATTCATTAGATAGTGGGTAGGGGGAGGGGTACATTTACAATGGGATCACAAAGCTTCCTGGAACTGGCTTAAATATGGCAAGAACAGTAGCATGTAGGTCTAAAGTCCTTACAACTTTAAGGCTATAGTGGTTGTTTTTTTCCTTAAGACCAAAGCATCAAACAGAAACAACTCTACCACAGTACAAAAAAGGGGTGGTCCTGCTTATCACCATCAGATATGTCTGGAGTAAATCATGACATAAACCAAAAAGTATATTTTTTATATAAATTATATATATTATTTTAAAGAAACTCAATTTGTTTTAGCCACTGCCTGCATCAGGGGTATCATACAAAAAAATCAAATAGACACCAAACAAAAGTGCAACCAAAGATAAGAGAAGTTCTTGACTGCATGTTAAGTATAATCTTAAGGAGGCATTAAGTGCCCCCATGCATCCTGCACAAGTGACAGCGTGCAGCATAGTGCCGCAGGCAAATACATGTTCGGTCCCTGCTTATTCTCCACCCCTAACCTGCCCACTTTCCACCCCACTGCAGAGCATGCCTTAAAGGAATGCATTAGGGCACACAATCATGTCAGCATGATAGCATATACTATGCATGTGTGCTAGCAGCTGGCGCACACAAATTTGCATGCTAAATGCTTAGTACAATTTAGCAACAGGGTCCCTAAGATATTGCTTTCTTCCTGACCCCCTGACCCCCCCCACCCCCCCAAGGCATCTTTCCTTTTACACTTCCCGTCATGGGAGATGCTACACTGTTCTCTAGCAATGTAATAGATTGGATTGATGGACAAAAAAATGTTGCCTCGAACTTGCTTGCTACCTTTTATTTTTATATTTGTACAATGTTAATACAAGGAAATTACTTTATTCATTGTATCTGGACAAAATTAGTCTCCAGCAACAAAAATAAACACATATAAAACTTCTCAGCCTAAGCTTCAAAAGAGTTGAAGAGCTGGAGAGCACAATTTAAAACATAGATCAATTAACTAGCAACTGAAATATAGGAGTTTTTCTTTTTTTTTTTCGCTGGAGTAATTACAGAAATCTGGTATAATCTGCCTCCAGTCAGAAGGAAACCTACAGCCTTTGAGAGTTAAAGTGCGAGAGCTGGAAAATGGCATAGATAAAAGAGTTTCAATTGAACCTAGGCCTCTTGTACCTTTGACCAAATCCTACCTTTAGTGGCCTTCACACTAGATATTTCCATAGCAGATGCCGTTTCTTGGAAAATGCTTTTTGGCACGTAACGCCTAGGTCTTCAGTTGGGATTTGCCAGCTAGCTTTTCAGATGGCCAGTTCACCATCTTATTGTTGTGTTCACGGTGGCTGAAAATGTGTGCTTCCCTTAAGACTAGCTGGCTAAGGTGTGACCCAGAGGAGCGGTCATAAGTAGTTTACTGATTAACTTCCTTACATTACAGTAAATTGCAAAAGCTTATGTATGCTTTGAATGTGCACACATCTTCCCTGAGAAAGTGCATTTTGCTCAGAATGACTAAGCTCTTTACACCCAGATTCGTAGTGATGCACTCCTGTTCTTTGGTGGCCATCTACACACTTCTGTCATGTAAACTTTATCTTAAATTTTGCTGCAGTCATGTTAATCGAAATAAAGAATTTTCGGTTAAACCTCTTCTTCACTTGGCTTTAAGGTACTAGTTCTGCTTGCGAATCGTATTGCGAAACCTGAATATCAGGTTGTATCTCTTTGACTTTCTCTTCAGTATTTCACCGCCAGATATTTTCATGAGGAAAGCTTCATAAAAGTGACTTAAGGTAAGTTAACTAGGAAGACATATTGTTATTTTATGAATGTTTTTATGGAACCTGCCCTGAGCATTTTAGGTGGATGGGCTAAATATTGAAATAAAGGAAATGAAAATGAAATCGCTCCATTTTACAACAGACCTTCACATTTTTTCACTGATACATACTTTTGAAAGCGACTCGAGATGATATATAACCTTTAGGTGCTTATTTTTACGGTCTCAGAATATGCGTAAATGCTGGTATGTTAGTCATTTAGGGGGTTGTTTTAGACATCCAAAAATGGTTATACAGACATCAAAAGCATGGAGAAGTCCCCAGAGCTATTTTAGAAAGCGGTTTCAAAGATATCCCCAGTGTGAGGATGTCCAAGTGGTGTAGGTGAGTCTGGGGTGTTCCCAAGAACTTGGATATCTTCACCTGATCTCAGAAGTGCCCTGCACATCAAAGTTTATACCTGCTCCAGGCACAAATGTACATCAGAAAAGTGCTCATTTTGCCAGCAAAACATCCTGCTCCCCAGCTTCTAAACCTCCCAGGAACTTTTTATCTCTTGGCTGCATCCTATGCCTTTCGGTCGTGAGTTTGCTTTGTGGGTCGAAGGCCCTACTAGGCCAATAGGTGCCCAAAAACACTGGGGGGGAGGGGGAGGACTGATACCACTTCTCATCCTCTATGGACTGATGCAGCAGCCAAGACTGTTGACATCATCTGTTTCCTGCACAGGGTCCAAGCAAGAATGGATTAAGGCTCTCATTTACTGAAGTGCAAAGGGACTTTGGCAAAAGTGTGCTTCACATGAAAGAGAGCACAAAACATCTGGAAACATGCAAAAACACCAGGCGCTCGATTTTGGAAAGGCATTTACACAGTTTACAGCCCAATAAACCATGTAAATGCCTTAGATGGGATATTCAACAGCACTTACATGGTTAGTGCTATTGAATTATCCCATTCTAAGTCCCCTATGTGCCCCGATGCTATCCGGTTAGTGGTCGGCGGAGAGGGCTATGTGTCAACGAGGCACATGGCCCATCCAAAATGCAGATAACTCATTATCAAGCCCCAGATTTCAAGTGTTTTTCATGCCAAATGTACCTTTGAGAAGTCACTTTGCAAAGATATACTTTACAGCAGTAAACTTTCATACACAGTCTGCTATGTGTGAAAGTTTCTTTAAATTTCTCATTAATGAGCTGCTGAAATGCAAATTCATGCAGAAGAGCTCAGTAATGAAGGTCTTCGTGGTATGAGCAAATGAGAATGGCTTCACAAGCCTGGCTTCACAAAATATGAGTTATTGTTTATGGTTTGAACTTGCTATACCGCCTTTTCAAGTTAAACAAGGCAGTTACAAAAATAATAAAATATTTAGGCTGAAAATAACTGCATTATCATAGACAGGAAAGAGGTAGAAAGAGACACAGGATAGAGCAGACATAGGACAGCACATAACTCGGGAAGGCATAAAACAGGAGGTAGGGGAGACAGTGGACGTAACAAGGAGGGAAATAAAAAGCTAGCCCCAAGAAGTCCCTTCACGCAGCAGCTGAAATGTAAAGAATTCTAATGGTCCAAATAGGAGGCCTCCCCCAGTTGGTAGGAAGCCCAAAATTCTCTCCCTCAGCCCTGATGTTTTATATGACTGAATACAAAAAGGGTCCTCAACTCTTTCCCCCCCCCCCCTCTCCCCGGGGAACCTCAAAGTGCTGTAAACCCTTTCATCCCTGATCTGGGATAGAAATGCCCTTTAAATCAAAACATCCGAGGATGGACAGCCCCAGCCTACCAGACCCCAAATCATCCAAAGGGTCCAGGGGTGATGGGGACAGGAGAGATCTCACTTGCCCTGCCCTGGTGGTCACCACATTTAAAATGATGCTACCTGACCCCTAGTGGTAGTTTCAGGTTGGCCCTTTAAATTGTAGCAGCAGCAGCAGCAGCAACCCTGCAAAAGTGGTCTGTGATTATTTTGCGCCCTACTGCTGAGAAGGTCTGAAGTTCCTGGCCATAGCAATAGGCAAAAAATGTGAAAAGTTAACTAAGAAGCCAGAGGCTCATTTACGTTCAATAGCTAAATTTTACAAATATGGGTAATAAGCACAAACATTTTGACAGTTTAGCACATAAGGGTCTAAGACATATTTATCAGGATTCCCCCCCCCCCCCCAAACCTTTGAGCCCTAGACATGTGCCTTGATTATAGTATCTTTAGAATGGAACAGAGCTGCCTGTAAGTAGTTGAATGTAAATAGATTTCTTAAAAGTGGGCAGGACTGTAACAAGGGCTGTGCGAGCGGTACAGCCGTACAAGGCGCAGGCACAGAAGGGATGTTGATATCATCACTGGGCTTTCAAGAAGCCCAATAAGAGCTAGTTCCTGTGTATGGCTGGGAAGGCAGGGGGCTCCAAGTTCATGAATCACACAGGGTGCATTTTGAGCTTGCTACAATCCTGAAAGTGGGATGTTTTTGCACATACATAATAGGGTCTTCATGAAAAAAAAGACATTTGCTGATACTTTTGTATGATATATTCAAAATTGTGCATTTATAATAACCATGCACATTCCACAGCTTATGGACTGATTGATTTGAATGGCACATTGTACATTTTGATCATAAGGTTATGGCTATTAAAAGTACTGACTTCTCATCAAGTGTATCTTGGTGTGCTTTGGTTGCGATCATTCTCTACTGCGGGTCCATCTTAATGGAACACATTTACTGGCCAAGTTGAGAACAATTAAAAGATACCCTGGTTTTCAGAAAGATGCTCAAAGTCTATGGGGTATGTTTACTAAAAGCCCGGTAAAGTGCGGGCCGCGGTAGAGTGCGTGTGCCGTATAAGGAGTGGGCGTTCCGTCCTGAAGAAGAAAAGCCGTGATTGACAGATGCGCTAAGGTGCGCGGCGCCCATGTGCATCCCGCACCTTACTGCAACTGAAAGCTGAACGGGAGGCATATGTGTCGCGCTGATGTGCAAACAGAAAAACAGAGCCACAGCACAATGGTTAAAGCACTGACCAAGGGTGCAGGGATCAGGGGTTTGAACCCCCACAATGCTCAATGACTTGCTGAGGTGTTAGTTTATGAGGCAGAGAAATACTGGGCCAAATAAAGCAGCGCGCTGATTCTTTTTGGCGGCACATCAATACTGGACGGCATAAGGAGGCGCGCTGATGTTTTTATGCGGCATATTAATACTGGGCGGCATAAAGTGCTGATGTTTCTGGCGGGCTGATGTTTGTTTCTGGCGGAATATTACTACTGGGCGGCATAAGGCGGCGCGCCGGTTTCGGCGGCAATCGCATACTGGAAGGTATAAGTGGGGTGCTGATGTACAAATAGAAGCATAGAGCCACAGCACAATGGTTAAGGCACTTACCAATGGTGCAGGGATCAGGGGTTCAATCCCCCACTGTGCTCAATGAATAGGGCTTGGTGAGGTGATATTTTAGGAGGCATACAAATAATGGGCGGCATAAGGCGGCGCGCTGATGTGCAAACACAGGAATAGAATGACAGCACAATGGTTATGACACTGACCAATGGTGCAGGGAGCAAGGATTCAATTCCTCACAGTGCCCAATGAACAGGGCTAGTTGAAGCATTATATATTATGGGGAAGGTTGCTTTAGGAGTCAATTTATGTTTGTTTTAATTTACAGTACTAGCAAATGCACCCTTAAAGCGTGTGAACATAATGTGCCCCATAAGGCACATTGTAAAGTGCACTGTCTGCCACGGCACCCTAGAATGTTGCTCACAGGGCGCTGTAGAGGGTGTCGTATGAGTAACCGCAAGGTCAGAGTACTGTTTTTGATGGCAGCACTGTGCAGTATAAGGAATGAAAAGCATAAGTAGGTGCGTTGACATGCAAGGGAGAGCAGCAGTGGAGCACAATGGTTAAGGCACTGACTGCTGATACAGGGGTCATGGGTTTGCTCCCCATGGTGCCTAATACAGAAGGCTGGCTGTGGCAGCAGGTTTGCAATGTACATATTTTGTCCTGCAGCACTGTATGTTTATTTTATTAATTTCTGTCAGCAAACACGCCCTCACATGCCGTAATTGAAGGTGCCGTATAAGGCACCCTATACGGCACTCCATAGGGCACATTATAAAGTGCACTATCCGCCACGGCACCCTAATATGTCCCCCATAGGGAACCCTATAAGTTGTGTCACAGGATAATGTATAGTGCACCTTATATGGACGGAAACCATAGGGTGCCCGATAGGGCGCCATATAAAGTGGCACCCTATGGGTACAGTACGCTGAGGGTTTGTTTGCTGGCAACAAAATATGTACAAATAACAAATAACCCCAACATGGGTTTGAACCCATGACCTTTGGCTTCACAGGCAGGGACGTAACCATTAGGCTACAGCTCTACAGCTGCTAGCAAGCCCCTGGCTGGCTGCAGAAAGCCTGCACGTCACCACACAGACAGTCTGCTGTGGTCACCAGGATAGGGTTAGCCCACCCATACCCATGATGCACTGCACATGCAAATCAGCTGTCCACAGATGGACACAAGATGGGGAATGCACCCCCACAGCACCTTGGCCTGGTTGGGGGAAGTGACCGGGTGCACCCACACAGCACCTCGGCCTGGTAGGGGGGTACTGACCGGGTGTTTTACTGGCACAGAGTAGCTACAGACCGTCACATCGTGCGGGTACTGTGCTCACCCTGAGTGTGCAGTGAGGCGCCCAGGACCAGGTCCACAACACCTTCCATGGCTGATGGAGGCCCAGAGCAGTGTTACTGTGTAAGATAGGTAGTGTCTGCACAAACACCATGGATATCTCTGTCTGCCTCAGTCAGGTGCAGCCCCCCAAGGATGGCAGGGGTGGCTCACCCCCCGCCAAGGGTGGCAAACATGGTCTCCCATCAATAGATCCACACTCTACCTCCCTGCAAAGGTGGCAGTAGAGGGCAACATCAACCACAGACCTGCTGAGGAACAGACACCCCATAGGGCAGTCAGTGCAGCTCTATACACAGCCATACCACAATAGCAGACAGACATAAGACCAGGATATGGTAAGCTGCACCCCACCACCAGCTGATATTCCCCTGCAGCAAGCCACTCCAGCAAGACACATACCAGCTACAAACAATCTGCTAGTTAGTCCATAGTGCATATTCCCAGTGGAGATGCATGCACCCAGAACTGGGCTGTCAGCATACACAGCAAGCAGATAAATCAGTGACTGGGCCCCAAATGGAAACCCATATCTACTACATGAGAGAAATACTATATAGCACTATGGTGGTGCCTAGCCATGCTGTGGTCACTGCACAGTCAGGGTGAGAGTGATCTCGCAGCAGGACATACTGAGGTCACCCTGTCTGTGTCGGTGGTGGCCGAGCACTACAATGTCCCAGTCAGTGCCCTATGCCCTGTGCAGATGCACCCTGGCCAGGCCACCCTGTCCGGCCTATACCCATGGTACCTTGCTCCTCATTATGCACATTGCCAGCCCAATACTGGCAACATTGCTGGCAGTGTGGGCTGTAGAAGGTGTTTGCAGCCACCACACACTGGATAGACAGACAGCCACCCCCACACCTATGCCAGCATTGTGCTACTATAGAGGGGTTCAGCAGCCATACCCACCACACCAGTCCTGGACACAGTACATGCATGGATATGGTATGCATTACTGTTGGGGGTCACATCCCAGGGTGGTAAACACTGTCAGAGACCAGACCTGCAGCACACACCGCAGACATCTGTTTGAGTGTTATGGTGGAGCTGAATGAGCAAACTGTGCTTTACGTAGGACTGGAGATCTGCCAGTTATAATGGGAAACGCTTGATAGCTGTGTACCGTATACCCAGGTGTAGGGTGGCAGTGCTGAGGTATGCAACTGTTAGTATTGGGAGATACAGGCAGGGCCCAATGTCCTGCCTCTCCAGGAGGCATTGGCCAATGGGGCCTGTGGGGGGGTGTCTGGCCCTGTTGGCTGCTGCTTTACAGCAGAGTTCCCCAAATCCAGTCCTGGTGTTCCACACAGTGTTCTGGTATTCATGCTATCCCTCATAAATATGCATGAGCTACTTCTGCATACCATGGGGGTGGTGCATAGCTATGCAGCACAGGCATCTTTGTTAGAGGCAGCATGGAACCTGAATGGTGTGGGGCCCTCCAGGACTGCATTTTGGAGACTCTGCTCCAGGTAATGCGCCTGTTTATGGTGTCTGTGAGTGCTGTGGTAAAATATAGGCGTATTAATCATGCATATGTTCCTAGCTATACAGTTTTGTCCTTACTATCACGGTTTAGTTGTAGGAAAAATATGTGGACTGGATTTGCAGTAGCCCCAACTGGGCTTTGAACCTGTGACTATCTGTTCCTACACACGCTGTCTGTGTGCACTGCACCACTGTGTTGCCACAGATATGCTGTGTTCCCTGGGGAGTACATGACTGTACATCCGACAGAGCCTGTCTGTTGCGGTGGACGGTGCCAGCCTGCACAGGCCTAGGCCACTGTCTGCTGTGGTTTGCAGCCACTGCCCCCTCCGCCACCTGTACCCTTCCGCAAACATGCAGACATGTTCCTATCTGGGAAAAACATATGACCTGAGTGAGTTGTAGCACTCCAGGACTGACTTTGGGGGACTCAGCTGTAGGCAATGCCCATTGTTATGGTTTGTGTGCGGTGTAGGGTAAAATATAGGTGTTGGGACCATGCTTATGTTCTCTGCAATAAAAGAGTGTCTGTATTCTTGTTGTTTAGTGGTGGGTAACATGATGGGGACTGGGTTGGCAGGAGCCCCAGCTGGGCTTTGAACCTGTGGCCCTCTGGTCTTACAGGTACTGACTGTGTCCGCTGCATCACACTGTGGCCACAGAAGCAGTGCAGTCTCTGGAGATGTGATACCTGTCCGCACGAGTCAG
Source organism: Ichthyophis bannanicus (assembly GCA_033557465.1). Taxonomy (NCBI): domain Eukaryota; kingdom Metazoa; phylum Chordata; class Amphibia; order Gymnophiona; family Ichthyophiidae; genus Ichthyophis; species Ichthyophis bannanicus. The sequence continues at coordinate 475,326,786 of CM066037.1, read as the reverse complement.
ACACCCTGCTCTTCACAATTTTACTGTGGGCTCGTTGACCTTATATGGGGACAAAGGTGCAAATAAACCTCACAAATGCCCTCCAAAAAAGGGGAGGAAAACCATAACCAAGCTGCGCAACAGTGATATCAATGGGCAACCTGGAAAACACTCCCAGGAAAGCTCCATTAAAATGCAGTGCTTTTGAATGAGTCTACGGAGCGTAGACCCTTCAAAACATCATTTCTTTTTTTGGAGCTTTCCTGGGAGTGTTTTGTATGGTTGCCCATTAATATCACTGTTGCCCAGCTGGATTATAATTTTCTTAGAATTTGTTGTGGTCATTTTCATATCATATTTGCTATTTTGTTCTGTGCACATGTATCACACTGCTCACGTTTTTTAGGTTTCCCCGATTTTGCTGTACATTGCTGACGGAAATGGTTTCTCTTCCCTTTAAATGCGCTCTACCGCGAGTGTTTCACTCGCGGTATTTTTTCCTTGTAAATTCAGGCACGCTCCTGTGCGGGGAGTCTCTCCCCTCCCACATTCCACCCATTGACCCCGTCTCTCCGCCCCTCGGGGGCCTTCCTCCGCCCTCATTTCGCCTTTCCACGCCTCTATCGCACATGAGCGCCCCGCAAACGTGTGCTTTTTCGGCGCACGCGTGCGGGGCCCATTAATGTGATGCGCACGCGTACGGGGCACTTAAGAGCACTTACATGCATCATTTTAGGGCGCTCAAGTGCGCCCCGTACAAGTGCGCCGTTTAGTAAACATACCCCTATTTGTTCAGGCATGCTTTTCCAAATCCAAGCTGATAACCTAAAAGTTTAAGAAATCCCTCAAGCTTTATCAGGGGTATTATTTATGCATTGATTTCAAGATTTTATTTATGTTATGTTATGTTATGTTATGTTATTTGTGATTTTATGTTTTAGTTTTGTTTTGTGATTTTTGTGAATATGTTATAATTGATTATGTATGTATTTTGGAAATCAGACTTTATAGACAGGTGAGTAATAAATATGGATAAACAAATAAATAAATAAAGTACATGAATCAATGCCACCCTGGGACCCCCAGCAGACCCCCAACCACCATCTCATCCCTGAATCCATTCCATAATTCTTACCAGACACCCATGATCCCTACTGGCTCAAGCTGTCAAATAAGGTAAAATAACCTATTTTTGGCAGCTTAAGCTCTAGAAGTAGTATTGCAAAATTACTGCTAGGGGTGATGGGTGCCAGTTTGGAACCCAGAGCTGCCATGATCAAGAGCAACTGGAGATCTCTCCCGCCCCCACTAGACAACCAAGTACACTAGTAAGAGCTGAGGATAGAACTGAAGTGGGATCAAGATCAGGGTTTGCTCGGGAGTCATTGAGAGGAAATTGATGTCTAGGGGCTCGGATGTGATTGGGGGTGCTGGCCTTGGTCGTTGCACCTGCTCCTTCAAGCAGGCAGCTGTGTGCCTCAGAGGAGGTGTAAATGTAGCAATGGAAAATTTTTTAAATCCATGTGTACTCCCCTTGTAAAGTGAGGAACACACAATGATATTTTAGGTCCACCCTCACCATGCCTCCTTGCAATCTCTGCATGATACGGATCAATACGTAAATAGTGAGTTTCTATAATTGCCATTTGCGTGAGTAGGTGATTTACACTCTTAAAAGCTGCAATTTACATGTAGGGAATGCTTCCAAAATAACAACCATAGTATAGTCACCACCACAAATTAAATGTATAGGCGAAATATTCAGGTGCTATGAGGCCCAATTCTGTTGGTTGGTTGTCTATTTATTTATTTATTTAAAGGTTGTTGTTTTTTTAATACCGCTTTATCTGGCAGTCAAAGCGGTTTATAAAGAACAAAAACTTGAACATTTACATTTAATAGAGATAACTATATACATTAGGAACAGTATGTATGTACATTAGAACGGTGTTTAACAGTAAATTAACTATGGACAGTATAATTGGTTGTGTATACAGTGATGTTTTGTTATGGTCATACAGCCATTGAATATTAACAGTGACTAGTCTGTGTACAGTGCATTAATTGCAATTCACCTTCAGTGGGTGAGGAGTGGAGGAGTGGCCTAGTGGTTGGGGCAAGGTACTTCAGGCCAGAAGGTCAGGGGTTCAAATCCCACTAGAGGACAGCAACCTTGGGCCGGAAGGACTGGGGTTTATAGTCCCACTTGTGGTCTTGGGCAAGCCACTTAACCCTCCATAGCCCATGTTCCCTGTAAAATAGTTATCTCCAAGTTATAATGCCCTGTTCAATGTAATTTCAGTTTGTTCAATGTAAACCACACTGGTGCAGTATATAAGAGAATGTAAATAAATAAGTTGATAATTCAATTCAGTTGATATTAGGAATCAATTGTACTGTTATCTAAATCATTGATTGCTTTATTTAGCTGGCCATTTATGTCGTGTGTGTAAAGGAGTCAGTATGGAGTTACCCATAGTGTTCTGTGAAGAGTAGTGTTTTGATTCTTTCTTTCTGAATTACATAAAATATTTTATTTCTCTTATTGTAGGTGGGAGGGAGTTCTATAATATTGGTGCATAATACGAGAAAGCTCTGTTGCTTGTTGTTTTGTTTGTTTTGCGGAAATCAGTTGGGGTGGATAGGGAGTTTTGTGTACATCCCCCTCTCTGTCTGGTGTCTGGGGTTTTGGCTATTAGGGTAGTAAGGTAGGAAGGTGATATGTTGTGTAGTAGTTTGAATATGATGACCAGGTTTTTGTATTTGCTTCTGTTGTGTGCGTCTCCTGCCTGTTCAGCCAATCAGAATCCAGTGCACTGGATTCTGATCCTGTGGGGACTAGACATGCCCACTGGATCAGAATTGGGTCTACCAGCCTGGACATGCAGGTTGTGCCCCGATTCTGGCCGCCTGGACATTCAAGCAAGTCCATGGCTAGCCCAGCCTTTTGCCATGACACTGCGGCTCCATGCAGGAGCCGCGATCCCCGGCAGCGATGGACAATTTATTTTTCCCACAGCCCAACCCCCGATCGGGCTGCTGTGGCCAAGGCCGGGCTGTGGGGAACCTCCTGCACTCCCTCACCTCTTCGGTGGGCCCCGGATCCGGCGATCTCCTCTGTCTAGGGAGATTTATTCCACCTCCGGTGGAAGGTAATTTTATAAGTCTCTGCTAGATTTATACATGTCTTTACTTCTCTGTTTTATCAAGTGAAGTATGGACATACTTTCAAAACCAGAGTGTAAATGGCAGAGATTGTGTGTTTATGTGAGGCACAATCACTTACACCAGTCCTAGAGTCGGTGTAAACGCCTGCACCTAGATGTCTACTGAATATGTATCCATTACAGTATTCTTTAATTTTTGCCTGTAATTATGTGTCCTCCCCTCACTGCACCCAAACTCCGCTCCGTGCATGCCCACAATGAAAGCACAAGCCATCAGATGTGCATGTGTACTTATAAAATGATGCTTAGCTTGCATATGGTAATTTTTGCACATAAGTGGGTGCTTAAGAGTAAACTTAGGTGACTCCTTATAAATTACCCCCATAGTGGCTAAATATCACCACTACAAAAAAAGCAGGGAAAACTGCACCCCACTGGAAGACTGGAGCTTTATTGGTGTCTTAGGTCAGCCTGACACGTGTTTTGGCCAAAGGCCACCTTCAGGGGACAGCGACCTCAAAAATTGTATACAAAGCATAATCAAACATAAGAACATAAATAATAGTGATAAAACATAAAAACATTTAAAAGCAATTAAAAACAATAATAAACCAACCGGTAAAGACCTGATAAAATTCCTAATACCCCGGATGAACACCTCACGAAACAAACCTACCCATACCCCTCACTTCAATAGATTAAAATAATTTAACAAAGATGATTTCCTAAATCAAACTATTCAACATCTTACTCTGGCCCCACAAACCTCGGTGATGCCAACAAACTGGGCTGACACTATATCTAATGCAGCTACCTCAAATAAAACCTATGGCCAACCAACAAAGAGATAAAATGCCCCCCTGGTTCGGACTAGATATAAAACACATAAGAACTGACCTATGTAGGGCAGAGCGTAAATGGCGTCACAGAAAAGCCAAAATCCACCAGGAAACTTACTTAAATGTTCTTAAACTATACAGGGACTCCACTGATAATGCAAGGAAAAACTACTACTCCAGTTTACTATCTCACTAAACTGCCCCAGGGAACTCTTCAGTATTGTCCAATCCTTAACTAATAACATAGCAAACAAATGCTCAGACGATCATAAAATTTCTCCTCAGATCCTAGCAAACCACTACATGCAGAAGCTAAAACACTAAACATCACCCATGACGTACACTAATGAAGACCATTCCTCACATCCTAACCCCTGGCCTAACTTTCCCCCTACCTCAAAAGAGATACTCAAAAACATCATAGCCAAAATAAATACTACTACTTCTTACCTTGACCCATGTCAAGTAATATGGATAAAAGCAACAATACCTGAACTCTCATCCTTTATCCTCCCTATAATCAACCTCTCTCTCCAATGTGGGTATCTACATGCCTCTCTCAAACACGCCCAATCCTAAAAAATAATACAAGTGATAACAAATCCCCGACATCCTACAGGCCCATTTCAAGCCTACCTTTTATGGCTAAAATAATTGAAAAAATTGTATAAGTACAATTCCAGGACCACATTGACACATTTGCTCCACTTGACAAACACCAAAATGGCTTTCGTCCCTGCCATGGTGTCGAAACACTCCTCACAGTCCTATTTGATACACTTACACGTGGTATCGATAATGCCAAACAAGCCTTCTTTCTCATTTTTCTGGACATTACTACAGCTTTCGACAGTGTAAACCATAACATAATGCTCACAAGACTCAAACAGATTGGAATACAAGAAACAGTCCTTAAATGGTTCTCTTCATACCTATTCGACAGAATGCAAGAAGTAAGAATTCACCAGCAAATTTCCGCCCCATACAAACAAAAACAGGGTCTCCCCCAAGGATCCACCCTATCAGCCCTGCTCTTTAATATTTACCTCCAACCCATCTGTTCCATATTTAAAAGATTTCGGGTAAACTACCATATTTCCGCGGATTATATTATGATATATCTCCCATTTAACATCACAACCCCCCCCCCCCCCCCAATACAATTACTCTCTGAATGTTTCTCTGAAATCCTGACCTGGCTCAAAGACCATAACCTAATGATTAACACTACAAAAACTGAAGCCATGTGCGTAACAGGGAACCAGCAATTCACACCCTCAACTACAATCAAACTCCATGATATCAACATTTCCATTAACAGAGAAGTAAAATACTTGGGAGTAATCATAGACCGCACCCTTAGCATGACACTCCACTTAAAACAAACAACTAAAAAGATCCTGTACAAACTAAGAGGGATGTTTACTAAAGTGCGATAAACGTGGCTAACGCGCGTTGTACGACGTTAACGACCGTAAGTGCCGTATAATGCGCGTACCGACGCGCTAACGACCGTTAACGTAATACTACGCGCGTTAAGCATAGTTAACGATCGTAAAGTCCCGCGGCGCGTTAAAACAGCGCAGAAGGTGGAGAGTGGGCGGAGAGAAGGGGTCAATGGGCGGAGAGTGGGCGGGGAGAGGCTCCCCTCACACTAACGCACTGAATTCCTGAGCTCAATTCCAACGCGAATGAAAACCTGTCGTTAAAGGCATTTAAAGGGAAGAGAAACCATTTCCGTCAGCAATGTACAGAAAAACCGGGGAAACCCACAAAACGTGAGCAGTGTGATACATGTGCACAGAACAAAATTTCACATAAAACGTTAAAAATGACCACAAGAAACATTTTAAAAAGCATAATTCAGCTGGGCAACAGTGATAGCAATGGGCAACAAGGAACAACACTCCCTGGAAAGCACCAAATAAAAAATAAATGATGTGTGGAAGGGTCTACGCTCCGCAGACCCTTTCAAAGATCATTTCATTGTAATGGAGCTGTCCTGGGAGTGTTGTGTAATGTTGCCCAATGATAGCATTGTTGCCCAGCTTGGTTATGGGTGTGTGCCCCTTTTTTGAGGTCTTTTCTGAGGTTTATGTGCACCTTTGTCTGCATACAAGGTAAATGAGGCCACAGTAAACCTGTTGCAGAGCAGGGTTTATGACTCGTCAGGCCGGTTTAACTAACTCCAGGGACTGCACTGTCTCTGTGGCCACAGTGTGGTGCAACAGACACAGCCAGTGCCTGTAAGACCAGAGGGTCACAGGTTCAAATCCCAGCTGGGGTTCCTGCCAACCCAGTCCCCATAGTTTTACCCACCACTAAACAGTGATAGTAAAGACACTCCTTTATTGCAGAGAACATACGCATGGCCTATATTTTACCACACCAAACACAGACACCAGAAACAGGCACATTACCTAAAGCAGAGTCCCGCAAATGCAGTCCTGGAGGGCCCCACACCATTCCGGCTTCATGCTGCCTCTAATAAAGATGCCTGTGCTGCATAGCTATGCACCACCCCCATGGTATGCAGATGTAGCTCATGCATATTTATGAGGGACAGCATGAAAACCCGAACAGTGTTTGGAACACCAGGACTGGAGTTGGGGAACTCTGCCGTAAAGCAGCAGCCAACAGGGCCACACACCCACCCACAGGCCCCATTGGCCAATGCCTCCTGGAGAGGCAAGGCATTGGGCCCTGCCTGTATCTCCCAATACTAGCAGTTGCATACCTTAGCAATGCCACCCTACACCTGGGTATATGGTACAGAGCTATCAAACGTTTCCTATGATAACTGGCAGATATCAATTCCTACGTTAAGCACATTTTGCTCATTGAGCTCCACCATAACAATCATTCTGATGTCTGCGGTGTGTGCTGCAGGTCTGGTCTCTGACAGTGTTCACCACCCTGGGGAGTGACCCCCCAACAGCCTTGTGTACCATATCCATGCCTGTACTATGCCCATGACTGGTGTGGTGGGTATGGCTGCTGACCATCTCTATAGTAGCACAATGCTGGCATAGGTGTGGGGATGGCTGTCTGTCTATCCAGTGTGTGGTGGCTGCAAACACCTTCCACAGTCCACACTGCCAGCAATGTTGCCAGTATTGGGCTGCCAATGTGCATAATGAGGAGCAAGGTACCATGGGTATAGGCCGGACAGGGTGGCCTGGCCAGGGTGCATCTGCACAGGGCATAGGGCAGTGACAGGCACATTGTAGTGCCCGGCCACCACCTACACAGACAGGGTGACCTCAGTATATCCTGCTGAGAGATCACTCTCACCCTGACTGTTCAGTGACCACAGCATGGCTAGGCACTCCCATGGTGCTATCTAGTATTTCTCTCATGTGATAAATATGGGTTTCCTTTTGGGGCCCAGTCACTGATGTATCTGCTTGCTGTGTATGCTGACATCTCAGTTCTGGGTGCAGGCAGCTCCACTGGGCACTAGCAGACTGTTTGCAGCTGGTAGGTGTTGTGATAGAGTGGTGTGCAGTGGCTGATGGCTTGCAGCAGGGGAATATCAGGTAGTGGTGGGGTGCAGCATACCATATCCAGGCCTAATGTCTGTTTGCTATTGTGTTATGGCTGTGTATAGAGCTGCATTGACTGCCCTGTAGGGTGTCTGTTCCTCAGCAGGACTAGGGTTAATGTTCCCCTCTACTGCCACCTTTGCAGGGAGGTAGACTGTGGATCTTTTGATGGGGGACCCTGTTTGCCACCCTCGGCCCTGGGGGAGGGGGGGGGTGGTGCATGGGGGCCACACCTGACTGAAAGAGGCAGAGATGTCCAAGGTGTTGCTGCAGAAACTACCTATCTCACACAGTAACACTGCTTTGGACCTGTGCCATGGCCTCTTTCAGCCATGGACGGTGCTGTGGACCTAGTGCTGGGCGCCTCACTGCACCCTCAGGGTGAGCACAGTACCCGCACAATGTGACGGTGTGTAGCTACTCTGTGCCAGTACAACACACGGTCAGTACCCCCTATCAGGCCGAGGTGCTGTGTGGGTGCATTCCCCATGGTGTGTATCTGTGGATAGTTGATTTGCATGTGCAGTGCATCATGGGTGTGACTGCCACAATCCAACCCTGTGAAACTCCAGCACCTGCTCACAGGCTCTGATAAACCATAGGCCATCACACGTACATCTGTTAGCATAATGCATAGGTGCAAGACACCCTAAAGAGTCTGTAATATAAGATGCCCACACTGGTAAAAACACACGTACCCACGCACGATTGTACGCGTGCAGCTACGCACGTACCAACGCACGCAACCTCGCACGCACCAACGTACGTGGCTAGGCACACTCCGAGGGTGTGTTTCTGACACCAATACTCAACGTAAAGAAAAACATGCCTCCTTATTCCCTCTGTAATGTACAGGGTGATGCCTGAGACAGCCTTCTGCGTTAGGCACACTGGGGACTCGAACCCATGCTGCCTGTAACAGCGGTCAGTACCGTAACCATTGTGCTACAGCTCTGTTTCAGTGCTTTGTGTCTGTACGTCTTCTTACGATTAACGCGCAGTAACGCGCCACGGCGCCCGGTAACGCTCGGTAATTTTTTGAACGCGCGTTAGTGTTGACGATGTACCGCCCATGTCCTTATTTGGGGTTTCTGTCACTACCGTGGCTCCTAACGCGAATTGCACTAATGCAGCTTAGTAAACATACCCCTAAAACTGCTAAAGCAACTCCACACTCTTCTACACCATGATGACTTCAGATCAGTCATCCAAGCTATAACGCCCCATTTTGACTTTGCCAACATCAAGCTACAGGGTATCACAAAACAAGCATTAAGAAAGATCCGAACTGTCCAAAATATAACCGCTAGTATAATTATGAATGTCTACCCAGTGGAGCACATAACCCTAACTCTTTATGCACTCCATTGGCTACCCATCCAAAGCCGCATTAATTACAAAATCTTGATTTCCACCTTCAAAGTAGTAAATGACATTGCCCCTTCTTACCTTTCCACCCTCATATCTAAGGAACCCAACAGTAGAAATCAATGCAACTGGAACAAAAACAAGCTGGTTATCCCAACAGACTTCAGGAAAGCCAGGAAACAAACAGACATCAAAGCTTTCTCGCATGTAACTCCAAACCTCTGGAACGCCGTACCAGACAACCTCAGGGAATTATATGACCTACAAACGTTTCGTGAAAACCTTAAAACCCACCTATTCTCCATCCACTATGGCATGCTAGCAGAACAAGATACACCTGTAGCTACCACCCTTGCACCCTAAATACCACACCTCAATCAACCCAGAGATGTAAATAACCCCTGCTGCTTAGAATTCCTAAGCGCATGCATGTACATAGTTTAAATTTGTATCAGCCTCTATGTATATAGTTCTAATAGCGTTCTCTGTATCAGAATTTGTACCTGTTTCTGTACAATTCACAATGTTGTTATTTGTAAACTGCGCTTGATCATTTGGAAAACGCAGTATAAAAATGTTAATAAAATAAAAAAATAAATAAATAAGAGTGTGTATGTATATAAAAATATATATTAACTTTTATATAAAAAGAACCAAACTTATACTAAATAGTAAATAGTAAGATGGATAAAAAGCATCCTATATCCTTTGTGATGTTAATGTACATAAGAACATAAGATATGCCATACTGGGTCAGACCAAGGTCCATCAAGCCCAGTATTCTGTTTCCAACAGTGGCCAATCTAGGTCATATGTACCTAGCAGTTTCCCCAAGAGACACAAGTTCCACAATGCTTGTACTGGGTCAAGCATTGATATCTTCGGTCACTTCTTAATAATGGTTTATGGACCTTTCCTCCAGGAACTTGTCCAAACCTTTTTTAAACCCAGCTACACTAACAGCCTTTACTACATCCTCCGGTAACAAATTCCAGAGTTTGATTACACGTTGAGTGAAAAAATATTTTCTTTTATTAGTCTTAAATAGTTTACCCTGTAGCTTCATTGCATGTCCCCCTAGTCTTTCTATATTCTGATAACGTAAACAATCGATCTACGTTTACCCGTTCCACTCCGTTCATTAATTTATAGACTTCTATCATATCTCCCCTCAGCCGTCTCTTTTCCAGGTTAAAGAGACCTAACCTTTTTAGCCTTTCTTCATAGGAGTATCCTTCCATCCCCTTTACCATTTTGGTGGCTCTTCTCTGAACCTTTTCTAAAATCTCTATATCCTTTTTAAGATACGGCGACCAGAATTGCACACAATATTCAAGGTGCGGTCTCACCATGGAACGATATAGAGGCATTATAATATCTTTTGTTTTATTTTCCATTCCTTTCCTTATCATACCTAGCATTCTATTTGCTCTCTTGGCCGCCGCTGCACACTGGGCCGAGGGTTTTAACATGGTATCCCCAATGATGCCTAAATCTTTTTGCTGGGTGGTGGTTCCTAATGTGGAACCTTGCATTGTGTAACCATAGTTTGGGTTTTTCTTCCCTAGGTGCATAACCTTGCACTTGTCCACATTAAATTTCATCCTCCATTTTGATGCCCAGTCTTCCAATTTATCCAGATCCTCCTGCAATTTTTCACAATCCTCTTGGGTTTTAACAACTTTAAATAGTTTTGTGTCATCTGCAAATTTGATAACCTCACTCATTATTCCACTCTCCAGGTCATTTATGAATATGTCAAAAAGCAGCGGACCCAGCACAGATCCCTGGGGTACACCACTATTCACCTTTCTCCATTGGGAAAATTGGCCATTTAGCCCTACCCTCTGCTTTCTATCTTTTAACCAGTTCCTGATCCACAATAGTACACTGCCTCCTATCCCATGACTCTTTAGTTTTGCCAAAAGTCTCTGATGAGGGACCTTCTCAAGGGCTTTCTGAAAGTCCAGATACACAATATCAACCGACTCACCTTTGTCCACCTGTTTATTCACTCCTTCAAAAAAACATAACAGATTAGTAAGACAAGATCTTCCTTGTCTAAAGCCATGTTGGCTGTCTCCCATTAGGTTGTGACTATCTACATGCTGAGTAATTTTATTCTTTATGATGCTTTCTACCATTTTTCCTGGTACTGACGTCAGGCTCACCGGTCTGTAGTTTCCTGGATCACCCCTGGAACCCTTTTTAAAAATTGGTGTTACATTGGCGATCCTCCAATCTTCAGGTATTAGAGATGATTTTAATGATAGTTCACAGATTACTGATAGCAGGTCTGCAATCTCATATTTCAGTTCTTTCAACACCCTTGGATGTATACCATCCGGCCCAGGTGATTTGCTACTCTTCAGTTTATCTAATATTTGTAAGACATCTTCCCGATGTATCGATATTTCCTTCAATTCTTCCGCACCTTTCAATACCACTTCAGTCATGGGTAACATCCCTACATCTTCCTCAGTAAAGACCGAAGCAAAGAATTCATTCAGTCTCTCCGCTATCGCCTTGTCGCCTCTTAGTGCTCCTTTAACCCCTTTATCATCTAATGGACCAACTGACTCTCTCACAGGTTTTTTGCTACGAATGTACTTGAAAAGGTCTTTATTTCGCGTTTTTGCTTCCGCAGCAAGCTTCTTCTCAAATTCTCTCTTTGCCTGCCTTATCAATGCCTTGCATTTGACTTGCCAGTGCTTGTGCTGTTTCCAGGTTTCGTCGTTTGGCTCTTTTTTTCCATTTCCTGAAAGATGCTTTTTTGGCAACAACAGCCTCTCTGACCTCACCTTTAAACCATGCTGGCAGTTTTTTGGACTTCCTTCCACTTTTCTTAAAGCGTGGAATACAGCTGGTCTGGGCTTCCAAGATAGTATTTTTCAACAACACCCAAGCTTGATGTACGTCTTTAACCTTTGCAACTGCTCCTTTTAGTTTTTTCTTAACTGTTTTCCTCATTTTATCATAGTCTCCCTTTCGAAAGTTAAAAGGTAGTACTGTGGATTTCCTTACTATCCCTCCTCCACTAATTAAATCAAAGGCGATCATGCTATGATCACTATTGCCAAGTGGCCCCAACACCCTTATCTCTTGCACTAGATCTGGTGTTCCACTAAGGACTAGGTCTAATATGGCTTCCCCTCTGGTCGGTTCATGAACCAGCTGCTCCAAGAAGCAGTCATTTATTTCATCTAGGAACTTTATCTCCCTAGCATGTCCTGACGTGACACTGACCCAGTCGATACCGGGGTAAATGAAATCACCCATTATTCTCCCCAGAGCCTGCTGTTGTTAAGCTTTTTCCTGTCCTTGCCTGCCTGAGTGACTCCTCCCCCTGACCCCCTCCCCCTGAGGTATCCTGTAACCTTGTTCCTGTTTTCTCCACGTGTGCATAGGCTGTTTTAGTTTGCTTTTCTCTGATCAGAGAAAGGCTGAACTTTTACAGAGCTCTGCTAGTGAGTGGATTTTTGCCTCCTGGGACATCTTACTGTGAGTTCTAGCTGTTTATTTAATTATTTACTGTTTGTCTAACTGTTGTTTGTTTAATTATTTAGTGTTTGTCTTAGTGGTGTGCTAATTCAGCCTTCTCAGCTGTACTTACCTTGCCTCTCTCAATTAACTGGGCCTTGTGTGGTAGCCATTTTGAATTAATCTCTCTCCCCAGAGCCTGCTGTTAAGCTTTTCCTGTCCTTGCCTGCCTGAGTGACTCCTCCCCCTGTGTGTGGTAGCCATTTTGAATTAATCTCTCTCCCCAGAGCCTGCTGTTGTTAAGCTTTTTCCTGTCCTTGCCTGCCTGAGTGACTCCTCCCCCTGACCCCCTCCCCCTGAGGTATCCTGTAACCTTGTTCCTGTTTTCTCCACGTGTGCATAGGCTGTTTTAGTTTGCTTTTCTCTGATCAGAGAAAGGCTGAACTTTTACAGAGCTCTGCTAGTGAGTGGATTTTTGCCTCCTGGGACATCTTACTGTGAGTTCTAGCTGTTTATTTAATTATTTACTGTTTGTCTAACTGTTGTTTGTTTAATTATTTAGTGTTTGTCTTAGTGGTGTGCTAATTCAGCCTTCTCAGCTGTACTTACCTTGCCTCTCTCAATTAACTGGGCCTTGTGTGGTAGCCATTTTGAATTAATCTCTCTCCCCAGAGCCTGCTGTTAAGCTTTTCCTGTCCTTGCCTGCCTGAGTGACTCCTCCCCCTGTGTGTGTGGTAGCCATTTTGAATTAATCTCTCTCCCCAGAGCCTGCTGTTGTTAAGCTTTTTCCTGTCCTTGCCTGCCTGAGTGACTCCTCCCCCTGACCCCCTCCCCCTGAGGTATCCTGTAACCTTGTTCCTGTTTTCTCCACGTGTGCATAGGCTGTTTTAGTTTGCTTTTCTCTGATCAGAGAAAGGCTGAACTTTTACAGAGCTCTGCTAGTGAGTGGATTTTTGCCTCCTGGGACATCTTACTGTGAGTTCTAGCTGTTTATTTAATTATTTACTGTTTGTCTAACTGTTGTTTGTTTAATTATTTAGTGTTTGTCTTAGTGGTGTGCTAATTCAGCCTTCTCAGCTGTACTTACCTTGCCTCTCTCAATTAACTGGGCCTTGTGTGGTAGCCATTTTGAATTAATCTCTCTCCCCAGAGCCTGCTGTTAAGCTTTTCCTGTCCTTGCCTGCCTGAGTGACTCCTCCCCCTGTGTGTGTGGTAGCCATTTTGAATTAATCTCTCTCCCCAGAGCCTGCTGTTGTTAAGCTTTTTCCTGTCCTTGCCTGCCTGAGTGACTCCTCCCCCTGACCCCCTCCCCCTGAGGTATCCTGTAACCTTGTTCCTGTTTTCTCCACGTGTGCATAGGCTGTTTTAGTTTGCTTTTCTCTGATCAGAGAAAGGCTGAACTTTTACAGAGCTCTGCTAGTGAGTGGATTTTTGCCTCCTGGGACATCTTACTGTGAGTTCTAGCTGTTTATTTAATTATTTACTGTTTGTCTAACTGTTGTTTGTTTAATTATTTAGTGTTTGTCTTAGTGGTGTGCTAATTCAGCCTTCTCAGCTGTACTTACCTTGCCTCTCTCAATTAACTGGGCCTTGTGTGGTAGCCATTTTGAATTAATCTCTCTCCCCAGAGCCTGCTGTTAAGCTTTTCCTGTCCTTGCCTGCCTGAGTGACTCCTCCCCCTGTGTGTGTGGTAGCCATTTTGAATTAATCTCTCTCCCCAGAGCCTGCTGTTGTTAAGCTTTTTCCTGTCCTTGCCTGCCTGAGTGACTCCTCCCCCTGACCCCCTCCCCCTGAGGTATCCTGTAACCTTGTTCCTGTTTTCTCCACGTGTGCATAGGCTGTTTTAGTTTGCTTTTCTCTGATCAGAGAAAGGCTGAACTTTTACAGAGCTCTGCTAGTGAGTGGATTTTTGCCTCCTGGGACATCTTACTGTGAGTTCTAGCTGTTTATTTAATTATTTACTGTTTGTCTAACTGTTGTTTGTTTAATTATTTAGTGTTTGTCTTAGTGGTGTGCTAATTCAGCCTTCTCAGCTGTACTTACCTTGCCTCTCTCAATTAACTGGGCCTTGTGTGGTACCCCCATCCCCCTGCTGAGGGTTCAGGACAGGGTACCTTGTAACTGCCCTCTTTAATAGGACTTATCTCCCCCCCTCCCTCCCCAGCACCCACCCACCCCTGGGGAAATTGTAGTTTTATAGGTACTTGGACATCTTAGAGGAAAGGGGCTGCTCTCAGGTGCAGCTCTTAATCCAAATCAGTCATACACAGAGGACCTGTGATTAATTAGTTTCAGGTACACAGGGTGTATTAGGGGTATTAGATACACTTTTATTAGTATAAGCATCTACACCAATCCTTATTATATACCGCTTTAAAAGACCTAAACACAAGCTTTAAACTAAGATGCAGTCAGAGGTCCAGCAACGAGATGGGGTTCTCCAGTCTTTTGCATCGAGTGTCACATGTATGATTATCTCCCAGTTGGTGAGAGGTCCTACATATGCACTAAGTGCAGGGAGCTCTTTGCTCTCAGGGAACGAGTCCGTTCTCTAGAGGCTAGAGTAGCAGACCTGGAAGACATAAGAAAGACAGAGAAGTACATGGACGAGACCTACAGGGATATAGTCCTGAAGTCCCACCTCCAGTCTGGCAGCATCCCTGTTGCCATGGAGGAGAGAGGTCACGTGACAGGAGAGCATCACCCTGGTGTGGCAGGAAGTGATCCTGTAACTAGGACCTGTCCTCCAGGTGATGTAAAACCCTCTCGCACCGAGGACGTTTCTCCAGGGCCATGTCCCCATGAGGGGAGGGTCAGGACAGCTGTTATAGTTGGTGATTCAATCATTAGGAATGTAGATAGCTGGGTGGCTGGTGGACGTGAGGATCGCCTGGTAACATGCCTGCCTGGTGCGAAGGTAGCAGATCTCACGCACCGCCTAGATAGGATCATAGATAGTGCTGGGGGGGAGTCTGCTGTCTTGGTACATGTTGGTACCAATGACATAGGAAAATGTGGTAGGGAAGTTCTGGAGGCTAAATTTAAGCTTTTAGGTAGGAAGTTGAAATCCAGAACTTCCAGGATAGCGTTCTCCGAAATGCTTCCTGTTCCACGTGCAGGACCCAAAAGACAGGCAGAGCTCCGGAGTCTCAATGCGTGGATGAGACAATGGTGCAAGGATGAGGGTTTTGGATTTGTTAGGAACTGGGGAACATTCTGGGGAAAGGGGGGCTCTTCCGAAGGGATGGGCTTCACCTTAATCAGGATGGGACCAGACTGCTGGCATTAACCTTTAAAAAAGAGATAGAGAAGCTTTTAAACTAGAAAATAGGGGAAAGCCGACAGTCACCCAGGAGCGCACGGTTCGGACAAAGGTATCCTTGAAGGATACTACCAAAAGCAGTGAGGTTCCAAAAGGGAGTATAGTAGCCCAAATGCCCTTGAGTAAGGAGCAGACAGAGCATAAAGATTCCCAATTACCCATGCCTACCAATAGCCAGATTAATATTAATAAAATGCAGTCTCTAAAATGCTTGTATGCCAATGCTAGAAGTCTAAACAATAAGATGGGAGAATTAGAATATATAGCATTAAATGAGAGGTTAGATATGATTGCACTCTCAGAGACATGGTGGAAGGAGGATAACCAGTGGGACACTGTGATACCTGGATACAAACTATATCGTAATGATAGAGCTGAACAAATTGGTGGAGGGGTTGCGCTCTATGTTAGAGAGGGCATTGAGTCAGAAAGGATTAAAGTTTTGCAGGGAACAAAATATGCTGTAGAATCTCTATGGATTGAAATTCCATTTATGAAGGGGAAGGTGATGGCAGTGGGAGTATACTATCGACCACCTGGCCAGAATGAACAAATGGATGATGAAATGCTCAAAGAAATCAAGGAAGCTAACAAAAGCCACAACAGAGTAGTAATAATGGGTGATTTCAATTACCCCGGTATCGACTGGGACAGTGTCACAGCAGGACAAGCTAAAGAGATAAAGTTTCTAGATGAAATAAATGACTGCTTCTTGGAGCAGCTGGTTCATGAACCGACCAGAGGGGAAGCCATACTGGACCTAGTCCTTAGTGGAACGCCAGATCTGGTGCAAGAAATAAGGGTGTTGGGACCACTTGGCAATAGTGATCATAGTATGATCATGTTTGATTTAATCAGTGGAGGACAGATAGTAAAGGAATCCACAGTACTACCTTTTAACTTTCAAAAGGGTGACTATGATAGAATGAGGAATATAGTTCGGAAAAAACTAAAAGGAGCGGTTCCAAAGGTTAAAGACTTACAGCAAGCTTGGGTGTTATTTAAAAATACTATCCTCGAAGCCCAGACCAGCTGTATTCCACGCATTAAGAAAAGTGGAAGAAAGTCCAAAAAACTGCCAGCATGGTTTAAAGGTGAGGTCAGAGAGGCTGTTGCTGCCAAAAGAGCAACCTTCAGAAAATGGAAAAAAGAGCCAAATGATGAAAACTGGAAACAGCACAAGCACTGGCAAGTTAAATGCAAAGCATTGATAAGGCAGGCAAAGCGGGAATTTGAGAAGAAACTTGCTACGGAAGCAAAAACACGAAATAAAGACTTTTTCAAGTACATTCGTAGCAAAAGGCCTGTGAGAGAGTCAATTGGACCATTAGATGATAGAGGGGTAAAAGGGGCAGTAAGAGGAGACAAGGCTATAGCAGAGAGACTGAATGAATTCTTTGCTTCGGTCTTTACTGAGGAAGATGTAGGGGTGTTACCCAAGACTGAAGTGGTATTTAAAGGTGATACTGCAGAGGAATTGAGAGAAATATCGCTACACCGGGAAGATATATTACAACTATTTGATAAACTGAATAGTAGCAAATCACCTGGACCGGATGGTATACATCCCAGAGTGTTGAAAGAACTGAAATATGAGATTGCAGACCTGTTATTGGTAATCTGTGAACTTTCATTAAAATCATCTGTAATACCTGAAGATTGGAGGGTCGCCAACGTAACACCAATTTTTAAAAAGGGTTCCAGGGGTGACCCGGGAAATTACAGACCGGTGAGCCTGACGTCAGTACCAGGGAAAATGGTAGAAGCCATCATAAAGAACAAAATTACACAGCATGTAGATAGTCATGGCCTAATGGGAGACAGCCAACATGGCTTTAGACAAGGCAGATCTTGTCTTACTAATCTGATCTGTTTTTTTGAAGGTGTGCATAAACAGGTAGACAAAGGTGAGTCGGTTGATATAGTGTATCTGGACTTTCAGAAAGCTTTTGACAAGGTCCCCCATCAGAGACTTTTGGCGAAGCTAAAAAGTCATGGGATAGGAGGCAGTGTACTATTGTGGATCGGGAACTGGTTAAAAGATAGAAAGCAGAGGGTAGGGCTAAATGGCCAATATTCCCAATGGAAAAAGGTGAATAGTGGAGTACCCCAGGGATCTGTACTGGGTCCGCTACTTTTTGACATATTCATAAATGACCTGGAAAAGGGAATAACTAGTGAGGTAATCAAATTTGCAGATGACACAAAACTGTTTAAAGTTGTTAAAACCCAAGAGGATTGTGGAAAACTGCAGGAGGATCTGGATAAATTGGAAGACTGGGCATCCAAATGGCAGATGAAATTTAATGTGGACAAGTGCAAAGTTATGCACCTAGGAAAGAACAACCCACACTATAGTTACAAGATGCAAGGCTCCACATTAGAAACCACCACCCAGGAAAAAGATTTAGGAGTCATCGTGGATAACATGTTAAAACCCTCCGCCCAGTGTGCAGCGGCGGCCAAGAAAGCAAATAGAATGCTAGGTATCCTAAGGAAAGGGATGGAGAATAAAACAAAGGATATTATAATGCCTCTGTATCGCTCCATGGTACGACCGCACCTTGAATATTGTGTGCAATTCTGGTCACCGTATCTTAAAAAGGACATAGAGTTATTAGAAAAAGTACAGAGAAGAGCCACCAAATTGGTGAAGGGGATGGAAGGCTACTCCTATGAAGAGAGGCTAAAAAGGTTAGGGCTCTTTAACCTAGAAAAGAGGCGGCTGAGGGGAGATATGATAGAGGTGTATAAATTAATGAATGGAGTGGAACGGATAAACGTGGATAAATTGTTTACGCTATCAGAATATAGAAGGACTAGGGGGCATGTAATGAAGCTACAGGGTAAACTATTTAAGACAAATAGGAGAAAATATTTCTTCTCTCAACGTGTAATCAAACTCTGGAATCTGTTACCGGAGGATGTAGTAAGGGCTGTTAGTATAGCTGGGTTTAAAAAAGGTTTGGACAAGTTCCTGGAGGAAAGGTCCATAAACCACTATTAAAAAGGGACCCAGGATATCAATGCTTGGCCTAGTACAAGCACTGCAGAACCTGTGTCTTTTGGGGAAACTGCTAGGTACGTATGACCTAGATTGGCCACTGTTGGAAACAGGATACTGGGCTTGATGGACCTCGGTCTGACCCAGTATGGCATTTCTTATGTTCTTATGTTCTTATGTTCTTACTGCGCTGTAACTTTTGTTAGCTTCCTTGATTTCTTTGAGCATTTCATCATCCATTTGGTCATTCTGGCCAGGTGCTCGATAGTACACCCCCACTGCCATTGCCTTCCCCCTTTTATATGGAATTTCAATCCATATAGATTCTACAGCAGATTTTGTTTCCTGCAAAACTTTAATCCTTTCTGCCTCAATGCCCTCTCTAACATAGAGCGCAACCCCTTCACCAATTTGATCAGCTCTATCATTACGATATAGTTTGTACCCAGGTATCACAGTGTCCCACTGGTTGTCCTCCTTCCACCATGTCTCTGATATTCCAATCATATCTAACCTTTCATTTAGTGCTATATATTCTAACTCTCCCATCTTATTCTTTAGACTTCTAGCATTTGCATACAAGCATTTTAGAGAATGTATTTTATTCATGTTAATTTGGCTATTGTTAGACATGGGTAAATTGGGATCTTTAAGCTCTGTCTGCTCCATACTTGAGGGCATTTGGGCTACTTTACTCTTTTGTGGAACCTCTCTGCTTTTGGTAGTATCCTTCAAGGATACATTCTTCCGAACCATCCGCTCTTGGGCGACTGTCGGCTTTCCCCTAATATCTAGTTTAAAAGCTGCTCTATCTCCTTTTTAAAGGTTAATGCCAGCAGCCTGGTTCCATCCCGGTTAAGGTGAAGCCCATCCCTTTGGAAGAGCCCCTCCTTTCCCCAGAATGTTCCCCAGTTCCTAACAAATCCAAAATCCTCATCTCTGCACCATTGTCTCATCCACGCATTGAGACTCCGGAGCTCTGCCTGCCTTTTGGGTCATGCGCGTGGAACAGGAAGCATTTCGGAGAATGCTACCATAGAAGTTCTGGATTTCAACTTCCTACCTAAAAGCCTAAATTTTGCTTCCAGAACCTCCCTACCACATTTTCCTATGTCATTGGTACCGACATGTACCAAGACAGCAGACTCCTCCCCAGCACTATCTAAGACCTTATCTAGGTGGCGCGTGAGGTCCGCTACCTTCGCACCAGGCAGGCATGTTACCAGGTGATCCTCACGTCCACCAGCCACCCAGCTATCTACATGCCTAATGATCGAATCACCAACTATAACGGCTGTCCTAACCCTTCCCTCATGGGCACATGGCCCTGGAGAAACTTCCTCGGTGCGAGAGGGTTTTACATCACCTGGAGGACAGGTCCTAGTTACAGGATCACTTCCTGCCACACCAGGGTGATGCTCTCTTGTCACGTGACCTCTCTCCTCCATGGCAATAGGGGTGCTGCCAGACTGGAGGTGGGACTTCAGGACTATATCCCTGTAGGTCTCGTCTATGTACCTCTCTGTCTGTCTTATGTTTTCCAAGTCTGCTACTTTAGCCTCTAGAGAACGGACTTGTTCCCTGAGAGCAAAGAGCTCCTTGCACCTAGTGCACACGTAAGACCTCTCACCAACTGGGAGAAAATCATACATGTGACACTCAATGCAAAAGACTGGAAAGCCCCCATCCCGCTGCTGGACTGCTGTCTGCATCTTAGTTTTAAGTTTGTGTCTAGATCTTTAAGTTCTTACTTACTAGGGGTTGCTATGGGTATTTATACCAATAAAACTGTACCTAATACGTTTAATATACCTTGTTCACCTGAAGCTT
Source organism: Ichthyophis bannanicus (assembly GCA_033557465.1). Taxonomy (NCBI): domain Eukaryota; kingdom Metazoa; phylum Chordata; class Amphibia; order Gymnophiona; family Ichthyophiidae; genus Ichthyophis; species Ichthyophis bannanicus. Next base: position 475,306,252 of record CM066037.1, on the reverse strand, counting down.
AATTAATCTCAGGTCCTTAGTGTATGACTGATTTGGGTAATAATAAATGCTTGAATAATTAAATGCATAAATAGATTAAGCCAAAATAATACCATTGAACTAATAAAAGGTCATATGTAAAAGTGACAGGAGTACTGCATTATTGATGGTGAAAATGTGCCAAAAACCTTGATACATGAGATGACTCACTAATCTGAGAGAGACAACTAAAGAAGCGCTCCGTATTGTTGGAGACAATTAGTAAGATAGCTAAAGGAGGGGGAAGAACAACACCTCATTGTAAAAACCATGAATAGAGCTCATTCTAAAAAGTATCAGCTCATTATAATAAGTACAGCTCATTCATATGGGGAGGCTTAGACGGGGGCGGGAGGGGGTATTACTGAAGCGGAGTGAGGGCAGAGCATGGGTGGACAGCAACCCCGGATGTACAGGGCCGATTCTGAGGTCATCCCTGTACGTCTGGGGCTGTGAACTTGGATGGGGGACTTATTCCACTACAGAGGTGAAATTAGTCCCCCTGGATGTCAGGAGACCATGCCGCCGGGTCACGCCACAAAGGTAGGGGGTACAGGAAGATCCCAGCAGCCGGTCCCTGTCAATGGGAGGCCGGATCGAGGGTCCAGCTGTGGGGAAAGAAGAAAAAATGCAGCAGCCGGCATTTGCAGCTCCTGAATGGAGTCGCGGTGCCATGGTGATGGGACGCCATGACTGAGGTAGCTAGGGATCTGCTAGGCATGTAAGCTGATCAGAATCGGGGCCCAGACTGCACGTTCAAGCCAGATACCCGATTCTGATCCCGCGGGCACATCCAACCCCCGAGGGATCAGAATCGGGTCTGTGGCCTGCACATTCAGGTCGTAGACCCAATTCTGTTTCCACGGGCACATCTAGCCCCCACAGGATCAGAATCAGGTCTACTTTTGGGTGTCCCGCTTCTGGTCGGCCACACAAGGAGCTGGATGGCCAGGTCAGAATGTGCCTCCACAAGTTTGGTTCTTTTTATATAAATGTTAATATATATTTTTATCTACATACACACTCTTATTTAGTCTTTACCGGTTGATTTATTATTATTTTTAATTGCTTTTAAATGCTTTATGTTTTATCCCTATTATTTATGTTCTTATGTTTAATTATGCTTTCTATACAATTTTTGAGGTCGCTGTCCCCTGAAGAAGGCCTCTGGCCGAAACACGTGTCGAACTGACCTCAGACACCAATAAAGTTCCAGTCTTCCTGTGGCGTGCAGTTTTCCTGCTTTTTTTTTGTGGCTGGTTCTTCTGCAGTTGGAGTGTTCCCCGTGTTCGTCTAAATATCACCACTATATATATAGCTGGGCATATATATAGCTGGGCATTCGGCATTGTATAGTGCTATGGTGGTTAGTATAAGGAACTTATATATTTAACAGCAGCTACTAAATGCATGTCCCTTTAAATATTGCCTTATCTATGTCTCACGTGCAAATTTATTTTACATACTTTTAAACCACATTGGGACTAGCTTCTCTGTAGTGATTTTGGTGGCTCCCACCTTCTCTGTTTTCTCTAGCTTCAGTTAAACTCCCCTATGAGCAGATAAACCAGAAACAAATGACAGCTATTACCCGGTGGGGGTGGAGAATCCAGAATCATGGCACTAAGGAAAATAAAGCAAAGGATTTTCCAGCTAACAGTGTAAGGCATAAAAAAGTTAATATTTGTTATAAGCAATGTAAAAGATTAATGAGTGACTTGAGGGTGCTGGAATTATACACCACCTTCTCCAGTACCAGGCTGAGATTCTTTTGTGAAGGATGTCATGATGTCTATCACCACAACACCTAGGGGGTCTTTTACTAAAGGGCATTAGCTGACAGCACATGTTCTGATACATGCTGAAGGCATGCTAACAATTCCTGCCCTAACTGTGCAACTTACATTAGGGTCGCAAGAGGGTGGGTTGGGGGTGGAGATTGGGCATGGTGAGCTCAGAGCAATTAGTGCTGGGTTCATACACCACACGCTAATTGCATTAACATGGATCATTTAACACCACCTCAGTAGGTGGAGTTAAGTGCACCACGTTAATGTGGCCCTTGTTAGGAGAAAGTGCTTTGCCTTAACTGATGAGGAAATGCTTTCAACACTCCCAAAAGGTAACGCGGTGGTATTGCACCTAACGGCTATAGTGCAACGTTTTAGTGCCCTTTAGTAAAAGACCCCTGCCAGTCTTCAACTTTAAAACTAAGATAGTTTCAGATGAATAATTATCATGTGATAACGTCACTTATCGTGCGATAACGCAGCAGCGGCGTTAAGGCACACTACTGCTGTGAAATCCGGGTCTGAAGAGTGGAGTAAGGCTTCCCAGAGGGCGGAGAGAAGGAGTCAATGGGCGGAGAGTGGGAGGGAAGAGGCTCCAGGCACACTAACGCTGTGAAATCTGAGTCTGAACACTAATGCCAGTGAAACCCTCGAGTTAAGGCACATTTGCAGGAAAGAGAAACAATTTCAGTCAGCAATGTGCAGCAAAGGCAGGGAAACCCATAAAAGTGATAGTTGTGATACAAGTGCTGGGACCAAAAAGGCAAATAAACATATAAAAGGACCAGAACCACATTTAAAATCCCAATATCCAAGCTGGCCAATAGCGATATTAATGATAAACATAAAGCAACACTACTGACAAAGCGTACAAATTAAGATATCATGTTTGGAAGGGTCTATGCTCTGTCCCCCTACAAAGTGAATGATCCCACATTGAAATAGCACTGATTAGGGTTTCTGTCATTTAGAGTGGGCAGGATTGTTATGGCGTGCACATGTGCACCAACAGCAGAGTGGGCACATAGGAAAGGGCAACTGTACTGATGCTGTAAATGGGATACAGGGGGCTGCAGGCGGCACATGCTGTGGTCCAGCTGGGGCACAGTGCAGGCTAGGCAGATGCCTAGGTGGCACATAGGAATGCTGAAACTTTAAAGCAGCAAGACAGCAATTGACGAGGGTCCAACATGGGCACGAGTGTGTGTCCCACAGTGTCACAGGGGAGATTACCCAGCAGGTACCCACAAGGGCATATAACATTGGCAGGCAGTGCGGGGGGGGGAAGCGCGCATGTCCATGTAGGCACCCCTACCCGAGAACCCACACCATAGGTAGCTGCCTACCAGCATACTGGATGGCCTGGGACTGCGCACCACCAGCACCACTGGCATAATGGCATGGCAGCATGGTGGCGGAGGGGGCAGTGGCATCTGCCCACAGCAGACCATGGCCTAGCCCCATTTAGGTGGGTGCCATGCAATGCATCAGACAGGGTTTGTCTGATGAACAGTCATGGTATCCCCAGGGAATGAGCTGTCCCTGTGGCAACAGTGTGGTGCAGTGCACACAGCCAGTGTGTTCAGGAGCAAAAGGTCACAAGTTTAAGTCCCAGCTGTAGCCTGCCAATGTGCATAATGAGGTCATTCTCACCCTGACTGAGCAGTGACCACGGCATGGCTAGGTTCCCCCATAGTGCTATATAGTATTTCTCTCAAGTGATATTTATGGGTTCTCTTTTCTGTGGCCCAATCACTGTCTTATCTGCTTGGTGTGTGTGCTCACATCTTCTTCAGGAACATGCACTATGGATTAGCTAGCAGCCTGTCTGCAGTTAGTATATGTATGGCTGGAACACCTTGCAGGGTGCAGTGGCTGGAGACTTACTGTGCTTGCTGCTGGAGAATGTCAGATAGTGGTGGGGAGCAGCTGAGCATTTCCAGGCCTATTGTCTGTCTACTATTGCCTTATGGATATGTACAGATCTGCAATGACTGCCCTGCAGGGTGCCTATCCCCAGCAGGACTGGGGTTGATGGTCCCCTCTACTGCCACCATTGCAGGGATGTAGAATGTGGATCTGTTGGTGGATGATCCTGTCTCCCACCCTGAGCTCCAGAGGGCGGGTTGGGTGGTGCTACATAATCTGCTTATGGGTCCAAACACACCCCTTCACTTAAATCATGTGACCATGGCACCCACACAGGATATGCACTATTCTGGGTGCATCATAGTCCACAACAGCTAGACGTGACTGGGAAATACAGATGGACACAGGTGTATCCTAGGTGTGTCTGCAAGGACTACCTATCACACACTGGCACTGATGGGGACCTGGAGCATAGCCTATCTCAGCTAAGCCAGGTGCTGTGGACCTGGTGCTGGGCGCCCCAACTCGCCCTCAGGGTGAGCACAGTACCCACACAATTTGTCGGTCTGTAGCTACTCTGTGCCAGTAACACACACGGTCAGTTCCCCCTACCAGGCCGAGTTGCTGTGGAGGTGAATACTCCATCTTGTGATCATCTGTAGACTGCTGATCTGCATGTGCAGTGCATCATGGATACAGGTGGGTTAGCCCTATCCTGGTAACTGCAGCAGACAGTTTGTGTGGTGACCTGAAGTCCTTCTGTAGCCAGCCAGGGGTTTGTTAGTAGCTATAGAGATGTAGCCCACTGGTTACTTCACTGACTGTGGAGGCAGAGGTGATGGGTTTGATCCCATAGTGGTGTTATTTCATAGGGCTGTCTGAGGCATTTCCTTTTTTAATTTAAATTAGTGCTGCCAGCAAAAACACCCTCACAGTGCTGTAACCTTAAGGTGCCTCATAAGGCGCCCTATAAAGCGCCTTATAAGGCACCCTATAGGGAACATTATAAGGTGCCTTGGCGGACAGTGCACTTTATAATGTGCCTTCTGGAGTGCCTTATAGGGCGCCTTATGCGGCACCTTAGGTTACGGCACTGTGAGGATGTGTTTGCTGGCAGCACTAATTTAAATTAAAAAAGAAAATGCCTCAGACAGCACTGATTTAAAGTAAAGGGTAATGCCTCAGACACCCTTACTCATTAAAACCACTGGGGGATCAAACTCATGACCTCTGCTTCAGCAAGCATTATATTAACCAGTGTGCTACACCTCTATTGCTGTGATTACAAGCCAGCACGCGAAGTTAAGGTTAATGCGTGGTAACATGCGCGGCTCCCTCTATCACGCGTTAATGGATACGGCGCACTTTATCACGCGATAACCCGCGATTGCTACCTTAAGACCGGAACGCCCACTCCTTATATGGCATCCTTCACATTATCGCTGCAACTAGCGCCGGAAACATTAAGACGGTTTAGTAAACATACCCCTAGGTCTCATGTCATTCATTCTCCTTAGTAAATACACTCCTAAATGTAAAAGTTGCAAAGATAAAGGTTGCAACAGGTTCAAAAATAAAAAAAGGAAAACACAAAACAAATTAAACTATTTCAATAATCATTACATACCCTGCACTGCTAAAAACAGTGTGCTGTAGAAGATTAACAAAATATTATTGAATGGTTATCAACATGCTTTGTATATCTGATGAGGAAAAGAATATGTCAAGGCTGTCAAACTGCAATTGCAGGAGGCCACAAACCAATCAGATTTTCAGAATATCCATAATAAAGTTGCATGAAATATATTTGCAAGTACTTCCTTCATTGTATGCAAAGATAGTTCATGAATATTCTTGAGGGATATCATGAAACCTGGACTGGTTTGCAGCCCTGAAAGATAACAGATTGATGGCCCTGTGGGATAATTGTTTAAAACGGTTAAGAGCAAAGTCACAATCTGGATTCAATTCCTGGATCATATTATTATTTATGGTCTCTCAGGAAGGAGAGCAGGAAATGATAGGTACCCTACAGTGGTGGCATCTAGTGGCCAGATTTAGGACCCTGCATTGTTGCACTGCAGAAAGAGCTGTGGTGCATGGCCTCCAATAAAGACCTGTCACTGCAATGACTGGTCTAAAGCTAAGTGTGTGGGGGGGGGGGGGAGATTATAAAAGAGGAGAAAAGTTCCCTAGGTAGTTGCAAATGCAGCCTCAAGGTACCAAAGACTAACCTTAGTTTCAATTAAGCTGGAAGCCCAAAGCAACAAGAAGGAACTGCTGTGTCAAATAAAGATGATTTATTCAGTTAACTTTGGAAGTTAACCTGCTAATTATGTCTTTTTTAATTTTCCGGGTCACTGACTACTTAAATTTTAACCCTACAACTTGTCTGCTTAAAATTTAACTGGTTAAGTAAAGGAGAAGGAATTTTCAAAGTAACAGTCTTAACCAATTAATGTTTTGAATAGCTGGTTAAAAATAACCTGATATACAAAGGCTGAATATTTAGCTCAAAAAGAATAGACATAATAGGCCATATTGGATCTATCCAGTAACTATGTAGCCATCGTTAAGCATTCACTAATCCTTATCTAGATTTGAACTAAACCTCTATTCCCTCTTGTGTTATTGAGCATTAAAAATGAATTCTTTTTCATAGGTATCACAACATTTGTCTTTGAAAGGTTAATGATATTGGAGGCTCTATGGAGTATGATCAGTGAGCCCCTTAAGCAGCAGATATCCTACAGCAGGACTTCCCAAACGTGTCCTGGTCAGGACTGTAGCAAGCTTGAAATGCGCCCTGTGGTTATTTGAAATTTGCCGCTAAAAGTACTCATGATGCTCCATTGTACGTGAACGTTTACCTACTTTTGGCTGAGGTGCTCTCGGAGGCAGGGCTAGAGCCAGGATTGAAACAATAGATTTACTTTTATATTTACGCAAAGGCTTATATTATCTTGGTCATAAATAAGTGCGTACAAGTATGTATCTGCAGGTGCTTTTCGTTAGGCAATATTCAAAGGGACAGTCATGTTGAAAATTGACGTAGAGTCCATTCAAGTTATGTGGCTGGTATGAAAGTTGTCGTTTAATTATGTACATGATGGGGAAGAGAGGGAAGGGTGGACGGAGAGTTTTTTAGGGGGATGAAAGATCTGGCTTTTAATCAATGGGTAAGTAAGCCCACTCATGTAAAGGGTGGGATGCTAGACTTGATTTTTACTTGGTCAGAGGATAATTGTCAATTGAAGGTGGGTAGAACATTAATAAGATAGGTTAGCGGATCTGACCATTTCTTCATTTCGTATGATTTACGAATCTTTTACTACGCTAGCTGGCAGTACATGTTCTGACATGCGCTGAATACGCATTGGGACGTGTGTTGCTAGCTAGTACAGAGCCATAACTGAGAGGCACGTGTGATAACTGTACAGCCCATACTAAGGTTACAAGTGGGTGGATTAGGAGTGGAGAGTGGGTGTGATGAGCACAACACAGCGCTCTGTTCATACCGCATTCTTCTTGCATTAGCGCTGGGTCACCTAACGCCCATGCTAATGTGGTATACGCAAAGGCTCAGGGCTTCGCGCTAACTGCCGGGGAAATGTTTGCACCTAACATACCTTCTTTTCTGAACTGTTGCCATGTTAGATGTAACACCTTAGCGCCCTTTAATCAAAGGGCCCCTTAGACTTTGAGGTAGTATGAGCTATGCCTGGAGTGCAACATTTTTATAGGAGAGCTGACCGCTAAAAGGTTGTTGCAAAAATTAAATGTTGATGAGCTTGAGATGCAGGGCGGTTCAGTGAAAGATATGTAGTATTTTTAGGAATCAACTCTTATATAAGGCCATGGAGACTATTGCTCCATTTTAAACAGTGGTTATTAAAGCTAACAAGATAGCACCACGGTATATAGAGCTGTGCAAAGAATTAACAGGCATTTAGAGAGGAGATGGAGGCTCGCACATCAGGTAGACTTGAGGGAGGCATATAAACAGCAACCTAAGAAATATAATTAGAAAATGAAAGAGGTGAAGATAGAGGATTTTGTAGATAAAATAAAGAGCTCCTTGCATAGACCTCAAGAGCTTTTTAGTTTAATAAATTACTTGCATAATAAATGTAGAAATTTGATGGGGGTAGGGATAGATATGGAAAATGATCTGATCAGAGCTGAAGAATTCGCACAGTTCTTTGAGAAAAAGATGACAAATATTTATGCATCCTTGCGAGAACATCAAGTAGAGGTTTTACACTTTTTGGAGTTTAATTAGGTGTCACACAACCAAAAAGGTTTGGAATCAGTGGTCTATAATAAATGATACAACCATACAGACTAAGATAAAAAGCCAATAGCTGAAGACTTCCACATATAATCCTACGATAATTGTCCTGATAATTTGGATTTAATTTGCACTCATGATTTCTGTACAGTACTCTATTTTGGAATGATTATAGAGCTTACCAAATATCTGAGGGCCTTCCGAGAGAGAATATCCTTCTGAGACTGCTAGATGAGAATGCCCCAACAAATTAATTTCAGGTTCCATCCAATCTGTTTGTTCAGAAAGAGTACCAAAATGTAAATGTAGGTTGAAGCTAAGGGATATCTAGAAACTGAAGAGAAACAAAATACTTTTTTTATTTTGCATAAGCTGGAAAAAGCTTGAGTTAAACTAAATTATAACAAATTATGTTGTGTCAATGTTTGGAACTATGTTGTTGTTAAGTGCCGTCAAGTCGGTTTTGACTCATACTTCGCAATATTCTTGATAGCTGCTTTTTAACTTAATATTACGGATCTGTAGTCATTTCATATCATTTTGAAACAAAACAACAAATAAAAAATTAGCCATGTTAAACATCTAACTCATGGCGACCCATAGGATAGTTGTCCTGAATTGTGTTTGGTCTTCAGTCAGGCAGCTCATAATTGATAGATTGACAACTATAGCTGCTGTTATTGTATCGCTCCATCTCATTGCTGGCCTTCTTCTTTTGCATTGACCTTCTACCTTGCCAAGCATGATGTCTTTCTCTAATGATCTCTCTCTTCACATGACGTGTCTAAAGTATGGAAGTCAAAGTCTTGTCATCTGAGCTTCTAAAGAAAGCTCAGGTTTGATCTCCTCTAGTACTGACTGGTTTGTTCTTCGGGCAGTCCATGATATACACAGTATTCGTCACCAGCACCATAATTCAAAAGCATCAATTTTCTTCATGTCTTTTTTACTGTCCAACTTTCACATCCATATGACAATCTTGAAAATGCACTGCAGTTAGCTACACGTTATCTGTCATGCCATTAATTAGAGTAACAAACTTGCTCTCTGTTAACCGCTCAGCAGCTCTCCTAGAAATGCTGGTAATGCCCCCAATAATGAGTGCAGAACCTTTGTGCCCAATGTACCTTAACTTTTGAAGTTAATGCATGTTGGGTGCAAAACTAGCACACCAGTGCTATAAATAACCTACTCCCTGCAGACTTCTCAACTCTTACCCTTGATGATCAAGTCGAGACTTGGCATGACTCCCTTGTAAACCAACTTGACCAGCTGGCACCTCTCCTACCCTCCTCAGCTGGCCATTGTCCCCGGCACCATCCATGGTTTAACCCTGGCCTCGCACTTCTCTGGACGTATCTCTGTAGGGCCAAACGTCTCTGGCACAGTCACCCCTCTGCAGATACCCTGTGGTGTTTTCGCTATCAGCATCAATACTATAAACAGCAACTATATGACACCAGGAAAGCATTCTACTCCGATCAAATTTCCTCCGCTGCTAACTCCTCGAGTCAATTTTTCTTTATACTCTATTCTCTTACCGCCACACATGCTTCTGCCACCATGCCCGCTCCATTTCCAGCCCCAGACTGTCTAGCTTGCTTCTTCTCAGAAAAGGTTACTGCACTTCATTCATCTTTTCCAGTTGGTTCACCACCACCCCCTCCTTCCCCTTCCTCCCCGGAGCCTATTGCTTCCCTATCTCACACTTAGGCCACGTTCAAACCAATTACTATGTCAGAACTCACAAAAACCATCGCACCATCGCACTACACTACCTGCCCCTCCGATCCTGCTCCCTCCCGCTGGCTCTTAGAACCCTCTCTTGCCCTACTGCCATTCATCTAACCAGGTTCAACTGTAGCCTCTCATCTGGCACTTTCCCTTTCCAGTGGAAGCATACTATCGTTCGTCCTAAACTAAAGAAGTCTATTTTCCTTAATCTTCTCTTCTATCACCTAAGATTCTCTTGGATAAATATTTCAAAGAAATTTTAGCTATTCAGGATTCTATTGAAGTTTCTCAAATTTATTATGTCCCCTCAAGCATCAGAACTACTAATCTTGTTGAGGGTGGGCTGAATGAGGTGGTTCCCTCTATTTCTAATTTGACGGCCTTCTTGGAGGACTCTCTGGATATTATTAATTTGCGTTCCACATTATTGGCTACTTTTCCATCTATCGAGGTGAAACAGCATATTTTGAGGGTTTTCTTTAAGGTTAAGTCCGCCAAATTTTGTGGACAGGTAGTGAATGTTTTCTCTGATGTATCTCGTGGGACCCAACTTCGTTGGAGGCAATTTTTACATCTGAAGCCTCAGGTCTTAGCTTTGGGTGCCACTTTTTTCTTACATTTTCCTTGTAAATGCATTATCAATTTTGATGGTGCTTCTTTTGTTTTCGTTGATGTTACTCATCTTGAAACATTTCTATCTGAGCGACAGGGCACTCTAAGGGAGGGTAACGATGGATGATTGATGTACCTCTTAAATTGTGGGCTTTTTGCCTTATTTTCTTGTTGTTTACAGTTTTTCTTTTAGAATCGCAGCTGGTTTCTCTTGATGTGGACTTTATCAATGCTCAGTTATTCTTTATTTTGTATTCTGTTAGTATCTTAATCTGGATTGTCCTTGTATTTTTTTTGGTTATTGTAATTTGACTGAAACTTCCAACTCGCCTCTTCTCTCCAAAGTTTTAGAGAAATTTGTTTTCACTCAGTTGTCATCTCACTTAGATACTGTTCACGCACTCCACCCCAGACAATCCAATTTCAGGCCCAGCCACAGCATGGAATCCATCCTTCTTGCACTACTTAATGAAATTCACATTGCTCACGACTGGGGTGATATCTCTCTCGCTGTCTCACTGGATCTTTCTGCAGCCTTTGACCTGGTTGACCACTCTCTTCTGTTTACTCGTCTCCATAATTTTGGGCTCCATGGTGCTGTTTTTCATTGATTTAAGTCGTTCCTCTCTCTTGGTTCCTTTGCTGTTTCCTGTGGGTCATCCACTTCCTCCACTGTCCCTCTCACCTGTGGTGTCCTCCAGGGCTCGGTGCTGACCCCACTCCTTTTCAATGTTTTTTTAGCGCCCCTCACTTTGCTTATACAGCAATCCAGCATTTCTTCTTATTTCTACGTTGATGAAATCATTCTGCTCCACCACACTAGCTCCCAGTCTACCGATCTCTCTCCTATGAACTCATGCGTAAGCAAACTCTGGAATTCATTACTGGAGGATATAGTAAAAGCTGTTAGTGTAGCTGGGCTTAAAAAAGGTTTGGACAAGGTCCTGGAGGAAAGATCCATAAACCATTATTAAAGAGGACCAGGGAAATCCACTGCTTACCCCGGGACAAGCATTGTGGAGCCTGTGGACCTTTTTTGGGAATCTGCCAGGCACTGTGATCTGGATTGGCCACTATTGGAAACAGGATACTGTGCTTGATGGACGTTGGTCTGACCCAGTATGGCATTTCTTATGTTCTTATGTTAATTCACACATGGCTATCCACGAATCGTCTTCACCTCAACACTTCCAAATCCTCAGCCATCTGGTTTAGCTTCCACATGCCATGTCCTTCACTCACCCCTCAGATTGCCTGCACTCCTGTCCCTCTTGTCCAAACACTACAATATCTAGGGGTTCTGCTTGACTCCTCCCTCTCTTTCCATGAGCATGTGTCCTCTCTGGTCTAGGGATCTTTTCTCTCCCTCCATCAGATTTGTGCCGTTCACCCTCTCCTCACAGTGCCTTCCCTCATGACTCCTCCTTTCACTAGTTATGTCCAGTCTTGACTACTGTAATGTTGCACTCTACCAGTTTTGCTGCCTTCAACTCCTACAGAATACGGCTGCATGCATACTCACTCACTCCTCATGGTGCAATCATGTCACCCCACTTCTCATCCACCTACACTGGCTCCCCCTCAAATTCCAGATCGATTACAAAATTCTCACCCTTGTTCACAAAGCCATGTACACCAGCACCCCACAGTATCTCTCAAATCTGCTTCAGTTTCACACCCTTCACCGTCTCCTCAGGTCTATTCACCTTTATCGCCTAGCTCTCCCTGCAGTCACTCAGCCCCATCTCAAACAAACTCGAAAATCTGCTGTCTTCTATCTGGGCACTGCATTGTGGAACTCTCTGCCTCCTACCCTACGCTCTGAATCCTCCTCAAGGTTTAAAGCATTTCTAAAAACTCACCATTTCCTTACTACGTTCGATCTCCCTCCTCCTATTACCCAGCAAGACATCTTTAGCCCCTCCCTCCCCTCTTAGTCTTGACGTGTTTCTCCTGTCCCACAACTGCCCACCTTCTGTCTCCTCTCTTCTTTCCTTTCTAGGCTGTCCTGTCACAACTTTGGTGTTCCTTTTCACCTTTCCTACAGCCGCTGTTTTTGTTTTTATTATTATTATTGTAAACCGCTCTGATGCCAGGGTCACCTGAGTGGTATATCAAATACTAAATAAAGATAAAGATAAAAGATAAAGTATGCCACTGCCGCTGTCACCACATGGGGGGACCCACATGGGGATGGGGCACGCCACTGTAGCACACCTTAGTTAATAGGACCCTAAAAGTAGTATAATTAATATTTTAAAGTTTTTCAGCTAAATTGTAGTTGCATAGACACAGAACATGACATCAGAAGAAGATCATATGATCTAACTAGTCTGCCCATCCACACCAACTTCTAAGCTCTACGTTCCCTTCCTCTCCTTCCTCTGTGTTTGTCTCCTTTCTTGAATTCAGATACTATCCTTGTATATCCATTTCCTCTGTATACGAAAAATTATTCTTAGCACATCATGGCAAGGACTTAATTAGAAAGAAATATGCTGAAATTGCTGTTTGGTAGATAAAAGTCAAACTGTGCTTAAACAAAGATGTCAAACCAGGTCACAGTGCACATTTTTGCATCCACAGGAGGTGAAAGGACACATACTGTGTAAACATACAATGTAAACTAGAAAAGAAGAGGGATGGAAATAAATTTAAGATAAAAGGCAAGAAGGAAGCACAGATATCCAAAATTAAATACATTTGAATGCCTTAAGCTTCCCTGAAAACCCATTTGAATCTGGAAAACAACAGAGTTAAAGCAACTTCAAATTTAATTTCCACATAAAACTTAAAATAGCCATATCAGTACCTCAATTTTAGTAGAACCTTCATTTGGGATACATTGATTGTAAAGGAAGCCTGAAATGCTAATTGGTTTTGATATTTCTCAGATGCTGTGAGATGCTAAATAATAATGAACATTCTAATAAATGTAATTTTGTCAATGCATAAATTATAAACCAGAGAACACATAAGGGTATGTTTACCAAACTGCGGTAATGTCACTCGCATTAGGTTCCGCGGTAAAGGTACAGATGCCCATATAAAGGCATGGGCGGTGCATCATTACAGCAAGCCGTATCAGCTAACACAGGTTACAAGGCACCTTAGACTAACGCACGTTACAAGGCGCCCTACAAGGCACCTTACAAGGCATATTACAAGGCGCCTTGTAAGGTGCCCTAAAAGACGCCCTGTAAGGTGCATTATAAGGTGCCCTGTAAGGTGCATTATAAGGTGCCTTATAAGGTGCTTTATGAGGTGCCTTGTAAGGTGCTTTATAAGGGGCTTTATAAGGCACCTTGTAAGGTGCCTGATAGGGTGCCTTGTAAGTTGCCTCATAAGGCGCCCTATAGGGCTCCTTAGGCTAAGCGCCGTATTAGGCACCCCTGGACAAGGCACTGTAGAAGGCACCCTGGGCTATGGAACCATAGGTTAAGGTGGCCTAACAAGGTTATGGTGCCCTAGGTTAGTGTGCCCCAAGGGCTGCAAGATGCTGCAGGATGACATGCATGACCTGTGAGGAACAGAGACAGATGTAGCCCTAACACTAGATAGAGCACTCAGGAAAGGCAATGAACAGGTGAGTGAAGGAGGGAGAGCTGTGAGCCGTTGGACCCGCCATATCTGCGGGCATCCCATGTGGCTGCCAGTACTGATAACAAACATGGTGGGGGCAACTGTACTGCAGCACAGGGTGTTGGCAATGTAAAGTACTGGAAAGACAGTTGGTGGCAGATGATGGGAATACGTGTCCCCCAATGGAGGCGGAGGTGGCAGGATAGTTACAATGATGGGTGGACAGAGGAGTGGTGGTGCCATGCAGATCAGGCACAGGCGAGGCAAGCATGATGAGGCGCAATGCAGGAAAGGGTAGCAGTGCAGGACATGGGGTGGCAGCCTGCAAAGGCAGACAGGACTCTACACAGCTGACAGATGCAGATGGACTGAGGGAATGTTGGCAATTGTGACGAGGGTATTATGGGCTGGCAGCACAGATCTGCAAAAATATAACTGTTACAGGCATGCACACTATTTGAGTAAGACAGGCATGAGAGAAGAGAACAATGAGGAATTGAACCCATGAACACTGCCGAGAATGGCATTGTATTAACCAGTAGGCTATACCTCTGTGGTGTATGTCACAGGAGTGGCTGGGTACAGAAAGACTGCAGGTCACTGCACAAACTGTCTGCTCTGAGTGCCAGGATAGGGTAACCCCAACAGTACCCATGATGCAATGCACATGCTCAATAGCTGTCTACAGCTGATCACCAAATGGGGTCTGCACCTCTCCGGTACCTCAGCTTGGAAAGACGAAGTGACAGTGCGTGATACCGGCACAGTGTAGCTACAGACCATGCCATTGTGCAGGTTCTCTGTTCACCCTGAAGGATAGGATGGGTGCCCAGCACTAGGTCCGCAGTACATGTGGTACTAGAAATAGGTCCTGCTGTACATCCCCATCACTACCAGTGTGTGACAGGTGTTCCTTGCAGTGCAGCTGAAGGTACTTTGGTGTCCATCTGTATCCTGCAGTCACATGTGGCCCTCTGGGACCAGACACCACCCAGATTAGTGTGTACCCCGTGTTAGGGTCTGGCTGACATGGGCACTTGTTATCAGGGCAGAAGGGTTTCTAGACCTGCATGAGGTTTGTGTAGCAGAGCCTGTTTAAGGTCAATGTGGTATACACTACATACCCCAAAAGGCCCACATCACCCCTTTTTGTTATAAGGGACAGGTGACCCAGCCCCAGTGAAGCAACCTCCATCCTGCTGGCATAGGACAGCCCTCCAGGGTTGGTGGGCCAGAGCCATACCAGCAGCAATGTTTGGGTTAAGTCTGGAAAACCACAACTGCCTCACACTACTGTCTGCTAGTCACTAGCAGACAGCACAGTCAGATTGCACCTTATAGATGTTCTGACCATACACAGTCTAGCTGCAGACAGTCCACTAGCCAGTCCATGCTTACAGAAAAACTATGCACCAAGCAGGCAGCTCAGTGATTGGGGGCCCAGCACTGGGAACACAAAAGTATCACTGGAGACAGATAGTGTAGTGTGCTATGTGAGAACCTAGATATGCCATGGTCACTGCTCGGTCAGAGTGAGTGCCTTCCCAGCATGCCATGCTGTGGCCACCCTGTCCATGCAGGTGATGGTTGGGCACTGCAGTGTCCCAGCCATTACCCCACACCCTGTGAAGATGCATCCTGGCCAATCCACCCTGTACGGGCCATACCCACAACACCTTGCTCCTCATTATGCACATATTCAGGCTAACACTGGTAACAGTGGGACATTGTGGATCCGGTGAGGTGTGGGCAGCCACAAAACAATGGATAGACATACACACACACACACACCTATTGCAGCATTGTGCAAAGATAGGGGTGCCTGCCACACTGGTCCTGATCATAGTGCCAACATTGCTAAACTGTGCAGGAGGTAGCAGTAGTGCTCTGGTGATAACTGCAGCTCAATGCTGGGGCCAACAGCCTGACTCTTCATGCATCTTTGGATTGTGGAGCCTGTGTGAGTGGGTGTTTGTACCCCTGTTTGCCGCTGCTTTGGGCTTTGTACATGTTGCTGTTGTATCTGCATTGTAGGGTAAAACATGGGGACATGCTCTGCAGGACTCACAACTGGGGCTTGAACCTGTGACCCTCTGCTTCTGGATGCACTGACTGGGTGTACTGCACCACACTGTTGCCACAGATGCATGGTGGTCCCTGGGTCTACCTGTACCTTTCCTCAGCCAGACCTTTTATGTTGCACTGCACACCACGTACTGCTACAGGGCATGGCCTAGGTCCGCTGCAGGCAAGTGCCACTGCCCCCCCCCCACCATGCTGACATGACCATATGCTGTCGGTGCTGGTAGTGCGCAGTCCCAGGCCATCCACTGTGTGGGTAGGTGGTCGCCTAGGGAGCAGGGTCTGGGGCATGGGCATACATGAGCATCCTCACATCCTCCCCATCACCGCCTACCAATAGTCTGTCACATCCGCTTGGGGGAGGGTTGGCTGGGGGGATGTCAAGTCAGTGCCCTGGCAACTGTTAGCTGGACCAGATAGATGTAGGTGGATTGTGTTTGGCCTTTGTCAGCTGCTGTCATACTGATTTCTGGTTTCTATGTTCCTATGTGCCACCTAGGCAAACCTGCCTAGTCCACCCTGTGCCCCAGCTGGCCCCGCTACATGTTCCGCCTGCAGCTCCCTATGCCCCACTTACACCACCGCCATAGTGGCCTTTCATACTTGGGCACTATGCTGTTGCTGGAAATGGAGCACTACTATCACGTTTCTTGGGCTCCCTGCCTATGCTGTACATTGCTGACACTGAAATGGTTTCTCTCTCCTGCAGGTTTTATTCGCGGTAGGATTCATCCCTTCAGTTCAGCACGTTAGTGTGCAGGGAGCCTCTCACCGCCCACTCCCCGCCCATTGGCCCCTTCCCCCCGCGCTCTCTCCACCCTCTGCGGTGTTTACTGCAGCCGGGAACGTTAACGATCGTTAGGTAACGTTAACGCGTGTTAACATTACATACCGCGCGTTAACTTTACCTAACGATCATTAACATTACCTAACGCACGGTCTGTAACGTTACCGCAGTTTAGTAAACATGCCCCATAGTCTTACTGCATTGTCCTTACTAGTGTTTGCATTCTTGTGAGAAATTCCTTGCATTCTGCATAACCGTACTGTGATAGGCCCTGGAAGTGGAAGGAGAGGCATATGGGCATGAGAGCAAGTGAACACTAAGATGAGCATTAATTGGTCGTTGCATTCTAGGGCGACGAGTGGACATGGAGAGGACACTGCTGCTAGCGCGAGGGCAATTGCTGAATACTCAGTGGCAATGTAGTGATTGGCGCCAATGCATCTAATGATACCGCTATGGTTATCTTTAGGTGCACCCGTGTTAATTGCACCAAACATTAGCATCCACATCCTCACGTTCACTGCCAGGAATATGCTGGTCACATCCAGGAACTTACTACTGATTAGCTGCTCCCCCCCCCCCCACCCCCATGCATAGGAAGTAAGCATCAGGCACCAGAGGGGCAGAATCACAGAACAGCCCCATGGCGCTAGAGGTTTAGACACGTGCTATGGGGCTGTTTGAAGCCATTGCTGCTGCAGAAGGCAGCAGGTCCCGCAGAAGGCAGCAGTGGCGGTAATGGGCCAACCCTAAGCCATTGGTTCTCAGGTGGTCGCCTAGTTCTCCTAATGGACGCGCCAGCCCTGCATGCCCCCAGTTATAAAATTACCCTCATCGTTTACCTAACGGTCGAAAAGCAGGTATGGGCCATCTCTTCATAAAAAGCTATTGCACAAAGCAAACTAGACGTTCTGTATGTATGTTCTGGAAATGGACATACTCATTAATACAATATACCGATATACTGCAAGTATAATAAAAACTTGTGTTAGCACCCAAAGTATTGTTATATCAATTCATAAAATGAATGCATTTCATTCTCCCTAAAATATTTAAAACACACTGTCAGTTATCAACACTGAAACATCCGTTCTTAAGCCAAGTATAATTAGTTCCTTCATTAATGTGCATCTTTGCTGTTTCTAGTAAGTGCAATGGAAAATGTGCTGACTTTTTCATGTAGTCTAATCAAATGAAATATCACCATTTGTTTAGCTTTTATTTATGTGTAGTTAGTTGAAGAAGAACTTTTTTTCTTCATAGATAAGAGTCTGTTCAAAAACAGAAGGACCAAACAGGTTTCTGGCAGACGTATGACTAGAAATAGCTAAGATTCCTGCAACTCAGTTGATAGCATATCCAGTATTTAAATGGTGCATCATTTGTTCAGGGATTCATATTTTATAGCTTCAAGAAGTGCAAAAGACCCCTCATTCTACAGAAACGGCCATGCTAGTGAAAACCTATGCAGAAAACAGGTGTGGAACTTTCGCCCAGTTCTTAAATGTTATACAGCAGAAGTCTTGCTGCACTTGTTGTGTAAGTGCCTTTTGGGCTTTTACATCTTTTTTTATTACTGTTTTTCCCCCTTCCCATCGTTGTAGAAAATGAAAGCCTTGAGTAAGAGGTGAAAGTGTCCAAGCACACTTTCCTCCATCACCCCCCCCCCTCCCCACTCCAGCTTCCTGTACTATTAAAGGGAGCCCAATATTTCTAGAATATTTAGTAGAATGAGGTACAAACACACTCCTCTTTATGGTAAAGTGTGCTCTCTGCAAACTGATTGCCAGTACTATAATTTCCTGACATTTTCCATGATCCCACATACATTTCACAGATGTTTCTGAGGATAATGGAAGCATCCTCCACTAGGTAATGACTAACAAGGAAACTAGATTTTATTTCACTCTATATTATGAAATATTCAACATAAAAATAAATGTTTACTTACTAGGCAGCACGTCTCACATGTAGATGTTCCTCATCTGCCTCCACTTACTAAAATTCCCGTTTTTAACTACAGAAGCTTCTCAGTTTTCTTGCTTGGCGTTTACCAGAATCTCTCCATGATAACCTTCTCGGTTCAGACACAGGCCTTCTCCTCATTGGCCCAGTGCCCCAGTAGACATGGATTACTCATTAACTCCTCTTGCCTCATTATCTGAGTAAAGATTTGGCATATTAGACTTTTACACACCACAAAGAGTTTGCCAGAGAAGGGCTAGGAGATGCGCCTAGGCTATAATTCAGTTCGTACACTACTTTTAGCAAGAAAGGACAAGACTTCACTTTATAGTGAGTCAGAAAATGAAATGGTACCAAAAACATTTAGATCATTCAGTGGTTAATCATGCTGCTTTTAATAATCATATTTTCTGTTCAGCATGTGGAGCTGCATTTATGCACCTCAGTAGCTCACGGAGGCGGAATGCAAGTTTATTATTCAGAATTGAAATTAATGATGCATATACTGTATGTAAGCAGAGATGGAATCAAAGCCAACTGCTTCTCTTTCACGCTGAGCTGTAACATGTTCTACTAAAGTACAGGCATGTACAATGGCTGCACAACACAAGGAGCCTAAAATTGTGCTTTAAATTTATATCCGAGAAAAAAACCCCAAATGATGCACTTGTAACGCATACTGACTAAGAATCTCAATCAATCAAGCATCATAAAAGAAATTACACAGTTATAGAGAGAAATTATAACAGGGAATATATGCGAAAACCTACAAACAGAAGAAAGATAGCAGATAAAAACCATATGCCCTATACAGTCTTCTCATCCATTCCAAGTACTAAGCTCTACAATCCCCTCCTCGGTCTTAAAGATCCTCTTTGCTTGTCCCATGCTTTCTTGAATTCATATGCAGCTCCTGTCTCCATCACATCTGCTGGGAGGCTGTTCCATGGATCCATCACTTTTTCTGTAAAGAAAACTTTTCTTAGATTACTCCTATTCCCTTTCACCTGTCCTTCATCCTGTGCCCCTCTCACTCAAAGAGACCTGCCTCCTGTGCATTTATGCCACAGAGGTAATTAACCGTCTCTTATCTTATCTCCCGCCTTTCCTCCAAAGTATGCACATTGAGAACTTTATGTCTGTCTCCTTATGCTTTATGACCAAGACCACCGGCCATTCTAGTAGCTATGCTCTACTTAGGTGCAGTCTCCAGAATTGCACACACTACTCCAAATAAGGACTCGCCAGAGATTTATACAGAGGCACCATCATCGCCTCCTTTTTCCTGCCGGCCATTCCTAGAAACATAGAAACATAGAAATATGACGACAGAAAAAGACCACATGGCCTATCTAGTCTGTCCTTCCATAACAACTACAACAGTCCACTTTTTGCCTTTAGAGATCCTCTGTGTTGGTCCCATGCTTTCTTGAATTCAGTTACTGTCCTCATCTCTACCACCTCCACTGGGAGACTATTCCACGGATCCACTACTCTTTCCGTAAAGAAATATTTCCGCATATCACTCCTGAATCTATCTCCCTTCACCCTCATCCCATGTCCCCTCGTAGCAGAACTTGCTTTCAATTGAAAGAGGCTCTCTCCCTGAACATTTATGCCACGGAGGTATTTAAACATCTCAATCATATCACCTCTATCCCGCCTTTCCTCTAAGGTGTACATATTAAGATCCTTAAATCTGTCCTCATATGCTTTATAATGAAGCCCATTAATCATTTTGGTAGCAACCCTCTGCACCGACTCCATCCTGTTCACATCCTTTTGAAGGTGCGGTCTCCAGAATTGCACACCATACTCCAAATGAGGTCGCACCAAAGACTTATACAGAGGCATTATCACCTCCTTTTTTCTGCTAGCCATTCCTCTCCGTATGCACCCAAGCATCCTTCTAGCTTTTGCTGTCGCCTTTTCCACCTGTTTAGCTACTTTAAGATCATCAGACACAGCCATGCCTAGGTCCCGCTCTTCTTTAGTGGACAAAAGTACTTCACCTCCTATACTGTATTGCTCCCTTGGATTGCTGCAGCCCAAATGCATGACCTTACATTTTTTAACATTAAATCCCAGCTGCCAAATTCTAGACCATTCTTCAAGCTTAGCTAGATCCCTCCTCATGTTATCTACCCCTTCCTGGGTGTCTACTCTATTGCAGATTTTGGTATCATCCGCAAAGAGGCAAACCTTACCCGACAGCCCTTCCGCTATATCACTAACAAAGATGTTAAAAAGAATCGGACCAAGGACAGATCCCTGGGGTACACCACTGGTAACATCCTTCTCCTCAGAGTGAGCTCCATTTACTTGTACTCTTTGTCGCCTCCCACCCAACCAATTTCTAACCCAAGCAGTAACTTTAGGGTCCATCCCTAGGGTGCTCAGTTTGTTTATAAGTCGCCTGTGAGGAACAGTGTCAAAGGCTTTACGGAAATCTAAATACACCACATCTAGAGCTCTCCCTCGGTCCAACTCCCTGGTCACCCAGTCAAAAAAATCAATCAGATTTGTCTGACAAGACCTGCCTCTGGTGAATCCATGCTGCCTCGGATCCTGTAATCCGCTGGACTCCAGAAACCTCACTATTTTCTCTTTCAGCAGCGTTTCCAATAATTTACTCACCACCGAAGTTAAACTAACCGGCCTGTAGTTTTCAACCACATCCTTACTTCCGCTTTTGTGTAAAGGCACCACATGAGCCTCTCTCCAGTCCTTTGGCACCACTCCTGACTCCAACGAGGCATTGAAAAGGTCAGTCAGTGGAGCTGCTAGAACGTCCCCAAGTTCCCTCAGTATTCTAGGGTGTATCCCATCCGGTCCCATCGCTTTGTCTACTTTAAGTTGAGCTAGTTTCTCACGAACACAGTCTTCTGAAAATAGTTCAAGATGTCCCTCGCTTCTGTTCTTATTTGTGGGTGTTTTCTGAGGTCCTGCTCCTGGTTCTTCATCTGTGAACACAGAACAAAAATATTTGTTAAGCAATTCCGCTTTATCCTTATCAGCTTCTACATATTCCCCCCCTGCACCCTTGAGTCTGACAATACCACTTTTGCTCTTCCTCTTCTCACTAATATATCTGAAAAATGTCTTATCCCCCCATTTTATTGCATTGGCTATTTCCTCCTCCTTTTGAATCTTTGCCTTCTTGACTACTTTGCTAGCTTCTCTAAGTTTTTCCAAATACAGATGCCGGTCTTCTGCTCTCTGTGATCTCTTGTATTTCATGAAGGCCTCACTCTTTTTCTTCACTTTTTCAGCTACTTCCTTCGAAAACCATAGCGGTCTCCTGTTCCTTTTGCCTTTATTTACCATTTTAACAAAAAGGTTGGTTGCCCTTAAAATACCCCCTTTCAGTTTTGCCCACTGTTTTTCTACATCCCCCAGCTGTTCCCATCCCACTAACGACTCCCTGAGGTATTGGCCCATCTTCGCAAAGTTAGTCTTCCTAAAGTCTAAGATCCTCACCTTGGAATGGATTCTAACAGCCCTAGTCCTAATACTGAACCACACCATCTGGTGATCACTGGATGCAAAATGATCTCCCACTACAACATCAGAAACACTTTCACCATTGGTAAGCACCAAGTCCAGTATGGCCCCTTCACGTGTGGGGTCTGTTACCAATTGCCTGAATAGTTCTCCCTGTAGAGAATCCAGGATCTCCTTACTTCTAGATGATACTGCAGCAGGAATGTGCCAATCAACATCTGGCATATTGAAATCTCCTATCAGTAGCACTTCCCCTTTCCTAGCAATGCTGCATATGTCTTCAATTAACTCTCTGTCCACCTCTTCCTCTTGTGAGGGAGATCTGTATATCGGTGGTGAGATTGGGAAACACTGCTGTATATCACTCCAATGCAAATAGATTTCTCTTTCCCTCTTTCTAGTTTAACCCACAATGCCTCCTCTCTCCCTTTTAAGCTCTGTAATTCCAAAGCTTTAATAGTAGTTTTTACATATAGTGCCACTCCTCCTCCTCTTCTTCCTACCCTGTCCTTCCTGAATAAAGTATAGCCAGGTATAGTTACATCCCAGTCATTGTTTTCTGTGAACCATGTTTCTGTAACTGCCACTAAATCCAAGTCAGCCACTCCCACCAAAGCTTCAACCTCAGGGATCTTATTTCCCATGCTACGGGCATTAATACACACTGCTTTCCATATGTTACCCCTGTTACCCATTTCCATAAAGGTATTTAATGTATCACCTACCTGGGGGCTTTCACTTACCTACTTACCTCTCCCTATTCACTCAAGCATTTTTCTGGCTTCATCTTTTTTACCTGTTTGGCCACCTTAAGATCATCAAATGCAATCACCCATAGCTCTCACACTTTTTTCATGGACAGACGTTTCGCCCCCTATACTGTACTGCTCCCTTGGGTTTTTGCATTCAAAATGCAGGACCCTGCATTTTTATTTTTAGCATTAAATATTAGTTGCTGAAGTCTAGACCATTCTTCAAGCTTCACTAGATCCCTCTTCATGATATCTACACCTTCCAGGGTGTCTACCCTATTGCTGATTTATCCATCATCCACAAAAAATCAAACCTTATCCAAAGACCTTACTGCAATATCACTTACAAAAATGTTAAAAAGAATCGGACCAAGGACTGATCCCTGCAATACACAACTAATAAAGCCCTTGTCATCAGAATGAACTCCATTTGCCACTACTATCCTTTGTGGCCTCCTACTCAACCAGTGTCTAACCTAGTCAGTCACTTTAGGGTCTATCTCAAGGGTGCTCAGTTTATTTGCAAGTCTCAAATACGGAACTGTGTAAAAGTCTTTGCTGAAATCTAAGTATACCACATCCAGTGCTCTCCCTCAGTGCAATTCTCTGCACAGACAACCATGCTGTCTCCTTTCAACTGTCCTGTTCTTTCTCCTCTCTTTCCAGTACTCCTAATCCTACTGGCTGTGTTCTTCACTCTAGGCGGCATATCTCTGTAAAAACGTTACAAGCTTTTCCCCCTTCAAACCAGTCATCCCCTCCACATTTTGATGTCTTATCAGTAAAAGAGCAGGTGTCTACTTGGAACACCACTCTTACAAATGTACTTGCCTCTTGTGCCTCTTCTCCCTGCTTGATCTCCCTAGAAGCCCCGCAGGTAGTCTTGGTTTAACTCTGGTCTGTGTGCCCTCTGATTTCAGATGCGTAGGGCAGAATGTATCTGACGCTGCTGTCATAATCTATTTCATTCAAACAGGCTCACACTACTTATAGGCAGGCTATCCTTACTGCTTAAAAAGAAGTACTACAATGCTACAATTATTCAAAGTTGTTAAAACCCAAGAAGATTGTGAAAAATTGCAAGAGGTCCTTGATAAATTGGAAAACTGGGCATCCAAATGGCAGATGAAATTTAATGTGGACAAGTGCAAAGTTATGCATCTAGGAATAAACAACCCAGACTATGGTTACACAATGCAAGGTTCCATATTAGGAACCACCACCCAAGAAAAAGATTTAGGCGTCATCATGGATAACTTGTTGAAACCCTCTGCCCAGTGTGCAGCAGCAGCCAAGAGAGCAAATAGGATGCTAGGAATCATAAGGAAAGGAATGGAGAATAAAACAAAGAATATTATAATGCCTCTGTATCGTTCCCTGGTGCGACTGCACCTTGAATATTGTGTGCAATTCTGGTCGCCATATCTTAAAAAGGATATAGCATTATTAGCAAAGGTACAGAGAAGAGCCACCAAAATGGTAAAGGAAATGGAAGGATACCCCTATAAAGAGAGGCTAAAAAGGTTAGAACTCTTCAATCTGGAAAAGAGAAGGCTGAGGGGAGATATGATAGAGGTCTATAAATTAATGAATGTAGTGGAACGGGTAAACGTAGATGAATTGTTTACACCATCAAAATATAGAAAGACTAGGGGACATGCAGTGTAACATATTTAAGACTAATAAGAGAAAATATTTTTTTCACTCAATGCGTAATCAAACTCTGGATTTCATTACCAGAGGATGTAGTAAAAGCTCTTAGTGTAGCCGGGTTTGAAAAAGGTTTGGACAATTCCTGGAGGAAAGGTCCATAAACCATGATTAAAGTGGACCCAGAATATCCATTGCTTGCCCCAATACAAGCATTGTGGAACCTGTGTCTTTTGGGAAATTGCTAGGTACCTATGACCTAGATTGGTCACTTTTGGAAACAGGATATTGGGCTTGATGGACCTTGGTCTGACCCAGTATGGCATATCTTATGTTCTTATGTTAATGATCTTATCACTCATGCTAGTAATCGACCCAAGAAACCTTTCTCTTTGGTATCACATTTGGTTCACCGCCCAGTGTCCACCCTCTCTTCCTTTGGACCCACAGCTGATGACATAACTTCCTACTTCTCTGACAAGATATCTTATCTTCATGTAGAGATCTGCCTACCTCAATCCTAGTCTCCACAATGCTCCTCTGGTGACTCAACTCCTTCCACATCTGCCGCAGCATTACATATACTAAGCAATGGATTTTTGAAATTTGGGAATCCTGTTTAACCTGAAGCAGGGTCTATGATGGCACTCATATGCAGGATTTCATCTGTTGTCCACTACCCGTACCAAAGCTGTCATCCTTTGAGCTAAGTAGCCTTTTAAAATATAATTAAAAAGGAGCTGCCACTGTGGGTAGGAGGCTTAGATTCCTCCTGTTCCTTTGATGGCATATCCAACAAATAAAAAAGTTAAGTTTCCGTCACTTTATCATTGGGACCTTTTTTGATATTGAGCAACATTACATATGCCGAATCTCTCTCCTGTCTGATCACATTTTAATCCCATCACTCTTTTTGCTCTTTCTAAAGCTGTTACCATATCATCCAAGACTACATGCACCTTGGATCTCATACCTTCTGCTTGGATTCCTGAACCTTCTCTGGCTTTGTAACCTGTCATACTCTCCATTTTTAACAATAGTCTTGCTACAGGAACTTTCCCATAATGTTGGAGACATGCTATTATCTGTCCTCTTCTAAAGAATCCCTCCCTTGATCCTTCCCTTCCTTCAAATTTTCGCCCCATTGGCAATTTACCCTTCCTCTCAAAACTCCTTGAATGACTTGTTTTTGATCAACTATCAACCCATCTCACCCAGACTAATTTCTTACATCCCTGCCAGTCTGGTTTTAGAACTGGCCACAGCACTGGTACCATTCTTCTTTCTGTTTTGAATGAGGTTCATACTGCATTGGATAAGGTTGGCTGTCTCCTTGGATCTGTCGCCTTCTTTTGATCTTGTAGACCACTCTCTTCTGCTTGCCAGTCTTTCCATGGCAGGTCTGAGAAATATTGCACTGGTTTCACTCTTTCCTCTCTTCATGATCTTTTCATGTTTCATATCAAGGTTCTGATTCCTCCTACCATACCCTTCACTGTGGTGCCCCTTGGGGATCTGTTTTTGCCCCGCTCCTCTTCAATGTTTTTCTATCACCTCTTGCCACCTTGATTCAGTAGTAGAGTGTTTGATCGTACTTTTATGCATTTTTACGCAGACAACATCTTGCTGCTGTTCCATATGAGCGGTTCCCCTTATCTCTTCACCGCCAATGCTTGCTTGACATCTGTTGCATCTTGGCTCCATAACACTCACTTGAAATTGAACCCTATAGAGACCTCTGCATTGTGGCTCTCGGGCCCATTCATTCCACCCTCTGTTGGTCTTCTAATAGACTACACATCCCAATTGTTACTCAGCTTAGGTACCTTGGTATTGTCATAGATTCAGCTCTCTCTTTCCATTTCCATATCAGCTCCATAATGAAACGATGCTTCTATATTCTATGACAGATCCGTGCTATTTGATCTTTTCTCGCTCCATCATGTATTGCAACACTTCTGCTGACTCTTGTTAGTGTCATGCTTGATTATTGCAATGTCGTGTATCTCAGTCTTCCTCATTATCAAATTAAGTGTCTTCAGTCTGTTCAGAATACGGCCATACACTTTCTTCATCATGCATCCAGATTCAAACATATTGCTCTACTCTTCATACAATCACACTGGCTTCCACTTTCCTATCATTCTCAATACAAATTGCTTACAATCATTCATAAAGTCCTCCACTCTGGTGTCCTTTTATATCTCTCTTCCTTTTTGGTTCCATATGCACCTCTTTGTGTCCTTAGGTCTGAACATGTGAATCAGTTATGCCTACCTTCTCCTGTGCAGGCCTTCCTAGAAAGGACCAGACACTCTGCTTTTTTTTTTACGCCCATCATCATAGAATTCTTTGCCGTCCAATCTTCGGTTAGAACCCTCATATTCGAAATGTAAGGCTTTTTTGAAGACATACCTATTCTCTACTGCTTTTGACATTTCTAAGGCTATTTAATTTCTTTTGGCCCTTTTCCTGTTATTTAGGTGGCATGTACTGGTCTCCAGGATTTTGCTTCCCTGTGACCCCGACCCTTATTCCCCCTTCCCTCTTTTTACTTCTCCCCACTTTCCCTTCTCTTATGCTTTCCTGTCAGTTTTGTTGCATTCCTTTTTCCTTTTAAATAATGTTTTTATTGTATACCACTTTGACGTGACCGAAAGGCGGTAAATCAAATTTTTTAATAAACTATAAACCCCATCAAAGAAATCAATCTAATTTGTCTCACAAGACCTATATCTAGTATAAAGCCATGCTGCCTCAGATCCTGTAATCCACTGAATTCCTGAAACCTCACTGTCCTCTGTTTTAACACTGTTTCCATTCCGTTCCAAAATGGATTCTGTTCACACTTTTCACCCACGTCAATCAGGTTTCCGACCTGGACACAGCACCAAAACTGTTCTTTCCTTTCTTAGTGAGCTCCAGCAAGTGCACGATCAGGGTAACATTTTGGTGGTGGTTTCTCCTGATCTGTCCTCTGCCTTTGATCTTGCTGATCACAGTATGCTTCTCTTTAGGTTGCACAACTTTGGTCTTTGGGGTATAGCTCTTCAGTGGTTCCGTACTTTTCTTTCACAGTGGTCTTTTTCAGTTTTGGCTCAGGGATCTTCCTCCTCTTTTATCCCCCTTCTCTGCAGTGTGCAACAAGGTTCTGTACTTGCTCCTCTTTTATTCAATATCTATCTGACCCTCTTGACATTACTCATACAACAGCATGGAATGTCCGCTCATTATTATGCAGATGACATCATATTATTACATTACACCAGTCCTGTTGCTCCTGACCTCTCTCCACTAAATACCTGTCTTTCCAGTATTTCTACATGGTTAACTGCCAGCTTCCTCCATTTGAATCCTCTCAAATCTGCAGCACTCTGGTTCACTTTTGGTAGTCCCACTCCTACCTTGGCCCCTTCATTCTCTGGCTCACCCATTCCACTTGTTAATTCTCTTTACTATCTTGGCATTATCCTCGATTCTGCTCTGTCCTTCCAGGCCCATCTCTCTTCTCTCATTCACTGATGTTTTCCTCTCTTTGTTGGATATGTGCTGTGCGTTCTTTTCTCTCTACCTCCTCACTATCTACCCTCCTTCTTATCCTTGTCATATCTAAGCTCGACTACTGTAACACTGTATACCTTGGTCTTCCCCAGTATCAATTACTTTGCATTCAACTCATCCAGAACACAGCAGTCCTCGTATCCTCGCTTCTGCCTCCTGTTATGAACATGTTATTCCACTTCTCATCCGTTATCTCTGGCTTCCAGTAAAATTTCATTCTCAATACAAATTACTCACTCTGGTTCATCATGCACTACACTCTGGCTCCCCCCATTATCTTGCTGATTCTTTACTTCTTCACTCCTCGCACCGTTCCCTCCGTACTATACATGCAAATCATTTACATCTTCCCAAGCCTGGCTGACATCCACTCGCTCCTCTGCTTTCTATTTTATAGCCCCTGCCTCCTGGAACTCCCTGCCCTCTGCCCTCAGATTAGAACCTTCTTATAACAAATTCAAAGCCCTCCTGAAGACACATTTCTTTACCACTGCGTTTGACCACTCAGTCCCATAGCCTTTTCTCCTGCCTTTCCCTATTCCCCTTGTCTTCTCTGCTGTCAGTATGAATGGTTTTTAACTGTCCTATAATTTTATGGAGTTCTTTTCAGTTTTCAGTTTTTTTCTCTTTGTTTTTAATTTTGTACACTGCCCTGGTGCTTCTGTGAAGGGCGGTTAAGCAAACAGAATAAACATAAACATGAACTCATCTGAGAGGTCAGACTAACCTGCCTGTAGTTCCAAACCTCCTCCTTACTTCTGTTTTTGGATAGAGAGATCACATCTGCCCTTCTTCAGTCTTCCAGGACCACTCCTGGCTCTAAAGAAGCATTGAAACTGTCAGCGAGTGAAGACGCCAGAACTTCCCTAAGTTCCTTCAGATGCCCTCGGATGTACCCTATCTAATCCCACTGCTTTGTCTACTTTCAGTTTAGCTAACTCCTTACAAAGACATTCAAGATCCCCTGTCACTTCCATTCCTATTTGTGGTGTTTTCTGAGATCCTACTCCTTGCCCTTCATCTGTGAACGCAGAACAAAAATATTTGTTAAGCAATTCTGCTTTCTGCTCATCAGCTTCTGCATGTTTCTTCCTGTCACCCTTGAGTTTGACAATATCACTTTTGCACATCCTCCTGTTACTAACATATAAAAAAGCCTTTTCTCCCCATTTTTGCTGACTTTAATTTAGTTTAATATGAGCATATATTTTCCACTTTACTTTTTAAGCATAACGACTCAGACTTTTCCTCCATTGACGGCTCTGCCTTCGAAGATTGAAGTTTCTCGACTAC
The DNA here is from genome assembly GCA_033557465.1 of Ichthyophis bannanicus. Taxonomy (NCBI): domain Eukaryota; kingdom Metazoa; phylum Chordata; class Amphibia; order Gymnophiona; family Ichthyophiidae; genus Ichthyophis; species Ichthyophis bannanicus. The sequence goes on along the minus strand of CM066037.1, from coordinate 475,276,762 downwards.
AAGCCCTAATTTACCTGATGCAGGGTCAAATATTTTCTAGACCCGAAACGTGCCACGTCTTGGTTCCTGTGGTGAAAAGGAGCTTCAAGCAGACTGTAGCTATGTGTTATAATATAATTACACAGTTTACTTTTTCAAATGATTAAAATGGAGTGACCACAGCGAGAGGGTGGTTTTGCTTCCCCCCACGTTGGTGCATTATACTCCGACAAAAAGAGAGGGTCTTTTCACTATAAATTTTCAGAGTTTAACTATTGGAAGTTGTTATTTCACTCTGAATTGGGTTTTCTTTGCTTTGTCTTGGAGTATTTTAGAAAGTCACATTGGTATCTGTGTGTTTTTATGAAACAAGCTTAAAACAGATGCCTTCTCCGTTCCCAAATCTAGGCATCCTGTTATAAAATTACCTTCAGAAGTCCAGCTAGTAGAATATCAGCAGTAGGGAAAGCTAGTAGTATACTTGAACATAAAGAGAAAGAAGGAAATAATATCACCTCTGTTCAGGTGTATGGTGAGACCTTACCTTGAGAACTGTGTTCAGTTGTGGTCACCATAACTGAAAAATGCTGGAAAGGTTCTAGTCCAAGTAGAACTGCATAAAATGGCATCAAAGATCTTTCCTAGTGACTCCCATCCCTACAATCCATGGATCCTTTTTGCCTCCCATATCTGCAAGCCCTAGGGCAGCTCTATTCCCCCTTCCCCCACCACCATGTATTCCCAACCTGTTGTCCCTCCTTACCAACTTCCCCAGTAGTGGTATTCACATTTACCTACCTCCAACTGTTCTACCTCTCGTTATTTGTGTGCAACTGTTCCTGTATAGATGGGAGGAATTCATAGACAGATATATAGAAGCAGAGGACCTGAACATAAGCTGATTGATATATTCAAAAGTATCCTGCTGAATCAATACTTGGTGGAAGCAACTTTGGCAACAATTACAGCTATGAATCTGCTGGTATAGGTCTTCACCAACTTTGCACACCTAGATTTGTCAATATTTGACCATTCTGTTTTACAAAACTGTTCAAGCTCTTGGAGAGCACTAAAGGACAGAAAGCTCCAAATCATGCCACAGATTTTCAATTAGATTGATGTCGGGCTCTGTTTGGGTCACTCAAAGACCTTTACCAATTGTTCCATAGCCACTCCACTATAGCTTTGGCTGTGTGCTTAAGGTCATTGTCTTGTTATTAGGTGAACTTCTATCTCAGTTTTATCTTTCTTGCAGAGGACAGCAGATTTTCTTCAAAGGCTTTTCTGTTATTTTCTCCATTCATTGTCCAGTTCTGACACATGCATCAGTCCCTGCCAATGAGAAACATTCCCGTAACATTATGTGGCCATCATCATTCATCACAGTAGGGTTGGTGTTCCATGGATGATATGGTGTGTTGAATTTGTGTCAAACATAAAGCTTTACAGTCAACAAGTTTAAATTTGTTTTGTCAGATTAAAAAGCTTTTTGCCATGGCTACGGTATCTTCTGAGGGGACTTTCTTGAGTAATGGTTTCTTCTTGCCGCCCTGCCATACAGTTTAGATGTGTAGAGTGCTTGGGATACTGTTGTCACATGCACACTTCAATTGGTTTTGGTCATGGAAATCTTAGCTCTTTCAAAGTTGCCATTGGCCTCTCGGTCTTGTTCAGTCATCCAGTTTTAGAGGGGCAGCCCAATCTAGGCAGGGTCTCGATGGTACCCTACCTTCTAGTTCTTAATAATCATCCTGACCATGTTCTGAGGATTATTTGAAGATTTTGCAATCTCTTTATTTCCATCCCATAATCTGTGCCTTTTTACAAGTCTATCCCAGCTTTCTTTTGCCGACTCCTTAGTTCTGATAGTTGGGTCTTGGCTTGGAATGCACTACGCAGCAGAGGAAACCGCTAATTTTTTATCTGTCACCATGTGAAACAGTAGAATTTGATAGGTGATTGGTTTTACCAGAGTTTAAAATATTTAGGATTGCTACAGAGGGGGGAGGGGAAAATGAACACAGGAGCACATTTGACCAAGACGTTCCTTATTTTACTTTTACTTTATTTTCTAAGGATTTCACTTGGCATTTGTGGGATAAGATATGTGTGTGCATGGAAGAAATAAAATGCATTTTATTTACAGGTTACAAGGCAACAAAAAGAAACATTTTAGAAGGAACTGAATATTTTCACATAGCATTGTCTGTGAAAATCAGACCTAAAATACTTGTAAAAATATGGTAGACTATATCATCTTTTCTGCTTTTATTTCATGCTTTTTATGTTATATTTTTAAAAAATCACATCCAGTGAACTATAACACAGGTACACTACCAAAAAACTGCCTCCAGTTTTGCAACTGATTCCTATAGATTTTGGGGTGCTGAATCCAGGAAAAATAGCCAAAATGTTCCATCACGTCACATTTTCTTGCAAAATTAGATTTCTTACCCATATAAGAAATGTTCACATAATTTCTTTTTAGCCGACTGCAGTTTATTTTCTTGACCCAAAATAGAGGTTGTAATGGTTAACTAACTAGAAACACTCCCTCATGATATTTTAGAGTGTTTTGTATTCATTTTATACATTAACAGGACAATTGGGAGGCGGGGGGCTAAATCCAGTACTCGCGCTGGCGCATGTTCTTTCCTGTTCGCCTCACCTCGTTCGCTCGCTCAAACACGGTGGTTGCGACATGAACGTTCCTGTCAAATTTCAGTTTCTTGCAAGTTCATTATTACCTTTTGTTTGCTCAGTCGTAATCCAGCTTTATTCCGAAGTGGTTCACTACAGTTGTAGTTTGCAGTGCTGTGTATTTGTGATGGCTCACAGAGCCAGAGGTTGCGTCAACTCTCCGGACAGTTTTTGTTTTATTTGTGGGGAATATACCGTGAAAAAGCAGCAGAGGAACATTTCTGCATTTATTAAAAAAGTATATTTCGCCTATTTCGGTTTGAAGTTAGGCGATCAAGACAAACCGTGGGCTCCTCACAAAGTGTGCAAGACATGTGAGGAAGATCTACGCTTATGGATGAAAGGTAAAAAACAAGCATTTTGTTTCGGAATACCTATGATGTGGCGTGAACAAAGAGACCACAGCAGTGACTGCTATTTTTGCTCTTGCATTGTGAAGGGATACAACTTAAAAAATAAGAACGTAATAAGTTACCCCAACCTTCCCTCAGCAATTAGGCCTATGCCTCATAGCAACAAAGTACCTGTGCCTGAACCACCAAAATCTTTGGATCATATTTGTGTGGACAGTTCTGATCATGATGAGACTCATCAGATGGCTTTTCCCGATGAGTCCAGTACTTCTGAGTTTGAAACTGAACCAGATCCGAAACCTGAACTTTTCTCTCAAGCTGAATTGAATGATTTAGTCCGGGATTTAGGACTCCCAAAAGATGCTGCCCAACTGCTAGGTTCTCGGCTTAAACAGAAAAATCTATTGTCACCAGGAACAACTTTTTATTGGTACCGCAACCGCGAGACACAATTTTTGAAGTATTTCAGCAAAGAGGAAGATTTGGTATTTTGCAACGATATATACGGAGTGATGGAAAAGTTTAAACTCAAGTATGATCCTGCTGAATGGCGGCTGTTCATTGATTCGTCAAAAGACAGCATAAAAGGTGTTCTTCTTCATAATGGCAACACATTCGCTTCAGTTCCTATTGCTCACTCTGTTATTCTCCAAGAAAAATACGAGAATTTGGCCCTGATTCTTCAGAAGATTCGTTATGATGAGCATAAGTGGATGATTTGTGGAGACATTAAAATTCTATCCATGCTATTAGGGCAGCAATCCGGTTTCACCAAATATCCCTGCTTCCTTTGCTTGTGGGATAGCCGGGCCCGCGACCTACACTGGGGGAAAAAAGACTGGCCAATTCGGGAATATTTGAGACCCGGTGAGAAAAATGTTCTTCATGAGAGCTTGGTACCTCGTGATAAAATTCTATTACCACCTCTCCACATTAAGTTGGGTCTCATTAAGCAATTCATCAAGTCCCTTCCAAAAGATGGTGAGTGCTTTCGGTACCTTTGCTCAAAGTTCCCCCGACTTTCTGAAGCAAAGCTAAAGGAAGGAGTGTTTGTTGGCCCTGATATAAGGAAACTCATTTCAGATGGAGCATTCGCTGAAACGATGTCTGAGAAGGAAAAAGAAGCCTGGGATTCCTTCAAGGATGTTGTTCTCAAATTCTTGGGGAACAGGCGGGATGAGAACTATAAGGATATTGTTGCCAGGATGCTCAATGTCTTCAAAGAACAAGGCTGTAACATGAGCCTGAAAGTCCATTTCTTGCACTCCCATGTGAACTACTTTCCCGAAAACTTGGGGCGTACAGTGAAGAACAAGGTGAAAGGTTTCACCAGGACATCAAGGACGCAGAGAGAAGGTACCAAGGAAGATGGAACACCACTATGATGGCTGATTTCTGCTGGTTGCTGCTGCGGGAAACCCCAGATGAAAAATACGCCAAGCAGCGCACCAAGAGAAGCATTCGGGGGAAGAAGAAATGGGCCCACCAGGAGATTGATTGACCCAAGAATGACTTTAAAATCTAAACTGTGTTGACAAATATCATGTTTTTACTAAACTTTGAAATAAAAATTTGCTAGTTATTACCACAGTGTCGGATCTCATTTATTAGAATTTTATTTTCACACCATCGGGTGTTTGTCTTCATGTATTGCAATGGTGCGGTTTGCGTTTTCTATTCTTACATACGTACCTGTACAACATTTTTTGCACATTTCTTTGCTTTGCTTTGTGTCTAACCTCGCTCTTATATGCTCAATGTTTGTGCACATGTATGTGGCTGTTTTAAGTGCAGACAATTTTGCTACCATCACAGTGTGTTTTGTTGACATTACTCTATTCTTATGTGCTGCCTTGTTACAATTTTCTTTATTCTTATTTGAATAACTACTAAACAATTAGTATAAAGAATTCATCCAAGAAACTTTTATCTCGATCACACTCAATCTGAAACGTTCACCTCAAACTGCTAACCCAATGTAGCAAAAAATCTGTACGTGATGGAGCAAATTGGTTACCAGATTTGGATTCAGCGCACCAAAAAACGTAAAAATCAATCGAAACATTAGAGGCAGTTTAAAAAAAATTTTTTTAGTGTACCTGTGTAATTAATGCCTTCATTCTACTGAGAGTTGCTTAGTTAAATTCTGCTTTTTTGTCTTCATAATATTGCATTGGCAAAGATGTGCTCCATCCATCAATCAACATTTAGATGAAATTATAAACACTGCTACAGTATCTGTTGGATCAGAGACAAACATTGTTGCCCATAGAAATGGCATGTCTGCTCAGCAAACATGAATGATTTGCTGTACTGGTAAAATCCAAGTTTCCCTATAGCAAGAGAATACATAGTATCAGTGCAAAGTCCCATTAACAGCTCTGCCCTGAAGGCACTATTGCTAAGGATGATGATCTCTCAATAAGAACATAAGATATGCCATACTGGGTCAGACCAAGGTCCATCAAGCCCAGTATTCTGTTTCCAACAGTGGCCAATCTAGGTCATATGTACCTAGCAGTTTCCCCAAGGGACACAGGTTCCACAATGCTTGTATTGGTTCAAGCATTGATATCCTGGGTCCCTTCTTAATAATGGCTTATGGACCTTTCCTCCAGGAACTTGTCCAAACCTTTTTTAAACCCAGCTACACTAACAGCCTTTACTACATCCTCCGGTAACAAATTCCAGAGTTTGATTACACGTTGAGTGAAAAAATATTTTCTTTTATTAGTCTTAAATAGTTTACCCTGTAGCTTCATTGCATGTCCCCTAGTCTTTCTATATTCTGATAAGGTAAATAATGTTTATGTCCATTCTGTAGGCTATGATTTGAACAGTCCACATTCATGCAAACGCCATAGCTTTGCACTAATAATAAAAGAACATATCCACTTAGATTATTGTCTCCTGCAAAATTACATACAGAGATTGTACCTTCTTTTTCTGCCATTGGAAAAGGTATGCAACGCTACATGTGTATTTTCTATCTACACCCACCACTGGTACCACCTCTTCTTTCAGCATTAAGCTTTGTCGAACACTGCATACCTTTTTTCATAGGACACTAATCGAAGCCCTGACATCTGAGAGTAAAATGATACCAACCCAATAGTGAAACACTACGATTAGCGTTTAAATATAATACAAAATTATGTCTGACAAATTTACAAATGGCAAAGGTCTCCCAAAGGGATTCCCTCTTTCTGCGACCTTTTTACATTTATATTTATTCCCATTATGTGAGTTATTGGATCACTTAGGTGTACATTTTAAAATGGATGCGGATGGTATTTTGCTATACACTTCTTTCAAAATCACTATTAGGGTTCACCAACCTAAGGTCGTTGAGGTTTCTCTCAGATAGAGACTTGGGGGGTTATTTTGGAAGCCCTATTCATGCTTTGAATGTTTGAAAATGACCATAGTGACATCCAAAGCATAGATACATCTCCAAAGCCATTTGAGAAGCTAGGGGGCATGTTTACTAAAGTCCGCAAATCTGCGCGCCGCAAAATAGCGCACGGCAACGCGGCATTGAAACGCACAGAAACGCGTTTAAACGCCCTGCACACGTGCGTGTCATCCCCGTACAAGTGCGGGCCCGCAAATGTCCGATAGAGGCGTGGAACGGCTAAAGGAGGGCGGAGGAAGGCTCCGGAGGGGCGGAGGGGCGGGGTCAATGGGTGGAGAGTGGGAGGGGAGAGGCTCCCCGCACAGTATCGGGCCCGAATTTCCATGTAAAAAATAGCGCGAGTGAAACAGTCGCGGTAGAGGGCATTTAAAGGGAAGAGAAACCATTTCCGTCAGCAATGTACAGGAAAACCGGGGAAACCTGCAAAACGTCAGCAGTGTGATACATGTGCACAGCACAAAACTGCAATGAAAAATAGGAAATGACCACAACAAAAGCATTAAAAATAGTAAATCAGCTGGGGAACAGGTATAGTAATGCGCAAAAGTAAAAAACACACCCAGCAGAGCTCCAAAAAAATAAAATAAAATAATTTTGGAAAGGTGCACGGAGCGGAGACACCTCCAAAAACGTCTCCGTGTATTGGACCCTTCCTGGGAGTGTTCCCTATGGTTGCCCATCAATAGCACTGTTGCCCAGCTGGGGAATATGCTAACCCCCTCTGTTCCAACGTCATACCCGTGTTATATTTGCACGTTTGTCACCAGACAGGGTGAAGGAGCTCACAGTAATAATGTGCAGAGCAGGTTTTGCGACCCCACCCTGCCAGGTCTACTATCTCCAGGGACTGCACTGTCTCTGTGGCCACAGTGTGGTGCAGTGGACAGAGCTGGTACCTCTAGGACCAGAGGGTCACAGGTTCAAATCCCAGCTGTGGCACATGCCAGCACAATCCCAATATTTTACCCACCACTAAACAGAGATAGCAGAGACACCCCTTTATTGCACAGAACAAAAGCATGTTGCAAACACCCATATTTTACCCTACACCACACACACACCAGCACAATGAGCATCACCAACAGCCGCGTCCCCCAAATGCAGTCCTGTAGTGCCACAACTGTAGGGGCTAAGGACACGTAGGTAGAGGTTAAGTAGGTAGAGGTTATGTATGACAGATGTGCCTGTACATGCCCTCACCCCACGTGCCAAGGGCCAATTGTGTCCCTGGTTCATGATCACATAATGGGTGCCCCACGTTCCCCAAAAACCTTGCTAAAGAACAACAGCTAGACCGCTATACCATGTGAGCCAAATACAGTCCTGGGGTGCCACTACGCCATATGCCTTTGCAAGGATAAGGACATGCCAGCATGTCTGCGGAAGGGTTCAGATGGTGGAGGGGGCAGTGGCTGCTAGCCACAGAGGACAGTGGCCAGGCCATGTGCAGGCTGGCACCATCCACTGCAACAGACAGGCCCTGTCGGATGTACAGTTATGGACCACCCAGGGATTACAGCCAATCAGTGGCTACACAGTGGTGCAGTGCACACAGACAGTGTGTGCAAGAACAGAGGGTCACAGGTTCAGAGCCCAGCTGCAGCTACCGCCAACCCTGTCCACATATGCACCCCACAGCTACACCGTGGTAGTAAGGACAAACCTTTATTGCTGAGAACATAGGCATGGTCAATACGCCTATCTTTTACCACACCAAACACAGACACCATAAACAGGCACATTATCTACAGCAGAGTCTCCCAAATGCAGTCCTGGAGGGCCAAACACCATTCAGGTTCCATGCTTCCCCTAAGACAGATGCCTGTGCTGCAGATGTCTGCACCACCCCCATGCTATGCAACTGTAGCCCATGCATATTCATAGGGGACAGCATGAAGGCCCGAACAGTGTCTGGAACACCAGGACTGGAGTAGGGACACTCTGCCGTAAAGCAAGAGGCAACAGGTCCAGACGCACCCACACCCACAGGCCACATTGGCAAAGCCTCCTGGGGGGGCATCTCCCAGATCTAGCTCCTGCGTACCCTAGCAATGCCACCCTATACCTGGGTACATGGTACACAGCCCACAAACGTTTGATGTGGGTACTGGCAGGTAGACAGTCCTACGCTCAGCACTGTTTGCTCCTTGTGCTCCAGCAGAACAAGCTGTCGGCTGTCTGCGGTGCGTGCCCCAGGTCTGGCCCCTGACAGTATTTACCACCCTGGGGAGTGACCCCCAGCAGTACTGTGTACCATATCCATGCCTGTACCCTTCCCAGGACCGGTGTGGTGGGCACGTCGAATGACCCCCTCAATAGTAGCACAATGCTGGCATAGGTGTGGGGGGGGGGTGTCTGTCTATACCAGGGGTGGGCAAACTTGGTCCTGGAGGGCCGCAGGCCAGTCAGGTTTTCGGGATATCTCTAATGAATATGCATGAGATATATATGCATTAGAGATATCCTGCCAACCTGACTGGTTTGTGGCCCTCCAGGGCTGGATCTGGAGACCCCTGCCTTACACCTCTGTCATTTAAGATTGTGAGTGGACAAGGTGCAGATGTCCAAGACATCAAAAAGTTTAGATAGAATTTGTCACAGTCCTCCTCACTTCTCACCACCACCAAAAAATTGTCTATTAGACAACTTTTTGGTGGTGGTGAGAATCGAGGAGGAATGTGACACATTCTATATACCCTTTCAATGTCTAGGACATCTGTACCTTGCCCACTCATGATCTTAAATGACAGAGGTGTAAGGCAGGGGTCTCCAAATCCAGCCCTGGAGGGCCACAAACAGTCAGGTTGGCAGGATATCTCTAATGCATATATATCTCATGCATGTTCATTAGGGATATCCCAAAAACCTGACTGGTCTGCGGCCCTCCAGGACCGGAGGTGCCCACCCCTGGTCTATACAGTGTGTGTTGGCTACAAACACCCTCCACAGCCCACACTGCCAGCACTGTTGCCAGTATTGGCCTGACAATGCGCATAATGAGCAGCAAGGTACCATGGGTATAGCTCAGACAGGGTGTGCTGGCCAGGATGCATCTGCACAGGGCATGGGGCACTGGCTGGGACATTGTAATGCCCAGCCACCACCTACACAGACATGGTGACCTCTGTATGTGCCGCTGGGGGATCACTCTCATCCTGAGCGTGCAGTGATGACAGCATGGCTAGGTACCCCCATAGTGCTGTATAGCATTTCTCTCCTGTGATATATATGGGTTTCCTGTTGGGGCCTCTTCATGGACTTATCTGCTTGTGTGTGCTGCCACCCCAGTTTGGGGTGCATGCAATTGTATCAGAACTATCCAGCAGACTCTGCACAGCTGGTATGTGTCTTGATAGAGTGCCTTGCAGGGTGCAGCAGCTGATGGCTTGCTGCAGGAGAATATCCAGGCCTACTGTCTGTCTGATAGTGTGTTATGGATGTGTGTGGAGCTGCTTGGACTGCCCTGTAGGGTGTCTGTCCCCCAGCAGGACAGGGGTTGATGGCCCACTCTACTGCCATTAGGGCAAGGGGGGGAAAGGATGGGGATCTGTTGATGGGAGACCCTGTTTGCCACCCGGGGGGGGGGGAGGAGGAGGAAGAGAGGGTAGGTGTGTTGCCCACCTAGGGGTGTGGAACCACCAACTAAGACAGAGGGGGTATCCATGATGTTTTTGCAACACCTTCTTATCACACAGGTTATTACTGTTCTTGAGCTATGGCATGGCCTCATTCAGCCATGGCTGGTGTTGTGGACCTGGTCCTGGGCGCCACCTCCCACCCTCAGGGTGAGCACATTACCCGCACAATGTGACGGTGTGTAGCTACCCTTCGCCGGCAGTCCTCCCGCTCAGGCCCCCCACCAGGCCGAGGTGCTGTGTGGGTGCACACGGACAGTTTCCCCTACCAGGCCGGGTAGCTTTTGGGGTGCATTCCCCATCTTGTGTGCATCTGTGGACAGCTGATTTGCATGTGCAGTGCATCATGGGTACGGGTGGCCTAACCCGTCCTGTCTACAGCAGCAGACTGTCTGTGGGGTGACGTGCAGGCTCTCTGCAGCCAGACAGGCTCTTACTCAGAGCTATAGTGCTGTAGCCCAATGGTTCCGTCACTGCCTTTATAGCAGGAGGTCATGGGTTCAAGTCCACAGAGGGGTTCTGTGATAGGGTTGTCCAGAGCATTGTCATTTTTTACTGGACATATGTTTATGGCATCAAACACACCCTTGGCATACTGTACCCATAAGGGTGCCTCTGAGGGTGCTTTATAGGGCGCCCAATAGGCCACCTATATTGCGTGCACTATACATTATCCTGTGGCGCAGCATACATGGTGCCCTATAGGGGACTTGCTAGGGTGCCTTTGCGGACTGTGCACTGTAACATGTGCCTTACGGGCCTCCATATATTAACACGCTGTTAGAGCGGGTTTACTGGTAGTGGGTAATAAAATAAAACTGTAAGGCCTCCTACAGCACACCTCACCATCATACTTACTGCCCCAGCCAACCTTGCTCACTGGGCACTGTGAGGGGTTGAACCCCTGACCTCTGCACCATTGGTCAGTGTCGTAACCATTGTGCTGTGGCTCTGTTCCTGTGTTTGAGCCTCAGCGCACAGCCTTGTAACCATCAGCGCGCCGTCTTGTGGCGCACAAAATTAACAGCGCGCCGCCTTCTGCTGCCCCCAATGAACGGTGCGCTGCCTCATGCCGTTAAAAATAAACAGTGCGCCGCCTCATGCCGTTACAAATAAACAGTGCGCCGCCTTTTGCCGCCCAAAATTAATATGCCTCCTACACCACTTTTTCCAACTACATTTGATGCCTCAGCTGGCCTTTTTCATTGAGCACAATGGGGGCTTGAACCCATGGCCCCTGCACCATGGGTCAGTGTCTTCACCGTTGTACTACGGGTCTGTTGTTTGGCTATGCAGCAGCGCCCCACTTAGCCTTCCCACGTGCTAATGTGGGCCCCGCACACTTACGCCACACGCACATGTGCATTCGCTTTCTCCCGTTTTATTTTTTCTGCCTGGACCGCCCACTCCTTATATGGCACACGCACACTAACGGGGACCCGCACATTTTCGGAGTTTAGTAAACATGCCCCTAGGTCTTTGGATAACCAAGTTTGAACAGGGGCATGATGGAGGGATTCCCAGGAACCTGGGTGTCACTGCTTGATCTCAGAAACATCCAGAGTTGAGTCTAAGTTTAGACCTGCTCCAGGCATGAATAAGCATGTTTGTGGAATTGTGTCTGCACCTGGATGTGCCTGCCTTTTTTTCCAGATGTTCTGGCATAGATATCCCAGATTGCACTTGGATGTCCTCTCTAAAATGTCCCTCTTGGTCACTAAATAATGTGTTGCAAATTAATTTTAGGAAAACAGAGGTGATGGTTATCACACTGTCTAAGGATGGCTGCCTGTGCAAATCGATATTGGCTCTCACAAGGTAGCCCTAAAGAGTAAAGGCGTCATATCTGGGTATTATTTTAGATTCCCACCTGAATTTTAAACCACAAATAAGTAAGGCTATAAAGGCTGCATTTTTTAGAATGTGATTAGTGTGACGATCATGATCTTTTCTGGTGGTCCAGTTACTGGCTTGACCATACCTGGAATACTGCAATATTATTTCCTTAGTTCTTCCTTACAACTGATGCAAAATTCAGCTGCTTGTATAATTTCCAGAATAGTAAATCTGAGTATATTACTCCACTTTTGATCTCTCTGCATTGGTTACTGGTTGCTGCAAGATATTTATTTAAATGCCCATTTTGTATTTTTTAAAGTAATGTGTTTATCCATGCACAATTAGCTTTTTATGCATTTTGTATGTTATTCCAGTGCTAGAATGTGAAAGATTTAGTTCTATTACCATCATTTTCACAAGCATAGAAACATTGAGTGGAAAAAGGGCTGTCTCTTATGCTGGCCTGTTTTATTGGAATTAATCTTCCGGATGACATATGTATAAACCGAGACATTTTTATATTTTGTAAAGCATTAAAGGCACACCTGTTTTGACAATTTTATGGCAAAGAAGTAGCATAAGAAAACAACCTGTCATTTTTATCTTGTTTTATTTATGGTTCTCATTCCAGTGTTTATCGATGTTTTATGGTTTTTGTAATTTTATTGTGCATACTTTTATGTAAAGCACACAGATGTAATTTACGATGTGTAGTATATAAATGCTGTAAATCAAATGAAATATTAAGCCCCGCTATCTAGATTGCGGCCGCTAATGAGTATGCAGCTAAAGCAGAAAGAACAGTCGCTATCCGGACAGCAGTGAAGTTTAGGGCAGCTTTTTATGCCATCCTAAAGTTATCCAGGTAGTGGTCTGAATATCCCCACTCTATGGACAATTTCCTGGACCACCATGCTCCGCCCACTGCCCTAGCCCAGCCTGGATAGCACCGCTGAGTATCCACAGATAGTGGCACCAAAAGCAAGTCTGTGGCTAATGGTTGCCATTAGCCAGGATCCCCGTCCCCTTTTCTCCTGTTCCCCACCTATGTGTCTTTACTGTTTCTCCTAGATTTACCTTAGTTCACAGATTATTGTGTTGTCTGTCTTGATTAGATTATTAGCTCTACTGAGCAGGGACTGTCTCTTAGATATATATATATATGTGCAGCGCTACGTATCCTTTGTAGCAGTAGTAGATATTTGCTTTTGAATATTGAGCTGTCCTTTTTCACGGGAAAGGCTTTGATTATTGACCTCTCTGTGTTTTGATGAATGATTATTGTTTTCCATTTAGGATGCCAGAAGAACCACTAGCTCATGTCATTCAGGCCAATCAAGAATCACTAGAGATGTGCAGGATTTTTCTTTTTTTCATTTTGTTTCTGTTTTGTTTCACTAGTGTTTAAAGTTTATGAAAATGCTTCAAGCCTCTCCTCCAGCACCAATTATATGTGCTGCAAAGGGCAGGCTCAATTTTTTAAATGTTAGTATCCCCGCCTGCTTTCACCCCCACCCTAGTCCAGCGTTAGGAGGAAATGCTCTGGATCTCTTAGCCACAGGGAGCCCCAAGCCTGCCTGGATCTCCAGCATGTCTAATATTGCCTCTGCCCGAGCCCCCTAGTCCTTTCAGTTTATGCAAAGGTGACAAGAACAATCCTCAATTCCCCTGTCCATTCCTCAAGTGCCATATTCCAAAATGGTACCAGTTGACCCAAGGCCAGCGCCATTTTGTATTACAGCATCATCAGAGGAAGAGCAACTGGGGATGGCTTCTGCCCTTCCCCCCCCCCCCTTGAACTTTGGGTTTGGGGGGAGGGGAGTTGGAGGACATCTGATGGGCTCCAGGAGGTAGGAAGGTACAACAAAAGAAATGGAGATGGGTGAATGTGGTTCCTCTCCGCAAAAGTGGAATTAAGGAAGAGGTTGGTGGCTACAGTCTAGTTCATCTGACCTCTGTGGGGAGTAAATTAATGGAAATGGTGTTAAAGGAGACGATGGCATGGTTTCTGGAATCCAAGGGATTATAGGATCTGAAACATTAAGGCTTTACTAGAAATAAGTCTTGTCAGACAAATCTGATTGATTTTTTGACTGGGTGACCAGAGAATTGGATAGGGGGAGAGCACTAGATGTGGTATATTTAGAGTTCAGTAAGCCCTTTGACACCGTTCCATATCAGCGACTTTTAAATAAACTGAGTTTCCTTGGATTGGACCATAAAGTGACTGACTGGGCAAGAAGGGGAAGGGATGGGAAAATGGATTTAACTCATGCCTTTCTCAGAAGTTCAAGTGAGTTACATTCTTGTTTCCAGCTCATTGTTCCATCCAGTCGACCACCCTCTGTACCAGTGGTTTTATGTGTGATACAAAGCTCCATTTCCTTATCTGCTTCCTCTTTATGTTTTTCCTTAGCCATGCCCAGATTGCTGGGTATTTCTACCAACCTCTCAGCCATGGCACTCCAGAGCACTCTAACCAAGGATGCCAACAGAAGACCCAGGCAAAGCAACATGGTGAACAAACTCATCACACCTGCTGACTTCCAACGTGCCAACCAAACAACTACCAAAAGAGCCCCTTCCCTTGCAGCACCTGAACTTTGGAACATCCTTCCCAAAACACTGCGCTCAACAAAGGACATTAAGGATTTTCATAAAATGCTTAAGACCCTACTTTTCTCCAATCACTATGGCCCTACCAACCAATGACCCCACCACCTCTATCGCCTTGTAACCTCCCTGACCCTATAATAATGATTGTCTTTCCTATTTCTATTTCCCATTCTGCACATTCCCCCTCCATGTAAACCACTTTGATTGAAGGATAAAATGCTATATAAAACATGATAAATAAATGACTTCTAGTGCCAGTTCACCTACTACTATTAATGATTGATAAAGCGCCACAAGACATACGCAGTGCTTTACAGACACATATAAAAGACGGTCCCTGCTCACCAGAGCTTACAATCTAATTAAGACAGACAGTAAAATAGATGAGAACAAGGGCACTGTAGGGAAGAGTAAGGAGGCACAAGGAGAACAAGAGATTAAGATCCAAAAACAGCCTGAAAGAGGTGAGCTTTGAAAAGGGCTAGAGATGAAACCTGTCATAAAGAATCAGGTAGTTTGTTCCAGGCATAAGGAGCAGCGAGGTGAAAGGATCAAAGTCTGGAGTTGGCGGTGGAAGAAAAGGAGATAGAGAGAAGCAAGCCAGAGGAAGAGTGGAGTTCACAAGGAGGGGTATAGAGAGGAAAGGTAGTGAGGAGCAGTAGAATGAATGCACTTATAGGTCAGAAGGAGAAGTTTGTATTGGATATGGAAATGGAAGGGAAGCCAATGAAGTGATTTGAGAAGAGGAGTTATATAAGTACATTGGGAATGGCGGAAGATTAGCCAAATGGCAGAGTTCTAAACAGACCGAAGGGGAGAGAGATGACTCCGAGGGAAACTAGCAAGAAGATTACAATAATCAAGGCAGGAGGTGACTAAAGAGTGGATAAGTGTTTTAATAGTGTGTTCAGAAAGGAAAGGGTAAATTTTGATAGTTATAGAGAAAGAAACGATGGGTTTTAGCTATCTGTTGGATATGTGTGGAGAAGGAGAGGGAGAGTCGAAGATGACTCCAAGGTTGCGGACTGAGGAAACAGGAAGCAGAAGAGTGTTATCAGCAAAGATAGAGAAAGGAGGAAGGGGGGAAAAGGGTTTAGGGGGAAAAATAAGAAGTTTGGTTTTGACACATGTTCAGTTTCAAACAGTGGTGAGATATCCAGGCAGCAATGTCAGATAGGAAGGTGTGAATAAACAGGTAGATAAAGGTGATATGGTTGATATAGTATATCTGGATTTTCAGAAAGCCTTTGACAAGGTCCCTCATGAGAGACTCTTGGTGAAATTAAAAAGTCATTGGATAGGAGGCAGTGTAATCTCCAGGAACAAGCAGGAATGAGTCTTCACATATGGGTACGTCGGTACCGACGGAGTCTGCGCGGGAATGCTCCCCAGCGTCCAATCAGAACGCTTTTGGAAGCATCCCAACACGCCTGTGTGCTGCCTTCCCGCCTTTCCCAACTGCCTCTCCTCAGTTTTCGTTTTTCCACGGAGCCGGCAGGACATCCTCCTGTCACCGCAGAAAATTCTTCCTTTATTTTTTGTTTTTTCTTGTGGTCGCGTCTACCTTCCCTCGACGCACAGGTACCGCCGGTGTTTTCTTCTTCTTTTCTTTTACAGATATTTCCTTCTGTAGGAAATTGTTTCCTATTTGGTGCCTGACAGGCTTCGGCCTGCTAGGCCTCTCCATTTCCCTCATGGAAATTCTAGCCACTAGAAAGTGTTTAAACTGTGGCACTACCAAATTACTTTTAGACACCCATAATTGGTGCCTTCCATGTTTGGGACCTGAACACAATCCGCTGGACTGTCCCTCCTGCACTTCTATTTCTGCAAGAA
This sequence comes from Ichthyophis bannanicus, assembly GCA_033557465.1. Classification (NCBI taxonomy): domain Eukaryota; kingdom Metazoa; phylum Chordata; class Amphibia; order Gymnophiona; family Ichthyophiidae; genus Ichthyophis; species Ichthyophis bannanicus. Next base: position 475,260,389 of record CM066037.1, on the reverse strand, counting down.
GTTTTCAGCATCGAGCTCAACTCGATACGCCGTTCCCCTCAGTCCTGAGGGTACCAGCTCCATCTTCTTTTTCGCAGGATCAGGTAACCAAACAAAAGTCTGTAAAGACTAGCCAGTCCTCGGGTGGTAGATCTCATGTCCTTTATAGAGATGCCTTTCAGCTTGCCCCTGAGGACATTTTGGCTTTAAAACCCCGGCGGGAGGTTTCTGTCTCCAAAGCACTAACGGGGTTTCAGGTTGTTCCCGGGGTTTTTACCTCGGTGAACATGCCTGAGCCATGCCCGGTGGTGGTATCCGCTTTGAGCGGTGCCGGTACCCCGGCATCGGCAATGGTGCTGGATGAAACATTCCACACCGATGATCGCAGTCGAGCGCTCTTGGTATCTTCGGTGCCGCTAGAGCCGCTACCGACTGATCTTCCCACATCGGTCCCGGTACCGATGCTGGTATCCACGTCGGTACCCTCCTGATAAGCATCGATAGACTCGCTTCTTTCGATACCGAGTCTAGAATCGATCTCTAGTCTGGATGACTGGATACCGACTCGTCTTGGTACCGACTTCAGACGGTACCGTAGACATTCCACCGATGATCAAGGTCTGCCACATTCGGTTACCACGGTACCGATAGTGCCATTACAGACTGATCTTTATATATCGGTGTCACCGACGGTACCGATCCCAGTACCGGTATCGACATCGGCATCGGTGTTGGTACCTCCCATGCTAACCGGCTCGCTTCCTTCCATACCGAGTTTGGAATCGATCCCTATCATGGACGACTTGCTACCGAAGAGTTGTGGTACCGGTTTTCATCGGTACCCACAACTATCTTTCAAAGATAATCCGATGCTCCACCCCTCCAGATCTGCTATTCAACAGAATCTGAATGAGCAGGTGGCTGCTAGAGCTAGTTCTTCAACAGATCTAGTTCTTCCTCCTCTTCCTCGAGGACTCCCCTCTGGGGAGATTTCTTTCCAAGCTTTTCTGCTTGATATGGCGAAGTTACTTGCCATTTCTATACCTGGTCAAGTCCCTGCACCAGGGGATCCACAACCTATACAGATCCCCTGCAATCCAAAGGAAGTCATTATGTTTCCTTTGCATCAGACCTTGCAGGATCTCCTATTTAGAACATGGGAAACTCCTTTAATGGTATCCCCACCTTCTAGGGCAACTGATCTATACAAGGTGCCCCCTTCTCCAGGTTTTCAAAAGCCTCAACTCCCTCATCATTCTCTGGTTGTAGAATCAGCAATGAGGCGTGTTAAGAGTACTAAGAAGCACTCTTCTTATCTGCCAGGTCGTGAGGCTAAGACTTTAGATGCCTTTGGACGTCAAACTTTCCAGGCATCCATGCTTTCAGCAAGAATCCTTTCATATATTTTCTATATGGGATTATCTCTTGAGGAGGTCACAAAAGATCTACTACTTTTGATCCCTTTCCTCCAAGAGCCTAAAAGAGCAGATTTTTCTATACTAGTCAATCATGCTCAAAATATTTCTAAGTTCCTTACTTGTGCTTCCCTAGACTCTTTCGAGTCTGTTAGCAGAACTTCTGCTATAGCCATAGGAGCATGACGTAGAGCCTGGCTCCAAGCTTCAGACTTGGACAAATCTGTACAAGATAGACTGGGAAATGCTCCTTGCACTGGAGAAAATCTCTTTAATAAGGAGACTTTACTCCACGCTGCTCAGTTTACCACTGACACTATTGCTTTCAGAGGCTTGTCTATGCCTTCCTCTATCCCAGTTTGTAGAAAGTCTACTACTAAGCTTTGTTCCCCTAATGGGAGAAGGTTTTATCCATCTTCTACCCATCATACAGATGTTTCTAGGCAGGGGAATCACCCAGCCAGGCTCAGGAAACCACAACCTCAACGGGTTCAGCAAACCCAGCAGCCGCAAGGTTGCTGATAAACTCTTCCCTGAATCCTTTTTTCCTCTTGAGGTTTAGATCCTGTAGTTTGCTTCTTACCTCTACAAGCATCTACATCGGTTCCATCCTGAAATTTACATATGTCCCTCTCAAGGACACATCCTAACTATCAGCTCAATGAGCTTCTTGGGATGATTATGCTTTACAGGTACTACAGTTACTCCTCGTCCTCTGAACTACACAGAGGAGTAACAGCTGTCAATAAGGTCACCATCCCTTACCTTTGACCTTTCTCCTGTATCAGCATCTCTCTTACTACTTATTAAAGATTTCCTCCACAATAAGTCTTCTTTTCAACTCTGCCATTCTTTCCAGAACATTTGGTCTGTAAGAGTGATACCACTTTACTGAGGGCTTTTCCTTAAGCCCCTAACAGTTTATTTCAGAGTTGTCTCCCCCTTGCATTCTTAGTTTTTTTCTGGCAGCTTCTCAGACAGTAGCAGAGTCTTACCTCTCCTACTTCTGTCTGTATTTCTTTCCCAACCTTGGGACCTTCTGCTGCCCTATCAATAGTTAGAACTGCAGGGGCTCTTACTGCTTAGACCACTGACTTGCTGTCCAAGCAGCCAGGGCTTGTTCTCCAATTTCAATGGTTTCTGGCCTTGCCACTAAGTCCCAGACGGTTTAAGAACCTTTTCTGGCTATTGTTGCAGACCTTATCTTCTCTCCTTAGCCTCCCCAATTCTTGGGCTTGGCGGAGTTTTCTTCTAATTAACCTGCAACATGCTCTCTGCATCTCTACAGAGCAGCTCTACACTATGGGGCCTTTTTAGAGAGCACATAATGTCAGATGGTTAGGAAGGGTTTTACCTAGTCAGGCTTACTGGATTCTCCTTGCCCTTACCATTTCCATTCAAGGCTTCTTAAATAAAGGTCACAGGCCTTTAATTAAGAGAAGACCTAAAGAATTATCCAATTCCCTGGTTTGCTTCACATCTCCAGGGGACCCCTTCACCAGAGATGGTTTGTTTCTTCCAGTATAGACCATCCCTGTCTGTTTTTTTCCTTCCATCCTCAATTCTTCATGGCGTGATCCATGTTGAGCACAGGAATGCACCATACCCCTTTTTACCCTCATTGAGGGTAAATATGGTATTTTTATGGCATCTTTTTCTCCAGCTACCTGCTGGAGTTATGGAAGGATTCAGACTCACTGTCTGCAGATTAAAAACATCCTCTGCATTTTCCAGGTAGGTCACCATTCCTGGTTTTTCAGGGGCAAGAGTTCTTAGAGGACTCTAGACTTCTCTTGCCAATGAGAGAACTCCCTGCGCTTCCTACCCTTAACCAGGAAGTAGGGATTCTCTGAATATCTTCTCAAGCAGGTACCTCCCTTCTTGTTGTTAGATAAATCTTTCTCCACATACCCTATGTGCGGACATGGGTATGTATACATACATATATATATATGTTACATGTATATGGACATCTGCACGTCTATGCCCATATCTATATATATATATACATATGTGATGTATATAATCTGTATTTACCTATCTCTATAGATATGTATTACAATACATGATAGTGGGTAGGTATATGTCTATATACTCTTTCTGTCTATCTGCCTAGATATATATATACTTATACATATATATATATATATATATACCACCACGGACCGACAGATACTCTCTATCCCTTTCCATGCTGTCCCAGCATACTTAGGGTTCTCCATGATCAACCACTTTCTGTGGTAGTTCAGGGGTTTTTGTACCATGACCTTCAGTTTGGGTACACCTGAAGCCCTCCACATACTTTCCTTTTCCATTACGAGGGACTTTTTCTAAATCTTCAGAAAATGGGAGGCTACAATGCCTCATTACTCCTATCCTTCTTGTTATTGGATATGGAGATCTTTGAAGCTCCCTCTCCTATAAGAACTAGGTCTCTTAAGGTCAAAGGAGTTTTCAGTTTTATCCAATGGAGACTTCTGCATTTTCCGCTAAGTCCTACCTCATTGAACTACCCCAGTACCACTGGGATTGTTTCTCTCACCCTAAGGGTTCTACCTCAGCCTGTTTTTTGCACAGTTGTTTACCTCTTCTTACATTGAGGTACCCCCTGGGGATATTCTGTTGGTTCATATTCACAAATCCTCATGAACCTCCATATACCCTTCTACAATGCCACCAGGTGAGGTCCATATTGGTTTATTGCTCTTCAATATTACCACTAAATATCACCTGCACAGAGCCTATCTAGGCATCCTGTTTGGTCCAGCTGTTCCACAGCACATCTTTTTAGCTGAACTCCTCCCCTCCATCCCTGGAATGCCTGGGGGTTCGGTAAGATAGCATGGCTCTCAAACTCGCAACATGCTGGGACTCCTCCAGGCATCTTAGCTTGGGAGTCCCCATATGTGAAGACTCATTCCTGCTTGTTCCTGGAGATAGCACAGTTACTTACCTGTAACAGGTGATCTTTGGGAACAGCAGGAATAAGTCTTCACAACCCACCCACCTCCCCTAGGAGTTGCATTTCTCTATCTCTATCTTTCCCTTTCTTGCTCTCTCTCTCTTTGCCTCAGCTTTAAAACTTAACTGAGGAGAGGCAGTTGGGAAAGGCGGGAAGGCAGCACCCAGGCGTGTTGGGATGCTTCCAAAAGCATTCTGATTGGATGCTGGGGAGCGTTCCTGAGCGGACTCCGTCAGTACCAACGTACCCATATGTGAAGACTTATTCCTGCTGTTCCCAGAGATCACCTGTTACAGGTAAGTAACTGTGCTTTATTGTGGATTAGGAACTAGTTAAAAGATAGAACACAAGGAGTGGGGCTAACTGGACAATTTGCTCAGTGGAGAAAGGTGAATAGTGGAGTACCCCAGGGATTTGTGCTGGACCCTCTGCTTCTTAACATATTTATAAATGACCTGGAAATGGGAATAAAGAATGAGGTGATCAAATTTGTAGATGACACAAAATTATTCAAAGTTGTTAAAATGCAAGAGGATTGTGAAAAATTACAAAAGGACCTTGAAAAATTGGGAGACTGGGCATCCAAATGGCAGATGAAATTTAATGTGGACAAGTGCAAAGTTATGCACTTAGGGAAGAACAACCCAAACTACAGTTATATGATGCAAGGTTCCACCTTAGGAATCACCACCCAGGAAAACGATTTAAGGGATATAATAGAAGTCTATAAAAGAATGAATGGAGTGGAATGGGCAGAAAAGTAGAATGACTAGGGAACATACAATGAAACTACAATGTGGCACATTTAAGACAAATCTGAGAAAATATTTTTTCACTCAGTGTGTAGTCAAACTCTGGAATTCATTACCGGAGGATGTAGTAAAAGGTGTTAGTGTAACTGGGTTTAAAACAGGTTTGGACGAGTTCCTGGAAGAAAAATCCATAAATCATTATTAAAGAGGACTGGGGAAATCCACTGCTTACCTCTGGAACAAGCAGCATGGAATGTGTATACCTTTAGGAGTCTGATAGATACATGAGACCTGGAATGGTCACTATTGGAAACAGGATACTGGGCTTGATGGACCCTTGGTCTGACCCAGTATGACATATCTTATGTTCTTACAGTATCTTGCAACCACACCACAAAATCTAATCACGTGCATAGGATTCAACATAACCTCTTCAGTTCAACCATATCTACTGCGCCTCCCCCCCCCCCCCCCATTCTACAGTACAGCATGGATCTAGGCACCCATGCTACAGAATATGTTGGCCGCATGTTCTCATTTACCTGCTCTTGTTAGTCCTGAAATCACTTCTTACAAGCATTCATCCTGATCCTATGCTGACTTGCTACAGTTCATATTCATGCTCATATCCTTTTGATCTGCTATTACACATGCCAAGCAAGGAATACTTTAGTGCTTAGAGCAGTGGGCTAGGAAGCCAGGTCCAAATCCCACTGACGTTTCTTGTGGCCTTGGACAAGTCACTTAACCTTCCATTGCCTCTGGTATAAAATTAGATTGTAATTCTGGGTATGGGGAAATACCTGCTTATTGTAGCTTGCCTTGAAAGTCAGCACAGCAGCAGGTCTTGCGGTAGCCGTGCACACTCTAGACCAGCTGTGTTGCTCCTCCAACAGGAAGTGTCATAGAAACATAGAAACATGATGACAGAAAAAGACCACATGGCCTATCTAGTCTGTCCTTCCATATCAACAACTACAACAGTCCACTTTTTACCTTTAGAGATCCTCTGTGTTGGTCCCATGCTTTTTTGAATTCAGTTACTGTCCTCATCTCTACCACCTCCACTGGGAGACTATTCCATGGATCCACTACTCTTTCCGTAAAGAAATATTTCTGCATATCACTCCTGAATCTATCTCCCTTCACGCTCATCCCATGTCCCCTCGTAGCAGAACTTGCTTTCAATTGAAAGAGGCTCTCTCCCTGAACATTTATGCCACGGAGGTATTTAAACATCTCAATCATATCACCTCTATCCCGCCTTTCCTCTAAGGTGTACATATTAAGATCCTTAAGTCTGTCCTCATATGCTTTATAATGAAGCCCACTAATCATTTTAGTAGCCACCCTCTGCACCGACTCCATCCTGTTCACATCCTTTTGAAGGTGCGGTTTCCAGAATTGCACACTATACTCCAAATGAGGTCGCACCAAAGACTTATACAGAGGCATTATCACCTCCTTTTTTCTGCTAGCCATTCCTCTCCGTATGCACCCAAGCATCCTTCTAGCTTTTGCCATCGCCTTTTCTACCTGTTTAGCTACTTTAAGATCATCAGAGACAACCACGCCTAGGTCCCGCTCTTCTTTAGTGGACAAAAGTACTTCACCTCCTATACTGTATTGCTCCCTTGGATTGCTGCAGCCCAAATGCATGACCTTACATTTTTTAACATTAAATCCCAGCTGCCAAATTCTAGACCATTCTTCAAGCTTAGCTAGATCCCTCCTCATGTTATCTACACCTTCCTGGGTGTCTACTCTATTGCAGATTTTGGTATCATCTGCAAAGAGGCAAACCTTACCCGACAGCCCTTCCGCTATATCACTAACAAAGATGTTAAAAAGAATCGGACCAAGGACAGATCCCTGGGGCACACCACTGGTAACATCCTTCTCCTCAGAGTGAGCTCCATTTACCTGTACTCTTTGTCGCCTCCCACCCAACCAATTTCTAACCCAAGCAGTAACTTTAGGGTCCATCCCTAGAGTGCTCAGTTTGTTTATAAGTCGCCTGTGAGGAACAGTGTCAAAGGCTTTACTGAAATCTAAATACACCACATCTAGAGCTCTCCCTCGGTCCAACTCCCTGGTCACCCAGTCAAAGAAATCAATCAGATTTGTCTGACAAGACCTGCCTCTGGTGAATCCATGCTGCCTCGGATCCTGTAATCCGCTGGACTCCAGAAACCTCACTATTTTCTCTTTCAGCAGCGTTTCCAATAATTTACTCACCACCAAAGTTAAACTAACCGGCCTGTAGTTTTCAACCACATCCTTACTTCTGCTTTTGTGTAAAGGCACCACATGAGCCTCTCTCCAGTCCTTTGGCACCACTCCCGACTCCAACGAGGCATTGAAAAGATCAGTCAGTGGAGTTGCTAGAACGTCCCCAAGTTCCCTCAGTATTCTAGGGTGTATCCCATCCGGTCCCATCGCTTTGTCTACTTTAAGTTGAGCTGGTTTCTCACGAACACAGTCTTCTGAAAATTGTTCAAGATGTCCCTCACTTCTGTTCCTATTTATGGGTGTTTTCTGAGGTCCTGCTCCTGGTTCTTCATCTGTGAACACAGAACAAAAATATTTGTTAAGCAATTCCGCTTTATCCTTATCAGCTTCTACACATTCCCCCCCTGCACCCTTGTGTCTGACAATACCACTTTTGCACTTCCTCTTCTCACTAATAAATCTGAAAAATGTCTTATCCCCCCATTTTATTGCATTGGCTGTTTCCTCCTCCTTTTGAATCTTTGCCTTCTTGACTACTTTGCTAGCTTCCCTAACTTTTTCCAAATACAGGTGCCTGTCTTCCTCTCTCTGTGATCTCTTGTATTTCATGAAGGCCTCCCTCTTTTTCTTCACTTTTTCAGCTACTTCCTTCGAAAACCATAGCGGTCTCCTTTTCCTTTTGCCTTTATTTACCATTTTAACAAAAAGGTTGGTTGCCCTTAAAATACCCCCTTTCAGTTTTGCCCACTGTTTTTCTACAACCCCCAGCTGTTCCCATCCCACAAACGACTCCCTGAGGTATTGGCCCATCTTCGCAAAGTTAGTCTTCCTAAAGTCTAAGATCCTCACCTTGGAATGGATTCTAACAGCCCTAGTCCTAATACTGAACCACACCATCTGGTGATCACTGGATGCAAAATGATCTCCCACTACAACATCAGAAACACTTTCACCATTGGTAAGCACCAAGTCCAGTATGGCCCCTTCACGTGTGGGGTCTGTTACCAATTGCCTGAATAGTTCTCCCTGTAGAGAATCCAGGATCTCCTTACTTCTAGATGATACTGCAGCAGGAAATGTGCCAATCAACATCTGGCATATTGAAATCTCTTATCAGTAGCACTTCCCCTTTCCTAGCAATGCTGTGTATGTCTTCAATTAACTCTCTGTCCACCTCTTCCTCTTGTGAGGGAGGTCTGTATATCACACCAATGCAAATAGATTTCTCTTTCCCTCTTTCTAGTTTAACCCATAATGCCTCCTCTCTCCCTTTTACGCTCTGTAATTCCAAAGCTTTAATAGTAGTTTTTACATATAATGCCACTCCTCCTCCCCTTCTTCCTACCCTGTCCTTTCTGAATAAAGTATAGCCAGGTATAGTTACATCCCAGTCATGGTTTTCTGTGAACCATGTTTCTGTAACTGCCACTAAATCCAAGTCAGCCACTCCCACCAAAGCTTCAACATCAGGGATCTTATTTCCCATGCTACGGGCATTTATACACACTGCTTTCCATATGTTACCCCTGTTACCCATTTCCATAAAGGTATTTAATGTATCACCTACCTGGGGGCTTTCACTTACTTGGGGGCTTTCTTCACCTATCCCCAACGAATCTAGTTTAAAGCCCTCTTCAGTAGATTAGCCAGTCTACTACCGAAGATGCGTTGACCTTTCTTGGACAGATGGATGCCATCTCTGCTCTGCAACCCTTGGAACAGCATCCCATGGTCTAGGAAACCAAAACGCTCTCGATGACACCATCCACGCAGCCATGGGGGGAGGGACTGGGACAACACGGCCAGCCTAGAGGGTATGTAGTGCCTCAGGCAGAAGGATGGTGGTAAGAGAGCAGTGTCGGGTAGGGTTCCCATGCAGCTTCGTGGGAACAGTGGTCACTGATGGTTTAAATATCTTCTTGAGTGAGTGTACTGTAGATCGCAAATTATTACTGCTCTCAGTTTATTGACAATGGAAGTGGTAGAGGAATGAGACTAAGAACAGTCTTCAAGAAGCAAGCTATTTCATAAGATATGGTTATATTTTCCTGCTGTAAATTTCTTCAAACACTTCATGAACTTTGATTACATTTCTGGAGCAAAAGATCAAACATTTGCCTACCAGCACAATTGGATCAAAGTTGAGTCAAATTTCATAACAATTTAAGAGTTTAATCTGACTTTGTTAAGCTTTTGAGGAGCAGGCTATGATATTAGAGAGGCTCAAACTAGACTTCAAGAAGACAGCCACCTGGCTCATTGCTAGTATGCAAAAATATTTATGGGCAACAATAAATGCGAATGTACTGAATGAAAAATAAGAAAAATGAACTGTAAAATATGAGCTACAAAGCTGCACTGAACCTAGAAAAATATTTTTGACTGGTGGCCAGTACTATCACCAATTTACAATAAATTTTATCAGACATAGATAACTGAGTAATCCTAGTAGATAAGGTCCTGACAGTATAAATAAGTAAATACATCAGAAGAGCACTACTGTGTGATGGTTTATTCTGATGCACTTCAGGTTTTTCAAAAGCTGTTTAGTGATTTGACCCTCCTGTTCTGATAGAGTATATTTCATGATTGATTAGTTTATGAAATGAAAGAACTTTTCATATGTGATTTTTATTCAGACTTCCTGTAAAACATGCTTTATATTCTTTAATATGTGCATTGGTATTGCTGAATTCCCGCTACTTCATCAGAGTCTGATTTCTGAAAATTAGCTGTAAAGAAAACTTCTGATAGTCTGTCTGCCACAGAGAATCTCCAGAGGATAGTAAATTAATTGTGGTTTATTGTTTTTCCTTTATTTATTTATGTACCCTTTTTTAGACTTTTGTCTGTTTTGTATATTTTACTATGATGTGCCTTAGTTATATTTAATCCCATTAGGCCTGCAATCCATAAATTGAATGCATGAATAAATACATATATCTGTCAGTCCTGATAAGACATTTGTATCATTTTTTGGACAAAATTTTAAAAAAATGTAATACAAACAAAGGAAGCTACAAAATAGGGAGGAAAAAAAACTGCTGAAAGTTCATGAACTAATGTAGCCTCTTGCTAGACAACAGCTGACCAACCTAGACCTTGAGTTGTAGAAAATATTGCCAGGGATTGAGCAGAGTATCAAGCTTCTGTTTCCATTTAGGAAATGTCTAAAGCAAATTTGCCAATTGCTGGCAAAGCTGTCTGCAGATATATCTATGTTAACCTTGGAAAATACGGTACGCACGTGGAACTGCTACCTCAGCCAGGATCTGGAAGGCTCGAGGACAGCCCTGTTATGTTGAAGCAGTTATAAAGATACAACATGAAGCAAGAAAAACTCAGTCATAGTTCACGTGGATGTAGCTTAACAGGATAAAATAAGCCTTTTGCTTTTGATTTGCCAGAGGAGTAGCCTAGTGGTTAGCACAATAACTTTGGCTCAGAAAGGCCAGGGTGGTCCTAAGCGAGTTGCATAGCCCTCTATTGCCTTGGGTATAGCCTTAGATTTTAAGCCTCTGGGGTCAGAGACATAGGGGTATGTTTACTAAACTGCGTTAGTGTGATTTGCGTTAGGAGCCGTGTTAGTGGAAGAAATGCCAAAAGAGGACATGGGCGGTACATCGTTAGTGATAACACGCGCTATAACGCACCGCGCAGCAACGATCGTTACAGGGCACGTTACTGCGCGTTAAGCATAAGAAGGCACGCAGACACCCAAATACAGAAACAGAGCTATAGCACAATGGTTACTACACAGACTGATGGTACAAGGGTCATGGGTTCAATTCCCCAGTGTGCCTAATGAATAAGGCTGGCTGAGGCGTCATGTGTAACCCTTTGAAGGCCTACTATAATATTTTAGTCTGCAGCCGGGTTAAAGTTTGCATATGTCAGGAAAATTGTACCCGTCTTATTCAATATGTTCCAATAGTGACGTTTCCTCTGCCATGGTCATGTATTATATAGCATTTGATAGGAATATTTAGGCAGAAGTGTGGATCCCGAAAGTGTTGGGCTTGGCCTGGAAAGGGTTAGGTATTGGGCTGTGAGGAAGTTTAGGTGTACTGTAATAGTGCTGCCAGCAAACACACCCTCACAGTGGCGTAACCTAAGGTGCCACATAAGGCACCCTAGAAGGCACTCCATAGGGCACATTATAAAGCGCGCTGTCTGCCAAGGCACCCTATAATATCCCCTATAGGACACTATATAAGGCACCTGATAAGACGCTTTATAGGGTGCCGTATAAGGCACCCTATAGGGCGCCTTATGAGCCACCCTAAGGTGACAGTACCCTGAGGGTGGTTCTGCCGGCAGCACTAATACACAATAAAAATAGACAATGCCTAAGACAGCCCTATCGATGAACCCCACTGTGGGTTGTGAACCCATGACCGCTGGCTCCATGGGCAGTGAAGTAACCAGTGGGCTAGAGCTGCTAATAAACACCTGGCTGGCTACAGGAGGACTGCACGGCACCACACCCACATTCTGCTGTGGTTACCAGTGAGATTACATACCACCACCCAACACACCCTCTGGGGCTCAGGGTGGGGGACAGGATCTCCCACCAACAGATCCAATGGTGGCAGTAGAGGGGACCATCACCCCAGTCCTGCTAGAGATCAAACACCCTACAGCACAGGCAATGCAGAGCAGTACACATCCATAACATAATAGCAGCCAGACAGCAGGTCTGGAAATGCTCAGCTGCCCCCCACCATTATCTGATATTCTCCAGCAGCAAGCCTCCAGCCGCTGCACCCTGCACGGTGTTCCAGCAAGACACAAACTAGCTGCAGACAGTCCACCAGCTAGTCCATAGTGCATGGTCCTGGAAGAGATGCATGTACCCAGAACGGGGATATCAGCATACACCAAGCAGATAAGTCAGTGATTGGACCTCAAAAGGAAACCCATAAACATCACATATGAGAAATACTATTTAGCACTATGGGGGAACCTAGCCATGCCATGGTCACTGCTCAATCAGGGTGAGAGTGACCTCCCAGCAGGACAAGCTATGGCCACCCTGTCAGTGCAGGTGGTACCGGGCACTACAATGTCCGGCCATTGCCCTATGCCCTGTGCAGATGCGGCCAGGCCAGGCCACCCTATCCAGGCTATTCCCACGGTACCTTGCTCCTCATTATGCACATTTGCAGGCCAATACTGGCAACAGTGCTAGCAGTGTGGGCTGTGGAGGGTGTTGGCAGCCACCACACACTGGATAGACAGACACACACTCCCCACACCTATGCCAGCATTGTGCAACTATAGAGGTGTTGGGCAGCCCAGGCCACCACACCAGTCCTGGGCACAGTGCAGGCATGGCTATGGTACGCAATACTGTAGGAGTCACTCCCCAGGTTGGTAAACACTGTCAGACACAAGACCTGTAGCACACTCCACAGACATCAGAAAGGTTGCTATGATGCAGCTCACTCAGAAAATTGTACTTAACCTAGGAATTGCTATCTGCCAGTAATCATAGCAACCTTTTGATAGATGTGTACCATATTCCCAGGTTTAGGGTGGCATTACTAAGGTATGCAAGTGCTAGTATTGGGAGATGCACGCAGAGCCCAAAGTCCTGCCTCTCCAGGAGGCTTTGGATAATGGGGCCTGTGGGTGCGGGTGTGTCTGCCCCTGTTGGCTGCTGCTTTACGGCAGAGGTTCCCAACTCCAGTCCTGCGGTGCCAAACACTGTTCGGGTTTTCATGCTGTCCCTCATGAATATGCATGAGATACATCTGCATACAATGGGGGTGGCACATAGAAATGCAGCACAGGCATCTTTATCAGAGGCAGCATGGAACCTGAATAGTGTTTGGCCCTCCAGAACTGCATTTGGGAGGCTCTGCTTTAGGTAATGTGCATGTTTATGGTGTCTGTGCTCTGTAGGGTAAAATGTAGGTGTTTTGGGCATGTTCACGTCATCTGCACGAAAGGTTCTGTCTGTATTAGCACGTTATAGTAGTGGGTAAAATATGAGGACTGGGTTGGCAGAAACCACAGCTGGGACTTGAACCTGTGACCTTCTGCTTCTGAATACACTGGTTTTGTGCACTGCACCACCATGTTACCACAGAGATGGTGCATTCCTTGGTGATACCATGACTGTTGGTCAGACAGGCCTGTCTGTTGCAGTGCATGGCACCCACCTACACAGGGCTAGGCCACGGTCTGCTTTGGGCAGCTGCCACTGCCCCCTCCACCACCAGTATCCCTCAGCCACCATGCTGACATGCCCTTCTGCTGGTGAAGCTGGTGGTGCGCAGTCTCAGGCCATCCAGTGTACAGGTAGGCGGCTGCCTATGGTGCAGGTTCTGGGGTAGGGGTGCCTGTATAGACGTCCACACTCCCCCCCAGCCCCGCCTGCCAATGTTCTGTGCCCTTGGGGGTAGCTGTTGGGTACTATCCCCTGTGACACTTTGGGAAATCCACTCGTGCCCATGTTGGACCTTCAGCAGTTGCTGTCTGGCTGCTCCGCTGTTTCAGCATTCATATGGGCCACCTAAGCATCGCCTTAGTCTGCACTGTGGCCCAGCTCCACCACAGCATGTGCCGCCTGCGGCCCTCTGTATCCCCTTCTCCGGCATCTGTCCAGTTGCCGTTCTGACATGCCCGCCCTACTGTTGCGGGACATGTGCACGCCATAGGAACCCTGTCTGATGGTGGTGAAAACCCTGAGCAGCGCTATTTCACTGTGGGCCCATTCACCTTTATGGGGACGGAGTATAGACCCTTCCACGATTTATATCTGTTCTATGGAGCTTACTTGGGGGGGGGAGGGGTTGATGTTTCTCATTGATACCACTATTGGCCAGCTTGGTTATTGTTTCTTTCCAGTTTGTTGGGGTCATTTTCAGTGTTTCTGTGCCCTTTTGTTCTGTGCACATGTATCACACGTATCACTTTTTTTTGGTTTCCCTGCCTGGGCTGTACATTGCTGACACTTAAATGGTTTCTCTCCCCTTTAATATGCCTTTAACGGCAGGTTTTCATTCGCGTTGGAATTCAGCTCTGAAAATCAGCGCGTTAGTGTGAAGGGAGCCTCTCCCCACCCACTCTCCGCCCATTGACCCCTTCTCTCCGCCCTCTCTCCACCTTCTGTTGGGTTTTTCCGCGCCGCGGGGCATTACGATCCGATCGTTAACGTTACATTACACGCGTTATTCACGATTACCGCAGTTTAGTAAACATGCCCCATAATCTACACTGAGTGTAACTCACCTTGACCTTCTTTTGCAAAGGCATGAGCTAAATACTACTAATAAGACATTTTCTAAAAACTGCAGTATCACAGAGGAAAAAATTAGTGCAACAGACTTTTTAGGAGCAGTATCAATTAGTATTTTCCTATTTATATTTTAGAACACGCATAGTGTATTTAGATAATTTAAATTTTAAATTGACAGTGATTAGATCAAGTACGTAGCCCTTTTCACTTGGATAAACTTTCTGTCACTTATGCCAGATTGGAATAAATTTTAACAAGAAAGTGCCCAAATTACAGTCCAGTGGAAAGGGTTACATCAAATGAATGGCTTTTTACCATGTTTAGCATGCTTTGCTTTAGGGAAAATGGCCTTCTAAAATTGTTTCTGTGTGTGTGTCCGCCTCAGTAACTTTTGAAGCATTCATCCAATCTTATTTGAAGTTGTGCCATAGAAAATTGAGTATCCTGTGACCCCTAGTTCACAGTTTCCCCATATGCCCCAAAAATCCCGAACCCTTAGAATTCCCTTTTCTTTTTATTCACTGTAGGGAAACTGGCTAACAGTTCACATCAGCTGTAATTTCAGAGACGGCCGCATTGTAATATCATCAAGCATTCTTAAAGCTGTCCTGTCATTGGTTGAGACCAAGCATTTTTGAAGTTGTCTTGTTATTGGTTAATTAATGCATGTGGTCACTCCAGGGTCAATAACTGCAAGAGTCGGCTTTTTTTAAACACTGGCTGCTCTGGTTAAATAAAATTTGGATCTTCAGCACTGGGGTCCTGAGGGTGGCCGAATAGCAGGGCCAGTGCAAGGATGTGAGGCGTCCTACTTGACCCTCATCCTTAGCACCACTCTGCTTCAGCCCCTGCTCTGACTACCGCCTCTACCGCCTATCGCCAGAACGTGCAGCAGTGGCAGTACTTTCAAAACGTCACCAAAGCGCTGCAGTTACCTTCAGCGACTGCGTTGTGGTGCTGCTGTGCTTAAGCCCCCGCTTCAACTCCACTTCCTGTTTTCATGGGGGTGGAAGCTGCTTCAGCCCCTATGCAAAAGGACATGACATCAGAAGGGGAGAGAAGCACGAATGGAACCGCAGCTCCAGAGCTGAAGATAACTCCGGCGTTTCGCTGCCATTTAAAAAATATTGCGGCTGCTGCACATCCCGGTGAGGAGCAGCAGCGCTGGCAATGGGGTGCCCCTGGAGGACTGGAGCTCTAGGCAACTGCCTGGTTCATCTAATGGTAACACCGGCCCTGTTGAATAACTGTAATATTCAGCCTGATATCTGAATAGCAAACCACACAAAGTTAGGGCAGCCTATATGCTGTGCTAACTTTATACTGTTAATTATCTGATTGATGAGCTGAAAATCACAGCTAACCAGATAACCTCGAATTCTGCCTCCGCGCTGTCCAAAGACTCCCCTAGCACTATCCAAATAGTGCCAAGACAGAAAGAGGAAATATTCAGTAGCACTAGCCAAATAGTACTGCCCAGTATTGCTCTCGCTGACATTTATTGAGTAAGCAAGCGCTGCTAACTGCGTTTGAATATTGGCCCCTCCATTTCTTGACTATTTTCACACAGGTACAACTATCTAATATTTAAGGATATGTTCATTAGACAGAAATCTGCATAATGAACATCGTCAGAAGCATGTGAACATTTCTTTATCAAAGAAGGAACGTCGACACCATGAAATGTTCACACATCTCCATAAAAGAATAATATGCGATAAATAACCTATGTGCAAAAACCTCCATTCAAAGATTCTGCACTTGCAGCATAGTACATAAAGCAGCGAAATAAACCAGTGAATAAGCACATACTGTACTGTAACCTATTTTACATACGTCCCCTAACACTAGCAGTCCATAATACAAAAAAGCAAGACAAGATGTAGACACCCTAATGTCCTAGTGTAGTTTATTTGTGTCTTAAATACACAACAGGGAACTTTCTAGGTCCAGGAGGGTTTATTGGGAATGAGGTAAAAATATGGGGAGTCCCCATCAAAAAAGAGAGAGATTTATGATTGCGTAAGCAAAGCAGTACAGGACAGAAGTTTGCTTTTGACTCTCTAAGCCCCTGCACTTTAGAGTTTGTGTGTGAAGAGTTTGGGAGGTAGCCTTAGGAGAGAGCAGAAAAAATGAATTATTTTGATCCTTCAAAAAGAGTTGGGGAGTCAGAAGAAATTCCTAGGAGCTGAATCCAGGAGGGTAAATGTCCCAAATCTGAAAGGACACTTGCCTGAGTTTGAAAAGTATATCTGGTCTGAAACAAGTAAGTTGTATGTGACAAGAGAAGAAGAGAAAGTGTTTTTGGAAAGACTCACAGGGAAAGCTCTTGGAAACCTAGAGAGATCAGAGGTCCTGCTTTTGAAATCTGGAGAGGATTGGGGCCCATGAATGTTACAAATCTTTGCCCTAGTGGTAGAGACTGGCATGAACTGAACTGCGGTTGGTGATATTTTGCACCATTTACTGTTTTGTTTTTTTTATCTTGACAAATTATTTAAAGAACTTTTAGGAAAATGTTGCGGTTCAGAATAGACACCTGGACTGGACTTTGCAGTTTTTTTGAATAGAGAATGAAAGGAGCTTATAATACCTGGGCCAAAAGCCTCCCAGCAATACATAGCTGGTCGCATCCCAAGCAAGCCGTGACCAGCAGCTGATACATCTTTGACTGTGGAGTGAGCTGCAGCTCTTGAAGGACGTGTCCTTGGGCTCCCTTCAGGATAGAGGTGATCATTAGGGCGCAGAGGTCATGGGGCTTATTCTTACAAGATAAAGGTCCAAGATATTATCATAATCCTATGGGTTACCTAGGCCATGACTGATCATTCTTCCAGGGAAGCCATGGGCTTCGTGCTAGTTCCAGGATAGATGCCTAAAGCAATGAGCTGGAAGCACAATCAAATAAAAGCCTGACAGAAGAGCCAAACTTTCATCTCCTTCCTGAAGTAGAGGCAATTCTGAATTCAGAGGAGGAGTGATTAGAAAGGATTCCTGAAAGGACCCCTGGAGGGCAATGTTATAAAGAGGAGCCTGCTTTTCTTTAGAAAGTGCTAGCATAAGTGGTTGAAAACACATAATTTAAGGCGCAATCACTTACACCTGCCCTAGAACCAGGGCTGGCACAACCATTAGTCAAACTAGGCAGTCACCTAGGGTGGCTGCTTCTGGGGGTCAGCAAATAGTAAGGCATTCAAAGCTAAACAATAGATTCTGACACCCAGGGGGTGGGGCATAAGGCTTAGGGTTTGCCTAAGGACCAAAAAGCTTGAACCAATCCTGGGGCCAGTTCTTCCTAGAACTGGTGTAAATGTCCACACCTAGATTACTAAAGAACACATGTAGCTTATAGTGTTTTACATGTCTCTAGTGTTAAATATGAATCTACCCGGTGATCGGTCTTTTTCTACAGAGCCCCATGCTTTGGAATCAACTCCCTTCTCTTCAACTGGAGCCTTCTTATAAGAAATTTAACGTATCTCTAAATACCCATCTTTGGGTCCTTTGGGGTCCAGTTGGCGGTGTAAATTCCATCCAAGCATTCCCCCGCAATGGGGGGGAACTGGGCAGGAAGGGGACCCATACGGCGCTGCTTCTGCTCCAGGCCTGAAAGTGTTCCTCCCGGGCCAAAGTCTGGAGTCCGACTGTTATCATGAGACTTCAGCCCAAGAGGCGCACATTCAGGCCTGGAATGGAGGCAGCTCGACAAACAAATGTAAGTTGTCATGCTGCCGCTGTGGAGCATGGAAGTTTGCCGGGGTGATGCGCTGCTGCGAAGCACGACATTCACAGGGGGAGGGTGTACCACTACGGAGTATGGGTGTTTGCCACAGGGAGGTCCTCGGCAAATGTTTGCTTGAGTCTCCCCACTTAAGTTAGCCACTGGGTCCAGTGATCAGCGTAGGCTTTAGTAAGCTATTTCCTTTCCCTTTCTGCGTTCATCTCTTATTTCTGTCTTTTTGTTATTTTATCTCTCCTGTCAATACAATGGATTTCTTTTCAATTTCTTTATAAGGAATTTGTTTAATTTATAAACCACTTTGTAGTAATGAAAGGCAGCATATCAAAATTAAATAAACCATAAACCTTTTATGCTCTGCCCAAACTGTACCCCTGTTCACATCCATGATGAAAGTGCATGCCATTGATTGTATGTACATATTTACAGAATAAGGCGCAGCTCCGATGAGCTCATTTACAAGCGTAAGCGGCCATTTGCACATGTAAAGGACAAAAGATTCCCCTATTTCTTGCCACCTAAATCTAGACAGTTCCTTATAAAATGACTCCCTAAAGGCCTAGAGAGAATATGGCAAGGCAGCCATCTTTAGCCAGTGGCGATGGGCTGTAGCTTCCACAAAAACCTGGTACATGTACACCCTGACCTGGCAACTAGATGTTGTCATTTTGTGATGGTCAGGAGCACCTCCTATCCAGGGACTGTTGCCCAGTTCCTTTTAGGGCCCCAAAAACCAGAGTCAAAATTTTAAGTTTGGTCCCTACCAAGCACTGGTTTAAGCAGTGTACATTTTGCAGAATTTTCCCAACAAAGTACTCAGTAATATCAAATACTGATGTGACTTTTCTGTAATGCAAATGCTCTTTATACTTATATGCTGTGTATGTACTTAAACAAGTCATTCAGTCCATAAAAATTGAATAGTAAACCCAGTAACTCATTAAACCATTCCCTTCCCACAGAGGTTTAGTGATGTCAAAACACACAGAAAACCGCAGACTGAAATAACAATACTCAGAAAAGAGAGCACAGTGTCCGGAGAACTAGGAACAATTTCAAGGATGTATAAAGTAATCCTTTAGAGAATTAACATCTCTAAAATAAAATTACATTAAGGCTTTTGCTTATCAGCTACATATCAGGCAGAGAAAAAAAATTCCAGATTGCACGCTTTGTTCTGATTGTTGGTTAAGACTCCTGAAATATTATCATCTGTTTCGAATTTTACAGTTGTGTCATAAAAGTTCTTTCAAGAGTAGCTGCTTAATCATTGCCTAAGTATTGCTCCATCAGATGGCCTTCGGTCCTTAAAGCCCTTTAAAAGTCAACAGATAATAATATAAAATAAATAAAACCTTTGTCACCCGCTGCTGCATCAGGTTTTTATGTAAATCTGCCTCTTGGTTATGAAACACAAACCTTGAACGGCCGCCTATAAAATACTACTTTTGAAGATGGCTTTCTAAGACTCTGAAATAAGGTCCCTCTTCTCTTGGGCTCACAGGCTCAATTCATAATTGCCCAGAATCCCCCTCCCCCTTTTGTAATCCTCTTCCCTCTTCTACCTAACCTGAGCATTACAACAGCCATCCTTAGGCAGAGGCCATGGATTGTAGATCCCACAAGAACCTGGTACATGTACACCCTGACCCTGGCCACTAGATGTCAGCATTTCATGACAGGAGCACCATCCATCCAGAGACTGTGAATTCTCCTAGGACAAGCAGGATGAAGTCATCCACACCAGGTGACATCATCCGACGTCGCCGAGGACGGACATACTCTCTCTCTAGCCCAGAAGGCATTTCCCTTCTGGGCATGTGCCCCTTGGTCCTACCCCTAGGTCCGCCTCTAGCCAGCCACTTTTATCTCTTCCGCCTTGCCAACAAGACGGATACTTCTTCTCTCCAACAAATTCAAAATAACTTCACCAAAACTTCACATCAAGACATCAAAATGCCTAAACCAGGGTTCAAAAAATGCCCAGACTGCGCTAGGAAAATGAACTCCACTGACCTGCATGATCTCGTGCCTGGGTTTCTCCCACAAGGTCGAGGATTGTGCTCACTGTGCCAGGATGTCCCCACGAGCAAAGAAAATCCGTAAAAATGCTCTGAAAGACCTCTTTCCAGCTCCCCCGGCTGTGCCTTCCTGCTCCGGAGCTTCTCTCGGCGTTTTAAACCCCGAGACTCCCATCAGCATTGTGAATCCTGTGTCTCCTCCGACAACGTTGCTGCCTCTTCAAATGCCTCTAGTGGCTCTGGGTGTGCCCTCTGGGGCCTCCACCCACAGCCACTTGGTCCCGAACACCGGCTCCCCCTCCGATGGACCCTCTCTACCTCCAGCAGCCCTGCTCCTGACCGGCCACGAGGCTTCCATGGTGGCAGCCATCTTTGATGATGTCAGCACCTGAGGCTCCTCCCCCCACAGCGCCATTGGCCGGCACCGAAACAAGCATCACAGGGAGAGAAGGAGCCACTCGTACCGATACGCCCACCGCAGATGATCGCACTTGGCGCGGAGGCAGCGCCACGACCTGCGCTGACGCTCTGGACACGGGCACAGCTGGCACAGACGTAGAAGAAGCAAGTGCAGCAGCAGCAGCAGCTACGGATATAGCAGCGACCGCCACAGCTCAGGCCACAGACATCAGGATGATCACCGGACCGGCTGGAGAAGCCCCCACAACCGCATGGAGCACTCCCCAGCTGACGGCAGCCATTCTGACACCAACAGCAGGTATGCCCCCAGTCTCCAGCGCGACCTTTCACCTCCCCTTGCCCCGGCTCCATGCCCGGGCTCCCGGGCACCACCCGAAGAGTTTTTGATGGCTATCGAGCTGCAACTGAGCCTGCCAGCTCTGGTCCCGGGCTCCCCGAAGTGCTCGAACCACGCGCACAGTTCTTCTCATTTTTAACTGACATGTTTACACAATGGACCTCTGCAGGAGCCCCACACTATCCCAGCACTCAGCCCCCTCCCCCAGCACTACCAAATGTTCCGTCCTCAGCACCCCTCAACGCTAAAGGGAATGCAGCTACAGAATCCACAGGGGACATTCCCGCCCCCACAGACCTCGAGACATCTGCCCCATCGGCAGACACCCCGGCAGACGTCCTGCCCAGCAACCCAGAGGACTTAACTTACCCCAAGTTCCTCAAGAGGTTTGCCGCTGCCCTCAATCTCTCCAACACCTGCGACACATCCGACCAGCGCCTGGAGGCTCAGGCAGCAAGGAAGTTCCTGGAGGCCCTTCGACCTTCAGCACTGATACTGGTACATCCCCTACTGAAGGAAAACCTCCTCTCCTTATGGCAGAACCCCATCTCAGGAGCCCCCGTCTCAAGAAAGCTGGACACCAAGTCCAAGCCTCTCCAGGCTTTGACAAAGCACAGCTTCCCCACAACTCCATAATGGTGGAGTCTGCGCTCAAGCGTTCTAAGTCCAAATGGATGCACACCAACGGCCCCCCTGGTAAGGACCTCAAACTCCTCGATGACATAGGCAGAAAGACTTTCCAAGGGGCAATGCTCTGCTCCAGAATCTCTGCCCACCAGTTGCAACAGGCCCTATATCAGGACACCCTGGTGGAACAACTAAAAGCGGCCCTCACCTCCTCCAGTCCGGAGACACAAACGGCCACCTCCGCCACCATTACAGACTTACAGGAGTACATAAAGCACCAAGTCCGGGCTTGCTTTGATACTTTTGATGCAGCGGCTCGCACCGCAGCCACCTCCATCTCTGCTCGCCACATAGCCTGGCTCAGAGAGTCAGGACTGCGAGAGGACACCCACGACCGCATCGCGGATGCCCCCTGCACCGGGGATACCTTGTTCGATGAAAAAGTCAACGACACCGTCAATGCCTTGAAAGACCATTGCACAACGCTGCAGACCCTCGCGGACGAAGGCCTAGAACGGCCTCACCACAAGAGCTCCTACCAGCATAAGCCCTTCTCTTTTTCCTCATCCAAGCATCAATACGGATCCTACCGAAAATGGCAACAACCGCGCTATAAACAGCAACCACAGCCTTCACATTCATCTTACAGGCAAAAGCCCCGCCAATGTGAAAGGAAGCAGCAAAAAGCCTCACAGCCAGCACCCGGGAGGAACAACCAAGCCTTTTGACGGGAGGTATGGGTCCTGCCCCCCTACGGGGGTTCACTTGGCCATGTTCTTACCGGTCTGTAAATCCATCACTATGGACACATGGGTCCTGGCAATCATCTCAGATGGATATCGAACAAAGTTTCTTTCGCCCCCACTACAACGGGTGATCCCACGCTGCAAGGAGTCCTCCTCCTCCTTAGAGATGGAGATCCTGTCCCTCCTGGCCTCCAATGCCATCGAACCCGTCCCGGAGGAAGAAATAAACACTGGCTTCTACTCCAGGTACTTCCTGGTCCCCAAGAAATCCGGCGGCATGCGACCCATCCTCAACCTCCGCAAGCTCAACTTATTCGTCGCCAAGGAGAAATTCAGGATGCACTCCCTCGGATCCATACTACCTCTCATCCAACCCAAGGAATGGCTGACATCCCTGGATCTCCTGGATGCTTACACGCACGTCCCCATACACAGGGACCACAGACAGTATCTACGCTTCCAAGCCGTAGGGAAGCACTTCCAATACAAAGTTCTCCCATTTGGCCTGTCTCCCGCGCCTCGGGTGTTTACGAAGTGTGTTGCGGTGGCAGCCGCACATCTCCGCAAGCAAGGAATTTGCATTTTCCCTTACCTGGACGACTGGCTTATTTCTGCCCCTTCCTTGAGGGAGGCCAAGCACGCAACTCTAACTACCATCTCCCTGCTGACATCCCTGGGGTTTCTGGTGAATTATCTGAAATCACACCTCCAACCCTCACAGCGGCTGGAATTCATTGGAGCACTAGTAGACACTATCTACTCAAAGGCCTTCCTTCCCCGGCTAAGAGTAAACACCATCCGGGACCTGGCTCAGCTAGTGAGAACGGAGCAGTCCCCCATGGCAGGGGTAATCCTTTGCCTCCTGGGACACATGGCATCGGCCACCCAAACGGTACCCCTAGTGAAACTACACGTGCGCTGCCTCCAGTGGCACCTACGGACTCACTGGTCTCAGCATTCCCAGCCCCTGGAGACCACCATCATGCTGGACAAGACAGTGATCTCCTCCCTCCTTTGGTGGACCCGTGGAAGGAACCTATCATGTGGGAATCCCCTCTCCCAACCAGTGCACCAACTGACTATCACCACCGATGCCCCCCAGTGGGTTGGGGGGCACATTGTCTTCACCTCCGGACCCAGGGAGCGTGGTCGCTGCAGGAACGGCAATGCCACATAAACTTCCTAGAACTCAGAGCCATAAGCTACGCTCTGGAGACCTTCCAAAACATGATCAGCGACAAAACAGTCCTGCTACAAACTGACAACCAGGTGGCCATGTTTTACATCAACAAACAGGGCGGCACGGGCTCACGGACACTTTGCAGAGAAGCCCTTTGGATCTGGGCCTTCGCAATTTCACATCGCTGCACCCTCTGGGCCTCCTATATGACCGGTCTACAGAACGAGCTAGCGGACAGACTCAGCCGGCAGCTCAATCCGCACGAGTGGTCCCTCAAACCTCAAGTGGCCCACTCTCTCTTCCAGGACTGGGGTCACCCTGCAATCAACCTCTTCGCCATGGAAGGGAATATGAAATGCAAAATCTTCTGTTCGAAATGCCCCTCTGCTCGGAGCCATGCAGCGGATGCATTCGATGTGTCATGGGGGAGTGGTTTCTAGTATACGCCTTTCCCCCCATCCCGCTGATTTCCATGACCATCCAACACATCATCTCCGACAAAATGCAGGCCATCCTGGTAGTCACGCACTGGCCTCGCCAAGGGTGGTTCCCACTTCTACACCGACTGGCAGTGTGCCCTCCGATCCGGCTTCCCCTGGTGCTGGACCTGCTCTCACAGGACGACGGGAATACCCTCCACCCCAACCTACGAACCCTTGCCTTAACAGCCTGGAAGCTGAGCGAATAGCATTGTCCCCTTTCCACCTCCCACATGAGGTCGAACAAATGGTCCTCGCAGCCCGCCGCTCCTCGACCAGAAAATCTTACAGCCTCAAATGGTGGCGCTTCACTGTCTGGTGCTCCTCTCAAGGGCTGGATCCTTTCTCCTGCCCCATACCACCTCTCCTGCAGTACCTGACTTCCTTATCTCAACAGGGCCTGCAGACGCAGTCCATCCGAGTACACCTAGCTGCCATCACGTCCTTCCATGACCGCCCTGGGGACAGCTCCATCGCACAACTGCCCATCGTCACGCACTTTATGAAAGGCCTCACCAACTTTCACCCTCCAATCAGGAAACCTATACCGCACTGGGATCTCAACATGGTCCTCAACCAGCTCACCCTACCTCCCTTTGAACCCATGCAGTCAACTGACATCAAGTTCATCTCCTGGAAGACCTTATTCTTGGTCGCCATCACCTCGGCCAGGCGTATCAGCGAACTCCTGGCTCTGGTAGCCCACCCACACCGTACACACAGCTTTCCGGGGACCGCGCTTCCCTCCGGACACACCCGAGATTTGTTCCGAAGGTAGCTTCTGCCTTCCACATCAACCAAACTATTGAACTTCCTACCTTTCACCCAGAACCCCACACTTCCCC
This sequence comes from Ichthyophis bannanicus, assembly GCA_033557465.1. Classification (NCBI taxonomy): domain Eukaryota; kingdom Metazoa; phylum Chordata; class Amphibia; order Gymnophiona; family Ichthyophiidae; genus Ichthyophis; species Ichthyophis bannanicus. The sequence goes on along the minus strand of CM066037.1, from coordinate 475,235,409 downwards.
CGAGGAAGAACGACTGCACAAGCTGGATTGTGTCCGCGCCCTGCGTCTCTACCTCCTACGGACTGCAACCCAGAGGCAAGGCACGCAGCTCTTTGTCTCCTATGACCAAAACAAGCCAGGCCACCCGGTCACCAAGCATACCCTATCCCTCTGGATTTCTGCTTGCATCTCCTTCTGTCTAGACCAAGCCGGAGCCAGGCCCTCACCACCAGCTAACGCACACCAGCTGAGGGCACTCGCAACCTCAATTGCCAACCTACGCTCAGTGCCGGTAGCCAATATATGCAAAGCAGCTACCTGGTCCTCCCTCCAGACCTTCCAAAGACACTACTGCCTGGACTTACAGACAGGCTCCTTCGGGTGAGCAGTCCTGGCGGCCGCCAACGCACCACCCACCTGAACCTGACTTAAGTGTGCACCCTTAGCTCTGGTTACTGCTCAGGGTTGATCGCACAGCTGCTTACTCCAGTCGCACACATTGTTGTTTTGCACATGTTATTGGTTATATTTGCGCATGATTTGCACATGTCTTTTGCACATGCTATTAGTTAGATTTGTGCATGGCTTGCACATGTCTTTGAATTGCTCATGCGATTGCACATGTTTCTTGATTGATTTGTACATATCCTTGAATTGCTCATGCATGTTTCTTGATTGATTTGCACATGTTCTTCATGTTACTTGCTTAATTTGCACATGTAAGTTGATTTACACTCACTTCTGCCCTGCTAGTGTTACCGGCGGGAATAAAGCCTTGTCCCTACCCACTTGGTGTGATATGTCCTATATCCTTGCATGGTCCCTTCCACCTCAGCCTTCACAGCTAGGGAGGCACCTGGTGTGGATGACTTCATCCTGCTTGTCCTAGGAAAAATCGGGGTTACTTACCTGTAACAGGAGTTCTCCGTGGACAGCAGGATAAATCATCCACACTTTCCTACCCTCCTCCCCTGCAAGGGACCCTGCTCAGGGACTAGCCCTCATCGCCCCTAGCACCTGGCTCAGCTCGGGACACAGTAGCTGGCTAGGGGCAGACCTAGGGTTAGCGCCAAGGGGCACATGCCCAGAAGGGAAATGCCTTCTGGGCTAGAGAGAGAGTACTTCCGTCCTCGGCGCCGTCGGATGACGTCACCTGGTGTGGATGACTTATCCTGCTGTCCACGGAGAACTCCTGTTACAGGTAAGTAACCCCAATTTCTACCTTTTCAACACCTAACACCTGTCAGTCAGAAGTGAAGGAAACACGTTAGCAATTTAACAGTGATCAACAAAGCATCTCAATGCTCTTAAAAATAATTGGTAAAAATTAGATATTCAAATTGCCTGTGTGCAGTTCTTTATGATATTCAGGCCATATCTACGCACTGAATTACTTCATTTTTTAAACGTTTGGAGGCAATAAATTCCTCTCAAGCAATCCCTGCCTTTGCTCCAGAGCCATTCTGACTGCTATAGTTTTCTGCATCACTGGAAGGCATATGCAGAACAGCTGCTTGTCTTCACTTCATGCCTTCACTAGTTGCTACTGCTTTGAACAGTTTTCAATCACAGACAATACAGTCAGTCAAGCAATGCTGGCCATCCTGTCTTTGTGATATTTTCTATAACTCTCACATCATTATCAATCACATGGGTCACATTTGAGCAATGGGAAAATTTGCAGATTCCCTTATTGAAACTTGCAAAATTAGCTGGAACCTTCCAACCATGATTTATCAATTGCTGGTCCACAATTTTGGAATATTTGAGCAGCTGAGATTCCAATAGCTACCAGAAATGTTGGGTTTTAGATGAGAATCAAAGGCTTTTTTTAGTTGAACAAGTCTTTGCTGATGATAGGTTTCATTAGAAGCATTTTGTGGGGGCTTTCAGTATCTTGAAGGTGGTGGAGAGACATTAAAATCTTTTTTTAAAATCTTGATGTTAATGTTAAACATTTTGGGGTAATTTTATAAGAAGGTGCCTAGTTTTATGTGCTACCATGTGCAAATGTCAGTATCTTAGGGGTATGTTTACTAAACTGTGGTAAGGTAACAGCGTCTACGTTAACGCACATTAATTAACGTTACGCACGTTAACGTAACATTAACGTATGTTAACGTACGTTAATGTACGTTAACATTACCTAAAGTGCGTTAACGTTACATAACATGCGTAAACCTTACCGGCTGCGTTAAGGACCGGTGAGGGGTGGAGAGAGGGCGGAGAGAAGGGGTCAATGGGTGGGGAGTGGGCGGGGAGAGGCCCCTGCTACACTAACGCATTGATCTTAAAGTCAGAACATTACCATGAGTGAAAAACTCGCATTAGAGGTACATTTGTAGGAAAGATAAACCATTTCAGTCAGCAATGTACAGCAAAGGCAGGGAGCCCAAGAAAGGTGATAGTAGTGCTACCTGTGCAGCAACAGCATAGTGGCCAGGTATGAAAGGCCACTATGGTGATGCCGCAAATGGGGCATATGGGGCTGCATGCAGGACAGGCAGTGGGTGCAGCCGGGGTGCAGAGGGTACTAGGCAGCCGCCTATGTGGCACATAGGAACACAGAAACAAACCAGCAGCAAGGCAGCATCTGACCAAGGCCAAACATGCACAGCAGTCTGTGCTCTACAGTGTCGCATCCAGGGGACACATGGCCAGTAGGTACCCCAAATGTCACACAGGAAGCACAATGCCTATAATGGGGCAAGCAATGCACATCTGGGGATCACGCCTACAAGGGTCTCTGTATCTTCCACAGGCTACATCCAAAATAGACCAGACACCCAGCTAAATGAACACCCTTTACTACAGCTCCTGGAAGGCAGTGCAGAGTGTGACTACACGTCATCTGAAACAGATGTACACCCAGTAGTCCAAACCGGGTATACCATACCCGCACTGCATGCCTTAGCCTGGCATAACACCAGCTATCTACAAGGTCCACCCTAGCCAATAGCTGCGGGATAAAGAACCTGGCACCCAAAGCCAGCATCAGCCCATGTGGAAGGGACATAACAGTGGCAGGCAGAGATGGGGGGAGTTGGGGATGTACAGGTAGGCCCCACCACCCCAGAAGCCAGATGCTAGGCACCCGCTTACCTGTACAGTGGATGGCCTGGGACAGTGCACCACCATCACAAACAGCATATGGGCATGTCAGCATGGTGTGGGAGAGGGTATTGGTGGTGATGGGGCAGTGACACCTGCCCTCTGAGGACCAAGGCCATGCCCTCCTCCAGGGTGTTGTGGACAGTGCAACAGACAAGGTCTGGAAGATGAAAGGGAAAACTAGCCACTGGGACCACAGCCCTTCTGTGGCAGCAGGGTAGTGCAATATACACAGACAGTGTGTCCTGGAACAGAAGGTCACAGGTTCAAGTACCAGCTGTGGCTTTTGCACAGCACACCCTCATGTTTTACCCTACAATGCAGATAAACCATCAGAATGTGCAATCCCCAAAGCAGCGGCGAGCAAGGCGACAAACACCCACTCACACAACCTCCACTCTCCAAAGCGTCATGGCGGCTCATGCTGTTGGCTACAGCACGGAGCTGCAGTTATCACCAGTGCACAACTACTACCTCCTGCACAGTTGAGCAAAGTCGGCACTGTGATCAGGACCAGTGTGCCTGGCAGCCTTGCCAACCATTCGTATCTATACACAATGATGCATTAGGAGAGTGTGTATGTGTATGTCCAGGCATTGTTTTGTGGCTGGCCACACCTCACAGGGCCCACAATGTCCCACTGTTATCAGCGCTAGGCTGAAAATGCGCATAATGAGGAGCAAGGCATTGTGGGTATGGCACAGACAGGGCGGATTGGGCAGCATGCATCTGCACAGGGCTGGGACACTGTAGAGGTCGACCACTACCTGCATGGACAGTGAGGCCATATCATGTCATGCTGTGAGGTAACTCTCACCCTGACCGAGCAGTGACCATGGGATGTCTATGTTCCCACATAGTGCTAGACATTATGTGTCTCATGTCACACCTGGGTGTTCCCAGTGCTGTTGGCAAGCACAGTGCTATCTGCTTGGTGCATGTTGTTCCTCTGTGATCATGCACTATGGATTGGCTAGTGGACTGTCTGCAGCTAGTCTGTGCATGGTTGGAACTCCCTGAGGGTGCTGCAGGTGCAGTCTGACTGTGCAGTCTGCTGGTGAATGGCAGACTATGGTGTGAGGCACTGGAGGCTTTACAGGCATGCACACAGCAGTACTGCAGGGGTGTCACTGGCCCAGTCACAGTTATGGCTGTGGGCCACAAACCCTGGGATGCTGTCAATTGACAGCAGGAGGGGGTTTGCTGGCCATACAGCCATTGCTCCACTCCCTCAACTGCCAAAAGGGTGTTTAGAGTGCCATGGGGTACATACTGTATACTATGTCAACCTGTAGAGGCACAGCCACACAAACATGGTGTGTGTCTAGACAACCTTCCACCCAAATAACAGGTATCAATGGCAGCCATACCCTAACACTGGGTACATAATCTGGGTGGTGACTTGACCCAGAGGGCCACATGTGAGCATGTAATGCAGATGGACACCAAATAACCTTCAGATTCACTGCAAGGAACACCTGGCACACAGTGGTAATGATGGAGACATACAGCAGGACATTTGCTGCCGACCTAGTGCTGTGCAGCCATCCTATCACTCAGGGTGAACTCTGAATATGCACAATGCCCTGGCCTGTAGCTGCTCTGTGGCAGCATCATGCAGTGTCCGGTCTTTTTTCCAGGCTGAGGTACCGGAGAGATGCAGATCCCATTGGGTCATCAGCTATTTATTTTATTTATTTATTTAAATTTCTTCTATACCGCACTATTCGGCATCAGCGCGGTTTACATGGAACATAACAATCAGACGGGTACATAAGTCTGAGTTTACAAATAACAGGAAAGCTAACTTGGATAACTAAAGATAACTATTTACAAGAACAGTGTCATAGAAAAACATAGAGTGAGATTTAATGGTCAAGTACCTCTTACATGGTGTGTTCCTCTGGCTGACAAGGTGTGTTGGAACAGTTGAGTGATTCATTGTTCTCTAGGAAGTATTTGAGGAAAAGGAAGTGTTTAAGGGCCTTCCTAAACTGGATTAGGTTGGTGGTAGACCTGATGTTTGTTGGTAAGGAGTTCCAGATTCTTGGGGCGCAGAGACTGAATGCCCTGTTTGCAGTTGCCGAGGTGCATCTTGTTAATTCTCTTGGTAATGTTAGCATATTTATTGCTGTATAGCAATATACAGCTACATACAGCTAATCAGCATGTGCATTGCATCATGGGTACTGGTGGTCTTTACATATCCTGGCACTCAGAGCACTTTGTGTGCTGACCTGCAGTCCCTCTGTACCCTGCCATTGCTGTGAGACAAGCCATGGAGGTATAGGCTACTGGCTAGTGAAAAGCCTTTCTGGGCAGTGGTCATGGTTGTAATTCCTCGTCGTTGGATCCTGTCATGCCTGTTTCACTCTAATAGTTTACATGGCTGTAACAGACATTGTTTAGCAGATCTGTGTTGCTAACTCATAATTCCCTCACTGCAGCTGCTAGCAATCCTGCACTCCACCTTTCTGCATCTGTCAGACAGTGTAGCGTCCTGACCTCCTGTGCAGGCTAACACCCAATGATCTGCACCGGTACCCTTTCCGCCATTGTGCCTCTTCCTGCTTGCCATGCCTGTGTCTGATCTGCATGCCACCACCACACCTCTGGCCATGCATCATTGTAGCAATACTGCCACCTCCACTTACAGTGGGGGACACGTATTCCCAAGATCGTGCACCCACTGTCTTTTCAGGACATTACATTGGCAACCCCCTGTGGTGTGGTATGGTTGCCCCCAATATGTTTGTCACCATAACTGGCAGCCACATGTGTTGGCCGCAGATATGGCAGGTCCAGCAGCTCACAGCTCGGCCTCCTTAAATCCTCTGTACGATGCCTTTTACTTGGTGCTCTATCCAGTGTAAGGGTTACATGTGTCTCAGTGCCTCACAGGTCATGCATGTAAACCTCAGGAAATGTGTAGCCATTAGGCCACACCAACCCAGGGCACCGTAGCATTGTCAGCACACCGTGACCTATGTTCCCATAACCCAGGGTGCCCTCTAAGTTGCCTTTTCCAGGGGTGCCCAAGGAGCCCTATAAGGTAACTGAGAAGGCGCATGATAAGGCACCTTGCAAGACACCGGACGCATATTGGATAAGACACACACAGCACCCGAAGGTGACTTAGCTCACACGGTGCCTTGAAACGCAGTCTAGGGCACCGTATAATGTGTCAGCAGGCCTAAGGCAGCCCATCATGTGCCTGGTAGTGTACAGTGCCGTAAGGCATGCTCTATGGTGCCGTAATCAGAGTCGTCATTGAACGCGTCCTAGGCATCGACGGCTGAAACCTGGATACACGGGAACGTAAAGCACCAATGGCCACAAGATCATGTTCCATCAAACCAACAGAAACTGCTGTGTGTAGTGCAGTGGTTAAGCAATGTACCCATCAACAATGGAGTCAGAGTTCAAATCCCGGAAGAGGATACCGCTATGTTACTTTGTTTGTGAAAATAGCACATCACACACATGGAGCACAGTCATGCATAGACATGCAGATATGTGTCATGCATTCAGAATCTATAAAAGGCCACTGTAAACCAACAGGCCTCAGAGTTCAAAGAACATGTACTGGAATGTGCCTTGGAGTCAGAACACATGTCAGAATGTGCATAGGAATGCGCCACGCTCAGCAGATGCTTTTTTTAAAACATCATGCGCTACTGGCCTGCACTAAAGCAAAGATGGATGGTGACTCATCAGGTCCGAGACACCATGAGCTGCTGCGGCACCTCGCCCACGGCAGGCAGAGGTGCCTCTTCCCACACTCCTCTATACAGCACCTCCTCAGCAGAGGCGGGGGGCGGGGGTGCGCTTCACCAGGCGCTTCAATCAGGCCATGCAACAACCACGTGAGGTAGGTGAATAGGGGCAGGCCACACACACCTGTGTATGCAACACAGTGGCCAGCTATTGTTACACATATACGACATGTACAACATGGGTTAGAGACAGGTCTGTGGGTCACCCTGGCACCAATGCAGGTGCGGCAGTTGATGTGCGCAGGTCTGCAGTAGCCCCAGGTGGCCTCATGCCTCAGTACAAAGGCCTGTGTTTGCCCCTGGTGCTATGTTAGGTGCGGCAGTTCATCCACACATGCTGAGCCGCACATGCACGCATGCAGATGGCATGAGCAACAACTCGCATTGGACCAACGGTGTACAGCTGGTGCAGCCCCTTGCTGCCCACAGCCATGTGTGATGTGCATCAGCCGATGGCCACAGATGTCTGTCCCCTAACTGTCCGTATCCATTGCTATACCCCCAGGTGGAGGATCTTTGCAGATTGGGGCTGCGGCTGTGCTGGCCGGGCCTCCTGCGGCAGCTGCAGCGTGAGGCGCTAGTCCATAGATACGGTGAGTGGGCCACCTGTGTGATGCACAGAAGCATGTTCATGTGCACCAGCATCCTGTGGTGCCACCTACTGTGTGTCCATGATGTGGCAAACACATGACCATGGTGCTAATGCTTTTGTTCTCCCTCCACAGTGAATACTGCTGCTGGCGGGGCCACAGGCAATGGGGCACCTGTGGGTGGACCCAGCCACCAGGGCCCAGGGGCATGTGGCATCGGGCGTGTCCCTCTGGGGACCATCACTGTGCCGGCAGAGGATGAGATGGAGGCCTGCAGCCTGGAAGGGGGGAGGGGGGAACAGGATGAGGTGGGGTGGATGATGGTTTGCTGCCCATGGAGGGGGTGTTGGGGTGGCAGCATGGGGATGGGGAGTTTGAGGTGGGAGGTGATGTGGGGGTGGGGTTGTGGGAGCCAGGGGGGTGGGCAGTGGTGAGGTGGTGGTGGGGGGTTGGGGGCTGCAGTGGGGGGGGGATGAGGCCAGTCCTGGCCATCACAGGCCATCACATCCCACTATGGGCCCCTGCCACCTGCCCCCCGGTTCCGGGGATGTGGCCCTCCTGAATGGGGACCTGGCGCACATCGCCACAGACAGATGGTCTTCTGATGCCGCCACACAGACAGCGGGTACGGTGTGTATGTGTGGTGGCATGGGTTTGCGCCACCTGTCTGTCGCAATATGTGCTGTGTCCCATGAACAGCGGGCACAGACCCACACCCTGGGGCAGGTGGTAGACGCCATTGTCCGGAGGGCCGAGGAGCTCTGCAGGCTATGTGAGGGTGTCCTGGGCAGCGCAGCTCCCCAGCCATCCGGACACGATGGGCACCAGGGGGTGTGAGCTGTATGGGTGTGTGGTGTGCACAGGGCAAAATATGTTCACAGACTGTATATGTGACAGGTATAATGCCTTTAAACATATGCCAATAAATATGTTTTGCAACACCTACTGCATCTGAGCATTTGTATGGTGCAACACCTCATATGCATCACTGCACACACATGTAGGAGACAATCCCTACTTATCCCACTTTTAAAGTAAGCGCCGTCGGGCGCGAAGGCCTCTGCTCCCTGCTCCCCGGCTCAGCAACAGCTCTCCCGGCCGGGATCGAGCCGCCGGGGATAACAGGGCCTGCCTCCATCTTCAGCTACCCAATCGGGGCAGCCAACGGTCCACTTTTAAAGTAAGCGCCGTCGGGCGCGAAGGCCTCTGCTCCCTGCTCCCCGGCTCAGCAACAGCTCTCCCGGCCGGGATCGAGCCGCCGGGGATAACAGGGCCCGCCTCCATCTTCAGCTACCCAATCGGGGCAGCCAATGGTCCACTTTTAAAGTAAGCGCCGTCGGGCGCGCGCCTGAGGGCCTCACCAGAGGGCCCTTTGGCGTGGCCCTTAGGCAGCTGGCCCTTATACCTCAACGGCCACAGAACCTTTCACAGATCTTTCCAGCAGCTTGAGCTCCCGTGAGGTTGAGCTCGCTTACCAATGAACCAGCCTACAGCACCGCACTTCCTTGCACAACTCATGACCAGCAATGCAGACTTCACGCGACAAGAACTGGATTAACTGAACTGGATTAACCTCTAACCCAGACTTTCCTCTCCCATACTATCTACTGCAAGTATAGCCCCACTATATAGCCACTACATATCATGTCTTTTTAAATGTAAATTTACTTATCTACTTAATATACTGTCGTCAGTACTACTAATAGTACCAGTCACCTTTGCTCTGTGTATTTACCATACTGTTGTCAGTAACCTTTTAATGAATGCCAGTCACCTCTGTGTATTTTACAATACTGTTGTCAGTAACCATCTAAAAGTACCAATCGCTATTGTTACACTACTAGCATCCACTGTACTGTTACCAGTAATCCTACATTGCCATTCAACCTTTTGTTTTCACTGTTATCAATAGCCAATCAACCTAGACACTGTTGTCAGTAGCCTCATCAGCTCCAATCACCATTGCACTGCTACCAATAATCTACTATTGCTAACAATCTACTCTTCTGTGGTCAGTAACCTCACCAGTTTCAGTCATCAGTATACTTTTACCAGTTATCTAACCTTAACTACTGCCTGTGACTATATTGTCTATTGTGACCCAGCATACTGATCTAAGTAAGGTTGTTAATATCTTCCTAATAGTCAAACTGATTAACCTGCTCTCAATTACATATTGCTCTGCTAAGATGGGTTCCCCCATTACCACCATAATAGGATGCGTTATCATCATATCAAGCTGGTTCTCCAACTCCCTCGCCTTAACCCCAGCATCCAAACAGATCCCTATTTTACGGAGCCATGGGAGAAGGTGGACTAATGCATCCCACGATAACATAACCTGGGACAACCGACCACACCATCCCCACCTGCTACACATTACACTTCAACACAATCTGAAACCCAAACGATTTGAAAACCCCTACCCTAATAACCTAAAATGTGCACTCATCAACACCCATTCTATCCGGAAGAAGTGGCCAGCCGTCATTGATATCATTTCCAGCCACAGCCTTGATATACTCATGGTCACTGAGACGTGGCTAACCTCCGAAGACAACGTCTTACTCAACCAGATCCTCCCCCAGAATTTCACCGCACACTCAAGTCATAGACAAGATAAAAGAGGAGGTGGCGTGCTCATCCTCACAAGGTCAGACCTCCATTTTCAAACTGTAGACTCCACCAGTTCAAACCACCTTGAAACCGTCACCATCTCCAATAAACGCTGCTCAATCATCCTGATTTACAGAGCACCCTCAGCCTCCCCAGATGATCTCTCTGCTATCATTGATCTTGCATCTAATACTCAGAACCCAAGCATCCCAAATTGGATCCTAGGTGACTTTAACCTGCCCACGCTACAAGATAATCAAGCATCAGCCTTCCTTGATGCCCTCAGCAATCTTGGCTTCAAGCAATTAGTTAATAATCCTACTCACATTAAGGGAAATATCCTGGACCTAGTATTTGCCCCGCAAACCTCTCTTTACCCAGCCCAGGACCCTATAACCTCCATAACCCCTGTTCCTTGGTCAGATCACAAACTGATCATCATCCAGATTCCCTCGTACAAAGCCTATACAAAAATCAACAAAATACAAAACAACACCACAAGACCGCCCTCTCGATGTTTTAAGCCTTACAACAGAGATCTTATCCTGGCAGAGACGCAACAACTCTTCTCTGAAACCACCCAGAACCTTGATGACCTAATCTCTCACTGGAACAACTGCCTCAGTTCGATTGCCCTACGTACGCCAACTAACAGGCCCCCAGGCAAAAGGATGAGTGCCCCATGGTACTCAGCTGATCTTAAAACATCACTTAACCAATTACGGAAACTAGAGAAACGCTGGCGCCGATCTCATTCTTTACATGACCAGACAGCATACAACTGTCATCTAGCTGTGCATCGCAACGCAATCACGGACACTATGAAGCAGTACTACGCAAACACCTTAAAGAGATCGCTTAATAAACCGCATGACCTTTTTGACCTGGTTAAGACCTTATCAAAAGAACCATCCTCTGGACCTCCATTTGAGATACACCCTCAAGATTTTGCAACGTATCTACAATCCAAAATATGCCAGACTGGCAAAATTTCTACCACAACCTTCGAAATAGAGCAAGACTGCCAACAACACTAACCATGTTTTCTACCCCCACCAAGAGAGAACTCGAAGACACTATTGCGGCCCTAAATATCACTACTGCCCAGTCTGATCCATGCCCAGCCTTCTGGATCAAGGAGCTTCGCAGCCATTTCAGCCCAGTACTGTCCAAAATAATGACCCTCTCCTTCTCAACCGGCTCCTTCCCTTCCGCCCTTAAACGCACCTCTATTAGACCTCTGCTAAAAAACTGCAAACTTGATCCCCAGCAGGTGGAATCCTATAGACACATATCCAGCATTCCACTTCTTGCGAAGATCATTGAAAAGGAAGCTCAACGACAATTACAGGATCACATCGACTCCACTGCACCGTTAGACCCATGCCAACATGGCTTTAGAGAATTTCACGGAGTGGAAACCCTCCTCACCACTCTCTTCTGCAAGATAATCACAGGCATTGATGACATCCGTAAGGGTTTTGCTCTCATCTTTCTGGACATCGCTGCAGCCTTTGATTCAGTAAATCATGAGCTTCTGTTAAGACGACTGATCGACAAAGGCATTAATGGATGAGCGCTCGAATGGTGCAGATCCTACCTGTCTGAAAGATGGCAACATGTTCGTTCTAGAGGGACAAATTCTGAACCTTTCCACCAAAGTCAAGGAGTCCCACAAGGGTCCTCCCTTTCTGCGCTCTTGTTCAATATTTACATGCAGCCAATTTGTAACATCATCCGGTCCTTCAATGTTGACTGCATGTTATACGCAGACGATATCCTTCTCTACATTCCTTTCTCTACTGAGCATCTGGACCTCTCCCCACTGACGAGTTGTTTCAATGCAATATCAGACTGGCTTCTTTCTCAAAACCTCAGAATACAACACAAGAAAACGGAAGTACTCTTCATTACGAGGAACCCCAACTTTACCCCACCACAATATCTTAAAGTAAATGAAGCTGAGCTACACTCTAAACCATCAGTACGATACCTGGGAGTCATCCTAGATCAACGCCTGGATATGAAGGCTCACATAGGAAACATAGTCAGATCAGTCTACGGCAAGATCCGCTCACTTAGACATTTACGCTCCATGCTTGAACCATCTGACTTTCGGACAATTTTCCAGGCATTGATCATCCCTCATTTCGACTATGCCAATGCCATATTACAAGGTCTTCCCCAGTCTACACTAAACCCGCTGCAGCTAGCCATGAACACGGCAGCAAGAATCCTACATGGAGCATCCAGGAGCGACCACGTGACACCCCTGCTAATACAGTTGCACTGGCTACCCATCCAGGCTAGAATAGTTTTCAAGATCTTGATAATCACTTTTAAAGCTCTTCGCAATCTCTCTTCCACATCCTTAACCTCCCTCATCCATGCCACATCACCAAATAGCTCCAAAATAATGTGACTAGCTCTACTTTTTCACCATTGACCAATTCTATTATATGAGTGTTATATTTCTTCTATAGCGAACAGATCTCAGAATCGAATTGGCTATAGACTGCTGACACTGTCGTGATACAGCCAGATGCCTTCAACACATCAATGATCTGTATTTTCGCTATTATTTTAATTTATTTGCTCTTTTTTTCTTTATTTTCAATTTCTTATTTTTAATAAAATATACTGCAGTGAAAGCTTAATGTTTCTTCCTTTTGTGAGTAGTTTTTTAAAAAGGTTTTGAAACAACTAATGCTGCGAGATAAATCGAAGACTTCTCTAAACGGTTAATCCACTTCTGTCTGCTGTAATCAAAGTCCATGAATCATAAGATTAACCATGAATCATTAAGATTAATCTTATGATTCATGGACTTTGATTACAGCAGACAGAAGTGGATTAACCGTTTAGAGAAGTCTTCGATTTATCTCGCAGCATTAGTTGTTTCAAAACCTTTTTAAAAAACTACTCACAAAAGGAAGAAACATTAGGCTTTCACTGCAGTATATTTTATTAAAAATAAGAAATTGAAAATAAAGAAAAAAAGAGCAAATAAATTAAAATAATAGCGAAAATACAGATCATTGATGTGTTGAAGGCATCTGGCTGTATCACGACAGTGTCAGCAGTCTATAGCCAATTCGATTCTGAGATCTGTTCGCTATAGAAGAAATATAACACTCATATAATAGAATTGGTCAATGGTGAAAATGTAGAGCTAGTCACATTATTTTGGAGCTATACAGCATCTAGTTCTGTGAAGTGACGATTTGATATTCGACATCACCAAATAGAGCAAGAAGATCCACGGCTATAAACTCCTTATCCGTACCGAAGGCTCTTACTGTTTGCACTAAATCAACAGCCAACAGGGCTTTCAGTCTCATTGCCCCAAGATACTGGAATTCATTACCCCATGATATTCGGGCTATTAAGAATCTACCACAGTTCAGGAAAGCCCTCAAAGGTCACCTCTTCAACAAGCACCTTATTGAGCCCAACTGCATCCCAAGACACCCCCATACCATCCACATCCCCAGACAAACTTATAGCATACCAACAACACAACAACTTGATACTCAAACCCATGACGTGATTGTGTCTTCTATGAATCCTTTGATTTTTCCATGTAATAAGTTTTGCAAATAGTTACCCCTGTTATCCAAGTTTTTTTGTTCCCTGTTATCTGTAAACTCATACATGTTGTTGTACTGAGCGTTTTGTTCCATGTAAACCGCGCTGATGCCGAATAGTGCGGTATATACGAGAATGTAAATAAATAAATAAATAAAATCATAGCGTACAATCTAGTTCTGAGAAGACAGTGCATGTGCAGGCTGGGGTGGAACAAAGAGGTGGGGAGGGAGATCATGGGAGTTCGGTTCCACAGGCAGCAGCGAGTAGTTGAGCTTTCAGCCTGGATTTGCTGACGGTTTGCATAAGTGCATGGCACAAACACACTGGACATTGGTCCTCCCGCTCTGTACAATGAATTGTTAACTGTAAACCACACTGATTTTAAATAGAGCGGTACATAAGAGATATAGGTAAATAAATACAAATAAAGATCCAGGTGTACGGTCCAGCTAGGTGAGGGGAGCGATGTCTGGAGTTGACAGTGGAGCAGTGGGGACATCTATCTCTGTACTGTGAACCATAGTGTAGCCTTTGTGGGCACCTGTTTGCGTTCTGCCTGTTGGGGTTGTTTGGGATAGTGGTCACATATGTCATTTGGAAATCCATAGGTTACCAGGTTGATTCCCATGTGTTCCTTTCCTGTGTTCTGCTAACCTGCCCATCCAATTGCTGCAGCCTCATCATATCGCCACACATCCTTCCATCTCTTCACTGTACACCACAGTGTGCCCTCTATGCAGTCTATCTGTCGCATATTGGCTGTTATATATGGCTCTTTCTTTGTACTGTCCATGTGGGCAATGTGCTTGGGGGATTGGCATTGCTGTTGTTGAGCTGGTCTGGCACATGTCTGTTTGCAGGTTCACTTCTCACATGCTCCATTTCCATTCTGTTCCCCATTTTGCCCTGCTCCACAGAGCATCCCCTGCTGCACTTTGGGTTTAGGGTGTTTGTTCCTTTGCATGCTGTTTCCACTGCATAACATGTCATTGTGTGTGTGCATGTGTTTATATGTGGCTCTCGTCACAATCACAGACTGTGATATGAGCTGTACACACTGGTTCTGCATGTGCATTGCATCATGGTTACTGTTGGGGGTTGCCCTATTCTGGCAGACAGCAGGCTTATTAATTTATTTAGCTGCATTTATATCCCACTTTTCACTGGGTCAAAGCAGTTGGGGATACATTTAACATGAGAAGATATGAGACACATACATTAATACCTACAGGGAACATGGACAATGGAGGGTTAAGTGGCTTGCCCAAGACCACAAAGAGCACCTGTGGGACTAGAAACCCCAGTCCTTCCGGCCCAAGGTTGCTGTCCTCTAGTGGGATTTGAACCACCAACCTTCCGGCCTGTAGTACCTTGCCCCAACCACTAGGCCACTCCTCCATTGTGTGGTGTGGGGCTTCTTGTGTGGTGCCCTGCAGTGTTCTTGTATGCAACCTTTGCTGTGGTGCTCACATTGGTGGTGTAGCCTACAGGTTTGTGCATTGACATTTGTGCTACTGGTCATGGGTTCGATTCCTCTGTATTCTATTTTAATTGTATGCCTGTCGTACACAACTACGTTTCATTCCTGTGACAGTCATATCTGTGCAGATCTGTGCTGTTGCCACATTATACCCTCATCACAGTTGCCAACCATCTGCCTGTCTGTCTATATGTGTCTGCCAGCTGTATGGCGTCCTGCCCTAATGTGCAGGCTGCTACCCCATGACCTGCACTGTGACCCTTTTCTGCATTGCGGCTCATCATGCTTGCATTTCCCGTGTCTGCTCTGCATGGCACTGCTACTCCTCTGTCCTCCTGTCATTGCACTTATCCTGCCACCTCTACCTCCTCTGGTGGACATGTATCACATCTTCTGCCACACACTGTCATTGTTGCACTTTACAGTACCATCACCCTGTGCATTGGTACAGCTGTCCCCGTTATATTTGTCCACTTTACCAGCTGCCACATGGCCCTCACGCAGATTTGGCAGGTCCTTCACCTCTGACATTTACTTCCTTACATCACTTGTTAATTGGCTTTCCTTGCTGCTCTGTGCAGTGTTAGAGTTACATCTGTGTTTGGCCCATACATTTCATGCTTGTGACCTTGGTCCAGCTTACTGCCCTTAGCCAACATTTCTTGGGTCACCTTAACATCCTTGGGCCATCTTTAGCGTCACCTTCAGTTCGGCCAGCTCATGGGGCACGTTATATGCTGACTTGGGGGGTGCCACCCTTTTGTGCCGCCCTCTGGGGCACATTATGACCCGCCTTGGATGACGTGATGATCTATGATGTGCCTTATGGTGCGCCCTAAAAGGTGCATTAGGTTGGACTTCCGGTCTAGCCACAGAGGTGGAGAGTCGTGTTTAAGAGAGCTCCCGGTCCCGCACCCTTAAAAGCGTGGTAGAGACGGCTCCCAGCGGGCCCCCGCTTTGCTAAAATATGCCGAAGGTAGTGAAACTCAAGCCGGGCTCGACTATTAAAGACCTGTATGCGGCGAAGGCTGGAGGAGGGAAAAAAGTGGCGGCGAGTTCGGGCGCGCCTTCGGCGCCGGTCTCCCCAAGCAGTTCCGAGGCGGCGGATGGGGAGGAGAATGCAGCGATGCAGCAGGTTGATCTGGAGACGATCCTCCGAGAAATTCGGGAAATGAAGGAGGAGATTGTGGACCGGGTTTGTGGGAGACTGGAGGAGAAATTTACAGTGATCGGGCAGTGGTTGGAGGAAGTGGAAAGCCGTGTGAGCCAGGTCGAGGACGCCCAGGCCTCCACCGACTGCGTGGTGAGCTCTTTGCAGCAGCAAGTAAGCTGGCTGCACGCAAAAGCGGAGGACGTGGAGAACAGAGACCGGCGCTCCAACCTGCGCATATTCGGAGTCCCGGAGGGGGCCGAACAATGCAATTATTTTTGTACAGGACTTGCTGGTCACCTGCTTCCCGGACCCCCCCTCGTCGCCGCAGTTTGAAATTGAGCGGGCTCACAGGGAGCTCCAGCCTAGACCTGAACAGGGGGGGGGAGCCACGTGCCCTCATTGTTAAGCTGTTGCGGTTCCAGGATAGGGAACATGTTATCCGGGCGGCACGGAAGTCTAAAAGTGTGCAATGTAAAGCATGGACAGTGTATGTGTTTCCAGACATGGCTTCGGAGACTGTGAAGAGGCGAAAGGATTTACTATGGCTGCGGGACCAGCTGGCAATGCGGGGTGTGCAGATTGCGATCTGGTACCCGGCTCGGATCACAATGGTGGTGAACGGGGTGCGAAGATTTTTTGCTTCGAAGGAGCTGCTGGAGAAATATTTGCAGTCCCGCTGAAGCCCATCGCGAGCCAACCCAATGCGCCAGACCGGAGAGGTCCAGCAGACAGCGAGCGGTGAGGCCGGAGGGCGGCGGAGCTCCGGAGAATGAGGCACTGCTCAGCGAGACACTGGACTGATTCCAGGAGGGGATGGCTGGGTGACATTGCGGGATAACTTGCTGTGGGTAGATGTGAGTGCGGGTTGAGGGGATGGAGGGGGGGGCGGTGGGGGTCGGGGTAGGTTTGCATGGAAGGGGTGCGGGGGGGAGGGGAGCGGATGGAGCTGGTAGGAGGGTGGCTAATGGAGGTCTGTAACCAACAAAATTGTGAGGGACGAGGGGGGACTGAACAGTATGGAGGGGTGTGTTTGGAGCAAATTATGTGTGCTAGGAGGGTGCTGGGGCTGATGCTAACTAGGCAGGATCTACTGGCTGCAGGGGGGGGCACGGTGGCGGGGTGTGCGGTACATATATGATGGGGGGACATAAAATTGCCTCATTTAATGTAAGGGGGATTCACAGCCCCATTAAGCGGAAGAGGATTCTCACGCAGCTGGCCAGGCACAAGGTAGAGGTGGCTATGCTGCAGGAGACTCACTTGGTGGAGGAGGAGCAGGTTAAGTTGAAGGCCCAAGGCTACGAGCAACTTTTTGGGGCACCTTATAATTCTAACAAGAGAGGGGTGGTGATTTTGGTGCATAAGAGGTTGAAGTTTGTTCCCTTCGCCTCGGGGGGGGGGGATAAGATGGGGCGGGTGGTGTGGGTGGTGGGGCGGGTGGATCAACGGGAGGTATCCTTTCTAAACTTGTATGCACCCAATGGGTCGAAAGGGTCTTTCTTCCGGAAGGCACTGCGAGAGTTTGAACGGCATGCTCGGGGGGAATGGGTGGTCGGGGGAGACATGAATTGTGTGGTGGGGCCGGAGGACCGGTCTAATTACCAGCGGGCGAAGCATCGACGGGAGGGGAGGGAGTTGCGGCAGTGCATGATGGATTGGGGGTTGGTTGACATCTGGAGGTGGGAGAACCCTGGGGTGCAGGGCTACACTTGTTACACGCCCAGACTGGGGACCTACTCTAGGATTGACATGTTTTTCGGGAGGAAGGGGCAGATGGGAGCCTTGGGGAATGTGCAACTACACCCTGTGCTTATTTCGGACCATGGGATGGTCACCGGGAATGGACACCGGGGGGGTGGGGTGGATGGCCCGAAAGGGGGGTGGAGGGGGAACATCGCCTTGATCCAGTCTGTAGAAGGGCAGGAGAGGCTTAAGAAGGCCTGGCGGGAGTTTCTGGAGTGGAATGACAACGGGGAGGTTTCGGATGCCATGGTCTGGGACAGTGGGAAAGCGTATATGAGGGGGCTGATGGTGCAGATGGGGAGTCAGAGGAAGCGGGAGAGGGAGGCGCAGCGGCAGGAGTGGATGAGGGAGTTGGAAGAGGTGCAGGGGGAACACAGTAAGACCGGATCCAAGGCCGCTCGGGCGCGGGCTGCTCAGTTAAGGGCGAGAGTGAACAGGTTGGATGTTGAGGGGTTGGAGAGGATGATGAGAGCGTCCAAGCGAAACTTTATGGAAGGGGGGAATAAGGCTGGGAAGATGCTTGCGCGGCAACTTAAACAACGTCGGGAGAGCAGGGTGGTGGCGGAAGTTAGGAACGAGAAGGGGGATAGAGTGGCGGAGAGTCGGGAGATTTGCGGGGCCTTCCGTAGGTTTTACGAGCAGTTGTACACGGGACAGAAAGAGGCCTGCAGGGCGAAAATAGGTGAATACTTGGAGGGGATGCACATCCCGCGGCTTAGTGCGGAGCAGGCGGAGTGGTTGGGGAGGCCTATAGAGGTGGGGGAGGTGCAGAGGGAAATCCGACGGCTTCCCAGGGGGAAGGCGGCCGGGGAGGACGGGTACCCGGCGGAGTATTTTCAGGCCCTGCGGGAGGAGGTGGCGCCGTTCCTGGCTCGGCTATTTACGGGGTTTTTGAGGGGGGAGAGGTTGCCGGAGACGATGTCCCGGGCGAACGTGGTGGTTCTTCCCAAGGAGGGGAGAGAGCTGGATAGGTGTGAGAACTACCAGCCGATTGCGCTGATTAACTGCAACGCGAAGCTCTATGCGAGAGTGCTGGCGGGGAGGCTGGAGGGTCTCCTACCGGGACTGATACACCCGGATCAGATCAGGTTTATCAAGGGTAGAGTGATCGCGGACAATGTGCGGCGGGCGGTGGGGCTGCTCCACTACGTGAAGGTGGCCCGCATACCAGCAGTTTGTGTGGCCTTAGACGCAGAGAAGGCTTTTGACCGGGTGGAATGGGAGTTTCTATTTGCGATGATGGATAAGATGGGGCTGGGGGAGGCCTTTGTGCAGGGGGTCCGGGCCCTTTATAGGGACCCGAAGGCCCGGGTATTGGTGAATGGGCAGTGTTCCGAGTGGTTTGATTTGCAGAGGGGGACGAGGCAGGGTTGCCCTCTTTCCCCCCTGCTCTTCGCAATTGCCATCGAGGCTTTGGCGATCCGTATACGGACCCGCAAGGAGATCCGTCCGGTTCAGGTAGGACAGGGTGAGCATAAGATCCTCCTCTATGCGGACGATACGTTGGTCTTTATGGAGGACCCGGTGGGATCTATCCCGGCGCTGGTGGACGAGCTGGAGGCGTTCGCTGGGGTGTCGGTTTTAAGGTTAATATGGCTAAGACGGAGGCGATGGCTCTCGGTGGGGTCAGGCGGGAGGTGTTTGGGACCTTTCCTTTTAAATGGGCGCCAGGGTATTTTAAATACCTGGGGGTCCAGTTAACGGCGGACCCTGCCCGCTTATATGAGCTTAATTATCGGATGCTGGGGGGAAAGATTGGGAATCTGTTGGATAGTTGGAAGGCTCTGCAGCTGAGTTGGGTGGGGAGAATTGAAGCTTTTAAGATGAGCGTTCTGCCTAAGTTTCTGTATATGTTTGCGCAGCTGCCCCTGAGGATCCCGGGGGGGGGGGGGTATTTCGACGATGGGAGGAGCAGGTTCGCAGATTTATCTGGGGAGGGCGGAAGGCTAGGATCAGGATTAACCAGCTTCGGATGGCTAAGGACAGAGGAGGTGTTCGGTTGCCCTCCTTGCGGTGGTACCACCAGGCCTGTATCCTAAGAGCCCGGCGGGACCACTACCGGAGGGGGGGGGAAGCGGCGTGGGTGGGCCTGGAAACCACCCTGATGGGAGCATTGTCCTTGACTCAATGGTTGGCTTCCCCAGGGGGGGTGGGTGTAAGGGTCCGGGGGAAGGACCACCCCTTTCTGGGGGCCATGTGGGGTATTGCACAGTGGGGGGAGGGGCGGAGGTGGTTTCCCAGTCCTGTGTCGTTTTGGACCAGGGTGGGGGACCTCTTTCCCTTTGGGGGGTCGGTGTGGCTTCAGGGTAAGATTGTGAAATTTGGGGACTGTTTGGTGAATGGGGTGGTGGGCTCTCATCGAGAGTTGGAGTCCCGGGCACAGCTTCCCATACCATTTTATCAGTACTTTTAAATTAGGCATTTTCTACACACGGGGGAGACCATTCGGTGGATTAGCCGCCCCAGCACGGAGATGGAGACGGTGTTGTTTCAGGGAAATAAGGATAAGGGGATTATCTCTAAGATCTACCGGGTTTTGTTGGAGGAGGCGACGGAATCCGAGGATAAAGTGGGGGGGGGGGACATCGGGAACGCTGGCACAAATGGGTGGGGGCGGTTTGGGGCGAGGAGCAGTGGCAGGGGATCTATAGGGCTATTTATCAATATACAGCGGTTTCCTCTTGGAGACAAACGCAACTGCAAATCGTGCATGGGGCCTATGTAACCCCGAGTAGGCTGGCCTGGAGGGGGGGGCAAAGGGCTGGGCTGTGCTGGCGGGGGTGTGGGGAGCGGGGGGACTTTCTGCACATGTGGTGGGGGTGCCGGGTTATACAGCGGTTCTGGTGGGTGGTGCAGGAGGGGGTGGGTAGGGGGGAGTTGGATGGGGGGCCTAGGGTGTGGGTGCTGGGGGGAGGGGACCGGGAGGGCCTGGGGCGGTGGGCCAGGCTGCGGGAGCAGAAGCTTCTGTTGGCAGCGCGGATTGCGATAGCATAGCGCTGGAAGTGGGAGGGGGGGCCGGCGGCGGAGGACTGGCAGAAGAAAGTAGAGGAGATGATTCAGTTTGATAAACTCACATATCGGATATGGGGTCGGGAGTGGGAATTTCATAAGATTTGGGATCCCTACTTGCAAGGGTCAGTGGGGTGATATCATTGGGGGGTGAGCATCAGCACCCAGCACACAGCACATGGCACACGGGTTAAGCGGTTGTTCAAGTTTATTAGTTTGTTATAGCTTGTTATTGTTTTCCTATGTTTACTGGGCTACGGGGTTCTTTAGTTGAGCCTCTGGCCCCAGATAGTTATTGGCTGTGGAAGAAGGCTTTGTACATCTTGCTATATTGTTTGGAGAGGGTTGGGATGTGGGTCTTGTACCTGCTGGATATGTATGTCGCTAACCTGTCTTTCACATGCTTAATAAAAACAAAGTTTCAAAAAAAAAAAGGTGCATTCGTTTACGAAACTGGGGTGAGGGTTTTTTTGGCTGGCAGTACAGGTTGTTGAGATGTGTCTGACCATTACAGACAGGAAAATTAATTGCCTTGGACAGCCTAATGAAATTTGCCCACTGAGGGATCAAACTCATGACTGCTGTATCAGCAGTCATTGTATTAACTAGTGTGCTACACCTCTATTTCTTTGATCTTATGCCACGTGCCTCTGCGCCCTCTATAGTGTGATAACGGCAAGGCACCCTCTATCGCGCGATAAGCCGCCATTGCTACCTTACCACAGAAATGCCCACTACCTTATATGGCATTCCTCACATTATCGCTGCAACTAGCGCAGGTAACATTAAGACGGGTTAGTAAATGTACCCCTTAGTCATTTACGCACATAAGTAGCCATATACATACATAAATGAGTTATTATAAACTACTGACCAGCGTAAAAGTGCACATGTTGTTTGTATGATAGGGACCTGCATGTGTGGGGTTTGGGCAGAGCATGGGACAGTACAAGCAAGTGAAATGCACAAATTTACACGCATACTTGCAAAAGGTTAGCGTGATCATTTAAGGCGCGTTCTCTGCCACTTAACACATGTATTTTATAAAGACAAGTAGGCGCATACTTGACTTTATAAAATAGGCTTCATTTAGGAACAAAACAGCCAGGTGCAACTTTATAAAATTACCTTCTTTTTTTGTGTATGTTTCTTATACAGTATAGCACTATGTCTGTTTTACTAGAATCTTCTGAGGACACTGGATTAATACATAATAAATGTACATTAAGGGAATTATTTTAGACACATTCCCAAATTTAAAAAGCAGCATTTCCATGTTTACAGTGGCATACACATGTCAATGCCATTTTAGAACAGGGTTTTTCAGATGTGGGAATGTTCACTCTGTTTACATTCCCTGGGGAAGAGGCAGGGAAGGAAGAAGAAATGGTCTGGGCAGTCCTACAGTGAAGGGGTGGATTCTGCATTTCATATGGAGAATCCATGTCTTATTTCCAGTTTATAGATGATGACATTAACACCTATCTCTAAACATGAAGGAATGTCTTCTTGCAAGGGCAGTTGTGAATTCCAAGGTCAGGCCCCCTCCAATCACTGCCCCAACCTTGGGTTCCCCACTGGGCTGACCCTGGACTCAGCCCTTCCCTTACCCCACAGCATATCCTTCAAGCCCCCTCTGAAGCAGCAGCAGCTCCGAAGCCCCCAACCACCTCTCTATGCAGTAGCTCCGATGCTCCCATCCCCCTCCATAAACGCAATGGTCAAGCCCCCACCAGGGAGGCTCCAATCTCACCCCCCAATGGCCCCCCACAACAAAATTTCTTTGACCTGACCTCCCCCAACAACTATCTCATCCCCTAATGGCCCCCTCCAGCAGACCCCCCAACCCTCCCATTCCTCAACCCCGGGCTTACCAGGGGTCATCGGTGGTTGGTGGAAACAGGAGTGAGGACCATCTCAGCGCACAGTCTTCTCCAAAATAGTGCTATTCACCCCTAGCAATATTCTCAAGCCCATTAACAATGCACACCTGGGCTGCAGTTTTATAACAGGGTGGAGGCTCTCAAGGGGCGAAGGTGCAGATGTTATGTTTATTTTATGCAGGTAACATATGTGCCTGCCCCAGAGACAGTAGGTGCACATATTTAGGCTGAGTCCAAAGCAGGTGTAATTGTATACCTTTCTGGGATTGATTTTATAACAGGATGCTTATGTGAAAAGTCTAAAAACATGTCTGTGTTTATCCCTACTGTATAAAGCAGCAGAGGACCTATGTGCCTCTATAAAATATGCTCTCAGGACAAGCCTTAAGCCTTAATAGGATGTGAATGATCTTGCTCAAATTGTCACCTCTTCTAAAGCAAGAATAAATGTGTGTGTAACCACAACTCTGCTGCGACTCTCCCTACTCCCTAACCCTGAGAACACCTTCCCTACATGTGATTTGTCGGTGCATATGCTTATAGAGGTGTATTCAACCATGCAATTTTATAAGAACCCTTTGGCCCGGGCAAAACAGGCTTTATACGCAGAACGAGCTTTATGAAATGACCTCCCAGAAGCCACAGAGGGATAAGCAGTGTCAGCTCCACCCCCTCCTCTGCCTGCTCTCCATTCCTCAAAACATTTACATGTATAACACACAAAAGCAGATGTTATGTTTGGCAGAACAGATTTGCCATTGCCTTCCACAGCCCACAGCACCTTGTCTTCCTTGGTGATCCCTCCATCCAGTTAGTGGAGTAGCCTAGTGGTTAGAAGAGCAACAGGCCAGGAACCTGGAAAGGTAGACATCAAATCCCACTAATGCTCCTTGTGGCCTTGGGCAAGTCACTTAACCCTCCATTGCCTCAGGTCCCTCATGGGGTAAGGAAATACCTAACTGTGAGTCACATGGAGATACTGCTGAACAGCGTGAGCTAAATACTACAGTCCTATAGCCACTCCTTCCTTTCACTAGTTCATATATTTTTCTACGTTAACTGCCCCCCCTGAATATTTGATTTTAGCAGTACTTTACTTTTGACCCATAATGTCAGATTCTGCTGACTAGTAATTGAACTTTACTACTACAGGTAGTACCCCACAGTAGAAGGAAAATATTTATAACACCTCAAAAAATTAACTGCTAATCACAGGAGACTTCTCATAAAGTCCGCACAAACGAAGGCAATTAAAACTAGAGATGTGAGGAACCCTTAGAATGGACGCTGTGAAGTTTTAATCAGTGCAAGTTTGCATGAAGAAAAGCTCACCTTCGGCTATCGCCACCGCCTTACCCCGATACAGATGGACAAAACTTGCAAGAAGATCGGGAAATAGTAGTGAATTGGGCAATGGAATAAATATTGAAATCACCACAGACTGGAGAGTGTCCGACATCTGATACGTTTTAGCTGATAAGAGCAAGCGCAACCTTTGTCAAGGTGAAAGTTGTACACATTGTTTATGTACAATCAAACTACACTTGTCTAGAAGTTGAACGGAAACCTCTGCACTTTTTATGTAAAAGCAAACAGTGATAGGTATGATATAAAGACTGTCATGCTCAAAGTTCTTAGATGTTTAGTAAATGTACAGTGAGAGGTGTATGAGGAACTGATGATTAATTTACATACTGATTGTTCCTCACACCTCTGTCACTATTTGCATTGCCTCCGTTTATGTGATCTTTAGTGGAGAAGGATTTTTTCACTAGTAATATGAATCATATAATGATCAGTGCTTTTCAGATTACATAACTGGTCAGAAAGAGGTGATTTTAAAACTGTGTAAAGCTGGGTGCCATCAACGCACGAGAGCAGGGTTCGATTTTCCTCCTAAATGCCCATAAGCAATGGATGGGGGGGGGGGAGGAGAAGGTGCTTCGCTCCCCTGCCTTCTGCTAACATCACCTCTTGCCTTCTTCTCATTCCCAGAGGAACCGTAGCAGCAGCAGAAAATATATTTACAAAATTCAATGCAGTCTACAAGCCCTCGTGCTCTAGACAAGCCCTGCAATGCTCCGCCCCCTCCTCCCATATGTGTGCAAGGGGCGGGTTCCAGGCACTGTAGGGCCCTTCTACAGTGCGAGGACTTGGGCTCTTTACTGTCTTTTGCAAAGTCCCAGACCAGCTGTTAAAGGAGACAGCAGTACTGGCCCAAACTGAGGCATGGCTGCACCAGCAACACTCCAGCGCCTATCAAAAGTTGGCACCAGAGGCAGTTGCCTGCTTTGCCTATGCCGAAATCCAGGCCTGCAAATAAGTCAGGTATTTTCAAGGATTTACATGCAAGGATGGGCGCTTAGGCTCCTGCTTTAGCTGGTCGTCCTTCCATAAGCACATGTGTAAGTCCGATGGGGCATGCTTTCGGACTAGCCGTGCACGTGGACAGAGTGCAGTCGGACTGCAGATATATGCGCATACGTTATAGAATACTATAACTTATACACATTCCTTCAAATCTAGGCGCACGTACTGTCAGATGGCTGCCTGGGTGAGAATCTTCACAGTCTTGGCAAGTGCATATATCTATATGATTTGCAAGGGATTGTGGGCAATGCAGTTCCTTCACACCAGACACAGCTGCTCACAATAATTAGTTGTGCTTTTGGGTAAAGCCAATAAGATATTTATTTATGGGGTTATTTCGCCCAACACAGATATGCTTGGTAGCACATAAATCAGGTTACTTGCTTTCAGTGTTAAACTTGAAAAACAAAATCAAGAAACAACATTTGAACTTGTCAGACAATCAAAGCAAAAGAAATAAGACCTGGTTGGCAACAAACTGGTCTTTTCTGTAGGCTTTAGCTAATATTCTCTTAGCAATATATCAAACAACAAACAAAAGCCACAAAGAAAGGAAAAACTGTTCTTCTCAGGTTAACTTCTTGTATCTTCCCACATAGATTCAGAAGTGATTCTCTCAGAGTCCACAAGCAATTAGGTAAGGCTCAATTGCTAGCAGTTATCCAGCTGAAACCCCTTAGTTGGCTTGCTTTCTACTGCGTGGCTAGAAATCCTACACAGGAGCTTTTCTGAGTAGATTAAAGAACAAGTTTGTATTTCTTTGTGATGGTTGCTGTACTTTATAATAGAAAATCACCAAAGGAGTTTAGACAGAGAGCAGTCCATGTAAACAGATTCTTCATCTGCTATCACCCCCTCTTCTTCAACAAGCATGGGTTCAATATCATGGACTGGCACAGATGAATCTCCCAATGGAGCACTTTCCGGAGAATACTTGTTTCCCTGCTGTCTTTCAAGGTTATAGCTAGGGCATAGATCAGTGTTCATACCTGAGCTTCCATTGCTGTTAGAGTTCCTCTCTATATAGCCTGGCCAGTATGTAGTCCAGTTCTTATGTCCAGCCTTCCAATCCAGATCCCTGGACACTGGATCTCTCTTCACATACCTTCTGGCACGGGTCTTAGGGTTCCTTCCACGTGCAGCCGTCTCCCTCACAGGTACCGTCTGGAGATTCCTAGCTCTGCAGCACCATTCCTCTGGCTTTCCCCAGTCCAATGGTGTATGCTGGCCCTTGGAATGCCTCCCAGTATACGTACTGCTCTGGACTCTTCTATACCTCTCAAAGGCTTTTCTCCTCTTTCTTCCAAAGGGTTTCTTTCCCTCTCTGTCCGTCCGGTTTGGCTTCTGCTTCTGATGATCCTTCTGATGATGAAGATGATCAAGCTCAAGCTGCTTCTCTGTAGAATAAACTCTACCTTTATTCTGCTTAGATGAGTGCTCCTCCCTAACACAGCGCAGCTGTTCTGGATCAGGCCCTGCCCTTTGAGATGAGTGCTTAGGGATTACCTCATAGCCCTCCTGATTGAACACACGTTTCCCCACTTCAGCTCCTCTAATGGCTGTTGGAAACCTGGTGCATTCTGGGACTGGTAGTCTTTTATGGGAAAATTCTGTTATCTTATTTCTGCCAGAACTGACAGGTTGCTTGTTCAGAGTCACTTCACCTTTTCTATAGCTCCTTCCTGAGCTATGATAAGCTTCCTTATCACAGTACTTAACACCACGTCTAGGGATGGCATAAGTGCTCACACCTAGATTTTTCCATGAGTAAAGCCCCCCCCCCTTATGTTACTATAACGTATGCACATATATCGCTTTATACATGAACACGCACTCACCTAGACGACCTTTATAAAATTACCTCCCATCCGTCGCTATGAGGGGCAATGGCTATACTTCCCTTGACCGCATTTCCGAAGGAAAAAGAGATCCCTCACCCCGGCAGGGTTTCCCTTTGAAAATCAGCCCGGCAGCACACAGCAGATGTTCAGGGCCTCTGTTACTTGTACCTGATGTACACGTGGAAAGTATGCAGACACATTCCCTTCCCTAGTCTTGCCATGTCTCATTTTTGCTACCACGAAAAGTACTTGCGCTACACATATACCATGTATGCTTTTATCTTCAATGTGTAGGGAAGTGGGTAATGTTCAGCCGTGCTTTTCATACGTGCAAACAGCTGTTCACTGACATGGCTCATGTCTGAATGTGGCCTCACGTCATGTAGGACCTTTTCTAGTAAATAATTTTTTCTACAAAATGGGGCAGCGTCTCTTTTAGATAAGGCACAAAATCAATAATACAATAGAACCTACAACAAAAGCATTACCCTGAGAAGTGTAATTTGCATGCAAGCCCTGAGAGCACCGTTTTGCTGAAGTTCTTTATTCAGAAAGCAGTATTACAGAATGTATTGCCACAATAAAAGTTTCTGATACAGGCAGTGATTTGAGATGATAAAACCTGTTCTGAGTTCAACTTTGTTAGGTTGGGGGGGGGGTCAATAGAAAAAAGTCTCAATCTGCTTGCAGATATCAAAGATACAGCGTTTGGATAATTGTTGGAAAAGCTGACAGATAATAAAGGCATTTCCTCTGTTAGATATCTACACAGAACATGCTGAGCCTCTATCAGAGAATTTTAAGGAACAAAACTGCCAAGCTAACCAGTTCTAGGAGAGAGATGTTAGGCCAGGCCTACATTTCTGATAGTGTCAACCTGATCTACTGTATTTTGGTGCCCGCAGTGCTGGCTTCAATGGGCAGAATCAGGGATTAAAAATACCACGTGCATTAAGTAAGTTCAAAGCTAGGACTAATCTCCGTCTGCAACAGGGTAACCTGATAGCTCAGGGACAAGAAAGCCCCAAACAAACATATTTTGGATAGCGATTTGGATTTTAGACTTTAATGACTTGTCTTTCCAAACCTAAGCTCAAGGTGAGCTACAATTCAAGGACAGTTGGTAGGCCTCTGCTCCAGAAGGTTTACCATCTAAGGGGCATGTTTGCTAAAGCACGCTACCCGGTAGCACAGGGTTTAACGCACAATTTGGCCAGCATGCTAAAAGTAGCGCTGAACTGTGTGCCAAAACCCCCACACTATCTTGGTACATGTGTTGGGGTGGTGATTTGGTGGAATGGAGGCTTTCCTGCCCGGTCGCTCGTAGCCCACTACCTATGCTCGGTGCAAGTAGCGTGAGTGTAACTTCAGTGGGTAGCGCTAGCTGTTTCCGCAGCCGTTTTACTGCACGAATGCAGTAACCACAGGGGACAGATTTACCCCCCTGCAATTAGTCTGAAGCCTCCAGCTACTAACACGGCCCACCCATATAGTACTAGTGCAGGGCTAAGTTGCAATTTTATTAAAAACATCAAATACTAGTGCACATTTGTTCATTTAACAAAGTCTTCTTTTATGAACAGAAATACATATTTTTAACTTTCGATGGAGACCTAATTTAGTTTTAATTTTATCTATTTCACCTAAAACTGGTAAATAACCTACAGTGGCTCATTTTATTATTCTTTAAAGCAGGACTTGACAAATCCTGGGCACCATGTCGCCTAAAAATTGCACCCTGGCACCTGGGATTTAATGCCTCCAAATTACTATTTTGTTTGGTGGTAGCACACAGTAAACATCATGTTTCTGATTTTCTCACTACTGCAAGTCACATAGTGGAGGAAGTTCGGGCTGATCTCATGGTAACTGGTCTCTTAGAGTGAGACCATGAGAACAGCCCAAACTTCTTCCATTGCACAGCTCAAACTTGCAGAGAGCCAATCAGAGTGGGAAAGCTGAAAATGAAGTGTTTTTAAGCAGCTGGAAACAGTAAGGCAGAGGAATCAGTGAACAAGAGAGAGACTTGGTGAAGGCTGGGTGTAATAAGAAAGAGAGAGAGAATGGGTGAAGGCTGGGTATAATAAGAAAGAGAGAGACTGGGTGAAGGTAGGGGGAGCATTAGACCGAGAGAAAAAGAGACCGAGACTGGATGAAGGCATGGGGGTATGAGAAAGAAAAAGAAACTTGTTTTGCTTCATATATTGCCAGGTCATGGTGACAGGTGAAGCAAAAAAGGAAGTTGCCTTGGATGTAGCTATAAATGTTTACTGGGGGGGAGGGGAGGGGAGGAGAGGTGGGGCCCCTGCCTTCTGTTGGTACTGTACATTAGCACTTTAAGGGCCTGATTTGTTAAGCTTTCTTTTCCCATAGTAAATCAGGCCTTAAAAAAGGAACTGCGGTACACCTTTGGGGAGGGGTCACACTGTGTCCTAGGTCTTGGCACTTGGCTCCTAAAGTTTTAGGCTGGATCCTAGATTCCAGGAACTTGTCAAAGTCTGCTATAATTTGACTTGCCTATTATACATTTCTAGGCGAGTTACATTATAACATTTGTATATTGATAAAACACAAAATAGAATAAACACAGACTATAACAATATAATAACAACCTGCTTAATTATAAATGCTGGGGAACAACATTGTTCTTATTTTTTTTCCAAAACGTCAGGTAGTCAGACTCACTTTTAAATCTAATTGCAACGTATTCCATAACTGAGGGCTTACCATTGACAGAATTCTTCTCCTTGTTTTCACTAAATGTGGAGTATTAAGAGAAGAATTTACAAATTTATTCTGTTGGTTAGATAGAATACTCCTTGATGAGGAATATTGCAGTTTGATAAGACTTAAGTCTGGTATTGTATGAGCATTCTTAATTTTAAACATAAGAGACAAACATATATACACTGCTGAATTGGTAACCAGTGTAAACATAGTTACTAACCTGTAACAGGTATTCTCTGGGGACAGGAGGAATCAGTCCTCACATATGGGTGACGTTGGTGCCGACGTAGCCCTCGTGGTAACGTCTCCACAGCTTTCAAAGTAAGCCTTTGGGAGATGTACCACACACACATGGCACCCTTCCTGCCTAAGGGTGCCATCTTGCCTCAATCAGATAACATAGCACAAGACGGCAAAAAGGAAAGCAACTCCATGGGGAGGATGGAGGGTTGTGAGGACTGATTCCTGTTGTCCTCGGAGAACACCTGTTACAGGTGAGTAACTATGCTTTCTTCAGGAACAAACAGGAAGTCAGTCCTCACATATGGGACTCTCCAACTACAGGCTGCCAAAAATACCTGTAAAAAGCCACGGATGACCAGAAAAGGTGAGCCGTAAGAAGCAGCAACTGAGTTCAAAGTCCACAGACACCCGGCCGGCCAAAGTGTCAAGCAAGGAACCAGTTCTCTAGTAGCCTGAACACACCGAAGGGTCAGAGAGCAGGAGTTGCCTTATACCCCAAACAAATTCCAGAGTACTGCCTGGCTGAAGGCAGTAATGAGCTGTGAAAGTATGAACAGAGGACCAGGTGGTGGCCTGGCAGATCTCCGCCAGAGAAACTGAGTGCAAGTTTGTCACAGATGCTGCCATGGCTTGGATACTATATGCCGTGACCGGACGCTCCAGTGAAAGACCAGCCTGCCATTCTGGCGCTTCAGTGAAAGCAATGCAGTCTGCCACCCAGCCGACCTGGGTCCTAGGAGACAAAGAGCTGTGAGGAGCAGTGATGGGCCTGAGTACATTCTAGGTAAAAGGACAGGACCCGCTTACAGTCCAGTGTGTGGAGAGCGGTCTCAGCCCTACTGGCATGGGGCCAGAGAAAGAACATGGGAAGCACCACCCCCTGGTTGAGGTGGAATGGCAACACCACCTTTGGTAGAAACTTGGGGTGCGTGCAGAGAACGACCCTGTTATTGTAAAACTTTGTGTAAGGTGGATGGGCCACCAAGGCCTGGAGCTCACTGACCCTGCAAGTTGAACTGAGTGCCACGAGGAAGACCACCTTCCAAAATAGATATTTGAGGTGGCAGGAGCCAAGAGGCTGCAACGGTGGCTCAGTGAGCTTCAAAAGGTATATGTTGAGGTGCCCATTCCGCTGCCAGGGGATGGACGGGTGTCTTAGAAAGTAGTAAACCGCTCAGGAATTGAGTTACATGGGACTGGATGGAGAGGGGCTTGCCCTCGACAAGATGATGGTGCACTGATAGTGTGCAGAGGTGAACTCTGATGGTTGGACTTAAGCCCCAGCTGGGACAGGTGGAGCAGGTACTGGAGTACCAGCTGGACTAAACAGGAGAAGGGACCGGAAGTACCTGGGAGAGGAGCAGCGGGAATCATTGCTGCCGGGCCCACCGAGAGCCATCAGTATCAATGTGGCTCTGTCAAG
This sequence comes from Ichthyophis bannanicus, assembly GCA_033557465.1. Lineage (NCBI taxonomy): Eukaryota > Metazoa > Chordata > Amphibia > Gymnophiona > Ichthyophiidae > Ichthyophis > Ichthyophis bannanicus. The sequence goes on along the minus strand of CM066037.1, from coordinate 475,203,874 downwards.
CTGGACCTTGAACAGGGTCTTGGCAATCAGCAGTGTGGGTGGGAAGGTATAGAAAAGGTCTCCCCTCCACGGGATGAGAAACACATCTGCCACTACTCACGAGGGGTGTGGCTGCCTGGAGCAAAATCGGGCCAGCTGAACATTGGTTAGGCTGGCGAAGAGGTCCATCTGAAGAAACCCCCAGAGATGAAACAGTCAACTGACCACCTTGGGGTCCAGCCACCACTCATGTGGTTGGAAGACTCAGCAAATCCAGTCCATCAGGACATTGTCCTGGCCTGAGAGATAGACAGCCCGCAGGAGCATTCCACTGGTGAAGGAGCAGAGGCTCACTGCTTCTTGGCACAGGAGGATGATCCCGTCCCTTACTGCTTGTTGATGTAGAACATTGCCACCTGGTTGCTGGTCTGAATTAGGACTGCTTGATGCTGAAGATAGTGTTGAAAAGTCCAGAGGGCGAGGGCTATCACCTGGAGCACCAGAGATTCATCTGCTGGAGGCTTTCCTCCTATGACCAGCTGCCCTGAGTATGGAGGTTGTCGAATTGGGCTTCAAGCCCAGTTTGGAGACATCTATGGTAAGGTTCCTCTGAGGGGCGGGGATCTGGAAGGGCATCCCAGTCTGTAGGTGCTGGGGCTGCTGCAACCAGCTGAGGGAGTTCACCAGAGAGTGGGTCATGACCAATCTGTCCCATAGACGTCCCGTTGCTTGCAACCACTGGGAGCTGAGAGCCCACTGGGCCAGCCACATATGCAGGCAGACGTACGAGGTGACATACACTGTGGATGCCATGTGGCCCAGAAGGTGTAACATGAGGCGGGCAGAGGCCGAGGGTTGACCCTGGATGTGCCCTGCGAGCTCCTGGAGGCGCTGGGCCTTCTCTGGGGGAAGGAAGAACTTGGCCTGGACAGTGTCCAGCATTGCCCCTATGAACTCCAGACATTGCATTCGCTGGAGGTGGGACTTTGGGTAGTTTATGATGAACTCCAGATGTTCCAGAATGAGGATGGTGAGGACTGTTGCCTGGCAGGCTTCTGCGGTGGTGTTATCCTGTATGAGCCAATCGTCTAGGAATGGGAAGATGAATACCTCCTGGAGACGCAGGAAGGCAGCGACCACTGTCAAGCACTTGGTGAAGACCCTCGGGGCAGAGGCCAGAGCAAAGGGAAGGACCCTGTACCGATAATGGTAGCCTCCCACCATGAAGTGGAGGTATTGCCTGTGAAGGGGTGCATAAGGATTTGTGTATAGGTATCCTTTAGATCCAAGGATCATAGCCAGTCTCCTTGCCAGAGGTATGGCAGCAATATTCCAAGGGAGAGCATCTTGAATTTCTCCCTCACCAGGAACCTGTTGAGGTCTCACAAGGTCTAGGATAGGCCGAAACCCTCCAGTCCTTTTGGGCACCAGAAAGTAGCAGGATTAGAACCCCTTGCCACTGAGTCTGAGGGGTATATGTTCCACTGCCCTGTCTGCTATGAGACTTGTGAGTTCCTGCTGAAGTAGGTCCTGGTGAAGGGGTGCATCGGGAGCTCTCCTGGAAAGAATGGCAGGGCCATCTGCTCGAGGTGGAGGAGGTATCTCTCCTACACCACCTTCAAGGCCCATGTGTCAGTGGTTATGGCAGGCCATCAGTGAGTGAAAAACATCAGATACCTCCAGTGTGCTGTGGGGCAGGCCTTTCTAGGGAAAGAGTGGCTATGCCCTAGGTGTCAAACTCCCCCCCCCCCCCGCCTCCCAAGATTGCACCTGAGGCGTCTGAGGGTTGGGGCTTGGGATCTGGGGGCCTTAGGCTTACGAGGGCCATGCATTTGTCCCTTGGCCTGCTGGCCCTGTTGGGGAGCTGCGAAGGCTGAATGCTGAGGGTAGTTTCCGTAAACCTTCCTCTTTTTCGGTATAGGGGCTTTTTACCTGAAGCCTTTCTCTGGGAAGGATCAGCAGTCTTCTTAGAGAGCATGGTCCTGGTCATTGACTCAGACTCCAGCTTGGTGGCCTTATCTGTCATGGGTTTGCCAAAGAGATTCCCATCCCAACAAGAGATATCGACCAACTTGTCCTGTACCCATTACTCCAGATCAGAAGACTGTAGCCAAGCATGGCGGTGGGCAGTAATGCCCACTGCTGCTACTCTAGCCACAGACTCAAAGCAGTTATAGGCCACCCGAGTCATAAACTTGGAGCACTTCCTGACCATGGAGACCAGGATCCAGAACTGCTGAAGAGGTTCCTCTGAGAGATCAGCTGTGAACCCAGCAAGTTCCTTCGCAGTGTCCAGCAGATACATGCCCATCTACAACTGGTATCCCTGGACCCGGCTGATGAGCATCAAGCCCTGGAAACATTTCCTGCCCAGGGCATCCCTGTACATCCCTGGTACAGGCCTTCCTACCCTGAGGCACCGAGGAGTGTGTTTTCTGGCTCTTGAGCCTCCGCATGGCCAACTCCACAACCATGGAGTCGTGGGGCATTTGAGCTTTCTGGAAGCCAGGGCTCCAGTGGACCCAGTACATCAAGTCCAGCCACCTGCTCATGATGGGATCCAAGGCCAGGGTTTCCCACATTCAGAAGGGCAGCTGCTTCAGGATTGGGGGGACCGCTACCATGAGGGTCTCCTTGGGTGGAGCCTCGTACTGGAGGATTTTGAGGTCCTCCATCTGAGGCTCCTCCTCGGACTCGGTGGTGAAGGCGAGGGCTTTCGCCATGTTCCTCACGAACTCCAAGGCGGCAAGGACCTTGGGTGTGGACCAGCACTGGGTCTCCAGAGGGGGAGGGTCCGAGGGCACATCCCTATAAAGCCTGCTGTTTGGGGACTTATCGTCCTTGGTCTCCCAGTCAGACCTGGAGTCCGAGGAGATCTCGAAGGCCCCTTGACCATTGGGCTGGAGCCCCAGTCTCAATGGCCCAGGGGTCTTGATGCCCAAGCGCCCTGAGTCAGGTGCACAATGTGGGCAAGTCCTTGGCCCTGACCAGTACTGTGACCGGGCCCAAAGAACATCTCATAAGAACATAAGAACATAAGATATGCCATACTGGGTCAGACCAAGGTCCATCAAGCCCAGTATTCTGTTTCCAACAGTGGCCAATCTAGGTCATATGTACCTAGCAGTTTCCCCAAGGGACACAGGTTCCACAATGCTTGTATTGGTTCAAGCATTGATATCCTGGGTCCCTTCTTAATAATGGTTTATGGACATTTCCTCCAGGAACTTGTCCAAACCTTTTTTAAACCCAGCTACACTAACAGCCTTTACTACATCCTCCGGTAACAAATTCCAGAGTTTGACTACACGCTGAGCGAAAAAACACCCTCTCCTACCAGTCCCAAATAGTTCACCCTGTAGCTTCATTGCATGTCCCCCAGTCTTTCCACATTCTGATAAGGCAAACAATCGATCCACGTTTACCCATTCCACTCTGTTCATTAATTCATAGACCTCCATCATATCTCCCCCCAGCCGCCTCTTTTCCAGGTTAAAGAGCCCCAACCTTCCCAGCCCTTCTCGAGGCCGGTGGCACTTGAGGACTGGTTCCATTTCCAGGGATGCCCTCGCTGTGGAGGGGCCAGTCATCGGGATTGATGACTCAGAGGAACCGGGCATCAGAACTCGCTGTTGGGCCTTGAAGGCAGATAGGCTGCATTTTAAGGCTGCCATCCTGGCCTCGATGCCCAATGGCTCCGCAACCACCAGCGTGGGCACCAAGGACCTCCGGCCCGACACCGTTAAGTGGGTGTCCTCGAGGAAGATGGCCTCAGAGGCCCGAGACCAATCCCCAGATGCCGATGGTGTTCTCTCCCACAGGGGCAGCTTCAACGGCCACTCCCGGCTGTCCCTCTCGGCCTCGCATTGAGGGCTGCAAGGCCGAGAGGCATGATATTTCCCCTCGGTCCCAGACTCATCACATGAAGAGACCACTGATGACATCAGACTCTTTGAAGGGGTCCCTCCTTGAGGGAGCCCCAGCTCGGTGCTCCGTGTCCTTAAGGCTCTGAGGAAGCCCTGTCACTGCATGAAGAGGAAGCCTGCATGGCGGCCCTCAAGGGCGCTGGCCCTTCAGACTGCTCCGGGGCTGAGTTGGTCTTATGTAAAATCAACTCATGCTGCTCCCTGCAGCCTCAAAGGGTCTTGGGGATCATCTGCTGGCAGAGACCACACACAAAGGCATTGTGATCCAGCCCGAGGCACCAAAGGCAACAATAATGCAGGTCCGTGCAACATATTGTGAGTGCAGCGGATACACAGTTTGAAGCCACTGACCGAGGCCATGGCAGGGAAGATGGTCCCCACGAGGTCAAACTCCCTAGGTCCGGCCAGAAAGGGCGCGAAAACCTGCACACCAGAGAAAGACTCCCAAAGGGGAAAAAGAAAAAGAACCCAAGAAAAACACGATGCTGGAGGCAAGAGGAATCAGGAGATGGGTGGGAACAGGTACGCGCCCGGAGAAAAGTAAAACAAAAAGACAGAAAAACACAACTTTTTGGGGAAGACAGGCTCTGCAGAAAAAAGGAGACTGAGTCAAGATGGCACCCTTAAGCAGGAAGGGGACCACGTATGCATGGTACATCTCCCAAAGGCCTTCTTTGAAAGCTGGGGAGAGATTACTGTGAGGGCTCCATTGGTGCTGATGCTACCCATATGTGAGGACTGACTTCCTGCTTGTTCCTGGAGAACTTGTTCAATGCTGGAGATACATGGTCATATATTTGCAGTCCATATATCAAATGGGTAGCAGCGCACTGCTCCGCCCACCGCCCGCCCTCACTCCACCTCTGTCTCACCCCCTCCCTCCCATGAATAGAGCTCCCCATACAGATTGCCTGTTTGTACAAGGAGCTCTGTCACCGGCAGGCTGCCCGGCCATTTAGTGGGTCTGGACGTCCAGATTGGACATCCAGACCCGCTAAACGGTGTTCAGAATGACCCTGATTGAGCCCAATTATGCTTTTTAAGGAACATTTTGGGAGGGGAGGTATTGGGACGATAATTATTGTTCAGTTTCATTAGCAGAATCTTGTTGAGGGGCCCAGAGGACTGAAAGATAACTGAGGGGGGCAAAATGCTAAACCGATGGTTCTCAACCCAGTCCTCTGAACCCCCCCAGGCGAGTCAGGTTTTCAGGATATCCACAATGAATATGCATGAGATAGATCTGTATGCACTGCTTCCATTGTATGCAGATCTATCTCATGCATATTCATTGTGGATATCTTGAAAACCTGATTGGCCTGGGGGTCCCAGAGGACTGGGTTGAGAACCACTGGGCTAAACTAAAGTTTTGCCTAATCCGTCTAAATACCTTTTGCACCAGCCCTGCCAGTATAGAGGGAACATGAAAAACATGGTGTAAAAACTCCTGTAAAATAAGCTGGAGGGAAAAAGAAGTCACCTCCTATTGCCATGTGCCACCTCCTGTCTTAACACAGCCAACTTTTAAAGTTAAAAGAAACTACAAATAGTGTTAAAATACAACTAGGGTGCATCAAAAGGAGAGAGGGTTGATCTTTTAGGTCATTCTAGATTCCTGGTTTACTAACACTGTCCCTTTAAAACACTGTCCCTTTAAAACCGTAATTTGGTAGATGCTCCCTAGAGTATCATGTGCTCTTTAAAATATTCACTCAAAAATAGGTGATATGCAAGTGAGCAAGAAGAAATGCTATTCTTTTCCAGTTCTGGTTCTTCAGAGAATAGGGCTAGGGACCAGGCCACTTTCTTTTCAGTTCATTATTTTATCTGCCACTGCTTTGGTTTCTGATTCATCTACAGCTTAACGAAAGAAGCTACTACTCCTCCCCTAAGCCCAAAGTGAAAAGGAGCCATTTTGTCAGACTCAGCACATTGTAAGATCAGAGGACGCTCTCTCAGAGCTACATAGAGCCCCTGAACAAACCATTCTGAGTCTAGCTGCTATTATTTTATAAGCTGTCCAGCTCCTCGTGTATTTTTAGGAACATTTTGCTATAGCGCCTATTGCCAGGGGTTCAGCAGCAGGGAAATTGTCTGTATGCATGCTTATTTGCATATACATAAGCATGTGCAAACAAACATGTGTATGCTAGCCTAGTAAAAATGCCATGGTTCAAACTTCCTGAACTGTGATCTGCTCTTTGAATGATGGAGTCGCATGGCTCAGGACATTCGAGCTGATCTCATAGATTCAGAGGTCAGCTCAAATTTCCTGCCCCATGCAGCTCCACCCCACAGTGATTTTTAAGGAGCTGCAGGCAGACTAGGTAAGAGAGGAACTTGAAGAAGGGAGGTATGAGAGAGTGGGTGAAGCTTGAGGTTGGGGATATATGAGAGAGAGAGCAAGAGAGACTGATAAAGCCTAGTGGAGTCAGAGAGAGAGAGATTGAGAGACTGGAGGAAGGCTGGTGGGTATGACAGAGACAGAGAGAAGGCTGGGAGGGGAATTATGAGAGAGAGAGAGAGACACACACACAGACTCTCAGCCTCTGACATTCCCCATGACATACACACCAACACGCACACACCCAGCCCCTAACACTACTACTACTATGACTTATCATTTGTATACGACTACGAGGCATACACAGCGCTGTACATATACTTGTAAGAGACAGTCCCTGCTCAAGAGAGCTTACAACCTAATCAAGACAGAGAACACAACTACTCAGTACTAGGGTAAGTCCAAGGGAATGATAAAGATACACATAGATGGTGAACAGGCAAGCGAGGGGATGACACCTGAGCGTGCACACACATGCATGCACGCACCCAGCCCTTAACATTCCCCATGACAGAGACACCCACACACGCAGCCACGTAGTTGCTGATACCCTCTGAGGCTTCCTATGAGGCACACACATGAACCCCCCACATGCATGATTCCGGAAATGGGGGAAACGCTGCTAGTGTACACTTTTCAACTTGTCTTAACTCTTGAGCATGAATGAACATCTTAGCAAGGAAGCGTAGCTTTCTTTATTCATCTCTTTCTTAAAGCATGCAAGTTAAATCTTAACTCTCTTCTACAATTTGTGTCAATTCTTTTAAAAAGCTAATAGTTAAAGTAGAGGATATTTAACGTTATAACAGAATAAATTACCATCAGAAACCAGTAATTACTGGAATTCTTGCATTGCAATAGTTACCAAAAAGCGTTTATTACAATAAAATATATTCTCCGACTCAGCTTGGCAGGGAAATCCTGTGACGAATATGTAAGTTATCGTTTTATCTTGTTTCCAGTGATATGTGCTTTGAGTAGCTTGTGAGCACTGGGTTGTTTTAAAAAAGTCTCCTGTAAGTGAGGACAGTAGCTTCATCCTTAATGGTGATAATTATATCACATTTCTAAACTAAGCCTCAGTCCTGAACTTGGAAACTGAAAGGCAGGTTTCTGACCAGGAGTTCAACAAAATTGATTACAGATTTATTTTTTTTTGCATAAGCTTCAAAAAAGAATGTTAAAAAAGTCAAACAATATGTGAAAATACACTGGAGGAAACTGTCCGGATAGATGTTTGTTGACAAACCCCACAAGAAGACATCAATAAGGTCGTTATCATATTCCACCCATGATCTTGCGTGATAATAGTTCAGACACAGCAAGGGGTTTCTCCCATTTTGCATTATGGCAAAAATACTTGCTATAGTACCTTTCCCTCAATGTCAATGTAAATCTCTAGTCATGTATACCTCATTATTGCAACAATACACTATACAGTATCCTCATTAGTGGTCCGGCCCAATGGCTGATGCAGATGTTCCCTGGTTCAGCACCCCAGCCAGGTCTTCCACTTCCCACATCACCTGGATCATGCTTCAGAGATAGCATTCACAGTCCCTGGTGGTGAGGGAGGCATAGTCATTGCTAAAGAGTGACACCTAGTGGCGAGATTCAGAGTCCATAATTATTGCGTTCCAGAAAAGGCCCTGATGCACGACCCTTTGTCCAGGACTATCACTGCAATGACCAGACTAGGCATATTGGGGGAAAGATATAAAATAGAGGGGAGGGGAGGGGAGTTGTGAATGAAGGCTCATGGTGCCGGATCCCAGCCCTGGATCCAATTGAGACAAAAAGTACAAAAGAGCACAAAGAAACGTCCAGGTTAATAGTAAAACAAAAATAATATCCTCAGCTCATTTTCTGAACTAAAAAGGTTAATATGGTCAGCATGAGCAAACCAGGAAATGTCATCAAATGCAGATACTGTCTGAGTGATGCTTATTCCCAGTATTAAGATGTATCTTGAAAATTTCCATTTTCATAATGGTAGGGAGTGTTTTCTGCCTCTAAGTCTTGCGTCACTCCCTTGTGCTTTCTCCAGTTTTTCTTTCGCACTTCGCTGTTGTGAACAGTAGCACCATATGACATTTTCTTCTTGGGACTAACAAAAGAATCCTTGTTCAATTCAGTCTCTTCAGCTAATTCATCTTCATCTAGGATTCCGCATTTATCTTCACTGAGGTTTTCTGGATCTGCCCATTCTTGCTTCTCCCCAGAGGCAAAGATACCATAGAAAATCACTCCACTGTAGTGCACCAGCGCAGCTATCAGAAACACATTCTGCCACTCTTCCCGGGTCTGCAGGCAACAATTGAGAAACATAACCATTGTTGGAAATGCAACACAGACAAAGCAGGCAAAAAAAAACATTAGGGAGAGTAACATTTGGTATAGATTGTTTAAGTGGAGAAACGGATATGTAAGTCTGTCTGTGTAAGGCAGGCCAATATTTTAGAAAAGACTCGGAGAGTATTGAGTCTTTAATAAAATATGCATAGTATCGCTGAAGATGCATGTATATGTGATGCTACATATAAGAGACGAGTCCTTTTTAGAAACATACGCACACACACGCATGACAAAATATGGGGACATATTAGGGATGCGCAAGCCAAAAAATGTTGTTTTCTTTTTTTGTTTTTCATTTTTTCGTCTTTTTTTCATTTATTTTCAATAGTGCACCCTACTGCGCAATAAGGCGCACTGTTGCCGCTTTCGATTCAAAATGAAAACACATCCCTAGGACATAAATGTGTGCGTAGTGCTATTTTATAATTAGCAGCAGCACTTATATGGGTATGTGCTGAATTTTATAAATGTACACAAACAGTAGCCATAAAGAAGGCAGCCTTCCTCAGAAAGTCAAACTTTGTCCCAGGGGAGGCTGATCTGATAGAGAAGTGAGCAAATCTCCACCAATAAGCCTTCTTTCAAGCCCCAGGTCCAAAAGACAAAATTGAGCTGGTGTAAATTGGTGAGACATAAGCGCATTGCCATTATAAAATGCAGCTCAAACATATAGGCTATATGGAGTGGAGGAGTAGCCTAGTGGTTAGAGCACTGGCTTGGGAACCAAGAGGCCAGGGTTCAATTCCCACTAGCACTCTTTGAGGCCTTGGGCAAGTCACTTAACCCTCCATTGCTCAGAAAAATCCAAGTTATCAATCAACAAAAAAGAGCACATGCAACCATCACAGCATAGGTCAAAACCCCCCACTGCTTTATAACACATGTAAAATACAAAATCTGTGTTTGCCACAACATAAATAAATATAGCACATAACAAATACAATAGAACTGTCTGCCACACTTAGTTGAGATGTGGCTGTGCTTAGGCACAACAATGCCCATCCTGTTTAATGTACTTGTACCAAGTTTAAGTTACAATGTAAACCGCTTTGATTGAAATGATAAAGCTGTATAAAAAACTGTTAAATAAATATATTTGGAAGGACTGCCAAAAAAACACCTCTTCTCTGTACAGTATATTTAAAACCCCATCTGCTGCCATCTGCACATAGACGTAGCGCCTTTTCTAAACTGCCGCATAAAAACAGCTGATTTGTATGTGCAAAACAGCATGCACACAAATAGTGATTTACAAAAGCCATTACTTATATGTACAGTATAGACCAGTGGTTCCCAAACTGTGGGTCACATCATCAGCAGATGGATCAGAGAAACAGAGCTGTTCGCCCTCCCTCTTAAACACCACTGTAACCTATACCAGTTTGCGTGGGGCCTGTGAGTTTGTGAATGTTCACAGACCCTTCCCCTCTCTTCCTGGGTAAGATGCCTGTTCAACTATCAGCCCATGCCATACAGGGATCTATGAGTGCACACCTCCCAACAGAGCCCTGTGCCAAGTACTGCTGCTCTCTTTGTGGAGGAAGAAATGGAAGAGGGAGAGGAGGGTACTGGAAGTGTGATTTTTTTTTCATCATTTTGGATCACATGAATTTTTAAATGCTAAAATGGGTCATATTGGATACAAGTTTGGGAAGAACTGGTAGAAGCAATAGAACATAGTGTCTGAAACATGCACATTCGTGGTGTATTGTGGACATGGTTTTCAGCAGTCCTTCAGCATATACATGCATTCTGTATTTCAGACTGGCAATCCATATATACCATGTAACAGTTCCCTGTCAGCAATTCCACCTGCTCCAAGTCACGCACAACCCCCATCTAGCTTATCTGGGAGACCTGAGGCTTGGAGGAGTGCTTGAGGGGGAAAGTGTGTTCAGTTCTGATGTTCAAACTCCCCTTCCAAAGCGCAGCGTTTGGCTTAGAGAGGACGACTACCTAATTAGTTGCATGCAGGTTTACAAAAGCTTCCATATATACATGTATAAGCCTTGGAACATACACATATATGTAGCAAAATCAAGATATGTGTGTTTATATATATATCCCCTTGTAATGTCACTCTTTAGATTTTACATGTGCATTGTTAAAGTGGCTCTTTCTGTTGTATGTAGATTTTATAAAAGGCTCCGCACTGCCAAGCTTTTTATAAATTACTTGCCTTTTGCATGCATGGCAGATAAAGGAAAAATCAGTGCAAAAAAATAACTATATTTGAAGGCCCCAATAATCATAACACAGAGGAGAAATGACCTCAGTAAAAGATTTCACCAAGCCAAAGCAATGGCCCTTTATGTCAGCGTAGCTAGGTCAACAAAAAGAGCACATGCGACCATCATAGCATAGGTCAAAAACCCCCACTGTTTTATAACACACGCAAAATACAAAATCTGTGTTTGCCACAACATAAATAAATATAGCACACAACAAATACAATAGAACTGTCTACCACACTTAGTTGAGACGTGGCTGTGCTTAGGTACAACAATGCCCATCCTCCGACACCAGGCGTTTTGCCACTAGGCTACCTCACATCCATGATGGATTGTGTTATGGACTGGATGTGATGGTTCCCACGGAAGGTGGATTTGAGAATGTGCTGATGTGGCGTCCTTCTCCCTGAGGCAGCCTAATGGCGAAACACCTGGCGTTGGAGGATCGGCATTGTTGTGCCCCTATTCATGCACCCCGGACATCCAGCCACTTACCCGGCTAACTCAGTCAGGCCCCTGCTGTTGCCAAAATTGTCCTTTCCCCACAGCTGGACCCCTGATCCAGCCTCCCTTGGTCATGGTCCGGCTGCGGGAAACTTACTTCCCCCCTCCTCACCTGTCTCTGCCTCCACCACCGAAAGCCCGCATCCAGGGGGAATTATTCCACCTCTGAGGTGGAATAAGTTCCCCGTCTACTCGGCTGACCCTGGATATACAGGGCCGACCCAGGGCCGACCTCAGAATAGGCCCTGTATGTCTGGGGAGATGACCCGCCCTTGTTCTGCCCTCCCCCCACCCCATCTAAGGCTCCCTGTACAACTCAGATGTACGTATGGGGTGCCTTTTTCCAGCAGCCACATGTGTATGAATATCAGGGATGTACGTCCAGGCTGTACATTCCTGTTACTTGTGGTCCAGAATGAACCCCATAGTCAGCACCACTGATTGTACACAGAGCGGTAGTAAATATGCATGATGTTTTTTTAAATGCTGCATCCGGTGTTTAAAGAAACCTGCTAACCATCATGGATAAACATTGACCCAGGTGTCATTTAACTTTGGTAACTTTTCCTTCATAATTCAGTTGCTACACATTATTCCCAGTTAACTTGTTTTTGACATTACAAATGTGAGGAACATGGGTATGAATTCTGTGATCCATTCTGAATCAAACCATTGCTTAATCCTTTTACTATTCCCAAAACGTAAGCCAGACTCGTACCTTATGCCTTGTCATTGCACCGACAATGAGTGGACATACCATTCCCGACAAGGTCCCAACTCCATTAGATATTCCCATGAGAATACTGGCATACCTTGGTGCAATGTCTAAATGATTGACATTAAAACCTGTGAATAATGGAAAACACACTCTCTTAGTGACTGCTGTATTGTTTTTTATATCTTAGAAATGTAAGGATCGATCTTCAGCGGTGGCAGCTTGTGCTTTTAAACCACCTTCCCACAGCCACTGAAATTAAAAATCGATATCCAGCACCAGATCCTCTCCGGCATTCAGCACTGAAGATCTGGTTTCACTAGGGATTGCGGCAGCAATGATATAGTCACTCACTAACCCGATAGCTAAAGTACATAAAATTAAAACAGCCTAACTTTATGCGGTTTAGCTGTCCAGTTAATGGCTGAATATCACCGCTGACAGGATCGTTGCAACTGCTCCCCATTCCGCCCACAGACCACCCCAGATTTAACCAGGTGTCTTTCCTGTGGCCTGTGGGGCTGTTCAGAGGCAACATCCAGATAGAGCCACTCGGGATTGCCAGGGTTTAGCCGGGTAGCAGATCATGCTAACCAGCTAAACCCTTTGGAATACCACCCCTGAAGGGGATAGAACTTTCTTCAAAGGACTATGGAAACAAAACCCTTTAAACTTGCTGTAACTTTATGGGATGGGTAAAAAATAAAATTGCTTGTAGCTGGTTATTTCTAAAAGTCATTCCAAGGTCCTTTAAACAGAAAGGAAGAAACATTCAGGGGCATCGACATGGTTTGCAGACTTGCAAGAAAACCACCAGCACCAACACTTTACCTTTTCTAGTGACAGCAGGCCCACAGTGTTCATGCATGCAAAAGAAGCTTAGGTGCCAATATTTGGCTCCTATATGTGTGAAGGCACATTTTAGGAAGGCCATTTATGTGCTTCAACGATGGCCAAGTGAAAAAGTCTGCACTTTTAGAGGAGACAGTGGGCACATGTAAGTCCAATATAAAATCAACATCTCTTCGCGCCTCACTAAGGAAGTGCGTTTTATATCAAAGGAGGAAGCGCAGGAACATACAGATGGTTGTCTGCTTGCAGCAGGAGGAGTCATTTCACAAAGATACATGTGACAAAAATCTGTCTTGGCAACCTGACAACTTACTTATGTAAATGCCAAGATTTTACAACTGGCACATGTGAATATCGCCACATACATGTCTATCTTTGCTATGTTGCAACTCCGGATGTGTAAACGCTGCTAATTAACTATGGAGGCCTTTAGCTTTCCCTCATTGTGATTAAATATTGGGGATGAAGGGGGATATCCCTCTTCATCCCTCCTGTAAAGGGAAGGGCAAAAGGAGTGCTTTTTTCCCCTATCCATGGTGGGGAGCAGGTGTGAATCTGTACGTAGACAATTGTTTTCTTACACATGCAACCCCTATATGAAATCGGAGCTACACATGAGATTTTGGTAGTGCCCTGGCCACACCCCGACATACCACTGAAACATCCCCCGACCAAGATAGATGTGATATGGACATCCATGTGTAAAATGGGCCCTGTCTAAAATGGCATTTTACACGTGGATGTGACCTACACGTGTAAGTGGTCATATTTAGATGTGCAAATTGTGAATAAGGTTTCTAAAAATAACCCCCATAGTTTATACATTTAGCTTGGACATGCCAAAACCAAGTATAACTTGGACCATCTAAGCCAAACATATAACATAATATGTATATCCCCAATATTCAGATATTCTGTGTCTTATATATATGCAAACTTATATGTATAAATTGCATATTCAACAGTATTAGGTTTACACTTTAATGAATATTGACCTCCTTGTGTTTAGTGTCCCAGATTTTCACAGCATGTCCAGGGTGACTTAAGGACCCAAGGGAAGGCGTATTTTGGTGCATGCATTTGAGCAGATTACGGACACAATTGCGTGCATTTCACTGAAAGGAAGCTCCATTAGTTCTCACCGGAACTTTCTGTTCTTTTTCTGACAATCTGTACAGCATTGTTTTATCTTTCAAAAGGGTCCAAACAAATTTGGTTCAGGCAGGCCTGGGAGGTAATTTTACCTGAAATGGCAAAGCCGCTAAATCCTACTGCTAGAATCAAGAAAGAGATCGCCATGCCTTTTGTATGAGAATAGCCAACCACCAAAAGCAAAGTTGCTTCCATGCCAAAACCTGCAAAAAGAAAAAGAAACATAGTGGTAATAAAATGCGTTAAAGATAGGGTAATTTTATAAATGGCTACTATAAAACTATGTGGCTAGATGAATGTGTAAATGTACATGGACCAACAAGAAACACAGGGCCCGATATTCGAAAGGCCTTTACACGATTTACAACCCTGTAAACCGTATAAATGCTGCTCAGCAGGATATTCAACGCTGAATATCCCCGATCTTCTCCCCTACACACCCCGATGCTAACTGCTTAGCAACGGGGCATGTCGTTGGCGTTCCAGGGAGGAGCAGAGACCGCAACAGTCGCTAATCGGGCAATGACGATATTTCATGCTGCCCGGTTAGTGACCTGCAGCTAAAAGCTTGTCTATCTTTTAGCCTTAGGTCGCAGGGGCTAACCAGGCAGCATGCAATATTGCCACTGCCCGGTTAGCTATTATGGCTGGGAGGCTGTGTGGCAAACTTGGGTATTCAATGCCGGGGCTTCATATGACCCCAGCATTGAATATCTGGGGTTAAGGGTCGGCGCCATCATAATTCAATATCAGGCCCACAGACTTTTAATCAGGCCTCACCATTCCCAGGGGCTGTGTTTGGGTCAAGCCTGGGATGGAGTTCCGAGACATCCATGTACCTGCACTTGCCCACACAAAGTACACCCAGAAACTTGCACCGATCTTAAAGCATCTGTATCTTTGTAATAGTATTTGCATGTTATTGGGGCTTATTTTACGGGTCTGTTTTTTAAAGATATGTACATGCATATGTTGTCTGTATAAAATAGATGTGTTTTTAAATTTTGTTATAGGTGCCTTGTTATAAAAATGACCTTCAGGCAGGTTCAGTAGACTTCAGGCTCAATACTAGCCATCTAGTGGCTGAAAATCTAAAGGAAACTATGAGGTGTGTTTATTAAAGTGAGCTGGGGTTTTGCAGGTATTGCACATTTAGGGTAGAAATCAACTCGCATTATATGCAAAAGTCATGCGCCCCCTTCTGGCCCCAGCAGATATGGCACTGAATCAGACCCTATTGAATATTTTTCTTTGAATATTGGGGCCACTTGAAATATTCACTGTGCCAACATGTGATGGATCACTATGAGTAACTCATTTTAGATGCCATTAAAACCAGCATTTCAGCAGTTAGCAGTCATACATTGAAACAATTTCATTTTATCTCTGGATAAATAGGTAATGGTAAGCAGCATTTTCAATCTACTTCTAACATTATGTCAGTTTCCAGACTTTGGAGCTGATCCACTGTGGATTATTTCACATTCTTTGTCAAAGGAAAACTTCAGTGAATCAGGCCCCAAGTGGACCCTGGCACTGAAGTGTAGGGCCACTAAGGTTTTGCCCTTAACATGCAATCTCCAGGAACAAGCAGGAATAAGTCCTCACATATGGGTACGTCGGTACCGACGGAGCCTGCGCGGGAAAGCTCCCCAGCTTCCCAGAAGGAAGCTTTTGGGGCCTCCCACTGCACATGCGCGCTGCCTTCCCGCCTTCCTGACCAGCTCTCCTCAGTTTCTCTTTTTCCGCGGAGCCAGCAGGTCGTGTTCCTGTCACCGCTGAAGAAATTATTCTTTTAGTTTGTTTCTTTAGACCGCGTACCTGCCTTCCCCATACCGAAACCGGTACCGCCAGTCTCTCTTTTCTTTCTTTTAAAAAAAAAAATAAATAAATCTTATTCTGCACAACTTGGTGACTTCGGTTAGGCCTCAGGCCTACACAAATTCTCCTCATGGAGAAACCAGCCCCTGGTTTTAAGAAGTGTACCAAGTGTAGTGCTGTTATTTCTGTCACAGACACCCATGAATGGTGTCTTAAGTGTTTGGGACCTGACCACTCCATTCCGGACTGCCCATCCTGCTCCCAGATGTCTAAACGTGGGTTGCAGAACCGGGCCAACAAATTCCATGTGCTGTTTGCTTCAGATAATCCAGCATCACAGTCATCCAGGTCTTCCTCTCCGGATGGATCTCAGGTAACCAAACCCTCTGCGGGCAGGTCCTCAAAGAGCAAATCTCCTTCAAAGCATCGAGAGGCTCTCACTTTTGAGTCTGAGGATCCTGCCCCAGCCAAACAACCCCGGCGGGAAGCTCTGGCTTCCAAAGCACCATCTATGGGGTTACAGGTTGACATCGATGGCACGGCCTCGACTGATCACCTGTTGAACTGCTCTGGGGTACCGGCCCATACCGGTACCGACATCCAGGCAGCAGTGGCGTCTATGAGCAATACTGTTCAGACCATGCAGCAGGCCATGCTGGCTTTTATTAATGCTGCGACGCCCTCGGTACCGCGTTCAGCGGTACCGGGTCCGGTTCCGGTATCGTCTCCCATACCAGAACCGAGGGGTCCGGTTCCGGTATCGTCTCCCATACCAGAACCGAGACCATCGACTTCCAAACGCAGATCGGTTCCGCATGCTGGATCCGGGTTTTCACCCTATACCGATCCCATACCCGGTACGCCCGATGTCGATACCGATTGGTATGCGTATCGTGCGTTGGAAGCAAATAGAGAATACTCTGCTTCTTCTGAGGATTTTGACTCCTCTGAGTACTCTGATGAGCTGTCTCTAGTTCTTCATGAAGACCCCTCTTCCCCAAAGAGGAGAATGTCTCCACCAGAGGATTTGTCCTTTCAAGACTTCATTATTGAACTAGCTAAAGGACTTTCTATTACCACATCCTCTGAAAAAGAACCTAGGTCAAAGAAATTGGATATTTTAGGATACCCTAAGGTTCCTAAAGAGGCAGTCACCCTGCCTATCCATGAAATCCTTCAAGAACACTTGATGGACTTATGGGAGGCTCCTCTAACGTTGTCTCCTTATTCTCGTAGGTTGGACACCATGTACCGGGTCCCTCCTTCTCCTGGTTTTCAAAAGACTCAGTTGCCTCACCATTCCATTGTGGTGAAGTCTGCACTGAAAAAGATTAAGAGTACCAAAAGGCACTCTTCTACCCCTCCAGGACGAGAATGTAAGACCCTAGACTCTTTTGGCAAGAAATGTTTCCAGGCTACTATGCTTATAGCCAGGATTAATTCTTACAGTCTGTATATGGGCATGTTTCTCAGGGAACTTGCCCTAAAGATACGACATTTTGCCTCCTTTATCCCTGAGGATAGAAAAGAGGAGTTCATTTCTCTGGTGAAACAGCTTCTAGATGTTTCTAAGTTCTCCAACAGAGCAGCTTTTGATTCCTTTGAGGGTGCTGGTAGAGCTTCGGGCATTGCTATTGCAGCCCGAAGACTTGCTTGGCTCCAGGCCTCTGACCTAGAACCCTGGATCCTGGATGGCTTACGGAATCTGCCCTGTACAGGTGAGAACTTATTTGGTAAAGACTGGCAAATTAAAGCCACTCAAATGGACGCAGAAAATGCTACCTTGGATAGACTTTCTAAGTCTACCTCTACTCCTGCCAAGAAAAAGTCTTTCAAGAGGCCTTACTACAAGAAGGCCAGATTTTCCACAAATACTGGCCAACAATCTTCTCAGCCTCGCTTTGCTACTAAACGTCAGCAACCTAAACAGGCAAAGTCGAAGCCTGCAGCGTCTACCACTTCTCAGCAGGCTCAACCCCCTCAGGGGTTTTGACTTGCCCCTAGAGAACTTAACATTTCTGGCTCTAGAACAACCAGAGCCCCTCACCATTCCCGGAAGGTTAGCTCATTTTGCTCCCAGATGGGAGCAAATCACATCAGAGCAATGGACCCTCTCTATCATCAGAGAGGGCTACAAACTTCATTTTTCCAACCTTCCTCCATATACCATGGTGAGGCACTTCAATTCTCCCCCATTTCTCCTGGACCTGTTGGATCAGGAAGTCTCTTCTCTCCTTGCCCAAGGGGCAATAGAAGAGGTTCCTCTTCTTCAACAAGGGACAGGATTCTACTCCCCTTATTTTCTCATAACAAAGAAGACAGGGGGATTCAGACCTATCCTAGATCTGAGAGAATTGAACAAATTTCTGTACAAGGAGAAATTCAAAATGCTTTCTCTAGGCATTCTCATTCCATACCTTCAGAGTCAGGATTGGCTTTGTTCTCTAGATCTCAAGGATGCGTACACATATATACTCATCCACCCATCCCACAGAAAATATCTAAGATTTCTGTTTCAGGGAAAACATTTCCAGTACAGAGTACTTCCCTTCGGTCTAGCCTCTGCTCCAAGAGTGTTCACCAAATGCATGGCAGTTGTTGCCGCATTTCTAAGAAGTCTGGGAATTTTTGTATTTCCATATCTGGACGACTGGCTCATCCGAGCTCCATCTCAGTCAGAGGCCCAGATTTCCCTGGACCGCACAAGGCACCTTCTGCAGTATCTGGGACTGGTGGTAAACCTTCCCAAGTCTCAACTTATCCCTACTCAGTCTCTGGAATTCATAGGGGCCCAGTTGGACACCACCACTGCAAGGGCCTACCTACCTCAAGTCCGGGGCCAACGTCTGCTGTGCTTGGCCTCCCAAGCTCAGTCCAGCAGTCACTTGACAGCCAGAGAAATGCTGCGACTTCTGGGCCACATGGCCTCCACGGTACACGTGGTGCCCTACGCTCGTCTTCATATGAGAGCAGCTCAATGGACCTTGGCCACCCAGTGGACTCAAGCATCAGGAGCGCTCTCCGACCAAATACTCACCTCAAAGCGTCTGTTTTGGTCCCTCCAATGGTGAATGTCCACCAAGAATCTGTTGTTGGGGGCCCCCTTCCAACCTTTGTTGCCCCAAGCAACCCTCACAACAGATGCCTCCCAAACAGGGTGGGGAGCCCATCTACAATCCCTCTCCACTCAGGGTACTTGGTCTCCACAGGAGACCACCCTTCACATCAACCTCCTGGAACTGCGAGCAATCTTCTTTGCCCTCAAAGTCTTCCATACCCTCCTTGTCAACCTGACCGTCCTAGTTCAGACAGACAATCAGGTGGCCATGTTCTACGTAAACAAACAAGGAGGGACAGGCTCTCTGTCGCTTTGCAACGAAGCTCTCAGATTATGGGCCTTCGCCAGAGAGCATCAAATTCATCTTCTGGCAGTATATCTTCCAGGGGTTCAAAACTCTCGGGCAGACAGACTCAGTCGAGTTCTGCTTCCACACGAATGGTCCCTACATATGGACCAGATAGGCAGAATCTTTCAGGAATGGGGAACCCCGGACATAGACCTCTTTGCAAGTCCGTGGAATGCCAAACTTCCCCGGTTCTGTTCCAGGACTCCGTGTCAGGGAGCTCAGGCCAACGACGCCTTTCTCCTGCATTGGGGTCAGGAATTCCTATATGCCTTTCCACCCATTCCTTTGATTCCCAAGACTCTGTTCAAACTCCAGAGGGATCACGGATCGATGATCCTCATAGCTCCACGCTGGCCACGCCAAGTGTGGTTCCCTCTACTTCTGCATCTCTCCCAGGGACCCTCCCTGGACCTGGGAGCTGCGCCAGACCTTCTCTCTCAGGAGAAAGGGACTTTGTGGCACCCAAACCCCAAGTCCCTACACCTCAGAGCTTGGTTACTGAAGGCCTAAGCCTTCATGACTTCAGTCTTTCTCAACCAGTGAAAGATATCCTTCATGCCTCTAGGAAACCCTCCACGAGGCGTTCCTATGCTTTCAAATGGAAACGCTTTTCCATTTGGTGTGCTCAACAGGGTCTTGACCCTCTAGCACTTCCTTTGAATTCTCTACTAGACTATCTCCTGCATCTTTCTAATGCAAAGACAAATTCAGTAAGAGTCCATTTGAGTGCTATTGCAGCATCCTTAAAACCTATAAATGGACAACCTGTCTCCTCTCATCCGCTTGTTGCAAGATTCATGAGAGGCCTGACTCTAACTAAGCCTCCCATCCGACCTCCTCCGGTAGCATGGGACTTGAACCTAGTTCTAGGTCAGCTTATGAAGCCACCTTTTGAACCGTTGGTTTCTACCTCCTTGAAATTTCTTTCCTGGAAGGTCCTTTTCCTTATTGCAGTCACTTCGGCTCGCCGCATCAGTGAACTACAGGCCTTAGTGGCTCATCCACCTTATACCAGGTTTCATCATGATAAGGTGGTCCTAAGGACGAATCCCCACTTTATGCCCAAAGTGGTCTCGCCTTTTCATCTTAATCAGGAGGTATATCTACCTGTCTTTTTTCCAGCTCCTCATGCATCCAGTGCAGAGAGGAACCTTCATACTTTAGATTGTAAAAGAGCTCTTGCCTTTTACCTCAACAGGACTCAGCCACATCGAAAGTCTTCCCAACTTTTCGTGGCTTTTGATCCTTCTCATTTGGGACTTCCAGTCTCCAAACGTACACTTTCCAATTGGATTGCTCAGTGTATTTCCTTTGCTTACCAGAGTAAAAATATTTCTCTGGAAGGCCATGTCACAGCTCACAATGTGAGGGCCATGGCCACTTCTATGGCTCATCTTCACTCTGTCTCCATAGATCAGATCTGTCGAGCCGCCACATGGGCCTCGGTTCATACCTTCACAGCCCATTACTGCTTGGACAAGGACTCCCGCCGGGATGCCTTGTTTGGTCAGGCTGTCCTCAAACACCTGTTCCATACTTGAACAACTCCTGCCCACCTTCCCAGGATGGATGCCTGAGATCCATACGAAGATGGCGAACCCTTGGAACGGGATCTCCCAGGCATCTTAGCTAGGGAGTCCCCATATGTGAGGACTTATTCCTGCTTGTTCCTGGAGATAGCACAGTTACTTACCTGTAACAGGTGATCTCTGGGAACAGCAGGAATTAGTCCTCACAACCCACCCACCTCCCCTAGGAGTTGTATCTTCTATCTATCTTCCTTTCCTCTCTCTATTGTCTCAGCTATAAACTCGAACTGAGGAGAGCTGGTCAGGAAGGCGGGAAGGCAGCGCGCATGTGCAGTGGGAGGCCCCAAAAGCTTCCTTCTGGGAAGCTGGGGAGCTTTCCCGTGCAGGCTCCGTCGGTACCAACGTACCCATATGTGAGGACTAATTCCTGCTGTTCCCAGAGATCACCTGTTACAGGTAAGTAACTGTGCTTTACAAGCACACATTAAGTGCAAAGTTTCGACATTGGTTGTCAGGGGTGTGACCAGCATGTTCCTAGCAGCTAACACATGCCGAAATATCTTAACATGTAGCGCACTTAATGTGGGTGCAGCTAACCACACCTCTATGAGGGTCATTAGGTGCATTCGCGCTAATTGCCACTTTGCCAATAAGTGTGCAGCAATTGCCATTGCGCCAGAGGCAATACGGTCTCCACGTTTGCATTCCACCGATTCCCCACCCCATCATAACATGGCTGATTACCTAGTGTGCAGTCCTGGCATGCTCCCATGTAAGTGTCCCTGGCGGCCAGTAAAAGGGCCCTTAGTGGTTTGCTAGAAGGCATTCTTACAGATGGCAACATTACCTCCACAATTCATGATTTTCCGGACAGTGGTCGTGGACAAAACCTTTCTGCATCGTAAAAAATCAGCCAGCTGTCCCCCAATGGGTACAATAATTGTCATGACCATATGCGGAACGGCGGACAAAAGCCCAACCTTAGATCAAGAAATAAAGGGCACATGACTTAGAAGTCTGATTTATTTTTCTTGAAAAAATAATATTGCTTATATATTTATGTATGTATTTATTTCATAGACTTACAGAATGCTCACCTGGCAATCACTGAACTGAGAAGTTTACAATATTCCATTCATAATAACCAATTGCCACGCAAACAAAACTTAAACAAGCAATCAACCCCACTCTAACATTCTTAAAATCTATGTGAAAGCCTGAGCAAACTAAGGAGCTTTTAACTGCTTTTGGAATTTCAGCCACTCTCAGCCAACATTCCCACTAAGGAGCACAAATCTGCTGGTGGGGGGTGGTGCCTGTCCAACCTTCAAGCAGACTAGGTGGAGCAGCAAAAAGCAGGGCACTCAAAGCTAAACAATAGACTCTGATCGCCAGGGGGTGGCATAAGGCTTAAGATTTGTCTAGGGCATGGGTGGGCAATTCTGGTCCTGGAGGGCCGCAGACCAGTCAGGTTTTCATGATGTCCCTAATGAATATTCATAAGATCTATTTGCATCCACTGACTTCCATTGTATGGAAATAGGTCCATGAATATTCATTAGGGACAGCATGAAAACCTGACTGGTCTGCGGCCCTCCAGGACCGGAATTGCTCAACCCTGGTCTAGGGCACCAACACCTTGAATCAACTCTGGGCTAGCCCTGATAGTGCTTCAATATCATGTCAGTCATGAGGGAGATGCAGGACCTGTGACGTGAACAGTCATGAGATATACCAGAAAACAATTACTGGCATATAGTCTGTGAGAAGTGCTTTAGATACAGTGATTGAGTTAGCTCTGTGAGGGCCTGCCTCTCCCTCATGACTGAAAATGCGATACTGAAACACCATTGGCAGCAATGCCATCAGAGGGCTCCCACACAGCTTCAAGCTGCTTAGCGGGAACATTTCCCTTGTCTCGCAATGGACCTTGAACTGCATTCATAAAATTGGCCTTGCAAATGAAAAAGAAACTTTGAGTTACAGTTAACTTAGCATCCCACACAGATGAAATTGTTAATAATTGATCCCTAGTGCGGCAGAACACATGTAAGGAGCCAGAACTGCCTTTAAATAAGATGAATCATCCTTGTGCAGGTCTTTAAGTGATGTATCTTAAACATAATTCTAAATGCAATAGGCAACCAATATAGAAAAGATGGGGTGGGGTCATTCTCTCTCTGCACTGACATCCAGTGAAAAGATGTTGCAGCACTGTAGGGGAGCGAATCCGATGCTCTGTCAACCCCATAGTTACACCATATATTAGAAATCAGTCTTGATCTACAGAAGACAACTGAAAATAATTAAATAGGTTACACTTTTAAACCAAGAATCAATAGAATTTCCGAGAGAAAGTACATAGCTAAGTTACAAACTAAATATTTCTTTAAAACGAGAGAATATTTTCCAAACCTTATCTGGCTTCACTACTGTACTGTTAGTTCATTTTAGGGCCCTTTTACTAAAGTGCATTAGGTGTTTGTACTTAACCTGTGTTTAGCACGAAAACTAACATGCGTTAAGTGCAAAGACTCCATGGTACTGACAGGGCGTGATCAGCACATTCCTGACAGTTAACACGCAGATGCGCACCCTAATGCGCAGCATTGTAATCATGGATGCGCTTCCTCTTCTTACTGAGGTTGAGGTAAAAGCAACCGCGCTAATGGCAACATTGACAATTGTGCTCAATATGTCCCCCTGCACAAACTGCTGCGTGCTCACCGTGTCGCGCTCTGCCTCTAACCCACCTCTTCGGCACCTACCACGCAATGGACAATTAGTGAGAAAATCGACATGCATTAACTCTCATGCCCCCGCGGTAACAGTTACGCATGCCAAGTCATGCATTCACTGCATAGCACACTTTAGTAAAAGGGCCCCTTTATTTATTATTTCAGAAGGTAATTTTCAAAAGCATTTCCATGGGTAAAACATCGCTTTACCCAGAGATAGGTGATTATACAAAATTGTCCACCCGATATGAGGCTGCATGTGCATTTACCCAAAGCAAACAGAGGTGTTCCCAGATGGGGGATGCAGGGGGGATTCCCTTATGCACAGGCTTTGGAATGTCCAGCACATGCATGTAAATTAACCAAGAAAAATTGTGAGTGCTAAAGAGCAAGCCCACGGTGTGGTTGCATGCTATTCCTGGGGTTATTTTCAAAGACAAAGGGACTTTACTATGTGGTTAACGTGTGCATTTAGTTCACACCTTTCTAGGACTACTTCAAAGTGAGTTACATTTAGGTAATGGAAGGTTAAGTGACTTGTATAAAGCCACAAGGAGCATCAGTGGAATTTACATGCTAGCTTCCCTGATGTGAACCCACTGCTCGAACCACTAGGCTAAACCTTATGGAATCACCTCCCTTATGTGTAACTGCAAGGAAAAAGGATTTCTAATTACCAATAGTGGGTTTACCAGACTAATTAATCATAATGTTATGACCATGAATATATATAAATGTGTCCCTTTTAGTAAAGGACATTTGCTCAGTTCACACTGGCGACACCTAGAGACCAGATTCCAGGATCATGATTTCAAGGCTTTTGGTCACACTGCCAAGAAAACCCAGGAACTGCTGGGTCCCCAGGAGTCTGCACTGACTCCAAGGCACACATTGCATTTTTGGAAGGAGCCCTGGTACTTGGACCCTGGTGAGGTCTGTCGCTGCAATGATAGTATAGTTGTAAATGAAGGCTCTTGGTAGCAGATTTCAGCCCTGGTTCCAAGTGAGCTGAGAGCGTAAAGGAGCAAGGGGAGATAGCTGAGTCTCTCAAAGAACATTAAGCAAGAATGCCCAATGCATTCAGCACCA
Source organism: Ichthyophis bannanicus (assembly GCA_033557465.1). NCBI lineage: Eukaryota > Metazoa > Chordata > Amphibia > Gymnophiona > Ichthyophiidae > Ichthyophis > Ichthyophis bannanicus. Next base: position 475,179,232 of record CM066037.1, on the reverse strand, counting down.
AGATCTGAACAGCTCATGTGATGGACAAGCAGAAGGATAGGCAGACAGAGATACATCAACATTAATAGCACATTTCTAATCTTTGAAACATGCTAAAAATATCACCAAAAGTAAAGAAAAACTAGCTTTCAAATGTACAGTACCTTGCTTATAGGAAATTCAAAAACCTCTTCAAAGTAAGCTGGTTGACTTATGAGCAGCAAATAGAAGGTCCAGCTTCTACAAAAGTTCGCCACGATGATTGCATAAACTGGCATTGAGGTGAAGAACTTGCTCCATGGGGTTTTAAACTTCTGCAAAGGACAAGTGAAGGAGACATTTAAAGGCAAGAATCTCAGCCAGACGTTGCACTTAAAACATTACCTAACCTCTCACGATGTTGAATCATACACTGATCATGGGATTTCAAGTCACCAGGACAGAATCCTGGAATGCATTTACCCTACCACAGTGGTTCGCCTCATAAATATTCTGAGATTGTGCAACTCTTCCAGGTGGAGGCCTGTAGTCTCTGAAGGACAAGTGGCAGTAGGCTATCATTAAACTCTAGAAGATTTAGTATTATGATAAAAAGGAGGCACTTTTTGTTATCTAAACTTACTGCAGGCATTCAATAGTATAGGGAAATATGGCCACACCCAAAGTGGACCTGTAGATCATTTTCAATGGCTCATGGTTGCTTGACATACAGCACTCATCAAAAATGGGTACAATAAGGACGTACAGTTTTTTAAGAGCGGTTTATTTGTCCTGCGTCTTAATATGGCCACTACTTCCATTTGCCTCCCTTAAAAAATCAGTTTTGCTATGCAAGCAGCCAAGACCGATTTCTAATATATGGCGCAACAAAACTTTGAGTATAACATAATGAAAGCTTGACCGTGCTGTGTAAGAGGCCTGGGTGGGATTCTTAAGTCGCCTTTCTGCCCCTCGGACCGACAGTGACCAGAGAGGCTTCAAAGACAGTTATTGTGAAGCAATGACACCAACCTCTGCAAGATTCTGGGGCCCACCACAAGGTCTGCACATCTGTCATCGCCATGCCTAGGCTAAACAACAGAGGGTGGTAAATAGGGAGGAGGGCTGTAGCAGAGAAACCCAATCCCATGTAGTTTCAAATGAAGACTGATAGGCCCAGATGGGGATTATGGTCATTAAGGTGAAAGTGCTAACAAATAGGACAAAACCATCCATCCAAAAGGAAAAAAATAGGCTATTCCACTGAAAATAAGAATGTAGGAGCCAATATTCAACTGTGCAGTCGGTGTTTTCTTAAATGGTGGCCAAAATAAATCTGGATATTCAATGCCAGTATTTGGATGTGGCCGGTGCTGAATATCCGGACAGCATGATGACCAGCACCACTATCTGTATACAGCGATATATATTCAGCTTTCTTCCTGCTCGAACTTTGTGAAGATTAAGTTATGGAGATACTGGGCTGAATATTGCAGCTATCCAGATAACTACAAGCGTTGCTCTCACTCGCTATTTGGATAGTGCTAAGGTGATCAGGAAGATAGCCACGACTAGCGGCACTTTTCCCAATAGCAGCTGCTGCTAGCCACATAAGTACCTCAGAATATTGACCCTATATTTTCTAGTCTGTGATGGGGTCACTAAATTCCCTTTTAAATACTGTGGCTCAAACTATCACTGGCCCTGCTGTTAATATATATCCTTGGTCTCTGAACCTAAATCAGTCTTTGTTAGCAGTGAGTAGAGGCGGGTGTGTATATTCAAACAACCCGTTCTAAGAGGAAGGTCTTAGTGGCGCAAATGTGCATGTAACAGGACATCCAAGTTGTCCTCTATTTTCTACAAGAGGATTCTGGAATCCCTGCTCCTAAACCTACCCTGCATGCAGCGTGAGGTGCTGGAGGTTGGGCCTGCCTGTCCTGTACTGGTCAGGGGGTCTCCTCCTGTTCTGTACAGGGAAGTATTTAAAACCGTGTCTGGGCATCAAACATTCTAGGAGGCAAGCTTCAGGAGCCCACAGAGACTCAGTCGTCAGTATCTGGGGAACAGCTTCCTGATGGCGGGTGACAGCATCCGGCTGGGACAGCAGCTGTCCCTGAACTAGCTAGGATTAAAAGAGGAGAGGGAAAAAGGGAAAGGAGACAGTTGGTGAGCCTTCAGAAGATCTGGGTTGGCAAGTTGTGAGAGCAGCTGAGGCACCAAGGGCTCAAACAAAAGGATACAGCTACACCAGAGTTTTCATTCCCTCAGGAAAGTGAGTGGGGCTCAAGAGGTGTTTTCCAACTATACTACTGAATAGCCCACAGCAATGGTGTGAGAAACCGATCTCCGCAGTATATCCTGGACACACTGCCAAGGGGATTCTTCTATATTTTTGCTAAAGGAATTCCTGTTTTTCTCACTCTCTTGGGGAAGAGAGAGATTTTGCCATTTTGTATCTCCCTCTGGGGGATAGGCAGTAAGGAGAGATTTTGAAGCTGAGAAAGGGAATTGAATTTAGTTCACACCTTTTCTCAGAAGTTTAAGAAGGTTACATTCAGGTACAGCAGCTATTTTCCTGTCCCCAGAAGGCTCATAATCCAACTTTGTACATGAGACAATGGAGGGACTTCCCCAACATCACAAGGAGTGCCAGTGGGATTTGAACCCTGATTTTAGCTCACTGCACTAGGCTACTCCTCCACTAATCTGTTTTTGGAGTCCAGGGAACTTGACATTGAGAATAATTTACCAAGTACTAATTCATTAACTATGAGATGGACCATTAGATGATAGAGGGGTAAAGGGGGCACTAGAGGGGACAAGGTCATAGCAGAGAGACTGAATTAATTTTTTGCATCGGTCTTCACTGAGGAAGATGTAGGGATATTACCCATGACTGGAATGGTATTTAAAGGTGATGCCACAGAAGACTTGAAAAAAATATCGATAAACTGAGAAGATGTATTACAACTATTTGATAAACTTAAGAGTAGTAAATCACCTGGACCAGATGGTATACATCCAAGGTGTTGAAAAACTGAAATATGAGATTGCAGACCTACCATTGGTAATCTGTGAACTATCATTAAAATCATCTGTAAACCTGTAGATTGGAGGATGGCCAATGTAACGCCAATTTTTAAAAAGGGTTCCAGGGGTGATACGGGAAACTACAGACTGGTGAGCCTATCGTCAGTTCCGGGAAAAATGGTAGAAACCATTATAAAGAACAAAATTACTGAACATATAGATAGTCATGGCTTAATGGGACACAGCCAACATGGCTTTAGCTAAGGAAGGTCTTGTCTTACTAATCTGTTATGTTTTTTTGAAGGTGTGAATAAACAGGTAGACAAAGCTGAGTCGGTTGATATAGTGTATCTGGATTTTCAGAAAGCCTTTGACAAGGTCCCTCATGAGAGATTCTTGGCAAAATTAAAAAGTCATGAGATAGGAGACAGTGTACTATTATGGATCAGGAACTGGTTAAAAGATAGAAAGCACAAGGTAGGGCTAAATGGCCAATTTTCCCAATGGAGAAAGGTGAATAGTGGAGTACCCCAGGGATCTGTGCTAGGTCTGCTGCTTTTTAACATATTCATAAATGACCTTGAAATGGCAGTAACAAGTGAGGTAATCAAATTTGCAGATGACACAAAATTATTCAAAGTTGTTAAAACCCAAGAGGATTGTGAAAAATTGCAAGATGACCTTGATAAATTGGAAGACTGGACGTTCAAATGGCAGATGAAATTTAATGTGGACAAGTGCAAAATTATGCATCTAGGAAAGAACAATCCAAACTATGGTTACACGATGCAAGGTTCCACATTAGGAGCCACCACCCAGGAAAAAGATTTAGGCATCATCGTGGATAACACATTGAAACCCTCTGCCCAGTGTGTAGCAGCAGCCAAGAAAGCAAATAGAATTCTAGGAATCATAAGGAAAGGAATGGAGAATAAAATAAAGGATATTATAATGCCTCTGTGTCGTTCCATGGTGTGACCACACCTTGAATACTGTGTGCAATTCTGGTCACCATATCTTAAAAAGGATATAGCATTATCAGAAAAGGTATAGAGAAGAGCCACCAAAATGGTAAAGGGGATGGAAGAATACCACTATGAGGAGAGGCTAAAAAGGTTAGGGCTCTTCAACCTGGAAAAGAGACGGCTGAGGGGAGATATGATAGAGGTCTATAAATTAATGAATGGAGTGGAACGGGTAAATGTAGATTGATTCTTTACGCCATCAAAATGTAGAAAGATTAGGGGACATGCAATGAAGCTACAGTGTAACCATTTTAAGATTAATAAGAGAAAATCATTTTTTCACTTAACGTTTAATGAAACTCTGGAATTTGTTATTTAAGGATGTAGTAAAAGCTGTTAGTGTAGCTGGGTTTTAAAAAGGTTTGGACAAGTTCCTGGAGGAAAGGTCCATAAACCATTATTAAATGGGACCCGGAAAATCCACTGCTTGTCCTGAGCGTCTTTTTGGAAAACTGCTAGGTACTTGTGACCTATATTGGCCACTTTTGGAAACAGGATACTAGGCTTGATGGACCTTGGTCTGACCCAGTATGGCATATCTTATGTTCTTATGTTAAAAAGAGTTTTCTTTCAGCATATCTTGCAGAACCCACCGAATGCAGACTAAGAATGGGACCCTGAAGAACAGAAGAGGGAGGCTTCTAACCAGGTCTCCAAAAAAGTAAGAAAGAGAAGAGGTTAACTAAAAGGGTGCCTCTTCATGTCAAAGGAATGAAACAAAGACTCTTTTGGACTCTGACTTTTATCTTTGTTTTTAATTTATTTTGCTCAGGCTTTATATCTGGAATGTACTTGTTGCTGGGGATCACCAAATAAAGGTATTTTACTTAACGATAACCCAGCTGTGTGGTCTAGGATTTTTCCAGGATGTGAGTGCTTTTATTTTCTTATCATTCCAGCTTAGGACTTGAGGGGGTCGATATTCAACAGCAGTTAGCAGGGAATATTCAGTGGTACCAGGTGGAGATTGCTGCTGAATATCCTAGAATTCATTAGTAAAGGAAACAGAGACAGAATTTAAGATGATAGTTTTTTATTGTACTGACTTAATACGTTTTTGACTAGCTTATGAAGGTTAAAAATGTCTTCCTTAGTTCAGAACAGTATGTACAAATATAAGCTGAATTTCCTGACAGGCAAAGCAGCCATCGTATAGTGATGATATTCAGGGCCTCTCTATGAATAACTACCTGCATAACTTAGGACAGAAGAAAGCTGTCTTAAGGAGTCATCTAGATAGGCTATCCGTCTAGTAGACAGAAGAATCGCCACATAGCGCTCACTGCTCTATCCAAATATTCAGCAGCGCCCACTATCCAAATACTGGCGCTAAATATCTGGAATAATTTTACCTTCAGCAGTCAGCATTTAAAGAAAAAAACAGATTGTCATGACTGAATATGGACTGGGAAGAGTTTACCTCCCCCAATCAAGAAAGTCCCAAAACAGCATGTTTACTGAGCTCTACACTGATAATGGACATGTGGACCAAGTTACCAGCACGGGGCTTCAGGTTAACTGCAGGATGGCAGGTACACAAATGCCCAGGCTAGTTGCAACGTGCCGGGTATGCCCTCAGCTTGCCAAGTCAACGCACTGATGCATGGGTTTTCAGCACCGGACGCTGTGCTAAATTTTAGCATAGTGCCAAAACTGCACACTAATTTCATGCTACCCTGGTAGCGCGTGCTAGTAAACTTGCCCCTTAATTATTTTTGCTTTCCTGATTTTATCACTAATAGTATTTTTTTCCTTGTATGTAGTGCCACAGGGGCTACCCTATTCTCCTTACTGAGAGGTGAGTTACATGAGTATAAAATCCTATGTTGAAGGAGGGTTTTGTCCCATTTCCAACTTTCTTTGGAGGTGCCGGGGCTCAAGGGGAAAACTTGAACTTCTAAGAGATGATCTCGAGGGTAAAGGTGGCCTAGGAACAGAAAGGACATGTCCACTGTTTTGATTCTGTCTCCCCACATATCCCCGTTGAGAGCTCTAGAAGCCAAGGAGTCGTCGTGGCTCGGGGAGACCACAGAGGAAGGCGTGTGTGAAGGGAGAAGAGGCTGACTGCTAGCTGAGTGAGCTTAAGAGGACAAAGTGCCTGTCTGTCCTGTCTGTGAGAAGGATTTGGAGTCTACATAGAGCAATGGCAGGATCCAGGAAGCCAAAGAATGGTCTGTGTGTGTTTCGTCTGCTTCTAACATGTTTTGATGTTGGTTTGCAGAATATCGATATCGCTACCTGTTCCGACTGCATTCCTCATTCCCCAACTGAACAGCCATTCGGACTGGACAGTGAGTTTTCCAGGTATGACTGTGCTGCCTGCTGAAGGAGAGGGTTTATAAAAAAAAAGGTCCACCTGCCCCCCACCCCGGTCAGCATGGCTTCCGTGATCAAAAGTGTAGAATGCCAGGCTCTACCCAAAGTAGGCTCTGCCCCCATGGACCCCAGGGCTAAAAATTATTTTCTCAGTTTTATATACAGCAGTGGTTCCCAGCCTGTGATTTGTGGATCCCTGGGATATAGAAGAAATTTTAAAAAAAGACGCTGGTGGGGATTAGCTGGGAAAAGAGAGAGATACTGGAGGGAACTGACTGGGGGAAGAAAGAGAGAGACCGAGACAGGTCAGGACTGGCTGGAGGAGAAAGTGTGACACTGGATGAGGGAAGGGAGAGAAAATAGTCTGGTCTGTAGAAACATAGAACATGATGGCAGAAAAAGACCACGTGGCCTGCCTTCCATATCAACTATCATAGTCCCCTTTTTTCCTTAAGAGATCTTCTGTGGTTGTCCCATGCTTTTTTGAATTCAGACACTGTCCTCCTTTCTACTACCTCCACTGGGAGACTATTCCACACATCTCTTTTTGTAAAGAAATATTTCTGCATATTACTCCTGAGTCTATCCCCTTTCACCTTCATCCTATTCCCCCTCGTAGCAGAGTTTGCTTTCAGTGCATTTATGCCATGGAAGTATTTAAAGATCTCTATCATATCTGTTCTATCCCACCTTTCCTCTAATGTAAACATATTAAGATCTTTAAGTCTGTCCTCATATGCTTTAAAATGAAGACCACTAACCATTTTAATAGACACCCTCTGCATTGACTCAATCCTATTTATATTCTTTTGAAGGTGCGGTCTCCAGAACTGCACACAATACTCCAAATGAGGTCGCACCAAAGACTTATACAGAGGCACTATCACCTCCTTTCTTCTGCTGGCCATTCCTCTGCCTATGCGCCCAAACATCCTTCTAGCTTTCGCCGTCACCTTTTCTACCTGTTTAGCTGTTTTAAGATCATCAGAAACAATCATGCACAGGTCCTGCTCTTCTTTTGTGGACAGAAGTCCTTCATCCCTTACACTGTACCGCTCCCTTGGATTTTTTGCAGCCTAAATGCATGGGCCCTGCATTTATGAAAGGCAGTTAAGCAAATGATATAATAAACATAAGCTGGTTGGAGAGGGGTGGAGAGAGAGAGAGAGAGAATGATGGTGGCGGGCAGAGGACGAGAGTTAAAGAGGACTAGTGAGTCCGACTTGGCACTGAGGGAAATCAGATGGAACTCTGTAAGTCCTCCATGCTTTCAAGGTTATGCATACACCAGGAGTGACTATGTTGCTTCCTTCTCCTATGCTTGTCTCGATGTACGTCCTTTCTTCAGTAGTAATGGTTGGATGCACAGCAGGGCTCTCATAAGCCTGTAGAAGCCAGAAGATATACCAGAAAATCCCAAAGACTCCTAATAAAATGAAGGAAATAAAGTCTCTTTAGACTATCCTCATACTTTGTCAATAGTTCACTTATTCATCACAATGACATGCTCACTAAACTGCTAATAAACTTACATACAGAACACACACACACACACAAAGGTGGCCAAGCAAAGACTGTTTCCATAAATTGTTAAACCCCAGCCTTTCAGTCTGAATTGAAGGTTCTGTTTCTGAGACAGCAAAGTTTAATGTTTGTGAACACTCCACCTCATTAGACATTCTCGCTGTCATAAATGTAATTAAATCAGTACGCCACTGTGCTGATGCATATCATGAGCCCAAGCAGGCATCAAATTGATATATGTTGATTGTGGCCCGTGTTTGTTCTATCTCTTTGTCTGCATTTTATATGCGATTTCATTACCACTCTGTTTATTTGTGACATGCACCAATTGCTTTGTTATCAAGTGTGTTCTAAATTTTTGAAATAAAATAAAAGTAAATAAATAAGGCATAAATAATAAAGAGCAGATAGTGAAGCCAAACAAATAGGGCTGCAACCATAATAACACTTCTGGGGTATAGGGAACCGAACGGGTTATTCCATAAGTAAATGATCAATTGGTTTAATTAATTTGAAAAACACTTTGGCGGTCATTCTAAAACAGCAAATAGCTATTCTGCTCCTGGCCCTGTATGTCCGGCTGTGGCAAGATGGACGTGGGACTTATTCCACCTCAGAGGTGGAATAAGTCCCATCAGTACTGGCGATGGGGCCCGGCAGACCCTCATAAACCAAGGAGCTGTGGAAGGTAAGGCCCCCTGCCTGATCCCAGCCCTTGCAGACCCTGCCGAGGGTCGAGCGGCAGGGAAACAATGCTCTGATCGGGGTTTAGTCCTTCAGTGTTCCTGCTCAGCCGGCACTGGCACACGCCATGGCACCGGCACACCAGCGGAGCATAGGGTGAGCTGGCCAAATAGGGGAATGGACGTCTCCTGTGGCGGAATTGGGGGCATGCCGGGGCATCCAAGTGCTCAATTCTGCAACCGCGGGAACGTCTAGCTCCCACAGTTGCAGAATCGGGTACATCTTGGGCCTGTCTATTTTTTTTGGATGTCCGGCCAGCCTGGCCATGCCCCTGTTGGAAATGGCCTCCACACAACTAAAAACTCACTTCTTTGAGACTGCTTCTGGATTCTGATCCCCCAAGTCTCCTTGTCGCCTTTGATGTGTTTCCTTACCATTTTATTTATTTATTTTATTTATTTACATTTCATATATACCGCGCTATTATAATCAGTGCGGTGTACAGTTGAACAAACATACTACAGTGTGACAAGCCACATTGAGTTTACAGTGAACAGGGGTAGCAAAAACAGGACGTAACCGGGGGAACTATTATTTACATATTATAACAACTCTTCAGGAGAGACGTATATGGATCGTTTGTCAGAGGGTATGTAAGTGGGACATGGAGAGAGGGCAGGACGAGCTGGTTAACCATTCTCTATGGAGGGGGAGCTATGGAGCGGTCTGGGTAGGAGGGCAGGGTGATGGCTGTATGCATTCCAGATTTGGTTTCAGGGTAATGTTTTAGGAACAGGTGATGTTGGAGAGCTTTTCTGAATAATGTTAGGTTCATGATGGCTCGGATTTCGGGTGAGAGGGCATTCCAGGCTCTGGGTGCGAGCAAGGATAAGGCTCTGCTGGCTGTCATCTTTGTGCATTTCGTCAGCGTCTTAGGAACTTCAAGTGTGTTCATCAATGTGGACCTCCTGCTCCTGTTGACTGGCGTGCTGTGGATAAGTTTACTGATGGGGGTGGGAGGCTGGTTCTTTAGGGCCTTGAATGTCAGGACTAGAGTCTTGTAGTGGATTCTAGCCTGCAGAGGTAGCCAGTGTAGGTTCTTCAGGACTGGCGTTATGTGGTCCGACCTTGATACGCCTACAAGTACCCTTGCCGCTGAGTTCATGGCAAGTCGAAGTGGGTTTAGAGTTGACTGTGGAAGTCCATGGAGGATGATATTGGCAAAGTCCAGATGTGGGATAACTAAGGCTTGGAAGATTGAACGGTAGTCGGTAAGGTCAAGACGTGGGCGGAGATGATGTAGTGTTCGGATCTTGTGGTATATTGCTTTCGTGGTGTTTTTGATGTGTGCTGACATGTTGAGTCGCTGGTCGAGTGTAATGCCTAGATAGCGAATGGTGGATTTGGCCTTCAGTTCAGTGTTGTTGACTTGTAGTGAGGAAGGTGGCGTAAACTTCTGATTTCTAGTGACGAATAGGACGTCAGTCTTGCTGTGGTTAATACGTAGGTTTTGTGTGAGGAGCCAGTCTGCTACAGCTTCAAAGCATCTTAATACTGATGAGAAGTCAGGTTGATCAATCTTGAAAGGTGTGTACCATTCCCCTAGATATATCCTAGTCCTCAGTTTGCCTGTCTTGACTAGACTGTAAGCTGGTAGGAGCAAGGGCGGTCTCTGTATAGTGCTGCATATGCTTTGTAGCGCTATATAAATGATAAGTAATACTAGTAGTAACAAAATAGGATGTTTTGGTTCCCCAATTGGGGCCATTATCAGAACTTTATCAATACAAACGTATGCTGCTTTTATACTCCTTACCCTTCAAGATGGTCATGCATGACTGACCACTGGACATCCTGATCTGATCCTCTCCTTCAGATAGATTCTGCTTTAATGTTATTAACATATTCTGTTCCAGGGGCCTTTAGATCATGAATGAACATCACCCAGACTGAGTATGCAAGACCGGCCCAAGGCTCTAGGCAAACCATCAGTGATGCACCCCCCCTTCCACCCTGCACATAGTCCAGCATCTCTCCCTCCCTTCCCAACCCCCAACTAGGTATTCAGCATCTCCACTTCCCTACTGCCCCCCCCCCCATCTTCACCATCTCGCTCCTTTATCCCATCCCCCTCCCAAGGTGCCCAGCATCTTTCTTCTTCCCCCCTCCCTAAAGATGTCCCATGTCTGTCTTCTTCCTCCAACCCTCCCCCCCCCCCCCCAAGGTATGCAGTATTTCTGTCCTTTCCTCCCTCCCCACCAGGTAGTCAGCATTTTCCATCCTTCCCCTCCCCCAAAATGTCCAGCATCTATCTACCTCTTCCCTCCCCCCCAAGTCCAGCATTTCCACTTTTCTCCCCCCTCCTTCTCTCCGAGGTCTCTAGCATTTCCCCCCTTACCTGTCACCATTGCTGTTCCTGACATGGCAGCTGCTGGAACTGACTCATCGCTACCTAGATACAGTGCAGCACAGCAGCAGGCCTTTGAACCCCCAAGCACTCATGCTTAACCCTTTCATGGCTGTTGTTGCCATATGGCAACCTTCAGATTTCCCCCAAAAGTTTTCTCCAGATTCTATATTTCCAAAAAATCCGCACACTGTGTGCGAAATGTGATGTGTATCTGTGCTTGACATCTGAAAAAAACTGTTATTTAAACTATCACACCCAGCAGTAAATGAAAATGATGCCAAGACTGTGTTTAATTTTCAGCCATTCAGGACCGTAGTTGCCATATGGCAACAGTAAGTATTGTTTCTTAGAAATAAACATTTTTCAAAAAAATCTTTATATTCTGCATCATTTAGCTCAAATCTTAATTTAAAAAAAAAAACAGAAAAAACATTTTCAGTTACAAAACAATTATGTGGATGCGAAAGGGTTAAGGTTTACACGCCCCTCCCTCTCTGACAGTGAATGTTAGAGGCGGCAGACCTTCAGGTGTCCAAAGGCTCACTTCCACGCTGTGCTACTTTTAAGTAGTAATGAATCAGCTCCATCAGCAAGTAGAGTCGGCAGTAGCGTGCCAGTCTTTAAAATGACTCGCCGTGCAGCTGTTCCTAGAGTGCCGTCCTTGCAGACACCTAGGGGCGGCTTTGTAAACAAGCCCCCTAGTCTTCCTAGTAGCTGGACTGCCCCTGTGACTATGGATGTCATTTGTATTGTGCTATCGGTTCGTGTACGTATGTATATTTTTATTTATTTTATTTAACTGGTTTTATATACAGTTTTTCTACAAGGCAGAACGGTTTACATATAACAGAAATGACCGTTTACAGGGAACATTTGAAACTATGTACAAGTAAACTTTGGTACACTATAATTAAACAATTCAACATGAGGATGTTTCCATAGAAACAGAAAACTATTTACATGCAGCTAGGTGCTGTGTGGTTAGGCATTGTGTACAGCTTCTTTCAAGGGGGGTTAACTGGGTGGTGTAGGGGAGGGCGGGGGGGAGGAGGCAGTGGGGTGGGTGGAGTGAGGTGTTGGGTTAAGTGGGGTGGGTTGCGGGAGTGGTAAGGAGGAGCAGGGGGTCTTCTTGTGAGGGATTTGCATCAGAGGGTGTGTTGAAGTGTTCATCAAAGAGAAAGGTCTTGAGGTATTTCTTGAAGAGGGTGTGGGATTGGAGGCAGCCTATTGTGGGGGTAACTTGTTCCAGTTGGTGGGAGTGTAGGATTGGAAAGCTCTTGTGCAGGTGCACTGAGGCCTCTTGGTACTCTGTGCTGGTAGGAGGAGAAGATTTGTTGCATATATATATATATATGAAATGCCTGTACGTACTTTCCCTTTGAAACACCCACAGACTCCGCAGCAATGCAGGCAGTTTGAAAACTGCTCTCATATGAAGCAGGCTCACTTTCCATGACAACAAATGTAAAAATATATCAAAAGTAAGTTATACTGGAAAAAAAAAAGCAGCCTTAGAAATAAGACCAGAAAAAGTATGTAAAAGAAGTGGCAAGCAGTGATTTAAGAGGCAAGCAGTGATTTAAGAGAACCTCAGCAACTAGAGCTTTAAAATACTAGAGACAAATTTTGTTATGATTGAAGGGTACCAAAATTAAGAACGAAATACCCCAGAAGGTAGATATCTCTGCAAAATGTAGAAGTCACTTTTATATTTTCAGATCTGAAAATGTAATAAAACAGAGCTTGATTTTCTAACAGGGTACCTATGTAGAATGTCAAAAAAGTCATCTATTTTATGCCTGTTTCATAGAGGTGACCTAGGCACCTATTTGCCTTTATAATATAGACACCCAGTAGTGTATAAATCCTCACATGCAAATGATTGCTTTCTCTGAAGAAGCTGTACATTTTGTGCACAGTATTTTATAAATACATGCATATATCATAGCGCCACATAAGCTCTTCTTAGTCTTTGCCCCAGGGAAAACCTACACATTACATGCCATCTTGTGAACGTGCATATATTCGGCTGCACAATGTTATTCTTTTTAAACATTTTTGTTAGTGATATTGCGGAAAGGCTGTCGGATAAGGTTTGCCCCTTTGCAGATGATACCAAAATCTGCAACCGAGTAAACACCCAGGAAGGGGCAGATAACATGAGGAGGGGTCTAGCTAAGCTTGAAGAATGCTCAAGAATTTGGCAGCTGAGATTTAATGCTAAAAAATACAGGATTATGCATTTGGGCTGCAAAAATCCAAGGGTGCGGTATAATATAGTACTTCTGTCCACGAAAAATGAGTGGGACCTGGGCGTGATTGTTTCTGATGATCTTAAAGTGGCCAAACAGGTAGAAAAGGCAACAACAAAAGCTAGAAGGATGCTTGGTGCAGAGGGAGAGGAATGGCCAGCAGAAGAAAGGAGGCGATAGTGCCTCTGTATAAGTCTTTGGTGCGACCTCAGTTGGGGTATAATGTGCAATTCTGAGACTGCACCTTCAAAAGAATATAAACAGGATGTACAGAGGGTGGCTACTAAAATGATCAGTGGGTTTCGTCATAAGGCATATGGGGACAGACTTAAAGATCTCAATATGTATACTTTGAAGGCGAGGCGGGAGAGGGGAGATATGATAGAGATGTTTAAATACCTTCATCGCATAAATACACAGGAGGGCCTCTTTCAATTGAAAGAAAGCTCTGCAATGTGGGGCAAAGGATGAAGGTGAAAAGGAATAAACTCAGAGTAATAAGCATAAATGTTTCTTTACGTATAGAGTGGTAGATGCATGGAATACTCTCCCAGTGGAGATAGTAGAGACGAGAACAGAATCTGAATTCAAGGAAACATGGGACCAACACCAAAGATCTCTAAAGGAAAAAAAGGGACTGTAGTAGTTGCTGTGGAAGAGCAGACTGGATAAGTTGTATAGTCTTTATCTCTAATCACATTTCTATGTTTCTATAAGACTCTTTTCCATGTGTAAATGTGGATATTGCTTTATAAAACTACCCCCATGGGGGCCATTTTGAATGGTCCTTGTTTTTCCATGGTATGTGTGCATTGTAAGTTCATGTGCTGGGTAGCTAATTTTCAAGTATGATGATGGCATGGAGGAGTAGCCTAATTGTTAGAGCACTGGCTTGGGAACCAAGTAAACTAGGGTTCAATTCCTACTAGTACTCCTTGTGGCCTTGGGCAAGTCACTCCATTGCTTCTGAAAAATCTAAGGGGTATGTTTACTAGACTGTCTTAATGTTACTGGTGTTAGTTGCAGTCTTACTGTGACGAATGCCATATAAGGTAGTGGGTGTTCTGGTCTTAAGGTAGCATTTTGGGTTATCGCGCGATAGAGGGAGCCGTGGCATGTTAACACGCGTTAGCCTTAATTAGGCGCGCTGACCTGCAAACACAGCAACACAGGTGTAGCACACTGGTTAATACAATGACTGATGAAACAGGGGTCATGAGTTTGATCCCTCAGTGGGCTTAATGAGTAAGGCTGTCTGAGACACTAACTACCCTTTACTTTAAATCAGTGCTGTCTGAGGCATTTTCTTTTTTAATTTAAATTAGTGCTGCCAGCAAACACACCCTCACAGTGCCGTAACCTAAGGTGCCGCATAAGGCACCCTATAAGGCACTCCAGAAGGCACATTATAAAGTGCACTGTCCGCCAAGGCACCTTATATACTGTTCCCTATAGGGCGCTTTATAGGGCGCCTTCTAGGGCACTTTATAGGACGCCTTATGAAGCACCTTAAGGTTACAGCATTGTGAGGGTGTTTTTGCTGGCAGCACTAATTTAAATTAAAAAAGGAAACCCTTAGACAGCCCTATCAAATAACACCACTGTGGGATCAAACACATGACCTCTGCCTTCACAGTCAGTGAAATAACCAGTGGGCTACATCTCTATAGCTACTAACAAACCCCTGGCTGGCTACAGAAGGACTGCAGGTCACCACACAAACTGTCTGCTGCGGTTACCAGGATAGGGTTAACCCACCCATACCCATGATGCACTGCACATGCAGATCAGCAGTCTACAGATGATCACAAGATGGGGTATGCACCCCCATAGTGCATGTTCCTGGAGAAGATGTGTGCACCAAAAACTGGGATGTGAGCACCCACACCAAGCAGATAAGTCAGTGATTGGGCCCCAGAAAAGAGAACCCATAAATATCACTTGAGAGAAATACTATAAAAGCACTATGGGGGAATCTAGCCATGCCGTGGTCACTGCTCAGTCAGGGTGAGAGTGACCTACCAGCAAGACATGCTGTGGCCACCCTGTCTGTGCAGGTGGTGGCCGGGCACTACCATTTCCCAGCCATTGCCCTATGCCCTGTGAAGATGCATCCTGCCAAGGCCACCCTGTCTGGGCCATACCCACAGTACCTTGCTCCTCATTATGCACATTGGCAGGCCAACACTGGAAACAGTGCAAGCAGTGTGGGCTGAGTAAGGTGTAGGCAGCCACAACACACTGGATAGACAGACACACACTCCCACACCTATGCCAGCATTGTGTAAATATAGAGGCTTTTGGCAGCCCTGGCCGCCACACCAGTCCTGGGCTCAGTGCAGGCATGGCTATGGTACACAATACTGTTGGGGTCACTCCCTGGGGTGGTAAACACTGTCAGAAACCAAAACTGAAACACACTCCACAGATATCAGAAAGGTTGCTATGATGCAGCTCTGTCAGCAAATTGTGCTTAACTTAGGAATTGATATCTGCCATTAATCATAGCAACCTTTTGATATATGTGTAACGTATTCCCAAGTTTAGGGTGGCATTGCTAAGGTATGCAGATGCCAGTATTGGGAGATGCTGCTGCGCGCAGGGCCCAACAGCCTCACTCTCCATGAGGCTTTGGATAGTGGAGCCTGTGGGTGTGGTTGTTTATGCCCCTGTTGGCCGCTGTTCTACGGCAGACGTTCCCAACTCCGGTCCTGGTGGGCCAAATACTGTTCAGGTTTTCATGCTGTCCCTAATGAATATGCATGAGATACATTTGCATACAATGGGGCGGCGCATACTAATTCAGCACAGGCATATTTATTAGGGACAGCATGAAACCTGAATGGTGTTTGGCCCTCCAGGACTGCAGTTGGGAAACTCTGCTCTAGGGATTGCACATGTTTATGGTGTCTGTGCTCTGTAGGGTAAAATTTAGGCATTTCAGGCATGTTTATTTTATATGCAATAAAGGTTTCGTCTTTATTACCACGGCTTAGTACTGGGTAAAATATAGAGAAAGGATTGGCAGGAGCCACAACTGGGACTTGAACTTGTGACCTTCTGCTCCTGAATATACTGGCTGTATGTACTGCACCACACTGTTGCCACAGGGACAGCTCATTCCCTGGGGATACCATGACTGTTCGTCAGACAGACCCTGTCTGTTGCTTTGCACGGCACCCACCTAAACAGGGCTAAGCCATGGTCTTCTGTGGGCAGATGCCACTGCCCCCTCTGCCACCATGCTGCCATGCCATTATGCTGGTGGTACGCAGTCCCAGGCCATCCAGTATGCCGGTAGGCAGCTGCCTATGGTGTGGGTTCTCAGGTAGGGGTGCCTACATGGACATGCGTGTTTCCCCCCCCCCCCCCGCACCACCTGCCAATGTTATGTGCCCATGGGGGTATCTGCTGGGTAATATCCCCTATGATACTGTGAGACACACACTTGTGCCCATGTTGGACCTTCGTCAGTTGCTGTCTTGCTGCTTTACAGTTTCGGCATTCCTATGTGCCACCTAGGCATCTGCCTAGCCCGCACTGTGCCCCAGCTGGACCACAGCATGTGCCGCCTGCAGCCTCCCGTATCCCATTTACAGCATCAGTACAGTTGCCGTTTCCTACGTGCCCACTCTGCTGTTACTGCACATGTG
Source organism: Ichthyophis bannanicus (assembly GCA_033557465.1). Lineage (NCBI taxonomy): Eukaryota > Metazoa > Chordata > Amphibia > Gymnophiona > Ichthyophiidae > Ichthyophis > Ichthyophis bannanicus. Next base: position 475,162,377 of record CM066037.1, on the reverse strand, counting down.
CACGCCATAACAAACCTGCCCAATATAAACGAGAAAAACCCCTGATCAGCGCTATTTCAATGTGGGATCATTCACTTTGAAGGGGGACAGAGCATAGACCCTTCCAAACATGATATCTTAATTTATACGCTTTGTCAGTAGTGTTGCTTTATGCTTATCATTAATATCACTATTGGCCAGCTTGGTTATTGGGATTTTAGATGTGGTTCTGGTCCTTTTATATGTTTATTTGCCTTTTTGGTCCCTGCACATGTATCACAACTATCACTTTCTGGGTTTCCCTGCCTTTGCTGCACATTGCTGACTGAAATGGTTTTTCTTTCCTGCAAATGTGCCTTAACGCAAGGGTTTCATTGGCGTTAGTGTTCAGACCCGGATTTCTCAGCTTTAGTTTGTCTGGAGCCTCTCCCCTCCCACTCTCCGCCCATTGACCCTTTCTCTCCGCCCTCTGGGAAGCCTTACTCCACCCTTCAGACCCGAATTTTACAGCGTTAGTGTGCCTTAACGCTGCCGCTGCGTTATCGTGCGATAACGTCACTTATCGCGCAATAATACCACCGCTGCGATGTTAAGACGGTTTAGTAAACATACCCCTAAGTTATTGATGTCCCTGTTTAATGTACATTACCAAGTTTAAAGTTACAATGTAAACCACTTTGACTGAAATGTTAAAGCAGTAAAAAACTTGTTAAATAAAATGAATGATCAACCAGTTTCCCTTTGAAAATCCACTGCAAGATACATACAGCTTCTCTTTGCGCAAGCAGGGGAATGGAGTAACAGAGCTTATACATTTTTGATAATGTCCAGGCATTGTTAAAAGAAGGAACAACATTTTGAACTCTGATTAAATGCCTGCACAACGTGAAAGCCAGCACTTCCTTTTATCTACTCTAAGGCAAACAATTTTCTATTGAGGTAATCTAGCTGGGTGATTCTGTAGTTGGCCAGATAAATCTTTTTGAAAAATGCCTTCATGCACATTTATCAGGATAATAAGGCTTTCTATTTAAAAAACAACCATTCAACTTGTCCGAGCCATGGTATTTTCAATAACATGTCATATGGATGTGAAAGTTGGATAGTGAAGAAGAAAGACAGGAAGAAAATCGATGCCTTTGAATTATGGTGCTGGCGACGAATACTGTGTATACCATGGACTGCCCGAAGAACAAACCAGTCGGTACTAGAAGAGATCAAACCTAAGCTTTCTTTAGAAGCTCAGATGACAAGACTTTGACTCTCATACTTTGAACACTTCATGCAAAGAGAGATCATTAGAGAAAGACATCATGCTTGGAAAGGTTGAAGGTCAGCAAAAAAAGAGGAAAGCCAGCAATGCGAGGGAGCGATGCAATACAGTAACAGCAGTTATGGATGTCACTTTATCAACATGATTGACGACCAAACACGGTTTAGGAGAACTATCCAGAAGGTCGTCATGAATTGACATTGACTCGACAGTTCTTAACAATAAAAACTACATATAATACACTTATAGTTTGGAGAGTTGCAGCATATCTTTAGTGCATGTTTTCCCAACCCTGCACTGGAGGCACATCTAGCCAGTTGGGTTTTCAGGATTGCAACAATGAATATGCATGAGATAGATTTGCATGTAATACTTGGTCTCTAATGTATACACATCTACAGGACCGTACCTAGCCCTGTGCGAGCGGTGCAGCCACACAGGGCGCAAAGGCTTAAGGGGCGCATTTTAGCTGTCTGCTGTTGCCTGCCGCTGCCACGTTTTCTTCTCTCAGACAGATAAAATGCGCCCCTTAAGCCTTCTCACGGCACGCTCTTGCAGGGAGGGACAGATCTGCTTAGCATGCCGGCAACTTGCACATCGGGCGCGCCTCTTCTCTCCCGCCATGGGGGGGGGGGGACGCCCGATGTGCAAGTCACACAGGGTGCGATTTACACTCGGTACGGCCCAGCACATCTATCTCATGCATATTCATTATGGCAATTCAGAAGACCTGGGGGTGCATTCCAGGAAAGAGGTGGACAGTTTATCAGTGTCCAAAACAGACAAAGAACAGTGTAATCATTGTCAATTTTAGCTGGGAAAGCTATAGTATGAACTGTGCAAGGTCATGTGCCCAGCCTGTCAGAGTTGGAAAAGATTTGAGCTCTTTTCCCAGGAGTTCTCCTGATTTGTGGGTTCAGTACTACACTCTTTAGATTAAAAAGTGGAACTGTTTTACAGTGTGCCAACCTGGTTCAATAAAGAAACTCACCGTAAATATAAAAGATTGAAGGCCATCCTATATACTGTACCAATATCCCTGCTAGTGGCATGGCAATCACTGCCCCAGCGTAAGAACCTAAAAGGCAAAACGAGTCAGAATGCAGTTATTTGTTCCATTTTTACCCCATCAATCTGCGCAACTTCGAAATGAGCATTCGTAAACTAGTTATCATCTGTAATACAGGAGACATTTATGGCACTCATTCCACTATTTCAAAAAAATAATGCCCCGTTTTATTTAACCTGCGTATTTAACAGTTCTGTTTCCCACTCATCCAAAAATACATTCGCCCAGAGCAGATAAGAACAAAATTTGCATAATCAGAGAGACGAAACATATCAAAACACATTCCAGATGATATTCGAGGCAAATTATTTGCTCATGAACCACCAGCAAACACACAATTTGCTGCAAGCGTAGCATGAGGTATACAGCACAGGGCCCCACACGATTTTAGCTTGGCAGCGATACTGTATGCTAATTGTACACTATCCTGGTAGGGCACTTTAGTAAACGTGCAACCCTAAACTAAACGGATAGTGCCGATGCAGCCACTTGTCATTCCCTATATTCAATGCCACTAACTATGCAGAAATCCACACTGAATACATGGGTTAAATTAAACACCAGCACCGGCATTTAGCTTAATCTCTGACCATGCCAGCTAAATATTGACCTAATTATTTTCTTCTGTATTCGCTTTGATCGCCATTTGAGCGATCTGCTAGGAAATAGCGCAGCTGCTCATTGTAAAGCGCTTAGCACTAGGAGCCGCGCCTAAGAAATGCCACAGACCGCATAAGTGCTTTTGAATCTTGGCCTCAGAGATTTTTCCAGAAGCATGTTCTAGACATTTGTTCTGGTTGACTGTAACTTTCTGGACAAGGCTCTACGGCTCTTGATTTCAAAACGTATTTTCCCTTTGCCTTAAGGATTCCTCTCAGTTGTTCTCTGCTTTTCCGTGCAAGGATTAGAGGCACCCTAGGAAGGGCCCTCAGTCCTGCCATGACCCCCATTGCCGCTGCTGCTGCCCCTGCCCGCTATGACCTGCTGCTTCTGCCCCCCTCCGATGCAGACTTCCGCTTCGCCCTTCCTCTTGCTCCTGCACTAGCTGCTCGCCCCGCTCATCCCTATTGCTTCTTTCTGTTTTTTTCATTGATCAGCTGTGGACTAGAGACTGGAAAGCAGAAGAGGAGGAGAGGTAAAATAAGATTGGGAGGAGAGGGGAAAGAGAGACCGATGAGAGCAAAGGGATTAAAAGAGTTGGGGAGAAGGGACCTGCAGTCTTACAGCACATACACGGGTGCCCAAATTTCTTGTCTTGGCACTGATTCTGATTTTCTTTTGGTTGCTTTGAGTGACATTTTTTCTCTCTCTTCATCTCCCCGTTCATTTTGCCTTTCAATCCTCCCAGCTGAAAGAGCATAAAGGAGACATCAAACTGTACAGCACTGGCAGGTAACACAAAAAAACACGGAGGGTTGACTAAGACTGTCTAGCAAACCCTAGGGACTGTTTGTCAGCAGCAGGGAATATGGGGGGAGACCTGCAGAATTAACAAACTTCAAGCAAAGAACATTGCAGTGATTTCTGGCCCCAGGAGATTCCTTTCAGAGTAAAACATATTTTAATCTTTTGCATTTACCGGTTCATTTAGAAAAACTCTACACAGCAAATAATGGAGTCCTAGTTGGAAGTGTCATTTTAATTGCCAGGCACCTCTTAATGATAATGAGACCCGATCCTTAAAGATCCATAAAACCATCAAATACAATTAAAGGGCACCTACCACTTATAATCATTCATAGGGCCTGCACAACCCAATGACCTAACTAGGCAGTCGACCAGAGTGGCAACATTCTCAGGGCAGCCCATTGCAGCCGCTGCCACCTCTGTCCGGAACCTGCAATGGCAGCAGTGCAATTAAAACCATAACACTGCGCTTACCCAAACTCTCCGGCGCTGCGTTGCTCTTCCTGCTCTCTTTGACCTGCCACTTCCACCCCCTCTGATGCAGACTTCCTGTTTGCATGGGGCAGAAGCAGATGTAGCCTCGGCATTAAATATCTGGGTTTAAAGTTCAGTGGTGACGACTCGCTCCGTTAGAACAGCTAGCCACTGCCACTGAATATCCCCCCTTTGAGGCCAATTCCGACTGGAGGATGTCTGGCCCGTCCAGATGTCCAAAATCTGGACGGGCCGGATTTGCACCTGTCTCTGCACCCGCGGGAACTAGACGTTCCCATGACACCAGAATCGGGGCACTTGGATGGGCTGGACAAGCCCCGATTCTGCGGGCCCAGATATACTGCACCTACCCTGGCTAACCCTCCCCATGCTCTTGCTGGAGTGCCGGTACCACGGCCTCCCATCGCCATGGCACATGAATGCCATGCAGGAGCCCCAATCCCCCACACCACACACCAAAGTCCTTTCCCTGCCATCTGACCCCCAGAGGGGTCTGCCAAGGCCGGGATCAAGCACTGGGGCTCCTCCTGCATCAGCTCACCTGTTCATGGGGGTCCTCCATTGCTGGCTGCCAATGACAGGGGGAATAATTCCACATCTGAGGTGGAATACGTTCCCCAGCCATCCTTCACTTGCTGGACATACAGGGCCATGACCTAGATAAGGCCTGTATCTCCGGGGTCATGGGCCTGCCTCCGACCTTCCCATTCTCCACCCGTTCTCTGCCCCCGCCCGCCCCCATCCAGAGCTCCCCGTATATCGGCAGTGTATGTGCGGGGAGCTTTGGGGGCAGAATAGGCCCTCAGCAAATAGCAGGGGATGTACATCCAAATCGGACGTACATCCCTTCTATTCACAGTTCTGGATTACCCCCTTTGTGTTTCATGCACTATCCACACCAAAGCTGCAGGACATTTTAGGGCAGCGGTTCCCAACCTGTGGGTTGTGACCCCAGATAGGGTTGCAAACTTCTCATTTAGGATTATGAGCATGTCTAAACTAGAAGGGGGAAAAAAAGGTCACCGTTTGGGCAGTAAACACACAAAAGCAAGCATTGGCTTGCTAACAGCTATCTGTGTGTCGAATGCAGAGCTAAGGTGCCAGTTGCTCTTATTTACCCCTCCCCCCTCCCTCCACTGTGGTGCTGCTAATGACTCCAAAGAGGAACCAGGTAAACGCCATTCACTGTTGTCATCCTGGCCCTTGTCTCTCTTTCCATTGGCCTAAATAACCACCACCATCCTGATACTTCTCTCCCTCACTGCTGGCCCATACTGCTGCCACCATCCCGGCACTTGTCTTCCTCTTGATGAGCAGAAGAGCTATTCATCAAGCAGGAGAGAAAGAGAGAGCTCCACCGCAGAGTTGCCCATTGAAAAGGGGAATGCAGGGGAGAGAAAGGGGAAAGAGCCAGAAGGTGGGCCTGGCGAGGGGGCTAGGGCATCATTCTTAGGGGTGGGGGAGTGGATGAGTGAGTCCAGAGCTGTGAGAGAGCGAAGGGCAAGCCTGGTAGTAGAATGAATGAGTAACTGAGTCCGGAGGGCCAAGAGTGTTGGGTAGTGAAAGAGAAGGGATGATAGGGAGAAGTGGAAGAATGATTGAGTATGTCCGAAAACTGTAAACAGGGTGAGCCTGCAGGGAGGGAAAAGTGTGGGGGGGGGGGGGGTGAGAAAGAAGATGATAATCTGGGGGAATGGATGAATGATGGAGTCTGGGAATAAGAGAGAGATGAGTTGATCTGTAGGCGTGTATGAGGGATTGATTCTGGGGCAGGGGAGAGAAAAAGGATGAGCCTGGTTTGGAGAGGGAGAGTAGATGGGTGGTGGAGCCCAGGGGTAGTGGATGAGTGGTTGAGTCTGGAGAAATGATCCTGGGGAGCTGAGATGAATGGTTGAGTCTGGAGGGGCATGAGCCTCTGCTGGGAGGGTGAAAAATAGAGGGGAAGAGTGAGACATGAAAGAGGGTGTGAGCCAGAGGAGGAAGGTAGACTAAAAAGTTGAGAGACACAGAAGAGAAGAGGCTGTGAGAGAGTGGAGGGAGGGACAAGAGAGAAGAGGAGGGTGGAGCAGATAGAAACAAATGTTGAAAGGAGAGGGACAGACTGAGAGGGGAGAGAAGGTAGAGTCTCCAACACCACATCCAATCTAAACACACTGCACCCAGTCACTACCCATTTAGTCACAGATCTACCCGCCCAAATCCACTCACTCACATATTCCTAACCATCATCTACTAACACACATGAGTCAGTTTGAGAAGTTGTGTTACAGCATGCAAGCAGCGTGTCTCTGATCTGGTGAGTATATCAGATGAGAATTACTTTAAAAAGCATAGATTTGCATATATATGTTTCTGAATCCTTCAGAAACACACTGAATATGCTACTCGTTATATCATTTAAGTAATTGCCTTTGTTATTATCTGGGGTCCCACAAATTTTCAACTGCTAAAAATGGGATCACATAAGAAAAACGTTTGGGAAGCACTGTGTTTGAGGGAACACGTGAATTCTGCATTTGTTCTTGTTATAATAACTCAAATATACCCTTTAAGAATCTTAATAGACTCGGATGCAAAATTTAGAAATGTTCCTTACTGGATTGCCAATCTCTAGCTTGAGTTGAAATGCATTAAAATTCTGTTACATTGTACTTACACAACCACTGTGTACACTTAAATGTTTTTTTTGTTTAACATTTTATTTAAAATATATGGGGTATTTTCTGCAAGGACACTTACCACAAAAAGACGTGGTCACTAGCCTGCTTCTTTCCATTGGAGGGGCCCATTTGCTCCACATCCCATGGCAGGCTGGGTAGGTAACACCCTGGTAAATGTGTTTCACATGATTACTTGATTTGGTACCATCTCATTGGCTTCAATACAACTTTCATACCTGTGTCTTTGACTGCAATCTGTGCAGTTTATTTTTAACTTTCATAGACAGGCTGAGGAGTAATAAGGATTTTTAATCTATGAATAATTTTTATCATAGGCACAAAAGAGGGAAAAATATCACCAAATAGTGTCCTTTGTATACTAGCAGACAAATGCACTTTTTGGTCCAGTTCAAGTCAGTTTTTGTACTATACATAAAATAGGATTCAGAGTAATTACAAGTAGCCGAGATTTACAAAGTGAGCTTGGTCCTACATATCATAATAAGTTGGAAGATGTAATATTGCAAACTGATAAACTAAAGAGTAACAAATCACCTTTTTAAAAGAAATTACAGGCCTATTTTTTTTATTAATTTGTATTCTATCATTAAAATCATCCATGGCACTTGATTGGAATTTTTAAAAGGGTTCCAGGGGTGATGCGGGAATCTACAGGCCAGTGAACCTGACATCAGTACCAGGCAAAATGGTAGAAATTATTTTAAATTAGTGTCCTCCTATTATGGGTTGGAAATTGGCTAAAAGATAGGAAACCGAGTAAGATTAAGTGATCGGGTTTCCAAATGGAGAAATAGTGGAGTGCCCCAGGGATTTGTACTGGGGCCTGTGTATTTATAAATGAAAAGGAAAGTGAGGTGATCAGATCTGCAGATAACCCATTAAGAAATCGTCCATAGAGGTCCTCTCTAAAATGAATGGCCTTATATAGATATAGATCAGTGGTATTCAACCCTGTTCTGGAGACACATGTCATCAATTTAGTTTTCAGGCTACCCATAATGAATATGCATGAGATAGATTTACATATTTTGGGTCTCCAATGTACACCTACCTCCTGGACCTAAATTGTAATTTGCCTTGAGCACAAGTTTGGAAAGGTAAGTAATTAAAACTGATCAAAATCCGACTTCCGGTGGCGCCAGCCGAGGTGATGGCGGCGTTCTGATCGTGCTCCGCGGCACCCGCCCCCCCCCCCCCCGAGGTGAAACGGTGTCCCTCCGGGGCTGTTAGTCCGCAGGGAGTGGTGCACCTAAGCTGGGACCCCCCCACAGTTATCACCGCCAAAAAATCAAAACAAAACCGCCAAACAACAAAAAAAGGACAACTGATCGCTGCTCACCGTTTGGGGAGCCGTGCAGCGCTGTTGGGTGAGCGTGATCCAGTCAGAGGGCCTGGGAAGAGAGCGAGGCCCGGAGTGCCAGCCGATCGGCGAGCCCTGCTGTCCGAGAGTGTGCCTGCAGGAGTGGGAGTTTGTTTGGCCGGCGGAGGCGGTAAGCAGAGAGAGCGGCTGGGGCTAAGCAGCGGCTGCAGAGCAGTGGTCGGGAGCAGTTCGGCCCACACGAGGTACCCGTGTGGTGGGCGGCCTAGCACACTGACACGTGGACCTGACGAGCAGTGCATTATCCTGGCTGGGGGAATCCCGAAACAGACGCCTGGGATTGCACTGTAGAGCGAAGGGGAGTGCGGTGGTGAGAAGTGTGGGATCTTCCGATTGACAGCGGCTTTCTCCCACCCCCGATTTATCGCTGAGTTTGGGGCCCCAATTGGTGTCCAGTGTGAGAGGGGTGGTAAATGGCGGCGCGGAAGTCAGCCGTGGACCTAAAGGCCTATTCGTTTAAGAATACTGGAAGCACCAAGGGGTCAGGGCCAAAACTGGCAGCCTCTGGCGGAGAGAGCAGAGGGATTTGGAGGAGAGGGGGATAACGGGGACCCCCCCCAGTGAAATACAGGCCTTGCGATCCGACCTTAAAGAGTGGCTGGACTCTCTGAAGCATGAGCTGGGGGCCATGAAAACAGAGGTGCAGAGCTGGATGCAAGAAATGAAGGGGGAAATGGTGGCGCTGGGGACCCGGATGGAAGATGTGGAGAATAAAATGGAGGAGATGGAGGAGAGCTGGGGGCCCCATGAACAACAAATGGACGCTGTCCGGGCTGCCCAGGAGGACTTATGGCAGAAGGTTGAGGACCTTGAGAATCGTTCCCGACAGTCAAATATAAGGATACGAGGCCTTCAGGAGAGTGAGGGAGTGGTGGATTATATAGCGCTGGCGGAGGAATTTTGTGGGGTAGTCCTCAAAGCAGCTGATATGGATGTGGACAATATCTGCTTAAAGGTGGATAGAGCGCACAGGGCCCTGGTGACACGGCGGGAGAATAGAGTGCGGGATGTAATTGCCTGCCTGCATGAATTTCGAACCAAAGAACTGGTCATGAAAGCAGCGCGACAGCTGGGCAAGATTAAGTGGCAAGGGTCTGATGTGGAGGTGTTTGCTGACATTTCCAGTCTCACTATGAAAAAAAGGAGGGAATACCAAGTGGTCACCAAGAGATTGCGGGACGAAAATGTGCGATATCGTTGGCTGTTTCCTGTGGGCCTACAATTCACCATACAGACTAAATCTATTATCGCCCACTCGGTGGCGGAGGCCCTTGCGGGTCTGAAACAGGTGGGCTGGACTGACCTTCCTACTTTGGCATCATTGCAGCCGGACCGCCAGGATAAGGGGAGTCAGAGACAAGAGTCGCAGAATAAGTGGAACAGGGTGCCCGGTGGGGCGCGAAGTCTGCGCCGCCAGAAACTGCCGAAATGATATGTTTCCTGAATGGATGTTCCTGTGGGATGTGACAAAATGTTGGGTGGCGGGTTGGAATGGTGGGGTTAGTTGTGTGGGGGGTAGAATGTTTATTAGCGAAACGATTGTTTGTTTAGATCTAGACTGTTAGTTAGAATGTAATAGGGGGGATGAATGGGGGGTTTTGATGCTTGTGTAATTCGGGGGTGTGGGTGTGGGGGGGTGTGCAGTACTTGCGATAGTGGAGGGGGGTTGACCAGGGATGAGAGATTAATGCAACATCCGCAATACCCCCAGCAATTCTTTGCATCTAATAGGGTGGAAAAAAAGAAAGGGGGTGTGGGGATCCTGTTGTCTGCACGGGTGCAGGGACTAGTGGGGGAGGTTGTTCGGGACAAGCTGGGCCGATTTCTGTCGGTCCAGTTGTGCTGGGATCGGCAGCGGTACAATTTGGTTGCTGTATATGCCCCGAATATTAATCAGCACCAGTTTTTTAAGGATCTTCAGGGGAAGCTGGTGGGGTTACCAGAAGGGAAGATAATAGTCGGTGGTGACTTTAATGTTACCTTGGACCCCCGGATGGATACCTCCCACGGGTCGTCCTCGCAAGCCAAGCGGCATAGAGCCAGCTTGAAAAAACTCCTGGCGTGCATAGGTCTGGTGGATTTGTGGAGGGAACTGAATCAGGGGCAACGGGACTACTCGTATTTTTTGGCGGTACATGGCGGTTACTCCCGCATAGATATGTTGTTGGTGGATCGTACATTGGTTGCGGAGATGCGATTGTGTGTGATTAAAGAACGCACGTGGTCGGACCACGCCCCGGTGTTTGGGGTGGTGAATATGGGGATTAGAGGGTGGTGGAAATTAAATGAGTCCTTGATTGAGGATATGGAAGTGGTGAAACAAGTTCAGAAATGTATAGTGGACTATTTGTTGTGGAATGAGGTGGATGGGTGTGACCCAGGGACAGTCTGTAGTGCGGGGTAAACTTATTGCGGTAGGCTCGCACCGGAAAAAGGAGAAGTTGTAGAAGGAGAGAGTCCTGCTAGCTGGGATTAGGGATTTAGAGAATAAATTGAAATTGAATTCGAAAGACCCCCAAGGGATTGCCGACCTGGGGTCCTTGAAGCGAGAGTTAAGTGAACTGCATATGCAGGAGATCAGGTATAAGCTCTCTATGTTGCAACAAAGGAGCTTTGAGTTTACTAATAAAGCGGGGAGGATGTTGGCGCGCAAAGTCCAGAAGTTGAGAGCCCGGAATACGATTGTGCGAGTTAAGGATGAGCGGGGGTTGGATTTGTGGGAGGGGAGAGACATAGAGGAGCGTTTTCGGCAATTTTACCAAGCGTTATATACCCCTGAGACTGCAGTGGCAGAGGAAAAAATACAGGAGTACTTGGCTGAGGTCTCTATGCCTCCTTTGGACCCGGCGGAGTGTTTGGAATTGTCCGAGCCTATTAGGGAGTCGGAGATTGTAGCAGTGATTAAGGGGCTGAAGGCTCATAAGGCCCCGAGCCTGGATGGCTTTTCAAATAAATTTTATAAGGTATTTGTTGCTGCTCTGGTCGGGCCGTTAGCACGCATGTTTAATTCCTGGACTAGTGTGGGGCCGTTGCCCGACTCCTTACGGTTGGCAGGGATCAGTTTGCTACATAAGGAGGGGAAGGACCCGACGGATTGCGGTTCGTATCGGCCCATCTCCCTCTTAGGGGGAGACTTCAAAATCTTTACTAGGGTCTTAGCAAATCGCTTGGGACCCTTGTTGGGGAAGGTGATCCACCCTAACCAATCGGGATTTGTTGCGGGACGGCATACCTCCGATAACATCCGGCGGGCTTTGAATGTGATGTGGCGGGGCGTCACGTATGGTGAGGAGATGGCCTTGTTCGCCGTCGATGCTGAGAAGGCCTTCGACAGGGTGAATTGGTCTTTTTTGTTCAAGGTGCTTGAGAAGGTGGGGATCGGGGGTCAGTTTTTGACCTGGGTTCGGTCTATTTATCAGTCGCCCCTGGCGTGTTTGAAGGTGAATGGTGCGATGTCCCAGCGCTTTGAATTGTTTAGGGGGACGCGGCAGGGTTGCCCGCTCTCGCCTTTGTTATTTATTCTAGCAATGGAGCCTATGGCGCAGCGAATTCGGGCTCTGGGGGATATTCGGGGGGTGTGTATGGGGGGGCACTATCATAAAATCGCTCTGTTTGCAGATGATGTGTTGTTTTTTGTTACGGACCCTCATAAGTCGTTGAGAATTATTCAGGAGGAGCTTACGGCATATGGAGAGGTGTCTGGGTTCCGAATGAATCCTACTAAGTCTGAGATCCTGAATTTGTCTATTAGTGCCGCGGTTGAGAGAATAATGAGACGGGAGCTCCCTTTTCGTTGGGCGCATGGTAGTATCCGCTATTTAGGAGTCCAACTTACCGCACAGAGGGCAGCACTATTCCGGGAGAATTATGAGGTGGCTAGGACCAAACTGTTTCGGATCCTTGAAGAGTGGGGGTCTTATGAGATTTCCTGGTTAGGACGTCGGGATTTGGTGAAGATGATTATTGTCCCACGGTTATTGTATTTGTTTATAAACTTACTGGTGGCAGTTCCCGGAGGCTTTTTGCAACGGCTGCAGGCTAGAGTAATGAAGTACATTTGGAAAGGGCAGCGGCCAAGGGTGGCGCAGAAGGTAGTATGTGCGGGCACAGCGGAAGGCGGAATGGGAATACCGGTGCTCCCCCGGTATTATGAGGCAGCACGAGTACGGGCAGCGTTTGAATGGATGTTGAGAGGCTCGGTGGAGTTGGTAAGACTGGAAAGGGCTGATTTGAAGGATTGTGAGACTTTGGCAGGGCTGCTTTGGCAGAAGGGGGGTGGGACTGGGAGTGGCCCGCAGGGGAACCCGTACGTAGCTTTAACATTACGTTATTGGCGGAAATGGCAGCGGAAGTGGTATGGGAGGGGAGGTGCCTCTAAATTTGTTCCCTTAGTAGGGAACGCTGAGTTCCCGCCTGGGAAAGAGGACCCCGCTTTCGAGCGTTGGGCTTTGGGAGGACTTTGCTGGGTGGGGCAGCTTAAGAGAAATGGGGACTGGTTAACCTTTGAGGAGGTCCGGGAGGAGTTTCAGTTGCCTGGGACTGATAGATTTTGTTTTCTGCAGGCGGTGCATTTTAGTCGGGAGGTGGAGCGGCGGGGCACTGGGCCTCGAGGGGAAGACATTGATCGGCTCCTTGAACGGGGCGGAATTAAAGGTTTGATCTCCCAGATCTATCACGCCATGGGTGGGGGTAGTGGGGGGACCTGGACACATCAGAGAGCATGGGAGGAGGATCTGCATAAATGTTGGGATGGTGCACAATGGGCGAGGGTGTACAAGGGCTTGTTTAAAGGGGTGATTTCTAGTAATATATTGGAGCATAATTATAAAATGTTATATCGGTGGTATTTGACACCCCAGCGGTTGCAGAAATGGCAAGGGGGTCAGGCGGAGTGCTGGCGGGGATGTGGGCAGGTGGGTTCCTTTCTGCATATCTGGTGGGACTGCCCTTTGTTGCGACCCCTTTGGCAAGCGGTGGCGGGCTGGCTGAGTGAAGTGCTAGGGGAGGTAAGGAGGATTGGGCCCTGCCTGGCTCTGCTTAATGTAGAAGACGGAGGCTCAGGGGAGGGCGGTAGGGGCTGGAGTGGGGTGGTTTGCACCGCCACCCGGCACCTTATCGCGAGGCGGTGGCGAACGGCCCAGGTGCCTACGGTTGGGGAGGTTCAGGATAGAGTGGCCCAATTGACTGGGATGTACCGGCTTGCGGCTTTGCATCAGCATGGGTTAATGCGGTTTCAAAGTATTTGGAGCCGGTACACAGAGTGGCGGCGATTAGATCAGAAAGGGGTGGGGGACTGTAGCGTGGAGGACAGTAGCCCGGTGGGGGTGGGGGAGTGTCCGAGGGGGGGGAAAGGAGGGGGGCTCCGGGAATATAGAGGCCAGTAGGGGGTTTGGGGTTTTTGGTTGGGTCGGGACTCTGCACTCGGCTGTTCGGGTCCTGTACTAGCCCCAGTTTGTTTGTCTGTCTGTGTTTCGGGATGGCGCATGGAGTTGAGTGGGGGGTTGGGGAGAGGGGGCCGAGTGGGCTTTAGTACTTTTCCGGATATTTGGGTTGTTGTGATATGTGGATTATAAGCCTTCTGTACTGAGTAAATTGTTCGGGGGTGGGTGGGGGGGGGGGTTCAGGGGTTTGTTTGTTATGGGGTCTTGTGTTTGTATGCTGTATACTCTTTGATAAATAAAGAATTGAAAAAAAAAAACTGATCAAAATCCAAATGTGCCTTATGATTACTCATTATGGCTATCCTGAAATCGAGTCTATATAACAACTTCAAAGTCACTGTTCCTAAAATACCCTTCCCTTCGGCCATATCCATGAGGTGACTCAAAGTCAAAGCAGCTAACACAAGAATACCAAATCCCAATCAAAGTCTGCAAACTGGTATTGTTTTTAGGATATCTCTAATGAATATGAATAAGAGAATTTTGCATATAATGCCACAGTAGTCTGCAGACAGAGTAAGGCACATTTTAGAAAGAGTGTTAAGGTGCAGTTGGGGACGTCCATGTGAAAACGTGCCCGAAATGGTTTGGCACATCCAACTTTAGACACAATTTCAGAAACGTGGACGCACCCATTAGGGATGTCTTCATGGCAACCACCTAGACATCCTCGTGGCTGCATTCCAGACAGTCATTCTGCAAACGGCAGACGAAGACCTGCAAACAGGTCATTGTGGCTGTGGATAGTACAGGGAACAGCAGAGTACTGTCTCCTCTACACCCTCTGGGGCTTGTACTGTCAAAACATGCACTTTCCCAGTACTTCGTCGTACCCTGGGGCACGTGCAGAATTGGATGAGGGCTTAGACATGCTGGCTGTTTCTGAAATCTCTAAGTTCGGAAAACTGCCCTGGACGTACCCCACCATGCCACCATCGTATTTAGACATGCATGCACCAGGGACATCTCTAGACCCCATCTTGTAAAATGGCTCTGGGGACGTCTCCATGATTTGCATGACTGCTCACACGTTTTCAGACGTCCAAATCACAAATAAGGCTTCTAAAATGACCATCTTGCATACATATTCATTAGGAATAGTCTGAAAACTATGCAGATTTGTGGTCTTCAAGGCATCAGTGAAAAAGCAGCTTGCTCCAAGGGCAATGGCAATTCTGTTGAGGGTCAAAGCAGCCAATATACAACAGAATTTTTTGAAAGCCCTTGCTCTAAGTGTCAAGAAAAGGCCGTCTAAATTTAGGATGCTCAGATTTGAAAAGGTTTATTTGAGTCTGTAATGCATTCCTTAACACAGAGTAGTATCCAGTAATCAATAAATGATAATGTATTTTTAATATTCAGTGGATATAATCTACTGGCATGGTAATCTGTTAGTAAACCTGTCATGAAATCTTATGTCCTTACCTCTACAAGACCTTGCAGAATTCTTACAAACATAACACATCCATAATGCACCCTGGCTGCAGATGGAATAAGCATGTTAAGAGTTGATGTTAGGAAAATAGCTGCTCCGAATACCCTGTAGTAAGAAAGCACAATGGTAGCAGCAAAAATCAAGCAAGATTTCAAATTCATGTGCACAAGAAAACAAAAAATGCTAGAGCTTTAGAAGATGAAACAAACTGCGGGAGTCATAGCTATCTGCTGTAAAATACTTTTAGGCCAGTATTTCAGCTGCTGTGGCCACTAGCCACAGCAGCTACATAAAAGACATATATTCAGTACTGCCATCCTGATAACGACCAGTGCTAAATATGTGCAGTAGGGTCAGTGCTGGAGTTTTCTGTATAGCAGCGATATTCAGTCTGCTATCGGAATAAACTCTCTGGATAGGAACTGAATATCACCTCTAGCTGCATAACTGCCAGGTCCACCCATAATTCCACCATGGCACTATGCAGTTTGAAAAGCATTCTTGACTGCCTTGGCTCTATCTGTACAGTCCAGCCTCGCGTCTAGCTTAGACCTTCTCCGGGAACGTGAAAAGCAATTGTTTTGACTGAAAAGCATCCCCATTACTCAGCACAATTTCAATGATAGCTACAGTGAGGTTTGAACCCTGGCTTCCTTGTTCCTAGCTTACTATGCTAACCATTAGGCTGTTCCTAGATGTCCAGGTTCTGGAATACTGTTCTGGAAATGTCTATGTAAACGCCCCCCACAGACGTCCATCTCGGGCATGTCCAAGTTTGTAAAATCGTGTCTGCACCTGAATGTGCCTACTTTTTTTTTTCAGATGTCCCAGATTGCACTTGGACACCCTTTCTAAAACCCCCCTCCACACCCCCAGTCTGGTGCAGTGAAATAAAAAAGCAGAGGGGAACCCACAAAAGCTAAGAAGTAGAGGATGAAAGGAGAAGGAACGTGCGTGGTCCCAGGAACCTGAGATTAAAAACCACAGGACTTTGCTACTTTGATTTATTTCTCTCTGTATACTTCAGTTTTAAGAATATGCCCAATAAGTGTTTCTATATAGAATTTTCCTTATCGGTCCTCCAGTTTAGTCCTCCACCTCTGGGTAGTGCACCTCCTCCTGCAGCATGGAGACTGAACCAATCAGAATCTTGCCCTCACTGGATGTATCCGTCTGAAGATCCCATCAACCCCAGTGTGTCCAGTTTCCATGCAGCAGGAGGACGTGTGAGCCTAGGGCTGGGCTCACTTTAGGACTGTGTAGAGAGCACCGTAGTTAGTGTTTGACCATTTTATTTTGTACTTTTTCACTTACCTTTGTGTCTTTCTTTTCTAGGGGGATATCCCTTAAAAAAAAAAAAAAAGAGAAGAGCCGGTCTTGCTGCTGTCCTTCCCCCCCCCCTTCCTTCTTTCATAGGCAGTGTCGCACCGCCGCCCTAGTGGCCAGAGGTTGTTAAGGCAGGTCAGGTGAACATGAGTTATATTTTTAAGTTTGAGTTGGTCCTTGAGTGCGGGGTCTGGGTATTCTGTTCCCAGTGGCCTTCCGTGTACCAAAGCCTCAAATGAATACAAAGTCCGAGAGTAGGGAAAGAAAGGCTTTTTATTTCCCTTAATGCACAAAGATTCAAATATTGGAATCTACATCAACACAAAGCAACCTTACTTCAGGTAGAAAGAAACATAAACAGTTTTTGCTTTATCCTCTGTTATCTTCACAGGAATTTATACATATGAAACCCACAGTCTCTGTTTGCTGAGCATAGCTCTAGACACTAGGCAGGGATTCTAGGCTTCCTGCCTGACAGTAGCTACAATCCATTGCCATTTCGGAAGGGTCCTCGGTAAATTCCACCTGCATGGGCTGAGGATCTGAAAGCTGGGACTCGGTATCAATATAGTCCGGTGGAATATGATGAGACTTTTCACATAAAGTTTGTACCAGCCTCCAATGCTCTGGGCTTAAGTTTAGGCCTCGGTCATGTGCATGCTTACTATGAGAACAACCTCTTTTGTCCCTGTGCCTTTCATAAATAGGGTTGCCAACTGGCCGGTTTTCAGCCGGCCTGGCCGGTTTTTCCACGGCCAGGCCGGCTTCCGGCGCAGAGGCAAAACCGGCCCTTTAAAAGCCGGTTTTTTTGCTCTGGCCGCAAGATCGGGAGCGGCCAGAGCTCATAAATCGGCTTTTCTCCGCTTCAGAGGGAGCTGGGGAAGCCCGCGCGAGGCCCCGGCTCCCTCTGAACAGCCACCAGCGTGAAGAGCCTTTACCTTCACGCTGGCGGCTGTTCCTGTGAAGCCGCGAATGCTGGGAAAGGTTAAAGGAAGACCTGGAGTGGAGCAGTCTAAACCGGAGTGGAGTGGAGGAAATCCTGAAAAGGAAAAATCCTGTGCTCAACTGTCGGCGTGGAGAACCGTGAACTGCGACGGCAACGAGTACTGTTCCAGAGCTGACTCTACCCTACCATCAGGTAAAATGTAAATATACCTGAATAAGTGTAGGATGCCAGGGAAAGTATAGAAGAAAAAAAAAAAAAAAGAGGAAAGGAAAAAAAAAAAAATTGTTAGAAGAGCCACACTTGGTTGTGTTTTTTTTTTTTTGTGTTTCCTTGTTGCAGATTCACCATGGAGCCCAAAGAGTTGTGTGCATGGATGGCTCATCAGTTTGATAAGCAGGCAGAACTGGCATTGCAAAATCAAGCACATGCGTTGAGAGCCATGCAAGACCAGCAATTACCCGTCCTGCAGACAATGGACAGTTGGCTAACCCAGCAGCGGGAGGAGATGGCGAAGGTGAAGGCCGAGAAGTTGCAAGCAACTGGACTGTACAATACGGAGCTAGGACAATGGTCATGCAATGATCTAACGGTGGGGAAATTAAGTCCCAATGATAACCTCGATGATTTCTTAAATTCCTTTAGTAGGATAGCGAAGTCAGCTCGGTGGCCGACCGAGCAATGGGCTGTCAGACTAGCCGCGTCCCTGACAGGGGAGGCTCTGGCCGCCTACCGGTCAATGCCTCCATCATTGGCGGATAATTACGAAGAAGTAGTGATGGCAATCAGAGATCGCCTAGGCCTCACCCCATTGGCATATAAAAAAATGTTTAGGGCCACTATCCTTAGCCCAGACGAAACTCCAAAAGCCCTGGGGCATAGAATAAAGAGCCTGGCGTATAAATGGCTGCAGCCGGAGAAAAAAAATATAGAAACTCTGATGGACGCCGTAATATTGGAGCAATTCTTAGACGCAGTGCCGAGTAGGGTACAGAATTTCTTAATCCTCCAAAATTGCTGTACCACTACCGAGGCAATAGCCCTTACTGAGAGATATCTAGAAGCAGAGAAAGTGACCCAGCCAAAGATAGGGGTTCCCAAACTGACTATAGGGATGGAAGCTCAAAGGGTAGGTAGTCCTTCCAGACCCACGTATAGCCCTAGGAAAGGTAATGACCCTAAGGATATTGAAACTGTGAAAAGATGTTTTTCCTGTGGTAAGAGAGGACATGTGAAAAAAGAATGCTATTCTCGCATTGCTCTAGTGGGAGAAGTCCCAAAGACAATGAGAGAGGGCTTTGTATTAAAGGTAAAAATACATGGAGTTAACGCAAAGGCACTTCTGGATTCAGGCGCTGACCAAACCATGATCTCCAAATGGCTATGGTGTGTGATCAGAAGCCAGGGGTGGTCAGTCCCTGAATGTCCAGAAGGGCAGGTTAAAATAAAGTGCATTCACGGATCAGCTACAAGCTACCCCGTGTATAAACTTTGGGTTAAAGGTTTGGGAATAAAAAAGGAAATGTTGGTGGCCGTGGTCCCAAAACTTCCACAAGAGTTGGTATTGGGCCGCGACTGGCCACAATTTCGAAAGAGTCTGAGAGAGGGTTTATCTCCTCAGAAGGTCCCAAATTCCACCTGTAGTGGGCATGAGCCCGTAGGTAACCCTGAGGCACAGCCAAATAGCTCAAAGACAGGCGCTAATCCAAGAGAGGCTTTAGTTTCTGCAAGATCCCAGACCCAAGGGGGGGAAGAGCCTTCATGTTCTACAGACACTACTTTTGGAGTCCTGCCCGCGCATGAAGACCTAATTGAGGAGCCCTCGGGGAGAGGACGAAAAACTAAAGCAGAGCGAAGGAGGGAGCGGAGATGCCGCTCGCAAGGACGTGCAGAATTGGAAGCTGGAGAGGGGATGCCCTGGGTACCAGCGGATCTGATGGAGAAGTTTCCCTCCTTCAAAAGGGAGCAAGCTACAGACCCGGTATTAGCCCACGCCTTTGAGCAAGCACAAGAAGAAAGAAGTTCCTTCCCCAGGTTTATTATGGAGGAGGAGATACTCTACCGAGAGAGTATGGACCCGCGAACTGGGTCTCTGCGAAAACAATTGGTAGTACCAAACACATTTAAATCACTGGTCCTACGGTTGGCCCACGACCATCCCGTAGGGGGCCATAAGGGAACGCAGGGAACCCTCGACCAGATTTTGGCCCGCTTTTACTGGCCAGGAGTATTCCGGGAAGCAACGCGTTTTTGCGAATCCTGTGCGTCATGTCAAAGAGTGGTTCCGCACAAACCCCCTGCAGTACCCTTAGTACCAATGCCCGTGATTTCGGATCCAGTGAGGCGATTAGCCATGGACATAGTGGGTCCCCTCATCAAAACACCTAGAGGATACCAATATATGCTGGTAATCATTGACCAGGCCACCCGTTTCCCATGGGCTGTCCCTCTGAGAAATATTTTGGCTAAAGCAATTGCCGGGGAACTCGTTAAACTATTCTGCGAGATCGGATTCCCGCAGGAGGTCCTGACAGATAGAGGCAGCAATTTCCTGTCAAAATACCTTGCTCAGGTTTG
Organism: Ichthyophis bannanicus; assembly: GCA_033557465.1. Taxonomy (NCBI): domain Eukaryota; kingdom Metazoa; phylum Chordata; class Amphibia; order Gymnophiona; family Ichthyophiidae; genus Ichthyophis; species Ichthyophis bannanicus. The sequence continues at coordinate 475,142,373 of CM066037.1, read as the reverse complement.
GGACGCCTTTGGCATCCACCACAAGAAAACCGCAGCCTACCATCCCCAGTGTAATGGCCTGGTGGAGCGCTTGAATCAAGCATAAAACAAATGCTCCGGCGTGCATTGGGTGGACAAATGTCCGAGTGGGATACTATGCTACCATTTGTTTTGTACACCTGCAGGGAAAGAAGACAAAAGTCCTTGGGCACTTCCCCTTACGAACTTCTGTATGGAAGACCCCCCAGAGGCCTATTAGACGTCTTAAAGGAGCAATGGGTTGAACCCATGGAGACGGAAATAGGGGTGCCTCTATTCCTAAAGAACCTAAGAACGCGCCTGGAACGCACTTCCCAGGTGGCGAGTGAGAATTTGGAGGAGAGTCAACTAAAACAGAAGAGGTATTATGATCAGCGAACAAAGCCTAGACAACTAAAAGCAGGAGAAAAAGTGATGGTCCTGGTATCAGGAGCTACTCCTAAATTCGAGGCTCGGTGGAGGGGACCTCATGTGATAGTTTAAGCCTAAGGGACCCACCTCCTACGAAGTCCAGGATACCAAAGGACACACACAAATTTACCATATTAATGCTCTTCGGTCTTGGCACGACCGATCGGTTTTACTAGCCTCAGTAGCCAACACATATCACCCAGAAGAGATAGTAGTGGATAACAGGCGGAAGACATATGGTACCAGCAAATTACAGTTCAATGCCGACGCCATGTCACGTATTCCGTGCTGTGTGAAGGAGGCTTCACCAGCCCGTCATATTTTAAGAGGGGGGATATGTGGTACTGCAGAGCCTATGCAAACAGGAAAAAAGGTTTTAAATTCAAAAAAAAGATTCCAACACCAGATGCGACATTACGAGGAGCCAGATAGGGGGAGCAAGAGAGACCTTCCAGGGCCTAGAGAACCGCACCCCAGAGCTTGTGATGTGATGCCAGCCAACAGCCAATCCAGGAAAGGGGGAGTTCCTTTTAAGAAAGGCTGGGAAGTTGGAAAAGAAGGGGAAGAGAAGAAGGAGGAGAAGGAGTCTTGGCAAAGAGACCCGAGAGGAAGGAGTTCCTGGCAAGGAGACACAGGGAGTCCGGTGCAGCAAGACACCAGGAGTTCTTGGCAAAGAGACACTGGGAGGAAAGGTACCAGGAGAGAAGCAGAGGTCAGAGGTTTATCTGATGAACCGGTACCAGCAGACTCAGGACCCTGTGGAAGTTACCAGAAGGGTGGTGAAGTCATTGCCATAGGTGGTAACACTCTTCATTCAAGGAGAAAGAGGTATGGGTGTGAAAGAGAGATAACTCCACCCGAAGGCCATCTGGACAGTGGGAGGCCTGCTACTCGAGTAAGGCTGAATTGCAGCAGGACTAGGCCTCAAACCTCAACTCACTGGGATAGGCCTGGAGAACAAGGTAATCCACATTTTTATACTTCTAACCGTTATAACCTGGTGACACAGGGAGCACAAGGAACAAGGGTGTGCTCGCCTTATCAAGCTGTTTGTAAAGCAGGACACAAGCTTTTACCAGATAAAAGACTGTTTAATACCAGGCACCAAGACAAGGGAAGATATTCTCATAGCAAGCATTCACATGACCAAGGCCTAAACCTAGGCCCAGAACATTGGAGGCTGGTACAAGCTGTATATGAAAAGCCTCAGCGTACTCCACCAGACTACACTGATACAGAGTCACAGCTCTCAGACCCACAGCCCATGCAGGTGGAATTTACTGAGGACCCTTCCGAAGTGGCCATGGATTGTAGCTACTGTCAGGTAGGAAGCCTAGAATCCCTGCCTAGAGTATAAAGCAGGGCTCAGCAAGCAAAGACTGTGTGTTTTATTGTATAAATTCCTGTGAAGATAACAGTGGATAAAGTAATAACTGGTTATGTTTCTTTTCTACCTGAAGTAAGGTTTCTTTATGTTGACGTAGATTCCACTACCTGAATCATTGTGCATTAAGGGAAATAAAAAGCCTTTCTTTCCCTACTCTCGGACTTTGTGTTTACTTGAGGCTTTGGTACACGGAAGGCCACTGGGAACAGATACCCAGACCCCGCATACAAGAACCAAACTCAAACTAGAAAAATAACTCATGTCCACCCGACCTGCCTTAACCACCTTTGACCACTAGGGCGGCGGTGCGACAGTGGTCAACGCAAAAAAGAGTCACTTAGAACCGTCACAGGATCTCAAATATCTAGGAGTCCGGTTCGAAACTTCAAGAGGGTTGGCATTTTTGCCAGATTGCCGGGTGCAGGTTCTTCGCCAGCTCATATGCAGGTTCTTGGGGATTCCGGCACCATCAGTGTGGTGGTATCTGAGGCTGCTGGGGACCATGGCGGCAACCCTGGAGGTGGTTCCATGGGCCAGGTTCCATAATTGGACGTTACAAAGGGCTCTGCTGCGCCGTTGGTTGAACCAGATGGACTCACTGAACAAACGCCTTCCATGCCCGCTGTGGGTCAGACGGGCCCTGCAGTGGTGGCTGTCCCCGGGATCCCTGCAGGCGGGAATGCCGCTGGAACAACCGGAGTGGCTCCCACTGATGACGGACATCAGTCTTGCGGGTTGGGGAGCTCATTGTGGAGGTCGGTTCACCCAAGGACTCTGGTCTCTACAGGAAAGCACTTGGTCAATCAACCGCCTCGAACTGCGGGCAGTGTTTTTGGCGCTGTAGGAGTTTGAGAGCTCTGTGAGGGGTCGAGCGGTGAGAGTTCTCTCGGACAAGTGTCCTTACCTCTACAAGGTATCAATCGGCAAGGCGGAACAGGAAGTATGGCCATGGAGGAAGAGGCAGAAGCATTGTTCCTGTGGGTGGAACCTCGGCTGCAGGCTATTTCGGCGGCGCATTTCACAGGAAAGGACCATGTGTTGGCGGATTTTCTCAGCAGAGTGCGGGTGGACGCCAGGGAGTGGGAGCTTCATCCGCAGCTGTTCATGCAAATTGTCCACAGATGGGGGACCCCGATAATGGATCTCATGGCGACCTTCCAGTCAGCGAAAACGTATCATTTTTTCAGCAGACGGAGAGAAGGGATGTCCGAGGGCATCAATGCTCTTATTCAGCCGTGGCCGGCATCGGGTCTCCTGTATGTCTTTCCACCGTGGGAGCTTATAGGTCGAGTGGTATAGTGCATCGAGGCGCACCGCGGCAGAGTACCGTTGGTGGTCCCGGACTGGCCAAGATGCCCGTGGTATGATGATCTAGTTCGGCTGCTCGACGGGGAGCCTTGGAGACTACCGATTTCAGAGGATCTGCTGATCCAGGGTCCACTGCGAATGCCTCAGGTGGATAGGTTTTCGCTTACGGTATGGCCATTGAAAATGCAAAGTTAAAGAAGAAAGGTTATTCGGCGGCGGTCATCGCCACTTTGCTTCGAGCAAGGAAACACTCCACGTCTCTAGCGTATGTGCGCATGTGGCGTATTTTCGAGGACTGGTGTTCCCGGTGGCAAATACGGGTGGTGACGGTTTCCGTTCCGGTGGTACTCAGTTTTTTGCAAGACGGTTTTGAGAAGGGCCTGGCCGCCAGTTCCTTAAAGGTTCAGTTGGCGGCACTTTCTTGTTACCGGGACAAGGTTCAGGGTGTTGCCCTGGTGTTGCACGCAGATGTGCAGCATTTCCTTAAGGCGGTGTTCAGGCTTCGGCCCTCGCGCAGGGTGATGGTGCCGCCATGGGATTTGAATCTGATTTTAGGGGCTTTAGCCAGGGAACCCTTTGAGCCCCTGAATCAGGCGTCTATTAAAGACCTAACTTTGAAGACGGTGTTTCTGATTGCCATCTGTTCAGCGAGGCGAATTTTGGAGCTGCAGGCATTGTCGTGCAGGGAGCCATTTTTGTCGTTCTCTAGAGAAAAGGTGGTGTTAAGACTGGTTCCATCCTTTCTGCCTAAAGTGGTTTCCCCATTTCATTTGAACCAGTCAGTTTCACTTCCATTGTTTAGCGCGGGGACAGGACACGCCACAGACCGTGGCTTGCATCATCTGGACGTCCGAAGAGTGTTGCGTCGGTATTTGAAGGTTTCAAAAGCCTTCCGTAAGTTGGACCGTCTCTTCTTGTTGTTTGGTGGTCCCCACAAGGGGGAAGTGGCGGCAAAAACATCCATTTCCAGGTGGATTAGGGAGGCAATTGCATCGGCGTATATTTTGCAAGGGCGTCCGGTTCCATTGGGGTTGCGGGCGCACTCTACTAGAGCGCAGGCGACGTCCTTGGCAGAGCACAGCTTAGTACCGCCAGCAGATATTTGCAGGGCAGCTACCTGGTCCTCCCTTCATGCTTTCAGCAAACACTACCGTCTGGACATGTTGGCTGCGAGTGACGCCTGCTTCGGATCGGCGGTGTTACGGGCTGGTTGGAAAGCTCCCTCCCAAGGATAACTGCTCTGATACATCCCAGAGGTGGAGGACTAAACTGGAGGACTGATAAGGAAATGGAAATTACACTTACCTGGTAATTGTGGTTCCTTTAGGGACTCCAGTTTAGTCCTCATTCCCACCCAGGGGTGAGTTTCTTTCAGACGTACACCGTAATTTGAAGAGGAGATGGCTTCCGGGGTTCAGAATACAGTATGGTTCATGCCTGGAGCCTTTGTTTATAGCCAGTCTTTCTTTCCTCTCTCTATTTCCTTTCATTTCTCTCTTGGTGTGCTTCTGTTTCTGTCAGTTGTTCTGAGGTGATGGGACAGAAGCAAGGAGGGAAATATTGGCTTCCTCATTCTCATCTCGGGGGGGGGGGTCGGTTTGATAGTTAAAGGTTTGGTGTTTAACATTACTATTTTTTACAGTTGATTTTAAAGAGTTTTCCTAGCTACATGTTTGTTGCTCTTTTGAGTCTGCTTTGTCAATAGTTCACTGGGGTTGATGGGATCTTCAGCAGGATACATCCAGTGAGAGCAAGATTCTGATTGGTCCAGTCTCCATGCTGCAGGAGGAGGTGCACTACCCAGAGGTGGAGGACTAAACTGGAGTCCCTAAAGGAACCACAATTACCAGGTAAGTGTAATTTCCGTTTATTGGAAGCTTTTGGGGGGAGATTGTGAATCAACCAGTGGAAGCCTTGGGGAATTTTGCTTGTCTTGTCCAGCAGACCACTATTAAGGTTTTTTTTTAAATTTTTGTGTGCCCTTTCTCCCCCTTTCTTTCTCTCTCGCTCTATCACCAGTGCTTCATAAGTTGCTATTTTCCTCTTTCCTTGGTGGGAATCATACCCTTTCCTTTTCTGCAGCTCTTAGGAGGGTCCCACTAAGTCCGTCATTCCTGTGGTCACGTGCCATATGTAAGATTCCAAGGACTCAACCTGCCTTGTCCTTTAGGGGCACAGCAGACCGAAACCCTGTCATGCTTCTGAGGGATTAAGCATGCACCCACCAGTTTTGCTGTTGTCCCTGGTGAGGATCAGTAGGAAATGACAAAGGTGGGCATGTTCAAATAATACAAATTAAGCCCCCTTTGGAGTCATTGATTACTTACCTGGCTGGGACTGCAATGAAAGTGATGCACCGGACGCTTGGCTTCAACTTGCCAATAGACTGGACTGGATTGCAATCTGTGACCAACAGAGACAGCCCACGGGCTGATGAATGTGAGGCCATGTGCAAGGAAAACCATGAAAACCATGATTGGGATGTAACTATACCTGGCTATACTTTATTCAGAAAGGACAGCGTAGGAAGAAGGGGAGGAGGAGTGGCACTATATGTAAAAACTACTATTAAAGCTTTGGAATTACAGAGCTTAAAAGGGAGAGAGGAGGCATTGTGGGTTAAACTAGAAAGAGGGAAAGAGAAATCTATTTGCATTGGTGTGATATACAGACCTCCCTCACAAGGGGAAGAGGTGGACAGAGAGTTAATTGAAGACATGCGCAGCATTGCTAGGAAAGGGGAAGTGCTACTCATAGGAGATTTCAATATGCCAGATGTTGATTGGCACATTCCTGCTGCAGAATCATCTAGAAGTAAGGAGATCCTGGATTCTCTACAGGGAGAACTATTCAGGCAATTGGTAGCAGACCCCACATGTGAAGGGTCCATACTGGACTTGGTGCTTACCAATGGTGAAAGTGTTTCTGATGTTGTAGTGGGAGATCATTTTGCATCCAGTGATCCACCAGATGGTGTGGTTCAGTATTCGGACTAGGGCTGTTAGAATCCATTCAAAGGTGAGGATCTTAGACTTTAGGAAGACTAAGGGGCATGTTTACTAAAAACCGCTAATTTGCACGCCGCAAAATAGCGCACTAAAAGCGGTACTTAAGAGCGCTTAAACGCCCCGCAATCATGCGTGTCACCCCCGCACAGGTGCGCGGCACAATAACGGGCCCCGCACAAGTACGGGCCCACAAATGTCCGATAGAGGCGTGGAACGGCTAACGGAGGGCGGAGGAAGGTTCCTGAGGGGCGGAGAGACGGGTTTAATGGGTGGGGAAGGGGAGGGGAGAGGCTCCCCGCACATTATCGGGGCCGAATCCCAAAGCAAAACTACCGCGAGTGAAACACTCGCGGTAGAGGGCATTTAAAGGGAAGAGAAACCATTTCCGTCAGCAATGTACAGCAAAATCGGGGAAACCTGCAAAACGTGAGCAGTGTGATACATGTGCACAGCACAAAAGTGAAAATAAAAATAGAAAGTGACCACAACAAAAATATCACAAATAGTAATGCAGCTGGGGAACAGTTATAGTAATGGGCAAATATAGAAAACACACCCAGGAAAGCTCCAGAAAGAAGAAATGAATATTGGAAGGGTCTACGGAGCGGAGACTCATCCAAAACAAATGTCCTTTTTGGAGCTTTCCTGGGAGTGTTTGCTATGGTTGCCCATTAATATCACTTTTGCCCAGCGTGGTGATATATTGTCCCCCAGTGTCTGTGGTCATTTCCAGGGTTTATGTGCACGTTTGTCACCAGACAGAGTGCATGTGCCCACAGTAAAAATGCGTAGAGCAGGGTTTGTGACTCCATCCTGCCAGGTATACTACCTCCAGGGGCTGCATTGTCTCTGTGGCCATAGTGTGGTGCAGCGGACAGAGCCAGTACCTCTAGGACCAGAGGGTCAGAGGTTTCAAATCCCAGCTGGGGCACATGCCAGCCCAGCCCCCATATTTTACCCACCACTAAACAAAGATAGCGCAGACACCCCTGTATTGCAGGGAACATAAGCATGGAGAAAACACCCATATTTTACACAACACTGCAAAAACACAACAACAATGGGCATTACCTACAGCCAAATCCCCCAAATGCAGTCCCGTACTGCCACATTGCAATCTGGTCATCTGCTGTTTCTGAGAGAAGCTCATGCCAGCATGTTGGCGGACGAGTACATGTGGTGCAGGGGACAGTGGCTGCTAGCCACAGAGGACAGAGGCCTAGCCATGTGCAGGCTGGCACAGTCCACTGCAACAGACAGGCCCCGCCAGATCCACAGTCATGGACGTTCCAGGGAAACCAGCCAATCTGTGGCTACATTGTGGTGCAGTGCACACAGACAGTGCATGCAAAAACAGAAGGTCACAGGTTCAAAGCCCAGCTGGGGCTTCCACCAATCCTAGCCACATATTTTTCCCACACCTACACAGTGATAGTAAGGACACACCTTTTGTGTCGAGAACATATGCAATGGTAATACGTCTATCTTTTACCCCACTGAGCACAGACACCATGAACAGGGGCAGTACCTAGAGCAGACTCTCCCAAATGCATTCCTGGTGTGCCACACACCAGTCAGGTTCCATGCTGCCACTCATACAAATGCCTGTGCTGTATATCTATGCACCACCCCCATGGCATGTAGATGTAGCTCATGCATATTCATGAGGGACAGCAGGAAAACACGAACAGTGTGATGCAGACCTGGACTGGGGTTGGGAATCTCTGCCGTAAAGCAGCAGCCAACAGGGGCAGACACACCCACGCCCACGCCCACGCCCACACCCACAGGCCCCATTGGCCAATGTCTCCTGGAGAGGCAGAACAGTGGACCCTGCGTGCATCTCCCAATACTAGCACATGCATACCTTAGCAATGTCACCCTACACCTGAGGTATACGGTACACAGCTCTGAGACGTTTGCTAGGAGTACTGGCAGATAGATATCCATACGTTACGCACATACTGCTAGTTGACCCCATCAGAACAATCTGTTAGGTGTTTGCGGGGCGTGCTCCAGGACTGGCCTCTGACGGTGTTTACCACCCTGGGGAGTGATCCCCAGCAGTACTGCGTACCATATCCATGCCTTGCCGTGCCTAGGACAGGTTTGGTGGCCAAGGCTAATTACCTCCTCAATAGTAGCACCATGCTGGCATAGGTGTGGAAGTGTGTGTCTGTCTATACCAGGGGTGGGCAAACCTGGTCCTGGAGGACCGCAAACCAGTCAGGTTTTCGGGATATCTCTAATGAATATGCATGAGATATATATGCATTAGAGACATCCTGCCAACCTGACTGGTTTGTGGCCCTCCAGGGCTGGATCTGGAGACCCCTGCCTTACACCTCTGTCATTTAAGATTGTGAGTGGACAAGGTGCAGATATCCAAGACATCAAAAAGGTTAGATAGAATTTGTCACAGTCCTCCTCACTTCTCACCACCACCAAAGAATTGTCTATTAGACAACTTTTTGGTGGTGGTGAGAATCGAGGAGGAATGTGACACATTCTATATACCCTTTCGATGTCTAGGACATCTGTACCTTGCCCACTCACGATCTTAAATGACAGAGGTGTAAGGCAGGGGTCTCCAAATCCAGCCCTGGAGGGCCACAAACCAGTCAGGTTGGCAGGATATCTCTAATGCATATATATCTCATGCATGTTCATTAGGGATATCCCAAAAACCTGACTGGTCTGCGGCCCTCCAGGACCGGAGGTGCCCACCCCTGGTCTATACAGTGGGTGCTGGCTGCAAGCCCCTTCCACAGCCCACACTGCCAGCACTGTTGCCAGTATTGGCCTACTAATGTGCATAATGAGTAGCAAGGGACTATGGGTATATCTCATACAGGGTGGGCTGACCAGGATGTAGCTGCACAGGGCATAGGGCACTGGCAGGGACATGGTAGTGCCCGGCCACCACCTACACAGACAGGGGGACCTCTGTATGTGCTGCTGGGGGATCACTCTCACCCTGAGTGTTCAGTGATGGCAGCATGGCTAGGCACACCCATAGTGCTGTCTTGTGTTTCTTTCATGTGATATATATGGGTTTCCTGTTGGGGCCTTTTCACTGACTTATCTGCTTGTGTGTGCTGCCACCCCAGTTGTGGGTGCATGCATTTCCATCAGGACCAACCAGCAGACTGAGCACAGATGGTATGTGTCTTGATGGAGTGCCTTGCAGGGTGCAGTGGCTGATGGCTTGCTGCAGGAGAATATCAGATAGTGCTGGGGTGCATCTATGAATATCCAGGCCTAATGTCTGTCTGATATTGTGTTATGGATGTGTGTGTAGCTGCTTGGACTGCCCTGGGGGGGGGGGGGGTGGTGGTGGTGGTGGTGTGTGTGGTCTACTTCCCCAGCAGGACTGGGGTTGATGGTCGACTCTACTGCCATGTGGTGGTGGTGTGTGTTCCACTAACTGTGGCAGACAGCAACCTCCAAGATGTTTATGCAGCACCTACGTATTTCACAGGTTATTGCTGCTTTGGAGCGCTGGCATGGCCGCATTCAGCCATGCGAGGTGTTGTGCACCTGGTCCTGGGCGCATCATCACACACTCAGGGTGGGCATAGTAACTGCACAATGTGATGGTGTTTAGCTACTCTTTGCCGTTTGTCCACCCACTCAGGACACCCTACCAGGCCGAGGTGCTGTGTGGGTGGACAAGGACACCTCCCCCTACCAGGCCGGGTAGCTTTAGGGGTGCAGTGCCCATCTTGTGTGCATCTGTGGACAGCTGATTTGCATGTGCAGTGCATCATGGGTACGGGTGGCCTAACCCTATCCTGTTTACACCAGCAGACTGTCTGTGATGTGACGTGCAGGCTATCTGCAGCCAGGCAGGAGCTTGCTTACAGCTATAGAGGTGTAGCCCAATGGTTATGCCACTGCTTGTGCAGCCAGAGGTCATGGGTTCATACCCACAGTGGGGTTCTGTGATAGGGTTTTCCAAAGCATTTTTTACATTTACTGTACATATGTTGATGCCTGCAATAACACCCTCAGCGTACTGTACCCATAAGGTGCCTCTGAGGGTGCTTTATTGGGCGCCCTATAGGGCACTTTATGGTTGGCATCCATATAGGGTGCACTATACATTATCCTGTGTCGCAACATACATGCTGCCCTATAGGGGACATTCTAGGGTGCCTTGGCGGACGGTGCACTGTAACATGTGCCTTATGGTCCGCCTTATGTTAACATGCTGTGAGAGTGCGTTTGCTAGTAGTTATCACAAAATAGAATTAAAAGGCCTCCTAAAGCACTCCACAACATAAAATATACTGCCTCAGCTAGCCTTTTTCAATGGGCATTGTGAGGGATTGAACCCCTGGTCCCTGCACCATTGGTTAGTGTCTTAACCATTGTGCTGTGGCTGTGTTCCTTTGCTTTAGCATCAGCGCGCCGCCTTGTGGCCATCAGCGCGCCGCATCCTGCTGCCCACAATTAACAGTGCGCCGCATCCTGCTGCCCACAATGAACAGTGCGCCGCCTTATGCCGCCCCAAAATGAACAGTGTGCCGCCTTATGCCGCCCCAAAATGAACAGTGCGCCGCCTTATGCCGCCCCACAATGAACAGTGCGCCACCTTAAAATTATTTTGCCTCCTAACACACATTTCCACATTCAGGGTGTTGCCTCAGCCAGCCTTTTTGGGCTGCACACACTGGGGGATTGAACCCGTGGCCCCTGCACCATTGGTTATTGTCTTCACTGTTGTGCTACGGCTCTGTTCCTATAGGTGCCCAGTTGCGCCCCACTTAGCCTTCCCACGCGCTAATGTGGGCCCCGCACATTAACGCGACGCGCACACATACGGTCTTCTTTTTTCCTTTTTCGGCCTGAACCGCCCACTCCTTATATGGCACAGGCACACTACCGCGGCCCCGCACGTTAGGAATGTTTAGTAAACATGCCCCTTAGTTTGCCAAGATGGGCCAATACCTCAAGGAGTCGTTAGTGGGGTGGGAACAGCTGGTGGATGTAGAAAAACAGTGGGCAAAACTGAAAGGGGATATTTTAAGGGCAACCAACCTTTTTGTTAAAATGGTAAATAAAGGTAAAAGGAAAAGGAGACCGCTATGGCTTTCGAAAGAAGTAGCTGAAAAATTGAAGAAAAAGAGGGAAGCCTTCATGAAATACAAGAGATCACAGAGAGAGGAAGACAGGCATCTATATTTGGGAAAACATAGAGAAGCTAGCAAAGTAGTCAGGAAGATTCAAAAGGAGGAGGAAAGAGCCAATGCAATAAAATGGGGGGATATGACATTTTTCAGATATGTTAGTGAGAAGAGGAAGGGCAAAAGTGGTATTGTCAGACTCAAGGGTGCAGGGGAGAAATATGTAGAAGCTGATAAGGATAAAGCGGAATTGCTTAACAAATATTTCTGTTCTGTGTTCACAGATGAAGAACCAGGAGCAGGACCTCAGAAAACACCCACAAAACAGGAACCGAAGCGAGGGACATCTTGAACAATTTTCAGAAGACTGTGTTCGTGAGAAACTAGCTCAACTTAAAGTAGACAAAGCGATGGGACCGGATGGGATACACCCTAGAATATTGAGGGAACTTGAGGACGTTCTAGCAGCTCCACTGACTGACCTTTTCAATGCCTCATTGGAGTGGGAGTGGTGCCAAAGGACTGGAGAGAGGCTCATGTGGTGCCTTTACACAAAAGTGGAAGTAAGGATGTGGTTGAAAACTACAGGCCGGTTAGTTTAACTTCGGTGGTGAGAAAATTATTGGAAACGCTGCTGAAAGAGAAAATAGTGAGGTTTCTGGAGTCCAGCGGATTACAGGATCCGAGGCAGCATGGATTCACCAGAGGCAGGTCTTGTCAGACAAATCTGATTGATTTCTTTGACTGGATGACCAGGGAGTTGGACGAGGGAGAGCCCTAGATGTGGTGTATTTAGATTTCAGTAAAGCCTTTGACACACTTCCTCACAGGCGACTTATAAACAAACTGAGCACCCTAGGAATGGACCCTAAAGTTACTGCTTGGGTTAGAAATTGGTTGGGTGGGAGGCGACAAAGAGTACAGGTAAATGGAGCTCACTCTGAGGAGAAGGATGTTACCAGTGGTGTGCCCCAGGGATCTGTCCTTGGTCCGATTCTTTTTAACATCTTTGTTAGTGATATAGCAGAAGGGCTGTCGAGTAAGGTTTGCCTCTCTGCAGATGATACCAAAATCTGCAATAGAGTAGACACCCAGGAAGGTGTAGATAACATGAGGAGGGATCTAGCTAAGCTTGAAGAATGGTCTAGAATTTGGCAGCTGGGATTTAATGTTAAAAAATGTAAGGTCATGCATTTGGGCTGCAGCAATCCAAGGGAGCAATATAATATAGAGAGTGAAGCACTTTTGTCCACTAAAGAAGAGCGGGACCTAGGCGTGGCAGTGTCTGATGATCTCAAAGTAGCTAAACAGGTAGAAAAGGCGACGGCAAAAGCTAGAAGGATACTTGGATGCATATGGAGAGGAATGGCTAGCAGAATAAAGGAGGTGATAATGCCTCTGTATAAGTCTTTGGTGCGACCTCATTTGGAGTATTGTGCGCAATTCTGGAGACCGCACCTTCAAAAGGATGTGAACAGGATGGAGTCGGTGCAAAGGGTGGCTACTAAAATGATTAGTGGGCTTCATTATAAAGCATATGAGGACAGACTTAAGGATCTTAATATGTACACCTTAGAGGAAAGGCGGGATAGAGGTGATATGATTGAGCGTTTAAATACCTCCATGGTATAAATGTTCAGGGAGAGAGCCTCTTTCAATTGAAAGCAAGTTCTGCTACGAGGGGACATGGGATGAGGGTGAAGGGAGATAGATTCAGGAGTGATATGCGGAAATATTTCTTTACGGAAGGAGTAATGGATCCGTGGAATAATCTCCCAGTGGAGGTGGTAGAGATGAGGACAGTAACTGAATTCAAAAAAGCATGGGACCAACACAGAGGATCTCTAAAGGTAAAAAGTGGACTGTTGTAGTTGTTGATATGGAAGGACAGACTAGATAGGCCATGTGGTCTTTTTCTGTCATCATGTTTCTATGTTTCTAAGACTGATTGCTGGGCCTCATTTGCGTAAGTCAATAAGGGCCGAAAACCAAGGCAGAAATGTGGGACATTGGACAAAGTGTGGAAAAAAAATACATTGAATTATTGAATAAAGTAACAAAACAAATAAAATGATTGTCCCACCAATGAGAGTCTTCCAAGGGCTAAGAGAAGCCATGCGTGGGATTTATCAATGATTTTTCTGACAGTCACAGAGTCAGAAAAAATCGTTCACAAAACAACCTTTATGTTACTAGGATTCAAAGAGGTTCTTGTGGTAGAAAAGCAAGATGCAAGATGGGAATAACAGAAGCACGTTTTAGAAATTCTGAATTGTATATTCATCAAGAAGCATAGAGAAGGAAAGAACATTTAATGAACATGAGAAAAGGGCGCAGCTGACTAGTCACTAAAGCATTAACAATTTTGTTTTACTCAAAGAACACTTTGTCATATCGCTTTCCCTCTAGCGCAATCAGTAGATGGGGGAAGGATGGTGGTGTTCTGGTTCCTATAACCACTGTTTTGCTTAGCAGTTTGTCAAAGAGATATTCTGTGTACAGTCGAATGCTGCTGTCATCAGCCAGCAGGAATTCAATCAAGAGGGATACCAAAAGTCAGGTTCTAAGAACCAATCAAATGCAAAGCTGAATAAAGCAAATTTGTAACTGGTTTTCCTGGCTTCCTGGCGCCATAGTCTGTTTGAAAATCAACATTAGTTCATGAAATAGAGCCTTTCGTAATCTATGGTAGTTGGTCAATTCTCTCTCTGGTGTAAATGCAAAGGGCCCGATTCTGTCCCGGACGTAGATCTCCCTTGTATTTATTTATTTAAAATTTCTTATATACCGCACTATTCGGTATCAGCGCGGTTTACATAGAACAGAAAAAATCAGACAGGAAAACATGTGTCTGAGTTTAGAAATAAACTGGACAACAAACTTGGATAACAAGGAAGTTGTCCCTTGTATGTCCGGGATGTACAAAGGAGATCGCGATTCTGATCCCGTGGGGCACGTCTAGTCCCGCAGGATCAGAATCGTGAACAGCACTGTACATGCAGACCAGGACTGCGATTCAGTCCCAGCCTGCACGTACAGCAAAGCCCGACTAACTCAGTCAGAGCATTTAAATGGAACTGCGGTGCCATGGCTTCATGTTGCCGTGGTGCTACGGCTCCATTTAAATACCATGATACCGGCTGCCACTCAAAAAGTTAATTCCCCGCAGCCCGACCCCCAATCTGGCCTCCTAAGGCCAGGGTCGGGCTGCGGGGAATTAACTTTTGTCCCTCCAGCCCCTTCCGTGCCCCGGAGCTGCCGAAAAGACACATCCAGGAAAGTTATTCCACCCAAGGGGTGAAATAACTTCCCCGGACATTTCACCAGCCCTGGATGTAAAGGGCCGACATCAGAATCGGCCCTGTACGCCCAGGGCTGGCGACCGCCCCCGGGCCACCTCTTCCCCACTCCCAACTAACTTCCCCGCACAACCAGCGGGGAAGTTAGTCAGTGGGCAGAAGCCACCACAAATAGAATGTCCATCCCTGATATTCGTGCCTCAGAATAACCCCCACAATGTACAGTATATGCGTTGCGGGTAATTTTATAAGGAATTTTTTGCAGCTATAGGTCTTTCAATATACATAAAGGGCTTTTAGAGAATTACTCAGGGGTTACCCATGCAAAGGGGCATGCGATGCCAAGGAGGCGCATACATTTACATGACCTATGTGGAGACATGTTTTGGGGTGGCGTTTGGATGGAGCACAGTTAGAAAGGTGAATAGTGAAGTACCCCAGGGATCTGTGCTGGGCCCGCTGTTTTTTAAAATATTCGTAAATTAACTGGCCTTGGGCAAGTCACTTAACCTTCCATTGCCTCTGAAGAAAGGCCCGGCAATCTACTTCCAGTCACATTGCCAAGAAAACCCAGGAGCTTCTGGGTCGCCAGGAGTCAGGACTGACTTGAAGACACACACTGCATTGCAAATTAACTGGAAGTAGGAATAATGAGGGAGGTGATCAAATTTGCATATGACACAAAATTATTCAAAGTTGTTAACATGCAAGAGGATTGTGAAAAATTGCAAGAGGAACTTGATAAATTGGAAGACTGGACGTCCAAATGGCAGATGAAATTTATCATGGATAAGTGCAAAGTTATGCACCTAGGAAAGAGCAACCCAAACTATGCTTACACAATGCAAGGTACCACCTTAGAAACCACAACCTAGGAAAAAGAGTTAGGCATCATCGTGGATACTACATTGAACCCTCCACCCAGTGTGCAGTGGCGACCAAGAAAGCAAATAGAATGCTAGGAATCTTAAGGAATGGAGAAAAACGAAGGATATTATAATGCCTCTGTATCATTCCATAGTGCGACCTTGAATATTTTGTACAATTCTGGTCGCCATATATAGCAGAATTAGAAAAGGTACAAAGAAGAGCGACAAAAATGGTAAAGGGGATGGAAAGATACCCCTATGAGAAGAGGCTTAAAAGGTTGGGGTTCTTCAATTTGGAAAAGAGACGGCTGAGGGGAGATATGATAGAGGTCTATAAATTAATGAATGGAGTGGAACGGGTAAACGTAGACTGGTTGTTTACGCCATCAAAAAGTAGAAAGACTAGAGGACATGCAATGAAGCTATAATGTAACTCATTTAAGGCTAATAAGAGAAAATATGTTTTTATTTAATGCATAACCAAACTCTGGAATTCGTTACCGGAGGATGTAGTGAAAGCTGTTAGTGTAGCTGGGTTTAAAAAAAAAATTGGACAAATTCCTGGAGGAAAGGTCCATAAACCATTATTAAAGAGGACCCGGGAAATGCACTGCTTACCGTGGGACGAGCATTGTGAAACCAGTGTGCCTTTTTGAGGAATCTGCCAGGTACTTGTAACCTGGATTGGCCACTGTTGGAAACAGGATACTGGGCTTGATGGACCTTGGTCTGACCCAGTATGACATATCTTATGTTCTTATATTTATGTTCTGGTGATATTAGATGTGCAATACTGGTCGGGAATTGTGTATGCACATGTATCTTTACTGACTTGGCCCGCCACACCCCTAGGCATACTCATGATTGTGCCTACAAGTGTATCTTCAGGCTTTCTCAAATGGCTCCAGGACGTCATTCTGATTTGCCCATCTGAATGCCCGTTTTCAGATGTTCAAATCACAAATAGCTCCTACTTGGCCTTTACACAAACTACCTCATAATACCTCATAAAACAAGAACTTCCTGCTAAAGATGACTAAGGAAAATACACCAGATTAGCACATAAAAATTAGAACCAGTGCCAGGAGTCGGCATCGATTCGATGGCACCTAACAACAACATTAACTCAGGCAGAATTATTCAAGTTTGTTTGGAAAAGGTTTACTGAAGCAGTTACATCTGTCTCCATATAAAGAATTCTTTGCCCTTCAACTGTGCCGACCTTCCTTCTAAATTTAATGGATAAGCCCATGTTATAAGTATGAAAAGAATCAATTTAATTGCCTGCACAATCTGTGGATAAAAGTAAGCAAAAACTGTGTACCCAAAAGCAGATGTGTGTAGTTTTCTGAGATAATTTTCAGATGCAAAAGTGTATATGTACTTTCATTTTGAAAATCCCAACAGAATCTCCATAATGAGAACTACCTGCATACTTTAAATGCGAGCAGTTATAAAATTTCCCTCAGCATATATCGTAATAAAAACTAGCTGACTTCCTAGTGACAGCAAGTCAAAGGAGCAGGAATTTGCTAAAACTTCCCTGCCACAGTTCATGAATAGGAAATTTGAGAAAATGGCTATAAAATGCATGTTGCAAGTGAAAAATTGTTAAGCTGCAATTCTCCAAACTTTGCTTGAGTCATTTGAAGTGCTGTAAATTCCCCCAAGCAGCCCCTGCATTGCAGGGGAGCCCAGACAAGAAGGGGGTTCACATGGCCCTGCGACCATACACTGTAGGGGGAAGTAGAGCATGGCAAACTTTGCCACACTGATGTACCACCTCTTTCCTCCTTTTCCTTTTGAAAGTCTTGTGCCTGGCAGCCAGAGAAGTATCTCCTGCTGCCAGGGTAAAGTCTCGCCATAACAGTGATTTCACAGTCGTTATCGCAAGATTTCAACGTGACAGCGGAAGCTGCTTTTGCAACTGCCAGGCACAAGACTTTGAAAAGGAAAAGGCAGAAAGAGGTGGTACATCAGTAAGTACATGAAATTTGTCGCTTGTTTTTCAGGGGTGGGCTACATCCCTCCCGCCACTGCCATCCTCATGGGAGGAGATGGATGTTCCCCCCGCCCTACCTCTGCTGCTGCCTTGAGGGGTCCTCAGTGTAACTCATATGTTACTAGTAAGATTTGTAAAATAAAAACCATTGACACTCACTACTCAGTTGATCACTCCACTTCAAGCAGCCTCTTCCATATAACAAACACCAGACTCTGGCCACAGTTTTTATTAACTCATAACGAGTTTACTTTGTAATAATTCAGTTACAGTAATATATTAACCCTCCCTGATTGGCTCCTTATATGACTAGATGGTAGTATCCCAGTCATGGTACATGAGTCCCTAGCCTGCGGTTAACTTTAAGTCATGAAGAGAGCCTTCGGAAACGCTCATCCGCGTATGGCAGAAACACCTGCATTGCTGGAGTCCCTGGTCTATGCTTCATCTCATCTCTTCACTTAAAGCCACTCTGGGAGCCAAAATGAGACAAAATATGTCACTTTCACCTCTAATCACTAACCAAAGCTGCGACAACCTCCCCCAGCCCCTTAATTTTCCTCACCTCAAGCCTGCATTAAGGCCTAAGGTCATGGACTACCCATGGGATGGGCAGGTAGGACAATGCGTCTGGTCACCAAGACACTGCCAAAGTTGCCCACCAAACTTAGTCAAGGACGCCTCCTGAGCCTACCCACTTTACTCCTTTCCCGTTCTCGCCTTCCCCTCCCTTTACAATCCTCCCCTTTACCCCTTTTCTTTTCTTCCCATGGTGATCGACAAGTGGAGGGCTCAGCCATATTATGTGCCCCCTTCCAATTCCTTCAGGGGAGTGCGCATTACTTATATAATTTACACTTGTTTTTTAGTTTCACTCCTGAAATTTTCCTAAATAGTAATCCATCACTTTGAGAAAGTTGTTAGTGTCTTTATGATTCCTTCTAGAAAAGGTAACCCAAGCCTTTTCTTTTTCATCTTAAAAAAAAATGTATTTACGCAGTACCATTGACAGGTTTATGCTTTTCTCAAAGCAGGCGAGCAATGTGAAATCAGAACTGCCTTCTTAAATTACACACTCTTGTGCTAGAAGTTGATACTGTGACTCGAATTACCCATCTCCCAGTTATCAGCTACTAACACTGCTAGTCTGCTACCAAACTCTGTTACCAAGTAACAGTAAAACTGAAAAATACAAAAAAACATTCTGCCAAGATAGTCAAACTGAATTCAAGGCAAACATGCCTTTGTGTACTGCATTGGGATGAAACTTAACTTCTGTGTGAATGCTCTTGGTTACTTTATTGTTACTATGAATTTATTTTTAATTTTTTTGGGGAGAATTTAGGTTCACCACTTTTCAGAAGTAGATCGAGATGAGTTACATTCAGCTATATTAGATATTTCCATTTCTAGAGGGCTCACCATTTAAATTTGTAGTTGACAAAACAGATTAACATGCTAATTATAATATTATATTCCTTGTCGTCCCTCTAGTCTAGTCCCGGACATCTGGGTATAAATAAGCACCTCCTCCCGCAGCCTTGGAGACTGAGCCCGTCACTCTTTTTGGTGACACCAGTATAAGTAGATGTGGGACCGCCTCCTTGCTCCAGTAAGCTCAGTCTCCAAGGCAGCTGAAGGAGGTGTGAGCCATGGGCTCACTAGAGGAATCAGTTAGGATTTTTTGTAGTCTTTCCTTTTATTGCTAATACAAAAAAAAAAAAAAAGAAAGAAAGAAAGACAGGACAAATAAGGAAGGAAGCAAAGTTAGCAAGGCAGCAACTAGGTGGACCTGCAGCTTTAAATTTCCCAGCCAGGGGACATCACGTGAGCACATGAGCGAGTGAGGACGTGTCCTCAGTGCGCTCCCGGACCGTTTCCCTAAAAACGGCAAGAAAGCGGCAATTTTGAGAGCGGGTGCGAGCGGTAATCGTGGGAGTACTAACCCGGAGACTCTTCGTGAGTAAAGAGCCTTGAAGGTGAGCGCGAGGTGCGGCGCATCCATGCGGTCTGCAGCAAAACGGGAGAAGGACAAAGTACCTGGGCCCCGAGACCATAAGATGGCGGCGACCACGCGGTCTGGAACGAGCCTGAGTTCCCCCGGGTCGTCTCCGGGCTCAGGAGCCGGCGAATCGGGAGCGGAAGACCTTGCACAAGAAGTCGCTAAGTTGTTAGCACCCCAGCTAGATTCCATTCTGCACAAATTAGATGCAATGGCAGAGACATATGGCGAGCTTACCCGGAGAGTAGAGGAAGCTGAGCATCGCATCACAGCACTAGAAGAGGGTGAGGGGAAACATGATACCCTCTTAGCTCGGCACCAGAAGGAAATTGCAACGCTCCTTGAAAAAACGGACGATCTTGAAAATAGATCACGCCGCAATAATTTGCGGCTGGTGGGAGTACCAGAGGCCTGGTCTGATCAACAACTTGCTGGGCTTTTTGAATCTTGGCTACCCAAAGAGTTGGGGCTCGAGGATTTGATTGGCCGGGTCATAGTGGAGCGAGCGCACCGCCTGGGACCGAAGAGGGGCCCTGATGAGAGACCGCGACCGGTGTTAGCCCGGTTAATGAACTTCCAGCACAAAATGGCCCTACTTCAGGCATATCGCAAGAGGCGCTCCCTACAACTGGACAATAAAGTGGTTCTAATGTTCCAGGACTACTCTGCCGCCTTAGCGGCTAAGCGAAAGGAGTTCTCCCCACTTTGTGGCCAACTGGTGAAAGCGGGCATTCGCTTTGCCCTTGTGTATCCTGCTATATTGCGTGTATACCATGAGGGGAAGACCCATAATTTTGATCGAACTTCGGCGGCAAAGACCTTCCTGGCTGCGATGCTGCGCACTGGGTCGGAGAATGGCGTGGACACTGCGCCTTGATCGGGAATATGGACCTGCTTGACTGTAACCTGGATGGGCAGGCCTCGCGTCTCCTAGACTGGATGAGAGTGTCTAGTGTGATGGGGGCTGCCAATAGGACATTATTGTGGGGGTGACATGGCTGCTACACTGGTGGTGGATGTGTAGCTACAGGTTGGTGATCTCTGTACCCTGCTGGTTTAACCATGTTGTGTTATTAGCACTAAGCATGTTGGCTTTTTCTCTGCTGGGGTGCTTGGTTGAGCTGTGATTCACCCAGACTCTCTGTAGGGAACTGCAGGGGGACGGTCCGGAAGTGCGGGCTGTGATTCTCTCCTTTTGAGGGTTATGGTAGAGTTTTTTAAGGTAAAGGTAGAGGGAGGGAGGGGGAGGGGGGGAGTAGTACTGGTTCGGGGGAGGGAGGGGGGACGGGACCGAGAGGAGTTGGAGTGGTGGGCGGAAGGGAACGAGGTGGAGGTTGAAGAGAGGCTTGTAGAGAGGATTAGAGGGGTGTGGGTAGGGGAGGGCGGAGGATGGCAAGCGGTGAAGACTTGGGAGGGAGAACAGGGGAGGGTTTTAAATGGGAGGGGGGCTAAAGTGTGGGTATTGGGAACGCAGCATGGTAGGCGGAGCATTGGGGGCCTTGAGATAACGCACCTGGAGATGAGGCTGGGCATCTCTGGGTGGCTTTATGGATGTTTGATTTGCTGGTTTGAATGGAGTGGGGACTATGCCTGAGATAAAGATAGTGTCTTGGAATGTTGGAGGCATAGGCTCCCAGATAAAACGAACTAAGATCCTGCAGGGGTTGAAGCGAAAGGGAACGCATATTGCCCTGTTGCAAGAGACCCATTTAAGTGCCAGGGAACATCAGAAATTGAGGCGCGATTGGGTAGAGGTTTCTTATGGTGCTGATTCCGGCACAAAGAAAGCGGGAGTAGCGGTGTTAGTACGGAGGGGGGTGCCCTTTGAAGTTCACACAGCGCAGGCAGATCCTCATGGCAGATATCTCTTGTTGCAGGGCAAGCTCTTTGCTGAACCACTGTGGATATTGAATGTGTATGCTCCAAATGTTTATGAACACGCTTTCTTTACACATTTATTGGGCTTGCTGAAAGGTGCGGGGCGGGCAAACGTCATTGTGGCAGGGGACTTTAATTGTCCACATGATCCGCGATTTGATAAGTCCCATCATCGGGAGGAGGGTGCCTGGTCACGAAGGGGAGTTAGCTATCTTTGTAGGCAGGGTGAGTTAGTGGATGTGTGGCGCATGCTACACCCGGGTGACCGCACATACACTCACCAGTCCAGAGCGCATCTCACCTGGTCCCGCATAGACTCTATTCTGGTTAATGCGAAGGGAGTTTCGTGTGTCCTGCAGGCTGAGATAGAACCGATTATGATCTCGGACCATGGGATGGTTTGGATAACTTGGGATTGTGCAGGGCCGCCTAGAGCAGGATGGCGCTTTCCTGTCTACCTATGGGAAGACGAGGACTTTCGGGAATATTTGCAAAAACAGTGGGAAGAGTATGTCTCATTCAATGATACCCCGCAGTGTTCACCGATATTGTTTTGGGAGGCTAGTAAGGCCGTGCTGCGTGGAGCGATTATTTCGTATACTGCCCGTCGACGTAGGCACATAGACCGTAGTGTGCTGCAATTGGAACGTGACTTACGAATATTGCAGGGGAAGTTGGGTGGGCATAGGGATAGTGCCGTCCAGCGGGAATACACTCGAACGCAGGCAGTTCTGAATGCATTGCTCCAGAGTAGAGCGACGCTTTCGATACAACACTATAAACATCGTCTACATGTATTTGGTAACCGTTCTGGGAGCTTATTAGCAAAGCTTATTCGGACGTCCGGGGGTACTCGCTTTATCCCAGTCCTGCGAGATGAGACTGGTAAGATACAACATAGATCGGAGGACATAGCTAAGATTTTCCGTACCTTTTATGCGCGCCTCTATAGTGAAGAGGAGAGGGACTATGCCCAAGCGGTGGCTTTCCTGCAGAACTTAGAGCTGCCGCGTCTTTCGGCGGGAATATTAGCACAATTGAATGCCCCACTGTCGGTAGCAGAGGTCTTGGAGGGTATTAAGCGGGGTAAGTCTCATAAGGCTCCAGGCCCAGATGGTTTTAGCATGGAGTATTATAAAATTTTGGCTCCGAATTTGGCTCCTTCTATGGTGGTGATGTTTGAAGCGGCGCGGGATGCTGGGATATTTCCGCGAGATATGAGATGTGCGGACATTACGGTGATCCCCAAACCGGGGAAAGATCCGATGGATCCTGCCTCATATCGACCGATCTCTCTTATAAATTGTGACTTAAAGCTTCTGGCCTCCGTACTGGCAAATCGGCTCACCCCCGTCTTGCCGTCTCTTATTAATGAGCGACAAGTCGGATTTGTGCGGGGTCGGGAGGCATCGTGGAATATTACTAGACTTCTTTTAGGTATGGATCATTGTTTGCAGCATAATGAGGAGCTCCTGCTAGTTAGTCTGGATGCAGAGAAGGCCTTTGATAGAGTGGCCTGGCGCTATCTCTGGGTCGCTTTAGAGGCCTTTGGTTTTCATGGGGATTTCATGCGCTGGGTTCGGGCACTGTATGCGCAACCTATGGCACGAGTGGGTTCTAATGGAGTTTTCTCGGACCCCTTTGAATTGGCGAGAGGAACTCGACAGGGATGCCCTCTCTCCCCATTATTATTTGTGTTGGCCTTGGAGCCGCTGCTACAGGCTCTGCAGACCGACCCCGGAATTATGGGGATTCAAATGGGTGGAGACGTGCTGAAAGTTTGTGCCTTTGCTGATGACATGTTGCTCTGCCTTACTACTCCGCTCATGTCATTGCCTCATGCACTAACTCTGATACGGGCATACGGACGATTTTCGGGTCTAAAAATTAACACTACGAAGTCGGTGGTTTTAGATGTGGGGGGGAGAGTGCGACCTCGTTGGGTAGGGGAGTTTCCATTGGTGTGGGCGGACGGGCAGATTACGTATTTGGGTGTGCAGTTGCCGGAGCGACCAGATGATTTATATCGTGTTAATGTGCCCAGATTACTTGCTAGAAGTCAAAAGACCTTACTGAGCTGGCAGGGTCTTCCACTGTCACTGAGAGGGCGGATCGCGCTGTTTACAATGGTAGAATTTCCTAGGTGGATTTATGTTCTTCGTATGCTACCGGTTTGGATTCTTGATGGGGATTGGAGGCGCCTGGAACAATATCTTCGAGCGTTTTTATGGGGAGGTCGACGGGCGCGTATATCTTTACGGGCCTTGCAGACTAGACGGGAGGAAGGCGGTTTAGAGATGCCATCGCTGCGCAATTATAATCTTCGGTATCTGGCCCGCCACATATGGGCGATCCTGGAAGGACTCGAGGGGGGGGCTCTGGCCCGACAGGTGACAACGGCCTTCACCCCGTATCATCTCCTTTATCTCCTACATGTTGAGCACTTACCCCCGGTGTCTCGGGTGGGGGTGGGGAGGAAATATTTGGAGGCCCTGCGCGCTGGCTGGAGGGTACTCTGTCAGAGATTTGACTGGGATCGCCGACTGTCTCCACTGATGCCCCTGGTGGGTAACCCGGACTTTAGACCAGGTTTTTCTCAGCGTACTATCTTTTGCACATGGGCGGACAAGGGATTGGTGTGTCTTGGAGATTTGTATACGGGAGCGGCGGGTGTACTCGATAGTTTTCAGCAGATACGACAGCGATATGACATTCGCGCCCAAGATTTCTTTGGTTATCTGCAGGTGCGGCATTATTTAACCTCAACGATTGTGAGAGCTGAGGGGTGGTTGCTCTCTAGTTCTCCCCGTTTTGTGCTGGGAAAGTTGGTGGACCGCTTGCCGGGGGAGGAGATTAGTCGGCAGTTGCTCCGACCCTCCGGAGGGGATATGCTTTTGGTGGACCTTGCAGGTAGGTGGCGAGGGGATGGCGTAGAAGAGATGACGGCGGATATATTGCGCGTAGCATTTGAGGGGATTCTGAAAGGATCGAAGTGGGTCTATCTCCAGGAAATGCAGTATAAGTTTTTGTGGAGAGCATATACTAGCGACCATTGGGCTGCACAGGCTGGAGTTCGGCCTAATGCTTTATGCGGATGGTGTGATCGGGAAGTTGGAACCCTGCTCCATAAGTTTTGGGGTTGCCCGAAGGTGCATGATTTATGGGTGCGAGTTTGCGCTCAGCTACAACGGTGGACGGGGTCAGAGTGCAACATACAGAGGGAAGTGTGTCTCTTCCATAATTGGACTTTAGGCTTTACTTACCTGCCGTACAGGCGTAGAGTGTTATTTGAGCGGGGCTTTCTGTTGGTCAAGCGGGCGTTACTCCGTCGCTGGATCTCTTCCTCACCCCCCTTTTTGGGGATGTGGGAACAGTCTATGTTTGATTTGATGATCATGGAAAGGATGACTGCCCAACAGAAGGGAGGTAGGGTTTGGGAGGAGTTTTGGGAAGTGTGGTCCCCTGTGATTTCTCAACTGTCCGCAAAGGAGCGAGGGGTGGTGCTTAACGTTGGTGGATGAGGCCCTAGGAGTGGGATGCCCGACTTGACGTGGGAGGCTTCCTGCCGCAGTGACGTAGCCATTCCTGCAGGGCTGTCCCGATGCTGTCTCGGGGCTGACCCAGTGTTGTCCCGGTGTTGCCCGGATGTGCTCTGCACCAGATATATGTAGTTTCCCTTTCACTGAGACTTTGGCCCCTTTTCTGTCTTGTGCAGGGCGCTGGGGAGAGGGGGACTAGCCAGTGGCTGTCTGTTGGGCCTTTTCTAGCTCTGATATGTGCGATGAATCCTACATGCTGTGAGGGGAGGGGGAGGGTAGGGCAAACGGGGGGGGGGGGGGGTTAAGGGGTGGCTGTGTTGGGGGGTTATTAGTATCAATGTTATTAGTATCAATGTTCATTGGATATATCGGTTGTTGTTCTCTAATGCTGTATTGTTTGCTCTTTTGGAAAAATTTTCAATAAAAATGATGTGAACTAAATTTCCCAGCCAGGGATTTTTGTGCCGGCTGGAGGACGGCTGGTGGTCACTCGAACTTTGCTCCCCCTCTCCCTGGAGGTACTGTATCAGGGGGGAGTGCGGGAGTAGCTGTTGGGGCCTCCGTCTCCCGAACCCGTGCTGCGGGTGAGGAGACGTTGAGGGAGAGCTCGCTGCGACGTCGGCCGATTTAGCTGCCGCGGCAGCGATAGCAGCCCCGGAGGATCGCTGGTCTTCGGCGCTGTCGGAGAAGCGGCAGGCTGCTTGCAGCGCAGTGAGTACCTCTCACAGTCTTGGCAGTTTTTCAAGGCCTCAGGACGTTGCCGGCCTAGCGGGAGAAAAGCGCGGCAAACCTCTGCTGCTGGCTTGAGCGGTGCGTAGGCCATGCGCACGCTGCGTTTTTGGCGGGAAGCACTGTGTGGGCTGGTGCAGCTTGTTAGCGGGCCATAGTGAGCTCACGGCTTTGTCTGAAACTCCCCTCTTCTTAGCCTGCATAACCAGTTTGGGTGCTTAAGACGGGCACTGAAGGATATTCATATCAAATAGAATTTTTAAAAAAAAAGCAGGCCTCTTTGAGCTATAGCAGAGCTAGCTGTGAGAGGGCTTGCCAGTATGCCGTCCCGGCCCCAGTGTCTCATGTGTGGAGCCAAAAGGGGTTCGCTTTCAGATATGGGCATCTGTAAGGGCTGCGCGTTGGAAGCGGAGTCTAAGGAAGTAGAGGCGGATGGAGCAGGACCGGGGGAGGGGGCGTCCGGCTCTCCTGAGCCGCTCTCTCCGGCAGGTCCTTCAATGGGGCCCTCTCAAGGGCCTTCCTTGTCAGCGGAGCCCTCCACGTCCCTGTCAGGCTTGCAGGGGGGGCTGTCGCACATTTTCTCCCCGGATTTTCTCTCCTTACTGCAGCAAGCCCTAGGGGGAAAGCAGGGAGCTGCGGAGGTGGGGAGTAGTCTGAAAAGGCCTGGGGCTTCCTTAGTCGAGGGCAAGGAAGGCACCCCTTTAAAGTTAGCTGCGGTAGTTCCGCAGGAGGTCTCAGACTGTCCGGATTCGGAGGGGGATCTGGAGCTGGAAGAAGGCGAGATTGCAGAGCAGGAGGACCAGGCTAGGGTGGTTAGGGTCTTCCGCCGGGAAGAACTGGCAGCTCTTATTTCTGAGACTTTGAAGGCTCTTAATATGCCAGTAGGGGAGAGCTTGGCGGATTCGTCCTTAGAGGATCCGTTGCTTCAGGCAACGCGGCAGTCCCAGAAGGTATTTCCGTTGCATAGGATTTTTAAGGAAATGATTCAGGAGCAATGGGACTCGCCGGAGGCTGGACTAAAGGGTTCCAGAGTGATGGCTCGGCTGTATCCTTTGCAAGAGCAGGATAGGGAACTTTTTAAATCACCTAAGGTGGATGCAGCGGTTTCAGTGGTCACCAAGAAGACCACGATTCCGGTAGAAGGCAGTGCGGCCCTTAAGGATTCACAGGACCGCCGACTAGATACGCTATTGAAACAGGTGTTTGATGTCAACGCCATATCCTTGCAAGCTGCTGTTTGTGGGGCCTGGGTAGCTAGAGGATGTCTCTGATGGGCTCAGCGGATTTCGCTGGGTGGGGAAGACGAGATGGCGGGAGAGGCGGCCCGGCTGGAGTCGGGAGCGGCCTATTTAGCAGATGTGCAGTATGAGCTTATTCGAGGTCTGGCGAAGAGTATGGCGTCAGTGGTAGCGGCACGGAGGTATCTCTGGTTGCGAAATTGGGCAGCGGACGGAGCCTCGAAGGCTAGGCTAGGAAAGCTTCCCTTTTGGGGCAAACTTCTTTTTGGAGAGGATTTAGACAAGTTGGTCAAGGACCTCAGGGAGTCTAAGGGAGGTAGGCTGCCGGAAGATAAGCAGAAGCCTAATCGGTCGCTTACGCCTTCCAGAAGTCAGCAGAGAGAGTTTCGCAGATTTCGAACGCCACGGTTCGGTCAGTTTCAAAGAGGCCATTTTCAGTATCGATCCCAGAATTTTCGAGGTTTTCGAGGAGCGGGGAGAGGTTTTGGAGCCTCCTCTTCCTCGGCCATCAAAAAGCCGCAATGAAACGAGGGGGGCCCGGGCAGAGGTAGGGGCTGTAGGAGGGCAGCTACTGCAGTTTTATCCTGCCTGGGTCCACGTAACATCGGATCGATGGGTTCTGGAGGTCATAAGGGAGGGGTATGCCCTAGAGCTTCGTCGACCCGTTCCGGAGTCCTTTGTCCAGTCTCCTTGCAGAACGGAACCCAAGCGTCGGGCGGTGCGGGAGACTTTACAAAGGTTACAAGAGTTGAAAGCGGTGGTGCCGGTTCCTCCCGACCAGTACAGCTGCGGTCAGTACTCGATATATTTTGTGGTGCCCAAAAAAGAAGGTTCTTGGCAGCCGATTCTGGACCTCAAAGGAGTCAACAAGTGCCTCCGGGTTTCTCATTTTCGCATGGAGACTCTGTGGTCAGTCATTGTAGCCGTAAGGCAGGGAGAGTTTCTCACATCTCTGGACCTCTCAGAAGCGTATCTGCACATTCCCATTCGCTTGGAGCATCAGCAGTACCTGCGCTTTGCGGTACTGATGGGGCATTTTCAGTTCCAGGCGTTACCGTTCGGCTTAGCAACAGCTCCGCGGATTTTTACCAAGGTGATGGTAGTAGTAGCGGCGGTGTTGCGCAGAGAAGGGGTGTTGGTTGACCCGTACCTCGACGATTGGTTAATTCAAGCGAAGTCGCAGAGCGAGAGCGAAGAGGCCACTCGTCGGGTAGTACTCTTTCTACAAAGCTTAGGGTGGGTGGTCAACGTGGCAAAAAGCAAGTTGACTCTGACCTAGGGTTGCCAACTGGCTCCAGATGCGCCCGACACATTTGATCCAGTCCTAGGTTTACCCCACTGCATGCAGGGACATGTAGTTCTGATTTTTCCATTGCACTCCATAAGAAAAGCAAGACTACATGGTCCTGCATGCAATGGGGTAAACCCAGGATTGGATCAAGCCTGTCGGGCGCATCTGGAGCCAGTTGGCAACCCTACTCCGACCCAGGACCTGGAGTATCTAGGAGCTCACTTCAACACAAAGACAGGCAGGGTGTTTCTTCCCCTAGCCAGAGCCCAGGGTCTGCGCCGGCTCATTCGAGAGTTTCTTCTAAGAAAGGCGTCTTCGGCGTGGCATTATCTACAGCTTCTGGGAACCATGGCGGCCACGTTGGACCTCGTGCCTTGGGCCAGGACGCACATGCGGCCATTGCAGGCAGCGCTGCTCCGACGGTGGTCCAATCAGTCCGATCCATTGTTTCGACGGTTGACTTGTCCGGGGGTGGTGAAGCTCTCCCTTCAATGGTGGCTGAATCCCCGGAATCTAGAGAAGGGGATGCCATTAGAGTCACCAGACTGGAAGGCCCTGACGACAGATGCCAGTCTTTACGGCTGGGGGGCGCACTTCGAGCGGCAGTTTTCCCAAGGTCAGTGGTCGGATCGGGAAAGGCAGTGGCCAATCAACAGGTTGGAGCTACGAGCGGTTCACCTGGCGTTAAGGGCCTTCCAGCCCCAGGTGCAGGGCGGTGCAATTCGTGTCCTGTCGGACAACGCCACACAGCAGTAGCATATGTCAATCAGCAAGGGGGCACCAGCAGTACGGCGCTGGAGGCAGAGGCAGAGGAGCTTCTCGAGTGGGCCGAAAGACATCTCGAGGCATTAACGGCGGGGCATGTAGCCGGGGTGGACAACGTAACCGCCGATTATTTGAGTCGGAATGCGGTGGACCCAGGGGAGTGGGTCCTCAATCAGGAGGTCTTCGAGCTGATCGTGGAGCGCTGGGGTCTCCCTGTGATGGATCTCATGGCAACCTTTGCTTCGGCGAAGGTGCAGCGGTTTTTCAGCAGACGGCGAGAGAGAATGTCCGAGGGCTTAGATGCCCTTTTGCAGGGGTGGCCGACGGAGCAGCTCCTCTATGTATTCCCTTCTTGGGCCTTGATAGGTCGGATAGTTCAGCGGATAGAGAAGCACAAAGGACTCGTGATTCTCGTAGCGCCGGATTGGCCGAGAAGACCGTGGTATGCCGACCTGGTGCGGCTTCTGGTGGAAGCACCGTGGCAACTGCCATGCAGGGAGGATCTGTTGGGACAAGGTCCCTTATTAATGCCTCAGGTGGATCGGTTCTCTCTTACGGCTTGGCTCTTGAAAGGGCACGGTTGATGGCCAGGGGTTATTCGGCGGCAGTGATTGCCACTTTGCTGAGGTCCAAGCGTCGCTCTACTTTGTTGGCTTATATTCGGGTATGGCGACTTTTTGAGTCTTGGTGCGAACTGCGGCGGGTGGTGGCGCTGAAAGCCTCTATCCCGCAGATTCTTGATTTTTTGCAGGACGGTTTTGACAAGGGGTTAGCGGCTGCATCCTTGAAGGTTTAATTGGCGGCCCTTTCTTGTTATCGGGGAAAGGTGCAAGGTGTAGTGCTCGCTGCTAACCCGGACGTAAAGCGTTTTTTGAGGGCAACTGCCCTGCTGCGTCCGCCCTACCGGGTTCAGGTGCCAACTTGGGATCTCAACTTGGTGTTGGAGCGTATGCCGTTTGAGCCTTTGTCTAAGTCGACCTTAAAGGATCTCACGTTGAAAACGGTGTTCTTAGTGGCCATTTCTTCTGCTCGCAGGGTTTCAGAGTTACAAGCGCTGTCATGTAGAGAGCCATTTTTGATCTTCCATGACAAAAAGGTGGTGTTGCGCACAGTGCCCTCCTTTTTGCCTAAAGTGGTGTCGGTTTTTCACGTGAATCAATCCATTGCTTTGCCGACTTTTGAGAAAGAGGTGGCAGACTGTGATGGGAAGAAGTTGCATAGGTTGGATGTGAGTCGAGTTTTACGGATCTATTTGCAGAGAACGGCGGTTTTCCGTAAAACTGATAGATTGTTTGTTCTGTTTGGAGGTCCAAGGCAGGGAGAGCCTGCATCCAAGGCTTCGATTGCTAGGTGGATTAAGGAGGCCATTTCGTCGGCGTATATTCTCAAAGGCAGGACCGTGCCGGCTGGATTGAGAGCTCATTCGACTAGGGCGCAGGCGGCTTCCTGGGCGGAGTACAATTTGGTGCCTGCGGCAGAAATTTGTAGGGCGGCGACTTGGTCGTCATTGCATTCATTTGTCAAGCATTACAGGATCGATTTACACTCCGACAGGGAGGCTCGTTTTGGTTCAGCGGCTCTTCAGGCTGGTCTAGCGGGTCCCTCCCGTTGAAATGTTACTGCTCTGTTACATCCCCAGATGTCCGGGACTAGACTAGAGGGACGACAAGGAAGGTGAAATTAGACTTACCTGCTAATTGTTGTTCCTTGCGGAACTCTATTCTAGTCCCGTGTCCCTCCCTTCTGTTATTTTAGATCCGTGGCCTGAAGAATTTTAACGGTAGGTGGCTCTGTCCTGCAGTAGCGCCTGTATGGCCGGCGATCCTTAGGGGGGGGTATAGGTATGTAAGGGGCTGTGGTTATGGTACCTCTCGGGAGGTCCTGGACAGGGGACCACACAGGGCTAAGCGCATGTGGATGTGAGCCTTGGGTGGTGCATGGCAGCAATTGATTATTCTGTAAATATGTTTGCTGTTAATTTTTCAAGATATTGTATCCGTTTACTTATTCCTCTGGTGAGTCTGCTTTGTCAGTAGGTTACTGGAGCAAGGAGGCGGTCCCACATCTACTTATACTGGTGTCACCAAAAAGAGTGACGGGCTCAGTCTCCAAGGCTGCGGGAGGAGGTGCTTATACCCAGATGTCCGGGACTAGACTAGAGTTCCGCAAGGAACAACAATTAGCAGGTAAGTCTAATTTCACCTTTGTATGGTGGTTGAGAAGAATCAAACATTATGCTTTGTTATTTATTTTTATTTTATTTTTCTGTTTTTCACTTTATCTGGGAATCAAAGTGGTTTACAATTAACAATTATCAAAAACATTAAACTGTGTTACGCAACGCCATGTGACCATGCGTACAAATCATTTATTAGATGGGACCCAGGGCAGAAATTTGGGAGGTGACCCCCAAAGCTCACCAGCAGACTGCACCTCCTTCATCTTCGGGCAAGCTTGGGGACTTCTGTGGCCTGAGGACCCTAGGAAATTACCCTGATTGCACCCCTCTAGCACCGGTCCTAAGTGGCATAAATTCCACTCAAGCAGTCTTTGCAATGCAGGTGGGCCCGGGAAGAAATGGGGCCCACACGGCGGGGTAAGGCAGTGCGGTAAACTGATTTTATCATCTTTGCTGCACTTCCTCCACTCTTGTAAGTTTGCCGCAGGCCCAGCGGCTGTTCCCCGCCCGGCCACACTGCGAGACTTCGGCCCAGCAGGGACCAGCCACTGAGGCTGTAGCAAACTTACAAGAGCAGAGATAGCGCAACAAAGATGATAAAGTAAGTTTGCTACCACTTCTGCAGCCGCTGCACAAGGGGGGGCCTGCACAGGGGGGTGCCACACTGACAATAGGGGGCCCCTCACTGGAACTTATGCTACTGCTGGCCCTGAAAACAGAAATTGAGCAGTGGAACTGGTTCAATAACATCATAACAGCATGTTGTTCAATTTATTTAGACCCTAAATTTTAGGGAGACATTTACTAATAGAACATGTGATTTGGAGCCTGCGTCAAAAGGCTTATGAGAAGAGAATTGAAGATCTAAATATGTACACTCTGGAGGAGAGAAGGGACAGGAGAGATATAATTCAGACCTTTAAATACTTAAAGAGTATTAATGAACAAGTAAACCTCTTCCAAAGACGGGGAAGCTGTAAAACTAGAGGGCATAACATGAAGCTGAAAGGCAATGTCAGGAAATACTTTTTCATTGAAAGGGTGGTGGATGCTTGGAATGCCCTCCCGATGGAAGTGGTGGGGGCAAACACAGTAACGGAATTCAAAATGGCATGGGATAGACACAGTGGATCCCTTTACAGCAACAGGATAGAATCAAAATAAACTTACGAGACGTGTACTCAGTCTAGTCCCGGACCTCTGGGTTCCCTATCTCATCCAGCAGCTTGGAGACTGAGAAAACTCCTCCTTTTTCTGATGTCACCGGTATATCCTCCTGGAATCCGCCCTCTGTCATCAGTTGCCTCAATCTCCAAGCAGCTGGATAGATAGAGCCCGCTAGCCCGGGCTCACTGGAGAGACAACTCAGACTAAATTAGTTAGGGGGAATGGGCTTTTAGGAGTTTTCTATTAGTGGGATTAGTTTATTGCAGGGGAGAGGGTACTGTGAGACTCTGTGGCTTTAAGTTTTCTGCAGGCTGCTCTCTCCCTCTTAAGCTTCCTTCCCCCCCCCCCCCCTCGGTACCTTCACTTTGATAGAGTAAGCCAGGGCTTCTGCTACTGTTGTTGGGGCGTCGGGTGAAGGTGCAGGTAGTTCGGAAGAGCAGTGACCCGGAGGAGAGCTCAGCCAGCGCCACACAGAGGCTTGCCTGTTAGTGCGCTTGGCCGGCTCTGTGCGATCGTGGCTGCTTCAGCTGTGCGAGGTTATTTTTAGCACTTCTCGTTTCCTCTTCCTTCGCCTTGGAGTCGCTCCGGGGCCGCCGACAAGCAAGTCTGTCCTCAGGCGGCAGACTGCTTGCTCAGGCGGCGGTTTAGAGCATGGCAGCCAGTTTTGCTCCGGAGCTGTATACGGAGCATTTTGGCGCGAAAAGGCAGCTCTGGGCCTAGCCGCTTGGCGCGGCAGCGCACAGGCGCCGGTTCATCGGGCAGTGTTTTCCCTGGCCCTCTGTGGACGCTCTGCGGAGTCTGGGTAAGGCTTTCTCTTTACTTTCTGAGCACTGCTGCCTCTTTCTTTGTCAGGCTCTGTAATTTGTCTGTACTTTGTAAAAAAAAAAAAAAAAAAAAAAAGTGATAACTTTGCTGCGGGGGACAGTGGGGAGGCTGGGCCTGTTCCTCTCTGGTCCCTTCTCACAGGTAAAGTGTGGGAGCTTTGCACGCAGCTAGCAGCCTTGCGGGGCATGGGTCTCTCAGGTGGGGTTGGGACTGCCATGCCCTCGAGGCCTCTCTGCCTGGTCTGTGGCCTGAAAAAAGGGGTCACTTCAGGAGTGTGCAAGGCCTGCGTTCAGGAAGCGGCTTCGATGGAAGTCTCCCGGGAGGACAAGGGAGAGGGGCGAGGGCCCGAGCCAGAAGGCTCGGCTGTGTCATGCGAGGAGCGGGCTCAGGTGGAGCCGGTGGCGGGGCCCTCCTCGGCCCCTGATACGCCTCTCTCTCAGTCGTCATTGCCGCAGGAATTGTCGGCCATTTTTTCGCAGGATTTTGTTTCTTTGCTCCAGCGCACGTTGTTTGCTGGCTCTCTGCAGTGGAAAGGCTCTGAGTTTCCAGGCGGAGTTAAGAGGTCGGCGTCGCACTTGCAGACCGAGGAGCGTGCATGCGGGGCCAAGAGACCCCATGGTGACGACGGGGCTAGCGATCTCTCCGTTCTTTCTGAAGCCCACTTGTCCGATGACGAGGCTCAAAGCTTAGGAGTAGAGGATGAGCTCGAGGAAGGGGAGCTGTTCGAAAAAGAAGAGCAGTGCAGAGTAGTGCGGGTTTTCAGACGGGAAGAACTAACGGCACTAATCGGAGAGGTCTTAAAGGTCCTCAATATGCCGGTTCCGGGGGCTACGGAAGATGATACCCTGGAGGATCCTCTGTTGCAGGTCTTCCGAAAGTCTCAGAGGGCTTTCCCGGTACATAGGGTCTTTCGGGAGATGATCCAGGAGGAGTGGGACGGGCCTGAAGCACCGCTGAAAGGCTCCAGAGTGATGAATCATCTCTATCCGCTGCTGGATCAGGATAAGGAGGTTTTTAAGTCTCCCAAAGTGTACGCGGCCATGTCGGCAGTAACCAAGACCACCACCATTCCTGTGGAAGGTAGTGCGGCCCTCAAGGATTCTCAGGATAAGAAGTTAGATGTGTTATTAAGACAAGTGTTTGATGTGAATGCCCTGTCGCTGCAGGCAGTTATTTGCGGCGCGTGGGTAGCTAGAGCATGCCTTCGCTGGTCCCAGCGTGTGCGGCCGGACAGGGCCAGTGTGGAGGATGGGGAGGCGGCCAAGTTGGAGTCGGGTGCTGCCTACCTAGCGGACATCCACTATGACCTTATGCAAGGTTTATCTAAGAGCATGGCCTCCGCAGTGGCCGCACGTCGGTATTTGTGGCTGCGTAACTGGGCGGCGGATTCGGCTTCAAAGGCTAGGTTGAGTAAGCTTCCCTTTAAAGGCCGGCTGTTGTTCGGAGAGGACTTGGAAAAGCTGGTTAAGGACTTAGGAGAATCCAAGGGTGGTAAGTTGCTGGAGAAGAAGCCTAAGTCGACCCGGACATTTCCAGCTGGCAGGGGGCAGCAGCAGGATTTTCGTCGCTCTAGGTTTCATAGATTCAATTCAGGTCAGAGAGGGCGATTTTCTGGTAGGAGCCAGAGCTTCTGGGGGTTTTGAGGGGCGGGAAGAGGTTTTGGGCCGGCCTTTTCCTCTTCCTTCGGGACTAAAAAGCAGCAATGAGTTAAGGGGGGCCCAGGCGTCTGTGCTCCCGGTAGGGGGTCGGTTGCAGGAGTATTATGCCGCCTGGGTCTGAGTAACGTCGGATCAGTGGGTCCTGGAAGTTATTCAAGAGGGTTACGCGCTAGAGTTTCTCAGACCAGTGCGCGAGGCCTTCGTTCAGTCTCCCGGAAGGTCGGTCACCAAGTGTGCGGCCTTGCGGGAGACAGTCCAAAGACTCCTGGACCTCAAGGCGATCGTGCCCGTGCTGCCAGACCAACTCGGTTCCGGTCGATACACCATATATTTTGTCGTGCCAAAGAAGGATGGAGGCATTCGACCAATCCTAGATCTCAAGGGAGTGAATCGTTGTCTTCGGGTGTCTCATTTCCATATGGAGACACTGCGGTCAGTTATAGTAGCGGTGCAAAGGGGAGAGTTCCTTACCTCTCTGGATTTGTCAGAGGCCTACCTCCACATTCCGATACGGCCGGAGCATCACCAATTTCTCCGATTCGCGGTACCCTTCGGGCATTTCCAATTCCGGGCATTACCCTTCGGGTTAGCGACGGTGCCGCGAACCTTCACCAAGGTAATGGTGGTGGTGGCGGCGGCTCTTCGAAAGGAGGGAATCTTAGTACATCCATATCTGGACGATTGGCTGATCCGGGCAAAGACCAGGTTCGAAAGCGAGACGGCCACTGCCCGGGTGGTGGCCTTACTAGAGGAGCTCGGTTGGATTGTCAATCTGTCAAAGAGTCACCTGGTTCCCTCTCAGACTCTCGAATACCTGGGAGCTCACTTCGACACGAGGTTGGGCAGAGTATTCCTAACAAGAGATCGGGCGCATGGCCTTCGGAAATTGGTGGAGCGTTTCCTTCGGTACAGGGTGCCCTCGACATGGCATTATCTTCAGTTGCTGGGCACCATGGCGGCAGCCATAGAGACGGTCCCGTGGGCAAGGGCTCACATGCGCCCATTACAGAGGGCGTTATTGCGCCGTTGGTCACCTCAACAGGATCCGCTGTCTCGGAGGTTACCCTGTCCGGAAGAGGCCCGCCGATCCCTGGATTGGTGGCGGCAGCCCGCGTCGTTGGAGTGCGGAAGGACATTAGACGTTCCGAATTGGGTGTCGGTAATGACAGACGCCAGCCTCCTCGGCTGGGGAGCGCACTGTCAAGGCAGGTTCACGCAGGGCCAATGGTCGGTCCAGGAACAGACGTGGTCCATCAACAGGCTGGAGCTGCGAGCAGTGGCGTTGGCACTGTGGGAGTTTCACACATTGCTCAAGGGCAAAGAAGTCTGAGTCTTTTCCGACAACGTCACGGCGGTGGCCTATGTCAACAAGCAGGGGGAACGACCAGCACAGGGCTGGAAGTCGAGGCCGAAGCGCATCTTCTAGATCTGTCGGCGGCACATGTGGCGGGAGTGGACAATGTGCAGGCCGATTTTCTCAGTCGGGTGAGAATAGATCCCGGGGAATGGGTGCTTCATCCTGAGGTCTTCGAGATGGTGGTACGCCAGTGTGGAGCACCGGTCATGGATCTCATGGCGACATTCGCTTCGGCAAAGGTCAGCAGATTTTTCAGCAGACAAAAAGAAAGGATGTCGGAAGGCTTGAATGCACTCAGCCAGGTGTGGCCAGCCGGGCGTCTGCTGTATGTGTTCCCGCCGTGGGTGCTGATAGGGCGGCTGCTGCAGCGCATCGAGCGGTTCGAGGATCATGT
Source organism: Ichthyophis bannanicus (assembly GCA_033557465.1). Taxonomy (NCBI): domain Eukaryota; kingdom Metazoa; phylum Chordata; class Amphibia; order Gymnophiona; family Ichthyophiidae; genus Ichthyophis; species Ichthyophis bannanicus. The sequence goes on along the minus strand of CM066037.1, from coordinate 475,105,920 downwards.
AATCCTGATTGCGCCGGATTGGCCTCGCAGACCTTGGTACAGGGATCTAGTGAGGTTGTTGGTGGCAAAACCCTGGCGCCTTCCTCATCGCTCTGATCTGCTGGCACAGGGGCCCCTCTACATGCCACATGTGGATCGATTCTCACTTACGGCCTGGCTCTTGAAAGGGTGAGGCTGAGGTCCAGAGGGTACTCAGCGGCGGTTATTTCCACGCTATTGAAGGCCAGAAGGAGTTCCACCTCTCTAGCGTATGTCCGGATCTGGCGGGTGTTCGAGGCGTGGTGCGTGGAAAGGAAGTGTGCGGCCTTAATGTCCTCTATCCCACAGATCTTGGAATTTCTTCAGGACGGGCTTGACAAAGGTCTAGCAGCTGCGTCATTGCGGGTGCAAGTAGTAGCTTTGGCGTGTTATCGGGGCAAGGTTGGCGGTCAGTCGCTCGGATGCCAGGGAGATATTAAGCATTTTCTTCGAGCGGTGTCGCGGGTGCGGCCTCCAGCCAGGCGTTCTTTCCCCGAAGTGGCATCTTCCCTTCGTGTTAGGTGCTCTAGAGCACACGCCGTTCGAACCGTTGTCTCGGGCGTCGGTCAAGGATCTTACACTGAAGGTGGTGTTCTTGGTAGCCGTCTGCTCAGCGCGACGGATCTCCGAATTGCAAGCGCTTTCCTGCAGGGAGCCTTATCTGTCCTTCTTTTCCACAAAGGTGGTTTTGCGGATGGTGCCGGCGTTCCTGCCCAAGGTGGTGTCGCCTTTTCACGTGAATCAAGAAATTTCCTTGCCGTCGTTCTCGTAGGTCGCGGGTGAGACGGGGTCTCGAAAGTTTCATCTGTTGGATGCCCGCAGGGCGTTAAAGAAATATTTATGCCGGACGGCCAGTTTCCGCAAGTCAGACAGACTTTTTGTCCTCTTCGCGAGTCCGCAAAAGGGTCTACCAGCATCCAAAGCGTCCATTGCCAGGTGGATAAAAGAGGCGATTACTTTGGCGTACATACTGCAGGGTAAGGCGGTGCCGGAAGGGATTAGGGCACATTCCACTAGGGCACAGGCCTCGTCCTGGGCGGAGGTGCGTTTGGTGTCCCCGATCGAGATTTGTAAGGCGGCGACTTGGTCCTCGCTGAATACTTTTGTGAAGCATTACCGCCTCGATGTGCAAAGGTCGGAGGAGACCTCTTTTGGATCGGCAGTACTTCAGGCTGGTCTGTCAGGTCCCTCCCATGTTTAGCTTCTTTACTGCTCTGGTACTGACCCAGAGGTCCGGGACTAGACTGGGTACACGTCCAGGAAGGTGAAATTAGACTTACCTGCTAATTGTTGTTCCTGGAGTGGAGCCAGTCTAGTCCCGCGTCCCATCCCTGTGTTCTATTTCTGCGATGGCCGGGGGCGCTTCGACCATTCACAGGTAAGAGGTTTCATAATACTTCTGGTTACTATACTAGAAGGGTGAGTGGTTGGGCGGCCTGCTCCTTTTCCTTTCTTCTGGAGGTGGGAGTGGCCTGTGTGAGTTAAAGCCATAACTTCTAGGTGGCCTTTAGGATCGCCTTCCGGCAAGTTCATAGTTAATTACTTTGTTCTGTTGTTAAATTATTGTTTGTGTCTCCGGTGAGTCTGCTGTGTCAATAGGTAACTGATGACAGAGGGCGGATTCCAGGAGGATATACTGGTGACATCAGAAAAAGGAGGAGTTTTCTCAGTCTCCAAGCTGCTGGATGAGATAGGGAACCCAGAGGTCAGGGACTAGACTGGCTCCACTCCAGAAACAACAATTATTTATTTATTTATTTTATTTATTATTTACATTCTCTTATATACGACGCTATTCTGCATCAGTGCGGTTTACATTAAACAAACTGAAATTACATTGAACAGGGCATTATAACTTGGAGATAACTATTTTACAGGGAACATGGGCTATGGAGAGTTAAGTGGCTTGCCCAAGACCACAAGGAGCACCTGTGGGACTAGAAACCCCAGTCCTTCTGGCCCAAGGTTGCTGTCCTCTAGTGGGATTTGAACCCCTGACCTTCCGGCCTGAAGTACCTTGCCCCAACCACTAGGCCACTCCTCCACTCCACAATTAGCAGGTAAGTCTAATTTCACCATCTTCCATATCGCACCAAATAGGGGTGACCTACACGGAGCGGTGGGTACACCCCTAAACAAAGGCATAGGGAGGGATGACCTGCACAGAGCGGCAGGTGCACCTACTCTTGCCGCCTTGCTGTGCAGACTAGATGGACCATACTGATCTTTATCTGCCGTCATATACTATGTTACTGTGTTACTATATCAGTGCCATATTATGCAGTGACTGAGATTTTATCTTCTCCACTGACCTACAAGTGCATATATGCTTTGCCTCCTCACTACATCTCCTCTTTTATCTCTCCCTACACTCCCCCTCGGCACCGCCGCTCATCGAAATCACTTTTATCTACGAGGTACAATCAAAGAGTACTGAGTCAAAAAATATAACACTGACAGTTACTGCACTCCGTCTCCTTCAAAGTAGTCCCCTTCCAATAAAAAACACTTCCTCCAGTGTTCCTGCCACTGCTGGAAACAATTTTGAAATGCCTCTTTCCTATGCTGTGAAGCTGCTGTGTCGAATTTTGCTTAATGGTCTCCAAGTCATCGAAGCGCCTTCCTTTCAGTGGTAATTTCAGTTTTGGAAACAAGAAAAAGTCACAGGGTGCGAGGTCAGGTGAGTACAGAGGCCGACGGACTTGCTCAATTTGGTGTTTGGCCAAGAACTGCTGGACTAGATGTGATGCGTGAGCTGGGACATTATCGTGATGAAGCAACCATTCACCATTCCTGTGCAACGCTGGCCTCTTACGATGAACTGCATCTCTCAAACGAGTCAGAACTTGGAAGTAGTACTCCTTATTGAGGGTTTGACCTTTTGGAAAATACTTATGATGAACAATACCCTGGTAATCAAAGAAAACTGAGCATGACCTTGACATTGCTCTTCACCTGACGGGCTTTCTTGAGTCTGAGAGAGTTTGGCGTCTTCCATTGTGAGGACTGAGCCTTAGTTTCTGGGTCATAACCATAAACCCATGATTCATCACCAGTAATAATCTTTTTGATGAAATCGGAGTTATTTTCAGAGTGGAGGAGTGGCCTAGTGGTTGGGGCAAGGTACTTCAGGCCAGAAGGTCAGGGGTTCAAATCCCACTAGAGGACAGCAACCTTGGGTCAGAAGGACTGGGATTTCTAGTCCCACAGGTGCTCCTTGTGGTCTTGGGCAAGCCACTTAACCCTCCATAGCCCATGTTCCCTGTAAATAGTTATCTCCAAGTTATAATGCCCTGTTCAATGTAATTTCAGTTTGCTCAATGTAAACCGCACTGATGCAGAATAGCACAGTATATAAGAGAATATAAATAAATTTTCAACACATTCCAACAACTCCCTGGCTGCAGTCAATCTTCTTTTTGATCAGGGGACAGGAGTTTCAGCATGAACTTTGCAGACACACGTCTCATCCTCAAATCTACAGTAAGAACGGACTGTACTGACTCTAAACTGATGTCCATGCCTCAGCAAGCTCCGTGATAGTCAGTCGACGATTTGAGTGTATTGCGGCAAGCACTGCTTCAATTTTGTCTTCATTCCTGCTTGTGGATGGCCTTCCAGAACATTTGTCACTGTCACACTTTGGCGGCCCTCTTAGAAACATTTGTACCAGTCATAAACTCAAGCACAAATCATTCATTCATGGCCATACACTTGCTGTAACTTGTTATAAGTCTCTTTGCACGAATCTCCAAGTTTCTGGCAGAATTTAATGCAGATTCGTTGTTCAATTTTTTCACTCATCGTAAATCTGACAAAATGCTTTTACACGATACCAAACAGGTGTGCTGCAGCTGCGTTACACTCTATACATGCAGAGCACATAACTAGGTCACTGCATGCTTAATAGCATCATGGTGCGACATATTGTTATATAGCTACACAACAAATCTCAGTGCTTTTTGATCACAACTTGTATACCCTTCTTTTCTACTGCGAACTCTGTTCTTTCCATCTTGCTGCATTGTATGCCTGGAACAGATCACCTGAGTCGGTAGGCCAGACTCCATCTCTGTACCTCTTCAAATCCAGACTGAAAACTCATCTCTTGGAGGCTGTGTTTGGATCCCAACCCCCCCCCCCCCCCCATTAATCTCCTATCTACACCCATGTATTTGAATCAGTCCCCTGTTTGCTCTGTTTCTCTGTCTTAGCAAATTGTAAGCTCTGTGAGGCAGAGACTGTCTTTTATGTGTATGTGTTTGATACTTGTGAAAGAGCGGTATAGAAATAATTGTTAAATAATAAATAAATAATGTGTTCAGCGCTGCATATGCCTAGTAGCGCTATATAAATGATAAGAAGTAGTAGCAGGGTTTGCATAGAAATCCTTTAAGCAGCAGAGCTCTGGATTAGAGCTAAAGTTTTATCTCTCAAAGTATTTCTTGTTCAGTGTTTGTTTCTGCTGAAAAGAAAATTATTTTAGTTTATTAAAAGGGGGTTTTCTTTCAACAGGTTTCAGAGTCCCCTGTGCTGCTATGATAATACTTTCCTGTTTAAGTTGTAGAGGAGAAAGGTTTCCCATTTGTACTGTCCTTTTAAGAAAGCCTCTATATGGCAAAGGCTTTCACTGACCATAAGCCCACTAGTGCTAAGAGAACCACTTTGTAAGGCATTCAACACAGGGCCGGACCAACCACTAGGCAAACTAGGCAGATGCCTAGGGCGGCAACTTCTAGAAGGAAGCAAAAGCAGGGCATTCAAAGCTAAATAGTAGATTTTGACAGCCAGAGGGGGTGTAAAGCTTGAGGTTCGCCTAGGGCAGCAACACTTTGGACCAGCTCTAGGGCCAGCTCTGAATCAACATGCTGTAGAATTACAAGTAACACGGAGAGAAATTCAGCTCACCTGTTGGCAGCTAGTTTGTTTGAAATGAACCCTCCTGGGATCTGAGTCACGATATACCCCCAGAAAAATGAGCCATGGATAAGGCCGACTGTCTCTGGATCCCAATTAAACTGAGCCTTCTGCAAATGCAAAAATTATGCTTCCTGTTACCACAGTTCCATATATGCAATGGATGGGAAAATACAGATAGAAAACATCACTGCACAGACTGAAAGATTTTTATCCTTCCAATTGTGTTTCTTAGCGATGTGTATGTTTTTTGCAGTCATAACAAGGAAAGGAGCTTTTTGTTAATATTCTGAATTCACTAAAATATCTTGCTTGAAGTACCATATTTTAGAACCAAAATATTCCAAAGCCTGAGGTCTAGGGAAAGAAAGAGGGAAAGGGGAATGGAGGCGCTAGTTCCTACCAGGGCAGTATTCGGCTCACGATACTCAGTGCTTTTTAAATGCCGTCCACTGTGAGCAAAAGTGAAAACCAGATATTCAACAGAAGGGCCTGGGTAGTGGCTTCCACTGTATCTGGTTTCAGTAGTGGCCGCTGATGGCTCTCCGGATAGCAGTGATATTGAGCCTCTCTGGATAGCCAAACCACATAGCCTATTTTCTGTGGCCTAACTCTATGTGGTCAGTTAACCAGTTAATAAACCGAAAATCGCTGCTAATTGGATAAGTACTTGCAAGGCTCTCACCACACCCTGGCTCTATCCAGATAGAGCCATGGCAGTTAGATAGAATATTCAGCAGCACTATTTGGATAGTGCTACTGAATATCAAGTTCCACAAGGTGCACTGCTAACCAGGGAAACCCTTCTAAATATTAGATCCTCCAGTTTTTGGTAGCTTAAAACTAATTTTACATGCCACGGTGATCGCATTTCAAGCTAATATAAACATCATCTTTTTAATCGTTATGTTTGTGTTATGCCAAAACAGAAGTGAAGCAGACTACAAGATGAAGAAAGACTGGTTTCAGGCTCTAGAATCCCAGACGCTTCAACAGACTTGTCCCAGTTTAGAAGTTGTAAGCAGGCATGCATGAATCCCTTTAAAAGAGGGCCCCACAAGGTACAGTGAATTCAGAAAAAATCTGTAGGTTCACCAAGTTGGTCTGACAAACCCCTTTCAAAAACAGCAGTAGATGTTTTTTTCAAATCAGCAGATGCAGATCCATTAAGAATTCAAGATTTCTTGGTAGAATTGATTCAAATTATTCAAACCTGCTCTGTAAATTTTTTAGATGCGTTTTCCAAAAGTCTAATGAGAAAAATCAGCATTGTCCGTCAAACTAAAAGGCTAAGATTGCAACACATGATAATGTAAGATTCTCTCTTACAAGCATATAGCAAATAATTTTCAGCTTGATCATGACTGACTATCTGAAAGATATAGAACCCAGTTCAGATTTTAAGAAAGTCATTTCTGGCCAGGATGATGGCTTGCAAGTGTTGACGTACCTGAATCTCGGGTTTCCCATTGAGATAAACTGTGTTGTTGTTGACCATTTCTACAATGGCAACCCCAAGATTACACCTAATACCGAAGGAAATACAAAAGCCTAGGCCGCTCATTATAGCGATGATATAACGCTTGGGCACGCCACAGCAATAGCAATCAAATAACGGAGGTTTCTGGCTGGAAGTTTGCACTGGCTTTCCATCTTCATTCAGTTCAATGTTGTCTTCCTCTACATTGGTTCCATCGATTTTCCTTGCAAGAGAGAGAAATACCATTTGTTAGTTTTTGGGAGGGAAAGTGAGAAGTTCAAACTGTATATCATTTTGATGGGAATTTTTTGAGATTGCAGGGAATATCCGTGGACCTACAAGCCAATTTTTGAAAGAAACTTCCTGAACAGCTTACTCTAAAAATCTGCTGGCCAGCTGATGCCACAGGGCTCTCTGACTCTGCATTAATGATGAAATTCCAAGGCATGTTTCAGCAGATCTATCCCAGTCCCACCCCTTGCCCCACCCCTTTTCCCCTCTGAGAGGCAAGGGCAAATTTTAAAAAGAGATTTTCTGCACTTAAGCACTCAGGTCAACCCTTTGACAATTACCACCTTCGTTTTGATAGAAACAGTATGTAGTGATCTTAGTAGTAATGTACTTTATGTTAACTTTTTTATTTACTGACTGGGAAAACCAAATGAAGATGAAGGTTCTGTTTTCGACTGGTTCCCAAAGGCACTGAGAGATGGGATTTGCCAAAGACTGCATAGAGGGTCATTGGTAGAGGCAAGTCTTGAATTCACAGCCTAAAACTTTTCTTGGTTCTTGGTCAAGTGCAATAACCATACCTACTCCCTGAATCACCTTTCCTCTTACGTGTTTCTTTAACTAATTGGATTCTTTGCAGACTGTGATGCCTTTTGCAGACTAAGGGGTATGTTTACTATGTTACTAAATAGCGCTAATTTTGCAGCAGTGACGTTATCGCGCGATAATGGCGCATTACCTTGCAATAACGTCTCCGGTGGCGTTAAGGTGCGCAGAGGGTGGAGTAAGGCTCCCCAGAGGGCGGAGATAAGGGGTCAATGGGCGGAGAGTGAGCGGGGAGAGGCCCCAGGCACACTAAAGCTGTGAAATCAGGGTCTGAAAATTAACGCCACTGAAAACCTTGCGTTAGAGACACATTTGCAGGAGAGAGAAACCAGTTCAGTCAGCAATATACAGCAAAGGCAGGGAGACCCAGATAAGTGATAATAGTGATACATGTGCAGTAACAAAACATGCAAAAACCAGAGAGATAATGACCAGAACCAAATAGAAATAAAAAACACCGAGTTGGCCAATAGAAAAAACAGTGATAAACGGTAATCAACACTACCCATAAAGAATAAAAATGAAGATGTCACTTTTGGAAGGGTCAATTCTGATTCCCCCTACAAAGTGAATGTTCCAACATTGATAGTGTTGATGAGGGTTTGCTGTGGTGTATATTGGGCAGCTTGCTTATGTGGCTTTCACATGTGCAGCAACAGCAGAGTGGCCACGTAGGAAAGGGCACTATGGTAATGGTGTAAATGGGGTACAGGGGACTGCAGGCGGCACATGCAGTGGGCCAGCTAGGGCACAGTGTGGAATAGGCAGATGCTTACCTGGCACATAGGAATGCAGAAACTGAAAAGCAGCAAGACAGCAACTGACCAGGGTCCAACATGGCCACGAGTGTGCGTCCCACAGTGTCCCAGAGGACAGTACCCAGCAAATACCCCAAAGGGCACATAACATTGGCAGGCAGTGCCGGGGGGAAGCATGGATGTCTATGCAGGCACCCCTACCCCATATCACGCACCATAGGCAGCCGCCTACCGGCACACTGGATGGCCTGGGACTGCATACCACCAGCACCACTGGCACAAGGGCATGTCAGCATGGTGGCGGAGGGGTGCTGGTGGTGGAGGGGGCAGTGGCATCTGCCCACAGCAGACCAAGGCCAAGCCCTGTTTATGTGGGTGCCATGCACTGCAACAGACTAGGTCTGTCTGACGAACAGTCATGGTATCCCCAGGGAATGATCTGCTTCCGTGACAACAGTTTGGTGCAGTACACACAGCCAGTCTATTCAGGGGCAGAAAGCCACAGGTTCAAGTCCCAGCTGTGGCTCCTGCAGACCATGTCCCTATATTATACCCAGTACTAAACTGTAGTAATAAAGACGGAACCTTTATTGCAGATAAAATAAACACGTCATGGACTTCCGGTGGGACTATGAGCTGATCGGACGTGTGCAGATCGGCTCCGGGCACTATTCCCCTGCAAAGCGGCAAAACTTAACATAAATCAGCGATTTAAATCCCCCTGTTGAACGGCGGTCTAGCACAATTAGTGTTGGAAAAGTGGTTGGAACATTCTGTGTGCAAAAAAACCTCCGATGGCTACTAAAGTTACTCGAAGGGAGAAGACCCGAGGCCCGGACACGAAGATGGCGGAAGGGGCACCCAAAAGTCCAGGATCGGACAATGAGCAGAATATGGTGAGAGAAGTGAGTGCCGCGGTAGTGAGGGCCCTAGATGACCGCTTTCGCGATCTGGGAGATCAGCTGCACACCGTAGCCCAGAATATCGCTGAGTTCACGGGCAGAATGGAGCAGGCTGAAACGCGAATATCCGACCTCGAGGATGCCCAACAATCCTTGACTGCCAAAGTGCAAACTCTGGAGGCCCTAGTGAAGCAGCAGGGGGACAAATTGGATGACATTGAGAATCGGGGGCGACGAAAAAAAACCTCCGATTCATTGGAGTCCCTGAGAATATTGCGGACAATGCTCTTGCTGAGTACCTGCGAGTTTGGATACGCGGGATCCTCCCGAGCGGGCCAGAGAACTCTCTCCACCTGGAGCGCGTGCACAGGTTGGGCCCCCGGCGGGAACAAGCGAGGCGGCCTCGAGCGGTGCTAGCACGCTTCCTCGACTATCGGCAGAAGGAGGAGGTGCTGCGAGCGGCCCGCAGTCATCGGAGGCAAGCCGGAGAACCAGAACCGCTTTTAGTTTTCCAAGATTATTCTGTGCTGGTGAGCCAGCAGAGACGTGCCTTCTCTGCGGTCTGCTCGCAAATGGTGAGCAAGGGGGTCCGCTTCTCTCTACTTTACCCAGCGAAGCTCAGGGTGGAACACCAAGGACGCACTCGCTACATGAGGTCCCCTGAGGAGGCTCTTACCTATCTAGAACAGTTCACGGAGTCGGAGGCAACTTCCCCCTGAGCATGGAAGAGTGGATTTCTGGACGCTTACTGGCCTCGGAGTGCAGATTCGCTTTATCGGGAGAGCTTCGACTTCGAATGCAGGAGATCTTGTAATTGTTGCACTGTGCTTGCCACAATGTAACCCTGAGTTATAGTGCTCTGGACGGTGGCTGGGACTATGTAGCGGGAGGGTTGAGACCAGGGACAATGGAAACTGTGTGGTTGTTGCAATGTGATTGCCACAATGTATTCCTGTGCTAAGGTGTTCTTGCAGCTTATTCTCTTCTGTGTTTCTATTCTTGGGTCTCTCATTTCTCTTCCCCTCCTTCAATTTTATTTTATTTTATCTTATATATTTCTTTTTGGGTTCTTCTTTTTTTTTTTTCTTCTTCTGTCCTTCCTGGACGTGGGAGTATCGGATCCCTGTAGGCCCAGGCCCCAAAACTAATTTCTATCTGATGGCTCCTCCCCCCCCCCCCCCGGAGGGGTTATTGTGCGTAGGGTGGACCCCAGGGGGGGCTGAGGGTTGGGGCTGGGCTGCCAGGGGAGTCAACAGGGTAGGCCCGAATGGCGACGAGGCCTACATCCGGGGGGTTTGAGGGAGGTGGAAGTAGAGACCCCAACGTCAGCGGCTTCGCACCTTTTCATTCGCGAACCCGGCGTGACCGGAGCACTAGGTGAGTCACCAAATTTTCGGCAGCTATTTAGCGCTACTGGCTCCGGGGGGAGGTAGCCCCTAAGTAAGAAGCCATCCCGGGAGTTGGTTGTTTGGATGGGGGGGAGAGGCGGGAGCGACGCCCACGTTGGAGGCCCTGGACTGGGTGGGATGTTTTTTCAGGGGGGTGGTGGTGCTCCTTTTCCTTTAGCCCTGCTACTGGGGCCTGGTGATGGATCCACATGGCTTGGGCTCACCCCCGCCCCCCGGTCGGACATGCAGTCACCCTGGTGGTTTCACGAGGGAGGGGTCGGATGGTAATAGCATCGGGAGGCAGGAGGGGGTCCGTTTAGACAGATGGGGGGTATCTGAAGGTGGGGGAAGGATGGCTACATGCTGTGACTTCGGGTGTACCTGGGGTGACTGACACGTCCTTTAAAGCCTCCTGTAAGATATGTTTGTTCAGAGATACTAGGGTGGGATGCTAGTATAAGTATAAATTGCTGTGGGGGGAATAGACTCCCGCTTAGCTGCTATTACAGGAGGGGTTTCAACTGTTTAGAGTATTGATATGCCATATAGTATTGATTTTAAACTTCTCTGTTAACTAATGGTTTAACTGTTCTTAAAACGATGGGGTGCTCACTGATTTTTGGGGGGGGGGGGTACTGGGGTAGTTTTCTCTGTGGCTATGTCCAGGATGTAACTCCTACAAATATATCTTAGGTTAAGAAGAGGGAGGCGGCTAAATCTCTAAGGATGATATGCCCAGTACCTATGTACAGTTGGGATTGTGGGGGCGCTGAGCTGGGAAGGGATTCTACGGGAATGAGGGGGATATAGGGCCCGGTTGTCACAGGAAGTCGACAGGCCTTATTAGGCTGGGTGGAGTGGGACAGGTGGAAGGGAAGGGAATAGATGGGAGGGCGCAGGGTGGGATATTAGGAGAGGGGGCGGGGTATAGGGAAAGAGATGGGGCATGGGATAGGTATAGAGGGGGAAGACAGCGAGAGGGTAGGGGGGGGGAGGAGGGAGGGGGGGAAGGGGTGGGAAAGGGTGGGAACAGCCGGGGTGGTGCTACTATTTGCAAGGGAGATTGCTCCGTGGACCCTTTGGAAAGTTCAGGGGACGGCCGCAGGCTGGGACGGCCGCCCTCTTCTTGGTTGGTATTACGGCTTGGGTAAACATGGTACTGCGTGTTAAACACTGAAGCTCATATCTTGGAATGTATGTGGGATAGGGAGCCCCGTCAAGAGATATAAGGTATTGCAGGCCCTAGCCCGCTTTCGCTGTGATGTGGCTATGCTGCAAGAAACTCATCAAACTGCAGTAGAACATACTAAGTTACAACGGGATTGGGTGGGAAAGGTCTGGGGCGCACCGGCCCTTGGGAAAAAAGGTGGGGTAGCTATCCTAATCCATAAGCGCCTACGCTTTGAGGCAATACAAGAATACGCTGACCCGGGGGGTCGATACTTTTTGTTATATGGCACCATCGATGGGAAGCCTATTATCCTTGGAACATTGTACAGTCCCAACATATTAGATAGAGCATTATATGCCCGATTGGCCTCCAAACTGGAGCAGTGGCCCGATGTCCCTCTGGTACTAGCGGGGGACTTGAATGGGGTACTCGATATAGATTTGGATACTTCGACAGGTGCAGGGGAGAGATCCCGGATGCAGACTACGAAGGCGTTGTGTGCCATGTGTAAGCGTTTAAGACTCGTAGATCCATGGCGTTTACTACATCCGATGGAACGTGACTTTACCCATCAGTCCCGCGCCCATGGCTCCCACGCTCGGATAGATTATACTCTAATCTCTGAGCGCTTATTCGCACAAGTTGAAGATGCGCAAATAGGTCCGTTAGAAATTTCCGATCACACTCCAATCTGGGTTAGCCTCACCTGGGGAACCCGGGCCCCACGGTCGCAGACCTGGCGTTTCCCGATGGACTTGTATCGTGATCAGGCCTTTCATAGTTATCTCAAACAGCGTTGGGTGGATTTTCAAAAAAATCACGAGCGGCAAGTGGTGGACCCAGAGTTGTTGTGGGAAACCGCAAAGGTGGTGTTACGGGGGGACATTATCGCGTACGCAGCCAAGAAACGGAGGGTTCTGGCTTCTCGAATCGTTCATTTAGAAAGACAGACTACGAAGGAGAGGAGGAGGTGTGCGGGTGCTCCTAATCCAACTAATAAAAAAAGACTTTGGGAAGCCCAGGCGGCCCTGAATGAGCTAGTGCACCAACGAGCTAAAAAATCTCACTTATATTATCGCTACCAATTATATCGGTTTGGAGATAAACCGGGGAAACTTCTCGCGCGCTGTCTTCGGGGCAGTCAGGGGAATCGTGCAATTGTGGCGGTGCGGGACGAGCGGGGGCAGTTACAAAAGGAGAGTCGGGAAATAGCGCGCGTTTTTCGAACTTATTTTCAAGATTTCTATGCTAGTCGGCCGGGGTCCCCGGAAGATATGGTTAACTATCTCCGGGAGACACACCTTCCTCAGGTGACTACAGCTCAGCGGGCCCTCCTTGACTCACCGGTGACGGTGGAGGAGGTGTTCCGAGTGATTCAAGGGGCCAATTGTTGTCGGGCACCAGGACCCGATGGATTTGGGGCGGAATTTTATAAGTTGTTAGCTGAGCAAGTGTCCCCTGCATTACAGGGAATGTATCATCGACGGATTGCTCAAGGCACCTTTACCTGGGGTACGAATCATGCTCACATTACGTTGATCCCTAAGCCGGGCAAAGATCCTACGCATACTACTTCCTATAGGCCCATCTCCCTGATCAACTTCGACTTGAAAGTGTTAGCCAAAATACTGGCGGACCGACTGGCTGGCGTATTGGGCGAGCTGGTGCATGAGTCGCAAGTGGGGTTTGTAAAAGCTCGTTATGCGGTTCGGAACTTGCGCAAAATCCTAGCCTCGCTCGAATGGGTCCGGGAGAGGGACTTGCAATCTTTGTTGATAAGTTTCGATGCCGAGAAGGCTTTTGATCAAGTTCACTGGGACTACTTGCAATTTCTTTTACCCAAGTACGGCCTTGGGCCGTTGTTTTGTCAAACCGTGGATTTATTGTACACGGGTCCTACGGCGGACATTCTCTGCAATGGGGTACTCTCGGAGTCTTTCTCATTGGGGAGGGGTACGCGACAAGGATGTCCCCTCTCCCCACTGCTCTTCGTACTGTCCCTAGATCCGTTGGTGCGTAGAATAGAATCTTCTCCGGGTATAGCGGGGGTCCGGCTAGGGGCTCAGACATTTAAATTGGCGGCCTTTGCCGATGATATGTTAGTGCATGTATTATCGCCTCAGGAATCACTTGCTAACCTCATTGCGGAATTTGCCCTTTTTGGGAGGTTCGCAGGCTTGCGCATCAATAAGGACAAATCTGAGGCTTTAGATGTCGCGGGTTCACTGCGGGGAATGTGGCGAGGGGAATTCCCACTCCGCTGGGCGGACGAATCCTTTGTGTACTTAGGTATTCTGCTGCCCCGTGATCCCCGGATGCTTTATAAACTTAATCTGGATCGTTTTTTTTCCAAGTTGCAGACACAGCTGCAAGCTTGGAAGCCCCTGCCGTTGTCACTCTCTGGCAGACTTGCGGCGATAGGAATGGTTATCTTCCCTAGGTTATTGTACTGGCTACAGACCTTGCCAGTGTGGTTGCTCCGCCGGGATGTCCGGAAGATAGAGCGGGAAGTCCGGGGATTCCTATGGGGGGCGGTGAGGGCCCGGATTCCGCTAGGTCGACTACGAGGGGGCTGGAAAGAAGGGGGGATGGGTCTCCCGGATTTGTCTCAGTATGCTCTGGCCTGCCAGGCCCGGCACTTGGGAGATTGGCTAGGGGAGACTGATTATTATACGCCTAGGGCTTATGAGGAGGCTCTTCTGACACCACATGCGCTTCCGGCAGTGGTTCATCTTGAAAGTGCCCTGCTGCCGACTAGGGTGAAACAAAGTGTTTTGGTGTCCCCGCTTCGACATGCCTGGCAATGTCTTAATCGCATGTGGGGCACCTCTCCGAGAGTTTCCAGTTGGCTCCCCTTACGAGGTAACGCTGCCTTTCTGCCGGGAACTGAGTCCACGCGATTCCGGCACTGGCAGGGGCAGGGGATACAGTGTCTAGGACAGGTCGTTACATTGGAGGGTTGCTGTAAAACCATCGATACACTTTGTATAGAATTTGATTTAGCACGGGGCACTTCCTTCTTTGCATATCTTCAACTTAAACACTATGTTGATTCGTTGTCACGGGTGGAACTACATGAAACACACTCCGCACGCATTATAGCTTCACTGGGCTTGGGGACGGATTGTCCGCCGAGAATAACGGTACTAAAGAAGGGGCTAGCACAATATGTTACCCCGGTGGACTACTCGGGGGAAGAGGCCGCTTGGGCGAGGGAGCTGGGTAGCGAGGTTCCACCGGGCTCGGTTGGGGCGGCTCTCAGGCGGATTGCTCGGTTAGTAGAAGGGGCTAAATGGCGGGAAATGCAATTTAAGTGCATTACACGGGCCCATTTCTCTCCGAGGCGGGCATTGCGCACAGGGCTTACGGACTGGGGGGGGTGCCCCAAGTGCACCCTACCCCTGGCGGATTTGGGACACATGTGGTGGGGCTGCAGACCCGTCAAGGCCTACTGGCGGCGCATTGAGACCTACTTGGGTGCTTTATTGCTACACCCTGTTCAGTGGTCGGGTGTATTGGTTACCCTGGACTATTTAGGCCCATCACAGCTTAAGGGGCGATGGGGATGCATTTTGGTACGAAAGGCTTGTTTGGTGGGAAAGGGTCCTATCCTTCATAAATGGCGAGAGTCATCAGCACCCACATTCTGGGAATGGCGGAATAGATTTCACCATCTCATGTTAATGGAGTGTAGGGCAGCTCGGGGGACCCCGCAGCGCTGGGCCTCCTTTTTAATGGTCTGGATGCCTTATATACAAAGCTTGGGCCCTAAAGCCCGCAGTGAAGTCCTAGCGCTGGGGTAGGGGGGCGGCTAGGTGAGGGAGGGGCATATTGGAGGAGGGAGGATAGGGGATAATACTCTCCTTGTGGTTAGTGGTAGGGCCCTGGCTGGGAGTAGGGGGGGGGTGGGAGGGTTGGGAGGGAGTAGGAAGGGGGGAGGGGGGGTTAGGGTATACACCCCTCGGAGGCATCTTTACATCATTGTGTGAATGGGGGAATTCTCCCCCTTCTCGTTATCCTCCTGCTTCCCTCCGTTGCTGGGGGACCTCTGGGTAGGGATCAGAAACCACCCTGCCTAGAAGACTGATATGAACGGGTTGTGGATACATAGATGTCCCTGGTGGGGAGGGGGGAAAGGGGGGGGTGTGGGGAGAAAAATGTGAAAATATGTTCTTACACTCGTTGACATTGTTGTAATGATGTTATGTTGTTTAATAAAAAGATTTTGAAAAAAAAAAATAAACACGTCATAAACGCCTATACTTTACCCTACAGAGCACATACACCATAAACATGTGCAATCCCTAGAGCAGAGTTTCCCAACTGCAGTCCTGGAGGGCCAAACACCATTCAGGTTTCATGCAGTCCCTAATAAATATGCCTGTGATGCATTTGTATTCACTGCCCCCATTGTATGCAAATGTATCTCATGCATATTCATTAGGGACAGCATGAAAACCTGAACCGCGTTTGGCCCACCAGGACCGGAGTTGGGAACTTCTGCCCTAGAGCAGCGGCCAACAGGGGCACAAACAACCCACACCCACAGGCTCCACTATCCAGAGCCTCATGGAGAGTGAGGCTGTTGGGCCCTGCGCGGAGCAGCATCCCCCAATACTAGCACCTGCATACCTAAGCAAGGCCGTCTTAAACTTGGACACACGTTCCACATATATCAAAAGGTTGCTATGATTAATGTCAGATAACAAATCCTAAGTTAAACACAATTTGTTGACAGAGATTCATCATAGCAACCTTTCTGATATCTGTAGAGTGTGTTTCAGTTTTTGTTTCTGACAGTGTTTACCACCCCGGGGAGTGACCCTAACAGTATTGAGTACCATAGCAATGCCTGCACTGTGCCCAGGACTGGTGTGGCGGCCAGGGCTGCCAACCACCTCTATATTTGCACAATGCTGAAATAGGTGTGGGAGTGTGTGTATGTCTATCCAGTGTGTTGTGGCTGCCTACACCTTACTGAGCCCACAATGCTTGCACTGTTTCCAGTGTTAGCCTGCCAATGTGCATAATGAGGAGCTAGGTACTGTGGGTATGACCCGGACAGGTTGGCCTGGGCAGGATGCATCTGCACAGAGCAATGGCTGGGACATTGTACTGCCCGACCACCACCTGCACGGACAGGGTGGTCGGGTCACTCTCACCCTGACTGAGCAGTGACCATGGCATGACTAGGTTCCCCCATAGTGCTATACAGTATTTCTCTCAGGTAATATCTATGAGTTCTCTTTTCTGGGGCCCAGTCACTAACATACCTGCTTGGTGTGTGTGTGTGCTCATATCCCATTTTTGGGTGCACACAGTTCTTCCAGGAGCATGCACTATGTACTAGCTAGCAGACTGCATTTAGCATGTGTATGGCTGGAACACTGTGCAGTGGGTGGAGACTGACTGTGGCCTCTGCTGGTGAATGTGGTGGGGGGCAGCTGAGCTTTCCCAGGCCTGTCTGCCAGTGCCCTACATGATGCATACATATCTGCATTGACTGCCCTGTAGGGTGCCTATTCCCCAGCAGGACTGGGGTGGATGGTCCCCTCTACTGCCACCATTACAGAGATGTAGAATGTGGATCTGTTGGTGGGAGATCCTGTCCCCCACCCTGACCCATAGAGGGCGGGTTGGGTGGTGCTACATAATCCGCTTTTGGGTCCAAACACCACCCTTCTCTTATAACATGTGACCATGGCAACCACACAGGATATGCACTATTCTGGGTGCATCATAGTCCACAAGGGCTAGACATGACTGGGAAATACAGATGGACACAGGTGTGTCTGCAAGGACTACCTATCACACACTGGCACTGATGGGGACCTGCAGCACAGTCTACCTCAGCCAAGCCAGGTGCTGCGGACCTGGTGCTGGGCGCCCCACCTCACCCTGAGGGTGAGCACAGGAATCGCACAATGTCATGGTCTGTAGCTACTCTGTGCCAGTAACACACGTGGTCAGTTCCCCCTACCAGGCCGGGGTGCTATAGAGGCGCATACCCCATCTTGTGATCAGATGTAGGCTGCTGATCTGCATGTGCAGTGCATCATGGGTACGGATGGGTTTACCCTTTCCTGGTAACCACAGCAGACAGTTTGTGTGGTGACCTGCAGTCTTTCTGTAACCAGCCAGCAGTATGTTAGCTGCTATAGAGATGTAGCCCACTGGTTACTTCAATGACTGTGGAGGCAGAAGTCATCATTTTGATCCCACAATGGTGTTATTTACTAAGGCTGTCTGAGGCATTTCCTTTTAATTTAAATCAGTGCTGCCAGCAAAAACACCCTCACAGTGCCATAGCCTAAGGTGCCCTATAGGTTGCCCTATAAAGCGCTCTATAGGGCACATTATAAGGTGCCTTGGTGGACCGGGCACTTTATAATGTGCCCTATGGAGTGCCTTATAGGGCGCCTTATGCGGCACCTTATGTTATAGCACTGTGAAGGTGTTTTTGTTGGCAGCACTGATTTAAATTAAAAAAGGAAATGCCTCAGACAGCACTGATTTAAATTAAAAAAGGAAATGCCTCAGACAGCCTTCTTACATAACATCACTGCAGGATCGAACCCATTACCTCTGCCTCCACAGTCACTGCAGTAACCAGTGGGCTACATCTTTGTAGCTTCTAGCATTGCGCTGGCATGAACATAGGGTTAATGCGCGTTAACGTGCCACGGCGCCCACTATCGCGCGATACAGATTCTTGCTACCTTGCCGCCGGACCGCCCACTACCTTTTATGGTATTCTTCACATTAATGCTGCAACTATCGCCGGTAACATTAAGACAGTTTAGTAAACATACCCCTTAGTATTACTATATGTAAACAAGCTGCAGTTTGTGAGCTTTTCAGATTAAATAGGTCCCTAGATATTAGTTAGTGTAATTCAGCCTTCACGCCCACCACATTGTGATGCATTTTGTTAAAAACGCTTTTGAATTTGGGTTCCTCTTCTGATATACTGTTTGTACACAATACTGTTAATTTCATGAAATTAACAGTGTCTGTCGACCCTGCAATGTTTGTCACTTCTCACATTAATGGCCGAAACAATGTTTATATGCAACAATGTTAATCTTGTGAGATTAAAGTGTCTGTCTGCCCATGAAGTTAAATAATGCTTGCGTTAATGGCCGAACCAGCAGAAAGGCTGTTGTGCTTCACTTCCTTGTGCGGGCCAGTGGGATGGGATCCTGCTGCCGTTTCAAGAAAAGGTTTTTACTTCCTGGAAGGTTCCAGCAGTTTTGCAGAGAAGATTTCCAGAAAGAGGAAAGAAAGTTAGAGCAAGGTCACACGTCATATACCAGATGATAGTTGAACGTGTCTGTCATCCACAGTGTACGTGAGGTGGAGGAGGATAGTATACATCACATGCCAAATTGATGTCGCTACTCAAGCTGATTCACCTGCTGTTCCTCTAATGTAATGTATATGAAGCCAGGGCAGTGGAACACTTTGGAGGGGCCCTGCCCCCAAACTCCTGAGTTGCTGATGCTGTGTTGGGCAAAATATATCTAGGGATTTGGCCTCAGTGGCCAACTTTATTCCACTGCCGATAACACCAACATCCACCAGCAATGTCTATGCAGGACAAGCAGGCCAGTACATAAAAAAAAGAAAAAATGAGTAGAAATCTATATCACAAAAGGCAGCATCCAAAAGCCAGTAGGAGAACATTTCAGTCTTCCAGGACACACTCTCTCCGACCTTAACATTACCATACTCTAACATGGAAGGGACACTCCAGTCTGAAACTGTTGCATTAGCACTCATCAAGAAGTTTGACGCCACCATCCTGGGACTGGAAAAGGGCAATGGGCCAACTAGAGATATGAATGGATTATACTATCACCAATCCCATTACCCCCTTACCACAACCTGCTCCGCAGTCCTCAGTGTCATCTCCGTACAAACACAGCATGTTTCCTCACCTCGGCTCCTTTTCATATACACTTACCCACCTGCTGAAATGCATTTTATGCATCTGGCAAAGTGGACTGCCTAGCAAATTGACAGTGTCTGTGTAGAATAAAATCAAAAAGCAAAGGGGGGGGGGGGGGACTCTTCTTTCCTGAACAAACTCCCATCTCTGTCTCTCACTCTACCTCTGTTATGCCGCCTCTCTCCTGGGTCTTTTTTCTTGGTCTTCTGTTCTCCCTTTTCCTTTTCCATCTCCTCCTCCTCTTTTCTCTCTCCCTTCTTCCTTTTCCCCTGTTTCTAAATCTCTTTTCCTCTCAGAGCTGTTCCTTCCACCTTTCATAGGTTCAAGCATTAGTCGTTATTATACTGTGTATACCTTTAAAATAAGAATTACAAAACAAGTTTCTTTCAGATCATAGTGTATATCAAATATTCAACCATGGGTATTTTTTTAATAAGATGAAATATTAAAAATGTTAATTTGAAGGGCTGGCCAGATGGCTCAGTTGTAGAGCCATGTGGGAATCTTGATTCAGTTCCTGATCTGAAGCTACCAGAATCAAAATGTCTGAGATGCAGCATTCATAGTCTCCCACATAGAGTTGCCAACTGGCTCCAGATTCACCTGACAGGTTGGATCCAGGCCTGGGTTTACCCCGTTGCATGCAGGAACTTATAGTTCTGTTGTCTTTATTGCACTCCATAAGACAGGCAAGACTACAAGTCCCTGCATGCAGTGGGGTAAACCCAGGACAGGATCCAATCTGTTGGGCAAATCTGGAGGCAATTGGCAATCCTATTCCCAGGGAAAGGATTCTAGGCTATTGTGCACAGGGATATCTACCAGTTTGCTCTAGGACTCACCTCTACCAGAATTCAACAGGTAAGAAGGTAAAAGGCACATTTTAAAAAGGCCTTTTAGGTGTCCCCTAGGATGTAATTGTTCTATACAATGTTGTAAACCACTGTGCTGCCATGACTAAAGGTGGTATATCAAATCTTTAATAAACCATAAACCATGTACAAGTCAAAACATCCGAAATTCCATGGAAGGGGCAGCAGAGAAGATGGACACGTATCACTGAGTTCTAAAATTAAGTTATCTCTGCTCCCAAAGATAAACGCTGCAGCGGTATAGAAAGAGGCCTTGATCTTCACCTGCTGAGAAAATGATTGCGATGATTAGAGGGAATGTCCCTGTCCCTACTGCTGAGACCTGGCCGAAACAAGCACTTTTCAAATGCCTATTCTGCGAGGAATGAGTCTAAATATGGACGTGTCCACTGACGGGTTTAAACCTGCGGCGCCATTGTGAAATCAGAGATACACGTGGTTCTTTTATCTGCTGCCCCACATACGCCTCCACCCCACCCTTAGGTGACATGGGAATGATTGCACCTGACGCATGCAAATTTGGGTCTTTTTAAAACGGCTCTTGGGACATGGATGTGATTTGCACTTGTGAATGGGCATTTTCAGACTTGCAAATCATAAATAGAGCTTCTAAAATGACCCCCTGATTGTTTTCCAGCCAGAGGTTTGCCTAGGAAGGAAGCATAAGCTTCCTAGCACTCAATCAACTCAGGTGTTAAGTATGCGCTTCCAGCCAACGCGCCCGCAAAACTGAACAGGAGTCCTCCGCTCCTGCTGCTGCAGATAGGGGGAGCTGCTGCGACATTGCAGGAATGTTGCTTACAGCCTTATGCACATACATTTACCCAAACTGAGTAACAACATTTCTAGGTGCTGGATTAGCATTTGCATGCACGCTTTGTAAAATATAGGGCACCTATGTGCCTTTATTAGATAGGCGCCCTGAACCAGCTCCAAGTGCACAAATCCTCACACAGAAATTTACACCTACTCTCTGAGAAAGGTTCTAATGGCTGCATTCACTCTGCATGCGTTCCTGCATATTTTATAAAACGCACATGCACATCACACGTTTACCTCAACTCATCTCCCAAACTACGTCCCTGGGAATGCCTGTAACCAGGTCGGCGCTACCATCAGGCAAATTAGGCAGATGCCTAGAGCACCAGCCCTCCAGGGACACCCATGCCACCACTGATGCCCCTCTCAGGACGTCAGTGGTGGCAGGGGCCGCAGACAGCCCCTGGCATTTACCTTAAAACTTTGGCACCATGGGACTGCTTGCTTTTGCCCCCTCCAACGTCTAGTGCAAACAGGGAGTCATCATTGGGCAGTCTGAGGAGTCGTACGAAAACAGTCCCCTAGCGCTGAAATATTAAGTTATGCGCTGCAGGGCTGTTTGCTGCCACTGCCGCCGCTGCATATCCTCTGAGAGGGGCCGCAATGGGTGCCGGAGGGGGAAGGGGGTTCACAAGGGATGAGAGTTGCCTAGGGCACCTCATCTCCTTGTGCCAGCCCTGACCTCTACGTAGGTTACACTCTTTTCAGGCATCTACTTTTTACATATGTATACTATTACTCAATTTTATAAAAACCCTTTTGCATGTGTAAAACAGGCTTTGAATGTAGAAAAGCATAATGTGGGAAATTTATGCCTGTTAAATATGTGTGTCCACCTTCCATGGGCATGTGCACACCTTCCCTTAGAAAACTGGAGTAACTTAAGAGCACACTTTCTGCAGAAGTAAGACAGCCTGTGATAAAATTACTCTCTTTGGGAGCAATACGTTTATAAAGTTTCTCCACAGATAACCCCATCTACCCATGGAAAAGGGCTTTTTAAAAATCACCCCAACTTATACGCACGTAAAAACACACATGGTGACAAGAAAGTGTGCATTTTTACATGACCTGCATGTAGATGTGTTTGGGGACATAGTTTGGGCAGAGTGAAAGTGCAGTCACAAAAGGGGTCATTTTAAAAGCCCTAGGGGTATGTTTACTAAACCGTCCTAATGTTACCGGCGCTAGTTGCAGTGTTAATGTGAGGAATGCCATATAAGGTAGTGGGCATTCCAGCGACAAGGTAGCAATGAATCTGTATCGCGCAATAGAGGGCGCCTTGGCTCATTAATGCGCATTAACCTTAAGTCCATGCCAGCGCTGTGTTAGAAACATAGCCCATTGGTTACTATAACGACTGTGGAGGCAGAGGTCATGCGTTTGATCCTGCAGTGGCCTTATTTAATAAGGTTGTCTGAGGGATTTCCTTTTAATTTAAATCAGTGCTGCCAGCAAAAACACCCTCACAGTGTCGTAACCTAAGGTGCCTCATAAGGCGCCCTATTGGGTGCCCTATAAGGTGCCCCATAGGGCACATTATAAAGTGCCCTGTCCGCCAAGGCACCTTATAATGTGACCTATAGGGCACCTTATGAGGCACCTTAGATTACGGCACTGTGAGGGTGTTTTTGCTGGCAGCACTGATTTAAATTAAAAGGAAAACCCTCAGACAGTCTTATTAAATAACTCCACAGCAGCATTGAACTCATGACCTCTGCCTCTACAGTCATTGTAGTAACCAGTGGGCTACAACCTCTAACATAGTGCTGGCTGGCTACAGAAAGACTGCAGATCACCGCACAAACTATCTGTTATGGTTACCAGGATAGGGTAAACCCACCCGTACCCATGATGCACTGCACATGCAGATCAGCAGTCTACATCTGATCACAAGATGGGGTATGCGCCTCCACAGCACCTCGGCCTGGTAGGGGGAACTGACTGTGTGTGTTACTGGCACAGAGTAGCTACAGACATGACATTGTGCGGTTTCTGTGCTCACCCTGAGGGTGAGGTGGGGCGCCCAGCACAAGGTCTGCAGCACCTAGCTTGGCTGGACTAGGCTGTGCTGCAGGCCCCCATCAGTGCTAGCATGTGACAGGTAGTTCCTGCAGACACACCTGTGTTTCACAGTCAGGTGTAGCCCTTGTGGACTATAATGCATCCAGAATAGTGCATATCCTGTGTGGTTGCCATGGTCACTTGTTATAGGAGAAGGGTGGTGTTTGGACCCAGAAGCAGACTATGTACTACCACCAAACCCGCCCTCACTGGGTCAGGTTGAGGAACAGGATCTCCCACCAACAGATCCACACTCTACATTGGAGGTAGTAGAGAGGACCACCACCCCACTCCTGCTGGGGAATAGGCACCCTCCAGGGCAGTCAATGCAGATCTGTACTTATCACATAGGGCACTGGCAGTAGGCCTGGAAAAGCACAGCTGCCCCCAACAAAATCAGACATTCACCAGCAGAGGACACACTCAGTCATCACTCACTGCAAGGTCTTCCAGCCATACACAAGCTAACTGCAGACAGTCTGCTAGCTAGTACATAGTGCATGTTCCTGGAGGAACTGTGTGCACCCAAAAGGGGAATGTAAGCACACACACCAAGCAAGTATGTCAGTGATTGGGTCCAAGAAAAAGGAACTCATAGATATCACTTGAGAAAAACACTGTATAGCACTATGTGTGAACCTAGACATGCCATGGTCACTGTTCAGGCAGGGTGAGAGTGACATCCCAGCATGACATGCTGTGGCCACCCTGTCCGTGCAGGTGGTGGTCGGGCACTATATTGTCCCAACCATTGCCCTATGCCCTGTGCAATGCATCCTGTCCGGGCCATACCCACAATACCTTGCTCCTCATTATGCACATTGGCAGGCTTACACTTGAAACAGTGTAAGCATTGTGGGCTCAGTAAGGTGTAGGCATCCACAAAACACTGGATAGACATATACACACTCCCACACCTATTTCAGCTTTTCAAGCGACCTAAGTTGGGCAGATTAGTGCCAGTTGAATATCGGGCTAACTGCATAAAGTTGCCATTTATCTGGCTCGCATCAACATCACTCTTACCCCTCTCTTGGACTACTCCTTCCACAGACTAATTAGATAGTGCCAGGCAGAGGTGGCAGAAGGCTGTTTTCTTTGGGGGAGATGGGGCCCAAGCACTGCCTCACGCTTTGCCCTAACTCCGCCCCAAGCTCCACCCCATGGGCAAAGACCCTTCCTGTTCTGCCCACGGGGATCTGAGCTCCTGTGGGCAGACAGGAAGGGTCTTTGCTGCGATTGTGGTTTTTCTTCTTCTGCCCACAGAGGATGGGATCCCTGCAGACAGCCTGATGCCCGGCATGCTGTGATTTTTGGCGGGGCCAGGACCCGTGTGGCCCACTGCTTTCTGATGCCTGTGGTGTGGAGATATTCAATGGCACTATCCAGATTGTGCCGCTGAATATTACAGTGAGTATCCTTTGCTGGCTGACCTCCTGTTGGCCATCTGCCTAAGGGCTATATCAGCCCATACAGGTATACTTTAAGGCTTGTTTTGCAATGATGTCCAAGTGCAACTTGGGACATCCAAGCAAGAATGTCTGCAAAAAAAGTAGGCATGTCAAGATCAGCCACAATTTTACAAATATGGATATGCTTGATATGGATTTCTATGGTTCTGTCTACATAGACATCTCAGGAATAGTATTGAAGATGTGGGGTGTCTAATAGCCTAATAGATTAATGGGCTAGGACCAGGGAAGCCAGGATTCAATCCCACTGCTGATCCTTGGGCAAGTCACTTAACCCTCCATCTTCTCTACACTTTCTGGATGTTTCGCAAACAAAATGAGCATTTTCCTGATGCCTGTTCATACCTGGAGCAAAGACAGAGGTGGTTGGCAGCCCTGCCCACCACACCAGTCCTGAGCACAGTGCAGGCATTGCTAAGGTATTCAATACTGTTAGGGTCACTCTCCAGGGTGGTAAACACTGTCAGACAACAAGTAAACACACTCCACATATCTCAGAAATGTTGCATCTCTTTTATGTTTGAATATGTTTATTGAACACAGCTCACACAACAGCAACAAATCATAACCGCAACACATAATAACCATGCAGTTGAAAAAAAAACAACACAGCTATGCACCAAGTTTTAACAATATTTTACCCCTCCCCTATCCCATCCCCCCCCCCCCCCCCCGTTCCAGCCACAGGTCGTCCCTAAGGGTAACAGCGTACACAGAAGAACACCACCGGCCGCAGTGTCACCCATGTCCCAGGTAGTGCTATACAAAAAAAGAGCAATAGAAGTTATCCCACAGCACAGCCCGAAGACAACACCACAGTCCACCAGAGTACCGCCACAGATGTATACAGCCTCTGGTGCCCAGTGACCCCACCCCGCCAATATCCAGCAGCCATTCTCGGAGCCCGATGCCCCAGCTCTCCCTATCCAATCCTAGGATGTAGGGCCACCATTCAACAAACTACTGTAACACTCCCCCATCCCTCTCGCGGTCACCACACATATGCCTAGGGAACCTAACCCCCTCCCCCCCAACCCCAAACCCACCCCTCCCATGCCAGACCACCCTCCAAAACATCACCCAAGCACATTCAGGATTCGGCTCCTTTCTCGCGATGACAGTGTGTGTAAGTAGGGGCTCCACTCACCCAAAAACTTATCCATGGTGATTTCCCCATGTTTGGCCCCTTGCTGCTCAAGCAGCAACAACTGATGCACCTCCCTCCTCCATTGACCCAGGGACGGGCCACGGGGGAGTAGCCAATTTAACAAAATCACCCTCCTAGCCACTAAGAGAACCTTACCCACCCATCGCCGCGGACCTCCTCCCAGCACGTCCACCCGTCCGGTCATACCTAACACCAACACCTTGGGGTCCCTTTTAATTGGACAGCCCAAGACCCTGGTGAGCCAGCCCACCAAATCCTTCCAGAATTTGACCACCACCGAGCACTGCCACCACATGTGTCCCAAATCTGCCCTAGCTACACCACATCGGGGGCAGCTCGCGGTAGCACCGCAGCCAGCCCTATACGCCCGACAGGGAGCAAAATGACAGCGCCTCAATATACGGTATTGCAAATCCCTAAAGTCTGCGGTCTTAATTCTCCGGGGGATATCTGCTAACAATTGTACCATATCGGCCCCCCCGAGCTCCACTCCCAGATCATGAGTCCAAGCAGCTGCCAAGACACTCTCATCCGGAACCCCTTTTAGCCAAAGGTATTCCTTGTGCAGGGTGGCCACCCTTGCCCGCTGCCCTCACCCCGCATACAGCAGTTCCTCAAATTTAGAACAGATCTCTGTACGCAAATACTGCCCATCCAAACTCCGAACATAACTACGCAACTGCAAATAGGGAAACCAATCCCGAGGGCCCAAACCATATCTATGCCGGAGATCTTGAAATGCCAGAACCTGCCCCTGTTCGTCTACGACCTGCTCTAAGGCCACAATCCCTTTCTCCTCCCAACCCCGAAATGCCCCCCCTTGCACCCAGGCGCAAAAGCCCCATTACCATATAAGGATAGAAAGGGGGTTATCCCAGGGTTCCAGAAATACAAGCGACATAACAGGCGCCAAACCCACCACATAACCTTAAAAAGGGGGTGTCCCCCCACCAGCTGGGGCAAATCAGCTACCGCCGCATGTAATACGCTACGCAGGGCCAGGGGCTTTGTCACCTCCTGTTCATACTCCAAGGGCATGTAATCCACTGAGGCCGCCAACCAGTCCCGCAAATTCCGCATCAGGCAAGCAATATTATAACTCCGCAGATCAGGGGCTCCCATTCCCCCCCCCCCCAAGGTCTTTGCAACGTCTTAAGACTTAATCGAGGTCTCTTCCCCCTCCAATAGAACAGAGTTAAACATTTCTCCACTTTCGCTAGCTCCCTCTTCGTCAGCAAGATGGGCAAGCTCTGCAACACATATTACCATTTGGGAAAAACAGTCATCTTGTACAAAGCTATTCGTGCACCCAAAGAGAGCGGGAGATCTCGCCAACCATTCAGACGCTCCGTGGTCTGAGACAGCAAGACAGCCAGATTAACTGTCTGCAGCTGAGCAACATCCGCTGTCAAATATATCCCTAAATAAGGAAGTGTTGTCCCCGCCCACCGCAGCGGGAAGGCCTCCCAGCACCCCTGAAAGGTCTGCCGTAGATCCAAAGCCTCAGACTTCTCCAAATTTAATTTGAGACCCGAAAATTTCCCAAAATCCGCCACCAGTCTCAACAAAACAGGTAGGGTCTGCTTAGGGGCCCCCAGGTACACTAGGATGTCATCGGCGAAAGCCGAAAGCCGGAATTCTTCCATGCCCACCCGGGCCCCCACCAATCCCTTATGTGTCCTGATTCTCTCTAAAAGAGGTTCCAGAGTTAGAACAAACAAGAGTGGGGACAGGGGACACCCCTGTCGTGTCCCCCTCCGAATCGGAAAGTCCTGGGAAAGAGAACCATTAATCAAAATCTGCCCTCGGGGATCCGAATACAGAAGCTTAACCGTATCCAAAAAGAACCCCCCTATCCCCATAGCCTCTAACAATTGATACATGTATGGCCACTCTACACGATCAAACGCTTTCTCAGCGTCAAAACTTATTAATAAAGCTGGCTCCCCTGCCTCAGCGACCATGTATATTGACGAAATGATCTTACGCAGATTTTTGGAGACATACATACCTTTCACAAAACCCACCTGATCCTCCTTAACTAGTTGGGGAATGTACTCAGCTAGCCGATTAGCCATAATTTTGGCCAAAAGTTTGATATCCACATTCAAAAGCGAAATAGGCCGATAGGACTCGGGTAATAACCCATCTCTGCCGGGTTTGGGGATCAGGGTGAGCACTGCACTATTCTTCCCATACGGGAACATCTAGCACTCGAACAAAGCCTAGTAGTACCGTCATAGGGGCCCAACCACCCGATCCCCCATTAGCTGATAGAATTCACCCCTATAACCGTCGGGTCCCGGGGCTCGACAGGAACGCAACAGCTTTACGGCCCCCCCGAACTTCCACGTCAGTGAGCGGGGCATTAAGAGTAGCACTCTCCTCGACAGATAAACCAGGCAGGTCTAATGCCGTGAGAAAGTTCGCAGCCTGCGCCAAATCTCCAATGCCAGCGGTATACAGCATCCGATAATGCTCACGAAACCGTTCTTCGATATATGCTTGTCCCGTCTGGATCATACCCCGGGCGTCCCGCAGGGCCCCTATATTGGTCGGCCCCCGGCTAGTCTTCACCAACCTAGCCAGAAGCCTCCCCGCTCTGCTACCATATTTGTAAAGCTTATATCGATAGTAAAGCAAAGATTGCCGCGCCCGTTCATGCAACATCGCATTCACCTCCTGTTGTAACCTACTAAATTCCAACTTCTTCCCCAACGTCGGTTGCTGCGCTAGCCCTCTCCTCGCCTGACACAACTGTTTATTTATTTATTTAGCTGTATTTATATCCCGCTTTTCACCGGGTCAAAGCGGTCAATTGGGAGATACATTTAACACAAGGGGATATGACACACATACGCTAATACTTACAGGGAACATGGACAATGGAGGGTTAAGTGGCTTGCCCAAGACCATAAGGAGTGCCTATAGGACTAGAAATCCCAGTCCCTCCGGCCTGAGATTGCTGTCCCCAGGTGGGACTTGAACCACTGGCCCTCCGGCCTGAAGTACCTTGTCCTAACCACTAGGCCACTCCTCCTCCACTGTTGTTCCAAGAGAATGAGACGGGACGTATAAACTTTCCTTTGCCGGGGTCCATACTCAATAATTTGCCCTCTCAATACCGCCTTTGCGGTCTCCCAGAAAAGAATGGGGTTATCACTATGTTGTCCATTAAATTCCATAAATTCAGCCCACTGCGAATGTAGGAAAGCCCCAAACTGATCACCCTGAGTATAGCTAAGCGGATAACGCCACAGAGACCCACCTCGCTTTACCCCCCACCGCACATCCAACCGGACATAGGCGTGGTCCGACACTTCCACCGGCACAATCTCTATACTAGTTACTTTAGTAAATAATTCTTGAGACCCCAAAAAATAATCTAACCGTGACCCCATGGCATGTGCTCTAGAAACATGCGTATAGTCCCTATCCATTGGGTGTAGCACTCTCCAGTAGTCCAGCAGGTTAAAACCTTCACACACACCCCTTATCCACTGAGATTTCCTATCCTTGGTCAGCCCTCGGGTTCCGGACCTATCTATTGTCTCATCTAACGCACAATTGAAGTCCCCTCCCATGATAAAGGGAGTGGAGCCGAGGCCGCTCAAGCATTTATTCAATCGGGCATAGAAGCGAGCATCATAAATATTGGGGCCATATATATTCACCAAACCCAATTTGACCCCTTGGATAGTCCCCACTACAATAACAAAGCGCCCACCCGGGTCACTAATACACCGGTCCACCTTCAAGTCCACCCCTTTCCTAATCAAAATCACTACTCCCGCTTTCTTCCCTCCCGAGGAAGCCCCATAAACCTTCCCAACCCAGCCCCTCGCAAGCTTATCATGTTCCAGAGCACTCTGATGCGTTTCCTGTAAGAAGGCCAAATCGGCCTTTTGGGCTCGAAGAACACGCAAGATCTGATAACGTTTCACCGGGGAGCCTATACCACACACATTCCAGGTGACCAGTCGTAACCCCTCACTCATACTCATCCATTCTCACGCAAGTCAAACATAAATGTATTACAAATCGCAGATCCGAAGGGAACCCCCCCAGCCTAGGGCTCCCCCCACAACCCTTCCCTCCACACACATGTCGTAGTTGCCGCCCACCATCCCCGCTCAGAAGTCCAGCACCAACTGTCCACAACCGGAAGGGGTCTGGCATGCTCCCCCCCCACCTCCCAAAGCACCCTGAACCACCCACCCTCCCCTCCCTCCCCCCACCCCCTCCCACCCATCCCCCCAGGCCAAAGCAAACTCCCCTCTACGCCTGGACACTTGCGCCAGGCTCAGAACCCACATCCGTGCGCTACAGGGCTGCCCCACCGCCCCCTCCCTCTAAACAAACATGTCACAGTAAGACGTCACCCCCCAGTACCCATCAATAGAACAAACGCAAAATCAGGTCCCCCTTCACAGGGCGTGCGAATGCAGACTGCGCCCCCAACGAGGGCCCACCCTCCACTCATCTGCACGCTCCCGCTTAAACTCTTAACCCAAGCTCATGTAAGCAAAAAAAAAAAAAAAACACACAAAAACAAAAAAAAGGAAAAGATGAAAAGATGAAAAGAAAAAATATGTAGGCATACGTTGGGATTAATATATTCCCGGCCCACCATGGAGAGGGTAAACCCCACAATAAAACTATGAAAACATAGCTATGCAAGCATAGCAAGTAAAGCATGGCTCGGGGCCTTCCCAGAGGGGCACAAAATCTCCGGGGACCACGCGGCCCCTACCTCTGGGGAAAAATCAAGCAGAGACCCCAAGAGCCACCCGTTCTAGACATCAGTCCAGGATAGACAGCCATTCTGGCCTAACAGTAGCATAACATAACAATGTCCAGCAGGTCAAGCCGCCCGCTCGTTGCACATCTCCGGCCCCTCCAAGGCCGCCACAAACTTCCGTGCAGCAGCGACTGTGCTCAAAACGTGGTTCTTCCCCTCGTGCTGAACTCGAAGCGTCGCTGGAAAGGCGAGGGTAAATCGAAGTTGTCTTTGAAACAGCACCGAGCAGAATGGGGAAAATTCCTTCCGCTTCGCTGCGACGGTCGCTGAATAATCCTGGAATATGAGAATTTTGTGGTTGTCCATCATCAGGGATCGTTTCTTCCGGTAGGCCTGCAATAGCCGCCACTTGTGATGGAAATTGAGGATGCGCGCTATCACCACCCTCGGGCGCTGATTAGAGTCAGACTTGGGCCCAAGGCGGTGTACCCGCTCCACCCTCAGTACCCCTATCAAGTCGTCCAGGCCTAATTCTCTAGGGAGCCAGGACTCCACCAGCGGCAACAACATCTGTTCCGTGTTGGCTTCGGGTATCCCGACAATGCGCACATTGTTCCGACGGGAACGATTTTCAAGATCGTCCACCTTGTCCCGCAGTGCCACAATAGTCTTTTGCAGCGTGGCCAGCTCACGAGCCTGTGTCCCCTCAGCCTCCTCAAGCGCTGACACGCGGTGCTCTACTTCTTCCACGCGTTGCCCAAACTCCGCCAAAGTCTCGTTCACCGCGTCCAACTTTGTTAAGATCCGATCAAACTTCGGCTCTAAGAGCTTAGCAACCTCTTTTGCGAGCTCCTCGGATCCTGATTCCAGACTCTCCACTCCAGGGGAGGGTGGCTGCGCCATATTGGAGCTCAGTTTGCTGGCCTGCGCCGCACCCGGCTTTGACGCCTTCTCCCGCTCCTTTCGCGCCGCCAGAGGCATAGTGCAGCCTGATTTTTAGCCAGCCACTTCCCGGAGCTCACGCGGTGTCAAACCCGGACCTTAGGGACGTATTTAGCGGGGGGTGAAGTCTGAAAAGATTAATAAAACAACGGGGCAGCCCCGGAGCAAGCTGAGCAACCTCTCACCCGCTCATGCGTCATGTGGTCTCGGTGCATCTCTTTTAAAAACATTTGTTTAATTTAGGTTGTGTTATCTGACGTTGTGTTATCTGACATTAATTTAGGTTGTGTTATCTGATGTTTTGATATCTGTGGCATGTGTTTCCATGTTTATGATGGTGCTAAGGTATTCAGGCACTGGTAGTGGTAACTGCTGCTCCGCGCCGGGCCCAACAGCCTGACTCTCCATGAGGCTTTGGATAGTGGAGCCTGTGGGCGTGGGTCTTTGTGCCCCTGTTGGCCGATGCTCTAGGAAGTGCACATGGTTATGTTGTATGTGCTCTGTAGGGTAAAATATAGCGACATGGTCTGCTGGAGCCACAGCTGGGACTTGAACATGTGATCTTCTGCCCCTGAACACACAGGCTGTGTGTACTGCACCAAACTGTTGCCACAGTGGCAGGTCATTTCCTGGGGATACCATGACTGTTCTTCGGACAGACCTTGTCTGTTGCACTGCACGCCACCCACCTAAACAGGGCTTGCCCTTGGTCTGCTGTGGGTAGCTGCCACTGCCCCCTCCCCCACCATGCTGACTTGCCCTTATGCCGGTAGTGCTGGAGGTGCGCAGTCCCAGGCCATCCAGTGTGCCCGTAGGCGGCTGCCTATGGTGTGGGATCTGGGGTAAGGGTGCCTACATAGACATCTGCGCTTCCCCCCGGCACCGCTTGTCTATGTTATGTGCCCTTTGGGGTACCTGCTTGGTACTGTCCCCTGGGATACTGTGGGACACACACTCATGGGCATGTTTGGCCTTGGTCAGTTGCTGTCATGCTGATTTTTCGTTTCTGCCTTCCTATGTGGCACCTAGGCATCTGCCTAGCTCACCCTGTGCCCCAGCTGCCCCACTGCATATCCCACCTGTAGTCCCCTGTACCCCATTTGCAGACTCACCATAGTGCCCTTTCATACTTGGGCACTATGCTGTTGCTGCACATGTATCACTACTATCACTTTTCTGGGTCTCCCTGCCTTTGCTGTACATTGCTGACTGAACTGGTTTCTCTCTCCTGCAAATGTGCCTCTAATATGAGGTTTTCACTGGCGTTAATTTTCAGACCTTCATTTCACAGCGTTAGTGTGCCTGGAGCCTCTCCCTGCCCACTCTCTGCCCATTGACCCCTTCTCTCCGCCCTCTGGAAAGACTTACTCCACCCTCTGTATGCCTTAATGCCGCCAGAAACGTAACATTATCGCACGATAACGTTACGTGTTGTGCGATAACGTCGCCGCTGCGGCGTTAGCGCTGTTTAGTAAACATACCCCTTAGTCATGATTTCTTATGTTGTTAAGTGCCGTCATATTGGTGTCGATTCATGGCGACCCTCTGGATAGTTGTCCTAAACTGTGTTCGGTCTTCAGTCAGGCGGTTCATTGCTGACAGACTGGCACCCATAGCTGCTATTATTGTATCGATCCATCTCATTACTGGCCTTCCTCTTTTGCACTGACCTTCTACCTTGCCAAGCATGATGCCTTTCTTTAATGATCTCTCTCTTTGCATGATATGTCCAAAGTATGAACATCAAAGTCTTGTCATCTGAGCTTCTAAGGAAAGCTTAGGTTTGATCTCCTCTAGTACTGACTGGTTCGTTCTTCGGGCAGTCCATGGTATACACAGCATTCATTGCCAGCACCATAATTCAAAGGCATCAATTTTCTTCCTGTATATCTTTTTCATTGTCCAACGTTCGTATCCATATGACGTTATTGAAATACCATGGCTTAAATTAGTTGAATCTTTGTATGGAGAGAGACATCTCTGCTCTTGAGAATCTTGACTAGGTCCTTCATAGCCATTCTGCCAAGAGCAATGCATCGTCGGATTTCTTGACTGCTTGTTGTTTCTTTATTGATAGTTGATCCAAGTAAGTTAAAGTTGTCCACTATTTCAATTTCTTCTCCATCAATGATGAACTTATTGATTTTGCCAGTTATCAAGATTTTGTCTTCTTTACATTAAGGTGCTGGCCCATTTTAAGACTATGTTCCTTGATCTTTTTTATTTATTTATTTACATTCTCTTATATACCGCACTATTCTGCATCAGTGCGGTTTACATTGAACAAATTGAAATTACATTGAACAGGGCATTATAACTTGGAGATAACTATTTTACAGGGAACATGGGCTATGGAGGGTTAAGTGGCTTGCCCAAGACCACAAGGAGCACCTGTGGGACTAGAAACCCCAGTCCTTCCAGCCCAAGGTTGCTGTCCTCTAGTGGGATTTGAACCTCCAACCTTCCGGCCTGAAGTACCTTGCCCCAACCACTAGGCCACTCCTCCACTCATCTTGAGGAAACAAATGTTTCAGATCATCTTCACTTTCAGTCAGTAATGTGGTATCATCATGATCTAGATGTCTGAAAATGTGTATGCAAACTTCCAAACCACGGAGACATCCCTGGAGCCATTTCACAAATTACTTTTAAAAATGTCTACAGTGTGAGGACGTCCAACTGGGCAGGGGGCATGGTGAAGGCGTGTCTGTAGTGATGCAATGGACTTGGACATCCATACCCAATTTCCAAAACGTCAGGGAGGTCTGCAACCCTGTCCAAGTATAGACCTGCTCCAGGTATGAACAGGCATCAGGAAAATGCTCATTTTGTTTGCGAAACATCCAGAAAGTGTAGAGAAGATGGAGAGTTAAGTGACTTGCCCAAGGATCAGCAGTGGGATTGAATCCTGGCTTCCCTGGTCCTAGCCCATTAATCTATTAGGCTATTAGACACCCCACATCTTCAATACTATTCCTGAGATGTCTATGTAGACAGAACCATAGAAATCCATATCAAGCATATCCATATTTGTAAAATTGTGGATGATCTTGACATGCCAATTTTTTTTGCAGACATTCTTGCTTGGATGTCCCAAGTTGCACTTGGACATCATTGCAAAACGAGCCTTAAAGTATACCTGTATGGGCTGATATAGCCCTTAGGCAGATAGCCAACAGGAGGTCAGCCAGCAAAGGATACTCACTGTAATATTCAGCGGCACAATCTGGATAGTGCCATTGAATATCTCCACACCACAGGCATCAGAAAGCAGTGGGCCACACGGGTCCTGGCCCCGCCAAAAATCACAGCATGCCGGGCATCAGGCTGTCTGCAGGGATCCCATCCTCTGTGGGCAGAAGAAGAAAAGCCACAATCACAGCAAAGACCCTTCCTGTCTGCCCACAGGAGCTCAGATCCCCGTGGGCAGAACAGGAAGGGTCTTTGCCCGTGGGGTGGAGCTTGGGGCGGATTTAGGGCAAAGTGTGAGGCAGTGCTTGGGCCCCATCCCCCCCAAAGAAAACAGCCTTCTGCCACCCCTGGCTGGCACTATCTAATTAGTCTGTAGAAGGAGTAGTCCAAGGGAGGGGCAAGAGCGATATTGATGCTAGCCAGATAAATGGCAAATTTATGCAGTTAGCCCGATATTTAACTGGCACTAATCCGCCCAACTTAGGTCGCTTGAAAAGCTGACCTAAATTGCAAGGCAGATAAGCACCGGCTGAAAATTTATGCTAATCGGATAAGGGATATCCAGTTCTCACCGATCAGCCCAGATATTCAGCAGCGGCTCCTCTGCGGATACTTCTGCAGAATATCCCACCGATATTTAAGCACAACGACTGACTGCTGTGGCATTTGGATATCCCCATCGTTTATTTAATACACATGTACATTCGTGCCTCACATGCATACGTGTGCACTTATTCCTGAACAGATGTAAATGTACACTGGTGCATTATAAACACAGACATTGCAGATTTTGTGAGGCCAATTTATAAAGATATATAAGCACCAAAGTTGTCTTTTTAAAATAGCCCCCAGACTCCTACTTTGACTTCCTGTTTCAGCCACCTGTTATAAAATCACTCTCTATGCGAGTAAAGTTCCATTCATTCCTATATAACCTGTCTAAGTTTTTATTTCTGTTAACATTCATAATTGATCAGTTCTGATAACATTTTCTTAACCTTTCTAAATAATGCAGTGTTCATGCCGTGTGTCCTCTAACACTGACAAATGAAACGTTCCTTTTCTCCTAAACAGAAAGAAACTTCATTAACCCATCATAAGCTAAATTCATTTGTGGTCTAGACATACAGAAATTCACAGATACAGAGAATAAAATCCACAACAGAACACAATATATTAACAAAAAAAAAAAACAACCTAAAGGAGACTTTGGGGTATGTTTACTAAACCGGGCTAACAGTTAACCCTGGCAATCTGCAACTAGGTCCCATTGAATAATATGGGACCTAGTGGCAGATAGCCCGGGTTAACCGTTAGCTCAGTTTAGTAAACATACCCCTTTGCCTCCTAGAATTTGACATATTTTCAATCTTTTTCCTTTTTGGCTGAATGCTTTCCAAGAAAAGAATTGTTTGTACTTATTATTAGCAATTTCTCATTCCCTCTGTTTCTAGGGAATTGCACATATAAACAAATATTCAGGTTACCCTTCCTCTCGATATGATGGCAGTTGGTTCTTGTTTTCACACCTGACCATTAATATTTATTAACACAGTTAACAGTAATTCATGGAAAGCAAATGTAGGGATATAGGATGTGCACTTACTGTAAAGTATTTTCTGAATAATGAGAAAAAAAATACTTTACTGCTATGTCTTTCCACAAGTACACTTATTGGAAGTTACCTTTGCAAATTTCCTAGCGAATCTCCAACAGTATTCTTCACTTCTTCCTTGCCTGGATTGAAGAATTTTTCCTTCAAGGAGCTAAGCCCCTCAAAAGGCATCGTTTGTCCGTCTTTTTAATCCTTTGTTAAGAATCTGCTGCTCTGGTTGCCATCCTAGATGTAGGAGTCTAGTTCTTCTTTGTTTTATGGTGACCACCTTGTGTGAAGTAGCAAGAAGTCGCTGCCGGACTGTTTACCATCAAAGCAGAAAAAACACCAAATCAGTCAGCAAATGAACAGCTTCTAAAGTTCTCTGTCTTGCTAAGCATTCAGGCAGAGTTTTGATGGGGAGCTTTAGGTGTAGTCGCAGTACTGTCCAGCTGTTTATTCTTTCTGCAGCTGCCGGTAGATTTAAAGGATGCTCCTCGGCTGATGCTGGAAGTTGACCCAGAGCTTTGCAGAGGTGCAGCCTTCTATACCGCTGAAGGTGAGAATATGCAGTGTATACTCGCTTTCAATGGCTGTAGCATAGATTAGATCCAAGAATCACTGCTGACCTCCTGTTCAGATGCTTAAACTGTACACCTGTTTGTAAAACTAACAATCGTATGGTCTATCTGTTATTATTACTGCTTGCCCTCCGATGAACCTCTCACAATGGCGCGGTGTGCCCCGTAGATGCACCACTACAAAACATATCCACTATTGAAAGAGTTTCCAGACCACATCATATTTACTAAGGCTGCTACTGGAAACCTGCCTGTCATAGGCTCCAGGCTTAAATGAGAAGGATCCTTCCCTCTACCCCCTCACTCCAGCTAGAACGAGCTTCTGACACCAGGGTGGATCCTGTGCAAGGTGATGCTATAGTAAACGGAATAATAACTAACCTCCGGCCACTCAGGTTTATTAACAAGTTGTCATCCAAAGCAAGAGGCGAGGGACAAAGTTTATTAAACATTTATAAGTTTCTTCTCGATTTCCCATTGCTCCATGACGCAGGCTGGGAATTACGAGCTGCAACTCACTGTCCGGATGATGCCATTTTATTCCTTCATCATCCAGCCCCAAACAAGAGAACTTACACTTTTCTGTTAACAACACAGTTTTCATTATTGGAGCTGTTAAAAACAAACATGTTTGCACTAGTGGCACTGCCAGGTGCACAATGAATCAAAATAAAATACTTTACCAATGAAAGTTAAAATATTTGTATTAAAACATATTATTTACTTGCAGTGTGAAATCTATATGATTTTCATATTCCCAAAGTCAGGAGTAACTACTAAAACCATAGGGCAAATATAAAGTCAAAATTTCTAGTATTTAGAGAAGGAAATTTGACCTCCCCATTCCCCTCTCTGACTCACTCCTGTTCCACTTTGCTTTTTTATATATCTTTTATATTTATAATTGTGTAATTATTACACGCAAGTAATCACTTGTATAGAACAGTTAAATCAGCATGCAAAATAATAAGAATTAACAAGAAAAAAAACCCAGAAAGTAGACACGGGTTCAACGCTGGAATAACTGAAGTCCACAATTACAGGAGCCTCCAAAGGGAACTGCGAACAGAAACCCTTACGGGAAAAAAGAAGGAAGCTAGCCCATACCAGATTTAGATGTTCCCTTCTTGGGGGCTCATAAATCCAGTGCTAAATTCAAGGATGGAGACTATATAGTCCCCCCTCCCACCACACTAGCTAAGCTCTTTGCAGCAATAAATTAAATCAATTTCACTGGTTGATATTTGACAGTGCATTTGCATGGAAGCTTAAGGAGTATGTTTACTAAAAAGCGGAAGTGGGTGCAAATTAAGCTCCAAAATTTAGCATAGGCGTGGTGTTGGACCCACGCTAACACATGGAGGTGTCTCTGGCATGTCCCCATGCAATTAGCATGGGTCCAGTGTCACCCACATGCTAAGCAGTATGGCATGATTAACACAGGTACACTTAAGGTGGAACTACATGTAAACACATCCGTGCTAACTGCAACAAGGCTAGTTACTGTGTGCTAAGGATGCCCACAGTAATTGCAATATGCACACTCTACCCCTAAACCACTCAGTCTCCACCCCAACCCACTCTAAGCACTTAGCGCAAGAATTTTACTGCAGCCACATTTTTGGTAAACCTCGCACTGTTGGCGCGCTTCAGTAAACCTACCATTGAAAAGGAACAAAGCCTCCAGCTATAAACCCCAGCCTTTACTTACACTGTCTCTTTAGAAACACCTAAATATAAATGTATTTTAGTATTCAGAAATAGTTTATCTTGATTCTTAAAAACACATCTGAAGAAACTTATCAAAACTCACAGCTAAAGTGACCATTATCACAGCAGAAACATCTAGAGTATCCATAGGTTGGGATTCTTCACCTTAATCCTGAGATTTCGCTTCTTTCAAAGATGGCAAATAATATGCTCTAGTAACAGGAGGAATTGTTGCTAGAGGAATCTTCAGTGCCTCGGTTAAGTATCTCTTAAATATTTCTTAAGATGTTACTGTA
The DNA here is from genome assembly GCA_033557465.1 of Ichthyophis bannanicus. NCBI lineage: Eukaryota > Metazoa > Chordata > Amphibia > Gymnophiona > Ichthyophiidae > Ichthyophis > Ichthyophis bannanicus. The sequence continues at coordinate 475,067,047 of CM066037.1, read as the reverse complement.
GGCAAACAAGGAAAATTAACAAACCTTTTGCAATACTTCCAGTTTAGCCTGCAAAATATAATTATCCTTAACCAAGTTTGTAATATTTGAACCTCACCTATATCTTTTTCCATCTTATCGGTATATGCAAATAACTGTACAATATCAGAGGCATTCTTCTCAACCTTTAAATTGATTTTTTTGCAGATTCTGAGCCAAAAGATTGACGTGGAGAACCAAAGCCTTATCCAAGTCAGATATAGCATCACAGAGTCCAACATAATCAAGGTAAGTCGAGATAACACAAACTGGGGCATTCTCAAGCCTAAAGTTTCCAGGGAGCCAACAAGGGTCTGACAACTAAGCCATCGTTTCCTACCTCTGCTTCCAGAAATGATCTGTGGCTTTTCAGCTCTACTTTCTGGCTTCCAGTACCTACAAAAAGTTTAGAGTTTCTCATCTGTTTAGCGGCAGACTGTTTAATTGGCGCAGGTGCTTAATTTTTACCTTCCCCTGTGTTCTGACTGCATTCTTAGTACGTCTCCAAGACTGCCCGCCTCGGTCAGCTCACTCCCCAGGAATACAACTCCCAGCATTCCTAGGAGATAGTCTCTGGAACTCTGTCTAATGGAGAAAAGACGTAGAACCAGTGGCACACTGTCCGGCAAGGGGAGCGACCATGAGGTGAATGAGGCAGTCGCATAGAGCATCAAACTTTGGATAGTGCCAAAAATTGTCCCAAGACAGCCTACAATCTCCTGCTACATCTCTCTAGAACATGCAGCGGTGGCGATAGCAATAAATCAGAACAGAAGCGCAGTGTCGAGGAAAGATCCTGAAGCTCTTCATGCTGCACTATGGAAGTACAGCCAGTCCCGCCCCCTCCGACAAAGGCTTCCTGGTTGCACTTTCAGAGTGCAGTGTGCAGAGGTTCAGAGGTTTCCCTCCATGCTCTGTTTCAGCCGGTTTTATTGCCATTGCTGTCGCTACCAGTCCTGGAGAGATGACACAGAGGCGGCGGCAGTACTGGCAAGGGTGAGGGCGGGGGTGGCAAGAATGGAAGCTGCCTGGGATACCCAGGGGTCTGTTTACTAAGCGGCACTAGTGGCTGCCGTGCGAAATTGAAGCCGCAGCCCCGTTTTATTCAATGGAGCCACGGTTCCGATTTCGCACAGGACGGAAGCCGCTAGCGCCGCTTAGTAAACAGACTCCTAATGTCTGCACATAAACCACTTATGAAATCCACCCAATTTTATCAGGAGTTTAATAAGCCGTGAAAATAATTCCAAATTACCAGCATCTGGCAACACAAAGAGAAATTATTGGCTGCCTATTTGTATTAAAACAGCTCTGAATTGTTATCTGTGTTTAGACCCATGGTGCAGATCTGCTATGCTGTGGAAGAGTAGCCTAGTGGTTAAAGCACTGCCTTGGTGACCAGGGTTCGATTCCCACTAGCATTCCTCGTGGCCTTGGGAAAGCCACTTAACTCCCCATCGCCTCAGAAGACAGGCCTGGCAATCTACTGTACTTCTGGTCACACTGCCAAGAAAACCCAGGAGCTGCTGGGTCACCAGGAGTCAGCACTGACTCAAAGGCACACATTGCATTTTTACCTAATATTTGGCTTATTGAATATGATCTATATTTATAACAAAAGTTCAAAATTGCATGCATGCCCAAAGAGAACAGTCCACTGATCTGAGGGCACCCCAAAGAAGCTGTGACTGATACGTCTAACTGAGCTATGAATCAGAGTTTCTATAGACTAAGAATATCCTCTTACCCTGATAGCCCAGTTAGGCATATCAGTCACAGCTCATAGTACAACCTTGGGGGTGCCCTCGAATCAATGGAATGTAATAATATTTTTCTGTAATAGATTTTCCCATTTGGTTATTAGATTCAACATCAAATAAGATGGGCAAATGTGATTGGGAAGTGGGAGTCATTTACCATGGTTTTGCTTGTACATTGACATAGTCATTCCATGCTGTTCAAGACTAAGGGGCCCTTTTATGAAACCCTGGTAACCTGTTAACGTGTGTTTTAACATGCGGCAACTGGAGACCAGGAACACTAATGTGGGGACATGCCAGCAACCGCTCGTTAAAGCACACAGTAATCAGCCATGGCGTGATGGGATGGAGAATGGGCGTGGAGAGTGCATTGCGGTTAACATGAGAACAGTTGCCATGCGCTCAGTGGCACTGTGGCCTCAGTCAATGGGTGAACAATAAAACTAAATAAACAAACAAAAAATCATAAGCCTCCAATTACAATAATAATCAGTAATTGGACTTTTCTTAATTCCCATCAGTTTTGCTTCAGACCATGTCATAGAGCAAATATTGGCCTTGACAGCATTGATGGACAATTTAAGACACACCCTAGAGGGAAGTCCTGCTTGACATATTTTTGGTTTTTGATACAGTCTGCCATAATATGTCCCACTGTTTAAAAGAAGTGAGTTTAGGGGACCTTGTATTAGACTGGTTTGGTTTTCTTATAGCAGATGGATGGCAAAGGATCTCTTTGGGAGACTTATCCAAGGAGTCCTATAGGGCTCTGTTCTCTCACTACTGCTTTTCAATATATATTCAAGATGCCTTATGAACATTATAAGAAAAATTGCTTTTTTTTCTGTGGTGATAATATTCAACTATACATTCTGTTAGACAAGTACTTTAATAAGAGTTTGTTATTATTATGAATCATTTGTATAGTGCACACCAGATCCACGCAGCACTGTAGAGACATATAGGCGTTCATTTTATAAGAAAGAGCCTATGTCAAAGTATTAAAAAGGCATCTCTTTTATGCTTATTTTGTAAAAAGTATGAATATAGATCTCACTGTATATAGCCTATCTTCATCCCCTTACATTATCCTCATATATATTTATAAATTATATATTATATACATTTATAAATTGTAATAGGGAATTTAGGAGATTCAAGTATCTTTTAAATCCCTTGTATTTGAACCATCAGTTCAAGGGGCCATTTTACTAAAGCACACTCCCCGGGTAGTGCGGGAATAGTACATATTTTTGTCGCCCTGTGCTAAAAAAAACCCATGCTACCCAGGCTCTGCATATCTGGGCAATGCCTGGGCAGGGTGAAGGCAATCTCATACCAGCACCACTAGCTAGGGGGACCAATTACCACCAGCACAATGGATGGCAGTAGCTGCTCCACCTGATGGTACTAAATTCATGTGGTGTGCTAAATTCAGGGGGACGTCAGTGCCCTGCACTAGTAAATGCAGCCCAAACCCATGTTATCAGCATGGAGCTTAGTAAACCGGCCCCGCGCTATGTTGTTTCCTGTCCCATTTACAAATAAATGAGTTACTCATATAAATGTCTTTACTTCTTCATTAAAGCTTATCAACAAATCAATTACTTATCTTGTAAGCATTCATGGTTCTTAAGAGTATCCCAACATTAATTTATGTTTTGAATTCAAACATTCTGCATTGGGGGAGCCCAGTTTCATTGCTCCGTATGCATACTGACAAGCTTCAGTTTTCTATGAAAACAACAAATATGGCGTCAATATGACATTAATATACTATGACATCACTTCCTTCTACCAGTCACTATTCAGAGAGTTTGATTCAAATTTTTCACACTGAGTCCCATTCAACTTGGCATTTAAACCATGTGGTTATACTGAATGTAGTTTAAAAATCTAAAGATTTAAATGTCATTCGTGATTTCCACCTTGCCAGTCTATCTGAATAGAATCAATCCTTGACTCTAACGGAGAAGAATTAAAAGGTACCTGGAAGGACTGTGGGAACACGCCTTGCTCCCCCTAAATTTTAGCTGTTCTGCCAACGCGTGGGCCACTGACATCATCACAGTGGGACCATGGGGAGCGTATAATTCTCACCCTGCTGTTGTGCTGTCAGGGGAGAAGAACTAAGAAAAGATACCTGGAAGGGCTCTGGGAAGACTCTGCTCCCCCGAAACATGGCTGTACCTGGCAATGCACAGCCTCCTGACATCCTCACAACAGCACTGTAGGGAATATACTGTATAACGTGCACTCTGCTGTGGCACGGCCCACAGGGGCATGACCAAAGGGGTAAGTCTCACCCCTTAAGAGCCCTTTCAGAGCCCATGAGCAGAATGAGAGGAGAGGAGATTGTGAAGAGACTAAGGGGTATGTTTACTAAACTCCGTTGCTGTGCGGGTCCCCATTAGTGTGCGTGTGCCATATAAGGAGTGGGCGGTTCAGGCAGAAAAAAGAAAAAAACCCGACCGTACGTGTGTGCGTCGTGCTAATGTGCGGGGCCCACATTAGCGCGTGGGAAGGCTAAGTGGGGCGATGCTGCATAACCAAACAACAGAGTCATAGTACAACTGTGAAGACACTGACCTATGGTGCAGGGGCCATGGGTTCAAACCCCCATTGCACTCAATGAAAAAGACCAGCTGAGGCATCAACTTTTATGGGCAAAAGTGGTGTAGGAGGCATATTGATTATGGGCGGCAGAAGGCGGCGCACTCTTTTTTTATACGGCATGAGGCGGCGCACTGTTCATTGTGGGCGGCAGATGGCGGTGCGCTGTTAATTTTGTGTGCCACAAGACGGCGCGCCGATGGCTACAAGGCTGCGCGCTGCTGCACAAACACAGGACCAGAGCCACAGCACAATGGTGATGACACTGAGCAATGGTGCAGGGACCAGGGGTTCAATCCCTCACAATGGCCAGTGAAAAAGGCTAGCTGAGGCAGTATGTTATGTGCTGTAGGAGGCTTTTTAATTTTATTTTGTGATAACTACTAGCAAACGCACTCTCACAGCATATTAATATAAGGCGGCCCATAAGGCACATGTTACAGTGCACCGTCCGCCAAGGCACCCTAGAATGTCCCCTATAGGGCAGCATGTATGTTGCGACACAGGATAATGTATAGTGCACCCTATATGGCTGGCAACCGTAACGTTCCCTATAGGGCGCCCCATAAAGCACCCTCAGAGGCACCTTATGGGTACAGTACGCTGAGGGTGTTATTGCTGGCAGCAACATATGTACAGTAAATTAAAATAACTCTTTGGGGGGGCGCTCGTGAGCCCGTAGCGTGATGGCCGCATTTTAGAAGAGCTCCGTCCTCACAACCCCACAAACACCAGAAAACATGCGCTAACTGCAGCAACCTGCTCCCCTCTACCTACCCTGGGTCGGCGTGAGCAAGCAGTCCCCATCGGAACCTAAACCAACGGTTCGGCGGGCACTCTGGAGTCCTGAAAAGCGCGGGGATCACCCCTGAAGCATGGCCTGCTGGCCGCCTCCGTCTGTTGCTGGCTCTGGGCCTGCCCGATCCAACATCTAGGTCCCGCGTCGGGTTCAAACACCGCTGGAGCGGAGCGGAGCGGAGCGGAGCTCTGAAAGCCTGAACAGCTGCCTCTCGGGCGCTGCACCGTGGAACGTGCGGCAGCCCGTGGACCAGAGGGGGCAACGACTCCCGGCGCTGAGGCCTCTACATGAGCTGATGGATCCCTGCTGGTAAGACCTGCGAATACAGCGAGGAGATCACGTGGCATCAGCCGGTGCCTGCTAGCCTCTCCTGCCAGTGCAACTCACCCCGAGGGGGGTAAGTTTAAGCGCCAATCCTCTCCTCCTCTACACTGTGGCACTGTGGCTTGAATTTGGAGTTGGTGACCGGGGATACACTCTAGTGGCTTGGTGTCCAGCCAAAACTTTACATCCACCCTGAGTGGTCCTTAGGGGCCTTGTTGAATGTCTGCTATCCTGGGAGGGCTGAGGCAGCTTTCTCCTTTGGCCTCACTGTTTATTCAGGGCCCTATGCTTTGCTGACATTACCTGTGCACGTCTCCTGACACTGTGAGGTGGTGACTGCGCTGTGGATGTGTGAAGCCCTAGACGCCACTGCCTCCTTGCTATCCCCACTTTTGCTGGCATTGGACACATCTCTCTCCTACCACTGTGTGACTTTGGTGACCCTGTAAGATGGCTACTAAAGCCAAAAGCTCTGAAACTCTGGAGGGGATGCGCTCCTCCCAGCGCTTGCAGAGTAAGTCCGGAGCCCCCAGTAATCCACACGAGCAACCCCCCCCATCAGGCTCTGATGATGAGACTGTCAGCGAGGAGGACTTGGATCCGCATAGGCAACTCTCCTCGGCTCAACTCAAACAAGATCTCCGGAGGGGCTTTGCGGAATTAACTAATGAATTTCGTGCGCTACGGGAGGACCTGATGAAAGATGTCGCCGAACTCAGGACTGACGTCAAGGAACTGGGAACCCGAGTAGAAGACGTGGAGACCAAAATGGTAGAACAAGATGGGACTTTGATGGATTTACAATGTGCTTTAGACCGGCAGCACGCGCAAGCAATGGAACTGACTTATAAAATTGATGACATTGAAAACCATTCCCGCCGCAACAATGTGCGTTTCCGTGGGATCCCAGAGGCGGAAGGGGGCGGAGAAGATCTGCCAACTATACTTAAACTGCTGATAGCGGAATTGCTCTCGACGGAGGACCTGGCTGCGCACGCCTCCGGTATGGAAATTGAACGAGTTCACCGCGCTTTGGGGAAACCCCCCAATAACCAGCCTCGTGATGTCATCACGAGATTTTTGCGCTATTCTGATGCTGAGCTCCTTATCCGTCGAGGCAGGGAAAAAAAAGACGGTCCACTTTCAGGATGCATCCGTGTCCATCTACCAGGACCTCTCGACGTTCACCCTGGCGCGGCGGAGAGAGATGAAACCAGTCTCAGCGGTCCTGAACAGCAAGGGGATTCGCTATTCCTGGTCCTTTCCATTTAGGATGAACTTCCTTCTGGGCAACAAAAAGATCTCTGCAAAGGACTACACTGAAGCCTGGCGAGCCCTTCGCCAGGCGGGTATAGTAGATGACAATGCTCAGCCTCATCCGCCACCCCCTAAGCCCCAACACTCCAGGTGGACTCGAGTGGGCAAGTCCACTTGATCTCTTTTTGTGGACTTGAGGAGCTCCTCTTGCTTTTTCTTCTCTAAGGAGTCTCAATCTGCGGGTCCCCTGATTTTTGAATGAGTGGTGGTGGGCATTAGACTGGGGTCCCTCGCTTTTTTTTTTTTTTTTTTGATACATGAGGGGTGGCGGATGAGCTGCAAACGTTTTGTTGATGTTATTGCTTTGATAAAGGGGTACGATGAGTTTGATGACCTGGGGGGGTGGAGGAGTAGTGGGGAGTATGTTTTTCTCTGTCTTTTCATTGTTTAGGCTGAATTCTTGCTCTGAGGGGTTCTGGGGGGTTCGGGGTTTGTGGTCAATTTACCGTGTCCTGTAATAATTTAAACAGGCAGGTGGTATTGACGGGAAGGGGGGGTGGGAGGGGAGGTTCTTTTTCAATGTGGAATTGAGGGGTGTGCTTGGGCTTGGGAGGAGGGACTATGGCTCCTGTTCTTGGAGGGTGGAGTGGGTGGGCCCGACTCACCAATTACCCGGGTTTGCTGGGGGGGAGATACCACTGGGACCTTTTGGATAGTGGGTGGCAGCGATAGAGTGGATTGTAACTGCTAATGGTGTGCTTTATTTCTTTGAATGTTAAGGGCCTCAACTCCCCGAGGAAGAGGTCCCTGCTGTTCTCAGAACTGCGCACCCTGCGGGGGACATTGTTTACTTACAGGAGACCCATCTTCAGACCTGTAAGCAGGGCTGGCTAAAGAGGTCCCTGTATACTGAGGTGCGGGTGGCCTCAGATGCACAAGGACGGAAGAAACGGGGAGTAGCCTTCCTCTTTCACCAGAGCCTCTCTCTCCAGATAGAGGAGATACAGCAAGATGCTCTGGGGAGGTGGCTTTTCTTGAATATCTGCTTAGAAGGGCATTTGCTAATGTTTACGCTCCCAATACAGGCCAAGGGGCCTTTTTTGCACGGTTGAAAGCCTTGCTGGCGGATTTTGCAAGGGGCCCCATTGTTCTGGGGGGGGATTGTAACACGCATCTGGTGCCCCATCTGGATTCCACTAGCCGCGCTGGGGGGCGAGTGGGGGGATCGGCAAGAGCCCTACAGCGTCTTATGCTTGACTTAGGTTTGCGGGACGTTTGGAGGGACACCCATGGGGGGGAAAGAGGCTATACGTACTACTCCCCGGTCCATCAAGTTCACACTCGAATTGACTATTTTCTATTGGATCAGCGCCTGATGGACAGGAGAGTGCAGGCTGGTCATGGAGCGCTGACTTGGTCAGATCACGCCCCGTGTTGGCTCGCTCTCCCGGCTGGATTGTACAGTGAACACCAACGGCTTTGGCGCCTAGACGTGAGGTTCTTGCGGAGGCAGGGCGCAGTGCAGGACCATATCCGTTTTATCACGGAATTTTTTGAGCTTAACAATTCTGGGGATGTTCCTCTTCCCACGGTGTGGGATGCTTATAAGGCTACGGCTCGAGGTCAACTCATGGCGGAGGCAGCTCGCACGTGCAAAATGTGGACACGTGACCACAACCTGTTGGTGGAGGAGGCTACTCGCCTCGGTCTGGAACATGCCCGAACTGGTTCCCGGCAGGCCTTGCGTCAGTGGCGGGCCGCTCGAGCCAACTTGGATGCGTGTCTGCAGAAAGAATTAGATAATCAGCGCCGGAAACTACGGCAAACGTTTTATGAGCATGGGAACAAAACAGGCCGCTTCCTAGCTTTGCGTCTTCGCCAACAACAATCCACGACAGTGGTGCGGGAATTGCGCGACGCTGGGGGACGGAGGAGGGTTATTTCCAGGGAGATACGTGATCTCTTTGCTGACTTTCTGGAGCAGCTCTATAAGGCAGAGCCCTTTGAACGGGACCGCGTACAAGATTATTTGCAGGGGATTGGTTTGCCACACCTCTCCGACTCTGATCGAGCTCAGCTAGATCTTGATTTAACGGTAGATGAAGTGGAAACGGCAATTCGACGATTGAAAGCTGGCAGTGCGCCGGGCAGTGACGGCTTCCCAGCAGAATATTATAAGAAGTTTAGGATACAATTGGCGCCAACCTTGACTATCTTGTTCAATGAGATTTTGGCAGGGGCCTCGTTACCGCCGTCCCTACGCGAGGCATTGATCGTGATGATACCCAAGCCTGATAAACCACTGCACGACGCGGCGTCATACCGCCCCATCTCCCTGTTAGACGTTGACGTTAAAATCTTTGCCTCTGTGTTGGCGGCGCGCCTGAATCGGGTCCTTCCGAGCTTGGTCCACCCGGATCAGGTTGGCTTCGTGCCAGGCCGCCAGGCTGCAGACAACATCCGACGTATGCTGCAGGTCATACACGTTGCCCAGCGGGGACCTCAACCAGCCCTGCTGGTGGGGATTGACGCAGAAAAAGCTTTTGATCGGGTCGATTGGGAATTTTTATGGTGCATGCTGGAGACAATGGGCTTCGGCTCAAATTGTATCCGTTGGGTTCGTAGCCTTTATCAGATGCCCCAGGCGTGCGTTCGGGTCAATGGGGGACACTCGAGGCGTTTCTTGCTGGAACGGGGCACGCGACAGGGTTGCCCTCTTTCGCCCCTGCTCTTTGCGCTCACGATGGAACCCTTGGCTCAAAGCTTCCGAGAACATTTGGGTTTGCGGGGGGTTCTTATTGGCTCTGCGGAATATAGGATTGCACTTTTTGCGGATGACATCATACTGTCCCTGGTCGATCCGTCCACTTCCCTCCCAGTTGCGATGCAGTTGTTCGAAAACTATGCTCGGGTATCTGGTTTTAAAATTAATTACACTAAATCGGAGATCTTGAATGTTGGGGTCCCCGGGGCAGTTTGTGCGGAACTTCAAGCGGCTTACCCTTTTCATTGGGTGGCCGGAGCTCTATGCTATTTAGGGGTGCACTTGACTGTGGAGAGGGCAGACCTCTTTAAAGCCAACTACGATCCCTTGCTTCGTCAGGTTCGGCGGGATCTAGAGGTATGGAATGGACTGCTCCTCTCCTGGTTCGGGTGTATAGCCGTAGCCAAGATGGTGGTTGTTCCCCGCTTTCTCTACCTTTTTCAGGTTCTGCCACTCCCCATCGCACGGGCTACCTTGGCGACCTGGCAGCAGCTGCTTCTGAAATTCATTTGGCGTTATCGCCGACCGCGCTTGGCACGACAGGTTCTTTATGCTCGTACGCACTCTGGAGGTATGGGCATGCCCAATCTGCATTGGTATTATGCGGCGGCGCAATGCCGGGCAGGGGTGGAGTAGATGATTGCTGATAGCACTAAGCGATGGGCACAACTGGAAATGAACTTGGCAGGGGGAGCCGGTTTGGGAGATTGGCTGTGGCTTGGCCCAAACCTCCGCCGTGGTATCCGCACCAGCAATCCCTATATACTTCATACCCTCCGTTGTTGGGACCGGCACTTTCGATCTCGTGACCTGGATTTAACCCCCTTAGCCCCTATAGTGGATAACGCCTCTTTCCTGCCGGGGTTAAGTGATACAGTCTTTCGGCAGTGGGGACACCGTGGCCTTAGTCGGGTCGGACAACTTTTTGCTGATGGTCATCTACAACCTTTTCGTGCGATACAAGACGAATTTGACATTCCGGCCCAGCAACACTTTCAATATTTGCAAGTGACACACTGGGTCCGATCAAAACTTGTTTGGCCCCAGGTTGCTCGGGCCCTGACAGAATTGGAACGCTATTGTGAGGGGTGCACTACCACTAAGGGACTCGTGGCGACTTTGTATGCCCACTTGCAAGGATCCCAATCGTATTCTACTAGGCACAGGGAACTTTGGAACTCCGACTTCAGCCTCTCCTACACTGAGCAGGAGTGGGAACGGGCGGAAACTCAATTGTGGAAGAGTGCGGTAGCGATTAATGCCCGTGAAACCAATTATAAAATCCTGTACTGTTGGTATATGACCCCGGCGTGGATAGCGCGCATATATCCTGGGGCGGTGGACCTCTGCTGGCGTAACTGTGGGCAACGGGGTACCCTAGGGCATATTTGGTGGGACTGCCCCCGCATTCGCGCCTTTTGGAGGGGTATACAATACCGGATGCAATTGCTTTTGGGAGTGAGTGTCCCTTGGGATCCCGGGATCTTCCTGTTTGGGGCCCCGGTGCCGGATGCACGGACTATGCAACTTGCTCTACTTCGCCATGGCCTGAATGCAGCTAGACTATCCCTTGCTGCAGCCTGGAAACGTGCCTCGGCCCCTTCCTTTCAGGCTTGGCTGGAACGGATGTGGGATATGTATGCCATGGAACGAGGGGTAGCGGTCAGTAGGATGCGCCTGGCGCGCTTTGAGCTGGTGTGGGCGCCTTTTGTCTCTCGATATGGTACGTGACTATGCTGGCTAAAAGGGAGGGAACATTCAAACTCTAAAGGGAGCTTGCCCCCTGAGTGTGTCCTTTGCTCACCACACTCCCGTGCTTGAACATTAGCGAGCCGTAGTGGGGGAGATGGGAGGCGGGGTGGGAGGGGGATACTGGGTTAGGGAGGGTTCGGGGGGGGGGGAAAGGGAGGCTGGGGGGTTACTGTTTCCTGTTTCCTCACTCTTAAAATTGCAAAAATGAAGGCATATTGTTGACTACTGTTGTTGTGACCTGAAGTTATGTTATTATTGTTGCATTTTCTTTGAAGATTTTTGTGGTCTATGATGCTCTGTATATTCTGGACGCCTTTCAATAAAAAAAAAGAAATAAAAATAACTCTTTGGACACCCCTATCACAGAACCCCACTGTGGGTTTGAACCCATGACATCTGGCTGTAAGGGCAGTGACGTAACCATTGGGCTACAGCTGTAAGCAGCCCCTGGCTGGCTGCAGATAGCCTGTACGTCACCTCACTGACAGTCTGCTGTTGTGAACCACCCGTACCCATGATGCACTGCACATGCAAATCAGCTGTCCACGATTGAACACAGGATGGGAAATGCACCCCTAAAGCTCCCCAGCCTGGTAGGGGGAAGTGTCCGTGTGCACCCACACAGCACCTCGGCCTGGTAGGGTGTCCTGAGTGGGTGGACAAACGGCAAAGAGTAGCTAAACACCATCACATTGTGCGGTTACTGTGCTCACCCTGAGTGTGAGATGTTGTGCCCAGGACCAGGTCCACAACACCAGGCATGGCTGAATGTGGCCATGACAGAGCTCCAAAGCAGCAATAACCTGTGGAATAGGTAGGTGCTGCATAATACATCTTGGAGATCTCTGTTCTCCCCTCCCCTGTGGACAAAACAGGGCTTCCTCTCAACAGATCCCCCACCCTGCACTGATGCCAGTACAGTGGACCATCAACCCCAGTCCTGCTAGGGAACAGACACCCTACAGGGCAGTCCAAGCAGCTCCACACACATCCATAACACAATATCAGACAGACATTAGGCCTGGATATTCACAGATGCACCCCACCACTATCTGATATTCACCTGCAGCAAGCCATCAGCCACTGCACCCTGCAAGGCACTCCATCACAACACATACCAGCTGTGAACAGTCTGCTGGCTGGTCTTGATGGACATGCATGCACCCACAACTGGGGTGGCAGCACACACAGGCAGATAAGTCCATGAAGAGGCCCCCACAGGACACCCATACATATCACATGGGAGAATCACAATATAGCACTATGGGGGTGCCTAGCCATGCTGCCGTCACTGCACACTCAGGGTGAGAGTGATCTCCCAGCAGCACATACAGAGGTCACCCTGTCTGTGTAGGTGGTGGCCAGGCACTACCATGCCCCTGCCAGTGCCCTATGCCCTGTGCAGCTGCATCCTGGTCAGTCCACTCTGTCTGAGATATACCCATGGTCCCTTGCTACTCATTATGCACATTGGCAGGCCAATACTGGCAACAGTGTTGGCAGTGTGGGCTGTGGAAGGGGCTTGCAGCCAACACCCACTGTATAGACAGACACACAATTCCACACCTATGCCATCATGGTGCTACTACTGAGGAGGTAATTAGCCTTGCCCACCAAACCGGTGCTGGGCACGGCAAGGCATGGATATGCTACGCAGTACTGCTGGGGGTCACTCCCCAGGGTGGTAAACACCGTCAGAGGCAAGGGCTGGAGCACGCACCGCAAACACCGAACAGATTGTTCGGATGGGGTCAACTAGCAGTATGTGCGTAACGTATGGATATCTATCTGCCAGTACTCCTAGCAAGCATCTCAGAGCTGTGTACCGTATACCTCAGGTGTAGGGTGACATTCTAAGGTATGCAGGTGCTAGTATTGGGAGATGCACGCAGGGTCTAATGTTCTGCCTCTCCAAAAGACATTGGCCAATGGGGCCTGTGTGTGGGTGTGTCTGGCCCTGTTGGCTGCTGCTTTACGGCAGAGATTCCCAACTCCAGTCCAGGTTTCCATCACACTGTTTGGGTTTTCCTGCTGTTCCTCATGAATATGCATGAGCTACATCTACATGCCATGGGGGTGGTGCATAGATATACAGCACAGGCATTTGTATGAGTGGCAGCATGGAACCTGACTGGTGTGTGGCCCACCAGGACTGCATTTGGGAGATTGTGCTCTAGGTACTGCCCCTGTACATGGTGTCTGTGCTCAGTGGGGTAAAAGATAGACGTAGTACCATTGCATATGTCCTCGCCACGAAAGGTTTGTCCTTACTATCACTGTGTAGTTGTGGGAAAAATATGTGGGCAGGATTGGCGGTAGCCACAGCTGGGCTTTGAACCTGTGACCTTCTGTTCTTGCATGCACTGTTTGTGTGCACTGCACCACCAATTGGCTGGATTCCCTGGAATGTCCATGCCTGTGGATCCGGCAGGGCCTGTCTGTTGCAGTGGACTGTGCCAGCCTGCACATGGCTAGGCCTCTGTCTTCTGTGGCTAGCAGCCACTGCCCCCTGCACCACATGTACTCGTCTGCAAACATGCTGGCATGAGCTTCTCTCAGAAAAAGAAGATGACCTGATTGCAATGTGGCAGTATGGGACTGCATTTGGGGGACTTGGCTGTAGGTAATGCCCATTGTTGTGGTGTGTGTGCGGTGTTGGGTAAAATATGGGTGTTTCCCCCATGCTTATGTTCCCTGCAATACAGGGGTGTCTGCGCTATCTTTGTTTAGTGATGGGTAAAATATAGGGACTGGGCTGGCAAGTGCCCCAGCTGGGATTTGAACCTCTGGCCCTGTAGTCCTAGAGATAATGGCTCTGTCCGCTGCACCACACTATGGCCACAGAGACAGTGCAGCCCCTGGAGGTAGTAAACCTGGCAGGATGGAGTCACAAACCCTGCTGTAAGCATTTTTCCTGTGGGCACATGCACCCTGTCTGGTGACAAACGTGCACATAAACCCCGGAAATGACCACGGCAAATGGGGGACACAATATCACCATGCTGGGCAACAGTGATATTAATGGGCAACCATAGAAGACACTCCCAGGAAAGTTCCAACAAAAAGGAAATGTTTTTGGAAGAGTCTCCGCTCCGTACACCTTTCCAAAAAACATTTCTTTTTGCTGGAGCTTTCCTGGGTGTGTTTGTTGGTTTTGCCCATTACTATAACTGTTCCCCAGCTGACTTCCTATTTTTACAATTTTTGTTGTGGTCCTTTTCTATTTTTATTTCCACTTTTGGGCTGTGCACATGTATCACACTGCTCACGTTTTGCAGGTTTCCCTGGTTTTGCTGTACATTGCTGACGGAAATGGTTTCTCTTCCCTTTAAATGCATTCTACCGCGAGTGATTCACTCGCGCTATTTTTTTTTGGAAATTCAGCACCGATAATGTGCGGGGCGCCTCTCCCCTCCCCTTCCCCGCCCATTAACCCCTTCTCTCCGCCCCTCCGGGGCCTTCCTCCGCCCTCCGTTAGCCTTTCCACGCCTCTATCGGACATTTGCGGGCCCGTACTTGTGCGGCACCCATTACTGTGATGCGCAAGTGTGCGGGGCTTCATCGCACATTTGCGGGGCGTTTAAGAGCACTTAAGTGCTGCTTTTTGTGCGCTATTTTGCGGCGTGCAAATTAGCGCTTTTTAGTAAACATGCCCCTAAGGGTTCTGTGGTGAGTTTTTCCTGAATTTTACTTTCAATCTATGGTGCAGAAATAAAGGAAGGGCAAAGGCCCTAAGCCTCCCACTGTAGTAAAGGGCCCTATGAATAAGCATCTCTCTGTGGGAAATCTGAGACCTCTCTGGGCCAAACTGTGCAGTCTTCCTTTGAATCTGGAGCTTCTTTAAGCTCCGGTGGCCCAATAATTCCATCACCTCCAAAGAAGCATGATTCTTCTCAGTTGTCAAAGAGGAGGTCCTCTCCTACCTTATTTATTTATTTTTCTTATATACCATGCTATTTGATATCAGTGTGGTTTGCATGGAACATCAAGGTATTTTATGGTGGGGGATTACACTGTAATTACAAATAACAGGGATCTCAACTTGGATAACCATATTAACTATTTACACATATATTTACAGGGAACATGGGCTATGGAGGGTTAAGTGGCTTGCCCAAGACCACAAGGAGCACCTGTGGGACTAGAAACCCCAGTCCTTCCGGCCCAAGGTTGCTGTCCTCTAGTGGGATTTGAACCCCTGACCTTCCAGCCTGAAGTACCTTGCCCCAACCACTAGGCCACTCCTCCACCCCAATATTGCTTATTGTAGCTGGGAGTAGGTATTACCCTCTCTGAACTTATTGTGCTTCTAACTTCGGTTCCCCCTCCAGACTTGACTGCTTCTTTAGCTGAATCTATTAATAATGATTCCGTTTCTTTGGTTTTATTCCATTTCTTTCAATGATCACTATTGGTGCCACTTGACAATAGTGAACATAGTATGATCACGTTTGATTTAATAAATGGAAGAAGAACGTCAAGGAAATCCACAGTACTACCTTTTAACTTTCAAAAGGGAGATTATGATAGAATGAGGAAAATAGTTAAGAAAAAACTAAGAGGAGCAGCTACAAAGGTTACAGATTTACATCAAGCATGGGCATTGTTTAAAAATACTATCTTGGGGGAGGAAGTGACGTCACCGATACCGATGGCGGTGTGAGGGCATCGCTCTGGGCTGAACCTACCAAGAATAAATAAATTAACCCTTGGAAAATCCAATAAAGTAGTTGAAACGGAGGAGGAAGCTCTTTCGAAGGTTGGGAGAGTGCACGGCAAGAACGGAGAAGGGCTGATGTGTGCGGAGCAGAGCAGCATATAATTGAGCCGCAGTGGCGGCTGAAGCGGCGGCACAGTCTGTGAGCGAGGACGGAGTTTGGCGGGCGAGTACAGGAGCTGGAGAGGAGGCGGGAGTGAACGTGGTAGTGGAGGAGGGTTGACAGCACGGCTGGACGGAGCGCAGACCAAAGCGAGGTGAGCGGATGGCTGGGGAGTGGAGAGCGGCTGAATAAAGACAGCGGAGGAGCAGAGCACAGGAACTACAAGCAGCAAAGATGGTAGGTGCAGACCGCGTGGGGAATGGTATGGCAGCTTAAGCCGCGAAGAAGTGCAACAGGGAGAGCAGCGGTGAAGGGAGAGAGTGGACACTCTGCGGTGGAGACGACGGGAGAAGATGGACGCAGGGCAGTCAATTTAAAATAGAGTGAGCAGGACAGAGGAAAACAGGACAAAGAGAGCATTACATTGCAGCAGGCCTGGAAGTGAGGCTGTGTTATAAGAATAGCAAGGGACTTGTGCAGTAGCAAGCTATGGATCCTCTGCAAGGATAATAAAAAAAAAGACGAGAGGAAAATAAGAAAGATCATTGGGAGGTGAAAGAAAAGGAATTGAGGATGGCCACCAGAAGGAAAACCATGGATTTGAGAGAGTACGCGTATCAGAGTGCGGGAACAAGCACAAGTGAGAGCGTGGCGTTGGACAATAGAAATAACAGTGGTGAAGCTGCAGAGGGGGCAGCGCACTGTCCAAATTTGGAGCAGGGAAAGGAGGGTATGCAAGAGATCACTAGAGCGGAGTTCAAGGAATGGTTTGTGGAAATAAAGAATAAAGTGCAAGCAGTTAAAAGTGAGATTAGTGAACTTATCGGGAATTTGAAAGAAGATATAGCAGAATTGACACATAAGACGGGAGATCACAGGAATTGGTTGCAACATTTGGAGCAGCAGCAAGAGGAGCAGCAACGGGAGTATCAGGCCAGTCAAAAATGTGGTTAAGGAGAATGAGGCGGAAAGTGCAATGAAACATCTGTGGCCTCCTTCTAATAACTTAACAGCTTTCCTTGAATCATCACAGGATAATATTGTGGCTCAAACTTCTTTGTTAGTCACATTGTCCTCAGATATGGATAAAAAGTCATATTTTAGAAGAAAAATTATTCCTTTTGAGGTTTTCCAGTTCAAATTTTTCCTGATGTGTCCAGAGCTCTGTAGCTCAGAATGAAGAGTTTATTAAGAGCTGAAAGCTGCAGGTTTGTCATGGTCTTCCTAAAATACCTTTGTAAATGTTTAGTTTCTTTTCAGAGAAGTAATTTTATTTTTTATGCCTCTTCTCAGTTGAAACAATTTATTCTTCAGAGGAAGGATCGTCTTAAAGGTAATGGGCTCTATATAAGGCCTGCAGAAACCGGCACAGAGTCTTCAGCTGCCCTGAATGAACCTGCTCTTGAGGTATCTCTGATGCTAAGCAAGGTCAAGTCTGTCTGTCCCCAAAGGGCTCACAATCTATGTTTTTGAACCTGAGGCAACGGAGGGCTAAGTGGCTTGCCCAAGGCCACAAGGAGCACTTGTGGGACTAGGAACACCAGTCCTTCTGGCCCAAAGTTGCTGTTTTTTAGTGGGATTTGAACACCTGGCCCAAGACAACAAACATGGGTGCCCTACATGGAGCGGTGGGTTCACCCCTAAACAAAGACATGGGGAGGGGTGACCTGCACAGAGTGGCAGGTGCACCTACTCTTGCCACCTTGCTGGGTGGACTAGATGGACCATGCTGGTCATTATCTGCCGTAATCTACTAGGTTACTATGTTACTAAGATTACTTGCCCCAACCACTAGGCCACTCCTCCCATTTACAACTGGCCGTTCAAGGCTGTGGTAACTGCTGGCATGCAGGCATGGCAATTACTGTGCACTAATTCCTGTGGTAACTGCAAATCTCACGATGGAATTAGGTGTGAGGGCACATTACTGCTAGTATGGGGGTACATATTATGCGCTGTCAATGTTGCAATTAGCATGGGCGCATTTAAGTGGTATTTCAGTGGCTGGTATTAAATGCGCCTATGTTAATTGTGATTACCAATGCTGCGCTTTGGGATGAAGACCTGTAACCGAAGGGAACATGCTGAACACGTCCTGACAGCGCACAACTCTTCCACGTAGCACACATTAGTTTTACTGCTAAAAGCTCAGTAAGTGTAAAATCCCAAATGTTGCATTTTCTGAGCCTTTTTGAGATGCTAATATTTTTATATTTTGTTCTACTTACTCCTGTACTGTTTAACTAGAACAAATGACTCTGAGGGAAGGAAATGAGTGGTCTTAGTGTAAATCAGTACTTTAACCCTTCAAATGCTGCTCTATTGTAGGTTAGCGAGGAGGTATTCTATAATCTAGCTATCCCTATTACGCTACATGGAATTTGCTGCCTACCTGTTGTAATGTCCACAGTCCACAGGAGTTAAATTAGTGTCCAGTCTAAAACGGCCAACTACAGTGTATCCCTGTGTTACTCAGCCTAATCGTGCTTCGTAAATTCAGGTACTGGCAAGGAGGTTCTTACAGGGCAATCTCATTCCTGGCTAATTGGCTCCTGCCTATTCAAGGTAGAAGCCAACTCAAATATCAGATCAACTGATGAATATCTTCTGTGTGTTCCATGTCCCTTCATTGTTAGACTGTGAAAGTATTAGTGTGAAGCCTTTTCATGCATAACCTCTAAGCTTTGGAATACACATCAAAGGAAGCTCACTGTACAAATGATTACTGCCAGTTAAGGAAAAAGATAACATTCAGCTGGGTTACTTACCCGTAACGGACGTTCTCCGTGGACAGCAGGATGTGTCAGCCACACCTGGTGACGTCCTCCGGCGGCGCCATGACGGAAGTGCTCTCTAGAGCTCAGACCTTTCTGAGCATGTGTGAGGACGTCCCACCTCCCCGGCCCGCCCCTATTTCACATTTGCTTTACATCTATGACTTTGCATTCCTTTTTTTATCAAGCTTATTTTTACTACTGATATGAAGAAAATACAACATGCCTATAATTTGAAATCTAACCCAGACTGATACAAAGGTCCCCCCACCCCTTACACATCTCTCTCATTCGCATCGTACAATCATTCTAAGATACATTTTTGTGTTTACACTATCTAAGCTCTCTTAACTCTAAATGTATTGAAGAGCACTATACACTTCTGTTTGGGAGCTTTTCTTCTTACACTGGAGTCGTAAGGGCTCATCTTGAGCTGAAAGCTTACCAAAACAGAGAATATGCCAACAGAACTACTGGCCTCTGTGAAGCTCTGGAATAAAAGGAGAACCATAATGAGAGTTATTGTATATCAGGACACCTGCACTGAAAGTTCAAGAAGGTGGCTATTTTACACCTTTTTTATAAAGGCAACTTTGGAATAACGCATTGCTGTACCATTCTCACCCCCTTATGTTGAGAAGATAAGTTTACTGGGAAAGGAAAGAGAGAAGAGGTTTGTGAAGAAGAAGAAGTCTGCAAGGAGGGGAAGGACCGGCACAAGGGTTTCTGCCACTATAGGCAGAAACCCCGGCCGTGCCACTGCCCCCTCCCTACTCTCCACCCAGCTGCCGCACTGTGCTCCCTCTCTGCCGTCACTGATTTCAGTGGCGGATAGCACATGGCCTGCCACAGGCTGGCTACTACTGAGCCTAGCCACACACCACCGGAATCAGCGGCAGTGGGGGTGTGGCATCGCAATTCAGCACGTATGGATAGCAACGCAGCTGAATGCATGGGGGCAGCAGGCCATGTGTGCTGAAGCACATGGCCTGCCACCCACAGACGTCTGCTGCCCTATGCGGATACCTAGCCCACCTACTACTACTACTGAACATTTGTATAGTGCTACAAGTCATAAACAGCGCTGCACAGACATGGAAGAAACAGTCCCTGCTCACCAGAGTTTACAATCTAATTAAGACAGACAATACAGTAGCTGTAGACACGGGATACATCTAGGGGGAATAGTAAGGAATTACAAAGATCAGGTGAGTCAAGATCCGAAAGCGGCAGTGAAGAGGTGTGTTTTCAGCCTGGATTTGAAAAGGGCCAGAAGAGGTCTAGTGGATGGGCCGGTACTGAGGTGGGGAGTCCAGCAGCTGCAGAGACTGACATTCGACAGACTGCCAGCACAGATGTAAACCAGAAAGAGATCATACTCCACATATCTTGACTTAGGACTGCGGTTCTTTGTACTGTCATGGTATGTGCAAAACTAGCCCATTTGGAGGCATTGCCCCCAGGAGAATCCCTGTGCTTTGAACCGTAATGGTAGGATCCACAAGGAGAGCAAGGTTCTCAACCATCTCTAAATTCATCCAATAAGGTTGATTGAGTTCTGGGTCTAACCCATTGCATACATGGATTTGTAGTTTTGATTTCCCTATTTAATTTCTCTGAAAAGCAAGACTATGAGTCCATGCATGCAGTGGGGTAAAACCAGTATCAACCCTGTCAAGGTGAGAATGGCTTCAGGTGGCAACCCCAAGAGAGAGTAATGGAGATTGACAGAGAAACATGGTCATCATGAATTCAGCAGAGACTGTGTGCCAAGTACAGAAAGCTGAAGCTTGAGCTAGAAGCAGTGGTGAAGCCATGTGAGAGAGCTGCATGGAGCCGAGATGGAGGGATCTTCAGACAAGATGGCTGCAGCAACGAAGTCAGATTCTCAGTGAAGTTCCAGACTCCTGGAGCAGAATGTAATCCGTTGGGTTGGAGTCTCTAAACAGTATACACCTGGAACTATGACTAAACGCTAAAAGGGAAACCTCCCAAAGCATACACCCACAGAAATCCACGGCTCCGATATTGCACGGAAGCCACTACTGCCGATTAGTAAACATACTCCTAAGAATAACACTGGATTCTGTCTTTCAGTACTGCTGCTATAGAAAGGAGTCACAATATGACAGATGTGATAAAAAGGGAAGCATTCCATATTTTTCAGAAAATCTCATTGAGTAAGCTGGAGTGAAGCCACACCTACTTCAAAATTCTTAGGATTCCCATGAGAAACCAGAAGACATCTGACTCTTCTCTTGGGCGACAGAAGCTTCGACCTGCCCTTCCCGCCTTCTCCTGAACCTTCCTTTTGCTCTGTGTTTCTTTCATAGATTGTCTATTTGCAGGGCACAGTTTGGATTTCCCCTATTACATTAAATGAACCTCCTACCTAATCATTCTTTTCTAGCAGGACCGACAACATTAGGAAGACTAGGCTATAGCCTAGGCTGAGCAGCTTATGGAGAGTGGCACAAAGCGGATGCAGTCAAAGCAAAATAAAAGGTCTTGGCAGCTACATAAAGTATGGCCTGATGGCCAGGCCACCTTAAATCCACTGCAGCTTGCGATGAACACTGCAGCGAGGGTCCTATACGGTGCTTCCAAGAAAGACCATGTGACACCCATACTGAAGCACCAACACTGGCTCCCGATACATATGAGACTCAGGTACAAAACCCTACTGCTTACATTCAAGGCCATCTATGGGCTTTCATCTTCATCACTAACTGAGTTGATCCAGACCACCCCCACCAATAGGTCCAGAAGAGCGATAGCACTCAACACACTGATAGTCCCAAAATCAATAACACAATGCTCCCAGTCAACTGCAAGCAGGGCCTTCAAATTCTGTGCGCCCAGATGCTGGAATGCCCTACCTCCCAACATCCGTGCAATCCCCGACCTATTCCAGTTTAGGAAGGCCTTGAAACACCACCTTTTTCTCCTTTACTACCCGGTAGATAATGATGATATAGCCCCAACCACGTATACCACACAAGACACCCAGGGCTAGATCAATCTGGCAAACCCAACTTTGCTGCACGATTGTATATAGTTACCCTATGTTATCCAAGTTTTAACACCTGTTCATTGTAAACACAGAGTACCCTAGGAAATGTGTAGTTCTTTGTTCATTGTAAACCGCAATGATGTTGAATAGCGCGGTATAAAAGAGACTGGAAATAAATAAATAAATAAAAATAAATAAATAAAGTCAACAAATCATCAGGCCATACTTTTTCTTGTAGGGAGGATGGGCAATTTTCGAATCGCTCATTTATCCTGGTAGATGACTTTGAAGACTTCCATCGTTGGAGTTAATTTTTTTAATTTTATATTTATTGGGGAGTTAATTTTATAAAGCATTTCACATATGCAAAGCATGTTTTACAAGCGAAAAATGACTGTTATAAAATTCTGCATTATAAAAAATAGGAACACAGTAACTGAACCTACTTTTATGTAATATAAGGGCCATTTTGAAACAGCCACGTAAGCGCCTATCACACATAGGTGCCTATGTCTCTATAAAATACTAGGGCAAAAGCAGCAGAAATCATGCCAGATTTGAAGCACTGGATATTTGCACCTGCTCAGGAGAAGGTGTGAATGTTCGGGCATAATGAATGCGTGTACACATCTCTTAGGAACAACGGGTATTAATCATGACTCCGCCCAAGCTCTGAAGCAGAACACACCTACATGCAAGTGGTATAAAAGTACTCAGCAACTTGCCACCTTCCCATTCCTTTTCATGTGTAACCCCTGGGGTAATTTTGTAAAAGGCCCTTTAGATGTGTAAAAAAACCTTTGCACATGAAAGACTCTTTATGGAATTAACCTCTCTGGGGGGGATAGTTTGGGCAGAACAGAGGCGGTTATTTGTCATTATACGTTTTGTCAATATGCTTTTGTTTCACCTGGCTTTTTCATAATATGATTCTTATGTTTTAAACCTTTTTATAATTTGACAAATCATATTTTCTTCATTAATCTGTTGAGTTTGGCTCTCATATTTTATGGGCCTTTTTTCATGTTTATTATATCTGGAATGGTGAATAATGGGGCATGTTAATTAAAACCTTGTTTTATGGAATTATCATTTTAGAGTACAGTGGATGACGCCTTGTCATCTGTGGACTACTTTTTTGAAAATTATCACTCCCCCCCCATGAGTATGGACTCAAGTGGCTTTAATCTAATAATGATTTTGCAAATATGTTATCAAAAGAAGGGGACACTGTGGCTTCAGATATATATATATATATATATGTATATCACTTTAAAATTTTATAATTTTATTATGATGCAATCTGGTCATTTAAAATTACATTACTGTTTAATATAAACAGCCTGATATAGTTTGTTTGATTTGTTTATGTGTATTGTCATATAATTTTTATATTATTTTATTATTTATAACTGCGATTGACCTTCCTTTTTATAAGTTTGAATTGCATAGTTATTTTCTATTTTTATATATTTTAATTTCAAGATACCCCTGACGAAGCCATTGCCGAAACATGGCTGTGTACGGTGGATTAGACAAGTGGCATACAAGCAAAATATATTTGCAATTCACTGCTGTAGGTTGTAGTGACCTGCAACTCATGCCCAGCATGAAGACAGCCATATCTGAATAGGGACATGGCAGAAGTGTGGCTGGGGTGTTCCTAAGAATCTGGACCTCTCAGCCTGATCTCAGAAAAGCCCTGGATGTCCATAATTGCATCTAAAGTTAAATCTGCTGCCAGCATGAAAGTGCTCATTTTGTCAGGCAAAGCTAAGCTAATATCCCCTGTATTTTACACTATGGTGGTCATTCTGAAATGCAAATAACCCGCCTGGATGCACGGCATAAACATTTTTATGACGAAAACATCTACGACCATATTCTGAACCATCGGCACCACACACACATGGCACTTCTGCAGGAATCTCAGTACATTGCGGGGGGGGGGGGGAACAATGGGAGTGTGGTCAACTGCAGCCATGTACAAAGTGTATTCAGGAATGGCCTGTGTAAATTCTCGGAGTTCCCCGCAGACGTACATCTTATTCCTGCGGAAACAAGGAATAAGGACAGGACTTAGAAACATTTTTGCTCAGCACCTCACGGCATTCCATAAGGATATATGGCTGTAATGAATGTAATGTAACTGGTGTGCCGCAGTCTGGGGGACCACATGATACCCTCAGAATGAACAGGGTGCAGAGCTGATGGAAGTCAATATAATAGCAGGATACATCCCCCCGAACATGTGTATGTGAGCATTATTGCGTGTTCTGCCTATGCTGATGAGTCTGCTGCTCTGTACAGTGTGCCTGCTGATGAACGGACAGTACATAGGTGGGTATAGGGGGGAATCCGGATTAGGTGCTGAGCGCAGATCTGAATTGGAGTCCTGAGTTGCCATGCCATGGTGTTTTACCAGCTGTGATATATAGGTGCATGGCATCGTTTAGCCATAGGTGTGTTGTGTGCGTGTGCAAGTGATGGGGTGTGTGTGTGTTCGTGGTGTGACAGTGGCACAGGAGTGGGGGATATGACTGCCTGGCCAGTACCTGACCCATAGGGTGGTCCACAGTGTGACCAGCTGGCAGTGTGAAAGTGCAGGAATATGTAATGCAAGGTCTCGCATATTCATAGAGATATATGCAGACGCTTTTGGCCATATATTAGTGATGTCTGCACTTTTGCATGCTGCCATTCAGAGGGCCCTTATGTGTAATAGGGATATGGCGTTCATTCAGCTGTGGGGATCCTCTTCTGCTGTACCCTGGTACATAAATTGCATTATACAGACTGTTGTCCGTGGTGACCAGTGACATAGGTAACAAGGTGTGCCCACACTGCCATGAAAGTATTGCTGCAAGATGTGTCAGGATGCCCATATGCACCAGATGTGCATTTATGGTCTGTTTTGCAGCTGCTCTGCTATACCCTCAGCAGCCATGTACACTTATCATGTGCACATCGCTATCGGTGAGTAGAGCGGATTGGGGTGGCAGAGGCATGACCGCGCAGGGACGGGAAGGATCAGCTGTGTCTGCCTAAACAGAATACGCTGAGCGCCTGTGTGTCTATGTCCATAGTTCTGGAATAGCGGGTGCATCTACACCCATGATTCCAGAATTGGGTATAATTTGGCCCCGTCTCTGATTTCTATGTGTCCATGGTCGGATGTGGATGTTCTGGAGTCGGGCTCCATGCCATTGAATACTGACAGGGAATGGGGGCTCATGTTTTCACTTTGCTATGCTACTGGACATCTCCTTATGCTAGCTTGCCTGAGATGGACCTTTCCGACCCAAGCATCCCTAATAGTGACATCTATGTGCCCGACTACAGGCACATCCACGCCAAGGATGTCTATGTTCCTGAAATCATCTTGATACATAGACATTCCTGGTGTTTTTATGCATATTCTTCCCCAGACATACTGGATTTAACGTGGACATCCTTGCTAAAATCCTCCCTCATAAACCTTTTAGCAACAAATCTCAAATGAAATAAGGTGGTATAAGACAAAACTTAGGGCTATGTTTACTAAACGTGAATAACGCGCGTAGTATGACGTTAACGACCGTAAGTGCCGTATAACGCGCGTACCGACGCGCTAACGACCGTTAACGTCATACTACGCGCGGTAACCGTAGTTAACGATCGTAAAGCTCCGCGGCGCGTTAAAACAGCGCAGAAGGTGGAGAGTGGGCGGAGAGAAGGGGTCAATGGGCGGAGAGTGGGCGGAGAGAGGCTCCCCTCATACTAACGCGCGGAGTGTCAGAGCTCACCTCCAACGCAAATGAAAACCTGTCGTTAAAGGCATTTAAAGGGAAGAGAAACCATTTACGTCAGCAATGTACAGAAAACCGGGGAAACCCACAAAACGTGAGCAGTGTGATACATGTGCACAGAACAAAATATCACATAAAACGTTAAAAATGACCACAAGAAACATTTTAAAAAGCAGAATTCAGCTGGGCAACAGTGATAGCAATGGGCAACAAGGAACAACACTCCCTGGAAAGCACCAAAATAAAAGGAAATGATGTGTGGAAGGGTCTACGCTCCGCAGACCCTTGCAAAGAGCATTACATTGTAAAGGAGCTGTCCTGGGTGTGTGGTGTAATGTTTCCCAATGATATCATTGTTGCCCAGCTTGGTTATGGGTGTGTGCCCCTTTTGTGAGGTCATTTCTGCGGTTTATGTGCACCTTTGTCTGCATACAAGGTAAATGAGGCCACAGTAAACCTGTTGCAGAGCAGGGTTTCTGACTCGTCAGGCCGGTTTAACTAACTCCAGGGACTGCACAGTCTCTGTGGCCACAGTGTGGTGCAACAGACACAGCCAGTGCCTGTAAGACCAGAGGATCACAGGTTCAAATCCCAGTTGGGGCTCCTGCCAACCCAGTCCCCATAGTTCTACCCACCACTAAACAGTGATAGTAAAGACACTCCTGTAGTGCAGAGAACATACGCATGGCCTATATTTTACCACACCAGAAACAGGCACATTACCTATAGCAGAGTCCCGCAAATGCAGTCCTGGAGGGCCCCACAACATTCCGGTGTCATGCTGCCTCTAATAAAGATGCCTGTGCTGCATAGCTATGCACCACCCCCATGGTATGCAGATGTAGCTCATGCATATTTATGAGAGACAGCATGAAAACCCGAACAGTGTGTGGAACACCAGGACTGGAGTTGGGGAACTCTGCCGTAAAGCAGCAGCCAACAGGGCCACACACCCACCCACAGGCCCCATTGGCCAATGCCAGCTGGAGAGGCAAGACATTGGGCCCTGCCTGTATCTCCCAATACTAGCAGTTGCATACCTTAGCAATGCCACCCTACACCTGGGTATATGGTACACAGCTATCAAACGTTTCCTCTGATAACTGGCAGATATCAATTCCTACGTTAAGCACATTTTGCTCATTGAGCTCCACCATAACAATCATTCTGATGTCTGCGGTGTGTGCTGCAGGTCTGGTCTCTGACAGTGTTCACAACCCTGGGGAGTGACCCCCCAACAGTCTTGTGTACCATATCCATGCCTGTACTATGCCCAGGACTGGTGTGGTGGTATGGCTGCTGACCACCTCTATAGTAGCACAATGCTGGCATAGGTGTGGGGGTGGCTGTCTGTCTATCCAGTGTGTGGTGGCTGCAAACACCTTCAACAGCCCACACTGCCAGCACTGTTGCCAGTATTGGGCTGCCAATGTTCATAATGAGGAGCAAGGTACCATGGGTATAGGCCGGACAGGGTGGCCTGGCCAGGGTGCATCTGCACAGGGCATAGGGCAGTGACAGGCACATTGTAGTGCCCGGCCACCAACTACACAGACAGGGTGACCTCAGTATATCCTGCTGAGAGATCACTCTCACCCTGACTGTGCAGTGACCACAGCATGGCTAGGCACTCCCATAGTGCTATCTAGTATTTCTCTCATGTGATACATATGGGTTTCCTTCTGGGGCCCAGTCACTGATGTATCTGCCTGCTGTGTATGCTGACATCCCAGTTCTGGGTGCAGGCATCTCCACTGGGCACTAGCAGACTGTTTGCAGCTGGTAGGTGTTGTGATGGAGTGGCTTGCAGGGTGCAGTGGCTGATGGCTTGCACCAGGGGAATATCAGATAGTGGTGGGGTGCAGCATACCATATCCAGGCCTAATGTCTGTCTGCTATTGTGTTATGGCTGTGTACAGAGCTGCATTGACTGCCCTGTGGGGTGTCTGTTCCCCAGCAGGACTGGGGTTCATGTTCCCCTCTACTGCCACCGTTGCAGCACGGTAGACTGTGGATCTTTTGATAGGAGACCCTGTTTGCCTCCCTCAGCCCTGGGGGAGGGGTGTGGTGGTGGTGCATGGGGGCTGTACCTGACTGAAACAGACAGAGATGTCCAAGGTGTTCCTGCAGAAACTACCTATCTCACACAGTAACACTGCTTTGGACCTGCGCCATGGCCGGTGCTGTGGACCTAGTGCTGGGCGCCTCACTGCACCCTCAGGGTGAGCACAGTACCCGCACAATGTGACGGTGTGTAGCTGCTCTGTGCCAGTACAACACACAGTCGGTACCCCCTACCAGGCCGAGGTGCTGTGGGGGTGCATTCCCCATGGTGTGTATCTGTGGACAGCTGCTTTGCATGTGCAGTGCATCATGGGTGTGACTGGCCCAATCCAACCCTGTGAAACACCAGCACCTGCTCACAGGCTCTGATAAGCCATAGGCCATCACACGTACATCTGTTAGCATAATGCATAGGTGCAGGACGCCCTACAAAGTCTGTAATATAAGATGCCCACACTGGTAAAAACACACGTACCCACGCACGTAAGCAAACACGTACCCACGCACGAATGTACGCGCGTCGCTACGCACGTACCAACGTACGTGGCTAGGCACATTCCGAGGGTGTTTTTCTGACACCAATACTCAGCGTAACGAAAAGCATGCCTCCTCTTTCCTTCTGTAATGTACAGGGTGATGCCTGAGATAGCCTTCTGTGTTAGGCACACTGGGGGCTCGAACCCATGCTGCCTGTAACAGCGGTCAGTACCGTAACCATTGTGCTACAGCTCTGTTTCAGTGCTTTGTGTCTGTACGTCTTCTTATGATTAACACGCAGTAACGTGGCATGGCGCCCGGTAGCGCTCGTTAATTTTGCTAACGCGCGGTAGTGGTAACGATGTACCGCCCATGTCCTTATTTGGGGTTTCTTTCACTACCGCGGCTCCTACCGCGAACTGCACTAACGCGATTTAGTAAACATAGCCCTTAATGTATCCAAAATTTGAAGTATCCGAGAAAAGTTAATTTGGTGCTTAATACAGTAGTATCAGATTTGTTTGTGCTTTTAATATCCATGTGTTTGTTCATTATAAACATTGGCCTGATAATATTTTTGTATATGTGAATTTATGAGCACTTATCTGCAGTCTTTATAACTGATTGTCCATTATCTATTTTCTGTCATGATATCGTGTTTCATAACAAGCTCACTACTTCAGGGCTATCGACTTCTTCACAGATTTATTTAACATCGCTCATCCAATACTCCAGAGAAAGAATAGGCATAAATAGGTACAATTTAAAATTTAATTCAAGTGTCTTGTTATAAAATTACCTCCGTTATGTATACAGAGACAGGTCCATGTGTGAAGGGTTGGGAGCCAGAGTGTCTGCATCAGAAGAGACAGGGTGCAGCCAGACTTGAGCGCACACAGGGGCTCAGAGACCCCATGCTTTCTTTTCATTTCGGAGTTTTTGCAGACCCAGGGAGTGCAGCAGCAGGAGGAGAAGTAAAAGGGGAGTTGCTGGACCATGTGGGAGGGGACAAGGGGAAGAGAGAAAGGAATTAGCAAAGAATGGGGCCTCTTAGAAACTATATAAAAGAGTTAGTAGTGTGGGTGGATGTCTTGAAGACAGGTCAATGCAAGGGTATGAGGCACCCTAAGCAAACCTCAACCTTGTGCCACTCCTCATTTATCTTTCCAGAACGATCCTGTAAAAATGCATAATTTGCAACAGTATGTGTGCCTTTGAGCCAATGCTGACTCCTGGCAATCCAGCAGCTCCTGGGTTTTCTCGGCAATAGATTAACAGGCCTTTCTTCTGAGGCAATGGAGGGTTAAGCAACTTGCCCAAGGCCACAAGGAATGCTAGTGGGTATCAAGCCAATACTCTAATCATTAGGTTATCACTCCACTTAGTTAAATTGTAATCTGCTGAGGATGTTGGATCAGCCTGTTAAAAATATTTTCAATAGATAATTTATTATATGGGGGATCGTGACTATTGAGTTTAATTTTTACCCCAGTTCTGACCTATCTTCATGACACCCAACTACCCCACTAGTTCTTTTACATACATCTGTTTGCTGTAAGCTCCAGGGAACGGGAACTATCTATATGTACCTGTACAGTGCTGAGTACACTGGTAGCTGATGGGGCTGAAACTTAGTGCAGATTATTATGTTATTTTTAACGCTGCAGCTTTGGGTAGGTGTAAAGATCTAGCTGGAAGCAAAAAGAATCTGAGGTAAAGCCTGATACTTCACCTCAGACAATCCAGGCCTCAGGGAAACCCCCCCATGCCATTAGCACTGTTGGAGGGTGACCCCCCCCCCGGACACCGACCCCCTGGCAGAAGTAAAATCACTGGTGGCCTCGTGGCCCCAACCCTCTTCCCATCCTTTAAAACTCATTTGTGGCCTGGTGTGCCCCAATCCCCCTACTCACACCCCCTCAAAACAGAAAAGGGCCTCGTGGCCCAGTGGCCCCAAATGCCCCCCCCCCCCTCACTCCCTGGAACAGAAAAGGACCTGGTGGCCCAGTGGCTCCAAACCTCCTCCCACTCACCTCTTGAAACAAAAAAGGGTCTGATGGGCCAATGGACCCTACTCCCCCACCCCCAAACCTTTCCCGGTACCTTAAATGTTGTGAGGCATTGCTCACACACTCCTGCCCCACGGCACCATCTTACAAATGGCAGCGCCTGAACCCATGTGGATACATCCTAGGATGCACCAGGAGGGATCAGACTGACATATAAGGCAAAAAATGCCTTAAATGGCAGACTGACATAGCCCCCTGGCTGCATCCTGTAATCAGGGCCGGCCCGTCCATTGAGCAAGAATGTTTTTTGCACAGGGCCCCGCGTTTCAGGGGGCCCCGCGCAAAGAACATTCTGCTTTTTTAAAAATTAAATTAAAAAAAAAAAAAGCTGGCTGCTGCCGCAGCGGCAGAATGGAGTGTCCAGCAGGACCCCCTCTGCCCGCTGAGTCCCTCTGCAAGGGCTTTCAGATTCGCGAAGGGAGAGTGTCTCCCTCGCGTCTCTGTTAAGCCCGCAGGGGCTAATGGGAAATTTCCCATCTGCCCCTTTAGACGCGAGGGGCTGATGGGAAATTTCCCATTAGCCCCTGCGGGCTTAACAGAGACGTGAGGGAGACACTCTCCCTTCGCGAATCTGAAAGCCCTTGCAGAGGTGCTCAGCGGGCAGAGGGGGCCCCGCGGGACACTCCATTCTGCCGCTGCTGCGGCAGCAGCAGCAGCAACCAGGTTTTTTTTTTTTTTTATTTCCCTGAGCCGATGTGGGGGGGTTAGGACTGGTAATGGCCTGGGCTATGGAGGGGGTTAGGACATGACTTGAAGTGGGCTGTGGGCTGATGGGGGTTAGGACAGGAAATGGGCTGATGGAGAGGGGTTAGGACTTGAGGTGGGCTGTTGGGGGGTTAGGACTGGTAATGGGCTATGGGGGTTAAGACTGGTAATGGGCTGTGGCTGATGGGGCCTGTCTGGAAATGGGGTGATGGGGGGTTAGGACTGGTAATGGGCTAGGGGGGGCTAGGACAGGAAATGGGCTGGGGGGGCTAGGACAGTAAATGGGATATGGGGGGGGGCTAGGACAGGAAATGGGCTGATGGGTACGGGTTAGGACTTGAGGTGGGCTGATGGGGTTAGGACTGGTAATTGGCTGTGGGCTGATGGGGGGGTTAGGACTGGCAGTGGGCTATGGGGGGCTGACTGGAAATGGGCTGATGGGGGGTTAGGACTGGAAGTGGGTTGATGGGGGGCTAGGACTTGTAATGGGTTGGGGGGTTGCTAGGACTGGAAATGGGCTGAGTGGAAGGGGAGGCTTGAACGGCAAATAGCTGATGGGGACAGGGACTTGGAATGGAAATGGGCTGAGTGGAAGGGGGGGCTTGAACTGCAAATAGATGATGGGAAGGGGGCTTGGAATGGAAGGGCTGTGAGGGAAGGGAGCTAGGACTGGAAATGGGCTGATGGAGCTTCTAGGATAAGACTGGAAATGGGCTGTGGTGGGGGCTTGGATTGAAATGGACTCATGGAGGGGCTAGAACTGGAAGTAGGCTCATGGGAGGGCTTGGACTGGAATTGGGCTGAGTGGAGGGGAGCTAGGATTTGACATGGGCTGATGATGGGGCTAGGAAATGACTAGAAATGGGCTGATGGGGGGCTAGGATTGGAAATGAGCTGATGAAGGGACTCGGACTGGAAATGGGCTGATGGGGGGCTAGGACTGGAAATGGGCTGATGCAGGGACTAGAAGGGAATGGATGCTGGGTGAGGCTGGAACTAGAAGGGAGCTGATGTTGGGGAAGGATTAGAATGGGATGGGGCTGGGAGAGTAAAATGGAAAGAGGAAAAATATTTTGTGTGGGAGGGATGAAAAATCTACAATTGGCCTGGTATTGGGAGAGTAAGTGGGGATTGAGGATGGAGGCGTAAAATTTGAGTGGATGAAATAGGAATGAGGAAAGAGCAAAAGGAGAAAGATTAGTATGTTAAAGCAGATGTAGAGAGAGAGAATGGGGAAAAAAACTAGAAGAGAGAAGAAAGGACAAATGGACAGCAGACGATGGACAGTTAGCAGAAAACATGAAGAAACCAGAAGAAAGTGGCTGGAGCAATTGCAACTGAAAAAAAAATGCACAAAAGGTAGAAAGATATCTCTTTATTTTGAATTTATTAACTGGAATATGAAAGCTCTGGGAAATGTGCATCATTAACGTCTGCGCTTTGTTTGGTACAAGAGGAAATTAATTTATAGTTTTATTTCTACAGTGTTGTTGTACATTCCAAGTTTGGCTTTTGGGGTTCCCAGTTTAATTATTGCCTTCCTGTTTCTAAATTGTGATTCCTTGTTTGGTGATGGTCTATGTTCTGCATGTGTAACTGAGCTGAGGTATTCTGTTTATGTAATTCCTATTTGACATTGCCACTTGTTCTCTTTCCCCAGTATTCTCTGAAATGTATTGGTTTAATATTTGCAGTGTTACTTTTTGATTGGTAGAGTATGGTGCTTTGTGAGTCCTGGTAATGCTGTCAGGATACGGCGGGTTTGCTATGGGTTCTAAATGGGTAGCGTTTGTAGTAGTTCCTAATGTGCCTGGCAGTTGGCACTGGATTATAGTAATGTAGAAATCTTTTAGTCTTTCTTTATCCATACACTCTTATTAAGAGACATGTTTACTAAAAGTTAGTGTATGGTAACATTATGCAAATATCTATGCAAATAAGGCCACTTATGCAAATGAGGCCCCGCACCGAGTCTCCGCACATTGCCCCGCACCCCCCTTGAACCTCCAGCCCGAGGTACCATGTCCTAACCACTAGGCCACTCCTCCTTGATATCCTGGGACAAGCCCGTCAAACCCACATCACGTCACTCCTCAACTATTGCAAGACTTCAGAAAATGCTTAAAAACACTCTTATTCACGGAATACTATGGCCCAGCAACAAAAAGCAAATAACTGGCACATCAACTCCACGCATATGACACATACATTTGGCATCATGCGGTTTATAACACTTCTTCACAAATATGTACATAGTCCATTAACCCTTATGAAAATGTGTTAATAGCGTCTGTTACAACGTGTTCAATGTAATGTGCACCACTGTTTGTTGTTTTTCCTGTTCTCGCACTAAGTTACTTGTAAACCGTCTTGATTTGTAGAAAAACGATATAAAAAAACCTGTAAAATAAATAAAATTGAATGCGGAGAATGGATCACCACTAGCATTCCAGTATAACAGCACGTTGCTATATGAGCTTTGACAAAAACATTCTATGGCAGAAGTTTGAGCCATCTGAAGAAAACATTCAAACAGACCCAAGAGTGGCGCGATCATTAGGTGAACTAGGCAACTGACTAGAGCACCGGCAGTCCATTGCCACACCGTTGCTCTTCTCTCGGATCTGTAGTGGCAGCAATGGCTGAAAACAGCCCCGTGGCGTTTAACTTACAACGTTGGCGCCGTGAGACTGTCTGCTGAGGGAGAGGGCCGCCAGCAGCAGCAATGGGCGCCAGAGAGGGGGAGGGGCGCAAAGGATGAGGCTCACCACCTAGGGCGCTTCATCTACTTGCGCCGGCCATGAACAGACCTAGTGTCATAGGTGGTTATTAGGGGACCTTGCCCCCCCTCCACCTGTTCCATCCTGTACCTTTTCAGCCCTGCTTAGTCAGTAGACATGGGGCCGTGTTTCATGCCGTGCCAGCCTCCTCTGCCATCTGGCACCCATCCTTCACAAGACTGAGTCCCTTGACTGCTAGGTGCTCGTCCTATTTCTAGGAGGCAGAAGAAGAGGAAGAGAAAGCACATGATGCCCTCCAAAACCATCTCTACCTCCACCCCTGGTCATTTATGCAAGGACTGGGGCAACTATTACCTCTGTCACAATAGTTAATATACCCAATCTATTTTAGACATAGGGTAAATCATCAAATACTGCTTAACACTTAGGGGTCTGTTTACTAAGCGGCGCTAGCGGCTTCCGTGTGATATCGGAGCCACAGCCCCATTGAATAGAACGGTGCCGCGGATCTGATTTTGCACGAAAGCCACAGTGCTGCTTAGTAAACAGTTCCCTCTCCTGTATAGAACCCAGTTTCAATTTTTAAAAAAAAGGCATTTCCCAGTCTGCATAGAAAATTAGAAATTCTAGCACAATGTATTCTGAGCCCTTAACCTTACTTCAATCACATTTTCAAAGAAACTTACTCATAAATCACAATCACGGAATAAAGTTAAACACAATTTTTTAAATATATTAAAACACAATAGAGTGTATATTTTAATTGAGGAAATTATTTAAAATGTACAGCATAATAAGCATGAGAAAACTATAGTGAGAGTCATTTTAAAAGGTGTATTTGCGATTTGGATGTCTGCAGACGTGCACGTGGATGTCGAAATCATGGACACATCTCCCTAGCCATTCCACAAATGACATTCGCGGCCATCTCCGGTGCAGGGATGTCTACATAGGTATGGGGGTGTGGCAGAGGCATGTCAAGGGAGGAGCAATGGATTTACATATCCCCCGTTTGATCTCAGACATGGCAGAGACGTCTGCAGGCACATACATATTTATATCCGCTCCAGGAACAAATAGGCACCAGGAAAGTGCTCGTTTCCACCTTAAAACTCTCAGAATGTGTAAAGAAGATGGAGAATTAAGTGACTAGCCTTAGATCACAAAGGCCCACAGTGGGATTTGAACCCTGGCCATTCTGCTTTTAAACTCTAACCATTATGCTATTCGATGTGTTGGTTCTGAAATGCTCTTCTGGGGATATCTATATAGACGTTTGATACGCGTGCATATCGAGCGCATCCACATTTTCGAGATTGTGTCTGAACTTGCACGTGCCTGCTTTTCCAGGCGTTCTGGCTTGGACGTCCCACTGTGAAATATGCTTCATTGCCTCCATTGGTAAATGCAAGAAGCAAAATCAGGTGTGTGTAAATGTTATTGTAGCAAGAAATTCTGCCATCAAGTGGACACAAAATGTAGTGCATCATATTTTCCATGCAACTATTTTCCTTCCGAATCACATAAGCATATCTTCTTCACCGTAGGTGCTGACAACTTCCTGTCATTATAAGAAAAGCCTCATCCAGCATTACGACTAGCAGCAATTTTAGGGGTAGATATTCAGCTGCAATGGGCAGTGTTCTTTTTAAACACTGACCGCCACAGTTAAGCAAAAGCACCGGATAACTGGATAAGTGCTTTGGAATGTTGGTCCCTTCATTTTTATCACATGTAAGCATGCAAACATCTGCTACATCTTTCTTCTGATCTGGCAGTTTGGAAACAATAAGTCTTTTGAACTGTTCAGATACCTTCAGAAAAGAGAATGACAGACAACAAAAAAAAGAACAGACAGAGGAATATCCATCTTTTTGATCGTGTTCTTCTCCCATATGGTTGTACCACTCACAGTGTGGCTCCTACAGTCATTCATCCTGGAAGCTTTTCTAATTCTTTGTGGCTTTCCGAGGTTCTGGCAAGGTGAGAGATGCAAACGTTGTGCATTCTGATGCTGCAACCTCAATTCCACATGCGAACTAGGTCTTTAAGGTGCCTTGCACTAAGGGATGAGTCTCTTGAAAGTTTCTAAAGAATTTATCTTAATGAACTTGCTGCACAAATTCTTGATGTAACCATCCATCTCTATGCAATGCAATGTGTGCCTTTGAGTCAGTCCTGACTCCTGGTGACCCAGAAGCTCCTGGGTTTTCTTGGCAGTGTCACTGGAAGTAGATTGCCAGGCCTTTCTTCCAAGGCAATGGAGGGTTAAGTGACTTGCCCAAGGCCACAAGGAGTGCTAGTGGGAATTGAACCCTGGTTGCTTGGTTACCAAGCCAGTGTTCTAAACACTAGGCTACTCCTCCAATCCCCATCTCTATGCATCTCAATATAATTCATGAGTTCAGTGGGAGACAGGGGTACATTATTGCAAAACGTTCCCTCACATATTTACAGAGCAGTTTTTCGACACAGGACACCTCTCATAACATCTGCTCTAACAGCCCCCATCTTTTCCATTAGTAAACCCCACAGAATCCTGTTTGCTGGGCCCTTGAAACACCAGCACTTCTTCCCG
This sequence comes from Ichthyophis bannanicus, assembly GCA_033557465.1. Taxonomy (NCBI): domain Eukaryota; kingdom Metazoa; phylum Chordata; class Amphibia; order Gymnophiona; family Ichthyophiidae; genus Ichthyophis; species Ichthyophis bannanicus. The sequence continues at coordinate 475,030,731 of CM066037.1, read as the reverse complement.
TAAGTCAGAGCATTTGACCAGAGGGTGATACTGCCTTTTACATATATAAAAATCAAACTGAGTGAGGAGTTCCAGCAGTCCTAAACTAAAGAAGGGGGATATTCAATGGCAGTAACTGCTGCCGTTGCTGAATTTTAAACCCGTATATTCAGTGCCAGGGCCGTATCCAGCCACCAGCGTTGAATGTCCAAGCTGGCTGGATAGCACCACGGAATATCCTGCTCACCAGGTGGCTGTTTCACTGAGCATAGGCCCTGTCTGCAGCTGAACACGCCAGCAGCCCTCCCACATCTATCCCTATGCAGATCGGCCTGCACACTGTCAAGAGCGCCATTGGTATGTATGTAGAGGTGTGCCCAGCTGGTACACTCCTATGCTGCCTGCTGCTCCTCTGATACCGGTGCCTTAGGTGAGCACCTGATTCGCATGTGAACTTTGCTATCCTGCGCTGTGATGAGTCGTATATGTGTGGGATGATCATGGCCTTGAAACTATGTGCAATTTGGTGGCTGGCAGTAGTTCCACACATGCTAGCGATGTCTCTGTGCCTGTACCGTGCAGCTAGTATGAATGTGTCGGCAGCACATGGCTGCTTCCATCCACTCTGTGTCCCATCTCCATCCCAACCCCACCTGTTCGCACGCCGCTCAGGTCTCACGGCGCTTTTAGCCCAGGAGCCTCCTGGCCACATGCGTCCAACTACCACAGGCCCAAGCGTGCGTCAGGCCCATGCTAAACCCCACACTCTCAGCTACCATGCTTTAGTAAACATGCCCCATACACTCTAGTTTATAAAGCACATGTGTAAAGTACACACACCTAAATGCACATTAACTAAGCACCAGATGATAAAATTACCTTTGAATTTGCAAGCAATAACAGAGACTTCTATCTGTGACATCCATAGTATAAAAGGCAAGTAACAATTTTAGTCAAACTAGTAAAACAAAAGCAGACTTCCTACATAGTACAAAATTGGGTGTGCTCTCTCAATTCTTTAGGTTATACTGACATCTCGTGGTTTTATGAGAGAGAGACGTCAATAGGCAGCTGTGCAGTGAAAGTAAAATGTCTGCTATTTTTCACTTGAAGCGCGTTTTTGCAGTCACTTCACAAAAGTCCTCTTTGCAGTAGTAAGCTTTTACACCGAGTCTGCTTGGTGTAAAACTTTATTTAAATTTGCCATTAATGAGAAGCTGTGATGCAAAATCATGTAACACAGCTCATTAATGGCGAAACATGTAAAAATGAACATGTGAAAAAGGCTTTGTTGGGATAATTTTTGCAAAAAATGTTAAGTACAGATCTGGAGGTAGAGTTATTTTTTTCTGAAGCTGCTAAAAAGAAAAATAAATACCCCATTTGTGCCAAAGTGAAAAGCAGATTTAAAGGGGCTCATACAGGCACCTCAGAACACTCTCCTCTGAGGTCCTCCAACCCCCTCTGGCTAGTGGACCCTAAAGGCCCCTCTTCCTCTGTCCACTAAAGAAGAGCGGGACCTAGGCGTGATTGTGTCTGATGATCTTAAAGTAGCTAAACAGGTAGAAAAGGTGACAGCAAAAGCAAACGCTAGAAGGATGCTTAGGTGCATACGGAGAGGAATAGCAGGATGGGAACAGCTGGGGGGTGTAGAAAAACAGTGGGCAAAACTGAAAGGGGATATTTTAAGGGCAACCAACCTTTCTGTTAAAATGGTAAGGAAAAGGAGACCGCTATGGCTTTCGAAAGAAGTAGCTGAAAAGGTGAACAAAAAGAGGGAGGCCTTCATGAAATACAAGAGATCACAGGGAGAGGAAGACAGGCATCTATATTTGGAAAAACTTAGAGAAGCTAGCAAAGTAGTCAGGAAAGCAAAGATTCAAAAATAGGAGGAAATAGCCAATGCAATAAAATGGGGGGATAAGACATTTTTCAGATATGTTAGTGAGAAGAGGAAGGGCAAAAGTGGTATTGTCAGACTCAAAGGTGAAGGGGAGGAATATACAGAAGCTGATGAGGATAAAGCGGAATTTCTTAACAAACATTTCTGTTCTGTGTTCACAGATGAAGAACCAGGAACAGGACCTCAGAAAACACCCGCAAACGAACAGAAGCGAGGGGCATCTTGAACAATTTTCAGAAGAATGTGTTCATGAGAAACTAGCTAAACTTAAAGTAGACAAAGCGATGGGACCAGATGGGATACACCCTAGACTACTGAGGGAACTTGGGGACGTTCTAATAGCTCCACTGCTGACCTTTTCTTTTTTTTTTTCTAAATTTTTTATTTATAAATTTAACAAGTTTACAAAAAGTAAATTCTCATTACTTCAACAATATAAAACTAATATCATTAAAGAGAAGAAAAACTACAATAAGCCCACATTAAGGAGAGCTACCTAGAAACAATATAACAATAATAACCAAGAAAGCCTGGCTTACATTCTCAAGCTCAAAATACTTTGTCAGGAGAAAAGAAAATATCAATCTATTTATCCTGAAGAAAACTCTGTAATTGCTCCACCTCCAAGAACACATAATGATTATTCTGAAATATCAGCTGACATTTACATGGAAACTTAAGGTAAAATGAGGCTCCCAGGGCCAACACTCGTGGACGCAACTGCAAAAAAGCTTTGCGTCGTACTTGTGTGGCCCTGGAAACATCCGGAAAAATTTGGATGGGTTGTCCACAAAACTTTAGGGATTTTTGCTTAAAATAAGATCTCAAAACTCTCTCTTTGTCAGCCTGTAAAACAAAAGTTACTAACAATGTATCCCTTAAGGAAATTTCATCCATAGAAGATTCCAAAAAATCTGAAATATCTAATGAAGAGGACACAACTTGTTTATACTGATCATCTCCCCCTTGCTCCACACCCCTTACCACTTTCCCTTTAGGGACATAATAAATTTGAGAAAGCAAAATATCATTCCCATCTTTAAATAATAAAATATCCTTGAGGTATTTCTGAAATAAAATTAAGGGAGACAAATAATGGGTTTTAGGGAAATTTAACAAACGTAAATTTTTAGAACGAAGCAAATTTTCTAACAGTTCATCCTGTCGGTGTAGAGAAGCAAAATCTTGAACAAATTTAGCAGAAATAGATTGGTGAGATGCTAGTTGATCCACATGCAAAGCAGAGACTTTTTCCAATCCAGATAAACGATCTTTATGATCAGAAAGTTTAACCACCGTTTCTTTCGTAAACGTAGCCACCTTCTGTAAAGAAGCACCCAAAGCTACCTCCATTCGAGAAAGCTGAACCCACACATCTTTATGGGAAACATCAGATGGAGGAGATAAAGATGGCCCAAGAGTGGAAAAAGAAACTACAGAAGGGAGTGGAGGTGAAAGAGTCCCCGAGGCGGATTCCAGTTGTAAAAAGGAATCCGGAAGCAATACAGAACCGGCCGCTTCCCTCTGTAAACCTTCTAACAGAGGGGCATTGCTGGCAAGCATTTCCAACTCCCGACAGGGCTGAGCTAACCCCAAAATGGGCGAGGGAGTAGAGGAGGCAGTACTCACACTTGAGATGTTACTCGGGGTCGATGGTAAAGGACCCTCCGCAGACATAACGGCAGTTTCCACTCGAATATGGGCATCCATAGGGCCCACCACCTTAACTGCTTTCGTCTGCACCGGCTGAAGGTAGTGCTTCTTCCTTCTCCCCATCACAAGGAGCCACCTTCATACACCTCGTGCACCGAAGGGGCGTGTCCAAAGGGCGACGCGCGCCGAAGACGCGCGCCCGCACCGCGTCCCGCGGTTGAGCCCTGGTCTTTATGGCCCTCCTCCAAGCACACAGACCAATCGGGTGCTGGAACACACAGGAACTCGGGAGCCAGTCAGTCAGGTAATGCAGGAAAAAGACACAATGTAGCAGCTCACCCACTGCTGACCTTTTCAATGCCTCGTTGGAGTCGGGAGTGGTGCCAAAGGACTGGAGAGAGGCTCGTGTGGTGCCTTTACACAAAAGCGGAAGTAAGTATGTAGTTGAAAACTACAGGCCATTTATTTTAACTTCATTGGTGAGTAAATTATTGGAAATGCTGCTGAAAGAGAAAATAGTGAGGTTTCTGGAGTCCAGCGGATTACAGGATCCGAGGCAGCATGGATTCACCAGAGGCAGGTCTTGTCAAACAAATCTGATTGATTTCTTTAACTGGGTGACCAGGGAGTTGGACCGAGGGAGAGCCCTAGATGTGGTGTATTTAGATTTCAGTAAAGCCTTTGACACCGTTCCTCACAGGCAACTTATAAACAAACTGAGCACCCTAGGGATGGACCCTAAAGTTACTGCTTGGGTTAGAAATTGGTTGAGTGGGAGGCGACAGAGTACAGGTAAATGGAGCTCACTCTTAGGAGAAGGAAGTTACCAGTGGTGTGCCCCAGGTATCTGTCCTTGGTCCGATTCTTTTTAACATCTTTGTTAGTGATATAGCAGAAGGGCTGTCAGGTAAGGTTTGCCTCTTTGCAGATGATACCAAAATCTGCAATAGACATCCAGGAAGGTGTAGATAACATGAGGGATCTAGCTATGCTTGAAGAATGCTCTAGAATTTGGCAGATGGACTTTAATGTTAAAAAATGTAAGGTCATCCATTTGGGCTGCAGCAATCCAAGGGAGCAATATAGGATAGGGGGTGAAGTACTTTTGTCCACTAAAGAAGAGCGGGACCTAGGCATGGTTGTGTCTGATCATCTTAAAGTAGCTAAACAGGTAGAAAAAGCGACAGCAGAAGCTAGAAGGATGCTTGGGTGCATACGGAGAGGAATAGCTAGCAGAAAAAAGGAGGTGATAGTGCCTCTGTATAAGTCTGTGGTGCGACCTCATTTGGAGTATTGTGTGCAATTCTGGAAACCGCACCTTCAAACTGATATAAACAGGATGGAGTCAGTACAGAGGTTTGCTACTAAAATGGTTAGTGGTCTTCATTATAAAGCATATGAGGACAGACCTAAGGATCTTAATATGTACACCTTAGAGGAAAAGTGGGATAGAGGTGATATGATTGAGATGTTTAAATTCCTCCGTGGCATAAATGCACAGGGGGAGAGCCTCTTTTGACTGAAAGCAAGTTCTGCTACGAGGGGACATGGGTTGAGGGTGAAAGGGGATAGATTCAGGAGTGATATGCGGAAATATTTCTTTACGGAAAGAGTGGTGGATCTGTGGAATAGTCTCCCAGTGGAGGTGGTAGAGATGAGGACAGTATCTGAATTCAAAAACGCATGGGGCAAACACAGAGGATCTCTAAAGGAAAAAAGGGGACTGTTGTAGTGGTTGATATGGAAGGACAGACTAGATAGGCCATGTGGTCTTTTTCTGTCGTCATTTTTCTATGTTTCTATTGTCAGACGGCTGCCTAGGGTGAGAACTTACACAATCTTGACGATGCATATATTCATATGATTCTTGCAAGGTATTGTGGGTATTGTAGTTCATTCACTCCCAAACACAGCTGATGACAATAATTTGAGTTGTGAAACCAAGTGGTAAGATCAATAAAATACTTCTTTTATTGATGGGGTTTAATTCACCCAGCACATGTATGCTTGATAGCACTATAAATGAGGTTACTTGCTTGCAGTGTTTAAAGGGATAACAAAAAGTCACAAAGTAAACCAGAAAACAACCTTCAGCTTGTCAGGCAATTAGCTAATGTTTTCTTAGCAAATAATTACCAAATACAAAGGCACAAAGAAAAGAATAAACTTTGCTGGTTAGGTTAACTTCTGCTTATTTTCCACCCCGATCTCAGCAGTGATTCTCCCTTGTTCACACACACAATCAGGTGCAGCCCTAATTACTATCAATGGACCAGCTGAAAGCCTTTAGCTGGCTGGCTGCTACTGTGTGAGCCCAAATCCTGCTTTAAGAGCTGTTTGCAGTGGAAATAAAAAACAAAGTTAGGTTTCTTTGTGATGGCTGAAGTGTTTGCTCAGAGAAAGCTAGCAATAGCATTTAGATAGAGAACAGTCCATATAAACTGTACTTTCATCTGCTGTATCAATCAGCATAGGGTCATTATCATACATTGGCACAGACGAGTCTTTCATTAAGGCACTATCATGAGAATGCTTATTCCCTTGCTGCCATTCTCTATTATAGATAGGGTCTGGATCAGTGTTCATACCTGAGCCTCTCCTGCTATCATTATTCCTCTCTGTATAGCCTGGCCAATATGTAACCCAATTCTGATGTCCAGCCTTCCAATCTTGATCCCTGGACACTGGATCTCCTCTCACATACCTTCTGACCTTGGTCTGAAAGTCCCTTCCACATGCAGTCTTCTCTCTTCCAGGTAGCCACTGGTGATTCCTATCTCTGCCACTCCATTCCTCTGGCTGAATCCAGTCCAATGGATTCTGCTGGCCCTTGGAACACCTCCCAGTATGAGCACTGCCTTGGAATCTCCCAGACCTTCCAATGGCCTTTCTTCTCTTCCTTCCAGAGAGTTTCCTTCTCTCTCTATCTGCCCGGCTTGGCTTCTGTTTCTCCAGGTGATACTGGTGCTTGAGCTTGTAGCCGTTGCTGTCTCTGTATCTCTTTCTGAAGCTGTTCTTGTAGCTCTCCCTGAAGCTGTTATCTGAAGAATAATCTCTATTCTTATTCTTTCCTAATGTGTGCTGCTCCCTAACACAGTGCAGCTGTCTTGAATCAGGCCCTGCCCTTTGAGATGAGTGCTTAGGGATTACCTCATAGCTCTCTTGATTGCACACACATTTTCTCACTTCAGCCCCTCTCATGGCTGCTGGAAACCTGGTGCATTCTGGGACTGGTAGTCTTTTATGTGAAAACTCTGTTTTCTTGCTTCTACCAGAACTGACAGGTTGCTTGTTCAGAGTCACATCATCTTTTCTATAGCTCCTACCTGAGCTATGATAAGCTTCCTTATCACATACCCCCCTGCTTAAGTTATTACGGACTGGTTTTACTGGTGAAACTTCTTCTCTACAGTCCGTAATACGGGAAAGTGCATCCGCATTCTTGTGTAACTTCCCGGCACGATGTTCAACCTGAAAATCAAACGCCTGTAAGGCCATGTACCAGCGTGTCAACCTGGCATTGTGGTTCTTCATTTGCTGCAACCACTTAAGTGGGGCATGGTCCGTGACCAACTGGAACTTTCTCCCTGTAAGGTAAAACCTTAACGCCTCCACTGACCACTTGATAGCCAAACACTCTTTTTCTATCGTGGAATACTTTTGTTCAACCAGTGACAACTTCCTGCTCAGGTACATCACAGGATGCTCCTCTCCATCATGGCACTGGGATAGGACTGCTCCTAGCCCTACATCCGATGCATCGGTTTGAACCAGAAAGGGTTTCTTGAAGTCTACTCCTTTCAGTACCGGTCCTGTACACAATTTTTCTTTTAATACTGAAAACGCTTTTTCAGCTTCTGGTGTCCACTTTATCTGGTTTGGACAATTCTTTCGCAGCATATCCGTGAAAATGGCACTTTTCTCTGTGAATTGCGGTATAAACCGGCGGTAGTATCCAATAAGTCCTAAGAAACTTCTTAGTTGTTTCTTGGTTGTTGGAGGAGGAAAATTCCTGATGCTATCTATTTTGCTTAATAGAGGTTTAATTTTTCCTCTTCCCACTAGGTGGCCTAGGTATTTTACCTCCTATTTGCAAAGGCACACTTCTTCGGGTTTAAAGTGATTCCCGCTTGCTTCATAGAGCACAAGACTGCCCTGATCCTCTTCAAATGCTCCGCCCAGGTGTTACTATGGATTATGACATCATCCATGTATGCAAAAGCATAACTTTGGTGGGGTCGAAGTACCTGATCCACTAACCTTTGGCAGGTAGCCGCTGCTCCATGCAGTCCGAAAGGCATCCTCTTGAACTGGAAAAGGCCAACGGGGGTGCTGAACGCAGTTTTCGGCTTCGACTCCCTGGTGAGCGGGATTTGCCAATATCCTTTTGTCATATCAAGGGTGGTTAAGTATTGAGCCTGTCCCAGCTGGTCTAGCAGCTCCTCAATTCTTGGCATTGGATATGCATTAAAAACTGATATGGCGTTTACCTGCCGGAAGTCAATACAAAATCTTAAGGATCCATCAGGCTTCGGCACCAGGACTATGGGGCTATTCCAGGGACTCTTTGACTCTTCTATTACCCCCATGTCCAACATCTCCTGGACTTGTGCCACTACCTCCTGTCTTTTGGCTTCAGGCAAGCGGTATGGCCTTTGACGAACCAACTTCCCAGGTGGAGTTATTATTTCATGGGCCACCAAATGGGTCTCCCCAGGTATGGGTGTCAACACATCTGGGAATTCCTTAAGCAACTTCCTAATTTCTTCCTGTTGTACCATTGTCAGGTCCTCACCTATTTGGGGCTCTGATTTTTCTTTACAATCAGATACCTGGGGTCCCAAATCTTCCTCTTCAGTCACCTCCCTCTCTCGGGCACAGGTGGCAGCTAAGCTTTTAACCCCTTTGACATCAGTAGAACCAAAACCTTTGGCTCCACGTTCAGAATTCTCTAGGGATGTGACCTCCTCCACAGGTGGAAAACCCAGCCTCTCACAGATCAATTGGGCAATTTTGTCTCCTTTCTTCACATGATACTCATTCTGTCCAAAGTTAAACAACAGAACTCTAATATTGCCCCTGTAATCGGGATCAATTACTCCCGCACCCACATCGATGAAATATTTAAGGGCTAACCCGGACCTTGGGGCTACTCTCCCATAACATCCAATTGGTATTTCCACTTGGAGACCGGTGTCAACCAGGGCTCTCCCTTGGCTAGGTACAATCACATTTTCTATGCTGCACAGGTCAAACCCAGCAGACTGAGGGGTTGCCCGCCTAGGAGCTTGGGCCTTCTCAGAGACCTTATGGTACTTTAGGACGAATATCTGCTTTGGGGTAGCTTGGTCTTCTGGACGCTTAACCATCTTTTTAGCTGGGGTCTGAGGACTTCCAAATAAAGGCCCGGGAGCTACTACCATTAAACCTTCTCCCTCCTTTTTTCCTAGTCCTTCCACTAGACCCTGCTTAAATCTTGGCCAGTCTCTTCCTAAAACCAAATCAAAGGGTAGCCTAGGCACCACTGCTAATAGGACTTCCTCTTGTTTCCCTAGGCACTTAACCTTTAGCCTATAGGTGGGATATGATGATGCAGCACCATGAATGCATCTGATGTGAACTTGGCTTTCAGGGGTTCTAGGCACAAATCTTTCTTGGGCCTCTATCCTCTTCCAAAGCCTTTTTGACATCATACTCTGGTCTGCCCCAGAGTCTAATAATGCATTTGTGGTAATTCCTTGCACATCAACCATCAAAAGAAATCCTTCCTTGGGCTGTTTTAAATCCAGACCCATTAAACTAGTGTGTGTCTGGCATCTCTTCTCTAAGTGTCCCACTTTTCCACACTTGAAACATTTCTTTCTATTCCACTGTGTCATCTGGTTTGATACAGTACATTCATTTTCAGAAACATTCTTAATTATTCCCTTTTCTGATACAGCACATTTAGCCTCAGCATCCATCTTTAGAGGGCCACCCATTCTATGGCAAGCCTGCGTGGCTTCCAAGAATCTCTCGGCTAGCATGGTTGCCTCTCCAAGATTTTGGCAATTTTGCTGTATAAGAAAAACATTCAATGCTGTAGGTACCCCAAGCATAAATTGTTCCAGCATTATAATATCTAATAACATTTCTACTGTCTTTTGCTCAGGCTCCAACCATTTTACAGCTAGACTTCTAATTCTCTGACTCAGAGCCCTGGGTGTCTCACCCACTTTCAATGTAACAGCTGTAAACATTCGCCTATACTCTGAAATAGACAACCCTAGGCGATCTCTAATAGCTGCCTTTACATCCTTATAAATCAAAGCTTGGGCTGCTGGCATTGCTCTGTAAGCTGCTAGTGCCTCACCAGTTAATGAGGCTGCCAGCCTTACTGCCCACTGGGTCTCTGGCCATGCTAAAGCCTGTGCCACTCTTTCAAAAGACTCTAGAAAATCATCAACATTATCTTCTGGAGTTAATTTCCCAAAATTAAATGCCCCAATCCCTTGATTGAGTCCCACATTGTCCACATGTGGCGCACCAGTACTAACTGCTGGTCTTGCATCTGTTCCACTTTGGCTCTGCAGCTGAACTAGAGCTTGCACCAGATCAAGCACTGGTTTCTGCTGTTCCATTAAGGCCTTCATAGCAGTGTCCTGGGCCTGCTGTGACAGCTCCTGCTGCTTGCTAAATTGGGCTGCCATCCACTGAGCCATCTCCCTCGGATCCATCTTGACCCCTGCAAGAAAAGAGAGAAAAAAAAAAAACCAAAGAGCAGCACCTTCCAACCAGGTGTGTTTTTTTTTTTCAACTTTTTGTTTTTTTCAATTACCCCCTGTGCTTACACACATCCACCACTAGACATGCCCAGGTACATATTACCTTGTCTCAGTGATGAATCCAGCTTTGCACAGGGTCTTTTCCTCTGGGACAGCTTCCTGGAACAACCACTTTTCCTCCAAAGTGCAGATGAGGGAAAGAAATCTTCTTACAGCTTTAAACTTGACTTTTATTTGTAATCCACAACAAGTAAATCCTCTTGGTGCAAGAGCAATCCTGCCAACTACGCCATTTGTCAGACGGCTGCCTAGGGTGAGAACTTACACAATCTTGACGATGCATATATTCATATGATTCTTGCAAGGTATTGTGGGTATTGTAGTTCATTCACTCCCAAACACAGCTGATGACAATAATTTGAGTTGTGAAACCAAGTGGTAAGATCAATAAAATACTTCTTTTATTGATGGGGTTTAATTCACCCAGCACATGTATGCTTGATAGCACTATAAATGAGGTTACTTGCTTGCAGTGTTTAAAGGGATAACAAAAAGTCACAAAGTAAACCAGAAAACAACCTTCAGCTTGTCAGGCAATTAGCTAATGTTTTCTTAGCAAATAATTACCAAATACAAAGGCACAAAGAAAAGAATAAACTTTGCTGGTTAGGTTAACTTCTGCTTATTTTCCACCCCGATCTCAGCAGTGATTCTCCCTTGCTCACACACACAATCAGGTGCAGCCCTAATTACTATCAATGGACCAGCTGAAAGCCTTTAGCTGGCTGGCTGCTACTGTGTGAGCCCAAATCCTGCTTTAAGAGCTGTTTGCAGTGGAAATAAAGAACAAAGTTAGGTTTCTTTGTGATGGCTGATGTGTTTGCTCAGAGAAAGCTAGCAATAGCATTTAGATAGAGAACAGTCCATATAAACTGTACTTTCATCTGCTGTATCAATCAGCATAGGGTCATTATCATACATTGGCACAGACGAGTCTTTCATTAAGGCACTATCATGAGAATGCTTATTCCCTTGCTGCCATTCTCTATTATAGATAGGGTCTGGATCAGTGTTCATACCTGAGCCTCTCCTGCTATCATTATTCCTCTCTGTATAGCCTGGCCAATATGTAACCCAATTCTGATGTCCAGCCTTCCAATCTTGATCCCTGGACACTGGATCTCCTCTCACATACCTTCTGACCTTGGTCTGAAAGTCCCTTCCACATGCAGTCTTCTCTCTTCCAGGTAGCCACTGGTGATTCCTATCTCTGCCACTCCATTCCTCTGGCTGAATCCAGTCCAATGGACTCTGCTGGCCCTTGGAACACCTCCCAGTATGAGCACTGCCTTGGAATCTCCCAGACCTGCCAATGGCCTTTCTTCTCTTCCTTCCAGAGAGTTTCCTTCTCTCTCTATCTGCCCGGCTTGGCTTCTGTTTCTCCAGGTGATACTGGTGCTTGAGCTTGTAGCCGTTGCTGTCTCTGTATCTCTTTCTGAAGCTGTTCTTGTAGCTCTCCCTGAAGCTGTTATCTGAAGAATAATCTCTATTCTTATTCTTTCCTAATGTGTGCTGCTCCCTAACACAGTGCAGCTGTCTTGAATCAGGCCCTGCCCTTTGAGATGAGTGCTTAGGGATTACCTCATAGCTCTCTTGATTGCACACACATTTTCTCACTTCAGCCCCTCTCATGGCTGCTGGAAACCTGGTGCATTCTGGGACTGGTAGTCTTTTATGTGAAAACTCTGTTTTCTTGCTTCTACCAGAACTGACAGGTTGCTTGTTCAGAGTCACATCATCTTTTCTATAGCTCCTACCTGAGCTATGATAAGCTTCCTTATCACACTATTGTCACCAGTGGCCCACCCTGAGTCCTAGGGCATGCAGAGAGGGTCAGGCTGGTGAATATCCTGAGCCAGGAAGTGGGGGTAGTGCAGGCGTAGTAGTACACACCCTCTGGGTAATGAAGTCCCAAACACTCCCCAAGCAGAGGAATAGAAGCAACAAAAGTGGTAAGGTCAAAATGAGGTTTTATTTCCCCGTCCCGGGGTTTGGTAAGCACAAAGAACTTAGGACAAAATAACCATGCTTCTGGTACAAAGAAAAGTAAATCAGGAACTGAAGAAAAATAACTCCTTTTTCTTCCAGCTTTCACTATACAGTCTTTTAACACAGGAATCAATAAACATTTCTTTTCAAAGGCAGCAATGCTCACTTTGCTTCTCAATGCTGTTCCTACAGCTTTATACATCCAACTCAGCGAAGTGATTCTACGGTATCTGCTATAGTCAGTGTACAATCCATAGGCTCATCAATTATACATTCATCTATGGATTCAACTTGCATATCTTCCAGCCCTTCCCCCGCTGGATACATGGGAACACATTCACACAGGGATTTAAAACAATTCTCTTTACCTTTAAGAGAGTCCTGGAGAGCTTTACTATCCCAGAGAAAACTGGTATTCTTTGTTTTCTCCCTGTTCCTTTTACAGAGACCACTGTCTGGCCTTTGCCTGTAAGGTTTACTCATCAGTGCTTCTTCAATATCAGCAGAGTCTAGAGATTTGTACCTTCCTCTCACCGGAGCTTCTGGGCACACCCAAACTGACTTTCTGCGTGGCTTTTCTCTCCAGTTACGTTCAACACCAGGCTCTAACTGAGAGTAGCTTTCCTGTAGTCTTTGGTTTGAGTTCTCTGTACCCTTTCAGCTGAAGCTTTCCTTGGTTGGTTCTCAGGGCTGCTTAAATCACTCTCAGCCTCTCTGCTATCAGTCCTTCTAACAGTTCTCCTTCCAGTTCCCGTTTCAATTCCCCTTTCAGCTCTCCTTCCAGAACTGCTTCCAATTCTCTCTCCAGCACTCTCACTGCTTTCTAATGAGTGCTTTTTATCAGCCTTAGGGCTTAGCTTCATTCCTCCCCCACCCAGGTGAATCCTATTACACTCAGGGCACGGGGATTGTTTGCAACTTGGGCGGGGCTGCTGCCCTCGTGGCTGGGTTTGTTTATATCTCCCCTGGCAACCTGTAGCCATGTGCTTTACTTGGCTGTCAGAATCTGACGTACTTTCCTCAGTTTCCTCTGACTGCATGGCAAGGGACGGATCTACCCCATTACACTATAAAAGAAAGATACTGGAGAGAATGACAGAAAAAAGTAGATGAGGGCCTTGAAGGCAGTGAATACAGAGGATATAAGTCGAAGGAGGAGAGGGAATTGTTAAAAGACTGAAAGGAATAAAAGGCTTGGGAAGGAATGAATGTGTGAGAGGGGAAATGGGAAAGCTAGGAAGAGGGGAAGATGGGTTGGGAAAGAGCTGTCTTAGTCAGAATGATGTCTAAATTGTCTAGGTATTTTTTAGAGCTTAGCTCTACAGCTCACTAGTGCTCCCCCCTCACTGTGCAGAGTAAGTGGTAGGTTCCAGCCAATGGAAAGGCTGCACTAGTCACAGGGTGAGCTGATTTTCTGGACAGGGTCTGGGAGAAGGTCAGTGGAATAAGTGAGTTTTTTGGTAGGGGTGAGTGGGGTTGCTGAGAAAGGGTAAAAACATAAGAAGAATGGGGTAAAGTGTGAGGAGGTTATTGCAGGTTGAGAAAAATAACTGCTAGCAAAAGCAAGAACTGGGGACATTGAAGTAGAGGAGTGCAGAAGCAGCACAGCACCAGTAGACAGAGACAGAATCTGTCTGAAAAATGCTAGTGTGAATGTGTGTACCTGATTTTGGGGGTGTGGGGATAGATGAATTCATGTGCACATGTGTGTGACTGAAGTACAACAAAGTGCATGCACGTGTAGATGTTTCTGTATCCCTAATGGAAATAGTCTCGTATAAATAGAGCTTCCCTTTGAAAGTTTCAGCTGGAGTGGAGAAGTCCGCTGGTACAAATATGGAGGTGTGTAGGAGTGGGACATGTGTTTTAAAATATGGGATATTTAGGCATCCCAACTGAAGTAATATGATTCCAGGGACAAATCCTTAAAATATAGGACTGTCCCGTTTAATACAGTACTTAATAAGGTCATCCACATAGCTTACTAATGATATCTCATATAATAAACTAAACAGCTCTACTCATTAACCATTCCATAGTAATGTATCTACTCAGCATAAAAGCAATGGAATGGCAAACCTCAAACACCTACCATGGTCCACCTTTTATGGCGAGCTCAGGTGTTCAATCAGAGGCTATACACATCAACGGTTTGCTCATTCACATACTCAAGATACCATTGGTCATGTACATACAAAGAAGTGTGAAAGTGTAACCATAAATTATCAAATTATCAAAAAGATTCTGCTTCAGGAGACAGAGCTGTATTCTCTTACTACGTATATCTAAGAAACCACCACCAAGATATAAAAATCTATCGAACAGGAAAATCTTTACCTGATCACCCAAACTTCAATGAACCAGACGCGCTTACTTCAACAAACTGCCATTAAAGAAGGGGTCACTCTCCGACTGGCTCCCAATTATCCACCTTCTATTATACTTCAATCACTCTCATCCACCTAAATAATCAACTAACTCCTCCCATTTGCTACTTCCACCAATCCTCTTAAACCTATGACATGCAACTGCCCCAATCAATGCCCAAATTCAGACCCTCAGGTGTTATGGTCCCCAACTGAAAAACCCAGCGTTGCTCTCTGTAGAGCAACTGCTGTTCACGTGTCCTACCTTTAAACCCCAAATGTATCCGTTCCAAGCAAAACACTGCTGATCCAAAAATACATGACCCTTCATAAGACAATGCTCCACCAAAGGGGCCTCTCGGCGTTTACGATGTATACAGCTCTTATGCTCCCCCAGACGCACTCGAAATGGACTGATCATCTTACCAATGTACAATAGATTACAAGGGCAAAAGAAACCATACACTATATAGTCTGAATCACAGGACGTCACAGATTTTAAAAGATATACTTTATTCTTATATGAGAACCAATCTGTTTCCCATGTCACCTTACAATAGGTACAATAGAACACTGGCTTGGTAACCAAGCAACCAGGGTTCGATTCCCACTAGCACTCCTTGTGGCCTTGGGCAAGTCACTTAACCCTCCATTGCCTCGGAAGAAAGGCCTGGCAATCTACTTCCGGTGACACTGCCAAGAAAACCCAGGAGCTTCTGGGTCGCCAGGAGTCAGGACTGACTCGAAGGCACACATTGAATTGATCATATAATACAGAACAGTTGGTCACTTTACAGCAGAGGTTCCCAACTCCAGTCCTCGGGGAACCCTAGGCCATTAGGGTTTTCAGGAGTCCTACAATGAATATGCCTGAGAAAGATTTGCATGTTCTGCCTTCATTGTATGCAAATCTATCTTATGCATATTCATTGCGGGAATCCTGAAAACCTGACTGGCCTAGGGTTCCCCGAGGTCTGGGTTGAAAACCCCTGCTTTACAGGCTTACAGCATTATAAAGAGTATTCCATGCACTCTCTCCCTGGCGGGTTTCTGGAACCCAGAGGATACCAGTTTGGCTTTCCCCACACTGAATACCTGGCTGCACATTTTCTTCCCCAGCTGATATGGTCATAGGCTCCCAGGCAACTTTTTCATACATAGTTTCTCTCTAGTAAATACAGAGTGCTACCCATCCCCCATCCTTTTGTATATTTGACCCATCTTCACTGTGTTATCTATCTTAATGTACTATACAGTTTAAAGTGGAAATGTTGTAAACCACCAAGGTGACATACTGCTTGGAACGGGTGTATACCAAATACTTTTAAATAAATAAATAAATAAAATGGGTTGCATGAGGGATCCTCACTTATCCTGGAATTAACATTTCCCTTCAGACACAGCACCTCTCTTTCCTGTTGAGAGCTGGTTTTTGGGAGGTAGGAACTCAGGTGGCTGGAAGCAACTTCTCTTTATTCTTGTTGTAGGCCTTAGTCAGCAGGGCTGACCCTCCATTGTGCGAGAATGTTGTTCGCACAGGGCCCCGCGCTTCAGGGGGCCCCACGCCAACAACATCTCACAATTGGCACCGGCAGGCAGGGCGGCTTTAGAGGGAGCTGGAGAGACCCCGGCTCACCTCTGACAGCCGCCGAAGCGAAGAGCACATTTTTCTTCACTTCAGCAGCTGTATTGTAGTATAGAATGCTGGCATGCTGAGTGCTGGGAACCAGGAAGTCCCTTTTGACCTCGGTGCGCCAGCATCCTATAGTACAATACAGCTGCTGAAGGTAAGAAAAAAGCGCTCTTCACTTTAGCGGCTGTCAGAGATAAGCCAGGGCCTCTCCAGCTCCCTCTAAAGACATTCAGACAGCTGTGGGGCTCTTTGGGGGGAGGGGGGGGGCTAAAACTGGAAATAGCTGATGGAGAGGGGGACTTGGAACGGGTAAACGTAGATCGATTGTTTACGTTATCAGAATATAGAAAGACTAGGGGACATGCAATGAAGCTACAGGGTAAACTATTTAAAACTAATAAAAGAAAATATTTCTTCACTCGACGTGTAATCAAACTCTGGAATTTGTTACCGGAGAATGTAGTAAAGGCTGTTGGTGTAGCTGGGTTTAAAAAAGGTTTGGACAAGTTCCTGGAGGAAAGGTCCATAAACCATTATTAAGAAGGGACCCAGGATATCAATGCTTGACCCAGTACAAGCATTGCGGAATCTGTGTCTTTTGGGGAAACTGCTAGGTACGTATGACCTAGATTGGCCACTGTTGGAAACAGGATACTGGGCTTGATGGACCTTGGTCTGACCCAGTATGGCATATCTTATGTTCTTATGGCCAGGTGTGTAGGCCTTTGGCCAGTTAGTGGTCCCTATGATGACAGCCAGCAGTGTCTCTTTTGTTTAAAGCTTTATTAACTTAACCCAACAGCACAAGTGAATCAAACATGAACAGGGCTCCCTGCCTTCCCAGAGCAACTGAGAGGTAGAGACCATAACAGTTGGAAACTCAATATGTCTGTAACAATGGTGAACACAACAGTAGGGAACTCAACATATCAGTAACAATGAGGAAGTGCAACGATAGAATCCCGTGTAACTGGTTGTCCAAACAGCGCCTGATGGCGTGTGAGGAGGCTCAGTGATAGTGAAGTGGTGCAGCTATAAGTGTTCCCCCCATGGATCCAGTTTTTGCAGAGGCAGTGGATAGTGCCACTCGGCCAAAACAACTGTCCGCCTGTGCCTACAGGTCGAGACAGTAGTGTTTCTGGAAAGTGTGCACCGAAGACAAGATGGCGGTTTAAAGATGTTGGCAACTGGCACAGAGTGCAGGTTAACGATGGTGGTGGCCAGTGGTAGAAGCTGGTGGGCTCTGACCGTCATCATGGTCTGGGAGCCCACCCTGTCGTGACAAAAAGCAATGCAGTCCAAAATTCACTGTGACAGGGTCTTCATGACAGAGTGCCCCAGTCTGTGCGAGTCAAAACAGACAAAATTGAGTTCCCTGGCTCAGCGGTCCTGTCCTGTGGAGGTAGGTGCGCAGGACTCCGATGCAGTCAAGGATGTGGAGTCTTTGGTCCTCTGAGAAAATGTGTGGTTCTTGGCAGAAGATGGGCAGCTCTATTGCTTGGTTGATGTGGAAGGGTGAGGCCACCTTCGGGATGAACTTTGAGTGGGTGCGAAGGGTAGCCCTGTTGTGGTAGAGCTGTGTGTAGGGTGGCTGTGCCACAATAGCCTGTAGTTCGCTGACCCATCTGGCGGATGTGATAGCTATCAGGAACAGGGTTTTCCAGAAGGCGTACTTCAATGCTGTCAATTGCAGTGGCTTGAATGGTTTCTATGTCAGCTGGGGGAGGATGGAACTGGGGGTCATACCATGGACCTCAGGTTTGCTAGACCCCTTCATGAAGCGGGTGACTAGCGGCAGTGTGGTGATGGAGCTGTCGCTCTGACAGTCATGGAAGGCCGTGATGGCTGAGAGGTGGACTTGGATGGATTGTGTCTTGAGGTCATGCTCGAAGAGGGAGGTGAGGCATTGAAGAACCTGTGAAATCGGATACGTTACTGGGTCTAACCCTTGTGAGGGACACCAGATGTTGAAGCACTTCTACTTCAGGCCATAGGACTTCCTCGTGGATGGACGTCTGGCAGCGAGGATTACTTGCTGCATCTTCATGGCAGGCTGAGGGATGACAGGGTCAGCCTCTCAATCTCCAGGACATCAGCTCTAGGGCCAGCAGGATGAGGTGTAGCATGTAACCATTGTCCTGGGGAGGAGATCTGATTTGAAGGGGAGACATACAGGAGGCTCCCGGGAGAGGCAGCGGAGGTAGGAGAACCATATCTGCTGAGGCCAATGGGGGCGATGAGGATGGCCTGTGCTTTGTCCTGGATAATCCTCTGTAGGGTTTTGGACACCAGTGGGATAGGGGGAAAAGCATACACTAGTGACCACTCCTCTTATGACACGTCGAAGGCATCTGTTGCGAGTTTCCCGATGGAGAAAGGTGAATAGTGGTGCACCCCAGGGATCTGTGCTAGGTCCGCTGCTTTTTAATATATTCATAAATGACGTGGAAAAGGGAATAATGAGTGAAGTTATCAAATTTGCAGATGACACAAAACTATTGAAAGTTGTTAAAACCCATGAGGATTGTGGAAAATTGCAAGAGGATCTTGATAAATTGGAAGACTGGGCATCAAAATGGCAGATGAAATTTAATGTGGACAAGTGCAAAGTTATGCACCTAGGGAAGAACAACCCAAACTATGGTTACACGATGCAAGGTTCCACATTAAGAACCACCACACAGGAAAAAGATTTAGGCATCATTGTGGATAACATGTTAAAACCCTCCGTCCAGTGTGCAGCGGCGGCCAAGAGAGCAAATACAATGCTAGGTATCATAAGGAAAGGAATGGAAAATAAAACAAAGGATATTATAATGCCTCTGTATGGTTCCATGGTGCAACTGCACCTTGAATATTGTGTGCAATTCTGGTCGCCGTATCTTAAAAAGGATATAGCGTTATAAGAAAAGGTTCAGAGAAGAGCCACCAAAATTGTAAAGGGGATGGAAGGATACTCCTATGAAGAAAGGCTAAAAAGGTTAGGGCTCTTTAACCTGGAAAAGTGATAGCTGAGGGGAGATATGATAGAAGTCTATAAATTAATAAGCAAAGTGGAATGGGTAAACGTAGATCGATTGTTTACGTTATCAGAATATAGAAAGACTAGGGGACATGCAATGAAGCTACAGGGTAAACTATTTAAGACTAATAAGAGAAAATATTTTTTTCACTCAACGTGTAATCAAACTCTGGAATTTGTTACCGGAGGATGTAGTAAAGGCTGTTAGTGTAGGTTGGTTTAAAAAAGGATTGGACAAGTTCCTGGAGGAAAGGTCCATAAAGCATTATTAAAAAGGGACCCAGGATATCAATGCTTGACCCAATACAAGCTTTGTGGAACTTGTGTCTTTTGGGGAAACTGCTAGGTACGAGGGAGGGAGGGAAAAACGGAGTTACTTACCTGTAACTGGAGTTCTCCGGGGACAGCAGGATAAGTCAGCCACACTTGGTGACGTCATCCGACGGCGCCGAGACGGAAGTACTCTCCATAGCTCAGAAGGGCTTTTGCCCTTCTGAGCATGGGCCAACTGGCCCCACCCCCTGCCCGCCTCTAGCTAGACAGTTTGTCACTAGCTGAGCCTTTTCCCGCTAGGAGGCGGGCACTAGGACAGAGGCAGACCCCATCCCAGGGGAGGTGGGCGGGTATGTGTGGCTGACTTATCCTGCTGTCCCCGGAGAACTCCAGTTACAGGTAAGTAACTCAGTTTTCTCCTAGGACAAGCAGGATGAGTCAGCCACACTTGGTGCCTCCCAAGCTGCCACACAGCTGCGGTGGATGGGGGAAGGCCGAGACACAACTTCAGGGCTAATAAGAGCCTTGTGGAGCAGAATGTTGCAACAGAAAACCTGTCAGACTGCAGTGGCAATACACGCATGTGCAGTAGCAGTGTTGTGAGAGGGCACAGTAGGAAGGTCCCTTCCGTATGAGCTTGTAATTGCGATGCAACATGTGCAGAGGGGGAAGTTATCCGCATGCTGGTTTGCAGATGCGATATACACACAGAGGGTGAGTTACCCGTATGTTGGCTTGCAGATGTGATGCACACATGTGCAGAGTGAAACTACCCGTATGCTGGCTTGCAGATGCGATGCACACATGTGCAGAGGGTGAACTACCCGTATGCTGGCTTTCAGATGATGCGATGCAGAGGGTGAAGTTAAGGGTACACCTGGAGATGTAGTCACATCGAGCAGTAATAGTGCGATATTCAGCCATCGATCAATAGTAGTGCGGGATTCACCATCGAGCAATAGTAGTGTTGGATTTACCGCAGTCGCGAAGCAAGAAGGTGCCGTTGCAAGGCACGCGCCTGTGCGGTAACAGATGTGCAGGCACCTAGAGCACTAGTAAAGCGTGATTCACCATCGAGCATCATGCGTAGTGCGGGAATCACCGCTGTCGTGATGCATGCCATCTAGCAGTAGTGGTAGTGCTGAATTCACCGCTGTCATGATGCATGCCATCTAGCAGTAGTAGTAGTGCGGGATTCACCGCTGTCGTGATGCATGCCATCCAGACGTAGTAGTAGTAGTGCGGGGTCACCGCTGTCGCGATGCACGCATGTGCAGAGGGTGCGAAACGAGGCACGCATGTGCAGCGGGGTTCACGTTGTCATTGTGAATGTCATCGAGTAGTAGTAGTAGTGTGGGGTCACCGCTGTCGAGATGCACGCATGTGCCCAGGGTGCGATAAGGCACGCCTGCGCCGTAAGATATGTAGGTACGTCGCAGTAGCAGTTACCGTAATGAGAAGCAGAGGCATCTGTAACACTGAGCAGCAGATAACTAAGCTGGCCATGCGTGCAAAAGGGGGTATTAACACATCACTTGACACATCAGTAATAAGAGAGGTTTCTCCCTTTTTTTTTTTTTTTTTTTTTTTAATGAGAACCGATAGAATGGCAGGATATCATGACCTAGAGTGGCCACTGTTGGGAACAGAATACTGTGCACAGCTGCACTGCAGGGTTGAAGCCAATCGTACCCTGCATTCAGGGTGCGTATCACACTCCCTGCATGCTTGCCCATTGCTGCTGGCATCTGTGCCATGGCCAGAACTGCTCTGCCGATGGGGCATCTAAGGTAACGGTGTTGTCAGAAGACCAGGTGTTGGTTTCTCCCACGCTGGACCCCGGCACAGTATGCATGGGGGGAAGGTGTTGAGTCTGGAGCCAGTGATTTTCCTGCCTGGCTGAAGCTCCTGTCCGGTCTAAGCAGGAGGTGCTATAGTGACAGGGCCTCCTAGGAGAATGGAAGTCCTGTGTAGAAGCATGGCTGAGGCTCCTGTCCGGTCTAAGCAGGAGGTGCTATAGTGACAGGGCCTCCTAGGAGAATGGAAGTCCTGTGTAGAAGGAAACAGGGTTGGAAAAGTCCTGTGTAGAAGGAAACAGGGTTGGGTCCCATGACGCTGGTGTGTGATCACACGACCGTGTGCCATCCTGTTTCCGTGGGGCTCCATTCCTCCCAGGGAGCGTGGTGTGTAGCTGATCCGGGGAGTGGCTCATTTCTGGAGGACTGCGCGTTGGATGCCTGCCAGGCCTCCTGGTGGGCCCGCAAGATCGGTCAACGTAAAGTGGGTCCAGATAATCATAGCAGCTGGGGTTGCCTGTATGCCACAATGAGCAGCCCTACAGGGGACAGAAAACGAATTTGGACAACTATCCCGAGGGTTGTCAAGAGGTGACTGCGAATCGACATGAGCAGGCATAGCTCAGGCATTGGCTAGTTGAGGGTGATGCTAAGCCACCTGAAGCAGAGGCTGGTTAGCTCTTGTAGGTCCCTCCTGAGACGTGTAGCTCTCCCTGACGGTCTGGTAGTGGAACGGTGCAGTGGGCGGTGCTTACTGCAATCTACAGTAGCGGTGAGGGCTCGTGGAGGGTTCTAGTTGGTGCAGCCTGGGAAGGAGAAGACATCCAATTGCTGCCATGTGCTTCGGGCCTCCTGTCGGTAGGTGCTTGTCTGTCAGTACAAGGATCGTCTGTTGGAGGGAAGATAGAAGAAGGCAGGATGGCTTCGGGGTGTAATTGCTGGTGCATGAACTCGCAGATGCATGTAGCAAGAGACTTACCCACTTACAGGCCCAAAGTAGTGATCTTAACCACTTGGTACGTGCCTCATGGTCCTAACCACTAGGCTCGTGCCCCCATTGGGTGTCCCAAGCGTTGTCCAGAGCGTTATTAAGGGTGGTCCAAGCTTTGTCTATAGGCAATGCCGGGAAAACAGGGATGCATTGTATTCCTACCTGCGGCCATAGCCGGAACCACCTGAGAGTCAGGGTGGGTGACAGGGGTGGCAGGAGCTGGAAGGAGACCTTCATATGGGACCTGAGTATGTGACCTTTTGGTCCCGGGCACTAGCCGTGTGCGCGGCGCCACACCGTAGCCTGTTGGCTCCTCGATGCCTCGGGTGGCAGAAATGGCTGGCAAGAGGGATCCCCAAGGGGGGGGGGGCGCTGCTTACCCGTAGTAGGCATGACTGTCAGAAGGGTTTCTCGTTATGGGACAGGTTTCGCTAGGTCAGTGTAGGACATTGTGGCTAATTGGTGACCTGCTGGTAGGCAGTGGGAGAGGGCATGTGCCATTCCCAAGTCCTTGAGCGGCCGCCTTTGTCTGAGGGAGGCTGTTGTTCAGTCGACAGTGGTGAGAACCTTTATTGATGAGAGCCTTAGATATTGATGAGAACCTTTGTGAGAGCCTTTGATGAAAGGGGGGGGGGGTTGGGAGCCACAGCTGAGACTTGTCCAAACACCCTGGTCTGTATGGATTGTACCGCGCTGTCACCACTCTAGAGGCGGCCCTCGGTCAATCGGGTCTCCAAGGAAGAGATCCATCGTGGCTAGCTCTGTGGGGCCCGGCCATCAGATGGCACCGTTTGTGCCCTATCACCTCCCTCTTTGTTAAGTGATAGCTTGCCGCGTAATAAGGAAAGTGCCGCAGTGGCGGGCCAGCGAGGTGCTGAGCCCACGCTTGGACCCGGGGTTGTGACATAGTTCACAGACGGTGTCCTAAGTAGCTTCATACCCTTCATGAAGCAATCATGCTGGTAATGTGGACCTGATGGAATGTGGCTTGACCAGTCTGGTAGTTGTCTTACACTCCTTATTGAGTAATTATATAAATTTGTTTTTTTTTTGCAGAGTGCGAAGGTAGTCGGACCAGCATAGGTTGCTTAGGGGAGTTCAGCTCTTCTAATATTTCGGGTTGGCGAATAAGCTCTGTGGCCTACCCTGCAACACAGGGCCACGGTAAGACACCTGACCGTAAGTGATCAGGGTGTAGCATTGTGCTGCAACTTCCTGGAAATTAGGTGATGTACCTGAGGTCTACCTGTCGGAGCTTAAAGATGTGCCAATACTAGGCCAGGAGATATGTCATATAGAGGCCGGGTATGCAGCTGGGCTGCTATGAGGGATGAAGAGAGACCCCAGTGGATGTACCGGGTAATGCTCCTGTGCTTTGCTTGCTTACACCGGCGTGGGCCTGTATCCTATTGGCTACTGGTTTTGGCGCAGGGTCCCGGAAAAACCTACTGCTTGATGAGCCGTGATAGGTATAGGATGTTTCGGCCAGTTACTGGAGGGGACCCTGACCTGTTCACGGCCTGCTGGTGGCTTACTGGCAATGGTGCTCACAGCTGGGGATCAGGCTGGCCGAGGGACCAGCGTGCTTTGGAAGGTCCAATGTGATTCCCCAGGGCATGCTGGGTGTCCTGTGCCACAATGGTGTCGGTACCTGAACCAATGGCGTTCCCAGTCTTAGATGCAGAGGCTCCAGTTCCTAAAGGCGGAACAAGAGGTGGCTGTAGTCCTAGGCGTAGTACCACCCCTGGCTGGAGGCCACAACCATGGATAGGATAGGCGGCAGAATGGCGTCTGACTCACTCAGCTGACTCCCGGACGAGTTTGTTTCGTATAAGAGACCTGTCCTTGAACCAGCGACACTGGGAAGCAGGGGAGGCAGGTAGCATGGTTGGCCTCGGAGTGTGATCCTGTCGGCTTCCCATCCAGGGAGGGCACCATATGGGAGAATCAGCATAGGCAGGATATGTCAGGATGCCCCATGCTTCTGTTTGTGGACCGCTGCACGTACGGCTTGGAATCTGTGCGTGCCGAGCTGAAGATGCGTCTGAGTGCCGGGTTTTGATCATCAGCGGGGTTGAAGGTGCAGGGTAACTTCCTGCTAGTGGCGGTCTGCCTCTGACGCCCCTGTGTGCTCCGGGAAGTATCTCGGCGCCGAGGCAGGCCGCCTGCTCATGGTGGCCTGCCTCTGACGCCCCCCGTGCGCTCCGGGATGTATCTCTGCGCCGAGACAGAGCAGCGGTAGATCCGGCGGCCAGGCTCATGCTGCGATGCAGCGTCAGCAGTGACGTGCCCGGCCTTCCTTTTCGGCACCATTTCTCCAGCCTGTGTCAGTTGGCCCGGCGCCGTGAGGGGGGGTCCAGCGCCGGCGCCGTGGGAGCAGGTGAAGCTTCAACCAATGGCAGAGCTAGGTTTGGCACTGGCCAATGGCACGGTAGGGCGGGGTTAGGATGGGCCCAACCAATGGCATCGAGTTTCTGGCCTGAGGGGCGGAGTTATGCTGCAGCCGATGGCACCTTGAGGTGGAGAAGGATCGCTGACCTCACCTCTGGCTGGTCAAGATGGCTGCCCCCATGGTCCACACGTGTGATGGGGAATCCCGGTGCAACCGCAGAGTAGAGGAGGCTGGCCGGGGACAAGAGGCCTTCTCAGGCACGTCCCAGGCTGCCGCGAGGGCTGCTTTGCACGAGTTTCCTTCTCCGGTGCGATAGCAGAGCAGAGGAGGCTGGCCGGGGACGGAGGCCTTTTCAGGCACGTCCCGGGCTGCCGCGAGGGCTATCTTCCCACCAAGTCCTTAGTCTGGGATTCTTCTGCCCTTGGGAAAGGGAGAGAGAGGTAGGAGGCTAGCCGGGAACAGAGGCCAATTTGGCACGTCCTGGGCTGCCGTGGACTACTCCCGTCTGGGAGCTTCCTGCTTCTTCCTGGAGCATGAGTAGTTCTTCTTGAATTCTGCTTTTGATGATATATAAATCATCTTTCTGTAGAAATGTTGAAAGAAAGCGTAGTATTAAATTGAAGTGAATAAGGTGGATTTTCCTCTTTCTTTAGATGGTAATCTTTGTGGAGAGTAGAGAGGTCCGTCTTGCTGGCAAGGCGGAAGAAGTGAAACTGGCTAGCTAGGGGCGGGCAGGGGGGTGGGGCCAGTTGGCCCATGTTCAGAAGGGCAAAAGCCCTTCTGAGCTATGGAGAGTACTTCCGTCTCGGCGCCGTCGGATGACGTCACCAAGTGTGGCTGACTTATCCTGCTGTCCTAGGAGAATAACATTTATTAAAAGAGGGCTGCTACACAGTACCCTGTCCTGTGCTGCTGAGGTAAGCTGTGACCAACTTCCTGGGTGATTAACTGTCCTTGCTTGGATAGAAGGAGTCTTTCAAAATGGCCTTTTGACCTGCCACCTGGTGTTAACACCTATTGAAAAGGTTTCACAGGTCTCTTGCCCCCTAGGTAGAAGGCCTCTTTGTAAGGGTCTCTAGAAGGCTTTATTTGTTGCTCAAAGAGTACTGACCCTGTTTTGCCTTTTATGCTAGGTTATATTCTGATTTGATTTAAATTACAACTCTTTGCTGCTGCTAGGCTCTGACTTATTATGAAATTTAAACTACAAGCTCTCTGCTGGGTTCCAAAGTTAACCAGAAAGCTCTCTTCTGTGTTTTAAATTTAAACTGCTGCTACTAGGCCCTGACTGATTTAACAGAAAACACTGGGTTCACAGATTAATTAGCTTTAAAACAAAGAAGTCCTTTCAGAAAATTCCCAGAAGTATATACAATCTCCAGGAACAAGCAGGAATGAGTCTTCACATATGGGAGACGTCGCCGACGGAGCCCACACGGGAATGCTCCCCAGCATCCAATCAGAAAGCCTTTGGGAGCATCCCCCGCGCCTGCGCGGTGGCTTCCCGCCCTTCCTACTGCCTCTCCCCAGTTTTTCGTTTTCCGCGGAGCAGGCAGGACATCCCTCCTGCCACCGCAGAAATTTTTCCCTTTTTTCTTGTTTCTGTAGTCGCGGCCTTTTTCCCGCCGACAGCGGCACCTCCGTGCCCCCTTTTGTTTTCTCTTTTTTTTTTCACTCTTCATTATTCGTCGCCTGGAGGGACCCTTCTTTCCCTCCGGGCGTTGAAGCCTACCGGGCTTACAGCATGGAGCCTTCTTCCCCCCAGAAGTGCCCTCACTGCGGGGACTTAGTTTTCCACATAGACTCCAATGCCTGGTGCCTCTTTTGTTTGGGGCCTGACCCTTTCCTCCCGGGTCCTCCGGGCTACAGTGTCGGGAGAAGACCTTCCCTTTTTTGGGTATCCCTCGATGACGTTTTCCCGCCCAAGGCGCGGTCATCGGGTTTTTCTTCTCTCCAGGATCAGGTAACCACACAACAGTCTGTTAAGACTAGCCAAGTCTTGAGGGGCGAGTCTCATGCGTGGCATGGCGACGGCTCCGGCCAACCCCTCAAGCCCCCCTTGGCTAATATACCCCGGCGGGAGTCTTCGGGCTCCAAAGCATCCACGGGGTTTCGGGCTGTTCCTGGGGTTCGCTCCTCACAGAACATTCCCGAGCCATGCTCGAGGGTGGTACCCGCTTCGAGCGGTGCCGATTCACCGGCATCGGCGCCGGCGTCGAGTGTTCCACTCTTCGCCAGGGATCGTCAACTGGTGTCCTCGGCGCCTCCGGGGCCGATCGACTCGACCCAGTCTGGCCTCCCTACATCCCAGCCATGCGCGGGTGTGGTATCTGCTTCGGGCGGTACCGACCCCTCGACATCGGCGTCGGTGTCGAGCGTTCCGCTCCTCACCGGGGATTGTCAGCTGCGGTCCTCGGCGCCTCCGGGGCCGACCGACTTGAGCCGGTATGGCGTTCCTACATCCCGGCCATGCGCGAGGGTGATATCCGCTTCGGGCGGTACCGACCCCTCGGCATCGGTGTCGAGCATTCCGCTCCCCACCGGGGATCGTCAGCGGCTGTCCTCGGCACCTCTGGGGCCGATCGACTCGACCCAGTCTGGCGGTCCTACATTCAGGCCATGCGCGGAGGGGGTACCCGCTTCGAGCGGCACCTCGGCGTCGAGGGTTCCACTCTTCGCCGGGGATGGTCATCTGGCCTCGCTCCCTTCGGGGCCGATCGCTTTGACCTGTGCTGGGTTGCCAGTATCCCAGCCCTGCGCGAGGGTGGTACCGGGTTTGAGCAGCGCCGCTCCCCCGGAGTCGGCAGGGGCGTTGAGCGATCAATCCCAGATGGGCGATCTGTCGAGGGCCCCGCCCATTGCTAGAAAAGGGACCCCGGGGTCTTCGATTGCTTCAATCCAGCCTGGATTCCCGCCGTCCCGCAACGGTACCCCGGCGTCGGCGCCAGAGTTTTGCGCTTCCCTCCCCGCAGGGGCTCGTCGTCAGGCGACCTGGATACCCTTGGGGACGGGTCGTATGCCCCAGAAGGATTTCCCTCCGGGTAAGACGGGCTCGAGAGGGGGCTCGGCGTCTGGCAGTGCCCGCCGCCCGACATCGGCGCCAGTGTCGGATGACCCCCTCTCTACCGAGCTTTGTCCTCGGGGGCCCTCGATGCTCGTGACGCCGATCGACGTGGTTCCGATTCGCTCCCCGGGATCAGCATCGCCGGCACGGCCGCCCCCGCTGGGGCCCTCTAGGAGGGAGTCGATCTCCTCGCTCGGTTCGATGCCCAGCCTGGAATCGGTATCCAGCCTCGAAGGCTTGGCTACGACACGTTTCGGGATCGGCCCCTGTCCCTTCCCGCGACGCAGAGCAGAGATTACTAACCACTGCCCTCCGGCTGCCTCGGAACCGCTTCAGTCGCCGGGGGCAGCGCCGCCCCCGGTTTTGGGGCCGAGGCCGATTCCTGCGGCTCCGTCGGTGCCATTGACCCCTTCGATGCCTAGCTTGGAATCAATTCCAGGAACCGACGACGCCATGCTGACTGCCCCGATCCGGGGCTGTTGGTTCCCTCCTCTGCCCAGCGGGCATCAGTCCGATAGGCCTTTTGGTGCCCTGGCAGCCCCTCCCGCCATCGCCTCCCACGGCATAGCCCCTCCGGGAGAGCCATCCTTTCAGAATTTCCTCCTTGACATGGCGGACTTGCTGGCCATTCCTATCCCGGGCCTAAATCCAGGCCCTGCGGAACAGGCAACCGTGATGCTTCCTCTGCATCCCTCCCTGCAGGATCTCCTGCTGGGGGCTTGGCGGTCGCCTTTGAGGGTTCCTGTACGGTCGACTGCGATGCATGCTCTGTATCGGGTGCCCCCCTCCCCGGGTTTTCAGCAGCACCAGCTTCCACATCATTCCATCATGGTGGAATCGGCGCTGAGGAAGGTTGGAAGAAGAAGCATTCTTCTCGCCCTCGGCCGCGCCTCGAAAACGCTGGATACCCTAGGACGTCAAACCTTCCAAACGTCTATGTTGGCGTCCAGAATTATTTCATATATTTTTTATATGAGCCTGTCACTCCGGGAGGTCACCGAGAGATTATCTATGTTGTCTCCCTTCTTTCCTGCAACCAAGGCCTCTGAATATTCCTTGCTTCTTTATCACTGCAGGAATATCTCTGGGTTCCTTTCTCGCGCTTCTCTAGACTCCTTCCTGTCGGTCAGCAGATCCTCTGCTATTGCCATTAGAGCACTCCGTACAGCATGGTTGCAGGCGTCAGATTTGTGTAGACGGGCACAGCATAACCTGGGTAATTCTCCCTGTGCCGGAGATCACCTCTTCAATAGCGAAGCCTTACGTCAGGTTGCGCAGTGCTTCGCTAACCTTCCCAGCGTTAGAAGCCATCCTAGATCCCGGCTTCCCCCCCGGGGTGGTAAATGCCTCACTAGACCTTCCTTCCCTAGGAAGAGGAAATGTCACCCACCCGCCAGGTGCGCCCAAGCAAGGGACCTCTCACTCTGGATTGAAGTCCCCGGGCCCACACCAGGATACTCATACCAAGCAGTTTTAGGCTCCTGTAGGCGGCTGCCTGCAATTAACCTTCTCTACCAGAAGCTTAAATTGAGCTCTACTCTGGGGTTCGTTCAGTAGGGCAAATGGTTTGGATGCTTATCCAGGGGTTCAGGTATTCTCCTTCCGTTGGTAGAGGGAGATCACCTCCATTCCATGATAGCTCTGGCCCATGGTCATCCTACTCCTCAACTGACTTACCCTTAGGTACGTTCCCCGAACCCTTCTCTGCCGGGTCCCCCTGCTGATTGCTACCGTACCGGAATTCTCCTTCCAGGGTAGACCTTTGTCTGCTGTCCCTCGCAGCATGTTCTGCACAACTCCTCGACAAGGCCAGCTCAACTCTGTCCCCCTTGTCTGTCTTCTCTGTTCAGGCAGGTGAAACCCACCCTGCTATAGTCCCCCAATGCTTTCCAAGGACTATACCCTCATGTCTCCCGATTGGTGCGGGGGCGAGTTTTTTTCTGTGTGATGGTCCTGGGGACACATCTAGGGCCTCAAGTACCCCTGATGTGTTCTGCCGGAATGATACTATCCTCTGTTCTTCATGCTACAGTGCTGCTAGTTCGCCGATCTGCCCCCGCTCCACCGGAATGGATCCCTTCTCCCGGACGGATCTCGACGCCACCTCCCCAGGTGGACGTCTCTGTGGATCAATGGCAGGTCCGCCTTATCAGTGTTATGCCCATGGAGGTAGGTTTTACTGTATATATCATTAAGTTATTCTGTACATAGTTTCCCCGGTTGTCCTATTGTTGAAGTTCCCTGTTCAATGTAAAACTCAATGTTACTTGTATACATTGTAGTATGTTCTTGTTCAATGTACACCGCACTGATTGTAATAGCGCGGTATAAAAGAAGTGTTAAATAAATAAATAAAATAAATACCTGCGTTAGTACCTGGGTGGGCATTCTCCGTGCCCAACGGCCTAGATATATCAGATATCACCTGTTCAGTAGGTGCATTGGGAGATGTCCACAGTGCCTGTGTTCTACTGCCTCTTTCCCCGATGGCCGGTACTCACGCCCCCCCTCCCCCTCCGGAGTCTGGCCAGTCCGCCCGCCTATCTCCTCGGATCGGCTTTCGGACTGGTTTGGCAATCTACTTCCGGTGACACTGCCAAGAAAACCCAGGAGCTTCTGGGTCGCCAGGAGTCAGGACTGACTCAAAGGCACACATTGCATTTTGTACTCTGCGTAATGCTGTGACGTTAACAGCTTCTATTTTTAATTATGCCCTCCTCCCGGAGGTTGAGACCCTTGTCTCCCTATCCCTTAGCTAGGGAAGACCGTGTACTCCTTCTGCTCTGGGGTACACTCCTTTCTTCTCCGGACTAGGCTATCCAGATTGGCCAGTCTTCTACTGTTAGTCCTCTGAGTTATGGGCTCTGCTCCTAAGGGAGTGCTCAGCTTTTTGCATAAAGCTTCCTTGAAGACCTACCGTCCTTCTCCTGACCCAGTTGACACCTGGGTCTCCTGTCCTTCCGGATTTGGAACTTCCTCCTCGCTGCTGTGAAGTTCCCTTGAAGACCTCGCTACTGCGTCTACAGTGCCTCCATCGCAGCTCCACTTCCTACAACCCAGTAGGTAAGCTCTATATGGTACTAGGTCATTAACTCATTAAATGCTTAATGATACTTCTCCTGTAGCCTTGGGGTTTTTTGCTGTTCCTCTCAACTCCTACCCTCCATCCCTCAGGGGATGCCGGGGATTCAGGTTGGGGAAATTGCCATCCTGTCCTGGGCTGCGCTTATGGGATCTCCCCGGGCATCCTCAGCTAGGGAGTCCCCATATGTGAAGACTCATTCCTGCTTGTTCCTGGAGATAGCACAGTTACTTACCTGTAACAGGTGATCTCCGGAACAGCAGGAATTAGTCTTCACAACCCGCCCACCTCCCCTAGGAGTTGTATCTTTATCTCTCTATTCCTTCCTCTCCTTCTGGCTCAGCTATAAAACTCAACTGGGGAGAGGCAGTAGGAAGGGCGGGAAGCCACCGCGCAGGCGCGGGGGATGCTCCCAAAGGCTTTCTGATTGGATGCTGGGGAGCATTCCCGGGCGGGCTCCATCGGCGACGTCTCCCATATGTGAAGACTAATTCCTGCTGTTCCGGAGATCACCTGTTACAGGTAAGTAACTGTGCTGTACTCACAATTGCAGCTCTCTCTCCAGAAATGGCAGCACAGCTGGGGATGGAGGCCCAAGGGGGCACACCCTGTGCCACGGAGGAATCCTTGTGAACAATGTGTTCATTGGCTTGGGCCCAGTGAGGAGCAGCTGAGGAAGTAAGCAGAATGACGGCCAGGAAATCTTGCAAGGCATGGCTTCTCGATTTTCAGGCTTGACGGAGACATCCTTGAGCAGTGTGGACAGTCCTCCATGCTGTTGCCGGTTCCCAAGCACCAAACACACCGATCGTGTGTGTCGGTGCTGTTCATTTTCCTCCCGCGTTTCAGGCATTTTTTTAAAACCCGGTTTGGTCATCTGCATACCTTTGCTTTGGATACTGTTCGTCTACTCTTTTGGATCCTTTTCTTGGTATTTTTTATTTTTTTTGGAGAGCGCTGTAGGTCTGTCTTGCTGGCAAGGCAGAAGAATGGAAACTGGGCCAGCTAGGGGCGGGCCAGTGGTAGGGTTACCGGGCACATGCTCAGAAAGCCTTGCCTTTTTGAACTCTGGAGAGCACTTCTGTCCATGATGCCGGTGGATGACATCACTAGATGTGGCTGACGCATCCTGCTGGTCCATGGAGAAAATAAAATTACAGGGCAGTGACGTCCATCTCAGGCAAGCTAGCAAAAGGGGACGACCAGCAGCATAGCAAAACATAAACATGAGCCTTTATTCCCTGTCTGTGCTTGTTCACTACTTGTAAAATAAAGGGGCTATAAATGTACCTTCTTCTCCACACCCTGCAGATGTCTGTTTGCCTGACAAAGCATGCACTTTTCTGGTTCCTTTTCGTATCTGGAGCAGGTATAACCTTGGATGTGGCTCGGGACATCCAGAACATTTCTAAGTTCGGGTGAGGATGTTCACGTTCTTGGGAATGCCTCAGTCCACCTATACCACACCCCTGTTCTTACTTGGATTCCTCGTGCCTGGGGGCGTCATAGAACCGGCTTCCAAAATGTCTCTGGGGATGTCTCTTTGCTTTGGACATCTCTGTGCCTGCTTTCAGATGCCCAAAGCACGACTAGGGCTTCTAAAGTAACCCTCATAAAGGTTAGATTAAAAAAGAAAAGATAGAAGGAGATAATTTAAAAGATAACAGTAAAACAAACTTACAATGTACAGAGGGGTCCTTAACAAGGCCAGTTCCCAATTCCTGGCCCTGGTCTGCACTGTCTCTGGAAATCATATTATATATATAAAGAGGGAACTTTTCAGTCATGGAAGGGTTCTTTGCTGGTGATATAGATCTGAGAGGTGCTTTTCATCCCCAGACGTGGGGGTAAGACTATAAAAAGAGGGTTATGCTCTCAGGGGCTCCACAGGAGGGGAAGAGTATATGATACCCTAGCCTAGTCAAACCTTCAACTGTGTGCCCCAGGGCCTTTCCCCTCCCCCCCCCATTCCAGAATCTCCCTTCCCTTCACTTTCATGGTCCAGCATGTCTCATTCCCTACCCCCCCCCCCCCCTTATGCCCGACATTTCCCCTTTTCTACCCTTCTTGTGTCTGGCATCTCCCCTTCCTAAGGTTGCCAATTTTTTTGCAGGCAAATCAGAGTCAAATATTGGAAGTGGAGTGGGGAGGGGGAGAAGGGGCATCTTTGCTCCAGGCATGGAGGAGAGGAGTCATTGTTACAGCCACGCACAACCACCCCATTACAACAGCAGTATCATGAGGGATAAGTGGCCTAGTGGTTGATGCAAGTTGCAGAGGGAGGGGGGCAGTGGGTTCAAATCCCACTGGAGGACAGCAACATTGGGCTGGAGGGACTGGGGTTTCAAATCTCACAGCTGCTCCTTGGGCAAGTCATTTAATCATCTGTTGCCTCGGGGCACTTTAGGGACAAGGGAATATATACCGTACTTGAATGTACACTGCTTTGGCAGGATGAAAAGCAGTATATAAGCATTGCTAAATAAATAAGTTTCCAAGCAGAGAAATAGAAAAGTGACGCATTTCCCCTATACTGTGCAAAATGTAAAGCTAATGGATGTAAATTTTAAAAACGTATTAAAATCATTAAATTGAAAATATTTTTTTTCTAGTCCCTCTGTCCCCATTGCTGGAGTCATGGATTTAGGAGGCTGCCAAAAAGGTAGGAGTCGCTGACACAGCTCTAAAATCAGGGATATCGGATAACCTCACCCCTTCCCTATCCCTGGCTTCCCCGTGTCCCGAAAATCTGACTCATTATAGGGTCACCGGGCCAGGTTTGCAGAATTTCCCAGCTCACCAGATCTCTAGAAGAAGCCCATCCGATGTAGCACATTTCCTATCAGAGCCTGGTCACGGAGCTGGCCGCTTTCCAGCAACGCTGCTTTCAGTTTCGTTTGCACAGAAAGCGACCGTCTACCGAGGGAAGTGCTACGTGCTCCTGATCAAACCCCTCTTGTCGCTTAGACCTCCGTTTTCAAATGGCTTCAGGCGGAACAGGTAAGAACATTGTGTTTTCTGGGTACATGACTGTTACCCTAAGTGTGAATTTCTAGTGAAATATACTGTCTGCAGACTGAGAGTTGTATCCTAGAGCAGACTCTAAAGACGTTTAGGGGAGGGGGGCAGCATTTCTCTCTTTGTAGGTTAGTTCCTGTTTTCGTGTCGTGCTTTCGGTTCAGCCCTTGAATATTTTATGCTAAAAAAACTTTAATCAAAGCTTATATTATAGAGTTTTACTATGTCTTAGGACTTTGCCAAAAGGGACCGAAAAAGACCCTTGACTAGAGGGTGATCCGGTGACCTCTCCATGCGGAGCTTCGGTTTGCCAGTTATGTTTTGCTGATTTGAGATGTTCCCTTTGAAGAGATGCGAGATGTAAAACCAGGGGTAGATAAGAGAGGAATGCGTTTCTCGGCTGTTTATCCGGAGGACCCCACCCCAGCCCTTCCCCTCCTTTCATGCGTGCCATATGTCAGCCCGACCTACGAAGAAGGTCCCGGATCTCCAGCTGAAGGGGAGGGGCCGATGGTGGAGATGAAATTAGAGAGAATATAGCTGAACTCCTGGGTATATTTCTGGTTCTCCGCTCGTTCTCGTGCCTTCCAGGATGTCTCTAATGAATGTTCATGAAAAGTTTTTGCACACAGTTAGTACTTGCGTCTTTAGGAAAGACGGGGACTGACAGCAGGCCGGACGTTTCTGCAGACTCTGCTTGATTTCCGTTCTTGCAGTACTAAAGCCATTCCTTTGCTTCACCCTTTGCACTTTTCTGTGCACCTCCCACATGATGGATGTAAGTTCAGCTGGGCTAAACTGCTTTTAGAATTTTCTGTATCTTTTTTTTATTTTTAAGAACTTAAGAACATAAGATATGCCATACTGGGTCAGACCAAGGTCCATCAAGCACAGTATCCTGTTCTCCAGGACCAAGCAGGAAGTCAGTCCTCATATATGAGTGTCATCGGCGCAGATGAAGCCCCAGCGGAGCATTTCCCCAGCTTTCTATGAAAGCCTTTGGGAATGCAGGCACGCATGCGCGGTTCCCTTCCCGCCTAAAGATGCCATCTTACCTCAGTCTCATTTTTCCGTGAAGCCCACTGGACGTGTGTCCTGTTTTCCCGGTTAAAATTAGATTGTTTGACGATTATCGCTATTTTTCTCCCGGTTCGACGCCTGTTCCCCTCCCACCGGGTTCGGTACACTTGAAGAATGGTCTAGAATTTGGCAACTGGGATTTAATGTTAAAAAATGTAAGGTCATGCATTTGGGCTGCAGCAATTCAAGGGAGCAATACAGTATAGGAGGTGAAGTACTTTTGTCCACTAAAGAAGAGCGGGACCTAGGTGTGGTTGTGTCCGATGATCTTAAAGTAGCTAAACAGGTAGAAAAGGCGACGGCAAAAGCTAGAAGGATGCTTGGGTGCATACGGAGAGGAATGGCTAGCAGAAAAAAGGAGGTGATAATGCCTCTGTATAAGTCTTTGGTGCGACCTCATTTGGAGTATGGTGTGCAATTCTGGAGACCGCACCTTCAAAAGGATGTGAACAGGATGGAGTCGGTGCAGAGGGTTGCTACTAAGATGATTAGTGGTCTTCATTATAAAGCATATGAGGACAGACTTAAGGATCTTAATATGTACACCTTAGAGGAAAGGCGGGATAGAGGTGATATGATTGAGATGTTTAAATACCTCCGTGGCATAAATGTTCAGGGAGAGAGCCTCTTTCAATTGAAAGCAAGTTCTGCGACGAGGGGACATGGGATGAGGGTGAAGGGAGATAGATTCAGGAGTGATATGCGGAAATATTTCTTTACGGAAAGAGTAGTGGATCCGTGGAATAGTCTCCCAGTGGAGGTGGTAGAGATGAGGACAGTAACTGAATTCAAAAAAGCATGGGACCAACACAGAGGATCTCTAAAGGTAAAAAGTGGACTGTTGTAGTTGTTATGGAAGGACAGACTAGATGGGCCTTGTGGTCTTTTTCTGTCATCATGTTTCTATGATTCTTCTTTTTCGGTTTTTGCCCTTCGTGGCTGGCGTTCCCGCCCTTTTTTCCATTTTTCCCTGGAAGGCCGGTCCTTTGACCTCGCAGGGACTCTTTTTCCGCGATGGCTTCCAGTGGTTTTAAAAAGTGTGATAGGTGTAAGAAATTAATGTCTCTCACCGACACACACGACTGCTGCCTTCGGTGCCTCGGCCCCGACCACGACCCTAAGTCGTGCGGGCCATGTGGAAAAATGTCTTCCAAGACACTCCGAAGTCGACAGCAGCAAAAAGAAAGGCTTTTCTCGAACTCATCCTCCGGCCGGGCCCGGACCTCGTCTTGAGGCCTCGACATCTCGGGATTCCGATCCCGAGCGCCGTCAAAGCTCCTCGGACAGGGGGTCCCCCGACTGGGAACGCAAGAGGAAGAAGCGGCTCGCGAGGGCGTCGTCGTCGGAGGTCCCTGGCTCCTTGAGGGCCAGGTCTAAGACCCCCGACCGTCGCCCCGGGCCCGTGGAACACGAGAAGCCTGCAAAGGTTCCTCATGTGGAGCCGGAGTCTGCTGGACACGTAAGCCCCGTAGTCCTCGAGGACTCTCCTCCCAGGGAGCCGACATCGGGCCCGGTGCCGCCGGGGCCCGAGTCGATGGCTGCTGCGTCTCCTGAGCTGAGTCTCAGGATGACAGCCTTGGAGAACAGATTGTCTGCCTTCATGGAGCAGCAGCGGGCACTGATGGGCAGCCTGTCTGGCGCATCTGCCCCGACCACCGGGACATCGACCTCGAAGTCGACCCCAGAGACCGGGCCGATACTCGAGTCCATCGTGGCTCGGAGTCGACCTCGGTCGCGGTCTCCCTCGACCTCCCGTTCGGGACCGAGGGTGTCGACGCCGGTGCCTCCGGCGTCGGGGCGGGTGCTCCAGGGCCCCGCAGGGTCGGACCCTGACTCCGAGAACCGAGTATCCTCCGGGGGGGACCTACTCCGGGGCTCAGACTGCGGTGAGTCTGATGGGACGCACCGAGTTTTGAAGGTATCAGGAGACTCCTCGTCCTCTGTCTCCCAAGCTGACTCCTCCTCGGACGAGTCAGCTTGGGAGACGGAGGATGAGGAGTCTCCTGATACCTTCAAGACTCGGTGCATCCCATCAGACTCACAGCAGTCTGAGCCCCGGAGTAGGTCCCCCCCAGGAGGATACTCGGTTCTCGGAGTTCGTCCGGGATATGGCCACTGCCTTGGCTATTCCGGCGGACCCCGAGGAGGAGCCTCGAGCTGAACAGCTCGAGGCCCTATAGTATGACTCTCCTCCGAAGGAGGCCTTTACTGTCCTGGTTCCTCCGATGCTGGAACGGCTCCTCTTCAGTATGTGGGAGGCACCGGCCTCGGCGCCGGTTCTCAGCAAGCGAGTCGACTCGATCTATTGACTCTGAAAGAGCCCTGGTTTTCAGAAGGCACAGCTCCCACACCATTCTATGGTTGTGGAATCGGCCATGCATCGTCTGAAGAGCCAGAAGATGCACTCCGCTGTGCCCCCTGGCAGGGAGGCCTGAAACCTCGATGGCGTCGGTATAAAGTACTTCCAGGGCTCGATGCTTGCTTGCTGTGTCCAGTCCTACCAGCTGTACCTGGGCATGTACTTGCGGGATCTGGCCAAGGAGTTGGCCGGGTTCTCTGCTGGTCTCTCCGGGGAACCCTTGCAGAGATTTAAGTCCTTGTCCTCGGGGATTCGGGACTGCTCGAAGTTCATGTCCCACGCCGCCTATGATAGCTTCGAGGCTTCGACCCGAGTTGCAGCAGCCGGCATCGCGGCTCGACGCCAGGCATGGCTGCAGTCATCGGACCTCGAGCCATGGGTTCAGGACAAGTTGGTCGAGTCCCTTGCCGAGGTGAAAACCTTTTTGGCAAGCCCATGACCGAGAAGGCCGCTCAGCTCGAAACTTAGCACCTCACATGGACAAGATTGTCTAGGAAGACCTCTGCCCCTTCTCATAAAAAGAAGGGCTCGGGTAAAAAGCCCTTTTACCCGAGGAAGGGCACTGCCTACAAACAGTACCCGCAATATCAGGCTGCCCTCAGGGTCAGCAAGCCAAGGGGCAGGGTAATGGGCCCCGTAGGCAGAGGACCCCCAAGCCACCGGCCCCTGCTACCACTCAGCAGGGTGAAGGTTTTTGATTCCTTGAGCATAGCCTCTCCTCCACTGCTCTCCCAACCCTGCACAGGAGGTCGCCTCGCCTTCTTTGTCCACCAGTGGCCCCTTATCACCGGGGACAGTTGGTGAAAATGCAGGGCATAACCCTTGTGGACTATGTCCAACACCCAACTGCCTCCACCATATTTTCCAGGGGAGCCTCCAAGGCCTCTCCTGCACACAGACCTTCTCCTGCAAGAGCTTCAAGGTCTGTTGGTGGACAGGGCGGTGGAGCCTGTGCCTCCCCACTTACAAGGTCACGGTTTCTACTCCAGGTATTTCCTGGTGCCCAAAAGAACCGGTGGCCTTTGACCCATTCTGGACCTCAGGAACCTCAACAAGTTCCTAGTGAAGGAGAAGTTCAAGATGCTTACTCTTGGGACACTTCTGCCCTACCTCCAGCAGGGAGATTGGTTATGCTCTTTAGATCTAAAGGATGCGTACACTCACATCCTCATTCATCCAGACCACAAAGTACCTCAGGTTCATTGTGGGAGGAAACCATTATCAATACAGAGTGCTGCCTTTCGGCCTCACCTCCGTCCCCAGAGTCTTCACAAAGTGCCTAGCAGTGGTGGCGGCCTACCTGAGAAACCAGGGCATCTTTGTCTTTTCCTATCTGGACGACTGGCTCATCAGGGGTCAGACGTGCCAGGAGGCCAAACAGGCCACCTTCAGCACTATTGCTCTTCTCCAAAGGCTGGGGTTTGTCATAAACTTCGCAAAGTCCACTTTGCTCCCCTCCCAGAACTTGGAGTTCATAGGAGCAAGGCTAGACTCTCTGCTGGCAAAGGCTTTCTTGCCAGCAGACAGGGCCCAAAGGTTGATGGCCTTGGCAAATCAATTTCTCAGCAGGTCACTGGTCTCCGCCAGACTCTGCCTGAGGCTTCTTGGCCACATGGCTTCGACAGTACATGTGACACCCAATGCCAGGCCCCATATGAGGCCTGCACAGTGGTCCCTTCGGACTCAGTGGTCATAGGCCACAGGCAGCCTCAGAGACAGGATAAGGGTGTCCAGACCATTTCTGCACTCCCTCAACTGGTGGCTGCACCCACCCAATCTACTGAAGGGGGTGCCTTTTCAGGTTCCAGGGTACACGGTAGTGATGACCACGGACGCCTCCCTGCAAGGCTGGGGGGCTCATTGTCTGGGCAAGTGCACCCAGGGCCTGTGGTCTCCTTGGGAAGCTGCACAGCAGATCAATCTCCTCGAACTCAGAGCTATTCGATTAGCACTCAAAGCTTTCTCTCCTACCCCGGCTCACCAATCTGTCCTGATTCAGACAGACAACCAAGTAGCCATGTTTTATGTGAACAAACAGGGCGGGACTTGGGTCCAGGATCCTTTGTCGGGAGGCTCAGGACCTTTGTTCATTTGCCCTCAAGCACAACATGCTCCTCAAGGCTGTGTACCTTCCAGGCCAGGACAACTACCTGGCAGACAGGTTAAGCAGAATACTGCAGCCCCATGAGTGGCAGCTGCATCCTTCAGTAGTTCAGAGGATCTTCCTAAAATGGGGTCTCCCTTTGATCTCTTTGCCAGCCCAATGAACAAGCAACTGCCAAAGTTCTGCTCCAGGCAACCGCATCCTCTGCGGATAGCAGCGGATGCTTTTCTGATATCCTGGTCTCAGGGCCTCCTGTATGTGTTTCCTCCCACGCCCTTGGTGGCCCGAACTCTGTTCAAGATTCTTCAGGACAAGGCCTCAGTCCTGCTGGTGGCTCCCAGGTGGCCCAGACAGCCTTGGTTTCCACTTCTGCTTCAGTTGGCAGTGGATCCCCCTCTGCCTCTGGGGTTGCAACCCGACCTTCTCTCTCAGGATCAGGGTTCCCTTCTGCACCCCAATCTCAAAGATCTCAATTTGATGGCCTGGAGGCTGCAAGGGTAGTTTTGGCTCCCTGGGGCCTACCTCAGGAAGTTGAGGAGGTTGTCCTGGCCTCTAGGAAACAGTCCACTAGGAAAACCTATGCTCTCAAATGTAAACGGTTTTCTGTGTGGTGTCACCTACGTACAGAGGACCCTTTCTCTTGTACTGTGCCAGTAGTGCTTCAGTACTTACTGCACTTATCGAATCAGGGACTTAAGTCCAATTCTGTTCGGGTCCACCTCAGCTCTAGCAGCTCACCACTCTCTGGTGGAGGGACATTCTCTGGCTGGTCACCCCTTGGTGTCCCGCTTTCTCAGGGGCTTGCTTTTGCTCAAGCCTCCCATCCGCCCTCCTGCCCCTGAGTGGGAGCTGAATGTGGTATTGCAGCAACTGACTCGCCCACCTTTTGAGCCGATGGCTACTTGTCCACTACGTTTCCTCTCCTGGAAGACACTCTTCCTGATAGCCCTTACCTCGGCTAGGCGAGTAAGTGAGCTTCAGGCCCTGGTCTGTGATAGGCCTTACACCAGGATTTATAGGAACAGGGTAGTCCTTAGGACTCATCCGAAGTTTCTCCCTAAGGTTGTCTCCTCTTTCCACCTCAACCAGGAGGTGGTTCTTCCAACATTCTTCCCTAGGCCTCATGCTAGCCAGGCTGAAGCAGTCCTGCATACCCTGGACTGTAGGAGGGCCTTATCCTTCTACCTTGACCGTACGCAGGGGCATAGAAGGGCTACTCAGCTCTTCGTATCTTTTGACCCCAATAAGTTGGGGTTAGCTGTGTCCAAGCGTACCTTGTCCATCTGGGTAGCTGACTGTATCACCTGGGCTTATAAGGCGGCTGACCTTCCTTTGCAGGGTAGGATCACGGCCCATCGTGTTCGGGCAATGGCTGCCTCAGTGGCTCATCTCCGCTCTGTGCCCTTGGTAGACATCTGCAGGGCTGCAACTTGGTCTTCAAGCCAGACTTTTGCGGCCCATTACTGCCTGGAGAGGGAGTCCCGTAGGGACAGTGCTTTTGGCCAAGCAGTACTCCGGAATCTCTTTGAGGTTTAGGCAACTCCTGCCCTCTGTTGGGCTACCGGTGGAGGTAGTGTCCTTGAAAAGCCTTTCTTTGCTGCTGAGACTAGAGGGAGTTCTCTTGTTCAGCCTGGGTTCCTCAGTAGCCCAGAGCTTGGGAGTCACCCATATGTGAGAACTGACTTCCTGCTTGGTCCTGGAGAAAGAGTAGTTACTCACCTGTAACAGGTGTTCTCCAGGAGCAGCAGGAATCGGTCCTCACAACCCTCCCTCCTCCCCTTGGAGTTGCAGTTGTACATAGTTTATTTTTCATTTTTGTGTGCTGTTCTTAGCTATGTCATTTGACTGAGGTAAGATGGCACCTTTAGGCGGGAAGGGAACCGCGCATGCGTGCCTGCATTCCCAAAGGCTTTCATAGAAAGCTGGGGAAATGCTCCGCTGGGGCTTCATCGGCGCCGATGACACCCATATGTGAGGACTGATTCCTGCTGCTCCTGGAGAACATCTGTTACAGGTGAGTAACTACTCTTTTCCAACAGTGGCCAATTCAAGTCATATGTACCTAGCAGTTTCCCCAAAAGACACAGGTTCCACAATGCTTTTACTGGGTCATTGATATCCTGGGTCCCTTCTTAATAATGGTTTATGGACCTCTCATCCAGGAACTTGTCCAAACCTCTTTTTTTTTTAATTTATGAAATTATTCAAAATTAATCCAAGAAAGTTACAAACTATTCTTGACAGTAATAGTGTGGCAGGCTATGGCCTAGAGTAGTCTGCTAATATGAAAGGCCTGTAAGTTAGGCCTGGATCCTAACTCCCATTATAGCTAGAAAAGAACCAAAAATCTGTGGAAAATGAGAAAACTGTTTTAAAATGCTTAATAAGAAGTTTTTATGAATTCATAAGTCTTCTATTATTCTCTTGTGTGTAAAAGAACAGAAATGTTTCAGTATATGCATTCCTGAAGCCAAGGTTAACCTTGCAGTAGTGAAGTAACGAAATCAAGAACTGCACCATTGTTAGAGCAATCCTAAGTACCTTTTGAAGATATGACTGACTGAGCCATGTGCACAATAAACTGGCTTGGATCTTTGAACAGACTCCTGGTTTTATTTATTGCATGCTTATCAGCTGCTACGTATTCTTGGTGCATTGGCCGGGAATGTGCGAGCAGGGGATGGTATGCAAGTGAATATACCACGACTTCTCGCCTCCAGGTTTGGCCCAGCTGGAACCATGTCTGTCCGACGCGGGCGAATTTTCTGGCGCCACTGAGCCTATTGTATCGGAGAGGGTTCCGCCTTGCCTCGGCAGGCCACTGGGTCCAGCTGGCCAACACCTCTCGAACCCGAGGGGAGTCCAGGATTCCACCCAAGGAGGGATTGGTTGCGCAGCGCATTAGCTACCGGATCCGGTGAATAGTAATCTTTCTGGTTCTTAGTCAGTTTTAGGGAAGTCTCGCAGGAGGTTGCACGAGACTAATTTGGTTTCAGGTAAAGAGAAGCTGATCACTTCTCAGGGCGGTCCTAGTACCCCTGCATGAGTATGCGCGGGGCGAACCCACTGACCCTTTTGGTTTGGTTAATTTTGGTTTAGTCAGTCAGCCCGGGAATTTGGAATTTGGGAATTGCTAGCATGTTTGTCTGTGTGATGTGTGGTTGAGAGGTCTTGCAATACAGACCGAGCGAGAGTGGACTCCTAAGTAGCGCAGTTCCTGGCCAGGCGACTGTGCCCAGGTCGCAAAAAGGAGGAAGCGTTTGGTGTTCTGTCTACTTATTTGTTTCCAGGGCTGTACGGACCCCTTACCGGCAGCCTGAACCCCCTTTTCCTATTGTTTGTTGTTGCGCGCTCATTTGTTAAGATGGGAGGGGCGGAGTCCAAGCAAACTCCTTTAAGCATTTTCTGGTATAATATAAGATTATAAAACTCAAGAGTTACTTTCAGGAATCCATTTTCAGCACAGCCTGTGTCTGGTAAGCAGAGAGAGGAGGGGCGTGTCTGTAGAAAGGAATGTTTTACAGAGAGACATAGGTTTTGAATAAGCACTTTTGAACAGCATGAGAGGGAGTGTATCTATACTGAGCTCTCTGTAGTTTTTGCTGGCATGTCTGATTGTGTGTGAATGAGAGGTCTTTTGAAATATAGACCAAGCGAGAGCGGACTCCTGAAGCGTCTGGTGTCTGTCTGGGTCTGTTTGTTGGTTGTATCTGATTTCTGTTATCTGTTAAAACCGTGGGTTTCCCTTCTGTATAATGTAAGAATATTCTGTTGGGTAATTTGGGAGTCTCTTTTAAGTGCAGCTTTTGAGCTG
This sequence comes from Ichthyophis bannanicus, assembly GCA_033557465.1. NCBI lineage: Eukaryota > Metazoa > Chordata > Amphibia > Gymnophiona > Ichthyophiidae > Ichthyophis > Ichthyophis bannanicus. Next base: position 474,987,389 of record CM066037.1, on the reverse strand, counting down.
TTTCAGGTTTTTCCCCAGCACGTCGTGAGGCTCTAGCAAGCAGAAGGGGTGTGGCTTTCACACAGCCTGCAAAAAGGAATGTCTTGAGAGACAGTCAGAGAGAGGCTGCCAAGGGATTTCTTCTGGGGATGGAGGCATTGCCGAGAAGAAACTCCCGATTGAGAAGGATTCATTCTAGGAGTGATGTATAAATTGTTATGAATGGGAAGATCTTCCATGTTTTAACGACACAAAACAAAATTGAATTGCCATGTGCACAATAAACTGGCTTGGATCTTTGAACAGACTCCTGGTTTTATTTATTGCATGCTTATCAGCTGCTACAATAGAGCAGAAACACAAGAAAAAAAAGATTCATCATACTCTACAAAAACAATCTAGCATAACACAGGTACACTAAAACAATTTTTTTTAAACTGCCTCTAATGTTTCGATTGATTTTTACGTTTTTTGGTGCGCTGAATCCAAATCTGGTAACCAATTTGCTCCATCACATACAGATTTTTTGCTACATTGGGTTAGCAGTTTGAGGTGAACGTTTCAGATTGAGTGCGATCGAGATAAAAGTTTCTTGGATGAATTCTTTATACTAATTGTTTAGTAGTTATTCAAATAAGAATAAAGAAAATTGTAACAAGGCAGCACATAAGAATAGAGTAATGTCAACAAAACACACTGTGATGGTAGCAAAATTGTCTGCACTTAAAACAGCCACATACATGTGCACAAACATTGAGCATATAAGAGCGAGGTTAGACACAAAGCAAAGCAAAGAAATGTGCAAAAAATGTTGTACAGGTATGTATGTAAGAATAGAAAAAGCAAACCGCACCATTGCAATACATGAAGACAAACACCCGATGGTGTGAAAATAAAATTCTAATAAATGAGATCCGACACTGTGGTAATAACTAGCAAATTTTTATTTCAAAGTTTAGTAAAAACACGATATTTGTCAACACAGTTTAGATTTTAAAGTCATTCTTGGGTCAATCAATCTCCTGGTGGGCCCGTTTCTTCTTCCCCCGAATGCTTCTCTTGGTGCGCTGCTTGGCGTATTTTTCATCTGGGGTTTCCCGCAGCAGCAACCAGCAGAAATCAGCCATCATAGTGGTGTTCCATCTTCCTTGGTACCTTCTCTCTGCGTCCTTGATGTCCTGGTGAAACCTTTCACCTTGTTCTTCACTGTACGCCCCCAAGTTTTCGGGAAAGTAGTTCACATGGGAGTGCAAGAAATGGACTTTCAGGCTCATGTTACAGCCTTGTTCTTTGAAGGCATTGAGCATCCTGGCAACAATATCCTTATAGTTCTCATCCCGCCTGTTCCCCAAGAATTTGAGAACAACATCCTTGAAGGAATCCCAGGCTTCATTTTCCTTCTTAGACATCGTTTCAGCGAATGCTCCATCTGAAATGAGTTTCCTTATATCAGGGCCAACAAACACTCCTTCCTTTAGCTTTGCTTCAGAAAGTCGGGGGAACTTTGAGCAAAGGTACTGTAAGCACTCACCATCTTTTGGAAGGGACTTGATGAATTGCTTAATGAGACCCAACTTAATGTGGAGAGGTGGTAATAGAATTTTATCATGAGGTACCAAGCTCTCATGAAGAACATTTTTCTCACCGGGTCTCAAATACTCCCGAATTGGCCAGTCTTTTTTCCCCCAGTGTAGGTCGCGGGCCCGGCTATTCCACAAGCAAAGGAAGCAGGGATATTTGGTGAAACCGGATTGCTGCCCTAATAGCATGGATAGAATTTTAAAGTCTCCACAAATCATCCACTTATGCTCATCATAACGAATCTTCTGAAGAATCAGGGCCAAATTCTCGTATTTTTCTTGGAGAATAACAGAGTGAGCAATAGGAACTGAAGCGAATGTGTTGCCATTATGAAGAAGAACACCTTTTATGCTGTCTTTTGACGAATCAATGAACAGCCGCCATTCAGCAGGATCATACTTGAGTTTAAACTTTTCCATCACTCCGTATATATCGTTGCAAAATACCAAATCTTCCTCTTTGCTGAAATACTTCAAAAATTGTGTCTCGCGGTTGCGGTACCAATAAAAAGTTGTTCCTGGTGACAATAGATTTTTCTGTTTAAGCCGAGAACCTAGCAGTTGGGCAGCATCTTTTGGGAGTCCTAAATCCCGGACTAAATCATTCAATTCAGCTTGAGAGAAAAGTTCAGGATCTGGTTCAGTTTCAAACTCGGAAGTACTGGACTCATCGGGAAAAGCCATCTGATGAGTCTCATCATGATCAGAACCGTCCACACAAATATGATCCAAAGATTTTGGTGGTTCAGGTACAGGTACTTCGTTGCTATGAGGCATAGGCCTAATTGCTGAGGGAAGGTTGGGGTAACTTATTACGTTCTTATTTTTTAAGTTGTATCCCTTCACAATGCAAGAGCAAAAATAGCAGTCACTGCTGTGGTCTCTTTGTTCACGCCACATCATAGGTATTCCGAAACAAAATGCTTGTTTTTTACCTTTCATCCATAAGCGTAGATCTTCCTCACATGTCTTGCACACTTTGTGAGGAGCCCACGGTTTGTCTTGATCGCCTAACTTCAAACCGAAATAGGCGAAATATACTTTTTTAATAAATGCAGAAATGTTCCTCTGCCGCTTTTTCACGGTATATTCCCCACAAATAAAACAAAAACTGTCCAGAGAGTTGACGCAACCTCTGGCTCTGTGAGCCATCACAAATACACAGCACTGCAAACTACAACTGTAGTGAACCACTTCGGAATAAAGCTGGATTACGACTGAGCAAACAAAAGGTAATAATGAACTTGCAAGAAACTGAAATTTGACAGGAACGTTCATGTCGCAACCACCGTGTTTGAGCGAGCGAGCGAACGAGGCGAGGCGAACAGGAAAGAACATGCGCCAGCGCAAGTACTGGATTTAGCCCCCCGCCTCCCAATTGTCCTGTTAATGTATAAAATGAATACAAAACACTCTAAAATATCATGAGGGAGTGTTTCTAGTTAGTTAACCATTACAACCTCTATTTTGGGCCAAGAAAATAAACTGCAGTCGGCTAAAAAGAAATTATGTGAACATTCCTTATATGGGTAAGAAATCTAATTTTGCAAGAAAACGTGACGTGATGGAACATTTTGGCTATTTTTCCTGGATTCAGCACCCCAAAATCTATAGGAATCAGTTGCAAAACTGGAGGCAGTTTTTTGGTAGTGTACCTGTGTAATTATATAAAGTGTCTGCTCACATTAGCCCACCACAGAAAGAGGGGAGGAGCTATTATCTTATTACAAAAAAGAAATACAATCAAACGATACACCAAATAACCTCCTAGCACTAATGAAAGCAGTCAATTGAGGGGGATCATAAAACACATAAGAAACAGAATGGTCCTGGAGTTTTGCAATTGGGGGGGCTTTTCTTTTTGAAACATCCGTGTAAGTGTTTGGTCCAAACCTTTTTTAAACCCAGCTACACTAACAGCCTTTACTACATCCTTCGGTATCAAATTCTAGAGTTTGATTACACGTTGAGTGAAAAAATATTTTCTTTTATTAGTCTTAAATAGTTTTACCCTGTAGCTTCATTGCATGTCCCCTCGTCTTTCTATATTCTGATAACGTAAACAATCGATCTACGTTTACCCATTCCACTCCATTCATTAATTTATAGACTTCCTATCATATCTCCCATCAGCCGTCTCTTTTCCAGGTTAAAGAGCCCTAACCTTTTTAGACTTTCTTCATAGGAGTATCCATCCATCCCCTTTACCATTTTGGTGGCTCTTCCCTGGACCTTTTCTAATAACGCTATATCCTTTTTAAGATGCGGCGACCAGAATTGCACACAATATTCAAGGTTGCGGTCTCACCATGGAACGATATAGAGGCATTATAATATCTTTTGTTTTATTTTCATTCCTTTCCTTATGATACCTAGCATTCTATTTGCTTTCTTGGCCGCTGCTGCACACTGGACTGAGGGTTTTAAAATGTTATCCACAATGACGCCTAAATCTTTTTCCTGGTTGGTGGTTCTTAATGTGGAACCTTGCATCGTGTAACCATAGTTTGGGTTGTTCTTCCCTAGGTGCATAGCTTTGCACTTGTCCACATTAAATTTCATCTGCCATTTTGATGCCCAGTCTTCCAATTTATCAAGATCCTCTTGCAATTTTCCACAATCCTCTTGGGTTTTAACAGCTTTAAATAGTTTTGTGTCATCTGCAAATTTGATAACCTCACTCGTTATTCCCTTTTCCAGGTCATTTATGAATATGTCAAAAAGCAGCGGACCCAGCACAGATCCCTGGGGTACACCACTATTCACCTTTCTCCATTGGAAAAATTGGCCATTTAGCCCTACCCTCTGCTTTCTATCTTTTAACCAGTTCCTGATCCACAATAGTACACTACCTCCTATCCCATGACTCTTTTTAGTTTTGCCAAAAGTCTCTGATGAGGGACCTTGTCAAAGGCTTTCTGAAAGTCCAGATACGCTATATCAACCGACTCACCTTTCTCCACCTGTTTATTCACACCTTCAAAAAAACATAACAGATCAGTAAGACAAGATCTTCCTTGTCTAAAGCCATGTTGACTGTCTCCCATTAGGCCATGACTATCTACATGCTGAGTAATTTTGTTCTTTATGATGGTTTCTACCATTTTTCCCGGTACTGACGTCAGGCTCACCGGTCTGTAGTTTCCCGGGTCACCCCTGCAACCCTTTTTAAAAATTGGCGATCCTCCAATTGGCGATTTAATACATTGGCGATCCTCCAATCTTCAAGTAATACAGATGATTTTAATGAAAGTTCACAGACTAGTAATAGCAGGTCTGCAATCTCATATTTCAGTTCTTTCAACACCCTTGGATGTATACCATCCGGCCCAGGTGATTTTGCTACTCTTCAGTTTATCTAATAGTTGTAATACATCTTCCCGATGTATCGATATTTCCTTCAATTCTTCCACACCTTTAAATACCACTTCAGTCATGGGTAACATCCCTACATCTTTCTCAGTAAAGACCGAAGCAAAGAATTCATTCAGTCTCTCCGCTATTGCCTTGTTGCCTCTTAGTGCCCCTTTAACCCCTCTATCATTTAATGGACCAGCTGACTCTCTCACAGGTTTTTTGCTACGAATGTACTTAAAGTCTTTATTTTGTGTTTGCTTCTGCATCAAGCTTCTTCTCAAATTCTCCCTTTGCCTGCCTTATCAAAGCCTTGCATTTGACTTGTCAGTGCTTGTGCTGTTTCCAGGTTTCGTCATTTGGCTCTTTGGCGAAAGTGGCCAATAATAGTAACCAGGAACCACAGGCAGCGCTGGAGCCTTTGGTGAGCACTGCATCACAGTTCTTTTGCCATTGTTGTCGCTACTGGTCCCAGAGAGGGTGGCAATAGCAGCAGTGGGTACCCCAGAGGGCAGGCACTCTAGGCAGCTACCTAGTTTACCTAATGGTAGAACCAGCCCTAACTTTGTAAATCCAGTTTCAAAGCTTTGGTCACTGAGAAAAATATCCAACCTGTTTTCAAATGGGAGACAGAAATGCTAAAAGGATGCCAATATTCATGTGACATTGGCATCCTTTTGGCAGCCAGAGGGAGGACGTGAGACAAGCAGAATGGAAAAGGGAGGGAAGGGGCTTAAGAACTGAGTAAGGGGAAGGAGAAATGGAGAGGTGAAGAAAGGGCGCCTAGAAAGAAGTGACTTTCTGGGTGCAGAGGGAGCAGAAGTCTAGAAAATAATTCACACGAGGGAGGCTCATGGAATAAAGCGAAGATAGAACTAAATTGTCCATATGTTTTATGCAATTTGCTTCACAGAGAATATAAAACCAAGTTTATCTGTGACGTTTCAGAACATGCAAGATAGTTCCAGGATGCAAAAACTTACTATAGCAAGTACATAGTGGTGTTTTCTCTCTCTTTCTCTGGTGAAATCATATTAGCCTGGAACAATGTTAATTTGTGCAACAGGTTTATAATATATAATTATAATACAGTCCTGGGAAGACAGGCAAGCAGGCGTTTTTCAAAATCCATTGAAAATTGGGAACATTGACTGTCAGAAAGCTGCCCACCCTCTCACTGCGTAAAATGCAATATTACGGCTAGGGGCAGGGCTGGTCCATCCTGCTGCCCCCCCATAGCTCACCCACCCACCCACATTGCCTCCACTGCTGCTCCTCTTTAGAGCGGGCAGCAGCAACAATAGGCCCCGAACCGCGACACAGTGCTTACTAACACTCCAGCCGTTTCCTTCAGTTCAGAACTGTAGCATTTGCTCCCTTCTCTGATGCCGCTTCCGGTTTCAGAGGGGGACAGAAACGGCACAGTTCTGAACTAGAGGAAACTGCAACGCAGGGCCAGCATATTAGTAAGTGCTGCATCCCGGTTTGAGGGCTATTGCTGTCCAGGCAGTAATGGTGCCAGCGGAGGCCTGGCGCCTTAGGTGACTGCCTGGTGGTAGTGCCGGCCCTGGCTAGGGTCATCAGTGCCATTTTGGAATCGGGCACTGTAAGAGCAGGAATGACCGAGGTATTGATTCTGCTCTAACTAGATTCTGAGGACACCCAGTAAGGCTGGGGATAGGGGATGCGGAATGTGCTTGGGGAGCCCTTGGGGGGGAGGGTGGTTGCTGCCAGAGGGTTTGCTTGTCAGGGGAAACAGATGCTTTGGGCGGGTAGGGGGGATCAGATGTGTTAGGGTGATTGTGTGTCAGGGTGGTTGGATAGGGGATTGGATGGCTTAACAGGGCATCAGAGGAGATCGAGGTCAGAGGGGTGATTGACAGGGAATCGAGATTGGGGGATTGGTGGATTAAGGTTGGGGGACGATGGGGGAGACTTCAGCGTTGGCAGCTGCTCTTCAGAGAAGCTGTAAATGTCAGCATCTATAATTTTTTCTAGAGATGTGGATTCTCCTGGTGAAATGGGGAATCCATGTCTATGTAATAGGCCTGCCCTGCCCCCCCACCCTCACCATGCCTGCAGGAAATGTAAACATGGTATGCATCCCCACATTTAAAAAGCTCTTATTGTAAAATAACATTTACACACGTATCCCAATCTACATATTTAAATGCTGCTGTTTAGACATGGGGTTCTTCTAAAATAACCCCCAAAATGCACATAAAGAACAAATATGTGAAACAAACACAAACCAGGAAAAGTTTGTTTAGAAAGAGCATAAGCTAAACATTTTTTTGGCCATGTATACTCTGAGAAAAGTTCCCACTTCGAATGAAAAGTGCTGTAAATAAAAGGTTACCAGATTTTTTTGCAGGCTAATCTGTGACACTTGATATTTGAAGTGGGAGGAAGGGGAATGCTGGAAAGGATACTTTAATTCCAGGTTTGAGCAATAAGGTATAGAGGAGGGAAGAGGAATCTCCCTGTCCATCCCATCACAGCAACAAATCACTTCCGAGCAAACTGAAACAGAAAAGATGCAAAACATAAACATAATGGGTATAAATTCTAAAACTGACATATTCCATTCACTAAATTGAAAATAAATTGTTTATAACCCTCTCTGTCCCTATTGCTGGAATTGGGGACAGAAGGCTGCCAAATAGGTGGAAGTCGGGGACACAGCTCTAAAATCAGTAACCGTCCTCAATAATCGGAGATATCTGGTAACCTTATCTACACACTGTAGAAACTAAATCCCTTTCTCAGTACAGACAATTTTCAGTTGGCAATCCAGGCCTTAATTTTGAGTGGTCCAGATATGTCTGTTTGCCAAATTCTGTGGCGAGTGCCTTACAGGTAGTCCAAAATGCTGTTGCCCCTCCATTAACGAGGGCGCCTCATAAGGAACACATTGGTTTGGCTATCATGTCTTGCTTTTCTGGACCTTCATTGTGGAATTCACCGCCAACTTTACTGAGACCCGAAAGTAGTTTGCTTAGTTTCAGAAAACATCTTAAGGCGTTTTGGTTTAGGCAAGCTTTTTTACATCTGGATATGCAAGAATAAAGTTGGGCCTCATTGTTTGATTAAATGTTAGTCCACTCACCTAAAGGACTCTCAGTGATATGAGATTTGCTTAAACTCATCTTGAACTTAGCAGCAATATTTAAGAAGTTTCCAGATATGTTTCCTCGGCCCGCAATCTGGGGGTTTTCTTTGACTCTTCTCTCTCTTTCTCTACATATATCCAGCTCGTAGCTAAAACCTGCCGTTTCTTTCTCTACAATAATCGGCAAGATCCGCCCCTTCCTTTCTGAGCATACTACTAAAACCCTTATCCACTCCTTTGTCACCTCTTGTCTTGACTACTGCAACCTGCTCCTTGCTGGTCTCCCCCTGAGTCATCTCTTTCCCCTTCAATCTATTCAACATTCTGCTGCACGACTAATCTTCCGTCAGCCTCACTATACCCACATTACTCTTCTCAAGTCACTTCACTGGCTCCCTGTCTGCTTTCGCATCCAGTTCAAACTTCTCCTCCTGACCTTTAAGTGCATTCACTGTGCGGCTCCTCAGTACCTTTCATCTCTTATCTCTCCTTACAACCCCTCTCGGGAACTCCGCTCTTATAACAAACTACTTCTGTCTATACCCTTCACTCCTACTGCTAACTCCAGACTTTGCTTCTTTCACCTTGCTACACCTTACGCCTGGAACATGCTACCGGTGTCTATACGCCAGGCACCCTCTCTAGCCCTCTTTAAATCCAGGTTGAAATCTCACCTCTTCTCTGTTGCTTTCAGATCTTGACTTCTGTGTCATGACTAGATTGTATGTACCGTGTTTTGTCTTGATTGTTAGCTCTGTGTTTGTCTTGACTAGATTGTAAGCTCTGACGAGCAGGGACTGTCTCTTACATGTCTGTACAGCACTGCGTACGACTGGTAGCGCTATATAAATGCTCAGTAGTAGTAGTGAGACAGCGGCGAAGTTCTAGTAGGGAGGATCCCCCTATTTCGACTCCCCCCCCCCCCCCAATGACAACTCTCTCTCCTCCTATGGCAACAGTGGCGGTGGCAGCGTGACATCCCCCCCCGCAGCTGCGGTGCCATGTGTCACCGCCTTTAGTGCCCCAGCCGAAGCGTGTAGGGCTTAAGCAACCTGTTATCCTTCTTTGAACAGTTGTCTGACCTTTTCCTGAGGCAAAACCTTTTGGGAAATGTAGTTTCTTTCACTGTCCAATTAAGAGTAGTGTGAACTCAAAGTGGTTTTAAGCAAACAGGATTTATTTCAGCATGGAACAAAGGTGACACAAACCATATACTTATGGCAAAGGACAAATAAAAAGTCTCCAACAGAAAAATAGCTTAACTTCAGCATTAATAAACATTTGCTTCCCAGCAATTGGAATAAACAGTTCTGTTTCCCATAGCTTTGTACTTTTTCTCTTAACACTTCTGCAGTTCTCTGCACTGCTTAAACTCAACGTAGGGAAAATATCTCATTCGATATTGTAATCGTACAGTCCATTAATTCTTCAGATATGTTGCCTAGCCCTGGCTCTGTTTCCATTAACTCCTCATGGAAGTCAGGCAGAAATGTTTGCAATGTTGTTTCAGGGGCCACGCCTTCCTCTCTGGCTTAGGCTTTATATCATACTCTTGGCACATGTCATCCTCATTACAGGTTTTAAAACCACAGTCCCAACCCTTTGGGTAAGTAAAATCACACTGATTATCCACAGCCTTATTTGAAACCCAGTCTCTGGGCTTACCTCTACGTCTGCCTGCAAACGGCTTTCTCTGGGCCTTGGAAACAGCTGTTGGTTCAAAACCTGATTTGTGAGCTGTGGGTTGCAACTGCCTTCCTGGCTTTTTCTTGTAATTCCCAGAATACTGCAAACAGCTTGGCCTGCTTTTGCTGTATTCTTTCCTTGAATGAAACTTTATAAATGGTTCTCCTTCTACCTTTAAGCTCGGCTCTGGCTCTGGGCTTTCTCTCTGCTTGGCTGAGTGTTCCTCTAGGCTTGCCACGGTCTCTCTCCCACAGTTCTGGGCTGGAACCCTACCGGTAGCTCTGCCTAGGCCTGGAACTCGGACTCCTCCCTGGTCCTCCTCTTGGTCTGTTAGCTGGCCTCTCACCGGAACCCTCGGTTGGCCTTGTAGGTGACCTCCCAGCTGAGCTTGTGTTGGCGCTTTCTCTGTGGCTCCTAGTCGAGACCCTTTTCTTTCTACTGAGGCCTCTTTATGTGTCTGCCCTCTAGGGCAGTGCCTGACTCCTCCTCCTAGCAGGTGCTCTGAATCAGCTCGTGACTCCTGAGCTAACTGGCAGCAAGGGCGTGTTTCTTTCCCCTGTGTCTGGTTTCCCTGGTAACTATTAGCCATGTGCTTTTGTTTACCATCCAGCACTGCTTCTGATTCCTCTTTTTTGGCTCTTTCTAAAGGGCTGGAGGAATCCACCATGTCACACATGACGCCCCCTCCGTCAACCTCCCCCCCCCTTAATGCGGCAGCGGCGGCCACATGCGGCAAAGTTACTTTAATCTGTTTACCACGCTGCCTCCTTTCCAGGTCTAGAGGTGTTCCTCCGGGACTGAAGTCTCATGCTATTATGAAACGTTAGCCCAGGAGGGACACCTCCAGGCCTGAAACAAAGGCAGTGTGGCAGACAGATAAAAGTAACTTTACTGCGCTGCCCTGTGGGCCCCCCTCCCCCACATTGTGGGGGCTGCTTGGGTGGAATTTACGCCACTAATGTGAGAATCCTTTCATGAATAACAAAATTCTTAATCCTATTTCCTAATCCTGCTTGATGGCCAGTGGCTGTTTAGGAGATTGTGGCATAAAATTTGTTTTATTGTCATGTATTTATTTTGTTGTTCATTGATGTGGAGGCTAGTTTTATAAGTGGATGCCTAGTTTAAGTGTATGCCCTATGTCCATGTGTATAAAGTACGTGCATAAATTATTGTATTTAATAATCTATGTACGTACATGTGCACTCCACCCATACTCTGCACAAACTCTTCCCCTGTGCATGCCTACTGGCAAAGTTCAGCTCATCATGTATTTTATGCTGGCAGAATTTTATAAGAGGCCATTTACATGTGTACGGACCTACATACGTGCAGAAATGACTTTATCAAATGACTTCACTCTGAATTGTTGATGATAGAAGCAGGGCCGGGTCAACCATTAGGCAAACTAGACAGTCACCTAGGGCGGCAACTTACGCGTTGCAGCAAAGAGCAGGGCATTCAAAGCTAAACAATAGATTTTGACAGCTGGGGGGGAGGGGTAAAGCTTAAGGTTTTCCTAGAGAACCAACACCTAGTACCAACTCTGGAGCCAGCCATGAATACAAGTTATGCGTGATATTTCTATTGAGACTGCCAGGAAGGATGCTAATTAGTGCCCTTGTGATGGGGTTTTTAACTTTGTTAGTGATACGGACATCTGTTCACAGGGAAACAAAATGTGGTCATCAGTTCATTTCAGATAAGCACCAAACTCACCAACCTGAGCTGAACCACTGTCCAGAGGTGAAAAGCTCTGTTTTCTCAGTGCCTTCCTTACCCTGAAAGGTATTCTGTGGCTTAATTTTTCTGTCTGCTATGTCTTCCTCTTTCAGAACCCAATGAAGTGACAACTGACAAATCAGAAAGTGACTTTGAATTCTCACAGTCAGAAGAGGAAAGTGATAGTGAAAATGACACTGATGGTGACGGCAAGAATGATGGAGCTGGACGTAAAAAATTAAAACAGGAGGTATCAAATTACTGCTTCTATTTTCTTAAGATTACTTTCTAAAGGGGAAAAAAACCTTGTGATATTCCTCTGTGTGTGGGGGGAGGGGGAGCGTCTTTAAAACTTTGGGTTCGGTATTCAAAAGAACTTGTCCAGTTAGTAGAACCTTGGAACCAGATCAGCCCCACTGAGAGTGATAATCAGTGGCACTATCTGGATAGTTACTGGGTAGAGCGGGTATGGAGCTCAGGGGGCTGGTTCTTATCGGGATAGCACTGTTTTAGCCAGGGAATGTCTTGATAAATATGTATACTAGTGACTTTGTTCTGTGCTGTCCTAATAAAAAGAGTTAAACATAAATCTTTAGTGCGACTGATCTTCAATGAATTATGCAGTTTGATATTGCAGTACAGAAAAGCCATCTATATTATCCCCCAAAAAAGGGCAAGAGCAGATAGTATATTCTGGAACGGCTTAGGACCATCAGTATTGAGATTTTTTATTGTTATACAGAGTCTATTGAGAAGAAAATCTCTGCATTTTTACTAACCGAAAGCAAGGGCACAGCTTCCTTTGATTTAACTGGCCTCTGAGTCTCCTTCTTACCCTTAATCCTTGATATTGTGTCAGCTGTGGAAAGCTATTAGATGGCCTGGGGATGTGCCCTGCGGTTATTGAATTCTTGCACTGGCTCAGTAAATTTGCAGCTGTGTGTAACTTGGCATGCTCACAGCAATGGATGGCGGCCGGTGTAAATTGTCTTCTTTACATTTCCTCCTCTTCTGATTTAGGTCACACTGAAAATTTCCAGAATGCTTTTGACAACAGCTTGCAGACTGTAGACACATAAACTAGCCACATAACTTAGGATGGCAAAAAAAGCTGTCCTAAGTGATATCTGGAAATCATGCAACCACTGACTACAGTATCCGTATAGTTAGCACCAGCTACTATCCGGATTTATTTAAATAAACACCTTGGCTGGTATTTAAAAACCCCACCAGCCATGGAGTTTAAATATCGCCCTAAACTATTTTAAGTGTGTTTTATAAAGGCATCCAAATAAATCAAATTTACGAGACCTTATCCATATGGGAAAACATATATATCAAATATAGTCCAACAATATCACTGTTTCCCCTAACACAATCACTCATATGTAGATGTTTTATTATTGAGGGGACTTCAAATATCATCATACCTTTTTTAGACATGTCAAACACGATAACATCAGGCTATTGGGCCAGACTCAGTACATTTCCTCATCGGTCTGATGAAATATTTTTATAAGCTTCTGGAAGCTGTTTAAAATTATCACATTCACTTAAAAACAGCTAAAAAAGCTTATATTGCAAAAAAGATACATCTGACGCAATATTGTGTTTCAGTAAACTCATCTGCATCACGGATAGAAATATAAGGTTTTAATGGGTCTCTCCATGAAGTCTCGTGATTTTAGAGGGGCCTGTGAAAGCCTTATATTTCTATACCTGATGCAGATGAGTTTATTGAAACACAATATTGTGTCAGATGTATCTTTTTTGCAATATAAGCTTTTTTAGCTGTTTTTAAGTGAATGTGATATTTTTATAAGCTTCTGGAAGCTGTTTAAAATTATTTCATCGGACCAGTGATGAAATGTACTGAGTCACTGCTTTTTTTGGAACAGGCAAACAGACCTCCAGGGAGTGATGTGTCTGATGACTTTGGGACTTTTCAGGGCTGAAAATAAACTATACCAAGTCAGCGGGGATGCATGGCAGGGCAGCCAAGGGATTCCCCAGTTAAGTACACTCCAGTCTGAAGTATCTTGGGATCCACTTGAGCCCGAGCTATGCTATTCTGAACCAGAAAATTATTATTGACCGACTTGAGTGGATCTGTAAGATGTGTGAAGGCTGGAAAGACCTGCCAATATCATTTTTGGGTAGGGTGGCCTTTGTCAAGATGGTAATCTTTCTGAAACTCCTCTGTACCCTACAGACTTTCCCTATCTGCTTATACCAGACAGAGGAGGTGCTTTACAAGACTATCATTAGATACTGTATTTGGAGGGGGCGGAATGCACGCATTGCCTATGTAAAGTTAATCTTGGACAGGGATCAAGGCAGGTATAACAACTGAATTTAAGATTGTATAGCTTCTTGACTAGGTGGCTGCCTTGACTAGGTAGATAAGAACATAAGATATGCCATACTTGGTCAAAGAGTCCATCAAGCCCAGTATCCTGTTTCCAACAGTCGTCAAGCTAGGTCACAAGTACCTGTCAGGTTCCCAAAAGGTATCTAGATTCAGTGCTGCTTATTAGGTAAGCAGTGGATTTCCCCGGTCCTCTTTAATAGTGGTATATGGACTTTTCCTTCAGGAACTTGTCCAATCCTCTTTTAAATCCAGCTACACTAACAGCTTTTACTGCGTCCTTTGGTAATGAATTCCAGAGTTTGATTATGTGTTGAGTGAAAAAATATTTTCTCAGATTAGACTTAAATGTGCTACAATGTATCTTCATTGCGTGTCTTTCTACTTTTTGAAGAAGTAAACAACCAATCTACATTTACCCATTCTACACCATCATTTTATAGACTATCATATCTCCCCTCAGGCGTCTCTTTAAGCCTTTCCTCGTAGGGATGTCCTTCCATCCCCTTTACCGTTTTTGTCATTCTTTTCTGTACCTTTTCTAATTCCGCTATATGCTTTTTAAGATATGGTGACCAGAACTGCACCCAGTATTCAAGGTGTGGCTGCACCATGGAGCAATACAGAGGCATTATAATATCCTTTGCTTTATTCTCCATTCCTTTCTTTATGATTCCCAGCATTCTATTTGCTTTCTTGGCCGCCGCTGCACACTGGGCAGAGGGTTTCAACGTGTTATCCGCGATGACACCTAAATCCTTTTCCTTATCGTTCCTCCAGTTCAGTCCTCTACCTCTGGGTTGTCAATCTCCTCCTGCAGCTTGGAGACTGGTATGTCAGAATGATGACATCACTGGATATAGCCTGCTGCACTCCTACTTCCATCCAAGTGTGACCAGTCTCCTTGCAGCAGGAGGACTTGACGAGCCTTGTAGAAGGGCTCTCTGGAGGAATGGATAAGGAGCCAGGAGGAAATTAGGTTAGCTAAGTGGGTTAGATCTGTTTATTGGCAGTGGCCCTATAAAAAAAAAAAAAGGAAAAAAAGGGAACCTCACGGCTTTCTTGTTCCCTGCCTGTGCCTGTTCTAGTTTTTCTTGTTGGGGGTTCTGGCTCATGAATGCGAGTTGTCCCCCCCACCCCCCGGTGGCCCATAGGTCTCTCCCCCCTGACTCTACGGGGGAGAGCCCTTCTTATGCGGTGCGCATCTTCAGAGCTGCAGTGTCTGCCTTTCTGCGGCTTAGCAGACAGCAGTAGATTGAAGCGGCAGAGCTTTGGGCCCGGGTTTGGAGGCACCGCACACAGCGAATTTTGCAGGAGAATTGCAGGCCTAGTCGGTAAGTGCTTCACCGGCGTCAGGCTGCTTTTTTTCGGGGGGAAGCGTTTTCCGGGAGTGCGGAGGCGCTGGCGGTGCTTTTGGCACCCTTTTTTCCCCCATTGTTGGCACTTGCGGCGGCCATTTTCTGGGCCGCGAAGCAGCCGCATGTCAAGTACTCTCCCGATCCCTTGGCAGAGCAAAGCTAAGGTTTTATTTTCGTTGCCCTCTTGTTTCTTTTTTTGCTTTGGGGTTAATTTGTTTTTTTTGGGGGGCTTCCTTTTGCCTTGTTTTGTTTCTTTTGTAGTTTTTTGGCCTCTTCAGTGACCCCTACAGAATCGGGGGGGGGGGGGGGCTGAGGTGGGATCGTTTCACAGGAGCGCGTTTAAAAAAAAAAAAATATATGTTTTAGGATCTGCAAAGCAGTTGCTTTTGTGGAAAAAAAAAAACCACACCCATCATCGGTGGTGAAAGAGGCTCGGGTAAGCCACGGGGGTTCTGACTAGTCTTGTTATGGCTGCCAGGCCTCAGTGTATCATGTGTGGCACTAGGAGGGGCACAGTTGCTGACACCGGGGTGTGCTGGGGCTGTGCTGCCCTCTCATCCACAGTGGAACTTCAGATGGAAGTCCGTCCCTGGAGGCGCAGGGCGCGCCCGCAGGGGTGGAGGCTGCATCCATGCGGCTGTTGGTGCAAGGGCCAGCGTTGGAGGAGCTGTCGGGGCCCTCCGGCGATACTTTGGCAGCCCAGGTGTCGGGTCTCAGAGTTTAGTCCTGAATTTGTTCTGCTTATGCATCAGGCTTTTTGCCTGTGGCGACAGGGCAAGAGTGCAGGCTCCGGGTCGCTGGCATCCCAACCTCCACAGCTGGTGGCGGCTGGGGAGATAGGTGAGGAGCCGCCAGTGCCGAAGCGAGCGAGACCTAGAGATCCGGCGGAGGGCGAGTGGCCTGAAGCCCAAGATCCGGAATGGGATCCTGAAGAGGGTTCGCAGGACCTGGAAGAAGGTGAGATCCCTGAACCCGAGGATCAAGCAAAAATCATTAGGGTCTTCCGCAGAGAGGAGCTGGCAGCCTTGATTTCGGAGACGTTGCAGATGTTGAATCTTGCTACGCCGGCTGCGGTGGAGGACGAGGTAGAGGATCCCATCATCCAGGCGGTTTGACAGACACAGGTGGTGTTTCCGGTGCACAGGGTCGTTAAGATGATTCAAGACGAGTGGGATAAGCCGGAGGCAGGACTTCGGGGCATTCGGACAATGAATAGATTGTATCCTTTGGCCAATAAGGATAAAGACAGGTTTCGGGCACCGCGGATAGACGCGGTGGTGTCGGCTGTTACAAAAAAGACCACCATTCCGGTCGAAGGGACTGCGGCCTTGAAGGATACCCAGGACCGTAAAGTTGACGGTTTGCTAAAGCAGGCCTTTGAAGCGGATTCTATTTCGCTGCAGGCCTCCATCTGCGGAGCTTGGGTGGCCAGAGCGTGTCTGTGCCGGGCCCAGCGTCTGCGCCAGTCTTCGCATATGGATCTCGAGGAGATAAAGGAGCTGGATCGCCTGGAGTCCAGGGCTGCCTACCTCGCAGATGTACATTACGACTTGATCAGGGCGCTGGCCAACAGCACGGGGTCGGTGGTGGCCGCCCGTAGATCTTTGTGATTGCGCAATTGGGCGGCGGGTGGCCCTTCTAAATCCTGCCTTAGCAAGCTTGCATTTAAGGGGGGTTTGCTGTTTGGGGAAGATTTGGATAAGTTGGTGAAGGACCTGGGTGAGTCCAAGGCGGGCCGGCTGCCTGAGGATAAACCGAAGCAAGCCAAGTCAGGCCAAGGCGTTCGGGGTCAGTTTTGAGATTTTAGAAGATTTAGGTCGACGTGGTTCGGTAGTTTCCAGAGGGGGCGTTTTCCATCTCGAGCCCAGGGATTTCGTGGGTTTCGGGGAGCGAATAGAGGGTTCTCCTCCAACCCTGCGTCCACATCGCGTAAGACTCAATGAAGCGAGGCGGGTCCCGGCGGAGGGGCCTCCCATATGCGGGCGACTTCTGGAGTTTCTTTCTGCTTTGACCCACATCACATCAGACCAATGGGCGTTAGAGATAGTTCAACACGGCTACACGCTGGAGCTGGCTCGGTCTGTGCGGGATTCCTTCATCTTGTCTCCTTGCAGGAGTCCCAAGTAAACGGCAGCGGTTCGCGCGACTCTGGAAAGACTCATTCAGTTGGGAGCTGTGGTGGAAGTTCCCAAAACCGATTACGGCATGGGTCGGTACTCTATTTATTTCGTGGTGCCAAAAAAGGGCGGAATGTTGCGGCCCATACTAGACCTGAAAGCTGTAAACCGGTGCTTAAGGGTACCGCACTTCTGAATGGAGACGTTGAGGTCGGTCATAGTGGCGGTGCGGAGAATTCTTGACGTCTCTGGATCTGACGGAGGTGTATTTGCACATTCCCATTCGGAAAGCTCACCAGAGGTTTCTCCGGTTCGCCCTTCCTTGGGGCCACTATCAGTTCCAAGCTTTGCCGTTCGGTTTGGCAACAGTGCCACGGTCCTTCACCAAAATTATGGTGGTGGTGGTGGCGGCGTTGCGCAAAGAAGGGATTCTAGTCCACCCTTATCTCGACGATTGGTTGATTTGAGCCAAGTCTGAGGAGGAGAGTCTCCGGGTGACAGACAGGGTGGTGAAGTTTTTACAAGAGCTTGGTTGGGTAGTCAACTCAGCCAAGAGTCATTTACAGCCCACCCAGGACCTCAACCTTGGGGGTCCGGTTCGACAAAAAGAGGGGGCAGGTGTTTCTGCTGCATAAATGGGCCAAGGGCTTGAGGTCCCTGGTGCAGCAGTTTGTCGGTGCCAGCGCCATCGGCGTGGGATTATCTCCGGGTGCTGGGCACCATGGCGGCAACGTTGGAAGCGGTACAATGGGCCAAGATTCATAAGTGACCTCTCCAAAGAGCACTGCTCCGCTGCTGGTCGCATCAGACCGATTCGTTGAGCAAGCGTCTTCCTTGCCCGAGCAAAGTCAGACAGTCTCTTCGTTGGAGGCTTCTCAGCTCGTCGTTGACCGTCGGCATGCCGCTGGAACAGCCGGAGTGGCTTCCGTTGTTGACGGATGCCAGCCTAGTAGGATGGGGAGCCCACTGCGGGAGCCAGTTTGCACAGGGCTTTGGTCTCCCCTGGAGGCCTCATGGTCAATAAACCGGCTGGAGCTTCGAGCGGTTTTCCGGGCTCTTCAGGCGTTCGAGGACATGGTACGCGGTCAGCCCGTACGAGTGCTCTCCGACAACTCGGCAATGGTGGCGTACATCAACCGCCAGGGCGGCACGGGGAGTGCCACAATGGAGGAAGAGGCCGACGAGTTGTTCGCGTGGGTAGAGATTCGATTGTCCGTGATTTCGGCGGCGCACATTGCAGGAAAAGACAATGTCACAGCGGACTTCCTCAGCAGAGTGCAGGTGGATGCAGGGGAGTGGGAGTTGCATCCTGAGGTTTTCAAACAGATAGTCATTGGGGAACTCCGGTCATGGATCTCATGGCGACCTTCCAGTCTGCAAAGGTCGGACGCTTCTTCAGCAGAAGGCGAGAATGGATGTCGGAGGGCATAGACGCGCTGCTTCGTCAGTGGCCGTCTGTCGGCCTTCTGTATGTCTTTCCACCATGGGCATTAATAGGCCGAGTGATTCAGAAGATCGGAGCGCACGCAGGGAAAGTCCTTTGGTTGCACCCGATTGGCCGAGGTGTCCTTGGTACGCGGACCTAGTACGTCTCTTGGACGGTGAACCCTGGTGGCTGCCGGTGAGGTTGGATCTGTTGCTGCAAGGGCCTCTGCTCATGCCTCAGGTGGATCGGTTCTCGCTTACGGTATGGCCATTGAGAGGGCTAAGCTGATGAAGAAAGGCTACTCGTCGGCGGTCGTGGCAACTTTGCTTAGAGCTCGTAAGCATTCGACCTCTTTGGCATATGTGCGAGTCTGGCGTATCTTTGAAGATTGGTGTTCGAGGTGTCAGGTTCGGGCGGCCTCGGTTTCGTTCCCGTTGGTCTTGGAATTTCTACAGGGCGGATTTGATAAAGGTCTTGCGGCCAGTTCCTTGTGCGTCCAGTTGGCAGCCCTTTCCTGTTATCGGGACAAGGTCAATGGAGTGCCTTTAGGGGCTCACCCTGATATAGGTCGCTTCCTGAAGGCGGTCGCTAGATTGCGCCCGGCGCGTAGGGTGTGCGTTCCGCCGTGGGATCTCCATCTCGTTCTCACAACGTTAGCCAAGTCTCCCTTTGAGCCATTGCATCGTGCATCGGTGAAGGATTTGACGTTAAAGACGGTATTTCTGGTGGCGATTTGTTCGGCGTGGAGAGTTTTGGAACTGCAAGCGTTGTCGTGCCGAGAGCCATTCTTGTCTTTTTCCAGGGAGAAGGTGGTTTTACATCCGGTCCCGTCCTTTTTGCCTAAGGTGGTATCCCCCTTTCACTTGAACCAGGCTGTGTGTTTGCCTGTTCTGGGGTCGCTGGGGGGCGGCGAATCGGATTGCAGTCTTCGTCGTCTCGACGTGAAGAGAGCATTGCATCAGTATTTGAAGGTAACGGAGTCCTTCCGCAGGTCTGAGCGGTTGTTTGTTCTGTTTGAAGTAATGCACAAAGGTGAGGCAGCGGCTAAGGCGTCCATCGCCCGCTGGCTTAGAGAAGCAATTGTTTCCGCTTATTTGCTTCAAGGTCGGGTTGTGCCTGTGGGGTTGCGGGCGCATTCCACCAGAGCGCAGGGGTCTTCTTGGGCGGAGCACAGTTTGGTTCCGCCAGGGGACATTTGTAGGGCGGCGACTTGGTCGTCTCTACATACCTTCAGCAAGCATTACCGGCTGGATGTTGCAGCGGCTTCGGATGTTTGTTTCGGGTCGGCGGTCTTATCTGCCGGCTGGAAGGGTCCCTCCCATTGATTACTTCTCTGGTACATCCCAGAGGTAGAGGACTGAACTGGAGGAACGATAAGGAAATGATAATTACACTTACCTGGTAATTGTAGTTCCTTGAGTGACGACAGTTCAGTCCTCCTTCCCACCCGGATGATTCGAGGGGGATCCCGATTTGGTAGGAGGCGGCAGATGGTTACAGGTAAGTCTGGATTAGTTCAATTCCTTTCATTGTTCACTTCTCAGTGGCAGGGCAGGGTGTAAGAAAGCCTTGCCGGAAGGGGTGGATGGTTTACGGTTAGTAGATGTTATATTATGATTAGCTACTTATTTATTGCTCCTTTGAGTCTGCTTTGTTAATAGTTCACCGTGAGACAGGTTTTCAGGATGAATAAAATTGTTGCTGTTCATCTCAAATCAACAGGTAACTACCCTCTATCTTCATATTGGCTGAAGCTGCGGCTGCTCGAAAGATCCCAGAGCCTGTCGGGGCATGAGCTTGCTCCTGTCCACTTGTTCAATTGGACACCGCTTGGCTCGCTTGCTGGCCACTGTATGCCACACTCCGGGCTTCGTCCTGCTCATAACTAGGACATCACTTACTTTTACTCCTTTCTCTTTTCTTTGCAGGCATTGTTATAATGCTTAATGTAACACACACCTGCTGTTTTCTGCTTCAAACTGCCTGGGACAGAATGTATTGCATAAATTGTTTTAGGCTTCTAATTTAAAATAAAAAAAAATTCTCTGCCCTTCAGAATCCCACAGTTTTAACAGATTTGAAAATAAGTTAGCTCGCTCTCTTTCTCTCTCTCATGGAAAACCTTGTGTTGAAGGTTCTGTTATCAGCCATTTAGATTTGTATTTGTTTAGTTCTATTGCTGGATATATTTCTTGTTCTCATTTTCTCTTGGAAAGTTTGATGAAGTATAATTTGCTATGAACATTTCACTGAGGGAGGGGTGGCCTCGTGGTTGGGACAAGTTACCTCAGGTCAGGGGTTCAAATCCCACAGGTGCTCCTTGTGGTCTTGGGCAAGCCACTTAACCCTCCATTGCCCTTGTTCCCTGTAAAATAGTTATCTCCAAGTTATAATGCCCCGTTCAATGTAATTTCAGTTTGTTCAATGTAAACCGCCTTGATATCATGAAAGGTGGTATATAAGAAATGTTAAATAAATAAATGTGGGCAAAAATGTATCTGACTATATCACAAACTGTAGGACAGCACTTCCCAGACTTTTATCCATTATTATTTATATAACAGTTCTTTTATACCGCTTCATCTAATAGCCGAGATGGTTTACAAGGAACAAGAACAGAACCTTACATAGAATATCAGGTTAAAATATAACTAGGAATTATATACAGTGAAGAGTTGAAGGGGGAAGGGGTACTAGGGGTGGGTAAGGGTGGTAGAATAGAGGTGATGGGTGAGAGGGGGATAATGAGTTGCTTAGGTCTTGGAGGTCTTCTTGAGGTTAGGTGCCGGTGCTGAAATGATCTTTGAACAAATGAGTCTTAAGGTTTATTTTGAAGTCTTTGAGGGAATCAATGAGATGCAGTTCCAAGGGGAAGGAGTTCCATAGTTTGGATGCAAAGAGTGAGAGTCCGCAAAGCAGTGCATTGAATACATTTAGTGGTGATTTTAGGCACTCTTAGTAGGCTTCGGAGTTGGTTCTTCTTGCTGTTGAATGAGTGTTTGGTAACTGGGTACAGAGAGATCATGTAGGATCCTGAAGGTGGTTAGCAGTGCTTTATATTCTACTCACATGTAGATTGGAAGCCAGTGTAGATGTTGCAGTGTTGGAGGGATGTGATTTTTTTAGGTGAATTTGTTATGATTCTGGCCACTGTGTTCTGTGTCATCTGAAGTGGGTGGAGGGTTGCTTTCAGGGGCTCTTGATACAGGGCCAGCCCATCCACTAGATGGCTGCCTTGGGCAGCCGGCCCAGGCAGGTGGCGGCAATGCATACGATGAGTCGTGCTGCCCACTCCAGCTGTCGCCGATTCCGTCGTGGGGGGGGGGGGGTGGCAGTAGCATTATTTCAGAAGATGGCAGCTTTCTGCTGCTGCTTTCTTCCCTGCAGCAGGCTGGATCAGACTGAAGGACATGGCCTGCCTTGGGGAAGAAAGCAGCGCAGAAAGCCTCCACCTTCTGAAATAGTGCTACTGCTGCCCCCTCCCCCGCAATGAATCGGCGGCAGCTGAGGGGGCAGCAACATGACTTGGTGGGGTGGCATGGCTGGGGTTTCTGCCTAGGGTGGCAGAAACCCTTTGGCCGGCCATGCCTTGATATATGATGTTGCAATAGTCCATGATTGCAGTAATGAGAGCTTGTCCTACATCTCTAAAATCTGAAGGATCAAGTATTGGTCGGAGATTGTGCAGGGTTTTTGTCTTGTAATAGACTGTTTTAACCACACTTTTTATGTGAGGAATGATACTGAGGTTATCAGTAGAGAAGGTGGTGTATATTAGAATATCATCATCATAAAGATGGTATTAGATCTTGTGTTTCTTTATAATATTACATAGGGGATGGATGAAGATTTTGAAAAGTAGGGAAGATAGGGCTGAGCCCTGTGGGAGACCTTGCTGTAGTTGGTATGGGGAGGAGGTTAGTGTTCGATCTTTGCTTGCTGGGTGCCGTCTTGTATGTATGATTTTAACCATTGCAGAGTTTTATGCTGTAGTCTGATTGATTGAGTCATTTGAGTCAAAGGCAGCTGTGATATCTAGGAAGATGAGAATAAATCCTTGGTTTAATTTTTCTATTCCTTTGATTAAGTTGTCCATGTGGCCGTAATTAGTGTTTCCATTCCATGCAGAGTCTGAAACTATGTTATTGAGGATCAAGAGGCACATGGCTATCAATATGGTTTTGGAGTGGTAGTTGGACAATATTTTTCTATAATTTTGGCTATGAAAGGTATGCTTGATATGAGTCTGTATGAAGAAGGTTGTTTGTGGTCAGCAGAAGGGCTTTTTAGAAGCATCCTGATGGATGTGTGTTTAAGGCCTTTACCCAGAGTCAAGAGATAATTGTATGATTTTGAGTAGGAAGGGGTTGAACTCTTGTCTGGTTACCTTTATCCAAGAGACTGGACAGGATCGAGGGAGGAGGTTGTGGTGTTTGAAGTTGGAGAATATAGCTTCTAGATGTTTTGATGAGATGCTGGTGAAGGTCTTCCAAGAGTTTATGGGGGATGATTGATGTTGGTTCTTCTTGAGGAGAGTCAGTTGTGGGCATAGTGTGGATATGTTTGGACTGGAGTTATTTTGCCATTTCATTTAGGCACAGATGGGGACTCGTGTTTTGGGTGGTTGGATTTTTTTAGAAGGGTCATAGCTATATCAAATAGTGAAGATTTATGTTTAGGCAATTTCTTGATATACTGCCCAGGCTGAAGGGCATCAGAGCAGTTTACAGTGACATACTGGATACATTCCCTCATCCCAAAAGGGCTCACAGATGGGGCTTGAACCCCCAGCCCTCTGGCCTGAGGTACCTTGTCCTAACCACTAGGCCACTCCTCCCTTTGATGAGATTGGTTTGGTGTGCTTCTGTGTGCTTTGGTTAAGGCGGAGTACTCATTTAGTGCAGAGTTGAATTCTTGTTGGCACAAGGGGTCCTTAGTTCGCCTCCATTTGCGTTCTGATCGTCTAAGGTGTTTGAAATGTTTCAGATCAGGTGAGTACCAGGGTGCCTTGTGGTGTTTTCTAGTGTAGTTTGCTTTTTGAGGAATGATTGCATGAGCAGAGATGGTATGATTCCATTTGGCGATTTATAGAGTCTTGGTCAAGTGGGTCCATATTTATCAGCGGTACGATGTCTTCTAGGAAGGACCGTTTGTCAAAAGACTGGAATTTTTGGGGATTGTATGGTGGTGTACTATTAGGATTGTGCATGGTATTTCTGGAGATGATGAAGGTTATTAACTTATGGTCAGACCATGGTATGTCAATTAATAGTGATTGTGGAAGGAAATATAAGTGAGATCATGTATATGGTGTGAAGATGAAGTCCAGTATGGGTTGGAGAGGAGATGATTTGTTGATATTGTAGTTTGTGCATGTCATCCAGGAAGGTGGAGGCTTGCTTATTGCTTATGGAAGGGAGGTTTAGATTTCCTAGTAGGATGAGGTGTTTGTTGTTGTGGCCATGCACATGTGTTTCTTTATATTAGTGATGAGAGGTCAGTTTCCTTGGGAATAGTGACCTTTATGCTAAGGAGATTGTGGTGTGTTTGCTGGTGATTGTGAGTAGTCAAAGTCTTCTGTTGAATTGGTAGTGATGGATTGGAATTGCAGGTTGTCTCTGGCAATAATTAGGGTACCACCTCCCCTTCTAGTTGTTCTTAGACTACTAAATATACTATATTCAGGGATGGACAGTTGGTTAAAGAGTATGTTGTCCATCTGCTTAATTCATGATTCAGTGATACACATAATAGCAATATGGTTCTCAGTTATGTAGTCCACTATGGTTGGAGTCTTGTTGTGAGCTGAACATACATTAATCAGGACGCATTTCAGCAAAGGGTAATGAATTGGTTCTTGTTGGAGTTGGTGCTTTGTGGTGAGAAGAGGTTTGTTTGTAATGTGGACAGTTGCATTGATGGTATGGTTTGCAATTTCTTTGGTGATGAATAATGGGGATTGAGAAGGGGGTTGTTGTTGTTGTTGTTGAAGTGGTAACTTCTGATAAGTTCACTATTAGGATGATAGTGAAGAGAGTTATGAGGGATTGCCATTAGAGATGTATAGATTGTTTGTTGTGAGAGTTGTAGATGCTTTGTCTTGGTAGTACTATGTTTGAGGGGTTAGTTATGTGATTCTGAGGATGTTAGCATTGAGGCAGCTTTGAATATCAGCCGTGGATAAGAGAGAAAAGAATGGTTGTTAAGCATGTGGAGAGCTTGAGATTGCCGGTGACGTTATATAATGATTTAGTTCTTTGGGCCTGTAGGTGTTTGCGGGAGGATTATTTAAGCCAGTAGTTCCCAACCCAGTCCTCTGGTACCTCTAGGCCAGTGAGGTTTTCAGTATATCCACAATAAATATGCATGAGATAGATCTGAATGCACTGCTTCCATTGTATGCAGATCTGTCTCATGCATATTCATTGTGGATACACTGAAAACCTGACTAGCTTGGGGGTACCCGAGGACTGGGTTGGGAACCACTGGCTTAAGCGGTGCTGACTGCTGCCATTTGTTGATGTTATTGCAGCTGGGATGGGATGATGGTAGATGAAGTTGAAGCCCGCAGAGTGAAGGGAAGCCCTGATTATGGTTGCTAGTAGTTGTATTCCTTGGAAATTAGATCCATGCCTAAGGGCCCTTTGGCGGGGCCCTTAGATATGGGTTCTTTCTTTAAATATCTTGAGATGGCCAGATTGATGGTGGTGGGGACAGGAGGCCCCATTTAAGCACTTGAACATAAGAACTGCCATGCTGGGTCATACCAAAGGTCCATCAAACCCAGAGACCTGTTCATAATGGTGACCAATCCAGGTCACAAGTACTGGGCATATCCAAAAATTGCCAGTTCTATGTTACTTATCCCCAGGGATAAACTGTGTTTTTTTTCTCAGGATGTGTGCATGAGGGTAGACCTTAGGGACTGATAGAATTAGGGGTCTTGCTAGAGGTTAGAGAGAGAGAGAGAGAACACTTTGGGGGGGGGGCTTAGGGATAGGGGAGAGAACTGTGGTTGGAGCGAGAGCGAGCTGAGGATGGAAAAGGCAGGGGGAGTGAGGCCCAATGATGAGGAGATTCAGCACCAAAAAATGACTAATTAAAGCATGCAGAAGTTTGCAGAATTTTAAAAAAACGAGTATGGAATTTTCAAAATTTTTGCACAGAACTTTGTGTTTTTGCACAGAATTCCTCTGGGAGTACAGCAAGATGTTATTTTTTCATGGGTAAGGGGAAGTCACTTCCTGTAGTTAACATCTCCATCCCATCCAGACCACTCCCTGTCGCCTTAAAGTTATCATGCATCTGTGGGCTCTGTGCAGGAAAGGAGTGAAGGCCCCCAAGGATCATGCTGGTTGGATTGCTGGAAAATTGTTATAAAGGAAACGAGGGAGGTAACAAGGAGGGGAAAGAGAAAAAAAATAGGTGCAAATAAATAAGAGAGGACAGAGAAACAACTAGAGACCTTCTCTTTGTAATAAATACTTTTAACCATATCTAGTGGTAATTTTCTAAAAAAAAAAACAACAAAGTTATTGTGTTGGGGCCAGTGGCAGTACCCACCTTCTGATCCAGCTGCATGGGGAAAAAAGAAGGATTCAAATCAGTGACAAAAATTTCAGATCATTAACAAAAGTTCCAGGTTGGTAACCTGGTATGACCTGGCAGAAAATCGCTACTGGCCATATTGCAGCTTATATTAACACTTAAACTGGAATGTTGTGCTTCTCCAGGCTTGCAAGTATTACAATCAGGGAAAATGCAAGAATGGAGCAGACTGTGAATACCTGCATGTGTGCCAGTATTATCTGAATGGGAACTGCAAGTATGGGTCCCGCTGCAAATACAGACATAAAGGCAATTCAGACTCGGACAGTGAGCAAACCCAGAAAGGTAAGAATCTGCATGGGCCCAATTCCTACATTTATTCTGTTTCCTTGGCCGCTTTCTTTAAAGCGTCCTGCATGTAAGCTGCAGACATTCTTCATTTGAGGAACGCTTTTCTCCTTTCAGTGCTGTAATGACAAATCACTAAGGGTATGACAACAGAAATTCCTGAGAGGGGGGCAAGACCAATGCAATGGGTGGATGCAACCCACCATACCCCCAATACATACAAAAGGTTCCCAACATTATTATGTCGCTTATAAAGCCCCAAACAGGGCTAGAATGAAAACCCAAATCATTTTATAGAGATCTTCAGAATAGGGCTAATAAAGTGTAATAACACTAGTCGACAGCCCACTGTGCACCATCGGTGTCAATTATGTGTGCTAATTAAATACAAAACATTTATATATATTTTTTTTTTCAGGGGTTACTATTGAAAAACTGAGCACATAGCATGAAAGGATAATCCTTCATCAACCGCTAAAAAATACTTTCAAAGTTGCCAACACCAGATAGGAAGTGTCATCACACCATACAGTAAATACCAAAAAAACAGGCTAATTAGCTAATCAAGATCAGAGGTAGGACACCCACATTTTGGGGATTATTAGTAGCAAAAAGAAATAAGTTATGCTCCATTATGTCTAGGGGGTACTGCCAATTCCTTGCCCAGGATTCGGTGAGACAGCTGGCAAATGAGCCACGAGAGAGAGTCTAGTCTGTATATACAAGGTGGCCCAAAAAAGTGAGAACATCTCGTAGCACATAAGTTATTTAAAAATTCAAAAAGACAGATGTAAACGATTTGACAAATTAAAAAAAAAAAAAAAAAAAAAGATGGCGACCAGAAATTGTCGAAATAAAGATGTTATAGAGCTAAAAAAGGTAAATAAGTAAACCTATTTAAGCTTTTAATTTATGAGATGTT
The DNA here is from genome assembly GCA_033557465.1 of Ichthyophis bannanicus. NCBI lineage: Eukaryota > Metazoa > Chordata > Amphibia > Gymnophiona > Ichthyophiidae > Ichthyophis > Ichthyophis bannanicus. The sequence continues at coordinate 474,959,869 of CM066037.1, read as the reverse complement.
CTCACTTTTTTTTTTGAGCCACCCTGTAGGTTGGGCTAGATTACCATTAGGGCCTATCCGGCCCATCCAGATGTCCAAAATCTGCATGGGCTGGATTGGCACCTGATTCTGAACCCACAGGAGCTATATGTCCCCATGGGATCAGAATTGGGTGCAGTGGGCCTGGACGTGCAGGATGTGCCCCGATTATGTGCCACTGGATGTCCAGCTTGCTCCCCATGCACCCCACCCAAGACTCCTGCAGAGAGCCTCGGTGCTGTGGTATCCTGTCACCATGTGGCACCGAGACATTTCTCCTGCACATTTTTAGTAGATGAACCACAAAGAGCTTCAGTAGTGTCCTTCAGGAAAGGCTTACTTGGGCACAACCAATGAATGTCCTTGGTACGTTCGCACATGCCTAAATTAGGTGCAAGATATTGTTGCGGATCATCATGGTGGTAGGCGAGAAACTCAGGAGTGTCAACACGCAGGTAAAGGTTTTCAGACCAGATGCCAACATTGATTACTTGTTTCAACTGGTACACATTATTATCAGGCACGTTGAAAGGCAGATTCAACAAAAGCAAGTTTTATATTTTGTATGTCTTCATATACGGGAATAGCAGTTCCCATGTGAAAGGCAATCTGGATCTTAAGTGACTCTGCTAGTTCTGGTTATTTTAGCAAAGGCTTCAGTAATAAGGTCAGTGGGTACCAGATATGGAAGAATCTGTCCTTGCATCATGTTACTGCTGCTATTATCTAGTTCCCTAAACAAATCATAAGTAAGTTTGTGCACTGATTGCATGAAAGCATACTCATCATTTAAGAGTCCTTTGAGCATAGATAATTCTGCCTTGTTCAGGACAATCTGTTTTGAATGGTTAACCATAGTTAACAGTATCACGTATGGTCTTGCCATAGGCCTTTAGCTGACTTTGTTGTGAATGGATTTGCGTTCTGATATCTTTCATATCAGCTCGCAACTCTTGAATATTACCCTGGAGGTTACTTAGAGATACCGCATTAGTAATAGACATGATGGAAGCAAATAAGGAACTTAAAACAGTAAATAATTACCAACAGCGAATCCTATAAATCTTTTTTGTCTAGTGTTTTCGGGCTGTATAGGTTGGATCATAACCTTTTTCATCTGGCTCAAAATATTCTGTACATTAGCAGTGGCATTAGTCCATGTGTATACTTAACCACTGTTGAGTGTTGTGCATGGAGCAGTAATATTGAAATTCTTCTGTAAGACATATCGTGGATCCAGTGACACAAACACTTTCTGTGTGACAATATGGGACTGTGTGATGAAACCAGGTGTATTCTGCAGTACGACACCAGAAGGCGGACCAGGCTCAATCAGTTTGGGCAATGTCGGATCCTGCTAACGGCAAAATCAGGAACAGGACCTTCAAGGTTCGGGTCTCCATGTCTCTACCTGTTATTTCAAAAGAGGATACACCAATACAGCAATGATGAGTGGCTCTGATAGCCATCAGGACCAAAGGTAACAATGTCCCAGTCTTTCCAAGAGGAGAAGATATATTTCTTCAGGATGATGGTTTTGTTAGCTCTCTCCACCTGTCCTGAGGACTGTGGTTGATAAGCAATATGGACTTTGGCTTTCACTCCCAGGAACTTCCACAGATGCTTGATGAGTTGTCCTGTGAAGTGAGAACCTTGGTCTGATTCCACTCGAATGGGTAAACCCCATCTGCTGAAAATATGGTTCAACAACAAGGTTGCCATGGTTTCAGTGGTGCATTTGGGCACTGGGATGCACTCAACCCACTTGGTAAATAAACAAGTAATGGTCAGCATGTATTTGCTACCTCGAGTGGATCATATCACTGGTCAATCCAATCCATCGAGATCAGACCATGGCATAGTAAGACCTTTGTTTCTCAAAAGGGCTCTATGAAAGGGGCCAGCAGGCTCAAATCTGCAACGAGTTAAACAACCCTTGGTATACAGTTGGACATCCTGATACATGCGAGGCCAGTAGGCCACCTGCTTCAACATGTCTTAGGTGACTCTGTCACCTCAATGGCCAGCACAAGACTCATCATAAGCATGTTGCAACATAACTCCACAGAAGACCTGAGGTACCACCCATTGTACAATACCATGCTTACTCGTATGCACAACAGATCCTTCTGGAGATGGAATATGTCCTTGGAGGTGTAGAGGATCCTCAGTTCCTCATTGTCATGGCAGTCCTTCAGCGTTAATGGGTGTTCCTGGGGGTTTTGAAGAAAGCAGTAGAAACATCCAAGAGTAGGATCTTGTTTTTGAGCTTGTACCAGGTCGAGATCTGTGATCTCACTATACCACCAAACCATAGCAGTAGTTGGTGGTTGGGCTTGTTGCCTAGTCAGATTAGTCAAGGGAGTTTCCAAATGCCAGAGGTCTCCAGAGATAGCACCTTCCTTGGCAAGCTGGTCAGCGAGATTGTATCTCCAGGAACAAGCAGGAATAAGTCCTCACATATGGGTACGTCGGAACCGACGGAGCCGGCGCGGGAAAGCTCCCCAGCTTTTCAGATGAAAAGCTTTTGGGGCTTCCCACAGCGCATGCGCGCTGCCTTCCCGCCTTCCTTACCAGCTCTCTTCAGTTTCTCTTTTTCCGCGGAGCCAGCAGGTCGTGTTCCTGTCACCGCTGAAGAAATTGTTATTTTAATTTGTTTCTTTTGACCGCGTACCTGCCTTCCCCATACCAAACCGGTACTGCCGGTCTCTCTTTCTTTATTTCTAAAAAAAAATATATATATTTTTTTTTTTATTTCAGCACAAGGTGGTAACTTTTCCTAGGCCTTCAGGCCTACACTAATTCTCCTCATGGAGAAGCCAGCTCCTGGTTTTTAAAAAGTGTACCAAGTGCAGTGCTGTTATTTTTCTCTCAGACACCCATGAATGGTGTCTTAAATGTTTGGGACCTGACCACTCCATACCGGACTGCCCATTCTGCTCCCAGATGTCTAAACGTGGTATACAGAACCGGGCCAACAAGTTCCATGTGCTGTTTGCTTCAGATAATCCAGCATCACAGTCATCCAGGTCTTCCTCTCCGGATGGATCTCAGGTAACCAAACTTTCTGTGGGCAAATCCTCTAAAAGCAAATCTCTTTCAAAAGATCGAGAGGCTCTCAATCTTGAGTTCGAGGATTCTGCCCACACCAAAAAACCCTGGCGGGAGGCTCCGGCCTCCAAAGCATCACCTATGGGGTTACAGGTTGACATCGATGGCACGGCCTCGACTGATCACCTGTTAGACTGCTCTGGGGTACCGGTCAATACCGGTACCGACATCCAGGCAGCAGTGGCGTCCATGGGCAATACTGTCCAGACCATGCAGCACGCCGTTCTGGCTTTCATTAAGGCTGCGACGCCCTCGGTACCGATTCCATCGGTACCGACCCCGGTTCCGGTATCCACACCGGAACCGAGACCATCGACTTCCAAGCGTCGATCAGTTCCGCTTGCTGGATTCAGGCTTTTGCCCGATACCAATCCCATGCCCGATACGCCCGATCTCGATATCGATCGGTACGTGTATCGTGCATTGCAAGCACAGAGAGAATACTCAGATTCTTCTGATGAGTTCAATTCCTCTGATGACTCTGCTGAGTTTGATCTTCCTGAGGAGCCCTATTCTCTAAAGAGGGCGATGTCTCCTCCAGAGGATTTATCCTTTCAGGATTTCATTGTTGATGTAGCTAAAGGACTTCTATTGCTACATCTTCTGAAAAGAAACCCAGATCAAAAAAATTGGATATTTTAGGATACTCTAAAGCTCCTAAAGAGGCAGTTACTCTGCCTATCCATGAAATCCTTCAAGAACACTTGATGGATTTGTGGCAGACTCCTCTAACTCTGTCTCCTCATTCTCGTAGGTTGGACACCATATACCGGGTCCCTCCTTCTCCTGGGTTTCAAAAAAGCTCAGCTGCCTCACCACTCCATTGTGGTGAAGTCTGCTATGAAGAAGATAAAGAGTCCCAAAAGGCACTCTTCTACCCCTCCAGGGCGAGAATGTAAGACCCTTGACTCTTTTGGTAGAAAGATCTTCCAGGCTAGTATGCTTATAGCCAGGATCAATTCTTACAGCCTTTATATGGGCATGTTTCTCAGAGAACTTGCCCTAAAGGTACGGCATTTTGCCCCCTTTATCCCTGAGGATAAAAAGGAGGACTTCACTTCTGTGGTGACACAACTTTCAGAGGTCTCCAAGTTTTCCAACAGGGCAGCCTTTGATTCCTTTGAGGTTGCTGGCAGGGCTTCGGGAATTGCTATTGCAGCCCGACATCTTGCTTGGCTCCAGGCTTCTGACCTAGAACCCTGGGTTGTGGATGGCCTAAGGAATCTGCCCTGTACAGGTGAGAACTTATTTGGTGAAGACTGGCAAATTAAAGCTGCTCAAATGGATGCAGAAAATGCCACTCTAGATAGACTTTCTAAGTCTACTTCTATTCCTGCCAAAAAGAAGTCTTTTAAAAGGCCTTACTATAAGAAGGCCAGATTTTCCACAAATACTGGCCAACAATCTTCTCAGCCTCGCTTTGCTGCTAACCGTCAGCAATTTAAGCAAGTAAAGTCAAAGTCTGCAGTGTCTGCTACACCCCAGCAGGCTCAACCCCCTCAGGGGTTTTGACTTGCCCCTAGAGAACTTACCATTTCTGGCTCTGGAACAACCAGAGCCTCTCACCATACCTGGAAGGTTAGTTCACTTTGCTCCCAGATGGGAGCAAATAACATCAGAGCAATGGACCCTCTCTATCATCAGAGAGGGCTACAAACTTCATTTCTCCAGCCTTCCTCCCCATACCATGGTGAGGCAATTCAGTTCTCCCCCATCTCTTCTGACCCTGTTGGGTCAGGAAGTCTCCTCTCTCCTTGCCCAAGGGGCAATAGAGGAGGTTCCTCTTCCTCAACAGGGGTTAGGGTTCTACTCCCCTTATTTTCTCATAACAAAGAAGACAGGGGGCTTCAGACCTATCCTAGATCTGAGAGAATTGAACAAGTTTCTATTCAAGGAGAAATTCAAAATGCTCTCTCTGGGCATTCTCCTTCCATACCTTCAGAGTCAGGATTGGCTTTGTTCTCTAGATCTCAAGGATGCGTACACTCATATACTCATCCATCCATCCCACAGAAAATATCTTCGATTTCTGTTCCAGGGAAAACATTTCCAATACAGAGTACTTCCCTTCGGTCTCGCCTCTGCTCCAAGAGTATTCACAAAATGCATGGCAGTCGTAGCCGCATTTCTAAGAGGCATGGGAATCTTCGTCTTCCCATATCTGGATGACTGGCTCATCCGAGCTCCATCTCAGTCAGAAGCCCAGATTTCCTTGGACCGCACAAGGCGTATTCTTCAATATCTGGGACTTGTGGTAAACATTCCCAAGTCCCAACTCATCCCTACTCAGTCCCTGGAATTCATAGGGGCCCACTTGGACTCCACCACTGCAAGGGCCTACCTCCCTCTGGTCCGAGGCCAACGGCTAATCAGCTTGGCCTCCCAGGCTCAGTCCAGAAGTCACTTGTCAGCCAGAGAAATGCTGCAACTTCTGGGCCACATGGCCTCCACGGTCCATGTGGTGCCCTACGCTCGTCTTCATATGAGGGCAGCTCAATGGACTTTGGCCACCCAGTGGTCTCAAGCATCGGGACTGCTCTCAGACCAAGTACTCACCTCAAAATGTCTGTTTTGGTCTCTCCAGTGGTGGACATCCTCCAAAAATCTGTTGTTGGGGACCCCCTTCCAACCTTCGTTGCCCCAAGCAACCCTCACAACAGATGCCTCCCAAACAGAGTGGGGAGCTCATCTCCAACACCTCTTCACTCAGGGCACCTGGTCTCCCCAGGAGACCACCCTTCACATCAACCTTTTGGAACTGCGAGCAATCTTCCTTGCCCTCACAGTCTTCCACACCCTCCTTGTCAACCTGACTGTCCTAGTCCAGACAGACAATCAGGTAGCCATGTTTTATGTCAACAAACAAGGAGGGACGGGCTCTCTGTCGCTTTGCAACGAAGCTCTCAGATTATGGGCCTTCGCCAGAGAGCATCAAATTCATCTTCTGGCAGTGTATCTTCCAGGAGTTCAAAACTCTCGGGCAGACAGACTCAGTCGAGTTCTGTTTCCACACGAGTGGTCCCTGCATATGGACCAAATACACAGAATCTTCCAGGAATGGGGGACCCCGGACATAGACCTCTTTGCAAGTCCGTGGAATGCCAAACTTCCACGGTTCTGTTCCAGGATTCCGTGTCAGGGAGCTCAGGCCAACGATGCCTTTCTCCTGCATTGGGGTCAGGAATTCCTGTATGCTTTTCCACCCATTCCTTTGATTCCCAAGACTCTGTTCAAACTACAGAGGGATCACGGATCCATGATCCTCATAGCTCCACGCTGGCCACGCCAAGTGTGGTTCCCTCTACTTCTACAGCTCTCCCAGGACTCCTCCCTGGACCTGGGAGCTGCGCCAGACCTTCTGTCTCAGGAGAAGGGGACTTTGTGGCATCCAAACCCCAAGTCCCTACATCTCCAGGCTTGGTTACTGAAGGCTTAAGCCTGCATGATTATAGTCTTTCTCAACCAGTGAAAGATATACTTTATGCTTCTAGGAAACCCTCTACCAGGCGTTCCTATGCTTTTAAATGGAAACGTTTTTTCCATTTGGTGTGCTCAACAGGGTCTTGACCCTCTAGCACTTCCTTTGCATTCTCTATTAGACTATCTCCTGCATCTTTCCAATGCAAGCCTCAAGACAAATTCAGTACGAGTCCATTTAAGTGCTATTGCAGCATCTTTGAAACCTATAAATGGACAACCTGTCTCCTCTCATCCTCTTATTGCCAGATTCATGAGAGGCCTGACCCTAACTAAGCCTCCCATCCGCCCATCTCCGGTGGCATGGGACTTAAACCTACTTCTGGGTCAGCTTATGCAGCCACCTTTTTGAACCTTTGGTTTCTACCTCCCTGAAATTTCTTTCCTGGAAGGTTCTTTTCCTTATTGCAGTCACTTCGGCTCGCCGCATCAGTGAACTGCAGGCTTTGGTGGCTAATCCACCTTATACCAGATTTCTTCATGATAAGGTGGTCCTTAGGACGAATCCCCACTTTATGCCCAAAGTGGTCTCGCCTTTTCATCTTAATCAAGAGGTATATCTACCTATTTTTTTCCCGGCTCCTCATGCATCCAGTGCAGAGAGGAACCTTCATACTCTTCACTGTAAAAGAGCTCTCGCCTTTTACCTCAACAGGACTCAGCCACATCGAAAGTCTTCCCAACTTTTTGTGGCTTTTGATCCTTCTCATTTGGGACTTCCAGTCTCCAAACGTACACTTTCCAATTGGATTGCTCAGTGTATTTCTTTTGCTTACCAGAGTAAGAATATGTCTCTGGAAGGCCATGTCACAGCTCACAATGTGAGAGCCATGGCTACTTCTATGGCTCATCTTCACTCTGTATCCATCGATCAGATCTGTCGAGCAGCCACTTGGGCCTCGGTTCATACCTTCACAGCCCATTACTGTTTGGACAAGGCCTCCCGCCGGGATGCCTTGTTTGGTCAGGCTGTCCTCAAACACCTGTTCCATACTTAAGCAACTCCTGCCCACCTTCCCTGACTGGATGCCTGAGATCCATACGAAGATGGTTTACCCTTGGAAGGGGATCTCCCAGGCATCTTAGCTAGGGAGTCCCCATATGTGAGGACTTATTCCTGCTTGTTCCTGGAGATGGCACAGTTACTTACCTGTAACAGGTGATCTCTGGGAACAGCAGGAATTAGTCCTCACAACCCACCCACCTCCCCTAGGAGTTGTATCTTCTATCTATCTACCTTCCTTTCCTCTCTCTATTGTCTCAGCTATAAACTCGAACTGAAGAGAGCTGGTAAGGAAGGCGGGAAGGCAGCGCGCATGCGCTGTGGGAAGCCCCAAAAGCTTTTCATCTGAAAAGCTGGGGAGCTTTCCCGCGCCGGCTCCGTCGGTTCCGACGTACCCATATGTGAGGACTAATTCCTGCTGTTCCCAGAGATCACCTGTTACAGGTAAGTAACTGTGCCTTCCAGTCTTGTCAGAATTGTCAACACGGGAATGATCTTTCACCTTCCAGTAGACAGTCGTCATTTTCATGAGCTACCCGGTCCAAGTCCATAATTAATTTGCCATGTTTGACAGGTTTCCCTTTGGAATTCAGCTTGTTGTTGGATTTCCAGATGGGTAAATGGAAAAAAAATTCTGATGGACATAATCGGAGTTGGTACAGATGGTTAAGGTGTGGACCCCCACCTGGGCAGCAGGCTGGTGGGTTGCCAGTGCTGCAGCTAGCTCAACATATTGATTTGTTTTGTAACCTAAATGATACTTTAAGGGTTCACAGGGGTGGTTCTGGTCCCAGACCACACCTATACCTGCTATCAAATCATGGTCAGGCTCTCGATGGTAATTGCAACCATCCACATACACTTTGGGGAAGGTTTTGCAGATGCTTTTATTATAAAAATGATGGTGAGGTGGCTCGGGTGCAACTGACTCCATTTTGGGGTCAGGATTACTCATTAATGCTTCGCTGGTAGTGCAGTTGCACAACTCAGCTAGACTCTTGCGGCATCATTCCTGCGGCTTTGAGCATACCTTACCTCCAGGGGCCATCCCTGAAGGGCTAAGGTCCAGGAAATAATGCAACTGTTAGGCACTTGTGCTGATTTAATCCGATCACTGCCGGTGATGGGTCTCAACAACCAGCCTCTCACCTTGGATGTAACTGTGGAAATGTTGGAGGGCCCAGACGGTGGACAACAAGGACCTCACAGTCCAAGTATTTCCTCTCCATTTCCGTTAAAGCTTTGCTGGCATAAACAATAACTTTCCTGTCTATGTTACAGGACAGCACTCATGGAGTGATTGGTGAAATCTAGTTCCACAAAGAATTCCTTGCCACTCTCTGGGTAGGCGAGGCATAGAGCTTGACTCAGGGCAGCTATCAGCTCTTTTAAGGCAGACTCTTGTTCAGGACCTCATACCCAAGGTTCTTCCCTTTTAAGGAGTTTGACCATGGGCTGAGCAATCTCTGGATACTGGTCGACAAATTGGTGGGAATAGTTACAAATACCCAGGAATGAGCACAGCTCACTTAGATTGGTTGGGCATTTGAGTTGTTTCAAGGCCTCAATTCTTTTCTTTTGGGGCCGCAACCCATCAGCAGAAACTTCATATCCCAGATAATTGAGGGATTTTCAACACCATTAGCCTTTTGACAAGGACAGCTTTGCTCCTGCAACTTTCAGTTCCAGGAAGACATGTTCTATTTCCTGTAAATTGTCAGAGAATCTGGTGCTCTTTACTAGGATGTCATCTACATACACAAGGATGCCTCTAGCTTCAGCATCAGGCAAAGCCTTATGCAGGAAAATATTAGTCTGCTGACGTGTTCAGACACTCGAAAGGTGTCCGATGTCAGTTGTATTGTCGCTTACTAAAGGTAAAGACCAGCTTATGCTGGTACCCAGGATGGACAGGGATAGTCCAAAATTCTGAGGCTAGGTCCAGGATTTTAATGTGCTTTGCACCATTGATGGTGGCTAAGCTCTGTTCCAGGTGTGTCATGGGCCATCTGTACAGGGGTACCTTCTTGTTAAACTGGCGATAGTCAAGGGCAAAGCACCAACTTGAGTCTTTCTTGATGACTGGCCACAGTGTGGCATTGTAGGTGCTATTGTATTGGCTTACGTGTAACATTTAGGTCCATGAGACCACAGTCATATGTGTCAATGGCAAAAAGGTCCTTATATTGATGCAGCAGTTCTTTCAGTTGGGCCCTTTCTGACTCATCAGTGCAGGTATCTGCTTCAGCAAACGTTTCTGTAACCATTCCCTCAAACTCTAGAATGGGTTGGTTCGGGGGAATTTCAACCTTCTCCTCAATCTTCTCTTGGAGAGAGAAGGCCTTGATGGCTTGAACAATGTAGGGCTCTCCCCCTGCTGAGTGAGGGCACTATCAGGCTTATCAGGTTTCAATGACAAGATCAAATGGTCCACTCGAGAGTCTGCAGCTCCATGCAGCCAGATAAACTGTAGGGTAAGGAGGCCTCGGGGTGAGGTTCTTACATGCTCAGGAGTCTCCCCCACACCCCCTTTGCAGAGGTCCTAGAAAACGGGAGCCTCCCCAATAACCTAGAGACTCATTTCTACATTTGGGAAAGATTCTCCTACTAGGGGTTCTCCCTTCGCGATGCTAGTGGGTTCTGGGTTTAGATTAGTGACCAACAGATACAGTGTGGGCACTGTGGCCTCCATGCATGGTGTGTGGCCTGTAATAAGGCCCAGCTCCTCAAAGCAGGAGTAAGGACTGAAGAAAACTAGATTGTCCAAAATCGTTTACCCTTGAGCCACATGAACTTTGAGGGAACAAGTCTATATCTTCCCAGATATTTGGACGTCTTCCGCACTGATCACTTCACAGATCCGAGGAATCTCTGTCAAGTCTGCAGTGATGAAAGGGTACCAGATAACTTCACTGGCTCTCCTTCCATCCTACTCCAGAGGATGTTGTTCACCGAATCCATATAAGTTCCAAGTCTAATAAGGCAGTCTGAGCCTATATAGAGGGCAACTCCTCTAATGATGGAGAAGGTGTGTTTAAAACCTGTGACCCCAACTTGCAAGAGGAAATTACAGAATCCCACTAATGTCTTGCGGCCTTTCCCAGGCACTTGGAAAGAGGTCTTTGCTGTCCCAACCCAGTCAGAGGTGACCTGTTGTTTGAGTCCACAGAAAAAGGCTCACTGATGAGGGAGTGGCCACCCGCACATGTATGAGTGGATCTTTCCCAGCAGAGGATATATCTGTCAGTGTCCTAGGCAGAGGTCGGAGGGAGTAGTGCTTTTTACCTCTCAAACCTCCGGGGTCTTCCCTGCTTGATCCCGTTGGACCAGGGGTCCCTTCAAAAATATCTTCAGTCAGTCAGCATCAAGAACAGTGTTTGCTACCGTACTGTCTTCGATTGCAACTATGTCACTGTTTCCCTAACCCTCATCCTCCGTTCCTTCATACTTGAGCTCTAGGATTTGGGGGTTCAGCTGATCTTTGGAAGGGAGTAAAGGCTTCAGGAAGTGGTAAAATGGAACTGGAAGATCGGCCGCAGTCTGACAAGTTGCAGCGCAACTGGAAGATCGGCCGCAGTCCAGACAAGTTGCAGCGCACTGATGACATTATCCGTGCGGATCAGCGCATCACGAGTCAGGAATTGTCCGTACAGCTTTCTGTCAGTAGAGGTAGTGCAATGGCAATTATTGACTCTTTGGGATATTCAAAGGTACGTGTGCAAGGCACACCGCAACAGCTTACAGTATTTTAATGCTTGCTGGCAGCTGTCGCAGGGCGCTGCAACTTGTCTGGACTGGTGGCTGAGGCAGGACGCCCAGACTGCGGCCAATCTTCCAGTTTTCGTTTTACCACTTCCTGAAGCCTTTACTCTCTTCACCCATTGTCCAACGGTGTTCCTATCTATCGCAGAACTTCCATATACAGCACACAACCGTTTGTGAATATTTCTCACACTTTCTTTCTCCTCCACCAAGAATTCAATTACAACTCGTTGTTTGTACCGTGTGTCACTCACAGACACCATTTGAAGGATCACTACCGCCTCGCTATTTGTCAGATGACTGTAAAATTATACACATGTGTCCTTTGAAGTTCCAAGTTACTACCCTTTCAATTTCACACCTCTATCTTCATTCTGGACTGAGAAAAAACATGTGGGGCATTACTTTCTGAGCAACCCTCGTACATCCTACTTACCATTCAAGCCTTACTGTACATTGCTTAACAGACTAGGGGGTACGTTTACTAAACCGGGCTAACGGTTAACCCGGGCTATCTCCACTAGGTCCCATATTATTCAATGGGACCTAGTTGCAGATAGCCCGGGTTAACCGTTAGCCCGGTTTAGTAAACATACCCCTAGGTTTCTCTCCAATTTACGTGTACAATTTTTTTATTTTCATATTCCCTCCCCCCCCCCCAGATCCTGCGGTGTTCCCCTCCTCTTTATTAACAATTCCGTTTGACACTCTTAATTAGTATCAGTCCACTACCTCATTATCCTCCTCCTGTAACCACTCAATGTACTTTTGCCATCTCCTTTGAAAGCTCTCAGTCCTGTGCATTTTATATGCATTGATCTTACTCATCCTATAAATGTATGCTATTCTACTTAATATCCTTTCAAGTACTGGTGCTCTCACAGATCTCCATCCCTTTGCTATTTCCATCTGCACTCCAATTGCAAGCATCTTCAACATATACACCATGCCACTCTTTGGATCCCCTCCCCATTCATTCATTAATATTCCCGCTGGTGTAATAGTGCCCACCCAGCCCACCATCTCTCACATGAGATTCTTCAGCCACTGCCACGTTTGCTGTATGTGGTAGAGACGGGGCAGCTGTACCACATATGCATATACTCCCCCCGTTCTCCACACCCCCCTCCAACACCTCGCGTCATTATATCTCCCCATCTTACACAACCTTACTGGGGTTAAATACATTCGGAACAACATCTTATAACAGTGTTCTTGGATTGCTGCCGATACCACTGGTATTTTAACCCCATCATATACTTTTCCCCATCTCTGTACATCCCAATGACCCCCAAGTCTGCCTCTCAGGTCCACATATGTGTTCCTTGATCCATGGGACTACTCAAGGCCTTATAGAGCCTAGAGATCGCCCCTCTTTAAGTGCCCCACCCTAAACATCTTCTCAAAGAGTGTCTCTGTGCTTTTCAGGCCTTTTATATTTTTTCCCCGTAAAAATTGTGCCAATTGGAAATAGCCCAGCCAATCACTCTTTTCTATTTGGAACTCTCGTTGGAACTCCTCAAACGGCCTTAATTGACCAGCCTCAGTTAATACCTGCCCATACCCCGTAACCCTTTCTCCTGCCATCTTTGGAATATCCCAGATCTTTCTCCCACCAAAAACCCCTCACATTGTGTAATCCACTGTGCCCTGATATTTCCTCCCATATGTGTTAACACTTTGGGGCTTGTTTACAAAGCCGCGGTAGCGGTTTGCGATCGTAATCGGAGCCGCGGCCCCATTGATTTCAATGGGGCCGCGGTTGCGATCGCGATCGCGAACCACTACCGCGGCTTTGTAAACAAGCCCCTTTGTTTCTTATCACAGGCTCTGAATGTTCTTTATTTAACAATGTTTTATATACCGCCTCTTCCTGTAATCAGAGGCGGTTTACATCGAACATAAGTACAACTTTTACAATAAACATTGGAACTATATACATTTTAACATGGTCGAACTATATACAGAGAACTATGTACAGTACAATATCATTGCAAAGGCAGTCTTAAGTGAACTTACATGTTTAGTCTGTTGGAGTCGCTGTTGGGCTTCTTTGTTAACTCATTAGGTTTCTTGGGAGTTTGTGAGGTTACCTGAGTGACCAAAATGTTCTATAAACGGGTAAGTTTTTAGGTCCCTACAGAATTGCACAAGGTCTTTTGTTGCTCTTAGTTGGTCGGAGAGTGAGTTCCACAATGTTGGGGCCACATAGGTGAAGGCTCTTGTGCTGGTGTATTGTCTTGTGTTACGGATGTGAGAAGGAATAATATATGTATTGTGGGAACAAACCCAAGTTTCTCCTTACTCTATAGTTGTCAGTTGTTGTGAGGAGAGTGGATAGGGTGGTGGATGCAATGTTGTAGTGATGTTTGAATGTAATCATTATATAGTTGTATTTCACCCTTGAGGTTATTGGTAGCCAATGGAGGTCACTCATAATTAATGTAATGTGTCAGTGCGTCTTGAGTTTGTGACTATGTGAGCAGCCAGGTTTTGGGCAAGCTGGAACTGGTGTGTGGTTTTTTTAGGAAGCCCCTGGAGGATACTGTTACAGTAATTCAAGAGTGGGGTTATTAGAGATTGAAGTATATTCCTAAAATCGTGGTCTTCCAAGAGTGGCCTAAGGTGCTGAATATTTTTCCGTTTGAAATATATACTTTTTGTGGCTGATTTTTATGTAAGGAATCATGTTTAAGTTTTTATCTAGAACTAATCCTAAGTATCTGACTTCATCCTTGAATTCAATGTCTGTCTGTGTCTTGTAGTGTAATTGTATTAGGTGCAGTAAAGTTTGGGTTTCTTGAGATGTACATTCTCAGTTTTCTTGAGGTTAATTTCAAGATTCTGACTGTTCGGCCAAGATGAGATGTCTGACATACATACTGTTATTTTAGAGAAGTTTGGGTTGTTGGTGTCACAGGGGAGGTGCCTCATGATATCATGATGTTATATGTTTTGAATATGTTGCAGATTGGCTGAATGTAAATATTGAAAAGTAGTGCGGAGAGGGAGGATCCTTGGGGGATCCCTTGTTTCTGGGCAAAAGCTGAGGAGGATGACTGGCCTATTTGTACTTTTTGAGTTTGGTTGTTTAGGTAGGAGATGAAGCATTGCATTACATTACCTTGCGGTCCAATTTGTTTTAGTCTGTTTATTAGTAGGTTGTGGTTTATGCTGTCAATGAAGATAAGTATAAAGGCCTGTTTACATGAGTCAAGGCCACGTGCAAGCTTGTCAAATAAAGAGAGCATGAGTGTCTCGGCGCTGTGTTGAGGTCTGAACCCATGTTGATTTTCATCTAAGGGGGCGTTTAGTTCAATGTAATCCTGGAGTTGTAATTGCACAACTTTTTCTATCACCTTTGATAGGAAGAGTAAGCTTGAAATTGGACGGTAGGAGCTCGGTAGGTTTTTGTCAGATTTTGCAGTTTTTAAGTATGGGGCGGATTGTTGCCTGTTTCAGTGCATCAGCTATGTATCCTTGGTTCAGTGAGGCATTAACTATTTTGCAGATTGTTGGAGTAAATTCATCTTTTGTTGATTTTTAACCAACTGACTGAGCATGGATCATTTAGCGATGTGGTGGTGTTAATGATAGTTATGATGTTTTTCAGGCGTTTGTTGTCCATGAGATTGAAAGTTGTCCAGGATGAGTTGCAGTGTGTGTTAGAGTGTGTGGTGGTGGGACTGGGCGATCCAATAGGAGACATATCTGGTCCAGATTGGGTGATCTTTTCTATATAGTAGTTTGCTAGCTTTTGTGGGTGGATTTGTATGGTCTCATCTTCAGGGGTGTAGGTTCTGGTAAGGGCTTTTACTATAGAGAAAAGTTCTCTTGGTTTGTTTAGGGATTTGGATATTAGTGTTGTATGGTATTCTTTTTTTCTTGTATTTATTGCGTCTTTATATTGCTTTAGAGCTTGCATATATCTTTATATTGCTTTAGAGCTTGTATATATTGCCTCTTATCTTTTTCTGTTTTTTTCGTCTCCATATGCTTTCTAGTTTTCTTAATCTCTGTTTTAGCATTTTTAGGACAGTTGTATACCAATTATTTGTGTGTCTTGTATTACGATTGCTGTTGCTTTTTGGGGCAGTAGCTGCATTGCTGAAGGTTGTATTCCAGTTCTGTATGAATTCATCTAAGTCAGTAATGGGGCTGTTGATGTGCGGTAGTGTATTATCTAGAAAGTTTTTTCTTTGTTAAAGGGTTTGTATCTATTGTGCATCTTTGGTGGTTTTCCAGGTGTGATATTAGGTATGGAGGGTAAGGTAAGTTCAATAAGGAAGTGGTCTGTCCATGGTAAGGGGGTAGTGGTGGGTGAGGAGTAGCAGGAGTTCTGTAGGGTGTTTGGTTGGAGGAAGATGAGATCCAGTATGTTTCCTTTGTTGTGTGTGGGGGTTTGCACTATTTGAGTGAGATCCAAATCTGACATAGCATGTGGGAAGAGTGGGTGCTATTCAAGGAGGGGAGATTAAAGTCTCCAAGAAGAATTTGGGTTTTGTTTGGATTTGTGGAACATGCCAGGTCTAGGATGGTGGCAAGGTTCTCAGGGGCATTCGAGGGTGGTCTGTATACTAGGGTAAGTGAGAGGTTTTTATTTTCTATGGTCAGGATGTCAATGTCTTCTATACTTTTATTCATAATCAGGGTAGTGTGCAGTCCTTTTTTTGCTAATATAAGTACACCCCACCACACCATATATGGGTTCTTAACTAGGCCTCATTCTCTCTCCTCTCTATTCTTCCACAACAAATCCGTAATATAGTTGGGTCTTACCATCACCTGTTCTATTCTCCATTGAGGCCATCCTTCTCCAACCTCCACCCCATTATCACTCGCAACTGAGCCGCCTCATAGTATCTTCCAATCTCAGGGACCACCAGACCACCTTCCTTTTTCGCTCTATGCATTATTTTCCTTTGCACCCTAGGGGGTCTGAGTCTCCGAATAAAGGAGAAGATTCTTCTCTGCGCCAAGTTTATCATGACTGTAGGAACTTCTATAGGCAAGGTCATAAACAGAAAAAGTAGTCTGTGCAGTATATTCATCTTTATTATGGCTATCCTTCCCATCTATGAGAAAATGAGCTTATCCCATCTTACTAAATCCCTTAGTACATTCTTTACAGTTGGCTCATAATTCAATTTATATAGTTCAGACCCCTCCACACTAATCTGGATCCCCAGATATTTCACACTTACTAGCCCATTTAAATGGGAATGTTTTCCGTATCCTACCCTCTTCCTGTGAATTCAAACTTAATTTGAGCACTTCTGTTTTCCCCATGTTCATTTTATAGCCTGATACCACACTATATTTCATAATTTCCTGTACTAGTGCTGATATCGATTTCTCAGGTTGTCCTAATGTATACATCACATCAACTGCAAATAATGAAAATTTATATTCCTCCTCACCCACCTTTATTCCATGTATTTCCTTATTTTGCCTAACCCTTTCAGCCAGTGGTTCTATTACCATTGCAAACAGCAAAGGAGAAATCGGGCAGCCCTGCCTTGTACCTCTGCCTAACTTAAATTGTTCAGAATAGACCCCATTTATGCGTATATGGGTCTTAGGCTCTTTGTAGAGTGCCTCTATCCATTTCTGAAAGTTCTCTCCCAATCCCATCTTCTTCATAACTGCAAACATAAAAGCCCATTCTACTATATCAAAGGCTTTCTCCGCATCTACTGCAATCATTATAGATTCTGTCTACTCGCTTCGCACTTGCCATATTAAATTCAACAGTTTGCACACATTATCACTCGCTTGCCTGCCCGGGATAAACCCTGCTTGGTCCTCCTTTATGAGTCCTGGAAATATATTTCTGCAATCTAGCTGCCAATATTTTAGCTAATATCTTAGCATCCAAATTTATAAGTGAAATGGGTCTATAAGACTCGCACTTCCCATGGTCCTTCCCGGGTTTAGGTATAACTATCACACCAGCCGTCTCCATAGAGCTTAGTAACTTCTCCCCTTCCAATGCATTATTAAAAACATCCCGCAGGATCGGACTAACCTCCTCACAGAATTTTTTATAAAACCGGGCTGTGAATCCATCCAATCCTGGCGCCTTACCCTCTTTCAAGCTCTTTATAGCCTCAACTACCTCTCTCTCTGTTGCTCTAAATCCAATTGTTTCAATGTAGTCTCCACCAGGTACCCCTCTATATCTATTCCCTCTTCTTGTTGCTCTGATTCATAGAGCTTACCATAATATTTCCAAAATACTTTCTGAATGTGTTCCGTACCCTGAACCCACTTTTCCTGTTCATCCTTTATTTACAGGATCTGCTGATGCACCCTCTTCTCCCTTAATTTTCTGGCAAGGTATCTACCTGGCCTATTACCCTGTACCTAGAACTCATGTTTTAATTGGTTTAACCTATAAGCCTCCTCAGCTTCATGTAAGGCCCCTAATTCTTCCCATATTTTCCGAATTCGCTGTAGCCTCTTTTTTCCCCCCTCTCTGCTTATGCATTAATTCTTCGGAGCTCAACTCTTTTTAGAACTCCCGCTCTTTCTGTTCTTTTCCTCTCTTCCGTCTTGCCGCCAACGCTATACACTGTCCCCTTACAACCGCCTTCAAAAGAGAGCATGCCTACACTTAAAGTATGCTCTCAATACACGCAATTTGGCCGTTTCAGAAACAAACTTTACTACCAAAGTATTGCGCTTTAAAATAACATCAAGGGAATCCTCCAGAAATGCTGTCAGGTTCTGATCCACAGAGCAAACCGAAGGGACCGCAGTCCCGATGGCATGGGGAGAGGAAGAAGACATACCATCCAGGTTTTTCCAGATGTCTGCCGGTTCACTCAAGTTCGGCGGAAGCAGTTCTTGATGTTGAAACCGCGGGTTGTAGCTCTGGGGGCAACCTTTTTCCTGAAATTTCCTTGTCGTCGTATAGTTACTCTTGGGGGACAAACTTGTGTGTACACTGATGTTAATACCTTAAAAACATTTTTGGATGGGAAAGCGGTGGGTGGCTTATAGTTGGAGGAATTGACAAATGTTTTAGCTCCCTAGCGTGGGGTTAATATACTCCTTATGTCTTATCTTCATGGATTGTTAAATATCTGTGGTTTTCTTTTGGGTGGTTCTCTCTCCCTTGATGTGGTCTATGTATGTGGGAAGGATTCTTTTTGGATTGATATGTTATGTATCTGTTTCATTTTCTTATATCTACCGAATTGTATTCAAGAAAACTCTTAAATAAAAATAATAAAAGAAAAAAAAAAACGCCTTCAACCCATCCCATACACCAACCAGCCCCACTTCACCCCCCTCATTATGGCACAGATACTCCCTTATAGTGCTCTGTATACTTTTTTGCCCTTCCAACTCATCTATAAGGGACTCATTCAACTTCCAGAAGCGCAAACATCTTCCTTCCTTTTGTAACCTCAGAGAAATCTCCACCGGGGCATGGTCTGACCAGCTTGAAGGCCCTATATCCATCTTCTTGACCTGTTCTGTTAGTCTCCCATCTACCCATGTCATATCATATTCTGCTATCATATCATATCATATTCTGCTATCATATCTATTCTGCTATTCTCTTATGTGGGTGCAAGTAGTGTGTTTACTCCCTCTTTATTCCCATGTATGTGCCTCCAGACATCTACTGAACCCAATTTATGCAGAAACTTCCCCAACTTCTTACTAACCCCCTTTGACCCACACTTGTTGTCCCCGTAGTATCTATTCTGGGGTTCAGCGTTGCATTAAAATCCCCTTCTAATATTACCGGACTTTACAGATAGGGTTCCACCACCTCATGCAGTTTCCCATAGAACCGCCCTTGCTGTATATTTGGCACATATATACTCCCCACTACTATGGGCCTTTCTTCTATTTTCCCTTTCCACAAAATATAGCGCCCTCCCGGGTTTCTCTCCACATGCTGTTCTTCCACATTCAAACCTTTTGCAAATATTATTCCCACTCCTGCCGTTTTTGGCGATAAGAACATAAAATAAGCCATACTGGGTCAGACCAAAGTCCATCAAGCCCAGTATCCTGTTTCCAACAGTGGCCAGTCTAGGTCATACGTACCTAGCAGTTTCCCCAAAAGAGACAGGTTCCACAATGCTTGTATTGGGTCAAGCATTGATATCCTGGGTCCCTTCTTAATAATGGTTTATGGACCTTTCCTCCAGGAACTTGTCCAAACCTTTTTTAAACCCAGCTACACTAACAGCCTTTACTACATCCTCCGGTAACAAGTTCCAGAGTTTGATTACATGTTGAGTGAAAAAATATTTTCTCTTATTAGTTTTAAATAGGTTACCCTGTAGTTTCATTGCATGTCCCCTAATCTTTTTATATTCTGATGACATAAACAATCGATCTACGTTTACCCGTTCCACTCCATTCATTAATTATAGACTTCTATCTTATCTACCCTCAGCCGTCTCTTTTCCAGGTTAAAGAGCCCTAACCTTTTTAGCCTTTCTTCATAGGGGTATCCTTCCATCCCCTTTACCATTTTGGTGGCTCTTCTCTGAACTTTTTCTAATAACGCTATATCCTTTTTAAGATACGGCGACCAGAATTGCACACAATATTCAAGGTGCTGACTCACCATGGAACGATATAGAGGCATTATAATATCCTTTGTTTTATTTTCCACTCTTTTCCTTATGATACCTACAGTAGCATTCTATTTGCTCTCTTGGCCGCCGCTGCACACTGGGCGGAGGGTTTTAACATGTTATCCACGATGACACCTAAAACGTTTTCCTGGGTGGTGGTTCCTAATGTGGAACCTTGCATCGTGTAACCATAAATTGGGTTGTTCTTCCCTAGGTGCATAACTTTGCACTTGTTCACATTAAATTTCATCTGCCATTTGGATGCCCAGTCTTCCAATTTATCAAGATCCTCCTGCAGTTTTCCACAATCCTCTTGGGTTTACCAACTTTAAATAGTTTTGTGTCATCTGCAAATTTGATATCCTCACTCATTATTCCCTTTTCCAGGTCATTTATGAATATATCAAAAAGCAGTGGACCCAGTACAGATCCCTGGGGTACTCCACTATTCACCTTTTTCCATTTGGAAAATTGGCCATTTAGCCCTACCCTCTGCTTTCTATCTTTTAACCAGTTCCCGATCCACAATAGTACACTGCCTCCTATCCCATGACCTTTTTAGTTTTCCAAAAAGTCTCTGATGAGGGACCTTGTCAAAGGCTTTCTGAAAGTCCAGATACACTATATCAACCGACTCACCTTTGTCTACCTGTTTATTCACACCTTCAAAAAAACATAACAGAATAATAAGACAAGATCTTGTCTAAAGCCATGTTGGCTGTCTCCCATTAGGCCATGACTATCTACATGCTGAGTAATTTTGTTCTTTATGATGGTTTCTACCATTTTTCCCGGTACTGACGTCAGGCTCACCGGTCTGTAGTTTCCCGGATCACCCCTGGAACCCTTTTTAAAAATTGGCGTTACATTGGCAATCCTCCCTCCAATCTTCAAGTATTACAGATGATTTTAATGAAGGTTCACAGATTACTAATAGCAGGTCTTCAATCTCATATTTCAGTTCTTTCAACACCCTTGGATGTATACCATCCGGTCCAGGTGATTTTGCTACTCTTCAGTTTATCAAATAGTTGTAATACATCTTCCCGGTGTAGTGATATTTCTCTCAATTCCTCTGCAGTATCACCTTTAAATACCACTTCAGTCTTGGGTAGCATCCCTACATCTTCCTCAGTAAAGACTGAAGCAAAGAATTCATTCAGTCTCTCCACTATAGCATTGTCTCCTCTTACTGCTCCTTTTACCCCTCTATCATCTAACGGTCCAATTGACTCTCTCACAAGTTTTTTGCTATGAATGTACTTGAAAAAGTCTTTATTTCGCGTTTTTGCTTCCATAGCAAGTTTCTTCTCAAATTCTCGCTTTGCCTGCCTTATCAATGCTTTGCATTTAACTTGCCGGTGCTTGTGCTGTTTCCAATTTCATCATTTGGCTCTTTTTTCCATTTCCTGAAAGATGCTTTTTTGGCAACAGCAGCCTCTCTGACCTCACCTTTACAATGCCCTGGCGGACAAACTGAGCAGGGTCCTCCAGCTACACGAGTGGTGCCTTTCAGCTGTTTCATCTCTGGGGCATCCCCTCGATGGACCTGTTCGCCAGTGCGGATGACGCACAGTTGCCCCGATTCTGCTCTCACCAGCCGCACTTATCCCGGGTAGCAGCAGATGTGTTTCTCATCCCTTGGATGGAAGGCCTTATGTATGCTTTCCCACTGGCACCGCTAGTACCCAAGACCTTAG